>OZ035881.1:114403523-115837049 GCA_964034835.1 Muscina levida | reverse complement strand
ACCAAAAGAGTGTACGACCCCGCGTGAAGAGTTAGTCGTAGATTCCGTACCCCTAATCTGCGGACAGCCGTTCGACTGCTACGAGGAGTTGCCCTCCGACGTATGTCTGCAGTTTGGACCCTACGTAGCTGAGGCGCACCGTGTACGGAAAGGTCGCTACGCCAGAGTCGTGACCCTGAATGGACTGAGGTACCGGATCTTGGTAAGCAGACGGGGAAGGGTTACCATCCAGCCAAGAGGAGGAGGGGAGTAGTGTAACGATGAAAGTCCCCTACGGCTCGTTTTCATCAACACACCAACAGCATATCCTAATGTACAGAAAAATTGAATTAAACCAACGAACTGAAAACAAATTTTGTTTTATTCAAAGTATCAAAATACGACTTAGGCAACTTTTCCTTTCAGTGGAGTTGTTTACCCAAAGTGATTTCAACTTAGTTCGTAAACAAGATACCGTTACTTGTTGGTGATGATCACTGGCAGACGGTAGAAAAACATCACAGGCTGATGGAGTGAAGTTGTTTACCAAAAGTGTTTTCAACTTAGTTCGTAAACAAGATACCGTTACTGTTGGTGATGATCACTGGCAGACGGTAGAAATAGATCACAGGCTGTCGGGTATAAAAGGGAAACAACTCGCACTTAGGAGGACAGTCAGTGAACGAGGTCAACGCAGCAAGGTCGCTAGTCAAGAGGTAAGTGATATTATTGTCTCTCGTGGAGTGCTCAGTAGTCTCCGTAGTCTGTTGAACATTCTTCTGAAGTGCTTCCGCCAGTCTTCAGTAGAATCTTCCCCGAGTCTTCTGCCGCGTCTTCCGACCCTTTCGACGAGTCTTCCGCGAGTCTTCTGAAGTGCTTTCGCCAGTCTTCAGTAGAATCTTCCCCGAGTCTTCTGCCGCGTCTTCCGACCCTTTCGACGAGTCTTCCGCGAGTCTTCGGAAGTGCTTTCGCCAGTCTTCAGTAGAATCTTCCCGAGTCTTCTGCCGCGTCTTCCGACCCTTTCGACGAGTCTTCCGCGAGTCTTCTGAAGTGCTTTCGCCAGTCTTCAGTAGAATCTTCCCGAGTCTTCTGCCGCGTCTTCCGACCCTTTCGACGAGTCTTCCGCGAGTCTTCTGAAGTGCTTTCGCCAGTCTTCAGTAGAATCAAAGCCGAGGCTTCAGTCGCGTCTTCTGACCCTTAAGTCGAGTCTTCGCCGAGTCTTCTCGATTCTGCTGGAGTGCTTTCATCTGTTCCGAATACCAAGTCCGAGTCTTTTACCGCAACTTCTGACCCCCAGGTCGAATCTTCAACGCATCTTTTCATTTCTGCTGAGGTGAGTGAGTCAGCCGTAGGCGAGTCGCAAAGACAAATTATTAAATCGGACTCTAAGCTGCCTCGTAACCACCTGCCGGAGGTCCTACTGCCAGGCTCCAGCGGACAACCTCGGAAGTGCTTATCCAAGCCTTCCTACGTCACGCCCTGTTCACAGAGCGTGAGGAAGTATTAATTTTAAGTAGTTATTAAGTAGAATAAGTAAGTGAATTATCCCAAAGCCGTGAAATTTGTGAATAAAACCCACCATTAACCATCAAAGACCGTTGTTTCCCTCTCTGTCGCTACATGTTATAAATTTCTGTGACGGACCCTTTCCCCGGCGAGCTGCACCCCAGCAACCAGAGGAAAACTTGTCGTTACAAGAGTTATGAAGATGTGATTTGTTACATATGTTGTTGTTACAGTATGAATTACAGTAAGCTATACCTAACTATAACTATAAGTTATAACTGCCATAGTAATAGTTTAATCGTCCTTTAAATTCATTTTTTTTCGCAAAAATCGTATACCAATGTCGGAATCTACAATGAATGGTTAGAAAATGTCACCAATAATTTTTGTGTCGAAAATCACTTCCTAACTTGCTCTGGGAAGCATGAAGGTTTCAGATTAAGATTTTTTATACCATCACCCTTAGGGATGAGGGTATATATCATTTTGGATTTACATGAGCACAACTCGAAAACTTCAGATATATATATCCCAACAAACTAAATGAGGTATTACAGAAGCAAATATATGCAATGGTTAAAAAGTGATGGTACATGAGCCGGGGCCCATCGGTCTGAAGTTTTCGATAATTGCTCATACACTAACAAAATATCTCCACCTGAAATCTTCATGCATCTCAGCGCGAACTACGAATTGGTTTTAGACATACACTTTCTAAGTGAAATTTTCTTAGAATTCATCGTAGATTTCGATTCTGGTATACTATTAACATTTTTTAATTACTTTTCAGGAGAGGGAATCGGTAATAAATCCTATAGATAGAAAAATTAAACAATATTCATTGGAGTTGGACTGGAAAACACCTTTTGTTTGATTGAGGCACAATTTGAATTTTTATAGTATGTCAGAGATAACATTAGCAAACAATTGTAAATAACCTATGTATGGGGTATTTTTTTGACATATACTACATCTTATAGGTATAAGTGTAAATTTAGCTGTCATACTAATGAAGTGTGATAGACTTTCTTTCAGTATACTTTGGCAAATAACAATGCAAAGACTACACAAGAACAGCGTTTACAAATCTTACAAATTTATTTTCAAAATGCGCGTTCTGTTCGCCATACTTATGGAGCCCTTTGTCAAGTTTACATATAATAATCCATCTGGGCGGCTAATGGAAGCCATCGACGCTGTAGAAGTAAGTGTGAAAGGACTCGAATTTATCGAACCGACGCCGTTCTCAGCAACTAGGTCTCTGCAAATGCTGAGAAAAGATCTTGACCTACATCTTTATAAGTTCCAACTGGTGGAAGACCAGTGGATCATCAATTGATTTTGTTATTTCTCATGTCATTACAAATCATTGGGAGAAGAAATGGTTCCAACACGACGGCGTAACAAGCCATACAGTGCGTGAGACCATCACTTTGTTAAGCCAAACGTTTGGTGACGGAATTATCTCAAAAAATGGTAATACGAGTTCAATACAAAGATAGTATTCGGGAATATTCTTGATCCGTGGGATAAGAAGACATGGCAAAAGATGGTTTTATGTCTAAAGGCATGAATCTTCAAACGAAATTTTCACTTGCGGTCAATAGGCGGAGAAGGCATGACAAAAGTGTTTTTATGCCTTAAGAGATAGTTAGTATACAGACGGTTCCCGCTACTACTGGTAAAAATAAAAATTTAATTTTGATTTTTAGCGGAATGTCTGTTTCCTATTTTAAAAAAGTGGGTTTTCGCCCCACATACAGAAAAAAGTTAATCTACATGTCGGCACTATAGATATGACTATCGTCATAGAGGCTGTGATATTTAGAATTTACAACAATAAAACTTAATTGGTTAACTTCCATGTTAAGGAGTTACTTGAAATTAGTTACATAAGGTAATAAACTCAATATATTGTTGTCGAGCTTAAGTACCGTCTTCAAAGTACTTTATAGACCTACAAAAATATAAATTAGCTATTATATAGCATTTACGATAGTAAGAAATGTGAAATATATTAAAAGTTAATATGCAATAGCGAAGCATTGCCGGGCCCACTAGTTATTATATATTTTTGGATAATTAATATATCTTCCAAAACTTCCAAATGGACAACTGGAGGATATTTGAATTTGGTCAGTCTAATTACCTTGGGACCTGCAGTGCCATAGTGGTTAGAACACGCGACTACCATGCTGGAGATCGCAGGTTCAAACCTGGCTCCAGTCATCTTAAAAAAAAATGTCATTGTCGGCTCCCTCGAATGTTGTTGACAGCAACTTTGCAGTATAAGTGTCAAGTCAATCGGCGTGTCTAGTAAGAGCTTCTCAAACAGTGACGTTCGCATTCGTCGATAAACAAGTAGGTGCCGTTAGTTGTGAATCTAAAAATAGAAAGCGTGTTAATTCACAACAACGCGAGAAGCTATCCCATACCTCATTCATGGGGTGCAAAGGGAAATTAAGTTAACTACCTTGTAATAGAAGACAATTCCTTAGATAACTGAATCATTTTAAACACCCCTTCAGTTATCTCCCATACAAATGACCGAATTTCCTCAATATATTTAGTTTATTTCAATTTGTTCTATTCAAAGGTGAAACTTAAGAAACTGGGAGGTTTACTCCATCCTTTGATTTCATTTAAGATTTTTGTTCAAATTAATAAGAATAAGAATTTTGTAGGCAAGGTTCTATCCTTCATTTATATTGCTCATTTTAGGGGTTCTGTCCTTGCGATTACACTCGTAGTTTAAGAGCTATCGAGCTGAAATTTAATAAGCCAAGGTTAATAACTAAGATGAGCAAGATCGGACAAGACTACATCCACTTCTCACTTATTTTGTTTTGGTATTTCTGTTAATTTTCTTCAACGGCTTGATTTTAGTTTGGGATTTAAAAATTCCGTTCTTCGAAAAACATGTATAACTTAACCATTTGTTTGCCAATTTATACAAACAAAATTGTTAGGAATTCATTTTAGTTTAATGGTTCCTTTGAGAAATTTTCTAAGAATTATACATAGGTATCGTTGTTTTTATATTCTGTTAAACTCACAGTTCGCGAACTATAAGTGGCCACTTCGATTTTTAGCTGTACTCACTCGTCCCGTCGAGCTGATCAAAAATATATATACATTTATTTTTTTACGAACAATAATAATGCCGATATCTGCAAAAAAATTTTATGTCAGGCCTGAAGAAAAAAAACTCTTTAAGTGAGTTTTAAATTTTGTTTGTAAAATTATAAGTCTTTGATTGATTTTTATTTTTTGTTTGGCAAAATAAAACTAAATTCGTAGTTTTTATGTCAAAATGTTTTCAATAACTCTTATTCAAAGACTCGAAAAATAAAAATCGAAAATAACTTATTTATTGAGGGTTATAATATAAATCAAAAATAACTCTTATTTGATGAGCGATATAATATAAATCAAAAATAAGTGTTATTAGGTTATTATTTTATAAAAGTTTATTGCGAAATTCTATAGAGGGAGTAAAAGCCAATGTATTGGTGTATTTATAATAATTTTAGCACATTTCCTTCATATTGATTTTTTTAGTTGTAAAATCGATCAATAACAGTTATTTTCGGTCCCTGGTCATATGATATGATTCATCAGGGCTGCCAGAACCGCTTGTAACCCAGGATTTTGAACCATACATCAAAGCAGGTAGAAACAGTATCTGTTGTAACTGGATTCTCGTTCGTCAAGATAGGGCTCTGTCATTAAATCGCTTGCTATGTCCGCAATAGCATATATTCGCAAGAAGAATTCTTCTCCGGTTATCAAGGCTGGCCCCTATGGTTTTATTGATGGCGGAGCCTAGATAGATGAATTCATATACCGCTTCGAAATTGTAGTAGTCAATGTTCACGCAGTTTCCCAAACGAGTAGTTTCTATGTCTTTGCCAACAGCGTAAGCATGTAGCATGTGGCTATTGTTGAATATCGTGACACTCGTATTTAATACAGCTTTTCTCATTATCATCTTCATCTTGTGGAAGAAGTCACACGATAGGCTGTCGCTTTGTCTTAAAAATCGTCTGATATGAAATGGCTTCACAGGTCCCTGCTAATCTTCACTGAAGATTTCGTGTCATTCATCAGAGACGTATCAGCTTCGCAGGAATACAAAATTCAGCTTCTAGTTTTTTCTGCTGCATAGGGCTGTCTAATGCAACTTTAAAGTCGTCAATTGAGTAGTATGTGGCGATCTGTTTCTCTTGATTATATTTCACGATATAGCGCAGTGTGAATATCTGGTCAGCTGTTGTTTCGCGGGTATAATGTCACAATATTATGGACCGGTCAGATTGGTAAACTCTGGAACACTTGACAGGACCTTATATGCGATAAGTAAAAGGCTAATCCCGCGGTAGTTGGAGCATACACTTGACTCACCTCTTTTTAGCACAGGACATAATACGTTAAGATTCCAATCATCGGGTTTGACTTGGTGGGAGGCAACCTAAGTCGTCGTCGACAATTGGCGTAAGGCCTTCATGTGCGCTGCCTTTCGGAACCAGTGGTTGTTGGAAGTGTTCTCTCCATATATGAACATATTTCTCCTTGGTGCAGATTGTGGCAACCAACAGGATTGAACTGCGAGACAAGTCGTCTGAGTCCCTGTCCAATTACAATTTCAAAAGCCAAATTCGTGCTTCTCTGCACGGCACTTATAATAGATGTCACAATTTTTACGTCGCGAGCATCCTTGTGCTGTCCATATCATCTTCTGGATAGCGGTGATGTCAGCATTGTATATTTTGAGGACATCCACCAGTCGGATAGTGACACCTTCTCTATAGAGAGACCGGATGTTCCAGGTGTATATCCTTATATCAAGGTCCTTATTACGTCACTCACATTAGGCAAAACATTAAGTACTCGACTTGTTACCGAAATTGACTTAAAAGCTAATGATTGACTTTTGTCTATCCGTTACACCACACTATCAACTACCGACATTTTTTATTACTACTACATACAAACTTATGGAGACATACTAACATCAATACAGTTTCCCTACAACAGTACCGACTTAAATGTATAGTGCACTTAGCCACCTGGACCTCCTTTGGGGACATAACAACTAAAGAAATCCCATCACAAAGTCTGTTGACCCCCTACCGACTGACACAAACAATACCGCTGTGAAAAAAACATTTATTTGCACAATAATCAAAAATGATAATGTTCACACTTGCTTTGCTACCACAAATGTCCGTGAATTGTCCTTCAATACTATGCGATTCACACAAAACAATGCATTTCTATTCAATGCATTTTCACCCTTAACGCATTTCTTACAAAAGCCAAAAAGTGCTGTGTTACCAAATACCCTTAATCTGCCCAGCATTTATGTGGTATTTTGCAGTTTGTATCTCGAGGGAATGAATAAACTCTCCCCATTCATTGCCATGGTTTCAAATGAAGATGATGAAAATGGAGAGAGAGAGAGAGACAAAAAACTGAAAATTGCATTGTAGAAATCGTTTTGTTACAGCAATATTAACTCGTTGTGGAAATTGTTTCAACAGCTGACACGCCAGTGAATGCAGCGGATTGTAATGACAGCTGCAGTGCACAAAGCTTTCACAATGATAAGGTTTTATGTTCAAATCTCCTGTCACTCTGTTTGGAAACTCGATTGAGTTTAGTTTTATTTTCGTTAAATAAACTGACGAAGTGGCAAAGCAACATTAGGTAAAGTGATTTTCACACTAACGCTTTCATTTGATGTGCATTTTTGGTTCGTGGTAAGTATATATATTACGATTTACAGAATGGTTAAAATGTTGACATCGACTATAATATACAATTATCATAAGTTTTGCAAATTGTCTAACTAATAATGGTAACTAATGGCAAAAGAATTGGAATTGTAGATAAATTAGTTAATGTAAAAGTATTTTGGTTTGTAAAGAAAGCTGTAGATATAAATTTTAAGAAAAATCATACAGGAAATAGGAGACGTTGTATCGTTCTTAAGTGGAGTCACAGCTTATCGATTAGGGTATGTACATCATTTTTAGACCAACTAAACAGGACCTACAGTTTTACGGTAATTAGATAATTTAACTTATTTGGAAAGTTAACATTTTTGAAAATGTGCAATGTTATAAAACATAAGTTTATTTTCAACATCCACAGCATTTCTGGATGTTGTAATCCAACTTCTCTTTCAAGTCTACTTAAAACAAATTTAACGGGCTGCTTTATCTTTCTTTTTTCTTAAAAGATCTGTAGACATACACGTATTCCACGCACAGTTAAAATCTTTTTTAATTAGGCATTTAAAAATTACGAAAAGGAGTAAGGTAGTACCTGTACGTGACACTGGTTATACACGTTATAAATCTTCAATTGCAACTGAGCAACAAAAACGTCCAGACACATAAAATATCTTAGATTATCTATTACAAGTAGATATTCCTTAAAGTATTTGAGTGCATATCTTGTAAACGTTTCTTGTCATGGCAATTGCTGACGAGCATAGAGGAATTATTGCTTTAATGTGCATATGCGTCTAAATTAATTACTCTCTTCAAGAGGGGTTTTTTACATCTTTTCGTCTAGACCAAAAATATATACCCACACATGTACGTTTATATATGTGAACATGTATATGCAGATATAAACACACTAAATGAGAATATGTATTTTAATGTGAAAAAAAGACGAATGGTTCACTGAACTCTATGTAAAATACGTGTTCAATGTAAACTGCTGCTTAAATATGAGTTTTATGAGCTTTCGCTGCCTTTTGCTGTGAAAGTCATCGCACAGTGCAAAAGTATTTGAAGTTCGCTTTATTCGTTTTTATTTTATTTTTTTTGTTATTCATCTCTGCCAACATTAAAAAATGCAAGAGAATAAAAAAGTCAACGAATGTGCATAATTAAGTACATACCCTTCATAAAGCATCATAATCAGCAACTCAATAGTAACAAAGGGCACAAAGTTTCAATAGCAACGTATAGGGTGTGGAAGGTTGAGATGAATTTAATTGGGAAAGATAAATATTAGTGGCTGCTGCTTGAAAGAGTAGCTTAAGTATAAATGGGCAGTGTTTGTGAAATCGTGATTCAAATCATCTTAAATCTTTCTTCCCAACAAGGCACAGTGGGGCCTAAGACCAAATACTGCAGCGAAACAAAAAAAAACATGACAGCATTTAGTGAAATGATAAAAATATTAAATTGAGAAAAATGTGTTCTTGCGAATTGAATTATAGGCAAACTATATGGCCGATATTTTTGATGACTATGGAAAAGTATGTTAATGTTTGTTACTTTTACAGAAAACACAATTGTAAATTTACTAAATATTTGGTGTGTTTTTTATATTAATAGAATAACATAAAAAGGGACTGTTCGATACAGGATATACAACTAAAGAAGATTTATTGTGAACGACAAAACAGTAAAACTGTTGCAACATTATACATTAGATATTTTGTTTTATTCCTAACCTTGAAAAAAGAGTTGGAAAGGCATGAAAGATTACAAAAAGTATGTTCGTCCTTTTTAAAAAATAAAAAGCTTCAGTTCACCTCTCGGAATTGTGAAATACCTTTAAAAGGTAGTGACAATTGCTAGCCCATAGTGACTTTTGGGACTATCATGAGATAAGTATATCATATTTCGAAATATGTATTTCGTCCTAGATACATTAAGATTAGATCTACAACCTTGGGAATTAAGAAGCATCACCTTATTTTAAGATAACTGCGGTATTGCTAAAAGTAAAACTTCGAGATATGATGGCTCATACTGATTTTGACCGGAAAGATGTCAGACTTACTACCAGAATAAGTTACATTGAGGGAGAATGCGATCAAAGTGCTTAATACCATATAATTGAGTCACATGAACATTGCATTTGGCCGATATTTTGTTTCATACACTATTGATCCTTCTATCATAATAAAAAAAACTGTTAAGATAATTTTGTTATATTTACAATTAACATCGTGGATCTTGGTTGGACTGCCCTCTATTACACCGTGTCACAAAATTTAACTTTTGTTCCTACCACTTAACGGAACTTCATACAATTGACAGGCCACTATGTATAGGAAAATTGCATTTTCTTCTGCATGTTTCGTTTCCTTTTTGAAGGACTTTTAATTTTTGAAGGATATTAAAAATTATTTCTGTATTTCTCTTAATGATACCAAATAAAATTAGTAATATTTTTTAAATGTCTTCATCTAATATACTTGAGAATTAACATTAAAAATATTTGCGATAAACAGATATTATGAGTATCAGAAACGTTCCAATATGTAGAGAACAAACTTACTGCCAGAAGATTTTGGACTTTTTGCATGCTGGCGTTCTCTTCAGAGTCATTCAATTCATTCCTAAGTATAAACATCGCTTGAAATGTTAATAACTATTTTGCAGATAATCAGCTAACACAAAATGCTAATTACAAATAACGTTGAATAAAATTCCAAATATATGTCTAAGGTTGTAAGAAAGCGCAATGTTAACAGAAAAGTTCTCTCAGTGGCTTCGCCAGCCCTAAGAACCTAGGATCGGGCGCGGTGGCCTAAATAAACACTCTCCTTAAAAGGAAACAATTATTATGAAAACACGAAGAAAAGAAAACACAAGACTTACCCTAATGTTGACGACCCCAGGAATCGTTTTAAGGACTATGATTTACGGATTTGCACCTGGAATGTCCGAACTCTCTACAGATATGGTGCTTTTATTCAACTGCCAGATGACCTCGACACATACAAGGCTGACATCACCGCCATACAGGACAAGCAAAGTACGGGACAGAGACGAAAGAACTGTGACATATTTTACAGTTGCAATGCAGAAAAACACGAACTTAGATGTGTATTCATAGTTGGCAAAAGTCTTCGAAATCTGGTTTCGCAGTTTAACCCTGTAAGTGACCCAATAGCCACTATTCGCATCAAGAAAAAATATGTTTACATTACGCAGATTTGTGTACACGCCCCGACGGAAGATGCATTCTATGAGCGCCTGGAGAAAATTTTTGATTTTAATGCTATGAAGTAAAGATGCTCTTGGTTCAGCAGTCGTAAAATGTAATCTACCCAACGACACCGCCGATAACAGATTCAGACTGGTTAGCTTCCCTTCGGCCAGAAAAATAGTAGTTAGTGGAACCAGGTTCCACCATAAAGATATCTACAAGGCAACCTGGATATCCCCTGATCTAAAGACATAAAACCAGATTTATCACGTGGTAATCGATAGCATCTATGCATCAAGCAGTATAGACGTGTCAAGGTACGCACGCGATTAAGTTGTCTTAAAAACGCTCGTAACCCAACGCAAAGGGATCTAGACATAAGAAAGCTGCAAACCACCGAGATAGCCAATGCCTACTTCAACCAACTCTTTCGACTACTTCAAACACACCCTCCTAATTATGATGTTCCCGACACAAAGTAGCAGCATATTATGAATTATATGACCACTGCCGCATTGACCGTATTGGGTTATAAAAATCCTCAAGCACACAAGCCTTGGTACGAAGAATAATGTCGCGAAATGTCAAAAAAAAAGGATGCAGCCAGTGGCAACGCCTCTTCAGTCGAAAAAAAGCGCCTATGGAAGAAAAGAGAGAGCCAGGATATCGAAAACTACAGGGATGGAGGTGAAGCCCGAAAGTTCTCCCATAAGGTTAAAAGCAAAGTTTTGATACAGGGATCCCCACGGACACTCAGAGTGTTTTGCAAATATGGAGGGTACACTTTCGCTCTCTTACCGTTCCCGATGGCAGCATAAGTACCGATATCACGCAAATCATAGACGACGGATTAGATTGTCCCCCACCGAGCCAAAACGAGATCAGCACGGCGATCGCAATGCTTAAAAATAATAATGCTGCGGGATCCGATGGACTACCGGCAGAGCCTTTTAAAGCCGGTGGCGATGAGCTGGCTCAATGAATGAATGCCCGATGATTATAATGACTTCCACAATTATAACACTACGCCAAATCGTGGAAAAGACCCATGAAATCCAGATCGACACTTACCATCTGTTCATCGATTACAGTCCGATACGACAGAAATTGTTGGATGCTATGGCTGAGTTTGGTGTCCCCGTGAAGCTAAAACGACTTTGCAGAATGACACTGACTGACACGAAGTCTTCAGTGAGGATTTAGACAAGACGATAGTCTGTTTTGCGATCTCTTTAACATCGTAATGGAGATGATCATGCGGAAGGCTGCAGTAAACAGGAATGGTACCATCTTCAACAAAAGTAACATGTTGCCCGCGGATGCCGATCATTGTCCGTGGATTGCGGGATGTTACTGCGGCCTTTTCGAGCATTGAAAAGCAGTCGGCGGAATTGGGTCTGTTGATAAATGAAAACAAAACCAAGTTATTTGTATCAACAAACAAAGAGTCCACTTGTCTGGGACGCTGCGTGAACGTTGACAACTATAACTTTGAAGTGGTAGATGCTTTTGTCTACGTTGGCTCCGCCATAAACAAAAGAAATAATGTCAGCCTGAAAATTTAAGAGACGAGTATTGATCGTAAACCGCTAACACTATGCGCTAAGCAAGCGATTTAATGACAAGGCGCTCTCTCGAAGAACAAAAATCCAATTCTACCAGACTCTTGTCCTACCTGTCTTACGCTACAGCGCAGAATCCTGGGTAATAACACAAGCGGATCAATCTATTCTGGAAGTCTTCGAGAGAAAAATACTACGCAAAATATTTGGACCCATCATCTTTAACGGCGAGCACCGTCGGCCATGAACCATGAGCTGTATGAACTGTACAACGACATTGACGTAGTCAAGCGCGTTGAAATGGACTAAATGGATAAAAATGGTCCAGCTCGAAAAGTCTTCGGCAATAAACTCTATGGACGGCACAGGAGGGGCCAACCAAAACTTCGTTGGATGACCCAGGTGTAAGAGCTATTATATAAACTAAGAGTGACGAACTAACTACGGAGCGTAAAAGACCGAAGCGCTTGGAATTCTTTTCTACGTGCGCTACTGAAGGATGAAAAAAGAAGAAGAATATATATAAAGTTCCTCAAAATATATTTCGACAAACTATAAAACTAGAGAGTGAACGCATCAACTTTTTTTTGCGACCCTTTCTATTGAACAACTCAGAAAGGCAAATATCATATCAGCTCGATTGAGGGATGTCCGTCTGTCTGGCTGGCCGGCTACCTGGCTGATGTGCATGACAACTCGAGTAAGGCTTTACTAATCGTTATGAAAAATTTACCAGTAACAATATATTTCATATATATTTCGGTTATAAAATCCTATCGAGCGTATTGTGTGAGAAATAAAAATCTAAATTCGTCGAGATAATTGGACCTTATCAGTGCGGCTTAAGACCTGGTAAATCCACCATCGACCAAATATTCACACTACGCCGAATCCTAGAAAAGACTCTTGAAAAGCAGATCTACTCCTACCTATTTGTCGATTACAAGACCGCTATTGACATCCCCATACTTTCAAAGGTATTTCAAGCCATGTCTGAGTTTGTTATCCCTGGAAAACTAATACGACTTTGCAGGATTAAATTAACTGATACACGATCCTCAGTTAAAATAGGAAGGAACCTCTCCAAGCCATTCAAAACCAAACCAGGTTTCAGACACGGGGACCGACTATCGTGCGATCTTTATAACATCCTGTTCGAAAAGGTCATATGAGACGCGAAGGTAAACAGAACTGATACACTATACTAGTGCTTTGGCCCAATTTTGAAAAACTGTTTAAAAGTCAACTTTGGAGGGAGGTCAAGGCTTAGAATCTTCTATAGAAATATTCTCCGTAAAATTTCACTAAAAGACAAATAACCTCTACGAGTGAAAGGTTAAAAAATATGAAATGTTAAGAAGTCTATTTTTGAGCAAAAAGTGCAACAAGCATTTTCGGGAGTGAACTAAATCAATATCAAATGGTAGCATTTGACCTCAGTAATAAAACCTTACACTTTAATTTGCTCCACTACGTCAAAAAATTTTTTACAGTGATTTGAAATTTAATTTTTTTGTTAAAAAGTCGAATCAAAGAATTTGAATAATCATGAACGATCTAGCTCCTATCAGTATGGGACATCTTAGGATGAATTTTGAAAAACAGCTTAAAAGTCAACATTGGACGGAAGTCAAGGCTTACAATCTTCGATAGAAATATTCTCCGAAAAATTTCACTATGAGTCACCGAAGACAAGTAGGCTATATAAATGGAGTTTAGGGTTTTGTTACTGAGGTCAAATGCTATCGTTTGATATTGGTTTGGTTTATCTCCGAAAAAGTGTGTTGCACTGTGTTATAAATAAAATATTAAATACTTCTACAGAAGTATGCCATGTAGTCAGCAGTTTAGCCACAATCAGTCAGCATCCTTGGACTTCATCTATCCACACGACGGTGATATTTAATTAACTCTCTAATTTAAGATCCTACTGAGACTTTTTCTGAGCAATTTCTCTTTTCAATACAAAAATACATATCCATTATAAAATGTTTTTATGAGGCCCAATTAAATATGGAGTGACTGAAGACTTTACTTTACATACTTTATCTTTTGCCGGGTTTTTAATGGTCCCACAATCTAATGCAACTGCAGTCCAAGAAGTGGGGCAATAACTTTTCAAAGGCCACTGATTTGCAATCGTATATATTCTAATGGATCTTTTAATTACTATATTCATGATCTTATAGGTTATATTAGTACCGTATGCAACTTACCGGGACCGGCCGTGGCATAGTGGTTAGAACACGCGACTACCATGCGGGAGATCGCAGGTTCAAACCTGGCTCCAGTCACCTTAAAACAAAAATTTGTTCTTTCATTGTCGGCTCCCTTCGAATGTTGTTGACAGCAACTTCGCAGTATTAAGTGTCGAGTTAATCGGCGTGTCTAGTAAGAGTTTCTCAAACAGTGACGTTCGCATTCGTCGATAAACAAGTAGGTGCCGTTAGTTGTGAATCTAAAAATAGAAAGCGTGTTAATTCAAAACAACGCGAGAAGTTATCCCATACCTCATTCATGCCGTGCAACGGGAAATTAAGTTTTTTTTATGCAACTTACATTAATTATAAATTTGGTCATTTGGGTCTCTTTGAGTTTTCAAATGTGACTTATGTTCAATTTCTTCACACTAAAATCAGAAAAATTTCAATCTTGAGTTGTTTAGTTGACCAAAAGGAAGTCGGTTTGAATATCAGCCTGGTCAATTTTAAATTTTTGCTACTCACAAAAACCAGTCCATCATCTTCTCGTTTAAGTCTGCACATCAATGAAGATTAAGTAATATCAACGATTAGTGTCTTGCTCTTCTTCAACTAACGCTGTCGATATTTAAAACAGTATTGAAGTATTCACTCACAAAATAATGTCACACCAAACTAATCCACCCACTTATATCCACTCAAAGTGCACTGCAAACCTCAATAAAAAAAAATAACTAACACAGCGGATTCTTTTTTTAATTTAACTTAGCAGTCTACGAATGGAAGAAAATACAATTATATGCCGAGGAAACATTTGGTATTTTTCATAAATATGCAAGAACCGCTAAAATACTCTTTACCACAGTACAACAAAAATATGAGCAAACAAACATTTGCCTAATGGCATACACGAATGTAGCTGCAGGAAAGGGAAACTTATTACTCCAAAAAAATGACGATAAATTTAATAAGAAATTATGCAATTTCAGAAAAATAATTTCCTATTTAGTGGCTACATCTACATCGAATAACGGAATTGCTGTCTTCGAGAAAAATTATGAGCTCAAGACTTCCCACATTTCCAAGATTTCAAGTCTTTATACTTTTCTTTTTACTTTTGTTAAAGAAAATATTTCATTTCCTTGGTAAGAGCAACATTTGTATTTGATATTAACATTTTAATGTCGTTTTTTGAATTATTTCTCTGGGTTCCTTAACTTTTGCAGTCATAATATTATTACATTTATGCCACAGATTCTTTCTGGACTGCAACAGCTTTTCTATGCATCCCTCCCCCTCTGACGACTTCAAAGACCTGCCTTGTTTGTGGTGGTTTTTACTTTTGGTCGTCGGTTGTGTTTCAACATTAACTTCACTCATAATTTACCAAACGCGGTTAATTAAATTCTTTATATCATTTATGGCATATTTTAAAATGCAAAATTGTAATTAAAACAAGTAAAATGAAACATTGAGCGCAGTCGCGTAACAGAAAGCGGAAGGAAGGAGAGCCAAGTGATTTGATGTTCTTTCTAGCAGAGGGCAAACAGTGCTGACATTGGCAAAGGTGGTGTAACTATATTGAAGCTTTGTTCGGTGCTTGGTTGGTAATGGAGGTTAGATCGCAATGTTAAGTGGCAAGATGCAATGCAAGTTGAAAGATTGTCAAGATTGCCATGATGGCAGAGTGAATGGACAGTGAATTGCCATATAAAGAGTGGTGAAGATGTTGGAAGTAAAGTGACTAACAACAATATGACAATATTCTTAATCAAAAGGAGTTATAGTTAGGAAATTAACATATGCTTTAAGAAGCAGATGAATTGGTAATGCTGTATTAGTAATGTGGCACCAAAGATCAGAAAGCAGATGATGTACAAGGAGTAATACTTATGAATGCCAACAAGGTCGAACTGAAGTTCAGTGACATGACAACAAGGAATACACAAACTGTACTTGAGACTGCGAATAGGATTCCATAGGCACAGCCATGCTTCTGCTTCATATTCCGAATATACTTGCATGTGGCAATTTTTTTCAATTCTCCACAGTTTATTTTTCCAATACAATGGCAACTCTAACCGTCGTGAAATGTTTAAGATAATAACATCTAAAGCTGACAATGACATTTAAGAAGTGATACGCATCAAACGTAATTTCCGTTAACATTTTATGGCCATGTTTTTAGTGTTGTGACACTTTAATAAACAAAATATGATTATCATTACAGCTTCACCCAAACAACAACAGCAACAGCCATTACGTTGTACAACAATAACTACGACGATAATAAACAATTTAATACAGGTAATTTGAATTTAGAACGAAAAATGTTGTGCTAATTGAATCTCTTGTTCGTGAAAAACGTGAACAAAACTTCTAATCTCATTTAAAAACGTACACTCGTAATTAAAGTAGATTTCTGTTTTGGTCCTGCAAACCATTAGGTCCACAGGATATACTTATAACAAACAATATGCTAATGATGTGGCCAAGTAGTGGTAATCCCAAAAGTCGTCATTTGTACCGCAGGCACAGCACCAAATTTGAATGGAATTACGAAGTGTTTAAAATGTAAAATTTGTAGGCTTTTTATTGTGAGTTCGTAACACCGAAATTTCCATAATGAAAGTGAACAAATTGTATAATTTACTTTTCAATTAATGTCGTGTGTTATAAAGTTACGGAGATTTTTATTTGCGAAATAATTATGCAACTTAATTATAACACGGTTAACCTGGTATCGTCTTAAGTAGTGGAGACCTATTTTGTTCGAGATCTCACAGATGCTTAAAATTGATGCCATAACAACAGCGTAGTTTTTGCTACCTCACATAGTGATATTTTGGCCGACAAACAAACTTGATGTACATAAGTCTATAGAAAAACAGCATAGTCAATATCCTGTCAAATCCAGAGGGACCTAACTCAGCTCAGTCAATAAGTGTATTGCGCACACATTTTAATAATTCCTGTTCAATCGCATCCAGCCTGGACTATGTAAATCGAGCTGTTTGTCGAATGACAATCACTCTTATATATATAAAGACATTTGATATCCTTAATATATTGCGATTTGCAAAGATTTGCCTTGTAGAGGCATGCCCACAATATTTATTACTCCAATCAACGTTAAATACCGCATTATTCATGATAGCACACTAAGTAATAAATTTCGTGAAGTCCAACAAGGATGCCTATTATCCCTTCTCCTATACAATACAGTTCTCGACGTTATCGTTCGAAGTACTACAGCAACCTGCAGAGGCATATGCTGGGGGACTAATGCAGCGCTTGGATAGTTTGGAATACGCCGATGATGCTAGCCTTCTATCACACAGCTATCGTCACATGTTTGCTAAACTAGGAAGAATCGAAGTTGCAAAATCGGGACTAAGATAGGGAAAGAAGAAGAAATCGTGAGAATACCAATTGTTATCTTAGCCCTGTTAGCCATGGGTCAATATGCATGAAACATATAAAAGCTCCTACTCGGACTGAGGAGAGACCCTATGTCTTCTATGTTACTTTCCCATAAGTGTTGTAGCCTCCCACATAAGTGTTGCATTACCCACAGTGAGAAATAGTAACAATCTGGAGCGAAAAAAAATATATATATTTACACAGCACAAAATTTTTAAGCTCATTGATTTGGGACTCAATTTTGAGAGCTGCACGATTAAGTAGCGCCAAAAGAAGAAGTTATGCATGATTCGTTTTGTCAAGTTAGAAATGCCATAATAATTTAATATCGATTTGAAGTTAGTAAGTATCGCATAGGGGAATTTGTCACGTTTTAGGCTCTAATATTCTTGTAATGGCCTGTTCGAAACCACCGACCAGAGTCAGGTCACTCCTGCACAGGCCAACTACGTATGTACGCCGATCGGGATCTGCTGCATTTGGGCCACAACGATCTAGCAGTTATGCATTCGGTTCTGGAGATCCAACGTCTGCTGGCTGTTTTCCACATCCAAGCCTCAAATAAGCGGGTGAATACCTTGCAGAATATCATGATCAGACATAGTACAGCCACTTCTAGTTAGTAGGTCTTCTGATTCGTTACCAACAAACAAACCAAAGGCAAACTTTTATAGATAGTTCGACCGCAAAAGGAGCAAGGTCGCAAGGTCGTTCACTACATACATGACAGCTAAAAATGAGCTCGAAGTCAACCAAACTATTCGAAGCTAGAGAGAAATCAAAGATGTTTGAAACAAACAAACAGAACCGAAAGAAAGGGGTTTGTTGTGGTCCTTTGTTCCTTCTTGGAGTCAAAGGAAATAATATATGTGCCTGGTGTTACTAAATAACCCGAAAGTTATTACAAAAAGTTATACATCTATTTATACTTCTCCAAACGGAAAACTGCATAATATTTGAATTTCGCCAAATGTATAACCTCAGAATACCGAAAGATTTGCCACAATCATTCGGGTACCACCCAAGGTTAGATTAAAAACTGCAAGACAGCACAATTTTTGCCTATAACATCTACAGACTAGCTATCTAACCAATTCACCTTTTCTTTGAATTTGATGTTCAGTCATACTTGTTTGCTGCAGGACTTCGGTGCTAACTATATAGAATCCAAATACCATAGTTTAGCTAATGCTGGACAATGCAAGAAAAGGCAGTTTCGTTATTTCTTCGTCCTCCTCCATGAAGCATCTACGGATAGTGCAGTTTCTATCGCATAATCTAAGAATGTGTTTTCCAACAAGACAATGTTCCTGTAACTGCGAATATCCTACCTCTCAGCAAGGTAAGTAGTTATTAGTCCTCTTTTTGTTCAACTACGGGCTGAGAAACCTAGCGCCTAGCTTGATCATAAGTTGGAGCGTCAAGGAAGTAGTTAACATATCTTGCAATTTAATATCATCGGATCCTACTGGTATCCAGGTATTCCTATATGGAATAAAAGTAATTAGATTAGTTGAAGGTAAAAGGTACGGCACCGGCCGTGGCATTATGGTTAGAACACGCGACTACCATGCGGGAGATCCCAAGTTCAACTCCTAGCTCCTGTCATCTAAAAAAATAAAAAATAAAATTTCTTTTATTGCCGGCCCCCTCGATGTTGTCGGCAGCAACTTCGCAGTATAGTGTCGAGTCAATCGGCATGCCTAGTAAAAAGCATCTCAAACTATAACGTTCGCATTCATCGATAAACAAGTAGGTGCCGTTAGTTGTGAATCTAAATAGAAAACGTGTTAATTCACAACTACGCGAAAAGCTATCACATACCGCATTCATGGTGTGTAAAGGAAAATTAAGTAAGTAACAGGGAAGGTCTTAAAACTCCATACTAGTTCGTTCTCAATTTGAAAATGGGCGTAGTTGTAAGAGGTGGCGTCGCTCCTCTTATACTAAATACGATTATCTGTGGCACTATAACTGTGCGAACCTTCAGAGAATCATATCACACTTATAATCTATACCTATTTCACGTATGTAAATTTCTAACTTCACAGTGCTGTAGCCTTCATCACCATGCACCGTCCGTGATGAACAATACACAGTCGCACAATATATGCTTTCCATCACACATTGCAAACTAAGCCACTAAACAAAGCACATGTTTATGGTTTTCTAATAACAATTAAATGTTCCCAAAGGATTTGTGACAAACAACATGAGTGTTCAATGTCCTTTTTTTTGTTGTTATTGTTTAACTTTCAGTGTCACCATGAAACTAAAATACACTTTCTGTTTAATATATGTTTTGTTATGGGCTTTCGATTTTATACGCCCGCACCAGCACCACCACCACCACCACTCAGTGAAGGACAACCCAAAACAATGGC
Organism: Muscina levida; assembly: GCA_964034835.1. Taxonomy (NCBI): domain Eukaryota; kingdom Metazoa; phylum Arthropoda; class Insecta; order Diptera; family Muscidae; genus Muscina; species Muscina levida. Next base: position 115,817,030 of record OZ035881.1, on the reverse strand, counting down.
AAACAAACCATTGGAATCCATCGAAAAATATAATTAATTTAACATAAAAACAATGTTTTGTATTGTATTTGTTGACAATTTAAGTACATAGTTTTACACTGTCACACATCCGCCTACAAAAATACATTTGCTCAAACAAACACAGCCACATGCACGCACGCACAAACACTCGGTTCGGCTCGGTTGACGCACACAGTTGAACAATAAACACCTCTAATGCCAGAATACGCACTAATATAAGCGACAACACTCATACACCATCATTGTTTATTAGTCCCCTGTGAGACATCTGATGATGACCCCTCTGTCGCATAGGACTACTGAATAAATTTTAAGCTCTTTTGTTTCGCACTAATACCACACCACTACACAACCATCGTTATTGATGTGCTGCACAGTGGGAGCAAAAGGATTTTGTGGGAAGAATGTTGGATGGTGTACATTAAAGCTATGTCAAATTTTTCACCTCATCACAAAATTATTCAAAAATTTAAAATTATCAATTGTTTTATTTTTATTTAAACACATCATTTAAAATATCGGTCAACAAATAAATTAAATATAAAAAAAGTAATAGATTATTTATTATTCATTATGCAAAATATATGTCTGTTTAACTGTTCAGCTAAATTCATTAAATGAGAATACAAATTCAAATACTGATTTGTTATGCTTGCCCTCACATAAATATACAAATAATTTTATAATACTTATGTCATAGCTATGGACATATAATAAATATGTTACCTTAATTTCCTATATAAATTTAACACAATTTATTTTGCATTAAAATAATTGTGATATACAGTTAACAAAGTAGAAATTTCCTGGTAACAATTACATGTTCATGTGAAATAATATATATGTATGTCAATTCAAAGTAATAACATTTTTGTACGAATACTCGTATATGGGCAATTCCATGGTCACATATATGTGATAGTCGTACGTTTAAATCAGATGAAAAAACAATGAAAAACTTAGTTATTTTACTTCTGTAACATTTTCTGTACAACATAATATTTAGTAAAGAGAAGAGAACAACTGAACTGAAGTAGGGGAATGGTTTTACTAATTCAACCAAAAAAGTTTTGTTCGCCCCCACCAGCGCTGTCCATCGAGTCTCTTGCCTTAGTTGGTGTCCAATCAATCTACTCAGTTGTTGATAATTTGCATGATTTTTATACAGAAAATTAATATTTGATATCCTCTAAGAAGTTAAGCGCAGGTTAGCAAACCTACACCTATCGAACGAACTCCTTTTTTTTAGGGGCTTTGGTCCGTCTGACTCCGCGATTATAGCCGTAGTTTAAGAGCTATCGAGGAAAAATTTATTACGCAACCTTCTATCCTCTAAGTGGGAGGTTAAGTTCTAAGATGAGCAAGATCGTACAAATTCCCACAAAAACTAGGATTAAAAACTAATTATAATATGAACTTATCAACAATTCCAACTCAGTATATGACATTTCTGTAGTATCAAAAAATACTTACTTATTTGTTTAGCTGGCACTTCTTTGCAATCCCAGTGGATTATATACCGCATGTAGAAAAATATTAAAAGCGCCTCGATCTTCTGCGCTTCTTCTCCATTTAGTCACATCAAGTTATGTAAGGTTCTCAGTAACCTGGTCTTTCCAACGGAGTCTTGGTCGCCCTCTTCTGCGCCGTCCATCGAGTTCATTGTCGAAGATTTATCGAGCTGGAACATTTTCGTCCATGCGTGCAGCATGACCTAGCCAACGCAACCGCAACACCTTAATACGTCTTACCACGTCAATGTCAGTGTACAGCTCGTACAGCTCATGATTCATACGACGCCGATACTCTCCGTTAACGATGATGGGCTTATATATTTTTCTCTCAAATACAGCCAGAACCGATTCATCCGCTTGTGTTATAACCCAGGATTCTGAACCGTACATCAAGACAGGTAGAACCAGTATCTGGTATAGCTGGATTTTTGTTCGTCAAGAGAGGGCTCTGTCATTGAATCGCTTGCTAAGTCCGTAATAGCATTTATTGGCAAATAGGATTCTTTTCTGGATTTCGAGGCTGACATTATTTCTTTTGTTGATGACGGTGCCTAGGTAGATAAAATTATCTACCACCTCCAAAATATAGTTGTCAATGTTCACGCAGTTTCCCAAACGAGTGGATTCTTTATTCGTTGAAACTAATAACTTCGTCTTGTCCTTGTTCACCGTAAGACCCAATTTCACTGATTCCTTCTGTATACCTGAGAAGGCTGCAGTCACATCCCGCAATTTTCGAGTGATGATGTATACGTCATCAGCGTACGCGAGGAGCATGTGGCTTTTGTTGGATATCGTGCCACTCGTATTTACTGCAGCTTTCCTCATTATCATCTCCATCACTACGTTGAAGAGATCACACAATATGCCGTCGCCTTGTTTTATTCCTCATCTGGTGTAGAATGGCTCCGTAAGGTCCTTGCCAATCTTCACTGAAGACTTCGTGTCAGTCAGCGTCATTCCGCAAAGACGTATCAACTTCGCAGGAATACCAAACTCAGCCATGGCTTCGAGTAATTTTTGCCGTATCGGGCTGTCGAAGGCAGCTTTATAGTCGACGAAAAGATGGTACGTGTCGATCTGTTTCTCTTGGGTCTTTTCTAGGATTTGACAAAGTGTGAATATCTGGTCTGTTGTTGATTTACCTTAAGTCTAAAGCCACACTGATAAGGCCTGATCAGGTTGGATAACACTGGCTTTAGTCTTTCACATAGCACACTCGACAGGACCTTATATGCGATGGGTAAAAGGCTGATCCCGTGTTAGTTGGAGCACACACATGGATCACATTTTTTCAGTATTAAAAAATACTGACAAAAAAAGCATGTGATCGTCAAAAAGAAATGTCACCTATCATACAAACCCCCGTCGTTTTTTTGTGGTATCTGCTATCTTAGGGCCGGCCGATGCATGATGGTTAGTCCACCGGACTACCATACGGGATATCCATGGTTTGATTCCTGTCTCCAGTCCTTTATATTTTTCTTTTATTGCTGGTCTCCTCGATGATGTCGACAGCAACTTCGCAGTATATTGTCGAGTCAATCAGCATGTCTGTTAAAAGCTTCTAAAACAGTGACGTTCGCATTCGTTGATAAACAAATAGTTGTGAATCTCAAAGAAGAAAGCGTAACAGGGTAAGGATTGACACCCTAATGGATTGATTCGAGAAAAAATCTAACGCATTTAAATTGACGTGTTAAGACAAAATTCGTTTCAGGTCTTTTTAAGACGATTGAGCCATGTCTGTCTGTCTATCTGGCTGGCTGGATGACTGGTGAGCAGGATAACTCGAGTAAACCCTAACCAATACTTATTAAATTTACCAAATTCAGTAATGGGATCGAAATGGGCAGACTTGCACCGTACCTTCTGATACCTTCCACACAAAATTGCAGAAATCGCCCCTAGAGGGTTCAAATGTATGACCAACCCCAGTAATTTTTTCCTCCTAATATTTTTCCCAAACATATTTACTCCCCCATATCACGCCCCCTAAGAGGGCTCTCATAAAATATTTTTTTTTATATAAAATTTAATCGCACAGTTCTAACTGCCCCGGAGTCGCCCCTAGATGAGTCAAAGGTATGACCAGCCCACAATATTTTTTCAACCCCAATAGTTTCTCAGATCATATCTACCCTCTATCTTCAATCCTTAAGGTGGTCCCCAAGGATTGAAATCGCCTCCTGATGCTCCCATGGTGCCTCCAGAGGGTTAAAATGTACGACCGAATTCTACTAGTATTTCCATCGAAATTTTTATTTAATTTTCCCGGGATCCCGGGAAATCCCGGTCCAAAACAAAAATACATAAAAATGTCATCAACTATTAAAAGAAAATTTATTTTAATACAAACAAAGAAATATGAAATGAAACATAAAAATAATTTTAAAAATCTTGTGTCAAAGTTTATCCGAAAAGTTGTTAATACTAAGACAAGCTCTCATCATGAAACCTGTATTTGAGCAATCTCCTTATAGACTTAGAGCGGTGTACGAAGGGAATTTTCGAAATTCGTACTTTTAGGTGGAAAAGCAATCTAAGAAATCTAATCTGAGCAATCTCCTTATAAAATTAGAGAGCTACACGAAATGATTTTGCAATACTTATTTTATTGGTTAATTGTGAAATATGAAGGGTTTTTTTGTGATTCGTTCTCCTTGGGATAAAGAGGGGAAAAGTTTTATCATCGCTCAGACCAAACACCTAAACATACAATCACCCAGTTCACCAACAAAGAAAGTTATATGTCAATCGCCTTAAAAATATTGTTCTAGAATATATGCCTATCAATAAGTAAGTATTCATCAACTCACGGACACGGAATCGCTGATGCATTTTAGCAATTCAATACGTTCGAATATTTTTCTATATATGCAAGAACATTTGAAAGATAAACAAAACATCAAAAGACGGAAGACGATAGATATTGACTCATTAAATAAGCGTAAAGAAATCCCGGGAAATCCCGGTCGCATTCCCGGGATTCCGGGACAGAAAACTGGCCGGGACTCCCGGGAATTTTGTCCCGGGAATCCTCGGGACAAAAACACTACTTGCAAGATCAGTGAATTGAAGTAAAAATTGTGTCTTGCAATGGGGCCGGTGTTGCCGAAATCAACATGTTTTCGATAACCCAATAGAATTTGAATTGAATTTAACTTATTAAAAGAATTTATTGCTATAATTATAATAGTAGAAAGCTTCATTTTAATTGTATACTTATTTGAATTAATTGGATTAATGTTTGTACAGCGTGAAATAATATGCTCAATGTAGTATTTAGGTGCGTTCTTTAATTTGAAACGTTCTTTAATTTGAAACGGGTAACAATACAACGTCGAATACCTGATTGATCTTTATTCTGGTATTCGCTTTATAAAACTTTGAGCTAATTGACGTCTGCTGCATAAATTAAAAAATTAAATTAAATATTGTTACCAAATTAAATAAAAGAACAAACTGAATAAAATCACAAAAAACAAATTCAATTAAGCAAAAATTATTAGTTCACAACGACCAAAACACAAAAATTCTCACAAAAAAAAATATTTCCGTTAAAATTTTTCATTTTTTTTGAGGGTTTAGAAACTTTAAACCGCGAGCGGCACGTCAATTTCCAACCGATCGAGCTCATATTTTTTTCAGTTATTTTCTTAACCTAACCTCACACAAAACTAACCGGTTTTTTGGAACGGATGAGTTTTTAGATATTCCATACATTGAGGGTCCATCTTAGTGAACAAGCCAGTTTCATAACTGTTACGTTGTACTTTTTTATAGTATTTAAGGTCTTCTCTTTTATAAATGTTTTTTTTTTTATATCATCGCTCTTTCTTTTTCTCCATAATAAATTATTCGTCTAAAAAGGCGTCGCGCCTCTCACCACTTCTCTTTCTAACATTCCCTCACAGCACGCGTTACCATTGGCTTCAGCGTTGCCTGTATATTCTTTATTGTACCAGAACTTGTCTAATCGTGACTTTTTATACCCAAATGCTAACATTGCGGCAAAGGTCATAGAATGCGCGGGTTGCCTTAGCAATATTTTTATGTAGAAATCTGGTCCTACTCGCTACTATGTTCCTTGTCGACACAAAGTTAACAAGTCTGATATGTCAGTTGACTAAATTTTCCGACTGTTGTACCAAGAGCATCTTCCCTTCCTATTTCATTATTATTATCCCATAACAAGTTTAAAGTCACTGTCGGGGCAGCGTCCGTAAATTTATTCCAGGCTTTCATAGAAAGCATATTTAGTATCCTCGTCTTTGCCTTTCGTCGACTTATCATGGCGATGTAAAAATATTTCGTCTGGATGTGGCTTTTCGGTAATTAAAAGGGTCAAACAACGAGACCAGTTGTCTCAGTTTCTTGCCAACTATAAATCCGCAGTCAAATTACAATTGATAGAGAATGCAAGTGACAAAGGAGATATTTGCCTTCAAAGTTTCAAATTCTAGTGCAAATGCAGATATAACTTCAACTGTTTTTCAGCTAGATATCGGCACTGGTATTAATAACACTATGACACAAAATCAAACTTTTTGAAAAACATCCAAACGTGACTATATAGGTTCGATAGTACAACCGGAGCTGAGTAAAACCCTAGCTAGATTGGCTACCAAAATTTTTTTTCGGCCCTCGTAACTTTTTGAAATCCCTTGGATCCCTTGAAAAAAGGTGACATAATTTCTCTATTCTCTATTTACAGAAGTTGTTCAGTTATACAATAAGTAAGTTTTTGGTAAAGATAGCAAGTAAAAACATTGCACAATGGCCCAAAACTCCTAAAAAATGATTTGTTTAAAGTAGATAGTGTGTTTTGAGGGCCATTTAATATCCCCAGACTTGTGCAGATTGCATGGGTTTGTTCATAGAAGTTTTTCGGTCTTACCTACACTACAATTTCACTGAAAAGAGTATGCAAAAAATCTGAACTCCCTACGACTTATATTCAAAATTGTGAAAAAATTATAATTTTTATCGAAGTTTTTTGAAAGAAAAAAACGAGGGAAGTCTAATTTTTTTGGGACATTTTATTATATCAATTTCTTAATCGGACTATTAGCTACAACTTTGCTTAAGAAGCGAAAGAGCTAGATTAAAAACTGTACAAACTGTTGGCCAAAAACTGATGTCACCTTTTTTCAAGTGATCCAAGGGATTTCAAAAAGTTACGAGGGCCAAAAAAAAATTTTGGTAGCCAATCTAGCCAAACTGAGCTAGGGTTTTACTTAGCTCCGGTTGAACTATCGAACCTATATAGTCACGTTCGGGTGTTTTTTTCGTTATTGCACTGTGTAATTGATCTCATCTTATGCTAGTAGACTGATATAGTATAGTGAACACAACTGCACACTTATCTTAATTTTTGTCAATTTGTCACTTACACATCTTTGCTTCTAACTCACTCACTAAAAATTATTTCGTCGTTTGCATCCCTGTCCCGTCCATCAAGTTTTTCGGTATGGCAGTAATGTGAGCCCTTCATTTGTTCAATTCAAACGCCAATTGGATGGGGGCACCATCTTTACAGAGAATTCGGACATTCTAGGTGAATCTTTTTGAATAATGGTCCTTATAACATTTGGGAGCTTTGTCAACATTTAGAGAATTCTAATGTTTTCTTTGTGTTCTTATACTAATTTCTGCATTTATAGGGAGTGCCTTATTAGTTTACTTAACCTGATCCTAAAGAGCTGTTGTGTTGGGCTTTAGTAACTTCTACTTACTGCTACTACCAGAGACTCATCATAGGTAGCATGACATCTTCTTAACAATTTCATAGTTAAATTCATACCTAACTACTGTGTCCGGAGTAAACCTCCCCTCTTTCTCTCCATCACTCACTCTCTCTAATATCTTTCCTGGTTCTCAGAAAATATGTTATGTTCAAAGTGAAATAGAAGATAGATTTGTATGTTTCAATCAATTCGGTAGAAAAACTCAAAGAACATCGTTTCTTGATTTCACACGAACATGCTGATATGTAGATAAATAGAACATAACTTACTTTATTTACCTTTCCAACGAAAGAATTTGGTATGGGATAGCTTCTCGCTTTATTATGAATTTACTCACTTTCTAATTTTAGACTCACAATACAGCGCCACCCACAGTTTAAAGACTAATGAGAACGTCATCGGTTTGAGAAGCTTCTATTAGATTTTTTCTATTAAGTTACTGTCGCCAATATGGAGGGGGCCGCCGATGACAAAAATGTAGATGATTGAGACAGGAATCGTATCCTCGATTTCCAGCATGATAGTGGCTTGTTTTTGCCATCATGACACAGCCGGCACAATATTATAAAAAGTAACAGCAACTTCGCAGTAGACGAGCTTGGTAAAAACTTCTTAAATAGCAGACGCTCGGTCCAGATGCATGGGTCTAAAAATAAAAGCTCTCCGATATCTCATACGTGGGGTGTAAAAGGAAAATATATTTTAATGATTACAAAAATTACATTGAAATAAGTAACGAATTCCAAATGGATGAAAATTCAGCTACTGTGCTACTGTCACAATATCCTTACACAGCCATAAAACATTTATAATAAATTTTTTTTGGTATTAACTAGCAGCAAGAGAGTAAAGGGGACGACACTTTAGTTTGTTTGTTTGTTCTGTAGTCGTCGACACAGCTTCCGTTCAATGTGATGCCCATTGAAAATGACAAAATAAAATGTGTTTTATATATATTTATTTCAGATATCAAAAGTAATTTTTTATCTGCCTTCAGAGACATATTTCTTTGTCACTGCTTACTCATTCTTGTCTTTGTTCAATCAGTCGTTCGTCTGTCTGCTGCTGATTTAACAATGAAAATGTGATACAACAAAAAAGGGGAATAATAGAGGCAACACACACATACATTCATACACACAATCACACTAGAGTTGATAAAGAAGTAAAACCGGAAATAATAAGTGTTATTCTTTCATTTGTGTGTTTTCTGTTAAACGCTTGGCTGACAGTTGCTATCATTAACACAGCGACAACAAATGAAATAGGAACACGACCTGAAAGAGGAAGAGGGGGGGGGGGGCGGTCTAAGCGGCACTGGTCGAAGCAGAGTTCAACCATTCATATTGTTGTGAAAGTTTCGTTAGGCTTTTTTACTGTCCAACCGAGCGGATAATAAATGATCATGTTTTACTATATAAATGATGCCGGATTAAAAAGTAGGTGGCTCTAAATATCTGCCATAAATTAATTATATCAAATACCTAATAATGTAGCCCATTTCGGGTGTAACTGTGTGTTTAGGATTGGCCGGTTTAACAAATGGGATTACATCACCGACACAAATGACCATATGAGACCATTGGTAGCCAAGGGTTAGGTCTTCTCATACAATATCCCTTTGAAGTTGGGGGGCAATAAGATGGATATCATTTGAGAACTTGAATGTAAGAAATACAATTGTTATAGAATTGTGAAAATATAGCAATATGCTATTGTCATAAGAGATCTCACAGACTTTGGATACAATAAAGAAAGCAAGTCAGAAGATGACAATTACATTTGTAATTTTTCGGAAGAAAATTGCGGTGATGCGTAGTAAGAGTGTACAGAGGCCGTGACATGAAGGTGAAAATTAAAAAAAATAATTATTTAAAACTAGCGGATGATCAGGAGATAAAGCAATTAAATCACATGAATTGTTTAACTCGCATTGCATTTACAATTTTCTGAATTTTAACATTTGTATGAGCTAATAAAAATCATATTCTTGTAACAATGTATATATTTTAAATAAACTTCTATCGAAATAATTAAAACGTCATATGAAATCCACCTTTCAGGTATTCGTTATGAACAAACAATTCTTATTTATTATTATATAAAGAATTTCATTTCAACGATGTTACCAGCAATATCGATATAAAACAAAATCTCTTCATGTGTAATAACAACATAGCTGAAGGGTCAACTTATGGTACGAAATTGTAATTTCTTATTTGTCATACACAGCGAACTTCATAGAATTTCAATCGAATAGCATGGAAAATATCCTATGGCTTGCAATTTTTTTCGGATAATTGGTGGATTTTTATATTCATTATTTAAAAAAATAACAGAATTGAAGCCGATGTATTTAAAGTCATCGAATTAATTGCAACCACAAAGACATGCGACATATTTCTGTATAGTGCAATAAATGAAATATACATTGCGCGACCTGCATTTTAATTTGCAAACGAAAATTGGTAAAAAAAAATACGCACAATTGTATATTAATAAAGGATGAAACTTCTTTTTGACGCCATAAATACAATAAGATTTCTTTATGGCAGATGACTTTAAATGGTAGCAGTTTTCGTATATTGTCTTCTTAAAAACCCGCTCACACTATACTAGGATATCTATTGAGAGGTGGGGTGACACGATGGATGTTCAAATCTTCAGTAATCACCTGAGTAAACGACAAGAAACCAAAATGACCGTGTAAATATTGACTTGAACCATCAACTACTTGCAGTCAAGATACGCTTTCGATTAAGCATTAGCAATAACGCTCGATCAGGGGTGCGAACATCAACTCGGATCACCCCGTCACTGCAGGAGACTCTTCAGTCTGAAAAAACGAAAGCTGAAGGAGAAGAATAGTGTGTACATTGAAGAACACAGGAACAGAGGAGAAGCCCGAAAATTCTACCAGAAGATAAATGGTAGGGTACATGAATCAGGTCTTTCCTCCTGTAAAGACAAGGATGGTCATCCCGTTACTGACTCCGAGTGCATACTGAGAATATGAAAAGTACACTTCTGCAGCCTATTAATGTCTGAAAACTCGGTTGCTGAAGACTGTGAACCAATCCGAGACGATAACATCGAGTGTCTCCCTCCGAACCAAGATGAGAAAAAACTGTCTTATCCAGGCTAAAGAACAACAAAGCCGCTGGGGCTGATGGTCTTCCAGATAAGTTGTTTAAGGTGGGTGGAGATGCGCTTGTTCTAACCATGCAGCAGCTCATAGAGAATATTTGGCTTCAATTGAGCATGCCAGAGGATTGGAATCTCAGTGGGCTGTGTCCTGTTTACAAAAAAGTGACCGTGGTGAGTGTAAAAACTACCGTGGAATTAACCTCTTACCGATTGCTTATAAGGTCCTCTCTAGCATACTGTGTGAACGTCGAAAGCCAATTGTGGAATACCTGATTGGACCTTATCAGTGCGGCTTGAGACCAGGCAAATCCACGACGGATCAGATATTTACTCTAAGACAGATTTTAGTGAAAACTCATGAAAAGCAAATTGAAGCAAATAGTCCCATTAAGCATCGACTATACAAAGCCATGTCCGAGTTCGGTATCCCTGCGAAGACGGTGTACCATTACGAATACAAAACCCTCTTTTCGGCTTGGTAAGGATCTATCTGCACTATTGGATATGACGAGAGGTCTTAGACAGGGTGATGGTTTGTCATGCTTACTGTTCAACATAGTGATGGAGAAGGTGTTAAGGAAAGCAGCGGTAAACATGTGTGGTACCATATTTAATGAGAGCCACATGCTGCTCGCATATGCCGATGATACGATATTATCGGTCGGAGTCAGAATGGGTTTGGCAGTAAATGAGGACAAAACGAAGTTAATGGTATCATCAAACATAGTGTTCACCCGCTGCCATTACTTTGAGGCAATGAATGAATTCATCAACCTCGGATCCGCAATAGTCAAAAACAACAGTGTCAGCCCAGAAATACAACGGAGTACAGTGCTCGCCAACATGTGTTACTTTGGGCTACGCGAGCACTAAACACTACCCTATCTCGAACCACCAAAGGCCAATTGTACCAGATAGGCAACTGTACCAGAGGCGGATGCAGCTCATCTGCCGGTGTTTGAAAGAAAATACTCCGCAAAATATATGGACCCAATAGTGTAAACGGCGAGTTCAGGATTCGGATGAACCATGAGCTGTACGAATTATACCACGACATTGATGTGGTCAAGCGAATCAAAGTGCAACGATTCCGCTGGCTAGGCCATGTTGTGAGGATGGATGAGGAAACTCCTGCGCGAAAGGTTTTCTATCAAGCCCTCGAAGGACGGCGGAATAGAGGTAGACCGCGACTACGTTGGATGGACCAGGTGGAGGAATCACTGAAGCTGCTTGAAAGAACTGACTGGAGACTGTGGGAACAAGATCGCAGTGAATGGAAATCTCTTATCATTTCGGCCTGTTACTTAGACACTAAGATATAAATATATATGTTGTCAAGTTGTTTTTAAGGCTAATAATAATAACGCTCCTAACCAAATGCAAAGGAAGCTAGACATCAGCTGCCAACGAGATAGCTTATGCCAACTCCAACCAACTCTCTCAATTACTTGAAATAAACCTCCCCTAATTTTGATGTTCCCGACACACCGTGGCAGAAAATTGCGGTTTATATGACCACTGCCTCTTCAGAAGGAAAAAGCATATATAGATGAAAGAGAGAGCCAGGATATCAAAAAGTGCAGGTATAGAGGTAAAACCCGAAAGTTCTACCAAAAGGTAAAAAGCAAAGGTTTTGAAACATTGATCCCCATTTGTAGAGACACGGATGGAAATCTGGCCACGGACATGCAGAGTGTGCTGCAGTCATGGAGGGAACACTTTCGTACTCTATTCTGCTCTTCTATTCCTAAAGATTCATCGACGACGGAGTAGAATGTCCACCATGGAGTAAAAAGAAGATCAGCATGTCAATAGCACGGCTTGAAAGCGATATAGCTGCGGGTGCCTATGTATTGACAACACAGTTTTTAAGGCCAACGGCGATGAGCTGGCAATGTCTATGCACCAGCTCATAGTCCCGATTTGACAAATCTGAGGGTTTTATGTCCTGCGCTTGAGAGAAAGCGTTCCAGGTGTATGTACCTAATATCGCGGTATCTGCCTCTTTCCCATCGCATACAACATCCTGTCTAGTGTGTTATGTGAAAGACTTTAGCATATCTTTACAAACATCATTGGATGGCTCAGTAAATCCAGATTTTGTAAAACAACGACTGATCAGATATTCGCCGTGCAATAAAGCCATATGGCTTTTTTACCAGCATGGTTGTGCAAAAACACCATATTAAATTGCCGATCATAGTGAAAAAAGCGTAATGAAGTTCACGAAGTGGGGGTACGTGGGGGTACGTAATAGGGGGCGTGCCCCCACCGCATTCGGCTCGCGCTCCATAGAGAGAGAGAGAGAGTAGCGAGACATATTACGCAAATTCTCTCACTGCAATACACCACTATGTTTATCGACTTATGAACAGAGATAGAGAGATAGGCTGGTTATGCAGCAAGACTAGGGCGCGCAAAACAAACATACTAGATACATTTTATTCAAAACATTGCCAAAGGTAAAATAATGCCATAATGGCTTTATTTCACATCTTTTGTGGTAATAAAGCCATTTGCCTTATTTCCCAATTGATTGGGATTACCCATTCAACGTGCTTTATTGCACGTCACCGATATTCACACTACGACAAATACTGGAGAAGACTCAATAAATAACAATTACCATCTGTTTATCGATAAAAAGCCTAATTCGACAGCCTGATACGGCAGAATTACTTGAACCTATGGCTAAGTTTGACATTGCTGCGAGGCCTGTACACCTTGGTGGAATGACGCTGACTGACATGAAGGCAAAAATCTGATTAAGCCATTTTCTACCTAGCGAGGATTTAAACAAAGCCATAGTTTGTCATGAGATCTCTTTGACATCGTAATGGAGATGATCATATGGAATTCTGCAGTAAACAGGACTGGTACCAGTCCTTTAACAAAAATCACATACTACTGGCGTATGCCAATAATATATATATCATTGGCCGTGGACTGCGGGATGTTAATACGACCTTTTCAAGCATTGAGAAACAGTCGGCAGAGTGAACGTTGAAAACTATAACTTTTAAGTAGTCGATGATTTTGACAACCTTCGCTCTGTCGTAAATAAAACTAATAATGTCAGCCTAGAAATCAAGATACGAATATTGATCGCAAACCGACATCGACGTAGTCAAGCACGTTCAAATAGTACGAATAGATGCCAATGCTCCAGCTCGAAAGTCTTCGGCAATGAACTCGATGGGTGGCTCAGGGGGGCCTCAAACCGTCGTTGGATGGACCAAATGAACAAGCTGTTATCCAAACTTAGCGTGACGTACTTTCATGGTGCACAAAAGACCGAAGCGCTTAGAATTCTTTGCTACGTACGGCAACTGATGAATGAAATTCTGTCGAATAAGAAGAAGTATAATATCCTAATATATAAAATTTACAACAAACTACATGCGACTGGTAGCGTTACTTTAATGACAATGAGATTATGCACTAAGGGTATGATAAACGTATTCAGAATAAGATGAGGGTTATGGAAAAATGGCAAGAAAAGTGTAACATTAATTACACAACATATGGTTGGTTTCATCAATGTTCGATCATTTTTTAGTAGAATCAATGATTACATTTAGATTTTGCCCGTTCGTTCGAAACTTCTTTGATATATACAATGTGGTACAATTGCTGCTGGGGCTTATCAAAACAGATTGCAAATTAAAAGTAAATCCTCTCTTTGCGATTTTATTTTTCATCTCATGTCCTCATATGCTGCAATAGAAGTAGTAATGGGACTCCGAGTGTAAACAATTAGCCGAATGGAAGCCAAAAACAACAAATCACCCTTTAAAACTGTGAAACATTTTCGGGTGGAGGGTGAGTACTAGGGCGTTTCACCAAACGCGTTTTTTTGCGATTTTTGCAACTCTTGAAGCGGAATATTAAGGCTTGTGATCTAAAAGAATTTCGGAAAAATTTTTGGATTTTTTGAAGATGGGTATGGGGTCGCTGAAATAGATTTTATCAAAAAAATGAGGTTATGGAGAAAAAAATGTTATATTATTTTTTTCTAGTGCTTTTTGTTCATGCAACTTAACAATTCTCTTCTTATGGATCCGATCCTACAACAAAAAAATTATTGGTGTGAGAAATTATTATATTATGGACCTCTTTGATAGTCTTAAAGGTGAAAAATTATTTTTCCTAGATTTCAAACCTCGATAACTTGAAAAGTTTTCAACATTTTTTCAAGATGTAAAATGCGTTGGAAAGGTCTTTAAATTACCTTTCATTCGGTACATAGATTTATTTTTACTTGTTGGAAAAATATAAGAAAAAATTAAAATTTGAGATTTTTTTTTTTATTTATCAAATATTATGAAAATTAAAAGAATTTCATTATGTTTCGTTCTTGGTTTAGTAAAAAAAAAACTTCTAAAATACATTGCTTTAATAAAAATATCAGAAATTTAATTCATCAATATATTTGTATTCCCATACAAAATCAAAAGATATTAAAAAAACAAAACCAACATATTTAATGAACAAATTAAAATTAAAAAGTAAATTTGTATCTAAAATTACAAGACATTAACCATTAAATGTGGAACAACTGTGGAAGTATTTTCA
This sequence comes from Muscina levida, assembly GCA_964034835.1. NCBI lineage: Eukaryota > Metazoa > Arthropoda > Insecta > Diptera > Muscidae > Muscina > Muscina levida. The sequence goes on along the minus strand of OZ035881.1, from coordinate 115,802,023 downwards.
AATTGTTTTCTTAAGAGCTTTTTTAATGACATTTCTGTTAACATTAGGTATAATTTTTTAATTGTTATCAATCCTAATCAATAAGTTTTGAAAATCATTCTCATTCTTTGTAATTTTTTTGTTATATATTGTAGCCGACGCCACGCCTCTTTCTGATAAATCATTCACAACACATAGTTTTTCTAGTTTTTTCTTTGAAGAAACAAAAGCATCATCATTTTCCGATAAAAGTGTATCTTTCGAAAAAAAGGAAGTGGGCAATTTTAATTCATCAAAAACCATTTTACTGTTTGAGGTTACAAAATTATGCATTATGAATTTTTTTACATTTTAAAAAGGGCCGATTTCAATTATTTTAAAATTCAAATAGTGTGAATTTAAAAATAAAAACTAATTTTTTTTGTCTATTTTTTATTTTTTTTCAACATTTTTCACAAGTAAGATATAAACTTATATATAATTAATTATATATAATATAATTATTTATTATATATATTATTTTTATTATATATAAATAAAGGTATCTAAATTATCTTTCTAACGCATTTAACATCTTGAAAAAATGTTGACAACTTTTCAAGTTATCGAGGTTTGAAATCTAGGAAAAATAATTTTTCACTTTTAAGACTATCAAAGTGGTCCATAATATAACAATTTTTCACACCAATAATTGTTTTGTTGTGGGTTCGGATCCTTACGAAGAGAATTGTTTAGTTGTATGAACAAAAAGCACCAGAAAAAAATAATATAAAATTTTTTTCTCCATAACCTCATTTTTTTGATAAAATCTATTTCAGCGACCCCATACCCATCTTCAAAAAATCCAAAATTTTTTCCGAAATTCTTTTAGATCACAAGCCTTAATATTCCGCTTCAAGAGTTGCAACATTTTTTTTGTGAAACGCCCTAGTGAGTACCACCAAGTCAGCGTGAAAGTACCTGACCAGTTTTGCAAAACCCTCAAAGGCCAAACACTTTTTTACGTCCTTTTAAATTTTTGTTTAAATTAATTTCGCTTAGTTTTTCAGCTATAACTTCAGAACCATTGATGATTTCTCATATCATGCTGCAGCAGAATTGTAGCTAAGACTTCAATATATTATTTACATTAATATATCCATGAAAAAAAATCTTATTCGACTTATTTTATCAAATAAAATCTTCTAAAAATTTTCATAATTATTAAACCACAAATTCGCAATTTTGGAACGAAGTGCGCACTTTTAATATAAAATGTGCATAACATTAATATTACTCATACGTTGTACAAACATACATAATCTATATAAAAGGCTTGGGTGACAGACTGATCACTCCCCAGCCCAAACGGTTAAAGCTAGAACCGTGAAATTTGGAATGTAGATTCCTTTAATGACGTAGGCGCGCACGGTATTTTTGGAAATTCGGACTACAAGAGGGTAAAATAGGCGTGGCACCGCCCCATACAACTCGAATTATGAAATGACTGTATCTTTAAAACCATTATTGGTACAAAGTTGAGATTTGGTACGTATGCCGGACGTGTAAGAAAAAATACTTTGTTTCTGGAAAGAGGGCGGTGCCACGCCCCTATTAAGAAAATAGTTATATTGGCCAAATAAATGGACCGATTGAAATAATATTTTTTTTGTGTAATACAGTCCATAGGACCTCTATCATAGGCTACATGAAAACATAATTAGACAAAGGGGCGTGGCACCACCCACACAAACCGAATGTTCAATCGGTCATATCTCAAGAGCCATTAAAGGTATGAAAGTGATATTTGCTACATATGTTACTGATACAAAGACGATTATGTCTCGCTGGAAAATGGACGATACCATGCCCCTTTTGAAAAAATAGTTATCTGAACTTTTCACTGTTTAGCACTATCCGTAGCGCCTCTATTAAAGGCTACATGAAGACATAATAAGACAAAGGGGCGTAGCACCGCCTAAACAAACCAAAATTTGGCAAAAGTGCAGAATAAAAAAAAAATTCCACCCCCTCCCAAATACGCCCCAAAACACGAAAACCGAGGTCAAAGTTGGCGTGGGGGCCAAAAAAAGGGGCCCCTTGGGTTCTATGATGACCACCATGTGTGGGTACTCAAATGAAAGATATTTTCGAGACGAATCCAACGATGTTAAGTTCCTACGGGCCTCCTGGACCGAGTTAGATCCATTTAAATTTCCGGGATATACCAAAAAAAAAATTGAAAAAATGTGAAAAAGTTAGAAAAATTTAAGGAAATAAATTGAAAAATTCAAAAACCAGTAAGAAAGTTTCAGTCGGGCGACCCGACTTACATATACCATCACCCTCAGTAAAATAAAAAAAATTGCTATTACATTGATATTATTACTCGATTTCTAAAGTGGGTGGAGTGGTAAATTTATATGGGAGGTACTAGAAGGGGCGTGTCTAGACTTCTAGGTTTATCCTCCAAAACTTTATCCTGTTATAGCTTTACGAAATACAGAGTTTGGCCACGATAGCGTTGGATGTATTGATATTATTACTCCATCTCTGAAGTGGGCGGAAAGGTACATTTGTATGGGAGGTCCCATAAGGGGAGCCGCTAGACTTCAAATTTTTTCTCCAAAACTTTATCCCGTTATAACTTAATAAAATACAGAATTGGGGCACGATCGTGTCGAGAATATTGATATTATTACTCCATCTCTAAAGTGGGCGGCGTGGTACATTTGTATAGGAGGTACCAGAATGGGCGTGTCTAGACTTCCAGATTTTTTCTCCAAAACTTTATCCTGCTTGAACTTTACTAAATACAGAATTTGGTCACGATCGCGGTAGTTCTAATAATAATATTAATCGATTTCTAAAGTGGGCGGTACCAGATGTGTGTGGGAGGTACCAGATGGGGCGTTGGTAGACTTCAGTTTTTTTCTCAAAAACTGTATCCTGCTATATCTTTACTAAATTAAGAATTAGGGTACGAGCGCGATGGATTTATTGATATTATTACTCCATATCTAAAGTGGGCAGAAAGGTGAATTTGTATGGGAGGTACCAGAAGGGGCGTGGCTAGACTTCCAATTTTTTTCCAAAACTTTATGCTGTAATAGCTTTACTAAGTACAGAATTTGGGTACGATCCCGTTGGGTGTATTGATATTATAACTCGATTTCTAAAGTGGGCGGAATGATGTATTTGTATGGGAGTTACCAGAAGGGGCGGAGCCATGTAGCCCATTTGCAATACCGTAATTAGTTTTGGGGAAATATTAACTCGTGACATTTGGTCACATTTGGTTGCGCCTTTCGAAAGTTATCGTGCGAACTAGCTGGACAGCCACCAGACAGACAGACAGACAGACAGGCAGGCAGACAGACGGACATGGCGCAAATGACTTAAAAAGTCATGAATCGAATTTGGTTCTAAGAAACCTAGGGTCTGAAGTGACTCCTTCTATGTGTTACACTTTTGGGTCGTATCAAATGATATATACCCTCATCTCTAAGGGTGATGGTATAAAAATAGGAAATCTAAAAACCGCGCGATATTTAAGAAAAAAATATTTTGACAAAATCATGGAAAATTAGAATAATTTAAGGAAATGAATTGAAATATTCCATTGAAAAATGAAATGTCATCAAAAATGTGTGAAAATTTTAAATTTTTTTGAATTTTTGAGGTTTTTTTAATTAAATAAAGAAAATTGAGAAAAAATTAAAAAAAAAAAGTAAAAGAAACAAATGGAAAATTTCAAGAAATATTTAAAAAAAAATCAAGAAAAAGTCCAAAAGAAAAATTTGAAAAAAGAAAATTGATTAAAAAATGGTTAAAAGTGGAAAAAATTAAGAAAAATTTTAAAAATATGATAAAAAAAAAAGCTGTGTTTTGTAATTATAATTTTTTTTTTTTTTTTTGATATATCCCTTTAAATAATTATTTGTTTTTTAATTTAGATTTGTAAAGTTAGAGATAGTTGCAGTAGCGCCTCAGGGAAAAATTTTTCTTTTTGTATTTTCCGGGAAAAATATTTTTTTTTTTTAAATTAGAGTGAAAACGGATATGTCGGGAGTAAAAGCGCCGCATTCAAAAATTATTTTTAAAATATCGCGCGATTTTTTTAAAAATAATTTTTTTTTGGTATATCCCGGGAAAAATATATATTTTTTTGTAAATTAGAGTGGAAATACATATGTTGGGCTTAGTAGCGCCGCAGGCAAAAATAATAAATCGCGCGATTTTTTTAAAAATAATTTTTTTTTGTATATCCCGGAATTCTAACTCGGTCCAGGAGACCCGTAGGAACTTTTTTTACCACCCCCCCCCCCCGGGTCCCATGGGCCTGAGCGCCAACTTTGACCTATCATTCCGATGTTTGGGGATCAAGACGAAGACAATGCCATATTTTTTTTTTAATCGGGCTCCCGCCCCATATTCTGCACTTCAGCCCAAAATTTCAATCCGTCATATTTCACGAGTCATTAAAGGTAAGAAAATGAAATTTTCTACATATGTAAATGGTACATGGGGGATTAAGTCTCGCTGGGAAATGGGCGGTGCCACGACCCTTTTGGAAAAATTGTTTTGTAGGTCATATTAATAGAACGATTGTAATAACATTTCCATAATCTATCTATATGGATGTAGATAGGGTGATGGAATTTGGTATGGTTGTTCCCTTTTCGAATAAACGTCAGATTAGAATGGATTTTTGGATATTCGTACTTTTCGGGGTAAAATTGACCCAACCAATCGGCTAATACTATAATCGAAGAAATTGATATGGGGATGCTCACTAACAAATTTGATTAAAGGTTTTTTGAAATTCGATATTTCTAGATAAAAAAAATCGAAAAAGAGATAAAACATTTACTATAGCCCAGACCAAACAGCTAATCATGTAGTCATGATAATTTATATGGGCTTGGACTTAGAACGAAGCAAGGAAGGTTTTTGAAATTCTCACCTTTTAGGGGTAAAATGGTCGAAAAGGGATATAACTGGTACTAAACGGCTAAGGTATAGTCGCAAATATTTAAGTGAATATTTTAGTTGTAAAAATACCAAAAAAGGGATAAAACTGGTACTATCGACAGACCAAATGCCTAAAGGTAGAGTTTTTAAAATGTATATAGAATTGCTCCCTATAGAATTAGAGAGCCGCCAGATGGGGTTTTTAGAAATTCGAACATTTAGGGGTTAATAGGCCGAAAAGGGATAAAACTGGTACCATCACCCAGACCAAACGGCTAAAGCTATAATCGTATAAGGGCATGCTTGCTATAGAATTAGATCGAGTACCAGTGCATATTAATTGTGCGATACGAATGTATCTTTTGAAATTTTTATTTTTAGGGATAATAAGGGACTAAAGCGGTACAATCACTCAGACCGATGGGGTAAAGTGACAATCACATAAATGGGGTGTTCGTTCGTGTTATTCATAAGGAGATTCATTGTAGGTACAGGTGAAGCAACGCGAGCCAGGAAAGCTAGTATTACATATTTGTGTAGAGAGTACAATGTGCAAACTCGCAACATATGTACAATACAGGTCAGGTCGTCAGGGTCGTCATTCAACATCATCACCAATAACCAGTTTTCAACTTTTCACAGACGAAACAGCCCATATGAGGGAAATTTAAAAAAAGGGTGATTACTGACAACTTTTTCAAAGTTTCATTTGTTAAAAATAGTTCAATTTGATTTTTTACATGATTTTAATAATAACAATTATTTATTTAAGCCTTAGTTACAATTCTGCTAAAGAATGATATGAGATATAATCAAGTGTGCATTGAAAATATTCATTACTTTCTGAAATATAACTGTTTTCCCAGTAGTTTTATTTCAATTATAACGTTTTTTCGAATAAAAAAATTGCTGAAGGTATTTTATAACACTAGAACCAAAAAAACTATGTAATTGAAATTTTTCCACCTTTAAAGATTTTTTCAGTATTTATTCACAGGAAACAGTTACGATTGAAATGTCAGAATTTTCCATTACATCTCCCAACAATAGACATTTACAAAATTTAGCAAATTTTACAAGGGTAAGGGACATTGAAATACGTCGAAAACACACAATAACATGATTGAAACATAAAATCTAAAAAAAAAATAAGAGTCTACAAATACAACTCATATTAACAATAGTTTCCTGTTTTTATTTAGTTATTGTACAAATTCATATTTTCAATTTTAACCAAGAAACCACTTCGGCCAATGGGGAGACCACAAATATCTCAGAGAAATAAAAACGTAAATAACGGAACCGAAAAAAATCAACGAAAAAAGAAATGCTTTTAATTAAAAAAATTCAGGCGCTTGATACTAATTTGGCTTTCAACACTTCAGTTCGACGATGCATAATATATATAAAAAAAAAATCGACAGCAAATGCAATACGTATAAAACATACCCAGCAGCGGAAAAGACGAGGCATTGTAAAAATATGCCTGCAAACATGCCTTCAAAAGGCAGTTTGTTGACATTCAAATACGCCTTCCTTTCCCAGGCATGTATACAGGCTATAATAAGCCTAATAAAAAATGCCATACCCATGCACATTTCGCTTCTCAAATGAGGCCTGCAATGAGGCATCTTACTAGGATAAGAATAGATCCGGCAGACATGCCTCTTTCCCTTCTTAAAACTGACCTGTGAGCAGCCCTAATGTGTACCCCACAAAAATACCATAGATGTGCACAAAAAGCATGCAAACTTTCTTGCCTTAAACAGGCCTGTAGACAGACCTATTAGTAGAAGGCAGAATTGACGTTCATAGCTATGTACTTGTCACTTCACCGATTAGGCCTGTTGACAGGCCTCTTAAGGGAAGGTAAGACAGATGCTGTTGTTTATGAAAACCACATGTATGTTATTTGTCGTACAACAACTATATCACATGATAGCCGAGTAGGTAGCATGCCCAACTATGAGTACTGAGGTCGCGAGTTCGATTCCCGCTGCTGGAGTTTAAAAAAAAATATTGTATTAAAAACTAGTGGGCCCGGCAATGCTTCGCTATTGCATTTTAACTTGTAATATATTTCACATTTAGGTCTACAAAGTATTTTGAAAACGGTACTCAAGCTCGATAATGATATGTTGAGTTTATTAACTTATGTAACTAATTTCAAGCAACTTCTTAACATGAAAGTTAACAAATTAAGTGTTGTTGTTTTAAATTCTAAATATCATAGGCTCTATGACGATAGTAAAAAGTTCATCAGCAAAATCATATCTTTTAAAAATCGGAAAAAGACATTCCGTTAAAGATCAAAATTCAATGTAGTAGCGGTAACCGTCTGTATACTAACTATATCTTTGGGCGAAAAATACACTTTTGACATGCCTTCTCCGCCTATAGACCGAAAATGAAAATTTCGTTTAAAGCTTCATGCCTTTAGCCATAAAAACCTCTTTTGCCATGTCTTCTTCTCACATGGATCAAGAAAATTTCCGAATACTATCTTTGTATGGAACTCGTATTACCATTCTATGAGATAATTCGGTCACCAACGTTTGGCTTTACAAAGTGATGATCTCACGCGCTGTATGGCATTTTACGCCGTCGTGTTGGAACCATTTCTCCTTCAAATAATGTGCAATGACATGATAAATAAAAAAAATCAATTGATCGTCCACTGGTTTTAGTTCTTCTACCAGTTGGAGATATGAAAATAGGCCAAGATCTTTTCTCAGCATTTGCAGAGACCGAGTTGCTGAGAAAGGCGTCGGTTCGATAAATTCGAGTCCCCTGTCACACTTACGTCTACAGCGTCGATGGTTTCTATTAGCTGCTCAGATTGATGAGTATATGCACCATAAACTTCAAAAAGGGCAAACAGAACGCGCATTTTGAAAATAAATTTGCAAGATTTGTAAACGTTGTTTTTGTGTAGTCTTTACATGGTGATTTTTCAGAGTATACTCAATGAAAGTCTATCACACTTCACACACCTCGCCTGAATGACGAATTGGTTGACCTAAAATGGCAACAAAAACGGTAAATGGGGTTTTGTTGGGGGTCAATTGTACATTAAAAATCCACATGACTCAAAATCCTAGCTGATACTTTTTTTAAGATAAAAGGATATTTCGTTTATTTACTCCGTTTTGCGCTTCTTTTAGAAGTGACGTTCGTTGTACAGACTTCAGCTTTAAGACACTTCTATCAAAATTTAAGTTTTCTGCACTAAATTAAGTTTTCCCAGCGCGAGCTAGGAATTGATATTACACACAAAGTTTATTGGTGAGATTTTCTAACAATTCATCGTAGATTTGGTTAAAATTTTTGCGAATAAAAAACTGGCCCACCTTACTGTTCATATCTCCAGGCGAACTGCAATATACTGTGGAATTTTGACAGTTATAACTGTTTATTTTAAAAGGGGTGTGGTACAGCCCACTTCCACTCTTACTGTAATTTATACTGCAACAACAACATATGTAAGAAATCTCATCTTCATACCTCTTATAGTTCATGAGATATTGCCCTTTTTATTTTCATGTTGTATGGGCGGTGCCACGCCCCTTTACCCAATCACAACCAAATATAACCAGGGACTATCTACAGGTCATCAGCACCATTTGGTAAAATTTTCGTATCAATCTGTCTATTGGGAAAGCCTGCAGAGCGGTTTTGGAAAGGGGGCGTGGCACCCCCACTTCCACGCTGGCTGTAATTAATACTGCTCCAACAACATATATACAAAATCTCATCTTCATACCTCTGATAGTTCATGAGATATAGCCCTTTTGATTTTCAAGTTGTTTCAGCGGTGCCACGCCCCTTTATCCAATCACAACCTATTATAGCCAGGGACTATCAACAGGTCAACAGTACCATTTGGTAAAATTTTCGTATCAATCGGTCTATTATAAAAGCCGTTAGAGCGATTTTTGAAAAGGGGGCGTGGCCCGCCCACTTCCACCTTGGCTGTAATTAATACTGCTCCAACAACATATATACCAAATCTCATCTTCAGACCTCTGATAGTTCATGAGATACAGCCCTTTTGATTTTCAAGTTGTATGGGCGGTGCCACGCCATTTTGTCCAATTGGACCGAATTGTAAATATAAACCAACCGGGGCGCCACCCAAACGCATACAAAAAAATTTATGCAAATCGGTCCAGCCGTTCGTGAGTTATGAAGTCACAACACACTTGCAACAATTTTTTATATATATAGATTTATAAAAAGTCGGAAATCATTTAATATGGAAATAATTCGCATATGTCTTTTTTTTATTTAAGTCCTTCTATAAATGCTCTTTTGTAGGCCTGCAAGCTGGTCTGCAGTAGCAATGCCTCATAGAAGGCCCTTGTTATTAGGACTCCAAGCAGGACATACTAGGCATGCCTACTGAAACGCCTTCAATGAGAAAGGGAATGTGCAGGCCTTGCCTGCCTATGGCGCCCTATGTTAATTTGAAATGAAGACTGCATTTGAAGGATAGGGCTTCTGACTGCCTTTGCAGGCCTGTAAGAAGGCATGCAAAGCCCCATTTTTTGCTGCTGGGACATATAATACATTTGTGCATACATTTATGTTGCTGTGTATGAACTCACAACCACACAGCTAGTTTACATGACTTTTAAAGATGTCTGTTTGCATTTACATTCGTTAACACCATATATATGCCGATGTATACGTATTTGTGCCGAATTCAACGCCAAACGTATGGTATTTATAATTCATACACATATCCTCTAACTATAGTTTAAATTCTGTAGTGGTCATTCAACTGGTCATTCCATAGCCCTTCAACCCTTGATGCTTTGCACATACTGCCGGTTGTCCTAGAAATAAACAAAAAAATCCATAACAAACCTCAAATTCAAATACGAATACAAACAGACGAGTGAACCAACAAGTCACTCAGTCTTTATTGAAGTCTCCTTGTTTACTCTTGCAAAAGAAATTTTGAAAAAAAAAATAAAAACAATGAAAAATAACTCTGGTTTTTTAGGTTTGTTTATCATTAATTGGCAGATAAAGACTGCACCCTACATATGGTGTTAACATAGAGGTGCTACAGGTAAGACGCACATGTACACACACAATTGTAGGGCTTGAAAGATATGAGAACGTTTCATAACAGGAATGTGGAGTGTCGGCAGTTCCCATGACTAGAAAAATTTCCGAGCATGTGAGTAAATACTTTAATCGGCGGCTCGCTCGATGGTTTCTAGACAACATTTATGTAGAGACAACTTCTTAAAAATCAGAAGTTTGGACATGTAGTTGAATTACAGGATTCGTTGTGTGAGTCCAAACACAGAAAAGTCACTCTGCGAGACACTCGCTCATCTGTCATTCATGAGATGTAATAGAGAAAATTCAGTTGTTTATGTCCGTTTACCTATTCTGCTATTGGTCAATCCTCCCACCAAGCTGTAAGGCATCCGAATGTTATCATCGACTAGCGCCGCTATCGCCATTCATTAATTATACGTTTATACCTTTAAAGCATACCATAATTTCGGTTCTATTTTTCATTTCTTATATTGAATCGTATTTGCTGTTCGTGTTTTTTTTTAATTGCTTACGCTAACATAAACCACGATGCCCATGATTTTTAATTGCTGGTTATATTTTATATATTTAAATTTCATGCTCACTTCATGTGTAAATATACATACATACGTGCGTACTTTTTTCTACCTCTCCGTCAATCAGTATTACTTTCATCTGATGCCGTATGCATTCACCGTGTTTTTTTTTTTGCAAATGTCCTACAACTAGTTGTAAATTATGACTATTATTGTGAAAAAGTATAAAATATGAGGTTTTTTCCTCCTGTTGCATTCACTTCAATAAAATGTCTATATTTATATAAAGGTCATAGCAAAATATTTCAATTTAATTAACGACAGCCACACATTCAAGTTTGCTTTCATTTCAAATTCAATGCATCGTCAACAAATTATTATGTCGTTGTAATTGAGGAAGCGGAAACGGAAATTGAAATGGTCGCATACCATTAACGGACAAACTTAATGAAGGGGGTTTTGTTTAAATAGTTCTGTCAATTGTTAATAGTAATCAAGCAATTACTGCTAACTAATGCAATGTGATTGATAATTAAACAGGTAAGCAAAATATAATGAAATTACTGTATGAGTAATTACAAAAATTACAAAATGTAGTAAATAGATATTAGAGATTTCTTATCAGGCGTATGTATAGTAATCTGTATTACTCAATTCGTCCAAGAGAACTACTAATTCTTATCTACTCTTGAATCGGAATATCACTCTCATTTCTCACCATCACCCGCCGTCTTTCCCCATTGGAGCAAAATTTTAAGCAGAGCAGTGTTATTACGCTGGGGCCAAAGTAATATGTGCGACACCACACTGTGCCAATATGAGCCTACCAGCTTTTCAAATAAAAGTCATATTATCAAGTTTTATTTTATAAAAACAAAAATAAAATCTTTCTGGTTCAATAAAATGTTGTCTAATGTTTGTTATTGACACATCATTATACATAATTACATTTAAATTTTTTCATTGCTAACATAAATAACAGTCAACAATACTTATAATCGGACATATAAAAAGCATAAAATATTTATAGCAATCTACTGCGTAAAAATTTAATACGATTATTCGTCTGTCAAGTCTCATAGCCATTATATTCAGTAAATACAACACTTAACCGTGGTTTGGTAAGGTCTAACTGCTTAAAATAGAAATAATGATAAAAGAGTATGTGAAAAAACTTTTAATTATTTTTTTAACTCAAATACATCAACACATTTGGGTTTAAATTAGAGTGGTCTCCAAACACACAAAAAATGCATAATTGTTCTAATTTTTTGATCGGGCAAATTTGTAATCTTTTTGAATTTTAAATGAATTTCTTAAAAATTTAAAGAAATTAGGATCAGCAGTCTGGAGAAAAAGTTTTTATGGTCAATGCAAAAACGTATGTATATTCCTCAATATGCTTATGAAATGTAAATAAATGCCATCTGATCTACATATGCATCTTGTTATTATTCATTTGATTGCGGTAACAAATTTTTAATAACTTTGCATTTCACTGTACGTCTTTCAGTAATAATTTTAACGGCAGTCAGTAATACCTACAAATCCCAACTGTAAAACGAAAACATTCTACGGCAAATTTTTTTTCCAATACTTGCATATTTATGCCTTTGAAAGAAAATGAAAAAAGTTGTTATCTTTCATATCAGATGATGATTTGCTGATATCAAAACAGGACCTTTATAAAAGAATACTGTGAGGCCCTACGTATGAGTAATGAAGATCACAATAATGAAATTAATATCACTCATACGTATGTATTTTGATAAGCGGTGTATCGCAACAACAAATACACAGTCGATACACAGAGTCAGTCACTCACAACAATATCTCTAGGATCGCAACGAAAAGAGTGCTGTGTCTGTCTTACTCAATACATTTTCATATAGAATTATGTGATCACAGTTGCACTTTGTATACTTCGTATTGTGCATATAATGAGAGCTGCGATTGCGAAATGGCGATGCGAGCAAACATAGTAGTAAAAGTGTAGTAATTTCCAACTTCAGAATCAAGTCTCTTTAATAAATGTTTTGTTTTGAAAAGTTTCTGCTCGAACATTTCTTGATCGGTGACCAACCATTCACCAATTACACAGTACGACAATTTTTTTGAGTACACATGAGAAATGTTAACAGAATATGAAATAAGGCTTAACATAAAGAAATACGTATCTCGGCGTTTTGCTGTAGCACGTCAGAATTTTCGAAAATCGATTTTTAAGCTTCGAAGGACCGTGGAGGGAATAAAAAAGGAATAAAATTTTGATTTTTTTCTCAAAATTCGGACGTGCTACAGCAAAACGTCGAGACACGTATTTCTTTATTTTAAGCCTATTTTCAATATACAAATGTATATATTGTTGGAAAGGTCTAAGACTCTTCTCTCCCCAGCCGTTAAGAAATCAAAACTCAGTTAAGAATTGACTGAGTTAAAAGATCCGAAAAACCGCTTTTGAACCGTAAGTCGAGATTTTTAGGGTGTTAGGAAACTTTGGTATACAGGGTCATAGGTCACTTCCCAAGTTCCAAATAACTGTCATAATATCGACTATGAATATTATTGCCCGCTACCTAACCAAAAGGAGTCAATAAGAGCAATATCACCGCGAAATAATAAAAAAAAGCAGACATTGCACGCAGGCTTCTTGCAGAACTATTTAAGTCCTTATGTAATAAGCTGATACGAGCAAGCATCAGTTTAGAAGCGTACTATACACTGTTTATAAATGGCGATCTAAGTGTTAGCACTCGGAATATCTATCGCATATAAGGTTCTGTCTAGTGTGTACGTGCGAGACTAAAGCCGGTGCAGTTTAATCTGGGCGGACCTTATCAGTATGGCTTTAGATATGGTAAATAAACAACTGACTAGATGTTTACACATCGGCAAATCCTGGAAGGAAGTTGTGTGCGATATGATATCCTTGCGAAGCTTATACAACTTTGCGAAATAATCCTGCGTGATACGTACTCTTTAGTGAATATTGGCAAACCCTTACTGAGCAACCGAAGCATTAGTCAAAGTAAGAGCCTTTCGTGTGATCCCTTAACAGACTTATGAAGACTATAATGGGTTATGCCGTAACTGGCACTAAGTTTAAAAAATAAATATTTCATCCGTACATAACAATATAATACAGGGGTGCCCAAAACCTTCATATGGCAGTGCAAATACCAATGCATATAAACTTTATTAATACTTTATTAATGTGCCTGTAGGACGAATCTTGAGTCTATAGAACGAGCCCATGCACTTTTGCAACGCATTGTGGTTCAGAATCGATTTCCATTGGCCAAAAATCTATAACTTTTAAACCGATAAAGATATTTTAGAAATTTTTTCCTTGATAGAGAGATGATTTCTCGAATTTTTTTCCACTTAAAATTTTAACTTTAGATTTTCACATTTAGTATAAAAGTACGGAATTTTTGTTTTTAATCTGTTTTAATTTTTAAGAAAATATATAAGCAGAGCGGTTGAATATATGACTTTTAGTCAAATGACCAGACGCTCAAAGATATGTATTAACCAAGTTTACATTCAGTAAACGTTTACTGGGAAATATTAATTTTCCAAATATTGTCTATTTTGTACGGAAGGTACAAGAAAGGTTTGCCCTAATAGTCTGTATGAATTTCTGAATGAAATTTCAATAAGTATATATCTTGCTCAAAATGTACATGAATTAAAAGTTCTTCCAAAAAAAAATTTGATGGCAAATTTGGGCATTTGTTTAGGAGGTACCAGAAGGGGTGTGGCAAGGGTTTCGCTTTTTCGACGGTTTGTCTACTATAACAATTATATTGACTAAATTTTAATCTCAGTTGAAGTTATTGGAGAAATATTATTTTCCAAAAGGTACCAAATGGAGTGTGACAAAGGTTTCAGTTTCTGATGTTTTGTCGATTTTTAAGTGTTAATTTACTCGACAAATGCAAATATTCTCCAATTGTCCGTTTGCATATTATAAAAAAAGCATTAATTATCAAAAAAAACGGTAAATGTGTATGGGAGGTACCAGAAAAGGTGGGGCTATTCTGCCAACTAACATTCCGAATACTTTAATTTGGAAAATATTAATACTGACAAATTTTCATAAGTTTTCATACCCACTAACCTTATCTCTAATGGTGAGGGTAAAAAACTAATTTTTCCGAGTAATTTCATTAAAGTATAAAAGTGTTCTTCAGACAGGTCCAGACTGGTACAAAAGTATATTTGAGATAAGGGAGGCAAATTCAGCTTTCTAGTGGTAGTAAATTAGTACCTGCTAAAAAAATTATAAAAACACACCAGGTACCAATATAATGAAATAGTTTCAGCCTGTTATCTTTCTCAGTTTGTGTTTCTACGCCATCCCTCCCTCCCTCCCTCTCAATTAACCTTATTATTGAATGGAAAAACCTTAGCTAATCGAAACCATAACAAAAAATATTTTGCGAACTAGAGCATTTTCATCTATTCGTACAACATACTCCAGCCAAAGCGCTTTCAAATCGACCTATTGTAAGTGCTTGATAGATGTCGTTAAACGTCCCATAGTTCATTTGACGACGTGTCCAAAAATTTTGCAAAGATTTTTATCTCTCGATGACTCCCAGAATAGATTAATCCGCTTGTGTCATTACCCAGGATTCTGTACTGTAGAGCAAGGCTGTTACGATCAGTGTCTGGTAGAGTTGAATCTTTTCTCGTCGAGAGAGAGATTGTCGTTAAATCGCTTGCTTATCGGATAGAAGCAGCGATCTGGAAAGTAGAGTTTTAGACCCTTCAAAAGATATACATATCCATTTATATGGATTACTTGTCACATATGTCTGTTTTTGCTTCGAAATCACAAACTTTTGTGATTTCTTCACCATTTTTTAAGTTTGAAGGAATTTTTAGCCACTATATTATTAAGATATTCTAATGTTTACTATATTATTCAGAAAGTGCATTTTGTAATATGTAAAACACATACATATATGCTGGTTACAATTTGTGAACAAATGATTAAGTTATTCGTGTTTTTCGAGGAACGCTATTTTTATATCCCATATTAAATTCAAGCAGTTGAAAAAATTAGCAACAATACCAAAACAAAATATTTTCTTTAACTTTTTGATTTTGTATGGGATTGTAAAATTGCGTTCCTCGGAAAACGCAACAGGAATTAATCTCTTTTTTATGCGTAAAGAAAGTATTTTTCGGCTGCAGGGAATTAAGGGAAGCTTTTCCTTATTAGGAGCAAAATGCTCAAGAGGGAATCCATAAACTTTCTCCCAGCAAGGCACTAGAACAAATTTTTTCACGCCAAAAAACAAGATGAGATTTAAAACTACTAAAATTTATTGCGTAGTGTCCAACTTTTTTCCGCCTTCAATAAAATCGGCTTAAAGTAGAAATGTTTGAGGTGCCAAGAATAATACAATCACTGGATAAAAAGAAAACACACATAAAAACCACCGTCAGATAATCAATAAGACGCTCTTATACCAGTACTACAAAAGGTGTATTTAATTGAAAAAAAACTTGTAGTTGAGTGTCCACTACACTTCAAATTCTGGCTTTCAAAATCAAACAAGGGAGTTAGAACATGCGGTCATCTGGTGACATGGGTTCGAGCATGATGTTAAAACAAGACACTCCCAAAACTAGTAAGGCGGTTATCTTCGGCTATGCCGAAGCTCAGATACCCTTCACCATTTGTAAAAATGGTGGTAAAACTGGCTATTTGCTCTACAACTATATTTTATTAAACTGTGTACCACAAAACAGGGGAGTTTGTGAGAAGTGGAAGTTACTTTTAGCTTCACACATCCATTTTGTCAGTAATTTTTATCGATTTTATTCGATTTACCTATAATTTTATGAGTTGGTGAGTTGGAGCTTATTTTTATGAATTTTGTAACTCCCCAAAACTGGGAAGTTGTGTGGGATGTGGGAGTAGTTTAAATCCGATCATGCTTATCTTAGAACTAAACCTCTGCTTCTGGACAGAAGCTTATATACCAAATTTCAGCCCGAAAGCTCATAAACTATAGGGACATACAGACGGACAATCCCAAAAAGGGGGAGTTTGTATGGAAGGTGGGAGAAGCATTCGTCCGATATTGCTCATCTTACAAACTAAAACTTGCATATACAATTTCAGCTCAATATTTCCTAACCAACGGCTATAATCGCGGCGGTAGTTAAGCGGACACCCCAAAAAAGGTAGTTTGAATGGAAGGTGGGAGTAGTTTTTGACCGACATTGCTTATCTTAGAAAGTAGTCTCCGCATAGATATTGAATCTTGCCTACAAAATGTCAGTTATATACCTCTTAAAATACGGCTGCAATCGCAGGGACAAACCCAAAAATGGGAGAGTTTGTATGGGAGTTAAGAGTAGTTTATGGCCGATCGGTCTCATTTTAATACTCGACCTCCGCTTAGCGCAGAAAAGCTTTTATACAATATTTCAGCTTGATTGCTCTTCAATTACTGCTCTAATAGCGGGGACTGACATACGGACATCCCCAAAAATAGAGATTTCGTATGGGAGGTGAGAGTAGTTTTTCACCGATCGGTCTCATCTTACTACTTAACCTTCGCTTAGTATAGGGAAGCTCACATACAAAATTTCACATACAAGGGGGAGTTTGTATGGGAGGTGGGAGTAGTTTTTGACCGATCGGGCTCATCTTAGAACTTAACCTCCGCTTTGAGGATAGAAGCTTGCATTCTTAATTTCAGCTCGATATCTCTTAAACTGTAGCTGTAATCGCGGGGATAGACAGACAGACAGACGGTCTCTTTTAAATCGACTCAGATTTCGATGCTGATCATACCTACCACGCCTCCTTATGGGCGTTACAAATGGAAGAACGAAATGAATTTACCTTAGAAATATTAAAAAATTCCACACACTTCGGTCTTCTGCGTGAGTTCTCCAGTTAGTTCTACCAGAAGGTGGCACGCCGCCAACCACTTGGTCCTTCCAACGAAGTTTGGGCCTCCCTACTCTGCAACGTCCTTCAGGTTCGCCTTCAAACACCTTTCTAGCTGGAGCATTTAGATCTATCCTCGGAACATGTCCCAGCCATCGTAGTCGTTGAATTCTGACTCTTTTAGCTATGTCGATGTCGTGGTAAAGCTCATACAGCTCAAGGTTTATCCGATGGCGAAACAGATAGGTCCATATATTTTTCGGAGTACTTTCTCCCGAATGCTCCCAGGTTTTTGTACGTCCGTTGTCGTAAGCACCCACGATTCGGCGGCATACAACAGAACGGGTAAAATTAACAACTGGTACAGCAGTTTCTTAGTATCTCGAGATAAGGTGGTGCTACTAAAGTGGTGGTGTTACTAAGTCCGTAAAAACACTATTCTCCGCTTGATTTCTTGGCTGACATTATTTTTCTTGTCATATATCCTATTCCTAATCGGAGAGTCGAAGGCAGCCTTGTAGTCGACAAAGAGGTGGAAGGTGTCGATCTGCTTTTCATGAGTTTTTTTCCAGGATTCGTAAGGTGAATATTTGGTCATAAGGTGAATATTTGATACGTCGTAGATTTACTAGGTTTTATTCCACGGTAGTTCTTACATTCACTATGGTCTCCTTTTCCGTATATTGGACATAACAGACTGAAACTCTAATCCCCGGGCATGCTCCCCTCTATCCAGATATTCTCCATTAACTGATTCATTCTCCTAATCAGCTCCTTCCCGCCTGCCTTAAACAATTCAGCAGGGAGACCATCGGCTTCAGCCGCTTTGTTGTTTTGAAGGCAAGATATTGTTAAATGTAAATCGTCATGGATTGGAGTGGGGTCTTCTGGAGTGGTGTTCGTATCCAGTAAATTTCTGAAAAGATCTCTCCATATTTTCAGAATGTTATACGGGTCCGTTATCTTATCCTCAAATAACCTTTATACTGATTGCAAAAACCTTAGCCAATCAAAACCATAACAAAAAAATATTTTGTGTTTCTAACCACTGTTTATGACAACAGCACTTTAATGTACGAGACATGGTAATATAGACGTGCATATGTGCACGTTACCATGTATGGGTGTGTGTGTGTGTATATATACTGACAGGCAATCGAAATAGTTAAACTATAAATTCCAAAATATATTTGATTGCCTTCAGGCAAACACGACAGAGTACACACGATCTCCAAATTTGGTAAAGAGGAATAAGAATACTGCCATAGAAATACATACTAACACATACGTACAAATACTGACCGAAAAAGAATTGAAAATCTGTGTATTCACTTATTTAATCGAAAAAGAGCTTTTATCAAATGCATGTAAATCTGCGATTTTAAGTCAACGGACAAAGTATGGCTGCGAAAAATTGGAAACCGGTTTCTGCTGTAGAATTAACCAAATTGATTAAATTACAAACGGCAAGTTAAGTAAATAACATATAGAGAAAAATATTTTTTTACAAAAAAAAAACCAATTCATTTTTTGGGTCCATTCCTCTTTGAAATGGTAAATTCAAAAATTGTGTCCTTCCCAAGATCCTAGAAAGGTTATGACCCCTACATTCATATTTGCAGCTGTGTAAAGTTTTGGCAAAGTCACAAATACACCATTACAATCGTAAGTTTATCTATAATTATTCAACTAATTTTTGTTGGAATTTTGACCAATGAAGAGTTTTAGTGTCCGACCATGAAACTCGGTTTTTCAATAAGTGTTCATCCTTTCAGTCGTTTTCCCGTCTATTATGTCGGCATATAACAAACACTTATACACACGCATAGATATTCAGTAGCTGGTTGTTAACGAAATGCTATCAGACACGTCCGTTTTAGATTTATCACTATCGTACAATGCAAGCATTTGAATTGGTTTTATTCAATTATTTACATGAACACAGACATACATTTACAATTACACCACACACACACTCACAAACACTCGCATAGACATTTACATACTTTACACTTTACTCAAACACTTAACATGATGAAAATCAGCACAGCCATATGGAAATGGACCCAAAATCATCATGATTCGAGAGAAATGTTGCACACAAAAAAAAAACAGCAAACGCAGTTCAATGAATATGATAAGTGCTCTTATTAAACAGACCCAAATGTCTGTACTCTAGCTTGCTATGGAATACACAGGGAATTGGCAGCGAAACGCAC
This sequence comes from Muscina levida, assembly GCA_964034835.1. Taxonomy (NCBI): domain Eukaryota; kingdom Metazoa; phylum Arthropoda; class Insecta; order Diptera; family Muscidae; genus Muscina; species Muscina levida. The sequence goes on along the minus strand of OZ035881.1, from coordinate 115,782,362 downwards.
AGGAGGGGTAATTTAACATGTTAGCCCCGCAGATGAAAGTTTGTTGTCCTATTGCCCTTCTGAAAGAATTGTGGGCGGCACATGATTTTCTGTTACATTTCTCGCTATAGTTAAACTAATTTAGCAAGTTTGATTCTCGTCCATACTGCTACTCCTTATCACCTTCTGTGAAAGGATACACATGTATACATATAACCCACCATCAATTGTGTACGAGCAAATTGCACGACGTAACCATGGTCAATAGCAGCAAATGGTTAATTTGATTTTAGAATGAAATTGTTTTGACCATGAAATGAAATTAAATGCAAATAAAATGTAATCGAACTGTTTGCCATTGCTTTAATCTGTATGTCTCTTTTGCTCTTTAGCATACGGTGAATGTGATACGTTAAATATTGGATTTGTGGCACATGGCACAGATGGCTAAGGTGGCCTACAGTAATGGAATGTTAAACACTATTACTAAAACTATTATGAGAACAGTGCATTTATATGCGTTAAGTGCATGGGCGGTTAGTTAAGTACATAACATTTCGATCATTCGATCAATAGAATAGAAATTTTTTGGCCCGAAGAATGTTTTGGGATTCTCCTGAAAACTCACTTTCCCAACAATGACAGATACGCGTGTGCTGCATATATGGAAGCATGTAAAGGTATCACGCCCATTGTAGATGATCGCTGATAACGACCATGCCCCAGCTCATGCGCACAGTTTGACTTAACGGCGCTATAAAGCTGAGTTCAACAGCCCCATACCGATAGAAATTACTCGAAGCCATGGCTGAGGTTGGTATTTCAGAGAAGCTGATATGACTTTGCGGGACGACACTGACTGACATGAAGTCTTCAGTGAAGATTAACAAGGACCTTACGGAGCTATTCTACACTAGACGAGGTCTAAAACAAGGCTACGGAATATTGTGTAACTTCTTCCACATAGTGATGAAGATGATAATGAGGAAATCTCCAGTAAACGCGAGTGGCACGATATTCAACAAAAGCCACATACTACTTGCGTATTCTGATGACGTAAACATCAAATGCCGAAAACTGCATGATGTAACTGCAGCCTTCACAGGTATACAGAAGGAATGGTGAATGAGGACAAAACAAAGTTATTAGTTTCAACGAACACAGAATCTACTCGTTTGGGAAACTACATGAACGTTGACAACTATAATTTCGAGGTGGTAGATAATTTATATCTCCCTATGCTCTGGAATCAAAAAAATCCGGCGAAGAATCCTGATTGCTAATATATGTTACTAGCTGACCGGGCAGACTTCGTCCTGCCTAAAGATATATTGACTGAAATTTAACTTTTTTGGTTGGAATAACTCTTCGGGTTGTGTTAGTTTCTTTAGATATTCGCATCGAAATTAAAAAAAAAATTTTGAGGTATATTAAAACATAATATAGTTTTAATGACAGAAATTTATTGTAATGCTTTTGATAATAGAGTATGTATGGAAGAACCAAAGAAGTGTACATATTTTAATCAGTGGGTCATTCTACACGTGAACATGCAACATAAAGGTGTTCATGCGAAAAATTTGGATTTTTTAAATTTGAATAGACTGTCCCTCAGATTTATTGAATGTCATTGCAAATTTTAACCGAACTGGAAACTGTAGTCATTTAAATCTAACGGCAAATCCGTGGGTATCATTGTTATACATAGTAGCAACACTTCGGTTCCCTTATATTTTCTGGGTAAATTAATTTAAGAAGGATAACTCAATCATGCATTGCTTCTTAAATCCTATAATACGCGATCAAGGGGTTTCAACGATTTTTTGTGTGTCATAGTACACTTATCCCTCATTATGATTTGACATGTTTGCAACATTTTTTAACTTGATAACTCATGTGCGGTTCTCGGAAAATTTAAATTTTTTGCTCTATTCTGCAACATCCAAAACAGCTGCGCAATACAGGAGGATGCAATAGCCAACGCGATCAAACATTTTGTAAAATCAACAATATCAAAACCCATTGGTGCAATAAGGAAATAAAATCCTCCACACTCATTTGTAATTGCTAATATTACACTGTTGTATGACGTTCGTCGATCTAAATGTAATAGAATGCAGATTTCAGATATGTTTAAATTCGTGATTATTCGATTTTTTCTGCCGTAGATCTCAGTTACATACACCACTGGTCTCAAAAAATTGCATACCAAATATCAAGACGAATAGTGCTGCAGTCCTTCAGCTATTGCTTTTGGGAAACAGAATTTGGCAGGTCTACCCCTTATGCTTGATCACGAATAATGGTGTTTATTCCACATCCTATTTCAAATCCCCCCTTTTTCTTTAGAATACGTATATTAACCTAATTTGAGTCCACAACAAATTCCATTACCATTCGCAAAATTACGTCCTACGGACGGAGCCACGCCTAATGATCTACGCCATCAGATATTGCACTTTTACAAATTAGGTCCTATGAGTAGGGCTATTCCTACTAATCTAGTACTTCAGATACCGCACTTTAACAAATTAGCTCCTGGGGGCGGGATCACGCCTTATACTTTAATCCTGCCAGTTTTTGACCTGATAATATTGCATCCACACCTGATTTAAAGTCACTTATTTTAGTAGTACGCCAGATATTGCATTTTTGTTAATGGGGTGGAATGGATTGGCCTCACCTCAGAGACATCAGTTAAATGCTGTATCATCCACTGAGTTTAAAAAACTCAATTTAAATCTTATATACTTACATAAATATACCATTTGCATGTGTCATTTGAAAATTCAAATATTGACAAATTTAACATTGACATACTATATAAATTTTCACAATTTAAAACATTTGAACATTTTTTGTATGGGAAAATCGAAAATCTACTCAATAAATGGACCACATGATTCAAATGCAATGTTTAAGTAACCTATAACGATCCTCGAAAGATTGTCTTTCTATTGATGCCGGTTTGTTGCACATCGGTTGGGTGGTTTTAAAGTCTATAGTGGACATACGTAGAAACAAATGTTCACTTTTATATATATAGATTACAGACTAAGAAAGCGATTTAATGACAGAGTCCTGTTTCGACGAACGAAAATCTAGCTATACCAGATACTGGTTCTACCTGTCTTAATGTATGGTTCAGAATCCTGGATTATGTCACAAGCTGATGAATCGGTTCTGCCAGTATTTGAGAGAAAAATACTCTGTAAAATATATGGGCCCATTATCGTTAACGGAGAGTATCGACGTCGTATGAATATAATGAGCTTTACTAGCTGTATACCGACATTGAAGTGGTCAAACGCATTACGTATAGCGGTTTCGTTGGCCATGTCATGTTATAGGTATGAATTAAAAATCTCTCAGCTCGAAAAGTCTTCGACAATGAACTTAATGGACGGCGTAAAAGAGGGCGTCCAAAACTCCGTTGACATATCAAGATTACTGAGAAACCTGCAGAACATGGTGTGACGAACTGGAGAAGTAGCGCAGCATTTAATCCCTACATACAATTGCATAATAGTGTCAGCAAAGCAAGCAAAGCAGCATTGATAATTCTTAGCAGGGCAATGACCACAACTTCGGGTTTAGAACTTATTGTCACTCTTAATATCTATATACCTGATATCAAGCTGCATCACTGGTGAGAATCATAGTATGTGGCATTAAGCTATCGGATCATTCTGGACATTATGAACTACTACAACGCATCAACTCAATTTCCGTAAAAACGAAATACCCGCAACTTATCTAAAAACGTTTATTCCAAATATGAATATATGGAAAGACACTGGAGGGAACGGACACCAACAGTGTCCGATTTTTCTCGATTGGATAAAAGTTTAAAGAGAGTAAGCTATGTCTTCCATTCACCGGTCCTTAATGTAAATATCTTTTATAAGCCTCTAGATTATTGCAGTGTGTTTTAGGTAAAAATCACTGCTATACTTAAGGTTGAAGAACTACGGAAAAATAGTTTCACCATCCCTAAGAAGAATCTGCATCTACATGGATAGCCAAACTGTTATTAAATCCATGGAAGCCACATTGGCTACAATCCTGACGGTGAATGAATGCCGTTCATTACGATGGCTGATGGCTGAGCATTTTGACATCCGGCGACATTACGGGCAGTTGCTGAGCGGATGAGCTAGCTATAAAGAGTACTTTGGGCAATGGCAACGAATATTAACTATATTAACTAGAATTTTGGGCATAGGGTGAGAGTACTTTGAGTCAGTTCATCCGACTGAAATTTCTGTATTTATTTTAAATTAAAATTTAAAAGTGGGAGTCACTGGTAGATTACAGTAATTATGGCTCTTATTTGTATACCCTTCATCATGCGCACAAAGGGAGTGAAAGGTATATTTATTTTGTTATTCCATTTGTTATGCCCATAAAGAGACGTGATAGGTATGACATATATATATTTATATAAATGACCAGCATCGAATTCTGGGTCGATTTAAAGGTGACCGTCTGTCTGTCTGTCTGTCTATATGTCCCCGCGATTACAGCTGTAGTGTAAGGACCATCGAGGTAAACTTTGGTAACTTCTATCCTACAAGCGGTGTATAAGTTCTAAGGTAAGCAAGATCGGTCAAAACCTCCTCCCACCTCCTATAAAAATTGCCTATTTTTGGAAGGTTCTATTAAAACTGAAATTATGTATCTAAGATGAGCAAGAACGGACAATAACTAGTTGCACCTCCCATACACACTCCCCCTTTATGAGGTTGTCCGTCTACGTGTCCCCCCGATTTCTGCCGTAGTTAAGGAAATATCGAGCTGAAATTTGGTATGCAAGCTTATATCCTCTAAGTTTCATGATTAGCAAGATCGGACAAAGACCACTTACACCTTCTATACAAACTCCCCCTTTTTAGAGGTGTCCGACTTTTTCTACCCCCTATTACTGCCCCCTATTATATGTAATCATCTAGCTGAAATTTGGTACACAAGTTTCCATCATCTACTTATTTAATAAACTTAATTTCCTTTACACCCCATGAATGAGGTATGGGATAGCTTCTCGCGTTGTTGTGAATTAACACGCTTTCTATTATTAGATTCGCAACTAACGGCACCTACTTGTTTATCGACGAACGTCACTATTTGAGAAGCTTTAACAAGACATGCCGTTTGACTCGACACTTATACTGCCAAGTTGCTGACGACAACATTGAGGGGCCGGCAATGAAAGAATTTTTATTTTTTTGTGGATAACTGGAGCCCGTTGTTGAACCTTTGATCTCGCGCATGGTAGTCCCGTGTTCTAACCATCATGCCACGGCCGGTCCCCGGTGTCGTTACATAATGCTCTCCACAAACTAGCTCTTCCATCAGAGAAACTAGATATCAAACCCGACCCTTCCTTGCACGATTACCACCATTTCCTTTTCCTATACGTCAATGCGTCTTGGAACCCAGGAATACTTCTGCATTAACTTTTTTTCAGACTCATTGCCGACTGCGTCTCTTCCGCTTTCTATATGGCGAAAATCTCTGCCAGAAAAACACAGCAATCGTCTTTTAGATCCATACATGAGTCTTTTCCAAAATCATTGCCGACAGCGTCTCTTCCGCTTTCTATATGGCGAAAATCTCTGCCAGAAAACACAGCAATCGTCTTTTAGAACGCCAGCTTTTTCCGATATCTAACTTTGTGCCACTCTTTAAATACTATAAATACTCTTCTCTCCACAAACTAGGCATCCGTAAGTTACTATGAGTCCAACCACCACTGTATATTACTAGTGAACCATCGAGTGTTTGTAATCCTCTTGTCTTGACTACATAAATAAAATGATAAAAATTAAAACGACATCGAAAATTATTAATATGTTATTGGGACAGTCCGTGGCAGGAATGTTAGAACACGCGACTACCATGCGTGAGATTCATGGTACGATTCCTGTCTTCAGTCTTTGCCGGCCCCCTCGATGTTGTTGTATAATGTCGATTCAATCGGCATGTCCAGTAAATTCTTCTCAAATAGTGACGTTTGCATTCGTATATAAACTGGTAGGTGTCCTTTCTGGTGAATCTAAAAATAGAAAGCGTGTTAATTCACAACAACGCAAGAAGCTATCCCATACCTCATTCATGGGGTGTAAAGGGCAATTAAGTTTTTTTTGTATTGACCATACCTCACAATATGTTTATCTAAGTTCAAAATTTTCGCATTAAGTGAAAACTTGTGCGTAAACTAAGCTACGATATTAATCAGCCAGGATAATATAATACTATCCAAACCAACTATTGAAATCTTGTCATCTTTTCGTCACAACTTACATTTACATGAAAATTCAATGGTCACTTTGAGCAATCGAATTTATGTATATAGATTTTTTTTGTACAAAACACTCCCTATTACCACTTCCCTTCACTTTTGCTCAAGACATTTAAAGCTACACCAAACACTATAGAAACCGCATCGCCGCCAACTTTATACTAGCGCCACGTGCTGCTGTGAGTATGATTAACTTTTAATTCCAAATTCAAAAAGTTCCATTGTAAATACTATCGAGTACATATTTCCATATAAATTAAATGATTTCCTATTACTTTTACGGTTTCAATTTCAATTTGACTTCTATGTCATGCTGTAGCGAGTGTTAAGGAATAAATTTTAAATCCCTTTGTTTGGTATAAATTATGTTAATACAATCCAAACTAATGTTTATTAAATGCCACTTTAGCACTTTTGTCCTTCGCAATTGTTGTGTTGGCAACGATCGAGAAAAAAGTGCTCATAAGACCCCAAAGGACAAAGTCATTTCCTGTTTGGGAAATCGCTTGCTCTGGCGGCGTTGCTTAAGAAAGTCATAAAAATTTATTGTATTTTTAGTGTATGTCAATTAGCAATTAAAGTCATAGTTGTTGTTGCTTACTGTAGTGAGATATTTGTATGTGTGTGCGTGTGAGCATGATGTAGAATGTGGGTTTACAAAGGAAGACGACGACGAAAGCTCAATAACATAAGATCCCATTGAAAATGAAAATCTTATTATAATTTTGACGATAAGTAATTTCTATGTATACACTTACAATTAATTTCACAAAGCAGCGTTATTTTTCTCTTGTTTCTTTGGCGTTGTAGGGGAAAATTTTTCACGAAATGACAGTGAGGTACAATCGAAGGTACGTCAATGAAATGAAAAAGTGAAGTAATTTTATAATATGTTAAACAAAATTACAAATAAATGAAATGTGGAAAATGTAGACAAGACCAAAGAAGACGGTTTTTTGCATCCACAACAATAGTGAAATATTTAGAGTGGCAAACCCGAAAAGAGTGATTGGAAAGTTAACCTTCACAAACGATCACCTATGGCAAGAATTTGAATAGAATTATCTCTAAATTTAAATGTCACAGAATGAACTTGCAGGTCTTAATAAATGTTCGAATATTCAATTATATTCTAAATGTTTTACTTAAAATTAAAAAATAAAATGAATCACCCTATATAATATCTTTAATTTCTCTTTATCTGAACGTCAGCTTTTGGAGAAGCGTTTACTAGAATGTCCATAGCCTGCACCACTGCGAAGTTGCTGTCGGCTTCACCTAGTTGGCCGCTAACCAAAATGATTGAGATAGAAATCGAACTCTGGCTTTTCGCGGCCTAGTGTGAAAATTTGCTATATCAATAGCTATAGATAATCAGAACTAAGCTAAAGCACATCCAAAAACAATAAAGCCTTCCAAATCACTAGTTTTTTCATCTACGATCAATTACAACATTTCCTCATTGCTGCTTCAGGTTTGCCATCTCTGTCCTTCATTGCATAACCACCAAACCTTTTGAATTTCTTTACTTTTCGTATTTCTGTTAACATTTATGTCAACACAAACAGAAAGCCCACCACATGCGTTTAATGAACCAAAGTGAAATCGGGGCAACAATCATTAATTCCGCTTTAATAAATGCCACATAATCCAATCACTGCTGGGTAGAAAGGTATTAAAACTGCAAAAGCGAATCAACGAGCGAAGAAACAGAAAAAGAAATGTCGTTCGTTTGCCAAAGGAGCGCATAAGTGCTCACACTAAATCACGCATACAAAGAAACGTAATCAAAATAACAAATATATAAATGCACACACAAACACACACATACACACCCTTACGCACTCTGAATACAATCGTCATCATCAACGAAGACATTTCAAACGCACACATACACACATAGCTGCGCACACAAAAGAAACTAAAGTAAACGATGGTAAATCGGCTTATTTTAAGTACTTCGCATTACAACAAATGCAGATCGTCTTCGCATAAAACCGTCTGATGGCGAAAAGAACCGTATAACATTCAGCAAAAGACGTTCCGTGCAAGCTTGGTCCATGGATGGAAGAGAATGTGAAATTATATGTTTATTTAATTGAAATTCTTTGGAAACAAAAACAAACCTCAGAGGAAAACAAAATCAAACACTTTTGTTCTATTGGCTTCGATTTAGTGTATTTGGATTTCCGTCTTGTGTGCCTTTGTATAAGGATTTTTTTTTATTAATTCTACTACTGGCCAAATGTGCTGTATAGGCAGGGGAAGGGGGAATCAATTACGAATTAAGTTTTCTGTGTTTTTTCTACACTTCTTTTTGAAACTCAAATATTTTTTGCAATTATTATATTTGTTCGAGATTTTTCGGGGTGGCTGTAAGTACATTAGACGTAATATTTTATTAATGATGGTAACAAATCGAACAACTGCTCTTGCAAAGGATGTTGGGAAGTGCAGTGATTGAATGTCGGCTAGGGTGGCAGTTGTGAAGGAGAGTAGAGAACTGAAGAAAAAGTTTTGCGTTGGAAAGACTGACTAAAATGTGTCTAATCATATTATTATGTAGCCCTTAAATATAACTTATGATATTGGGGCATTTGGTTTTAACCCTTGTGGTATCCCTAATACAAATGACCTCAATCATTTGAATATCATACTTATTTGAACCTTTGGAATTGGATATTTATACCATCACCCATTTAAATGAAACTATTATACAATAAATGTTGACGTGTGGTCTTCGTTGGTGCTATCTTCGCAACGGTGTGTTTGGGTCTCTCAATTCATTGATGGAGCTTTTAACAGTTGAGGTTTGTGATGATAGTAGAGCAGTCACAGCAAAGGGTACTGATGAGATAGTTTGGCAGCAATCGAAATAATCCATTCACATAATCTATTTCACACAATTCTTGTAAAACAAATTCTATTAGCAATAATAGAATAGATCTTGAACCGAACGATGAAAACATATACATTATTTATCTACATTGATCAACTATAACAAATAAGAGAAAACAAACACGGGAGGTACACTGGGTTGGCATTTTTGTGCCAAAAACAACTTCTGTGCTTTTTCATCCCTTGGACAAATCGTAGACAAGAGCTTGTGTGGATTATGTTGACGTGTGGTCTTCGTTGATGTTATCTTCGCACCGGTGTGTTTGGGCTTCTCAATTCTTTTAACACTTAAGGTTTATATTGATAGTAAAGGAGTCACATCAAAGGGTGCTGATGAGATAGTTTGGCAACTATCGAAATAGCAGTCCGCCCTGCCAGCTGTCAATATAATTCATTTCCCACAACAAATTCTATTAGCAATAATATAGTAGATCTTGAATCGAACGATGAAAACATATTCATTATTTACATACGTAGATCAACTATAAAAAAACAAGGGAGAAGAAAAAGTGTTCCGCTTTTAAAGAAAGGAGAATTGGACCCAAAGTATCTTAAGACAAAATTCGTTTCAGGACTTTTAAAGACGATGTAGCTGGCCGGGGGCACGATAACTCGAGTAAACCTTCACTTACCCTTTTAGAAATCAACCAGTGCTTATACCCTCCAAAATTGAGTTATGGAAATGTAATTATGTAGAATTGATCCACCACTTCTGATACTACACATATAAAATTAGCCTTTTTATATTAAAATTAATGTTTTCCACATAACTTCCAAACGGAAAACTGCTTGATATAAAAATTTCATCAGATTGAGAGTCTTATGATATTCGATAACAACACCAAAAATCATAACATATGACACGACTCTTTTAGTACCTCCTATACAAATGACCGAAATCACCCTCACAGTTTTAAATGCATATCTTTTTGGTTAGTTCACCGTACGTCAAAATGTTACGAAAACTTGACTCAGGAATGAGTATGGGCTATATCGGTTTACCTCTTCTGGTACCTTTCATACAAAATTACATATTTTTGGGAAAACAATATTTCTCTCATAGCTTCCAAATGGCAAATTGCTGGATATTTGAAATTGGAAACAATTATTATCTCAGAAAACCTAATCACTTGATCACTCCCCTTCTGGTAGCTCTCCTACAAGTGGTAGGATTGACCCATATACATTGGCATGTACATCTTCTTTGTAAGTACTCTTAAGAAAGTCTGACTCAGGCATAAATACGACATATTGGTTCACCCCTTCTGGTACCCCCCATAAAAAATGACCTGTTTTTCGAAAAATAATAGTTCTACCATAACTTCAAAACGGAAAATTGCAGGATATAAGCATTAGATCACAATCATTATAATGCAGTAGAAGGCAAAACCCCCAGGAAACCCAAACATTTGCCACAATCCACTTGGTACCTACTATACAAATAACCATAGGCATCCTGATAGTTTTTAATGCATATCTCTTTTGTAAATACACCGAATTAAGTCAAATCTGCACAAGTTTAACATTTACGAAAATCTGACGCAGAAATGAATGTGTTCTGTATCAGCTGATACCTTGTGGTACCTCCCATACAAAACTATCTATTTTTGGAGAAAATAACACTTCTTCCATAGCTTCCAAACGACAAACTGCAGGACATTTAAATTTGTTCACGAAGCGTATGCACACCGCTCCTGGTACCACCCATACTAAGAGGGGTGTGCAAACGAACTGAATCCTTTCAAATTTCGTACATTCACAAAGGCTAGTGAAGCCAATTTTTATGACCTTTTATTTTTGTTGCTTATCTTGATTTTTGTTCAATTAGTATTTCAGTATTTGACTTGGATTTTCTCATTTCCCAGATTCCACAACACAAGTCCACAACATTGGAACTATATGCGTATGATTAATATAAAATCTGCATAAAATTAATCATACGTTCTACATACATATCTCGGAACCGGACTTCGCATGATGGTTAGAACGTGCAGCAACCATGCGGGAGATCCCGGGTTCGATTCCCGCCTCCAGTCATTTACATTTTTCTTTCATTGCCGGCTCCCTCGATGTTGTAGACAGCATCTTTGCAGTATAACATAGTGTCAAGTCAATCGGCATGTCTAAAAGCTTCTCAAACAGTGACGTTCACATTTGTCGATAAACAAGTAGGTGCCGTTAGTTGTGAATTTAAAAATAGAAAGCGTGTTAATTCACAAAAATGTGAAAAGCTATCCCATACCACATTCATGGGGTGTAAAGGGAAATTTGTACATGCATATGTAGCGAGTTTGCAGATGGCCCTTTAGAAGGGTCGCATTGAAACTTTGGATTTTCGGTAATGTTCGAGCGGAATATTGTGTCAGTTGTCAAAATTTGAGAGAAATCGCACAACGTGTATTTGTTTTGGTTAGTTTTAAGTCGATCTTACTGTATATTATATCAATTTACGTATGATACATCAAATTCGGCTCAAGATCAGATTAACTTGCTCTAAAGAGGTCAAAGGTCAAATCAATACATATGAAAATAAGCTTGTGTTTGTTTCATTTGAATTTTTTAGCACTGTAAAGAATCGAAAACGACTTTTTTTCTCTTGACATTTTCACAGAATGTAGATGTGTAGTCGGTGGTGAAAATAGGATACTTGCATTAAAACTTTAAACGGCTGTATCTCATGAACTATAAGAGATATAATATGACATTTGGTATGTGTTGTTGCTACAGTATTAATTACAGCCAGGGTCGAAGTGGGATGTGCCACTCCCCAATTAAACGAAATCGTTATAATAGCCATAGTTAAAGTTTGATCGTCCTAAAAATTTTACAGTATAGTAATAATGTAACCGGAGTTTTTAAATCAAGCTGACAAAAAGGGTCGAGGCACCGCCCATACCCATCAATATTTGACTAATTTATATCAGCGAGAAAAATTTACAAATACTTAATCAAATATTAGCGCCAACCATAGGATCTACTAAGGATATACTAAGAACCAGATCTTTGAGCTTACGGCATGTATTTTCTACATCAAGAGGCACAAAGTTCCGATCGGGCATTTTTAAAAAAAAATTGTCCATACCATTCGCTGCAGCTCTAATGTAAAGTTCAGTACTTAGGTCAGGGTCGTCAGTTAATATCATCAGCAATGACCAGTTTTCTACTCGCCACAGATGAGACAGCCTATACATGGCCAGTAATTTTGAGTTATTGGGGAATATTTATGAAACAGGCGATAAATGATGATAAATGATAAATTTTTTGATGATTACATTCGAGTAAATTCATTTGTTGGAATTTCTCATCTCCCCAGATTGACTGTTGTACTGTGTAATCGGCCCATTGTTGTGCGAATGCTCAGCCACATACTTTGATTCTAACCAGAGATGTGGCGGCAACCGATTCAGTCGTGATATCAGGAGTCCCGATGTTAATAATAGTACTAAGTGTTATACCAGAAGTTGTGTTCATTGCCCCTCTAACACTAATCAATGGTGATCCTCAAATTGCTGTTAAGGAATTCGCAACGATACAACAGAATTGTTGTAACTATTTTTATATAAATCCACATAGTGACCTTTGGAGAAAGTCCTCAGCGCATGCCTACAGCTCCTTTACTACAGTAAAAGATGACTTTTTTACCATCCCCACTTCAGCACATTTGATATCCAGGACAGTTTCCTACCTAGATACTTGAATTGATCTGTCAACTGCAATTGAACCCTACGAAGTAACGTTGATTAAAATTTTGGTATTTCCGAGAAAACTGAATAAGCTATGTTTTAAGTTGGTTTTACTATTTGTACTATATTAAATACAGGGGTTGTGCGAATCCAAAGTACATTGAAGTTTTACCCGTGCAGATGATGGCAAGATCATGGACGTACACAAATACTTGGCATTCGTTGTTCATTGACTGAGGTTAAACATAGAAGTGGAGAGAGCTTCTCCCTGCGGTGTCCTACTGTTAATATTGCAATTGTGAGCCCTCTCCATTAAGCTCTGACGATTCCTTCCAGCAGAAGCATCCCAATTAGTTGCGTCACTGAACTGTCAATCCTCAGTTCAAAAAACGATTTTAGGATTGCTGTAGGTAAAATATTATTAAAAGCATCCACGATGTCTAGGAAAGTTCCAAACCGTAAATTATTCTTGTAGGAGTTCTCTGTTGTACTGACTATGAAGTGGAGAGCTGTCTCGAAAGATTACTTAGAACATGAATTTCAAATAACCTCTTAAATGTTATAAGGACAAATAATGACAGACTGATCGGACGAAAGTCTTTTGCTGGCAAATGCTCTCATGTCAAGCATTAGTCAGCTTTCGAGATGAAAACCACTTTGGTTTACTTCCAAATGTTGGAAATAACTCCTAGCATGAGGCAGCCGCTGAAAATTGGTTCTAGTCAACTACAAGATAGGTACAACGCCTGATTTATAGGGTTAAAATCATTTGATGAAATTTCTCATATTTACATATCGGTTTTATGAAATCTAACAACTGTATAAGCAGCCCTCATATGCTTTGACGCTATCTTATTCCCCCTTAGAGCAATCTAGCTAAAATATATTTGATTTATATTAACAAAAGTCCATTTCCGCCACCGCTGCCACGCAGCACAATGCCCTATCATGCCACTTTGGTGACTTCTCCCCTAACCCACACAAATACACCTGCAGCTTAACATAAATCTTACATTTATGACTCCCATCGCATCATATATGTGCGTAATATATTTGTGTATATGTTGATTATACACAAAAGTTTCAATGGAGAAGTTATATTTGTCCTTAAGTGTGGGTGAGGATTTGATTTTGTTTTTAAAAATTAAGATTTCTTGTAAATAATTCATTAAATAAATATAGCACATAAACATTGCGTGAAACAACAATCAATCAAAAGGTATTTAGAGTGATTTTATCATCAGCGTTCCAGCAACGGTGCCATCTTTGCCAACACCATTAGCGCAGCACTTGTGTCGTCGTAAGTGGAGGCCATAGACTCGATGGCGTTGCCAGGGACTGATAAATGTAATGGCGCATGTTACCAGAAATAAATACCATAACCTGAAACCAGTTGTATTTATTCTCGCATACCCATATGCGCGGCTACGCTGGTACATGTTCATAAATCAAGAATACTTGGAGGAATGGGAGATATATTTCTTACGTTTTTGTTTTATGTTTCAAGGTTACGTCAATGTAATCATTGTAATCATTTTCAAGAGTATTTGTATGGGGAGGGGAAGGGGGAATTGAAGTATTGAATTAAGTTTGAATAACAAATATATTGTTTATAATTTAGCTTAGAAGAATTCTATATCTCTCTCTTGCTCTCTTAGTGGATAATATGGGAGCAGCTGTCAATTGTATCGAAAAATTTACATGTAAAAGTTTTTAAGTATTTCGCAGAAATCTTAGCACTTCTTAAAGCAAAAGTGTGCGACATATTTACGTTATTATCATTTGTTATCATTATAGTAATGCTAAAGTTATACACAACAAAAAAGAAGCTTATCAAAAAAGAACTGACCTAGAAGTGCTTCGAATTGGTTGAACCAACAATGATTTAAACATTGGATTGACGTAGGATGAAATAAGTTCATGTTTGAACTGGTGATATTCTTCTAAATTGGCGAAGTAAGTTAACAGTGGTTTTTAAGTAGAGAGCTTTGATTCTAATATATTTTTTGTCTGTTAAAATGTATAGGAACTTTAATCCTTCAGCTGGTGTATTTTAAAATATCTGTGAAAAGCGCTAAATTGAGTTCACGCGTATGTTGTAACGATAAGTTTAATCCTTGCTATGATAAGCTCGCGGTGGCCAGGATCATAATCGTAGTCAGGAATCGTTTTTGATTCAGTGGCTGAGAGTATGCTGTAATGAATTGATTAATTTATTATACTAGAGGACAGGAAAATCTCACTGGCAATGGCAAAATCATAGAGCAGAAATGGGCACAGGAAAATGTTAAGATCTCACTTAATATTTTAGATCTCGCAGGACATCTTAAGACCCCTCGATATAAGTGACCTCATACATCACGAACTTTTTTACAATAAGGTTAAACTGTAGGACTTACGGGGCTCTTCTTCGTAAGTACTTCAGGGATGTAGGTTATCCAACACGACTCACCATTTATTTCCGTAAGGCATCTCTAAAGCATGAAGAGTATCGTAAGGACTCCAAGGATGTAAATGACCACACTGCATACTTTGTATTCGCGACTATAATGCGGGACCAGGGTTAAATTTTTGTCTCATTAATCTGCATTTATACGTTTGATGTTATTGACAACTTCGATGATAATAATGGCAGGTCCTTGTGGTCCAAGATAACCAAGGATAAAAAATATTTTCTTAATTCAGTTGTTCTTAGCCCAAAAGGACCCTTTATGCGTGCCAGAACTCTATAGGTAAAAAGCTGGGGACTCACATCGGAGGTCACAATGTGGCTGTAAACTGCGGTAGTCCAGCCAGTTAGAACATATGGCTGGTTTTGTGGGATTGTAATTTATCAAAAATGCCCAGCAATGTATTAAGGATATCTGCAATGGGGATTACTGGCGTTAAGAAGGAGCACACCGCAAGCGACTTTGGCGTGTGCGTTCCGCCCCCAGACTTGTACGTTAATGATATTTCAGCTTGAGGGGCTATCAGACTGAAGGAAGAAGGCGATTGGCATCAATCCACACATGGTCATGCGAATATTCTTCGGGTAGTGGCGTTTCTTTTTATCTGCCACCTCTTAATGTTTTTTAAAGAAACTGTAACGTGACGAAATTAATATTTCGTCCACACATAATAACCAGAATAATATAATTATAAAATTTCAACTCCTGTGGGATTTAAACTTGCAACCTAACGATCGCCAGCCAGCTGCACTCCCACTACACCATGTCAGACGGTTGCGATGCGAGCGCTAAAAGGCGACACAGCATACCACCACACAATACACACAGCATTATCGGTCAGCAACGCAAAGACTGTCGCGACGCATGCAATACCTCCACACAAAAGCATCAACGGTCAGCAGCACAAAAATTCTTTTAAATTGCGGCGTTCAGTGCAAACTACTACTTCATAACTCTCAATTGATTCATGTCACTCATAACATAAGAAGACGACTTTTTTCCCACAACGATCGTCGGTGATACCTCCAAGACGAAGTTTGTTGACAAGTCAAGGAAAGTTATCTGATCTCCTTGATCCTTTGGGATTGTACGAAGACAAGCAACTTTGTTAAACGGACACAAAGTCTGTACAATCGGGCTACAGGCCTGTACAATCGGACCTTCAGTCTGTACATTCGGACAACAAGTCTGTGCAACCGGGCAACGAGCCTATACGATCGCTGTATAAGCATGTACAATCGGATAATAAGTCTGTACAACCGGGCTATAGGCCTGTACACTCCGACAAGAAGTCTGTACAATTAGACCTTGAGTCTGTAAAACCGGGCTATGATCCTGTACTATATGCCACGGCATATTAATAGTTGTTCTTAATCTTCTGTTCCAGATCCTTAGCAAATTTTCACCAGAATTTCCCGAGTCATCGACGTCCGACGTCACCTGAATTACCGCCTCGTCAATCCCGTCCGGTTTCCTGTCACCGAATTAGCGCCGCTCGTTTAAAGACCGCTTCTCGATACAAAGGATAACAAACCCAGGCACTGCAATACATTACACCAGGCGCCATCAACTATACGAGGCCACCGACCAAGCATAATCTCCAGACATCATTACCCGCCATCAAACATCTTAAGGATATCAGACCAGTGATAGCAAAATAGAATAATGATCCGGAGTGTTTTGTTCTATTACAATTTTGTGGATTTTAAAAAAAAGGAAATAAATATAGAATATCTTGCCCTAATAAAGGAAAATCAATTCTATTATTTCGTAAGGTTTTGAGGGTCCTTGTGAAGACCCTGTAAGCGGCTGAAATTTCGAGAAAACTGAATGGAATGACGGCAGGACTCTGCTTTGGATCTTCGCCCAACCGACGAGCGTTTTCGTTCACTAGATCGGCTCATGGGTTTACTCGAGACCCTTTGCTTTGTAGAAACTTGACAAACGGTCTTTTGAGCATGTATGTGTGTTGCGCGTGTGGATAGGCAAACATCCCAGCAGCAAAAAATGGGGATTTGCATGCCTTCTTACAGGCCTGCAAAGGCAGTCAGAAGCCCTACCCTTCAAATGCAGTCTTCATTTCAAATTAACATAGGGTGTCAAAGGCAGGCAAGGCCTGCACATTCCCTTTCTCATTGAAGGCGTTTCAGTAGGCATGCCTAGTATGTCCTGCTTGGAGTCCTAATAACAAGGGCCTTCTATGAGGCATTGCTACTGCAGACCAGCTTGCAGGCCTCCAAAAGAGCATTTATAGAAGGACTTAAATAAAAAAAAAACATATGCGAATTATTTCCATATTAAATGATTTCCTACTTTTTATACATTTTTAATACAATATTTATTACAATTTGTAATAACTAGTTTTTTTAAACTCCAGCAGCGGAAATCGAACTCGCGACCTCAGTACTCATAGTTGAGCATGCTACCTACTCGGCTATCACGTGATATAGTTGTTGTACGATAAATAACATTCATGTGGTTTTCATAAACAACAGCATCTGTCTTACCTTCCCTTAAGAGGCCTGCCAACAGGCCTAATCGGAGAAGTGACAAGTGCATGGCTATGAAAGTCAATTCTGCCTTCTACTAATATGACTGTCAACAGGCCTGTTTAAGGCAAGAAAGTTTGCATGCCCTTTGAAAACATCTATGGTACTTTTGTGGGGTACACAGTAGGGCTGCTCACAGGCCAGTTTTAAGAAGGGAAAGAGGCATGTCTGCGGGATCTATTCTCATCCTAGTAAGAGGCCTCATTGCAGGTCTCATTTGAGAAGCGAAATGTGCATGGGTATGGAATTTTTTATAAGGCTTAGTGAAGGACTTATTATAGCCTGCATACATGCCTGAAAAAGGAAGGCGTATTTGAATGTCAACAATATGCCTTTGCAGGCATATTTTTACAATGCCTCGTCTTTTCCGCTGCTGGGATGCGCATATTCACACTAATGGGCCCCCTTTCCCCCTTTTCTTCTTTTTCATTCTTCTTTTATGTGTGTGACGAGGCAAATAAAATTAAAGACCTTTCTGCGGACACTTTGCTTACTTTGCTCACTTACTGATTCTCAGTACCTGAGCGACGGACGGTTCTGTTCGTACCGAGCGGTCAGTAAGAGATAGAAACCTGTGAGCAAGGACACCAACGAAACGAAAAAATGGTTGCTGTTCAGACACTGAGCGATTCCGAATCATTTTTTTAGGTCTTTTAAGTTAGCAGAAAATTTGGTTGAGCATATTTTGCGAGCTCTGATACTAGCAGACGTCTGCACTCCATCGGAGATCAATTCTCCATTATGTGAGAGTAAGGAGAAGTTGGATGGTCAAAAGCCTCCAGATGTCAGCCTCTATTAGGTCCCAGGACACTGATGGGATACCTGGTATGAATCAGCAGGCCTATTGGCCTGAATCATTTAAATCTCTGGAAGATGTTCACCCGCTCATTTGTTACCTGGTCGGCTTCGTGAAAGCTTGATGTGGAACACAGCAAGCAGTCGATGGATCTCTAGAACCGCCTGTATAACTGCTAGATCTCTGTTGCCCGACTACAGCAGATCCTGATTGGTATATATGGAGACTGATCTGTGGAATGCTAACTTAAAAAACAACTTACTTTCCCTATATACCCCATGAATGAGGTATGGGATAGTTCCTCGCGTTGTTGTGAATTAACACGCTTTATATTTTTATATTCACAACTAACGCCACCAACTTGTTTATCGACGAATGCAAACGTCGTTGTTTAAGAAGCTTTTTATTAGAAAAACCGATTGACTTGATACTATACCGCGAAGCTGCTGTCGGAAACATCGAGGGGGCCGGCAATGCAAGAAAAATGTAGATCACAGGAGGAACATCTAAGGTTAAAATGCATAGGGAATTGTAAAATATAGGACCTAGTCTCTCTCCTCAGTCGGAATAGTCCATTTAATATACTTCATGCTGTACGTTCCATTTCTAACTGGGCCAAGATTATGATTGGTGGTTTCCTTGATTGTATCTTCTTTTTGTATCCCTCCCCTCTCTCTCCATGTTCATGTTCTCCTTTTCTAATGGACAATCACAATGTATCAGCAGATCTGGCTGCGTAGTGCCATCTGGTTTTTACCAGCTTGTACGTGTCTACAACCTTAAGCTAATCCTAGCCTACAAAGAGGTGTCATTTTTCGTTTTTTATTCCAAAAGAGGAGTTTGAAACCTAACAGGTGATACCTTGATCCGTAGAACCTGATATCGCCTTAAAAAGTTATTCCTACATGTATGTATAACTCAAATAACCAACTTTAGGCAGCTATAAAATATGAGACGACGTGCAGAGTTTTAACCTTAAAATAAAGTCGTTGTAACGACAGTAACAAGTAGAAAATAAGTGCTAAATTTTACAAAAAATCGAAAGCCATTAAAATCCAGAATGGGTCGAAACAATTTGGAACCACACAATACTCATATCGACCTTAGATGCCGCAATCTGTAAGAACAACAGCTTTGCATCCAGATTTTTTTTTGGCCCTAACAAAATTATTCCGACACTCAAGAGATTTCTATAACCTTTTCAACATTTGATCTTTATGTAAATCATTATCATAAACATAATTATCAATAAACCATAAAATACATTCTATTCATGTAATTTAAAAAAAATTTAAATCTAAAAGTACTTATGTATAACCATTTTCATTTTAAAGAATACCCAAACAATGTTAAATTATCTGCAGTTTTTATTTGGTAATAGAATTATGCTCACTTATCTTGCTGAGAGTCCTCAATCAATACGGATAGTCAGTGTTCCTTGTCCAGACAAGTCATCCACACTTACACACACACACCAGAGTCATTCTTGTATTTCCACGCACACACCCAGACACTCTAGAGAAGGCAAAATCAAATATTGGTTTTGTAGTTTTAGAGTCACCAAAGTGGTAAATGATGATATGGTTAAAAGCGATACTAACATGATATATTGGACGCCTTTAAAAGATTTATATTTTCTGTTTTTTTTTTTGTTGCGTTTCGGAGGCAGCATCAACAACATCTAATCATGTGACATGGCTTATGGGGCTCTTGTTGCCATTGTGCGCGTCCTGTGAATCTGTGGTCAGCATCGCACTTCGCAATCCTGCCATGCCAGTGGTGTAAACGCTTGGCTCTCATGTTCAGTGCGTAGACACACCATTACAATGGATGGGTGCTTGGGACAGGAGCTGGACATCGAGTAAATCCAAATGACATCAAACATGTTAAAATCTGCCAATAGCATTCTCAACTAAAATTGCAGATTGTTATGGAGTATTGGCAGCAAACAGACCAGACTCTCACGAATGGGCTGTAGGTGCGGGTGGATGTGTGTGTGTGTGTGTGTGCGTTGTGTAGACAGACAATAGGCACAAAGATGAAAACTGAAACTGAAATTGGTGCTGCGAAAGCTAGAAAGATAGGATTGTACGCGCTGATGGCAGTGGCGATGTCAACGTTGATGGGTAATGGTTAGTTTTTGTGAATTTTTGGGGGAAACAAACATAAATAACCGCGGATCTAGAGTTGACATATTGTGTTAATAAATAAATTGCAGGTGTCGTTTTAAGGATGGCGTTCGTATTGAAAATTATTGGAAATCTGGGTTTTCTATATCCTTTGCTTAAGAAAGGCGATCCAAGTGTGTTTACCAACTATCGCAAGATCAGCATTTCAACCATCGCTTATACGTTCCTGTCGAGTGTGTTATATGAAAGACTTGGCACATTCACGACACCCAAGACCCAAGACCCAAGGGAGACCCAAGAAATGCAGATCTGCACCTAACATCAGTTTATCGCATACAAAGCTGCATTCAACTGCACGATATGACAGAAACTATTAGATGCTATGCAATTTTCTACAAGGCGATAGTCTGTTATGCGATCTCTTTAACATGCTGTTCGAGTAAGCCGATGATATAGATATCATTGGCCGAGAACTGCGGCATGTTACGGCGGCCTTTTCAAGCATGGAGAAGATATCGATAATAAACTCGATGGTCGTCGTAGGTGCGGGCGATTAGCCTTTTGTATGCGAAAAATTGGAATTACGCCATAGTGCAGAATTCCCATTGGCTGGTTCACCTTATATATGCGATAGCTTCAAACCAATCGTTCTTGTAGCAGGGAAATCGTCTATACCAAATTTGGTTGAGATCGGATGCTTCTCTGAATTTAAAGTCGTTGTAGGTGTCCTATGTCCCACAGCGCGACGTCTCGCGTTGAAATAAAGCAGCGAGTATCGTATCAACGATGTCTCCCATGATTGTGACTAAATTCATTCCATTATATTCATTAACTTTTACTATTAATATTTACGCAGGTACCCACGCTTGCTGACTATCCATTTGTATGCAACCTCATGACTGAACCATTTCTACGACAGCTAGGTGTTCAGTGCAAAGTTTGCACATATGCCGATGATTTTATAATTTTGGTTGAGAGCCGGTCTCGCTCTGTGTTAGGTCTTGGCCATGATGGGTATTGTCGATGATGGTCGGAACAAGTCGGTGTTGATGTTTTAGTCGAAAAGACTAATATGATGTATTTGCGTGACATGTCGCGTAGGCCGTTAGACAGGCTGTTAAATAGTTCTGTACTCAGATGTGTGACCAATTTGGGTGTCGCGTTCGCCCATAGAAACACAAATTGACGAACGTGGACTTTTAAAAATACTGCAGGTTTTGTTGTGTGCTGTCCCGCTGGATCTTGTTATTATCCGTCTTGAGGCGGATTTAAAGTCCAGGAGAGGGTACCAACTGGTTTGTTGAGGGAGTAGAGAGTAGTTTGAGTAGGGCTCAGGGTAGGCCGATCTTTGACAAGCATGCCATATCGATATGTCAAATACTTTGAGATTAGAGTAATAAGGAAAGTGCTACTTATAGGTTTTTGTCTAGTGTTAAGTTTACTGGGGAAAACTCTGACTTTGGCTTCAACCTTTGTCTTGGTCACTCAAGAGAAAAAGTCCTATTCGATCACGCTCTTCTGAAGATTGGATGCACGTATTATGTGATTGTCCCTTATATAATGTTACAAGGGATCTCCAGGGATTAGCGATAACTAGAGTGGGAAATGAGTGGATTATGAGTGAGAGGTTCTTTAATCTAGCAGCGTTGGCTTGAGCAACTTCCCCTACAAATGCGAAAAGGCAGGTATGTGGACTTGTTGTTTATACCGTCCTTACTTCTTGGCAAGAATGTGTGAATGCTTTGGTGAATGAATTTTTTCCAAGGATGGATGTTGTACCCCCTCCACTTGTGGTGATTAGGGGTAAGGCGACGAAATTGGATAGATGGGAGATTGACGTAGGTGCTGCGCGTGCGCATTCTAGGAGATCTCCTGCTATTGATGTGATAACTGTAGAGATGTGTAAAAGCATATGGTAGGCTATCCCTGAATACCTAGAGTGTCAGAAAAATGGCTAGAGTGATTGTTCTCCTCAATCCTCGATCTTATTAGGGCATCAGTCTCCTTCCAGTGCTTTGCAAAAGTACTGGAACGGATTATGGTGAATCGGCTTGAGGAGATAGTGGGTGATACCAATAGTCGAGGTCGAAGTGTTGAGTATGCGTGGATGTATGTGAAAGGTTGTGGCTCTTACTAGTTAGATCAGTAAGAGTTTTTGTAGATTTTAAAAGTGCGTTTGACTACCTAAGTTGGCCTAGTGTGTTTGAAAGATTAAGTGAACTTGGCTGTCAGGAAATAAACTCTATTTGAGTTACTTTTAGGACAGGCATGTGTTGTGGGTGTAATTATAACTGTGTGTTTGGATGTGGTGCGTGGCTATCCGTAGGGTTCAATATGTGGTCCAGTTTTATGGAATCTAATGTGGACCCACTATTGCGGCAGGTACTGAGTGCAAGGTATGTGCGTATGCTGATGACTTGCTCATCATGATTGAAGCCCAGTCTCGCTCTGCTGTGAAGGAGCTGGCTAGGAGATTTTTGAATGAGGCAGGATAGTAGGTGTGGTGATGGACAAGACAGAGATGATGTTGTTGAAAGGAAAGTTGTCTGCGGGTCAGGCTCCGATTGTCACGGTTGATTGGGTCACGTTCAAGTATTCTCTTCGGTAAAGTATTTGGGAGTGAAAGGGCTTTCTTCCACATTTGGATAGGGTTAAAACTAGAGTTTCTCTTTTTCCCGGACTTTTCATTTCCCGGGAAACCGGGAAAAAATTTTGCCTTTCCCGGGATCCCGGGAATTCCCGGGAATTTTCGAGCAGTAGAAAAACAAAACAAACTATGTTAATTTTTTTCAATTTTGCAGTATGAGATATATATAGTACAAGCTGCAAGTAAAACAAAAACATTACAAACAAAAACATTCATTTTAATGTATATACAAATATTAGTTAAACAATAAAAGTTAATTTGTCATTTTGAAAATACGTTAATAGAGAGCGTTATTAGTTTCATCAGACAGTCTGTTCCTAATTCTACTTACGAATTGCCCTGTTGTTGAAAACATTCCTTCGCTTTCGACTGATGTTGGCCTTATTGCCAGAAGAGCATTCAATAAAATGGTGACATTTTCCGTTGCTTTTCCACTTACTTCGTAAAATTGTAAATGCTTTTTTTATCGAGTAATAAAGTTGTCTATTACTTGATGCAACATTGCATTTGTTATGGCATCAAATCAAATATTCTCAAATGGTCTTCTGGTACTAATGTCACAAATAGGAAATTTGTCCGATTCCAGAACTTCGTCGATAACGTCTTCTTTAAAAAGTCTATTATAAATTTGTTCAGCGAACGCGATCACATTTTGATCTGAAGCAGTTAGAAATATGTTATTATCTTTCTTATCAAACACTGTTGGATCTTTAAGATACTTCACTAAAGTATAAAGCCACTTGCCCCTTCTTTCTTTTATTCGCTTCTTAAAAGCTTCTGAAATTTGATCTGCCAAAGGTGTTTTAATTTCCCGGGAATCCTGGACGAATTTCCCGGGAATTCCCGCCCGGGAAAACTCTAGAGAAACTCTAGTTAAAACCAAGCTGACTGGTTTGGTAGGGTAAATCCGCAGGGGGAGGAGGTCTGACTGGAGTCTTAGCAGGCGTGCTGTACGTACCATTTATGGCATCTTATTCGTGGCATGTGCCAGATTCCGCCAGGCATCACAGATCCTCGGATCTTGGTGGGGGTGCCAATGGTTGCGGTTTACGTCGTCGAGCAGCAGGGGTTTGGAGTTCTCCCCGTCTGCTACCGGTGCCTGTAGTGTAGTACCAAACCGTTTCCAGCTATCCGGGGTGCTGATATGCATATATCGGTGCTGCTGGTATATACCAATTCCGTTTCTGCTCTCAGCGAAAGGCATTCAATCCTGCAAAGTAAAGTTCATTTAATCACAAATTGGTGGTAGCGTGGGGATATGGAGCCCCGGGACATAGTTTCCCGCCTGATCGTTGGTGTAGGCCCCCTTGTGGGAGCATCACGCGGGCTGTGGTTACAACCGAAATCGCTGGTAGAGTCTTCGGGCTAGGTGTGGAGCTGCATTGCAACCGGGTGCTACAGACCCATAGAGTAGTGGAGTTGTTAAGATTGGCCTTATCTTGGCCAAAGGGGGGTATGCTCCATACTAACATACCCAATTTGGTATCTTCTGGCTGGAAGAAAGAGCCGACAATTACCGTAGCTTGCTCCCAAAATTGTCGACTCCTATTCCTACATGGTTCAAGCTTACTTGGGCCATCCCATAGGGGCACTGGTGGTCGCATTGTTATATGCCCAATGTGTTTAGACAACCATGGGTAAGGCCTGCACGGCGACACTCATGTAAAAACATGTACTCTGTCCGTTGCGGGGACACCAGTCGCTGATGTGCATGTGATTAAAACTGGAAGTAGTTCGACTACGAGGTCTTATCAGAGGCCTTTTTCTGGGGCAGTGGGTTACAGGGAATACACACGTGCAAGGACTACAGTGCGCGTCCATCTTCATTTATTATACCATCACCCTTAGGGATGAGGGTATATAACATTTGATACGAAAAAAAAGTGTTAAAAGTGTTAAACCCCAAGTATCTTAAGACCAAATTCGTTTCAGGACTTATTAAGACGATTGAGCTATGTCCGTCTGTCCGCCTGTCTGGCTGGCTGGCTGGATGGCTGGTCAGCAGGATAAGTCGAGTAAATCTTAACGGATCGGTATGAAAATTTACCAGTATTAATATTTTTCAAACGAACTTATGGGATTGTAAACGGGCAGAATAGCCCCACCCCTTCTGGTACCTCCCATACAAAATTACCTATGTTTGGATAATTAATATTTCTTTCATAACACCCAAACGCATGACCGGAGGATATTTAAATTTGGTCAGTTTATTTATTTTGCAAAAGTAGACAAACCTTAAGAAAACCGAAACCCTTACCACACGCCTTCTGGTACCTCCCATACAAATGACTGAATTGACCCTTACAGTTTTACATACATATCTTTATTGCAAGTGAACTGAATTTACTCAAATTTTGAGTGTGATGTTCGGTTATGAAAATGAGACTCAGGAACGAATATTAACTATATCGGTTTACGCCTTCTGGTACCTTCCATACAAAATTACCTATTTTTGGAAAGTTAATATTTCTCCCATAACTTCCAAACGGACTCTTGAGGGGTAATGAAAATTGGTCGATTAATTCATGTTATTATAGGAGGCAAAACCCCAGAAAATCTAACTATTTCTGGTACCTCCCATACAAATGACCGAACTTACCCCCATAGTCTTACAAACATATCTTTTTTGTAAGTACACTGAATCAGTCAAATTATGCTTTATTTGTACGCTTATAAAAATATGAATCAGGAGTGAATATGAACTATATCGGGTCACCCCTTCTGGTACCTCCCATAGAAACAGACCTATTTTTGGAAAATTGATATTTCTCCCATTACTTTCAAACGGACATTTGAGGGGTAATGAAAATTAGTCGGTTAATTTATATTGTGATAGGAGGCGAAACCTCAGAAAACCTAACTATTTGACACACCCCTTCTGGTACCTCCCAGACAAATGACCGAATTCACCCTCATAGTCTTACACACATATCTTTTTTGTAAGTTCACTGAATTCAGTGAAATTTTGCGTAAGTTGTACGGTTGTGGAAGAGGTTTGGAACATCCGCCTCCTCCCAACGGTGAGGGTACTGCATCCTTGTAATGTAGTATTGCCCGTTCCACCTGCTTGGGGTATCGATGTGAAGGCATTGAACTCTCTCTTTTTGTGAAATTTGACCGTTGAATCACACATTAGTAATAGCTTGCTTTGGCTATCCCTGTAAATCGCCTAGTTTGTTTTGCATACTATGGGTAAGGACTTCAAGGCGCGGCTAATGTAAAACTCGCGAGGACTCTGTATCTGCCCTTGCGAAGGGTAACCAACAAATGCAAAACTTTTACTGACCAATAATAAATCCTAAAAATCTAATCAATATTTTTTTTAAAACATGACTCATCCAGAAGCTAATCAAAAATTTGACCACTCCGTTTGAACAATTTCTTATCCTGTTCTATTAATCCAACTCATGGCAATCCTAACCCCAAAGACAACTACAAACAAAATGGCATTCGAAGCCAATCTAAATTCTAATAACACGAAGCGCAACAGCAATCCTAGCGCTAACTTCAACAATATTTGTCAGTGCCACATCGCTGACAACAATATACGCCCTAACAACATCTCCCGCATGCAACATGGAGCAACAAAAACAACAAACAACACGAAAGTATAACCTGGAAAGAACTTTCTGCGAGTGGATAATTACCACGGCAACAAAATCATAAACGCATCGTTTGACAATGTCGTTCTGTGTACAGACGTTAAGTGTTTTGTAGTCTTCCTTAGAGGATGAAGGGAAAAATGCAAAATCGACCAACCGACCGACCGAACTGAACCGACAAGGACAGCTCTTATACCGACTATGCAGCAGTGTCATGTGTGTGTGTGCGTTTGAGAGTGTTTTTCTCTTCCGCCGTGTATCGGTGTGTGAAAATAAACAAATTGAAGAAATATTTCGTTTATTTTCCCAATTAAGAACATTTTGTGAGTTTGATGGTTCACACTGAAATTCGCCCAAAGGGAAAGTGGGGTATTGTTTTACAACGACTAAAAACGCCTCAGTAGTAGCGACAGCAATTTCTTCTACTTCCCATATGTAATAAAGCCAATGTGCCATGCGTAAATGACTGGGGCCAGTAAATGCAGTGATGTGGAAAAACATTTACGTGCCTATATGTTTGTCATGGTCGAAATTTATATGCATACGCAATATGTGGACTGTCAGCTGAGGCTTAGAATGTAAGAGCCAATTTAGCTGGATGCACTGTGGTTTAGCATACAATTTTGTAGTAAATTTGCATAGAGATATGGAAATAGGAAAACAATTGTGCAAAGAACTTATGTTTCGTAGTGAAGTGCCCCAAAAGAGCGATTCATTTAGAGATTTTGTAAGCTTTTGCGGATTTTTAAAGACTTTCACAAATTTATCTTTAAAACCATACATGTTCTTAAGTTACAAAAATTGATCTATGATTATATATAACTAAATCAAAATCGCTGCCTTAAAAAATTATGAAACACTTTAATGTAGGACACGGACACAAACACATTACAAACTTTCACAGTTCCTAAAACAGTCTGTAATTTTCATTTCCTTAAAATTACAACCATCACAATTTGTAAATCAAACCAATCGAATCACAGTGTTATGCTAATTGAATACTGATTTTGATTTCACGATATTTGCGTGTGTGTGTGTGTGTGTGTAAGTGTGTATGGACATACCCAAGGATAAATGCAACAGACAAGAAAACCAACGTCAAGGATGCTTCGATTATTTTTTCTGCCATCTACAACGAAAAAACTTTTGTTGTTTTGTTTATGAACCTCCATTGACTTCTGCAGGACGGTATGGTGATGGCATCATGGCGGAGATGACGGTTATTTTGATCATAACACAATTATGGCTGTTTGTTGCCAAACAGGGCAACCAGAAGCCAACACACATCGACGCGAACTTGCAAGTGTGGGCAGGCAACACATCCATAACACGCCTCAATAGCTAGACCATTTTTGTAGCGAAACATGATGATTGAGGCAATATCGCCGAAGTGTAAAAATAATAATTGACTAGCTTGCAACATGGACTGACAGACGGATGGACAAGCGGCAGCGGGAGCAGCAACAACACATCATTCACAACAGCTTTAGCATTGGCATCTATGCCATCAGCAGTTGAAGATGACGACAACAGTGTTGAGTTGGTTTGAAAACTATAGAGAAAGTATGCTTGGTTGAAACAGCGTATTGTTGTTGTGTATCGTATAGTATATTATACATCTCACATAAAAGTAGTTTTGCGCATTTCTTTCGACATCGTGTGCAAATTAGCAATGTTTTCGTTTTAATTTTCTCAAATTTTGTTTGCATAGAACACACCGAAAAATTGGCAAATGCAGTCAACTGTAAAGCAAAACATCAAACTTGACTAAAAATTGAGTAATAAACAATACCTCAGTCACAAATTGAAAAAATCAATTGCTTTAAAAAATTTGATTTTTTTTTTCTTCGTTTATTGCGAATATCTCTAGTAACTGTTGGTTTGAGTCATTGGCATGAACATCGACCAATTCCCTTGAATTCGTTATTTATTCACACTGATTGATCAACGAAATGCCTGCTAAGATTGTTTGAAACTCGGTGTTATTAGAGAATTTACTGAAATTGGGAAGATGAACAAGATTTTTTATGCGACTTATAGAAATTTTAGCTCACTTTTTTTGTTACTTTAATTGCCCTTTTTGACAATTAAAGTGATTGGATAGTAGAAGACAAAGTGACAAAAACTATGTTATCTAATAGAATTAATAAAAATTTACTCAAAATATAACATGTTGTTACATTAATTCCAAACCCTAGCCCCAAATAAAGGGTGGTTAAATTGTAAGGGCCGATGTTGAATGTGAACCATACCTAAACATACAGTTATTTTCTACATTTCATTTGACATTTCTCTATTTCAGGCAAACTTAATTTTAAACACCGAGCAACGCGCTAATTTTATTCAGACTTATTTTGAAAATCAACGTTTAAATCAAATTGCATATCGTGCACTTCGTGATTAGTTCGGTCAATTTAATCGTCCAAATGTGCGAACAATCGGAAAAATCGTGCAAAAATTTTAGTAAACCGGGTCTGTAGCAGATACGAAACCACCAGTGCATGCGCTCATTGCTCGTACTGCAGAAAATATTCCTGCTGTTAGCGATAGTGTGGCTGAAGAGCCGTTCACCTCAACTCGTCCAACAATTGCACATCTCACGCTCATCGTTGATGAACATAATGCATAATGACTTGCATTTACACGCTTACAAAGTCAGTGGTCAGAACGGTGTCCAGAAATAGCAACAGTGGATGCTCAATTTTTGAAAAAAAAAACATCTTCAGTGATGAGGCACATTTTCACCTTAGTGGATTCGTCAATAAGCAGAATTGCCGCATTTGGGCGAATGATAATCCAAGAGTGATTGTCGAAAAACCAAAGCACCTACAAAAAGTGTCTGTTTGGTGCGGTTTATGGGCTGGCGGCATAATCGGGCCGTATTTTTTCCAAAATGAGGCCGGTCAGGCAGTGTTCGCTTTAGTGAGATGATAAGAAACTTTTTATGGCCCGAATTGGAAGATATGTATGTATGTGAACGATATGTGATTCCAACAGGACGGTGCCACTTGCCACTTGCCACACAGCTAACGAAACAATGGTTCTTTTGTGCGAAAAATTCAATGGTCGTATTATCTCACGAGGTGGATATGCCATTAGCCGCCAAGATCATGTTACTTTATAACGTTAGACTTCTTTCTTTGGGGTTTTTTGAAAGAAAAGGTGTACATCGATAAGCCAGCGACAATTCAAGAGCTAAAGGATGAGATAATTCGGCACATTTACGGCATAGAACCTCAATTATGCCTCAGCGTCATTGAAAATTTGGACCATCGGATGCAGGTGTGCCGCCAATATTTTGTTCCATACATAATTGATAGAAAGCCTCGCTTGATAGCAAAATCACTCTGTCAGATTTTTGTCTATTTTCACTAAAGACTTCGTGTAGGTTCTCCAGAATTTGTCGTAGAGTGATTTAAACCTCAATGATAAGGTCCTACCAGGTTTTTTAAGATAGGAGTAAGCGTTTTACATAACACAATAGACAGGACCTTGTCTATATCCCGCGACAGATGGTACATACACCTGTATCGCCTTTCTTAAGTTAGAGACATAGAAAACTTAGATTGCAATCATCGAGCATGCCTTCCGTCCATCTATTCCCATCTATGTTTTTACAGGTTGTTTCAAAAATGGTTTTCCATTTTGGTAGAAATTTCGGGCTTATCTCTGATCCTGTACTTTTTGATATCCTGGATTTCTCTTTTCTTATATAGCCATTTTTTACTCTACTCATTATATCGTTCCGACGCCACAAGCGTTACCATTGGTTGCAGTTTTGAATTGTATGCAGCATCCATATATTCAGACAACACACGACATTCTTCAACTTACCAGGACTTGTCTGACCATGGTTATTCATACCATATTATGGTTATTGCGATAGAGGTACTAGAAAGCGGACTATGTTGCCACTGTCTAGATTCCTTGCGATGTCTAGATTCCTTGCGATGTCTAGATTCCTTTCCGTTTGGTTACGAGCGTTTTTAGCTCTAAATAATCGAGTGTGTACTTTAGCTGCAACTAGATGGTGTCTCCAGTCAATATTTCACACCGTATCACACGTACATCAATACAACTTACGGCATGTCTTCCATCTATTACTACCTGATCAATCTGTTTTCTTGCCTTTTGATCACAGAATATCCAGGTTGCCTTGTGGATATCTTTATGCGAGAATCTTGTTCCACTTATCGGAGATGTTTTTGTTGACTACTAAACCAATTTTAGTGATAAAACCTTCCAGAACAATTTAATTGTCATGGGCAGGGCAACGGTCATATGTATCCTCCAGGCGCTCATGGAATGTATCGTCTTTGTCTTTCATCGGGGTGTGTACTCTAGGCATAAAACTTTTTACAATTTTTGCAAATAGGAAAAATGGCATAAAAAAGTATGAACTCCCATTATTTTATATTTTTCGAAATTGCAAAAAAGTTTCCGCACCAAACGCCATTACTTTTTTTTTCATATCATATAGCCGTTCAAGGTTTTCCTACAAATGTTACGTCATCCCATCAGCTGTTTTCGACGTTTTGCTTTGTTGTTTTATTTTTTCACAAATCTGTCAAAATGATTTCAAATACACGGTTGACAACTCTCTGCAATACATAAATTTTCCACTAGAAATTAACTAAAAGTAGGCAGATCAGAGGTGGCAGCCCAGTTCTTTCTAACGTTTGTCACGCTTGGAGCGACGTCTGGTTTTCTGATCATACTTTAACAAAAATAATTTCGCCACCCTACAAAAGTCATTGTCCGGCTTTACAAAAGCAAATTAATGTTTTCTCAGTAAAAAACCATCAGATATTCAAGAAGTTCAGCAGAGCAACATCGGCGAAGACCGTACAATTAAAATTATGCACGACACTTTGCCATTTTGTAAATCATCACATACTTTAACCTTAAAATTAATTTCATATAACAATTGAAAACATTTGTTTTTTAAAACAAAAATATGAAAAAATATATCTGACTTATTTTAGAAATCGCGTTTGGTGCGGAACATTTTTGAACCCAAATCACCTAAAAAGGTGATATTCATTACTTGTACAATATTTGCCACCACGTAGTGGTATGCCAAATTTTTCGTAAAAATTAGTTATATGCCTAGTGTACACAAATCAGAGTGATGTAATAATATTTAGCCCTGATGCGGATAGTGGCTATTCGGTCACATACAGGGTTAAACCGCGAGACCAAATGTCGAAGTGTCTCGCCGACTATGAATCCACATCCAAATTCGTTTCTTTTTCCATGGCAGCTGTAAAAGGTGTCACAGTTCTTCGGACGTGTGCACTTCTGTCCTTTCCATCGCGTTTCCTGTATGGCATTGATGTCAGCCTTATATTTGTCGAAGACACCCACCAATAGGATAGACACCATGTCTAAAGAGAGTTCGGATATTTCAGGTGCATATCCTGAAATCCTTATTACGCTGGCGGGGGTCGACAATATTCAAGGTTTTCTTGCATAGTATTTTCGCAGTATATTCATAAGGAGAGCGGCTTATTAGGCCACCGCGCTCGATCCTACCTTCTTGGGATTGCCAAAGCCACTAAGAGAGCTGTTATGTTAAGCTTCAGTAACTTCAGTTACCAACTTAGTAAGAAATGAGATTCCACGTCATTGTTCGGGGAACACGTGATCTATGGGGCTTTGTGAGCTGCTGGGAATTTCCAAAAGACAATCTGGTTACTCTTAAGTGAAAAAGATCAGAAAACTCAAATAATAAAATCCCCCAACACCAATCTATATAATAAAGTACATAACTCCAGGCTCTTTGATGTTCTATGCTGTTCTTCCTATTAGTTTCTCCAATTGATTTTGATGATCCTTTAAATGACTTCTGGAGTCCATGTTCCTTTCAATATAGTTTTTGCTACTGCACAAAAATATAAGGTGCCTGGGGATTTCTTATATTGAGTCTTCTGATCATAATAAAATAAAATATGGGTGCTTCTTGAATTTGTGTATGTAACACTCATACAACGAAACTTACAGTTAAACGACAAATCCGAATGTCGAATCTTTTTTTATGTTGACAGACTCGGCAGTGAGATGGCTTGATCCCAGGGCATCCGAATGATAATAGCCGTTCTTATCGTTATTCACTTGTCAATAATTTCAAACTCTACGTCTCATTGATTCGGAACAACAGAATCTGTGAGGAAATGAGACAAACGCATCTTCAATCTGAATAGCGTCTGTTCTATCAAAAGAAAAATGCAAAGATTTTAAACCAGATATCTTCACATGTAAGGACAAATATACATGAAAAAGTTGTCACGGACACTAAGAGAATGCTACAAATATGGAGGGAACATTTTTATACTGCGCTCGTTCCGGAAGGCAGCAAGTTATTAAATCACACCATTTAACCCTGCTAAAGTGGTTTGTCCACGACAGAAACAAAATGAGGTCCGCACGGCACCATATGTCATTCACAACTCCAGTTAAAGAATTAGAGCTATGTATTTAAAAAGGACATACGGTCAATTTAAGTCACTATGTGAATGGTCTCGATTACCATGCAAGAGATTCATGGTTCGATTTGTATCTCCAGTCATCTAAATTTTTCTTTCACAGCCGGCCCCCTCGATATTGACGACAGCAACTTCGCAGTATAAGTGTAGAGTTAATCGGCTTATCTAGTGACAGTGACGTTCGCATTCGTAAAAGGAAATTAAAATTTTTAGTGTACATTTGGTCCGCAGCAATATTAGAACTTTACAGGTCTATACATAAACAATAATGATTAGATAGCATCAAATCGGAAAACATCAAATCTTAAAACTTTAAATCTTCAATAAAATGGCACTAAAAGTTTCCCTATATGTTGACATTCTTCTGGTTTTTGTAACTATCAAAAAATAAATATGTATATCTTTCCTCATCCTTTATTTTGTTTCATGTTATTGCCTTACTTTCCTATTCCAACGATAACACATTTTTGACACATTAAATGTGGAAAACATAAAATTGTCATTGTCATATAAACATTGATTGAACTTTTGTTACCAATATCCTTATTCTTAACAGAATCGACATATTTAACACATGTGTCCTCCTGCTAGAGCAATTTGTGTACTTGAGCATGTGAGTGTCTAAAATTGTTTTACGATATCAAATGTCAAATTGTCATCAGGATAATATCAAATTGATTTTACTTTTTATTGCAAATCGTGTACGCTTTTCGTTAAGAAATTATTTCAACAACAACAAAAACGTCACACACTTATTGAATCATTCAAAATACCGCAATAAATGATGATTATAACTGAGCAAATGTGATGTGGGTTTTCAAAGAAATTTATGGTAATGTGACACAGATTTTATTGATATTTGTTGTAATTTTTCGTCATAAATGATTATTTTTATTACATACGGGGGCGTATCAATAAATCCATAAATGTCAGCTATTTGTATAAACAGTCTCATGAATTAAAGAGAAAATTCCTTTCCGCCCAGCTATACTTGTATACTTGACAACATCAAACAATTTTAAGATAAATCTATTCGTAGTCGTTTTGCCATAGCGATTTACACTCTGTTATCATAGGTCTAAAGTATAAATTATCAATTATCAATTTATTTTACAGCTCCAATAATAAATCGTTTGACATTTTCCAATCGCAACAAAAAATCACTAAACTCTTAAAAAACACTTTAAAAGTTTTCGATAAAAAATCAATTAACTTTTCTCTGAAACTACCAGCAAAATTAAAAACAGCTCAAATCATTTTATCTTGCGTAATTTTATTGTTGTCGTCTTTTTTTTATGTGTGTGTGTGTTGCATACGCCCTAAAAATCCTTGTTAATCCTTATAGAATTTAACAGTTAATTTATCTTATTCATGTTACAGTACTGCTCACATTTATTTGACTTTTATTGATGCTTAGAATTAATGGTTTCTTATTTCATCGTGGCTCAAAGATGAAACCCCACACATACTAAGAACTAAGAACCCCAAGAACTTTGTCACATAACAACTTTAAAGTCATTGCTCGCATCATAATGACAAAGGATGAAAATCAAAGGGGAATGTATTGAGTAGTGAAGAGGGGTTGGCACGTTTTATTGGAACATCAAATATCACATCAGAAAAGAATCTAAAAGCAGCACAAGTGTCGCAATTCTCTTTTGTTATCGCTTTGGTACACAAACGTTACTAATTTTTATTTTTTTTTCGTGACGCTGATATTGTGATAATTTTTCGCTTGAAATGCTATTGATGTTAAATGTTTTTCTTCATGAATAATTTGTTGGGGTAGCTGATTTCTAATTTTCAAGCGAACCGCTTGCAACTTTTACCTTTTTCGGTTTCAATTAATATTTAATAAAGTTAAAAGGTCCTGAAGTTCATCGTTAGTTGGCTTTAAAATCCGTTTTTAAGTCAGTGTATTTAAGCCCTAATTTGTGCACTCGCTTGTGACACCTGCAGAAATTTCTTGAGGAATACTTTTATTTTAAGAAATATTTATTTTTTTACACTAACCTCAGGTATGCTAAGCAAATCCCAAACTTTTGGGCTTATTAAATTTTGTATCATTGTCAAACATTTTTAAGGTTTTACACAACGATAAGTTTTATTATGATGTTGTTTGGGTTCTGTGGCGCAATTTGGTTGTGTAAGTAAAGTAAAGCACAAAATTGTTAACATGACAATTGATGGAAAGTTTATGTATAAAGTGCTATGGTTCATTATTATGTGGCAGCAAAACAGCAAAACAACAAAACAATCCATATCCTGAAGATCCGAGTCACATCCTGAAGATAAAATAGAGAAAAAACTGATTATCCCAACGACCTGAATATGCAGATCTTAGACATATTTCGGATTTAGTTAAACTCAGCCGATGTTGACGTAAACTTATTACTAAAACTATGACATAGTAGAACTTTTAGCTACGTTAAAGATAATGCAACATACATAAACTTAAGCTTGGCAGCTCAAAACGCTGCACAGTGGAATGACTTTCTACATTTTGGTGTACAAAATATAAGAAGTGGTCCAAACAGTCACTCTTTGTGGGTGCATTGGTTCACTCTTGGATAATAATTCACCCAAATGCGGCAATTCAGCTTATTGACGAATCCACTGAGGTAAAAATGTACCTCATCACTGAAGATGATTTTTTTCGAAAATTGATCATCCTCTGTTGCCATTTCTTGACACCATTCTGACCATTGACGACGTTTGGAATGGTTAAGTGGCTTTAATTCTTGATTCAATTGCACCTTGTAAGCGTGTAAATGCAAGTCTTTATGCATAATGTTCATCAACATCATCATTTTGATTTGAACGTAATCTACGATTAATTCTAAGAAAATTTGCCTAAGAAACCATTGGCCTAAAATCAAAATCAATCTCCCTGTTTTTAAAGAGAAACTTTTCGTATTGGGAACAAAATCCACAACAATTTCACAACAAACCAACCCCCCTTTCTTCACACCCAAAGGAGGCTCCCATAGAACAAAACAAATTTTTATAAATATAGCTCCTAAGTGCCCTAAAGTTGTCCCTTGTTGAGTAATATGTATGACCGACCCCTAATATTTTTCCAACCCCAAAGGATTCTCGACCATATCTAACCCCTATCTTCATCAATATTTTTTTTTATTTTTACATTTTTTTCTTAAATAAGCTCAGACCGCTCCCCTGGTACCTCCTTGAGTGCTAAACAACATTGATAGACTCTCTAACAACATTTTCCTCGAACAAACCTATCCCCTATTTTCACCCCCTAAGGAGGCTATCATACTACAATTTTCTAAATTATTAAAAAATTCTTGTAAAATTTTAACGGACACATTATTTTGTAAAGAATTTTGTTGTTTTGGTCGTTTAAAGTGCATTTTGAATGGGAGCCCTCTTAGGGGGTGTAGAACAAGACAGGTAGCATCAGCGTACAACAAGACGGGTATGATCAGAGTCTGGTACATTTGAATCTTTTTTCTTCGAGAGATAGATTTGTCACTAAATCACTTGCTTAGCATATAGAAGCAGCGGTTTGTATTCAATACTTATCTCTTGATTTCCAGGCTGATATTATTATTTTTGTATATGGCGTACCCAAGGTATACAAAATCATCTACCACTTCAAAGATAACATATAGTTCTCGACTTTTAAGCAGCGTCCCAGTCCCACTTCTGCCCACTGCTTTTCAATTATTGAACAGGCCGCAGTTACATCCCATAGTTCAGGACTAATGATATCTATGTATTCGGCATACGCCAGCAGCATGTCACTTTTGTTAAAAAAAAACTTAACAACCCTTCACACCCCATGAATGAAGAATGGGATAGCTTCTTACGTTGTTGTGAATAAACATACTTTTTAACCATTATGCCATGACCGGTCCACACACTTGATAGAAAATTAATGTTTTAGATTTTAACCCTTTTTCACTGAATACTTCGTTACAGTCAGTGTCGGCCCCCAAAGACGTATCAGCTTTGCGGTAATAAGAAACTCAGCCTAAGCAACTAATAGTTTCTGTCATATCAAATTGTCGAAATGCAGTTTTATAATCGATAAACAGATGAACAAGTCTGCATTTCTAGGGCTTCCCAGAATTTTTTGTGGTATGAATATCTGGTTGGTCCTGGACTTACTAGGTTTAAAGATACTCACGTTCGTTAAGATGAGTTTTAGTCTTTAACAAAACACACTAGACAGAACTTTGTAAGCGATGGGTAAAAGGCTTATCCCGCGATAATTTGTTGACACATATGTATCGCCTTTAGAACCCTCAGATTCCAATCATCGGGCATGTATTCCTTAACCCAAATCTTGTTTATAAGCAGGTGCATGCTCGTCTGCAGCTCATCGCCACCGGCTTTCAAAAGCTCTGCCGACAGTCCATCGGCTCCCGCAGCTTTGTAATTTTTAAGCCGTGCAATTGCCGTTTTCATAACGATGGTGGAAAATCTACTATGTCGTCGATGAATGGCGTGATTTCGCCACTTGTGCAGCCTTCGGAAACTAGCTGAGAACGAAGGTGTTCCCTCCAAGTTTGGAACACACTATGAGTGTCAGTGACCAGATTATCCGCCTCCGTCTCTACAGGTGGGCTCAAAAACATTTTCTTTTTTCCTTCTGGTAGAAATTTCGGGATTTCTATCCCTGTATTTTCGATATCCTATAATTTTCGATATCCTCTCTCTTTTTTTTCTTAGACACTTTTCCGCCTCTTCTCATTATATCGCTCCATCACCGCACGCTTGGCATTGACTGTAGTTTTGCCTTGTATGCAGCGTCCATTTCTTTACCATTGTAATAGACATTACGGGATATTCGGCTTTGTACCAGAGCTTGCCTAAGCGTGGTGTTTCATAACCTGGTACGGTCATTACGGCAGTTGTCATAGAATTCGCAATATACTGCCACTAGATGTCGGAAATATTAGAATTAGTGGAGGTTTCTTTGAAGCTATTGAAAGAATTGACAGAGTTGGCTGGAGTAGGCATTGGCTATCTCTGTGGCATGCAGATTTGTCATGTCTAGCTTCCTTTGCTTTTGGTTACGAGCGTGCCTAGCACTTCCTAAAGCCGTTAGTACCTCGGCTGCAACTAAGTACTGATTCGAGTCAATATTTGAACTGTGTATCACACGCATGTCTATGATACTTGAGACATGCCTTCCATCGATAACCACGTGTCTTTTGATCAAGGAATATCCAGGTTGCCTTGTGGATATCTTTACGCGGGTATCTGGTTCCCCTCAGTAATATGTTTCTTGCTGATGCAAAGCTAACCAGTCTGAATCCGTTAACGGAGGTGTCGTGTAACATATACTGAAGTTTCCGACTACTGAACCAAGAACATCCTCGCCGCCTGTTTTAGCATTAAAGTCCCCAGAACAATTTTACTGTCATGGGCAGGTCAGCGGTCATAAATTTCAGCCAGGCGCTCATAAAATGCATCTTTAATGTCCTAGCCTTAGTCTTTCGTCGGGGCGTAATGTAAAAATATTTCACCCTGATAGGGATAGTGGCTATTTGGTCACTTACAGGGTTAAACCACGAGACCAGACGTCAAAGTCTCTTGACAACTATGAATCCACATCATACGTCACAGTTTCGTACATTGTGTGCATCCCTGTTCTGTCCATCGCATTTCCGCTTTGGCGGTGATGTCGGGCTTGTTTGTATCGAGGACATCGGCCAATTGGATAGAATAACAATCTCTGAAGAGAGTTCAGAAATTACAGCTGCTGATTCTTATATCATGATCCTTATAACGTTTGAGGGGTTCGTCAACATTTGGGGATGCGTTCCTGTTTTTTCGTTTCTTCGTGTTTTCATAATAATTGATTTTGCTAAACGAGAGTGGCTTATTAGGCCAACGGGCCCGATCGTAGTTTCTTGCAGCCGTCAAAACCACTAAGAGAGCCTTTGTGTTGATCATCCTTAAGATGCAGAATGTCCTTCAGGGTACTCAACATTACGACTTCTTATATTTCCTACCATTAGACGGGTATTTATTGGCATTGCCTGGGGAACACGTTAACTGTTGAACATTGCGAGCTGCTAGGGGACCTTCCCCCTCATTGTTATCAATATATATATAGAAAAATTTACTCAAGAATAGATTTTGTTTGAAATTAAAAAATAGCATTTATTTTATAATGGCAGATTTTATTCTGCCTTTACTTAACATAGCCGCACCTACCAGTCCGATATTGCCCCAATTTTCGGCCAAATATTTACAGAAAATGAATATGAACACACACAAAGTTTCAAGGTTCTCACTTTATATAAAACCAGATATTGCATTTTTGTTCTTTAAAATACTTACAATAATCTGAAATGAACCATGAACAAAATGTACAGTGGTTATATAATTAGGCTCATTTTTGGCCTTATCATGCATGTTGATGTACCCACACCTTGTATTGTATCGTCCATGTTAACAGAACCAGAGATATTGAAAATTTTTTAAATTGGACGTATGATTTATTTATCCTTTCCCGCTTATTCTTATTTAGAAAAATTTAAAAAGAATGGTGCAAAACTAGGCTCTTATAGGTGGAGCAACGCTTACTTGATTTATCAAAATTTCTTGTAGTCTATTGTTTTTTCGAGACATAAAATTATAAAAAAAACTTAATTTCCCTCTAAACCCCCTAAATGTGGTATAGGATAGCTACTCGTGTTGTTGTGAACTAACACGCTTTCTATTTCTAGATTCACAACACACGGCACCTACTTGTTTATCGACGAATGCGACCTATTTCCTTCAATCTGACTTGGAATACACAGTTGCATGATCTACGTATGATTAATATATAATCTGCATATAATTAATATCACTCATACGTTGTACCCACATATGGAGTAGACTGGCCACTTGTTTGTTTACCGACCAATGCGAATGGTACTGTTTGAGAAGTTTTTTACAAGACATTGCCTATCGACACTATACTGCGAAGGTGCTGTCGACAACATCAAGAGGGCCGGCAATGAAAGCAAAATTAAGAAGACAGGAGGCGGGAATCGAACCATGCATCTTCCGCATATTAGTCGCACGCTCTAACCATCATAACACGGCCGGTAGACATATTTGACATAGTTAAATGCAGTAGAAAGCTTAATTTTTATACAAATATTTCAAAATTTGGCGAATTTTTCAAAATTTTTGGTTTATACAACAGCATATATTTGTATTATACACAATTTCAAACATTGTTCTATACTCCAAACAAGGCAAAAATATTCATATCCTCTAAAGATAAAATATATTTGCATAACTTTATTACAATGCACATTTACACAATTCATCACATGTCTCATTTATGATGACATCAAAATAAAAAACGCATGGATGCCTTCTGACCCTTCCTCATCCACAACACGCTCGCATTGTCGACCCATTGAATGCAAAGTAAATTTGAAATTCTAAACCTAATGGACCTCACGTGCTTGAACAATTTGTCACGTGAACTATGATCGCTGCAAGTCAAAGTAAAAAGCTCTGACCGTATAAAAACCAAAAACAAAAAAAAACCCCAAAGCAAAAATTGTTAGCAACAACAAAAACAAACCAAAATTATGGAGGGCAATTCAACTACCGGAAAAAAATGTACGAAATCCCCCTAAAGTAAATCCACACAATATTTGTGTATGTGTGTGTGTATTAACGGCCGAAGGAAATACCAAGGGAAAACATTAAAATCAAGTCAAGCATATTATAGAAAAGAGAAAACTAAGCTGGCTACCCACACACATGTAAGACGTTGTGACACAAGCACTTACGCAAACACATGCGGTAAAGGATATGAAACTCAGTGCGTTATCCTCCATAAGAACACACACACATAAGAACATACAAACGCGCGAGGCATACAATTTACACAATCG
Organism: Muscina levida; assembly: GCA_964034835.1. Classification (NCBI taxonomy): domain Eukaryota; kingdom Metazoa; phylum Arthropoda; class Insecta; order Diptera; family Muscidae; genus Muscina; species Muscina levida. The sequence continues at coordinate 115,740,963 of OZ035881.1, read as the reverse complement.
CAAAAGACTTGTATATACTGTAAGTAGGTCTGCATAAATTCCTGAAGGATTTTCAGCGACTAGTGAAAGTAAATGGAAGCAAACGTATTTTTATGATTTATCAAGATAAGTCTGAACCTGAACAGCCATCTTCTTATATAATAAACAAAAAGTGACTTGATTTGCGGAGGGAGTGGGGGAGGCGAAAGATTGGGGCTCAATTCGTACCTACGCTGCATTCAACATCCAATCAGCTGCGAGCGCAATAATCGACTTAAAGTGGAAAACTGTGTACTTATGGCACAGAAGAGAAGGATATGATACAACCCGTAGTATGTGTCAATAACTTATTGTGTAATGAAATATGGTAAGTTGGAAAAGGTTGCAATAAAAATAATATGGCATTAAATGAATTTATAATAGCATAACACAATACAATGTGACGACGTATATGTAATGGGTTGAACTTAACCTTGTTATGATAAAAAAAAAAAAAAATATAAAAGTATTCGCCGAAATGTTATTCTACCATTCTTGCCTACCTCATTCATGGCATATTTTTGGTGAAAAATATGTCGCAGTAATGGTACTCATTTACTTCACAGGAATAACAATAACTTCATCATTTACAGCCCTTAAAAATTCTTACATTCGTGTTGCCACAAATTGTTCTCAGAATTTCTGGCCACAACTCTCCTCTGGGAATTTTTAATTTCTTGTTAAAAAAAACCTTGTAAAGTACCACGACGCACTAACGTTGATCGCTGATGAAAAGATATAATATTTCATACTTGTTTGTTGTTTTTTTTTTTTTTTTGTTTTTGTTGGTCAACATACAACATCATGTCGTACTACTACCCATCTCCAACTGTTGACCAGAGAGTACCCCAAACAAAAAAAAACAAAAACAAGTATAAATCTTGGAATCGACAGCCAAAATATGTATGGAAGCGTCGTTCATCCGTGTTCTCGAAGCAAAATAACAAAAGTTTTCACTGAGATGTGACTTCAAAAGAATTCAATTAAATAAAATTCAATAACAGCACCACCCTCCCCAAAATGACAAATGTCCTACATCCAGTGTAAAAAGTGTCTACAAAAAATTTTGAAACTTCGTGTCCTTTTTTTCTTATTGCAGAGAGTTGTATAAATCGGTTTTAGATACTACACTACAATTGATTTAAGGAAAGCGAAAAAAACGCAAACAAACAAACCCCAAAGTTCAAGGTCAATGTCAAAAACAAAAGAATTTGCGACGGATAAACAACATTAAAGTTTGACGGCTGCATTGAAAATAAACAATAACAACAATAAATTTGGTTCTGTTGCCGATAAAAAAAACGAGCAAATACAATACGAAAGTTTTAAATAACATATGTGCATCATCAATAATATACCACCAAGTGTAACGTATGCGAGTATTTATGACTAAATATGTGAACATATTTTTTTAAAGTAACAGTATGAACAAACACAGTGGAACTTTTCTATTGTCAACTCGAATATTATTTAACTGACTGAGTAGAACTTGAACCCACAATAAGCTAACCAAAGTCTCAGTGTTTAAATTAAAGTCAAAGACTTAGTCAAAGACTTAGTCAAAACTGTAGTTTGGGTATAAAACATCTAATCTTAAATCTAATAAATCAAATACAAAGATGTTAATTCCTAAAATTTTAATGAAAATCGTCGTAAGAACTTAATTTTGTAAATTTAACAAACGTGAATTAAAATTTTTGTGCACCAGTGATACAGTTTCAGATATCCCTTGTTAAAAAATAAGTAAAAATTGTATATTATTTAAAAACCTGTTGACAAAATCTAGCGTAACGATATTGTCGACTGCAACTTCCGAGTAGTCGAGTCAATCAGCATGTCTAGCAAGAGCTTTTCCAACCGCTGAGGTTTGTATTCGTTAACTATAGTTCGCGTTGTGTGATGTTAAAATACAAAAAATCAGTAAACTTTTTTCAGTTTATACTTTTCATTATTTTATATTTCCATAACTTTACTTTAGTGATCAGTTATACAGTTAGGTATAACCATAAACTCTGTGCAACAGCTCAATACGTTCGATAAATCACGTTTTCCCCAGGCAATGCTACTTGCCATCAGTCTAATGGTACAACAATTAAATTATACCACCGATACGTCTTAGAGAATATGTAATAGTAACAATAGGTGATAACTACTGCAGGATAAAGCACTCACTTTAAAAAACCAACTGTTAGGATAATACAACATTAGAAGCCACCTAATTGTTTATGATCCTCGCAAACGTTATAAGGACATAATTTAAGAATATGATCTTGGCAGGTGTTCTTGAAAAATCAGGATACCAATGCACACGATGAAAGAATTATCATTTAATACGACCCAAAAGTGCAACATATAGAAGGAGTCACTTTAGACCATATGTTTCTTTGAACCAAATTCGTTTCACGACTTTCTAAGTCATTTGAGCCATGTCCGTCTGTCTCTCTGTTTGTCTGTCCATCTGTCTGTCCGGCTGCACGTTGGGAAAAAAAAAGTTTTTTTGGACATTTGAAATTTTAGGCCGCAATTCTTGACCGATTTTCAAAATTCTTTTTTCGTATTATTGGAAACAAAATTGTGCACAGAATGTACGTTTTTTTTATTCTGAATTCCTAACCGTTATTTTTTAAAAATTTATCAAAGTCGATAAAAAAATAATTTTTGACTTTAATGTCAAATATTTTTTGGATTACGTGTCCTATAAATTTCGAACTGACCTCAGTTAATGTGAACATATGTTACGAATTACAATCAGTGGAAAAATAAAACTAAAAAAAATTTTTGGCTCAACTGCAAGCAAATATATGGAGGCACTATTTTCACACTTTAACTCGGTGTCTTGCTCATAATTATTATCCGATTAGAACAAAACGTAATTTACAACATGGAAAAGTTTTAAGAAAGTCGTCTGTAAAAAATAAGCCAAATTGGTTAAGGTCGCCATGCAATTTTTTTGCATATGTATCAAAATAATGCAGTTTTAAACTTTGATAAAGTACAATTTTGTGTTTGCAAGTAGGGCTAAGTGGTGTGCTTTTCATTTAGAAAGACTAACACCTTAATAGGTTACATCATCTGTCAAAATAAGAAAATTTGTGAAAGGCTTAAAAACTTTTTAAATTTCAATACTAAAGTTAACCCAAAAATCGATATATATTCTGAAGAAATTGGAAAAATTTTAGTTACACTCTCTTATTTTCATTTATGTATCAAAATATCATAAGGCATACATAATTGAGCCTACTAATACATATGAAATGTTTATATTGCGATTTTAAGCCCCATATATTGCAAATATATTTTAATTTTGTATATGCGTTCAACAAATTTCCTTATTTTGACAGATGATGTAACGTATAATGGTATTGTTTTTTTAAATGGATAGCACACCACTTAGGCTACTTGTAAACACAAAATTTTATTTTATTCAAATTTTTAAAAATGCATTATTTTGGTACACATGCAAAAAAATTGCATGGTGACCTTTACCGATTTGGCTTATTTTTTACAGACGACTTTCTTAAAACTTTTCCAGGTTGTAAATTAAGTTTTGTTCTAATCGGATAATAATTATGAGCAGGACACCGAGTTAAAATGTGAAAATAGTACCTCCATAAATTTGCTTGCAGTTGAGCCAAAAAAATTTTTTAGTATTATTTTTTCACTGATTTTAATTCGTAACATCTGTTCATATTAATTAAGGTCAGTTCGACATTTTTAGGACACGCATTGCAAAAAATATTTGACGTTAAAGTCAAAAATTATTTTTTCTTCGACTTTGACAAATTTTAAAAAAATAACGGAGGGGAATTCAGAATAAAAAAAACGTACATTCTCTGCACAATTTTGTTTTCAATAATACAAAAAAAGAATTTTGAAAATCGGTCAAGAATTCCGGCCGAAACTTTCAAATGTCCAAAATGTCAAATGTCCCCACTGTGGGCTGGTACAAACGATAACTTTCGAAAGACGTAACCAATTGTTTTGAAACTTTGCACAGGTTACTATTTCCCCAAAACTACTTACGGTATTGGAAATGGGCTACATGGCCACGTTCCTTCTGACCACCACGTACATCCCAAACAAATGTACCATTCTGCCCACTTTTGAAATCGAGTAAAAATATCAATACTCCCAACGCGATCGTGCCCATATTCTGAATTTAGTAAAGCTACAGCAGGATAAAACTTTGGAGAAAAAATTGGAAGTCTAGCCACGCCTCTTTTAGTAGCTTCCATTCAAATGTACCATTCCGTCCACTTTAGAAATCAAGTTATAATATCAATACACGTAAGTTTGTTAAGCAAATTTTATGTTTTTACTGAGGGTGAGGGTATATATAAGCCGGTTTACCAAACTAATAACAGTGGCATTTCGGTGGAAAAAATAGGGTTTTTCAACTTTCCAATTTCAAAATTTTAATGATTGGGTTTTGTAAAGAAATATTTGGATAAGAAAAATTCAACATGGTTTTTTATGAAAAGTGCAATTTTGTAGTTAAAAAACTAACAGAAGTCAACGGAAATTTTTTCAATGAAATTAGATTAAAATTATTGCCCAAATAAAGTACTTTTTGTGTGTGTACGTTTATAGCTATGGCTTTTGCATATAGCACTTACTCTTTTATAAGAAAAAAAATTATTGAAATTGGAAAGGTATACTAATTATTATAATTTATCAAAAATTATACTAAAAAATATCAACTTTTCACTTTTTGATGGAAAAAAACTTTATATGCTTTGCCTTGCTTAGCCCTCTAACTATAAAAAAATGAAAGGTCCGAGTCTGTACTTTCAATTAAGAAAAAAAAATCACCGCCAAATACCGTCTCTTTTAGTAACATCGATTTTAATGCATGCATTTGTGCGATATTTTCGGTGTATTTGAAGGCTAATACCTTTCGCGGAGGGTTGTTGGGGATATTCTCTTCTTTTGTATGGAGACAACACATGTTGACTTTTGAATAAAAATTAAAATTTTTTAACTTATATGAAATTTTCATATGAATTTAGACAGGGAAGAAAAACACCTAAAATCTAAAACTTTCGATGGGCGTAAAATCTAAAGTAGGCGTGGCATCCCCAATATGTTTAATTTTTTTCATAAGGAGAACTCAATTAAGAAGTGTCCCGAATTTCGAGTCCCTAGGTCCAAAAATAAAAATTTTGGCAAGTGCAGTTATATGGGAGGTGGGTGTGGCAGTAGGAGGTTTTCCAATATTTTTTCAAAATTTCTAAATTAAGCCCTGAGAAGTGTTTCTGCAAAATTTCATTGCTGTACGACCACTCCTTCTATTTTTTTCCAAGAAATGTATGAGGCGGTGCCACTGTGCGTCGCACAGTGGGAAAAAAAAGTTTTTTTGGACATTTGAAATTTTAGGCCGCAATTCTCGACCGATTTTCAAAATTCTTTTTTTGTATTATTGGAAACAAAATTGTGCACAGAATGTACGTTTTTTTTATTCTGAATTACTTACCGTTATTTTTAAAAAAATTTTCAAAGTCGATAAAAAAATAATTTTTGACTTTAATGTCAAATATTTTTTGGATTACGTGTCCTAAAAATTTCGAACTGACCTTAATTAATGTGAACATATGTTACGAATTAAAATCAGGGAAAAAATAAGACTAAACAATTTTTTTGGCTCAACTGCAAGCAAATATATGGAGGCACTATTTTCACACTTTAACTCGGTGTCTTGCTTATAATTATTATCCGATTAGAACAAAACTTAATTTACAACCTGGAAAAGTTTTAAGAAAGTCGTCTGTAAAAAATAAGCTGAATCGGTGAAGGTCACCATGCAATTTTTTTGCATATGTACCAAAATAATGCATTTTTAAAATTCCAATAAAATAAAATGTTGTGTTTACAAGTAGCCTAAGTGGTGTGCTATTCATATAAGAAACCAATACCATTATACGTTACACCATCTGTCAATATAAGGAAATTTGTTAAACGCACATACAAAATTCAAATATATTTGCAATATATGGGGCATAAAACCACAAAATAAACATTTCATATGTATTAGTAGGCTTAATTATGTATGCCTTATGATATTTTGATACATAAATGAAAATAAGAAAGTGTAACTAAAATTTTTCCAATTTCTTCAGGAAATATATCGATTTTTGGGTTAACTTTAGTATTGAAATTTAAAAAGTTTTTAAGCCTTTTACAAATTTCCTTATTTTGACAGATGATATATCATATTAAGGTGTTAGACTTTTTAAATGAAAAGCACACCACTTAGCCCTACTTGTAAACACAAAACTGTACTTTATCAAAGTTTAAAACTGCATTATTTTGATACATATGCAAAAAAATTGCATGGCGACCTTAAACAATTTGGCTTATTTTTTACAGACGATTTTCTTAAAACTTTTCCAGGCTGTAAATTAAGTTTTGTTCTAATCGGATAATAATTATAAGCAAGACACCGAGTTAAAGTGTGAAAATAGTGCCTCCAAATATTTGCTTGCAGTTGAGCCAAAAAAATTGTTTAGTCTTATTTTTTCACTGATTTTAATTCGTAACATATGTTCATATTAATTAAGGTCAGTTCGAAATTTTTAGGACACGTAATCCAAAAAATATTTGACATTAAAGACAAAAATTATTTTTTTATCGACTTTGAAAAATTTTTTAAAAATAACGGTAAGGAATTCAGAATAAAAAAAACGTACATTCTGTGCACAATTTTGTTTCCAATAATACAAAAAAAGAATTTTGAAAATCGGTCGAGAATTGCGGCCTAAAATTTCAAATGTCCAAAAAAACTTTTTTTTTCCCACTGTGCGTCGTACACTTCAAGTCGATCATAAAAACGACTCTGTAGAAATAACTACAAAACTTCATTCAAACTTCCGGTTTCACAATCAATATTGGCTACCTAGTTATAATTACAACCATCGAGCAGGTACAGAAGTTCACTGTCAGGCTTCAGGCAGTCATCTTACGGTCTGAGCGTGTTTTCTCTGCCTTCTTCATTCAAAAATTGCCATTGATTGTACTATTAGAATCAACTAGAATAGTTCTGCTTATACCAGTCGGTCGTCAACTTAAGTTTTAACGAATCGTAATTATTTGCCATATTTAATAAACCAGTCTTATCCCATTACTAAGCCAGCTGATGCGTTACAATCCACCTACTTTTCTGCGGTATTAGGTACACCCTAGTTAAAATTCGGAGCTACCTAATCTTCTTAACTTTTGTTACAGCCAGAAGGATTCTGCATACACATGAGACTGCTCGTATCTAGGAACACGGATCTCAATAATTCGAACATCAACTTTAAGAATACTAACGGAAACTTTTAGTATTAGCCACAGCCACTACACAACGAAGTGGTTCCTTATCCAAACGATCAGGCAGTCAGTTTATCAATGGCTGCCTTCGGAAAACCTGATCTTTCGTAGCACCTGTTTAACTTCCTGGTGGAAGATTGTACAAGGAAACGCCCTACTACTACTTCTCTTAATTACGCGGGGCGTAATCCTTGAATGCGGCGATAGGAGTGCCAAAAAGGGGTAGAAGATTTATGTATCTGTTTATGCGGTTTAACCTTGTAAGTGACCGAATAGCCAATATCTGCATTAGGGCAAGAAAATGGACACAAAAGGTGCATTCACAAGCTTAATTTCCCTTTACACCCCATGAATGAGGTATGGTATAGCTCGTCGCTTTATAGTGAATGCTTCTATTTTTAGACTCACACAACGGGACCAAGATTTGTTTCGCGTAGTCAAGAAACATGATAGTTAGTTTGTTTGTTACTATTCCACGCAAAGATAACCACAAGGCAACATAAATCGATACTAATCAAAATATAACAAACGAAATTGATCACGCGGTAATCGACGGAAGGCATGAATCAAAGGTCATTGACATGGATGTGATGCGTTCAGAGGTGGTCATAAGTATACAATGTCGTAAACCTAACATCGCTAAATAAACCCAGTCATTAACAAGAAATTGGAATTTTCAACGATTTAAACGACGTCGATGTGAACGGAGTGTCACAATCATTGACCCATATATTCAACGGAGAACTTTTCTCTCGAATACTACCAGAACCGATGAATCCGCTTGTGATTCTAAACCATATATCAAGGCAGTTACAACCAGCATCTGGTAGTGTTGGATTTTCGTTCGTCGAGAGAGAGCTCTGTCATTTAAGCGCTTGCTTAGTCCGTAGTAGCATCTATTTACAAGCAGGTTTTCTTCTCTTGATTTTGAGGCTGATGGCGGAGCCCAGGTAGAAGAAATCATCTACCCTCCAATTTTTGTCTCTTGATTGCTGCAGCTTCCTCATTATCATCTCCATCACTATGTTAAAGAGGTCATACTATAGGCCACCCCATTGATTATAGCCTCGTCTGGTATAGAATGGATCTGAAAGATCCTTTCAAATCTTCACTGAAGACTTCCAGTTAGTCAGCGTGATTCCGCAAAACAGCTTCGCTGGAATACCAAACTCAGCCATGACTTCGAGCAGTTTCTTCTGTATCGGGCTGTCGAAAGCATCTTTATAGTCGACGAAAAGATGATACGTGTCGATCTGTTTCTCATGGGTCTTTTCCAGGATTTGTCGAAGTGTGAATATCCGGTCAGTTTTTGGTTTTCCAGGTCTAAAGCTACTCTGAAAAGTCCCGATCAGTTTGGATAACTCTGGCGGCTTTACACTTTACATATCACACAGGACATAATTCGTTTAGATTGCAATCATCGGACATGCACTCGTTAAGCCAAACCGTGGGTAGAGTCTGGGGCATGCTCGGTACCAGTTCCTCGCCACCGGACTTGAAAAGCCCTGCGGCACTGGCAGCTTCATTATTTTAAAGCCGCGATATTGCTCTTCATACCTAGGTTGGACTTGGTGATGGGCAATCTAAGCCATTGTGGACAATTGGGGTGATTCCTTCACGCGCGCTGTCTTTCGAAACCAACAGTTGCTGGTAGTGTTCTCTCCATTTAGCAGTACACTCTGCGTATCTGTAATCAGATTTCCATTCTTGTCCTTATAGAAAGGAAGCACATTAACGTAGCCTTTTGCTTTTACTATCTAGTAAAAGTTTTGGGATTCACCTCTATACCTGTATCGCTCTATATCCTCGTTCTTCCTTTGCTTCATCTGACTTTTTTATGCTTAAATAGATACTTTAACTGTTTACTGTGCCACTCACTAACAACTCGGGTTTCAATTGGCTGTGATGTTGCCCTAGAAGCAGCATACTGTTGCCCATTCTTTATCGTACCAGGATTCGTCTGAGTTCCTTTTTTCATATTAAATCACGCTTGTTGCGGCGGTTACCATGAAATGCGCAATATGTTGCAACTGTGTATCGGGAACGTCAGATGTAGAGGCGTAGTGTCGTAGTAGTTGGGAGAGCTGGTTGAAATAGGCAGCGGCTATATCAGGGGTTTGCTGCTTTGAGATGTCCTGCTTTCTTTGTATTTCGTTACTTACGTTTTGTGACACTACATGCATGGCTTCCATCAATTACCACATGATTAATTTGGTTTTTGGTGTTGTGAATGTTGGTGTTGCCTTGTGGATATCATTGTGCTGGAATCTGTTTCAATTCACTACCATGTTCCTTCCCGCTGCCAAGCTAACCAACCTAAACACGTTGTCTGACGTGTCGGTATGCAGGCTGATTTTACCGTTCGATGGACCAAGAACATCTTTCCTTCCTATTTTTGGCCAGGGCAGCGGTCCCTCTAGGCGCTCGTAAAGTTCATATTTAATCTCATCGTCTTTATCTTCTGTCGGGGCATAAGCACAAATCAGCTTGATGTAGAAATATTTCGCCTTGATGCGGATTGTTGCTATTCGATCACTACCAGGATTGAACCGCGAGAAAAGATGTCTGAGTATTTTCCCAACTACAAATCCACATCCAAATTCGTGCTTTTCCGCATGGCAGATGAAGTAATTTTTACGGCACAAGCATCCTTTCCTGTCCATCTCATCTCCTGGATGGCTGTGATGTCTTATATTTTTTGAGGACATCCTCCAGTCGGATATTGACACCTTCTGTGTAGAGATTCCTGACGTTCCAGGTGTATATCCTTAAATCATGTTGCTTATTACGTTTGCGGGGGTTGTCAACGTTTTGAGGGTTCCGTTTGTTCCATTTTTTCCATTTTCTTTTTTCGTGTTTTCATAGACAGTAAAGGACTTGAAGGCGGGTGGTTAGCCCGACCATCAGGGTTCGTCGTTCACTATCTGCCGCTATTCACGATAAAAAATATCACGAACAACGTTGCCCAGCTGCACCACGAAAGAGGTTGTGAGTCGGTTTGAGATTTAAGATTCACTTTACTTCCTCAACGGCACCCCAAGACACATATCTTATGAACAAAATCAAAATCGATCTTACATTGACAAGAATTGAGATTTTGGTTAAGATTTCTCTCCCTAGGTAATAAGCTTATTCATTGGGATGATACATTGCCATATCTTTTCAATAAAAAACTTTAAACTTTGGTCTTTAATGTTAAATAGCCAACAATTAATAATAATTTAAAAACGTGTTCACATGCTATCGACACATCTCACCTCCGTTGATGGCATTATTATCACAGCTTTTCAGATCACAATAAATTATTGCTTCCAGGAATCTCCACTGTTAACCGCCATTGTGCAATATTCCTTCATTTTTCAATGTCTAGACTTCAGTAGAATATGTCAAATTTTTGCATTCAAAAACCATATTTTGATGAAAGCTTCATTATGTTACAACTCTCCCCCACAACAATCGACAACAATCGCGGATGCAGTTCATCGAACCTGAAATTTACAAGCAAAGATTTTTTGCACAACTCAATTTGACAAATGCCATTTGAGGCACAAATCAAATGTTTTATAGCAAATAGATGTTATTTATTGCTTTATTAGCATCGATTATTCTCTCTGCCGTTTCTATAGTCCCCTCCTGTGTCAGATATAATGTAATCAATTTATTCTGTTGGCATTTAAAAGCAGGTTAAAACTCCAGAGATATTCTACCCATCAAACAACAACGACAACAACAAACAGTTGTTAGTTAGTAAACAGTTAAGTAACCGTATTTTTATGGCCAATAACAATAGTCGAACATTTGCAATATTAAAGATTCCAGCATGGTTGAATAAATTGGTAATAGTGGTGGTGGTGGTGGTGTTGGTGGTGGTAAAGAGGAAGCAATTGGTCTTCTCAATAAATACGAGCAATAAAACAACATTAAATAGAAGATTTTAAAAGGTCTCTAAAAATAACACGTTTGTGATCAGCATCGGTGATTCTTAAATGACATCCACAAAAAAAAACGGATTGGATATTTTTTGAGTCCTGCTTGAAATTCACATTGTAACATTTACGATTCAGCTCCCTTAACTCAATTGTAGTAATATGCCTTAGGAAAAACTCATAAAATAACAGTTAGACCTAAGTTACTGCTTACCACCATCACTGGCACTGCTCACACATTTTGTATCCGTTGCTAACAGTTGGCGAAAAAGCTATAAAAATGGATATTCCACAGCAGTTCAAATGTTTGTCGAATGTCGAAGATGGGCGCATATCCATCTGGTCAATACAAATTAATGTCCAAATGAATTCATGACTGTACAAAAACATATAGGAGTACACATGCTTAAGGGCTTACTCATACCTATGAAACTACTGCAAATACATACACACATGTGGGTGTATGCGAGTATACATGTGTCATGTATACTATAGAGAAGTTTTCTAAAGGCAATGATAATTTGTTTCAATTTTTTAAAAAGCAAACTCACAAGCTTCGCAGCATTAGAACGCTAAGTTTGTGAAAAAAGTTTACAAAGTTCATGCGGAACGATTTAAAATTAACGAATTGGTTACACATGTTGTTTATTCAATCATTGCATGAATTTCATTAAAATAATATGAAATTGATGTGGTGATTGAATAAACAGAATTTTTAAATTAAGGTTGTAATCGCCGTGATAGACCGACGGACACCCCCCAAAAAAGGGGTGTTTGTATAGAAAATAGGAGTAGTTTTTGTCCGATATAACTAAATTCATAACGTAACCTACTCTTAGAGGATAGGAGCTCACATACTAAATTTTAGCGCGACAACTGTTAAATTAAGGTTGTAATCGCAGTGACAGAGAGACGGACACCCCCACAAAGGGGGTGTTTGAATGGGAGGGGGAGTAGGTTTTGACCGATCTTGTCTCATCTTCGAACTTAACCTCGGCTTAGAGGAAAGAAGCTTTCATACCAAATTTCAGCTCGATAGTTCTTAAACTACGACTTTAATTGGGGGGACAGACAGACGGACACCCTTAAAAAAGGGACAGTTTGTATCAAAGGTGGTAATTTGTATTGTTTGTATCAGAGCTGGAAATAGTTTTTGAACTATCTTGCTCATCCAAGAACTAACCCTGCACTTAGGTTATATAAGCTTGCATAACAAATTCGTAGTACTTAAACTAGAACTGTGATGGCAGGAACAGCCCACAAAAAGGCAGATTCTGTATGGGAGGTGGGAATAGTTTTTGACCGATTCTCTAATCTTGAAACTTAATCTTCTCTTTGAAGATTTCATTCCAAATTTCAGCTGGATATGTCTTAAAGAGAAAGTTAGTATGGGAGGTGGGTGTAGTTTTTGATCGATATTGTTCATCGTAAAGCCTAACCTCCACTTTGAGTATAGATGCTTGCATTCCAAATTTCAGCTCGATATCTCTTAAACTGCGGCTGTAATCGCGGGGACGAACAGACAGACAGACGGACAGACGGTCACCTTTAAATCGACTCATATTAAATATTCCCTTCACTCCTTCATTACCGTGGTGAATTGTATTTATATGAGTTGCGGAAAGAGTTGCGCCCGTGGAAAGAAATATGACAACTTTCGGTCATGCAGAATGACTCGAGTCATAATATGGTCTCATAGTTGGTGAAAGACTTAGAAAACTGGTCCCGCCATTTAAACCTATAAATGACCGAATGGCCACTACTTTCATCAAAGCGCAATATTTTTATGTCACGCTGATTTGTGTACGCGACCCAATGGAAGACAAAGACTAAGAGATTAATAAGGCATTCTATGAGCATCTGGGAGAAATATATGGTCGCTGCCTTGCCACAGACATTATAATTATTCCGGCAGATTGTAATACTAAAACATGAAGGGAAATTGATCTTGGTTCTTTAAAAATAACTTATTTTCAATTTATATCCCGACCAGTTCGAACGTCAGCTGTTTGAGAATCTGATCATGCCGATTTATTCAACTACTCAGAAGTTGATGAAGACAATATCAAGAGAGCTGCCAGCCAAAGAAATGTAGATAGCTATGAACCTAGATTAACCGCATGATAGTCAGGTGTTCTAACCAACATGTCACGTTCGGCACTTGGTTTAGCAGTTGAAAAAGGCAGTATACTGTGCAACACGACTGAGACTGATTATTTAGGCGTTGGCAAGAAACATAGTAGTGGGTGGACCCAGATTTTCACACAGTGATATCCACAGTGATATCTCTATTCAAAAGAAGAAGATAGAAAGCCCCTCTTGATCGGCATGGTGTCGACATGAGTGTGCTGCGTAGTGTAAATATAGACTCGGATTAATACCTTGTTGCAGCAAAGGTACGTATGCGAAAAGCTAGTGATGAACATGCTCGTAACTGAACACAAAGGAATCTAGACATCGCAAAGCTACACACCACCGAGATAGCCAATGACTATTCCAATCAACTATCCCAATTACTGCAAACAAACGCCGCTTATTTTTCGCGACACACAGTGGCAACATATTGAGTTTTCTATGACAGCTGCCGCAACCACGCTCAAACAAGCCCTTGCACGATAAAGAATGTCGCACAATGGATGTGACATATAAGGTAAAACTGCACCCAATGGTAACTCGTGCATCTATGGAAGAAACGTTAGAGCCAGGATATCGAAAATTACAGCGATAAGGTAGTGCTGAAAATGCTCGTAACCAAACACGAAGGAATCTAGACATCGCAAAACTACACACCACCGAGATAGCCAATGACTATTCCAATCAACTATCTCAATTACTGCAAACAATCGCCGCATATTTTTCGCGACACACAATTGCAACATATTGAGTTTTCTATGACAGCTGCCGCCACCACGCGCAAACAAGCCCTTACACGATAAAGAATGTCGAATAATGGATGTGGCATACAAGGCAAAACTGCACCCAATGGTAACTCGTGCGCCTTTGGAAGAAAAGTGAGAGCCAGGATATCTAAAATCACAGCGATAGAGGTGAAAATTCCCAAAATTTTATTCAAAAGTTAAAAAGCTAGGTTTTTAGAACCAGGATCCCCACCTGTAAGGACAGAGATGACACTTTGGTCACGGAAGTTTTCCATAGACAAGGAATATTTGTTTCAATTTTTTAAAAAGCAAACTTACATGCTTTGCAGCATTAGAACGCTAGGTATGTGAAAAAGTTTACAAAGTTCATGCGGAACGATTTAAAATTAACGAATTTTTTACAAATGTAAAAACAGAGATAAAATTTTGGTCACGGATACACGGAGTGTGCTGCTGGAAGGAACACTTTTGTACTCTGCTCGTTCCCGAAGGCAGCATAAGGGATGAAATCATCCCAATCATCGACGACGGAATAGATAGTAAACCACCGAGCCATTACGAGTTCGGAAGGGCAATTGCACTACTGAAAAACAAATAAGCGGCAGCCAATAATTTAACAGCAGAGCTTTTAAAGAACGGTGGCAACGAGCTATCGACGTGCATGCACCTGCTCATTTGTATAAAGAAATGCATGCCTGATGATCGGAATCTGAGTATGACCTGTGTAATAAGTCGGGTCGATCTTTTTATAAAAAGTTTTATTTGCTCAATCAAAGATTTTCTCATGCTCCGATATGGCATTAAGCGTCATCATACTTAATTTACATTGGTCGATAAAAAAAACTTCAGTTAGATAGTATTCCGATTATTTGGTATCTTCGATTATTGATTTTTATTTGTTTAAACTTTATTATTTATTCTTCAATTGTACACGTTTTATAACAAACGAATGTAATAAAAATAAACAAATGCATTTTTCGAATTATCACAGTGTGCACACATATAATGATTTTATAAATCAATATAACTTTTTTGTTTATGACTAAAAGTTAACGGTTTTTTTTCCCAAATTTTTAATTGTAACCTTAGGGGGTTTTAAAGAACTTAATGGGAACCGCTGGAAGATGACTTCGCAGTTCAAAGTCTCTAAAGCACCAAAAAAGCTGTTGTTAATACCTTTTCAACGATGCATAGATCTTGACAATCAGTATACAAATACCGATGTTATGGGAAAAACTCCGAATCCGGCGATTTTGCCGCGCCCACAGAAATTTGTTTTTTCGCTCCCACAAAATTGTTTTTACTTAACTTTTCATATAAAGCGGAAACATTGACAACCGGCTTACTGTGCAGTGTGTGTGATGTAGATGACTACAGCCCATCCTAGCCAACTTGAATGCAACTTTTCAATGCAGCTTTAAACCTTGTTAATCTAAGACCGACCAAGAAACTCACACTACAACAAATCCTAAAGCAGACCCATGAAATACAGATCGGCTCTTACCATCTATTTATCGATTACAAAGCTGAATTCGACAGTCCGATACGACAGGATTATTAGATGCTATGGCTGATTTCGGTATCCCCGCGAAGCTGAAATGTCTTTGCGGGATAATATTGGCTGACACGAAGTCTTCGGTGAAAATTTGTCACAAATCTAACATAGCCAGCCTTTACCAAACGAAGATTCAGACAAGGCGACGGTATGACATGCAATCTCTTTAACATCGTAATGGAGATGATCATGTGAAAGGCTTCAGTAAACACCACTGATACCATCTTTTTCTATAAAAGTCACATGCTGTACGCGTAGGACTGCGTGATGTTACTGCGGTCCTTTCTAGTACTGAGAAGCAGTATTGTTTATTGTTTATTATTTGTACAGAAGTGGGCATAGCGATAAATGAAGACATACCCAATTTATTTGTTTTAATTAAACTGTGGAACATTTCATTCTTCCGCAGAATTGTAGAGAACGCAAAAGTTTTTGGGGTATTTACTGCACTGGCTTATTACCTTCTTCCTACCTTTCTCATCCCCCAGGTTGGCTGTTGCACTATTTGCACTATTATTAAATCATAAACCTAAAATATTAGAACCGTGTGTATGATTTATATAAACCCGCATACAATCAATATTACTCATACGTTATATGTAATGTAACGAGTACCATATGGAAAGTAGCTACATATTTTTGCAGATTTCTATCGACAAATTTAGTCCAACTTGATTTTTTACACAAATATATTCAAAAATGTTACTTATTTAACCATTATCCTGTACTTCAAAAAAATTACGTATACTGTATTTATGGGTCAATTTTGCCAAATACAGATTTACTTGAATATTTCAATTTTTTGAAATAGTTCGACCGTTTTTAAAAGAAATTATGCTATTACAATGATTTTTGCACACAAACTTTGCACATTTGGAACATATTCTGAGTATTTTGTACTATTTGAACATTTGGGGTATACATAGCAACGGTCGCTTGTAAAGTTTGTCTTTTGCAGATCACTTGTTGCAGCAGGATCATAAATTACTTTTCTTATTCCAGTCTTGATTTATTGAAGTAAGTAAATAATAAGCGTTATATTTTGTAATGTCCAACATGTTGTGGAATAGGGTTGAGAGCCTTCGATTAGATCTGCGCCTGCAAGTGTAATTTCTGGCCAATTAGTTTATCAGTTCCTGACTTCGTGTCATGGCGTTAGTATGATATAATGTGCTTACTAAAATAACAAACCTATTTTGCTTGTGTACGACAACAAATGCGAAAATTTTCTTTATCGAGAAGAATTGAGAAAAGTTTTCTGGTATATTTTTCATGTCCAATTTTATTAGCAGAAGGTACGTTTTATTTTTTCTGACTGAAGAACTATAGTAAGGTTTCGTTTGAGTAGTTCATTTCGAAATTCTTAGGATGTAAGTAAATTGTTGCATATAACTTTTCGACATTTCAAATCTTTAACAAAATCCAAAACAATGCAAATATCTTGTTCCGGCTTTCAGTTTACAGCTTTATGTGTATGTGTTTGCTTGCAACAACCATGTATATATTGGATTCTTATCCCATATTTGCCACGTTTAGAGGGTATATATTCCATGAAAGGGCTACGTTCACGGTATGTAACTAATTGTTAACCTACGATCGTACTTTCGCCAGGAATAACATATTATTCTAAAATTTCCTTCCTAGCGAAGGAAAACACTTATAAGAGCGTGTTTATCTCGCGCTTGTCTAAATTTCTGTCTGACTTTTTATCGAAAGGAGAACACGGAGTACATTCTGAAATCGTTGCCTTCAATATTGGCCTGCCCTTCTTATTATCTCATAATCTTACTAGCCACACCACGAGATCGAAATACATACGAGCTTAGAGAAGAACGCCCAAATATGCTTTTGATGAAATTTCGTCTACCAGAATCCAGTTTTCTTGAAACCTGAATGGATTTAATAACTGTTGAAGAAATTCACAGCAAATATATTTGACTTAGATATGCCTAAATCGCTATAAAAATAAAACATAGTTACAAATTTCGTTGATATTTGTATTGGGCAATATTGACCCATAAATGCAGTATCCGTAACTTTGTTCGTAGGGCACATCCAAAAAGAGTATATAACTTAATTGAACTTTTAAGACCAAATTTAGTACGTACGATAACTTTCGAAGACGTAACTAATTGTTTTGAAGCTGAATGTGTTAACCTTTTTTTCAAAACAACTTTTGCGAGTGCATATGGGCTACATGGTCACGCCCCTTCTGGTACGTCCCATTCCACCCATTTCAGAGATATAGTTATAATATCAATATACCCAAAGCGATCGCGCCAAAATTCTGTATTTAGTAAAAGTTTTGGAGAAAAAACTAGAAGTGTAGCCATACCCCATCTGATACGTCCCAGACGTTGACTCCAATATCCATCTGATACCGCCCACTTCAGAGATCGATTAATAATATCAATACATCCAACGCCATAGTGCCCAAATTTTGTATTCTTTTAAGAAAATTTTATGTATTTACTGAGGGTGAAGGTATATGTACGTTGGTTTACCCGACTGAAACTTTCTCACTTGTTTACATATATATATTCCAAAAAAAAATTATTTATTTTAGCCATAGCTACAATTCTGCTAAAGAAACTATCAATGATTTTTAAGTTATATCTGAAACACTAAGCGAACAAATATCAAGATAAGCAAAAAATATATAAGATTTTGAATTAGAACGCCAAACCCTTTGGGCGTTTTACTATACTGACTAAGTACCTTCACCCTGACTTGGAATTTCTCACCCCACAAATTGGCTGTTACATTGTGTT
Source organism: Muscina levida (assembly GCA_964034835.1). Classification (NCBI taxonomy): domain Eukaryota; kingdom Metazoa; phylum Arthropoda; class Insecta; order Diptera; family Muscidae; genus Muscina; species Muscina levida. The sequence goes on along the minus strand of OZ035881.1, from coordinate 115,722,506 downwards.
ATTAAAACCTCTACTTGAACTTAGAAGTTACATATTTTAAAACTACTAAAATGGATATGAGATTTCCTTTTTTAGAATGGCAGAAGGGCCAATTCTTGGAAAACCGCTTCTTGTACCTCCAATACAAATGACTTTACATGCATTTCACTTATGGAACGTTATTTTTCCCTGTTTTATACCCTCACATCATGTCCCTGGGTGAGATTATATCTCTGGCAGTTTCATCCAGGAAATTTTTTTAAACTCTCGTTTATTACAGAAAATCTCTGCCTTGGTGTAATAACTGTTTTCCCTAAACGAACTATTAACTTTCACTACTGATTCCTTAAAACCCCAACAAACCAAAGCGTCTAACATTGGAATCCAATTAAATTATTTACTTATAAAATTTCTTTAAAGTAACAATTTCATAGCATTAAAATGTTTTCCATCCACATTAAAAGGAAGACCTTTTAATATTTCTACACATATGATGACTAGCAGCAAAGCAAGAAACTATATTCTCCTTAAGATTTATGGTCTGCCATACCATAACAGAATTACGGTGACCTTCTGCAGCATTTGCACACAAAACTAGAGTAAAATTTACAACATTTATAAACCGACATGGCCACTCTATTCCTTAGCTTCAAGGACTGATAATTGTGCTCGATATTCTTGGTACTTTCTGCGAACTTATGTTGCTACTAATACTTTTTCAATGATGTTGCTGTGCTGATACGATTGTTATTATGTTTTCTTTGTGTGAAAGACACACACACACAAAGAGGAATGTTTGGAAACAAGAAAAACATATGGAAAGAAAAATCCATTAATGTTATTATAAAGGGATTTAACACGACAATGGCAGATACCATAACCATTCTATGCGAGCGCATACAAAAAGTGTTTGTGTGCAAGTGCAGCAGTTAACACAAACATTGCATTTGGCGAGGGGGGATGGGAAGTGTTATATTACTCTATTTTTTTGGCAAATCAGTTTGCAATGAACTATTTAGTAGGTTTTTCTATTAGCGAGACTCAATGATTCTATAACAATGTAAAGCTTTCACCGTAACAGAAGCTGACCATGCCGCTTTTAGGGTATCATGTTGCTGCACACATATCAATATGAATCTCTATGCGAAAGCGTTGACTTGCACACAAGACCCGATGGCAAAAAACAGTCAACTGCAATATGTTTTTTTTGTTTCTTTCAATGGACTACTGCAGATTAGACGAGATGACTAAGTCTGTTTCTATAATGGATTTTTGTCTTTATTGTACTGCAATTCATTTACTTCTTATCGTACTTTTGTGTTTTTTTTTTTGTATTGAAAGTATTTTTCGGTTTAGTTCAGTTGCGATACAATTCTAGTTTAACGAGAAAACATGACAATATGATGAATTAGACTAATGTGATATTTTGATTTTTGGTCATTCTTTTGTTTTCTGCTATTGTTTCTCTAATTATCAGAAAGATGATTAATATAGAATGTTTTCGTAGAAAACATTACAAAGAAGTATTTTTTTTACTTTTTTGATTTCAATGACTTCGCACATGTAGTTATGAGTCGTTTACAATGGCTGCAACAACAATTACAAATACAGTTGTCATCCATTTAGTTGTTTATCATTTCAATTCATTGGAACTTGTTTATGTGTATTTCATTCGTACGACCTTTTATTACTGGAGTTCATTTCTTTGTGGCATTTCCCTTATCATGGCTCGATATTCGTCCTGCTTTTCAGTATATCCTTTAATAATCAATAATATTGAATGATTTTTGACTCCATTTATTGGAAAGGGTATATGACGTAAACATTTTGTGTCAACCTGACTCCCAGTGATACCTGACACGTGACACTTGTCCTTGACAGTGTCTTATGATAGCCTCAGAGCATCGTATTAATACTAATAATGAAAAGAAGTATAAGGAAGTGAAAAAAAATGTCAGCAGGGGGAGCCAGAAAGTATGCCGAGAGCTGCATTTAGGCATGATATCAGTTGTACAAATGGAAAGCTATCAAACCATTGTATATCTTGGCTTAATTGGTATGTTTCTATGTTAAGACTGACCATGACATAAGGGTTAAGACATACGAATATGATTTGGACGGCAATGGCATGAACTCTAACACAATAATATACACAGACTGCATATTTCGAGTAATCAATTTGTGCGGAAATTTTGAAACATTGATGCCATTGATATTGTTTGAACGATTTATCCTTACACAGTACAACACATGATTTTGGGACTTAATTCTGAGAACTGGACGTGAAAGTAGCCCCAAAAAGAAAAAGTTCTGCATCATTCGTTTTGCCAAGTTACATGCCATAATAATTTAATATCGATTTGAAGTTAGTAAGTATCGTATAGGGGAATTTGTCATGTTTTAGGCACTTTTGGCTCATAAATACTACATGGTGCCGTATGATTATCATAAGTCATATTCCACGTAAATCATACGCCACGGACAACAGTTTTATTGTTTGTATTGTGCTACAAAATAGACCCAGTTCAAAATCATTTGATGAATGGTGTTCAATCTGATAAAGAGCCATCTAGTTGGAAAAGTTGAGGCGCGAACATTGTATGGGTATTGTCGTGATGTCGTCCAATTGGATGTGGCCACTCTGATCTGAGCTTCGGATTTTTACTCGTTCATAAAACAACAGTTATTAGTTAAGAATAATGTATGTGGCAGGCCATAGGAGCAAGAGGAGCATTTACATTATTTCTTTAGCGGTTGTAGGTAAAAAGGTATAAAATAAAACTTATTTGAGATAAATCTCAAGTATAATCATTTCTTTTGTAAGCACATACATTTTGTCAAGTTCCCCAGTGGGTCTCCAAAAGTGTAGACCTGGCACCCCTGTTATCGTTGGTTGACATTTCGATACATGTGATATTCTCTTTATTGCTTTAACTTGTATTTCGCCTTTTTTCTTTTGTTACTCACTTTACGAATAAATCAGTTTCAGTAATTTGTCAAAAGTTATTAGTTAAATAAAGAGTTCCAAATATCTAAATAGAAGGAAAGTGTAGCCAACACTATCGACACAATCCTAAAGAGATTTTTTCGCTTCATTTCCAAGTGGTGATTGCAGTCATCCTTTAACTTGGTTGGTTCCAGTTTTGCTCCACCAGCTATCTATTTGTTGTTGGAAAAATCAAGATTATATCGAGAATAATCAAATGGAAAAGTGAAACTTTTGCTTATGTAGGGAAACGTTATATAAATAGATTATAGGAATTGTAATTCTTAATTTTTTTAAATTTGTTTCAGCTAACTCGAACTAGTGGTTCTCGAGTTATGTTTAACAAAAGAGCCTAAAACGTGACAAATTCCCTTATACGATACCTACTAACTTCAAATCTATATTAAATTATTATGGCATGTAAGTTGACAAAACGAATGATGCAGAACTTCTTCTTTTTGGAGCTAGTTTCACGTGCAGTTCTCAAAATTGAGTCCCAAAGTCAATGAGCTGAAAAATGTTGTACTGTGTCATTGTAGTCATCACCGTTATCAATGACATTACCACTAATACACTAAAAATATTTGAAAATTTTAAAAAAATTGCGACTATTTCATTCGAAAGCTTTCCAGTTAAACTACTTACTAGCTAAACATCTCAACATAATTTCCTTTTCGTGTGCGACAACTGCACCTCCATTTAGCATAAAATGTAATTGACGTTTAGTGCTACTTTTCTTATTCTAAATATAAATTACTACATTTCCGTTATTCTAATAACTGCTTAAAATTACTAAAATACTAATTTTCCCCCTTTTATTTAACCCTCACATCTCACATCTTTTGCTATAATTCATTCGTTCGTCGACTTGTGTAATTACATTTTAGAAATTTTGTCACAGTCACTTCCGCTTCTGTCTGATTGCGTTGGTAATTTATCAAAATGTTTAACTGTCTGGAAGAACTGTTCGTGATATTACTTAACAAAATGTATAGATTTATTAACGGCACTATATAGCAAATGCAATAAAACAACGAAATCAAATATAATTTTTGGCTAAAAGTGATGTAAGAGAGTAATTTCAAATACGTCTGAGATGGGCAAACATTAATTAATGGGGGTTGTTAGAAAAGAAATGTCTTTGATGCAGGTATGTCGTGATTAATATGACTGCATCATTAAGAGATACACATAACTTTATGGTGGCTATGGGCGTTGGAGCTACATTACAATTTGTTCGTTAAAACTAATAACTTCGTTTTGTCTTCGTTCACCGTTAGATCCATTTTGCTGATTCTATCTACATAACTGAGAAGGCTGCAGTCACATCTCGCAAGTTTCGACCGATAATGTCTACGTCATCAGCGAACGCAAATAGGTGTTTACAGCAGCTTTCCTCATTAGTATCTCCATCACTATGTTGAAAAGATCACACTATAGGCAGTGGCCTTGTTTTTAGCCTTGTCTGGTATAGAATGGCTCTGTAAGTTTCTTGCCAATCTTCTCTGAAGACTTCGTGTCAGTCATCGTCATTCCGCAAAGGCGTTTAAGCTTCCTTAGAATACCAAACTCAGCCATGGCTTCGAGTAATTTCTGCTGTATCGAGATGTCGAATGTAACTTTATAGTCGACAACAAGATAGTACCTGGCGATCTGTTTTTCTAGGGCATTTTTCACTATTTGCAGCAGTGTGAATATCTAATCAGTTGTTGATTTACCAGTTCCAAAACCACACTGAAAAGGCCCGATTGACTTTAGTTTTTCAAATAGCACACTCAATAGGACCTTATATGCGATTGGTAAAAGTCTGATCCCGCGGTAGTTGGAGCACGCACTTTGATCTTCTTTTTCCAGTACATGACATAGTACACTTCGATTCCAATCATCAGGCATGCAATCGTTAAGCCAAACCGTGTGAAGGAGATAGTGCATGCTCGTTATCAACCCACCGATGCAGGATTTGAAGAGCTGTGCCTGAAGTCTGTTGGCACTGGATGGTTTATTATCAGAGCTCGCAATAATTGGAAAAAAGAAAAAAGACACTCATTCACTAACACGATGCGAAACTTTCGCGAAAAAACCTCAAACAACGTTCTTCTTTGTCTTGCTCATCGCTCCACCGACGATCGTTATTTTTACTCTCTGTGCTCATGAGTTAGGTTAGGTTAGGTTAATTCAGCAGCCACGTTCAACACAGCTCACTTCAGTCCTAGTATAAGTCCCGTTGGGATACCACTTTAAAATTTTCGCACCATATATTCCTATTCTGTTCGGTCAACGTCGCTGTCAAGCCATTTCGTTGCTCTGATGAAGGCATGGATGTTCCGCAAATCTCCTACTGATAGACAGGTATTATCTAGAAGTGTCCGATAACCAAGCTTTTCATATCTTAAATCACGAAAGGCAGGGCAGTGACATAGAAGATGCTCAGTGGTCTACTCTTCATCCTCACCATTGCAGCTTCTACAAAAATCATTGTCGGGAAGTTTCAACTTCTTAGCGTGTTAACCAACCGGAAAGTGATCGGTTATAACAGCTATAATGTTCCTCAGGTGGGCTCTGGTATGGTCGCCGTGCAAGTGGGTTCTCTCACTCATTTCTTCTTAGCAATGAGGTTAAGTTTCCCCGCAATAAGCTGTTTCTCCCTTGTGAGAGGGATCCCAATGAGACCGTAAACTTCGCCTGAGTTCACGGTTGTGGCGGCCCTTTGGTTACTATATATGCCCCACGTCCCGGAACCCATGTAAGGGTAACCGTCAAATGTCTCGCCTCAAGAGACGACCGGCATTCTCGAACATTTACCGAAGTGGTATACACATTCTTCAGGGACCTGATAGCCGCTTTACTGTCAGTAAGAATATAAATATTGCCGTCCATAAATAAAGACCTCTTCCTACACTCACTTACTGACTCTCAGTAGCAAAGCGACGGATGGCTCTGTTCGTATCGAGTGGTCAGCAACAAAAACGAAACGAAAAGAGGATTGCCCAAAAGTGTAACACATGGAACTAGCTACTTAAGACCCTATGTTTCTTTGAACCAAGCCATGCCGTTTGAGCCGTGTCTATCCGTCTGTCCGTTTGTCTGTCTGTCCGGCTGGTACGCACGATAACTTTCGAAAGACTAAACCGATTGTTTTGAAACTTTGAATAGGTTAATATTTCTACAAAACTACATACGGTATTGGAAATGGACTATATGGACACGCCCCTTCTGGTACCTGCCATACAAATGTACCATTCCGCCCACTTGGAGATGGAGTAATAATATCAATACACCCAAAGCGGTCGTGCCCAAATTCTGTATATTGTTAAGCGAATTTTGTGTTTTTACTGAGGGTGAGGGTATATGTTAGTCGGTTTACCCGACTGAAACTTTATCACGTGTTTTTTCGGTTTTTAAGTGAGCAGGCTGCTCAGAAAAATTTGGTGGAGCATATTTTGCGGGCACCGTTTATTATTTTTCAGCCGCGACATAGCTCTTCTTACCTCGGTTAAGCTTGGTGGTAGGCATTCTAAGGCGTTGTTTATCGTTTGAGTAGGCAGTGGCTCTCTCGTGAGTTTGCTGCTTCGCGATGTCCAGCTTTCTATGTGATTTGTTTCGAGCTTTTTACGCTCTACTCAATCTTGTGCGCACCTCCGCTGCAACCAGGTAATGATCCGAGCCAGTATTAACACCACAGATCTTGCACACGTCCATAAAAAAAAAACTAAATTTCCCTTTACACACCATGAATGAGGTATGGGATAGCTCCTAGCGTTGTTGTGAATTAACACGCTTTCTATTTTAAGATTCACAACTTACGGCACCTACTTGTTTATCGACGAATGCGAACGTCACTGTTTGAGAAGCTCTTACTAGACATGCCGATTAACTCGACGCTAATACTGCGAAGATAACTTTTCTTGGGATAATTTTTCTTTTAAGATAACTGAAGCCAGGAGTTGAACCTGTGATCTCCCGCATGGTAGTCGCGTGTTCTAACCACTATGCCACGGCCGGTCCCACACGTCCATGCCTTCCATCAATTACCACATGGTTTAGTGTTTGGATGATTTTAAGTGTTTGGATATCTTAATGATGAAATCAGGTTTCACTCACTATTATGTTCCTTGCCGCTGCGAAGCTCACCAGTCTAAATCCGTTATGACAGGAGTTGTTGTGTAGACTGTATTTACCGATCGATGGACCAAGAACATTTTCTATTTCTATTTTTGCATTAAAATCTCCCAGGACAATTTAATTTCATTGTCTGTATCTTCTGTCGGGGAACCGCGTTCTGTTGAAATATTTCACTTTTATGCGAATTGCGGCTATTCGATAACTATCAGGGTTGAATCGAGAGACAAGATTTCTGAGTCTCTGAAATTCGTGCTTTTCCTCATGGCATCTGTAGTAGATGTCGCAATTTTTACGTCGCCAGCATCCCTGTTCATCTCTTCTTCTGGATGACGGTGATGTCAGCCTTTATTTTTTGAGGACATCCGCGAGTTGAATAGTGGCACCTTCTCTCTAGAGAGCCCGAAAGTTCCAGTTACGTATCATTATATCATGGATGTTATAACGTCTGCGAGGGTCGTCACTTTTTCTTCTTGGTGGTTTCATTGTCAGTACAGGTCCTGAAGGCTAGTGACTAGCCCAACCATCAGGGTTTGTTATTCACAATCTGATGCTGCTAGTGACAAAAAAATCACAAAACAATGTTGCATAGATGCCACCACTTAGAGGTTGTGAATCTGGTCACATAACCGAAAGTCCTATCTCCAACCGTCGAAGAATCACATGTAAGTAATTTCACTTAAAAATCAGTTAATGTCTATAAATCAGGTTGAGCAATAACCACCAGCATTTTGGAAGAAGGACATTGGTTGCATTTATTTAACAGTCAGTTCGGCTGGCTAAAATTTCCGTACTAGTTTTGTTACTTAATACCAAATTTTTCATTTGAAGCAATTAACGTGTCCATTACTTCATTTGAAAGAGTTGCTATTAATAATCTGATTTCATTTAAAATTTACACCTTAAAACGCTTAATTGTTTTACATATAGAAGCATCGGTCCATCTTATCTTGTAGTACTCATAAACAAAGAAAGAATGTAGACATTTGAACATAATTCAATTCATTATGCGGCAAACAGTTTTTGTATTGTCAAATTTTAATATTTTCTAAAAAGTATCTTCAATGTAACATCAAGTGATCTTATTTAAAACATAATTGCAACAATAATGTTCACAAAATCTGTTCTACTTTTCGTTAGATTGTTAACAAAAATTTGCATCCCCTTAAAATCTATGGCAACAGAGAACTATATTGTGAACTGCAAAATATTATATGCGCTGCTGTTATTTAAGTATTTCGTTTTTATTTTTAGTTTTGTGTTTGAACTTAAGCCTCTTTTGACAATCATTTGCATATTTAAGCTCAATCACAACAAACAAAAATTTGCCCATCACTGCAATTGCAACATAACGCCAACTCCCTCTAAGATCCCCCCCTTCTTCTCTCCTCTCCAGCACTCCCCTTCCATATGCGTGTGCAAATACATAAATACTCCAAATAGTTGTGCATCCTTTGCAACTCAGTCCAACATCCACACGGGTGTTTGGCTCTGACTTTGGTATTGTTTTCTTATGTCCTAGTCCCAGTCCCATTGGATTTTTTGGTGTTTTTATTTTGAATACCGGAAGTAAATCTGTGTTAAAGTACTTTTGTTGCCACATCTAAGAGAATACAAATAACACAAACGCCCAGCAGCAGTAAAGCGAAAGCAAACAGCTCTCAGCTAGGCATTGTAGGGCCATCAAGAGAGAAGGGAAGGCGGCGCAAATCGAGCGACTTAAAAAAGCGGACCGGCTGCCATGTTGAATTATACGAAAAATAGTGCCAAACGAATGTAGACAAACGGCAAATGCGACTTCAAAGAACAGATTTATTACATTTTAAATTCAGCGACAGCGATTATTTTTCCACTAGCTCCACGTTTTATTCTCTACTATTGCTTTGGATTGTTGTTCTTGTGTGTCGCATTATACTGTTCGGCGCATTTTAAAGTATATACGTACAAATATTAGAGGCAAGGCAATGGTTTATCTTAATTTTATTTCTTCGAAATCGTTGTGGCGGAAATAAATATTTGTACAATTTCCATTCAAACAAAAACGGAACTGGCTAAAGAGGCGTTTAGTTCGGCTGTGACGAAACATTAAATGCACTTCACTATGTTATAAATGTTTTAAAGAAGAAATTATTATGAAATTATGCTGAAGTGGGGCCTTGGCCCGCTTTGAGACAGTTTGTTGCAAAGTGGAATCTATAATGGATTGTATCTCTTCCTGTAATAAACTTTTGAAATCTAGCAACAGATTATGAAATAGAAAATAGAATATCAAACATCATAACATAATTTTGTTTCATGATTTGCGGTTGAAACATAAAAGTAGAATATGAAAGATTTAAGTAGAATATTCGAAGTAGAAGTGCCGCTCATGTAAAGTCACATGCCATTTGTTTACCACAAAAGTATCGACAAAAAGGGTGATTCATTATTTTAAAATTGCGTTATTAGACAGATCACGCAAGACCACTGACAAGCTGTCATGCTATTTTTATTCTTAATTGATCGACAATTGTTCATAAATGTTTCCAAATTGTTCAATTTTCTTACGAAAACCAGCGTTCAGTAAAATATATTTATAGAGCACTTCGCATAAGATGCTATGGTGTCGAATCGATAGGCAAACACCTATTTCAAAGCGTATACATAACTTTGGAAGATCGATCTGTTACTCATACGTAGGGACACATATCAAGATATAACTACTATTCGAAATACAATTACTACTTGAAGTGTTGCTCCAGTAGAAGTAATCGCGTATTACATTCTTTTTTTTGCATTAAATGTTTCAGTCCACATGACAAACATAGAATACCTCAATAAGGGATTACAAGCATGCAGCACAAATCACAATACATTGCCAACAAATGGCGAAAGCAATGATTCACTTTGGCCTTTGGCAATATTACTTTAAACATTTAACACTAAGTAATAGCAACTAAGCCAAAAATACACGTATATTCATATATATAGTTATGTATTTGTTGTATTTAAATATTTTGTTAAATGTTTAAGAAAACACCGTCTTTGATGTTTAAGTACATCATATGATGTTATGTTTAAACAGTGGAACAGTATGCAGTTCATGCTCTGAATAAAACTGACATATATAGCTGCTGTCAAATTTAAATGTGTGTAAACATTTCAACGAAGCATTGAAATTGGTGATGCGGTTAACAATTTAGAATCGAGTAAAAATATAGAATCTAATAAGCATACATACGTTTTATGAACTTTGCTACACAAAGATTTTACTTCGCCTTGAGTTCATTTAGTTTTTGTTCGTACCTATAGAGGGTTTCTAATACAGTAATATGACAGTAATAGCAGCCCAATAGTGAAGCTACACAATTTTAAAGTTTTTAAGCCCAAGTCGTTTTAATGATATTTATTTAGATTGTAATGAAGTTTAACATTTTTGAAGTTACTGTATTGACAATTAAACTATGCAACAAATGAAGACTTTTTGTAAAATACAAAATCTAGACAGTATAGGTTCGATTCTACTATCGAAGGGTAATAAAACCCTATACTCAGTTTGGCAAGATTGGTGACCAATTTTTTTTATGGACCCCAAAAGATTCTCAAAACCAGTGAGCCCCTCGAAAAAAGGTGTCATCAGTTTTTTTCAACAGCTAACTTTCACTTCATGATAGCGTTAAATTATATTCGGCAATATTGTAGCTGGGAGTTTTGCGCTCTAACTTTATTAACAATTTATGCCAAAAAGGTTGGTTATCTCTGCACGTTTTCAAAAAAAATTGAAGAAAAAATTTTAATTTTTCACTTTTATGGGAAATACTTTGAGGGAGTCGAAATTTCTCACTAACAATGTTCGCCGAAAATGTAGCCATGGTCAAGTTGAATAACTTTCGTGAACATACGAATACAATGGCGGTCGACTCTGGAGTAGATAGCGTGACATTCGACGGTTACCATCACATGGGTTCCAGTACAAGGAGTATGGTACTGGTAACCAAAGAGCCGATGCATTTGCAAAGGCCGCCCACATCGTGAAATCGTGCGAAGTTTACGGTCACATTGGTGTTCCTCTCACAAGTGGGAAACACATTGTTGCAGGAAACTGAACATCATTGCTAAGGAAAGATGGGTGAGAGAACTTGTACAGCTATCAAACAGATTTGGCCTACCATGGATATACAGAGTACACGATTTGCGCTGAACCTGTCTAAAGTCCATCTAAGGTACAACATTGTTGTAATAACAGGTCTCGTTCAGAGGTTGAAACTTCCCTACAACAATTTTTTTGGCCGGAATCGCTATACCCGGAAAATGTTGTCTACCCATGAGATCATGTCGACATTAAGTGTTCAACATTTTTGTTAGAATCGGGTAATATTTTTTGCCTGTCAGAAGAGGCTCTATGAAAGGCTTGCCCCAAAAATGGGGCATTATTTTATTTATGAATTGGGGTGTTTTTGCATTTAGTTGGAGTCTTATTCCATTCTTGATATTGGGGCTTTGTTTCATAACGAAATAAAACCCCATTTTTGGGGCTTTATTTCATTTTGGATTAGGGGCCTTATTTCATAGAGCCGTCAGAAGAGATATATTATAGAGATACACACTCAAAAACAATAATAGTAGAAAAAAAACGTGTATTATCATTTTCGACTTTTCTGATTATTATGAAGATGACAGTCAGATCAAAAATGGAAGACAATGTGCCAAACGACGATTCTGCGACCCCAGGAGGGCATGACGTGAATTCACATCCTGACAACTTCGAAGCAATAGGCCTCATTAAGGTAGTGGCGCCAGAGCTCCCACCTTCGATACGAGTGCAAAGGGTACGTTATACGGGAGTCCTTTAAAGTGAAGCAAAAAAAATTGATTTTTTTCGCGTTCCAGTGAAAGAACTTTCTTTTTCTAAATTCGAAAGAATTTAATGTCCTCATGAGTAAACATTAATAGATACTACACCCAAAAAAGAAATCAAGTATTCCGTACTTAAATCATTCCCAAGCAGCGTCAAAAGTACGGTAAGTACGGATTTTCTTAAATCCAGTACAAAATGCTTGATCCAAGAACGGATTTTCTTAAATCCAGTACAAAATTCTTGATCCAAGAACGGTTTTTAAGTATAAAATTCTTCATAATAGATGACATTAAGCATGATGGGGCTTGATTTTAAGGTATAGAGTTCCTGCATATAGATGGCATTAACCGGCTGAGGCATAGTGGTTAGAACACGCGACTACCATGCGAGAGATCACAGGTTCAACTCCTGGCTCCAGTCATCTTAAAAAAAAAGAAAAATTTTCTTTCATTGTCGGCTCCCCTCGAATGTTGTCGACAGCAACTTCGCAGTATTGGTGTCGAGTCAATCGGCATGTCTAGAAAGAACTTCTCATAACAGTGACGTTGGCATTCGTCGATAAACAAGTAGGTGCCGTTAGCTGTGAATCTAAAAATAGAAAGCATGTTAATTTACAACAACGCGAGAAGCTATCCCATACCTCATTTATGGGGTTTAATTTATTTATGTTTAATAACAACACCTCTAATGTTCAAATCAACACCAACCACTACACATCAAAAAGTTCTCTCAACCCAAGTGTCACATTAACTGTACAGCAAAACATCTATGTGCAATTCTCATTTACATTCTCCCAAAAACTGTCGAGCTCAAAGTCTTAAACAATTTTGTGAATGTTATCTATGTTGAACTCATAACTCTTTTCTACCCAAATGCTAGTAACGAAAATTTGAATTACAAATGCAACCGCTTACAAACACAAATACATGTGATCTCTGACTTCCATAAAACTTCATCTTCCTACTCGAAATTCCTTAACATAAAACAAAGGAATAACATATATTCTCTTCTACTTAATTCAGTTGAAGTGGCCGACTCTCTTCGTTGCAAATAAACACTACAACAGAACAGAAAAGGAAAAGAAAACCTAAAATGTGAAGATTTCCTAAAAGACAAATAGTACACACAAGTGTGGTGGCACCTTCTCCACACTAGGATTCGCCAAAGCGACAACAACACCAACAATCATGAGTGAAGCTTGAAAGATGGCAGGCCTGCCTGTGTTTCTCTTTCGTATACTGTGGACATTTGAGTCTGTGTGAGTGTTTGTTGTCAGGACATGCAATTTCGCAATAACTTTTCATCAGACAACAAAAGACGGAAATATACCAAAAGCACTTAAACAAATAGACCAACAACAACAACAACGGCAGCAACAACAATAAACACTCACGTACACTTGTTCATAGTCTGACGGGATACCAGGACCAGGACAACATAAGCACTTGTGGGCATAGACTTACAAGAGTGACAACGCTAACAACAACACTAACAACAACAACAATCCATAAAAGCAGAAATCAAAAAGTAACAGCAGCCTCAGATCCTCTCTAATGGAGAGGAGACATCTGCCAACTGGAGCCACCATAGCGACGTGGAATACGAGTACAAGAGCGCATCAAGAGCTGCAACAAACACAAAGTAAATGAAACGAAATGTACATTTAACAACAAACAAATATTTCAATGACTTTGTGGGCTGGCTGGCTGACTGGCAATACGATGGTAGTTGGCGAATTTTTGTGTGTCTTGTCAGTAGAGCCAAATGTATGTTAATAAGTTGCTGCTAAAGTCTGAAATGTGAACTATAGTTGAAGAATATATTTAATTACTGACTGAAATTTCTGCTTTGGTTGTCATATCAAGTCGTACTTATCAGCTCAGCTGCAGAAAATTGCGTTAAACTGTGTAATGCAAACAATCGCAAAACTAAACACAACGATGAACCTTTGCAGCTTTAGGTCACTTAATATTAGATTAGAGTGGAGGTAAAATCTATAGTAAAACAGATTTATTTACACATCAGTAAAACATAGCTCGCTTAGTGTGGAAGCCTGAATATTGGTGGAAAAACAATATGAAATTTCTTATACAAATAATAATATTTGCTATGGCTTTGCAAGTAAGTAAATAATAAACTAATGTTCAAAAACTGCAACAGCTCAGTGCAATTTTTTTCTCTATTTCTTCAACAGATAACATTAGCCAAATCTATATCTCAACACTTAACCAATGTGTCCAATGCAACGCAAAATCCTCCGACCGTATCCGACAAACGCCATAAACTCTTTGTACATGCTTACAATATTTTCAATGAAATCTCTAGAAAAGATATATTTGAAATGGTAAAAACACATAACTATATACTGCACGACTGCAACGAAAGGTTAACGGCCCACAATTGTTCTGAAAACTTCGATTGTGTATTGTATGAAAATTTTAAACACGATTTGGAACAACTTCTGGAAGATGTCAAAATCCTTCAGAAAGATGAAACCAATTGTATGCTCCAAAGAAAAGTTCAGGACGAATATTTTGCTGTAGAGATGAAACGTTTGCACTGGCGACATAAAGAAGTCTCTCAAATGTGGGCGAAAAATACAAGTGCCAACAATGAAATAGAATTATTGATACAACATCTTCTAGAGGATTTCTCAATAAAAGTTGAGGTATTTCTTAAGGATCTTAATAATGATGAAAAACAAAATGACAGCGCGTTTGTTAAATGGTGTGAACATTTTCTCAAGAGTAAAAGTACAAGGGATGGAGAACAAGCATTTAATAAATTTATCGACTTTTTCTTAGAACAAGCGGAAGAGGAACTTAAAACGGCGCAACCAGATTGCAGGATCTTAGCTTTATTAGAATGGAAGAATCATATTGTAAAGATTTTCTTTAAGTAGTCATGTATAATCCTGTATACTTCCTAAGATTTTATATATTTATATGTTAAAAAGATTTTAACTTGTACTTTGAAATTGGCGTACTTGAAAGCTCTATGTTGCTACCGAAATCAGCCATCATTGTTAGTGTGGCTGATGTTATGCGATTTTTTTAAGACTCAATAAATTTGTAATTTAAAGATGGAAAATACGACATGTTGTTGTGATTTTGATGTTTCTATCAATAAAGATCATGATTATAATAGATGATTTTGGGACTCAATTCTGAGAACTGCACGTGAAAGTAGCCCCAAAATGAAGAAGTTCTGGATCATTCGTTTTGTCAAGTAGCCCTTTCGAACTCTGATCAAAAATAAATATTCCTACCGTATATTCATATGTGTAGAGATAAGTACTATCTGTGTATCATATTGTATTTCTTCACCACTAAATACATTTGTGCCACGCCACCTCCCTACTGATTTAAAATAACAATTTCGTCTGTATATTCATATCTGCATTGCTAAATACTATTAGTGCATCGAATTTTGTCGAAAGAGGACTAAAACTTTTGACTGCTTGGACTCATGTCAGTAGTGCCAAGTACCATCTGTGAATTTTGATGCTCTGTGTATACAAATACATTTGCCACGCCAATTCCGCCTTATAACCAAATACAAAACTTTGGTCTGTATATTCCTACCTGCAGTAACAATTCATTTATGTGCACTGCAAATTATTTCTATGGGGTTAAAAAAAATTGTACATATCGATGATCCTTTTAGAGGAGTTCTTTCTTCTAGTCTCGAAATCGATTTTTAGAAAATTGTTCTCATGATGAAACAAACCTGCATTCGGTATAAATGCCACCTACCGGGTCCATTTATACATATGATTTTTTTCTAATAATCAAACAAATATATATTCTAATTTCAGTTAAATTTGTCCATACAAACATGTTTAACATACTGGGTTCAAATAAAATCGGACCATCAATATAAATATTAAATTAGTTCACTACAGCGCCACATACCGAGTCCATACATACAAACACTTTGTTCTCATGATCAAACAAACAGAAATTCTGAACTTCAATTAAAGTGGTCCCCTCGTTCAAACTTTCGGTATAAATCCACCCCAGCGCCACCTACCGGATCCTTTTGTCATGGCCAAACATACATATATTCTGAATTTCAGTTAAATTGGTTCATTCGTTAAAACTATCTGTTTAAATCAACCACCAGCGCCGCCTACCTGGTCGATTTGTACATAAAATTGTTCGTCATCATCAAACAAAAATATATTTTACATTTCAGGTAAATTGGTCCATTCCATCAAATTTACGATATAAATCCAACCCAGCGCACCCGGTAGGTTTCTCATGATCAGACAAACATACATTCCAAATTTCAGTTAAATTCGTCCATCCATTCACATTTTCGACATGAATCCACCTCAGCGCCACCTAGCGGTATGAAAATACAATGGTTCCTATTCACATAAAAAATTTTAAAAAGATTGGTCGAGCCGTTATGTGTGATAGCTGTGACAAACACCGTGACACGAGATTTTTATATATTAGTTTGTTTAAACTAAAATCTACCGTTATTTATAACTCACCGTATTTTGCCTTTATATTTTATATGACGAATACCCAAAACATAAGTCAACTTTCAATAGCTACAGCATAACGGTAAATTATACCGGGTGGAGCGCGGTAATTTGCTTATTTGGGAATGAAATAAAAAAAGTATGAACCGGAGAAAAATTTATTTTATATTTTAATTATATTGAAAAGTAAGGAAATTTGTAATTTGTAGTGCATCTGGCAAAAGTTGACCTTCGTTATCCACACACTGCTGCATACGTTTTCTGAAGTTTTCATGAACTCTAACATGCATGTCCATATGGCGTACCACACAGTGACGCGGTCCGAATGCAGAGGTCTCTGGTGAAGTTCTCTGGGGTTTGTTTCACTCCAGTACCGCATATTTTGTTTGTTTACTCCCACTGAGGTGAAAATGTGCCTCATCAGAAAAGAAGACAATTGCGTCACAGGTATAGTTGCAAGAATGTCTTTACAAAATGACCTCTCCTTACGTGTCTAATGCATGATGGCAACTGAAAGGCAAACGAATACAAATCTCCTGTCAGCCACTATAAGCCACGCACACTCTCCACTCTCTCCGACCAACAGTGCCGCCACAGCATGCAGTGCAAAAAAGCAAATTACCGCGCTCCACCCTGTATATGAACAAAAAACTGTTAGAATAGGAAAATTGAATTTTTTGAATTTCCGCCAGAAAAATTCCGATTTCCGACCAATGTGCCATGACTGAGTGCAAAAACCCCTGAACAAATGGTGTTAAGCACCGGAATGTAAACAATTCTTCTTCTTTAATGGCAGCAACAACAGAAATTTATCTATCAGTAGCCGCACGCAGTAAAGTAAATAACAGTCTTTTCACCTAGTCCATCTAACGCCCCCTCCTGCGCAGCACATCGAGTTTATTTGCCGAAGAGTTTTTGAGCTGGAACATTTTCATCGATTCATACAACGTCTCCAACCCAGCGCATTCAGTCTATTTGAAGGCGCTTGACTATGTTGATGTCGTTATACAGCTCATGACTCATTCAACGACAGTACTCGCCGTTAACGATGATGTGTCCGAAGACTTCCAGATTGATAGATTGACCCGCAAGACAGATAGGATCAGTGATTAGTAAGTTGAACCTTTGTTCTTCGAGAGAGGGCTTTGTCATTAAATCGCTTGCTTAGCGCATAGTAGCAATGGTTTGAACTGAATACTCGTCTCTTTAATTCCAGGCTGATAGTATTATTTTTGTTTACAGCGAAATCTATAGCGAGGTATGCAAAATCATCTACCACTTCAAAGTTATAGTTCTCAACGTTCATGCAGCGTCCCAAACGAGTAGACTCTTTGATCGTTTAAGGAAATAACATGGTTTTATCCTCTTTCGTCACCAGACCCAACGACTGCTTCTCAACGCTCGAAAAGGCTGCAGTAACATCTCGCAATTCACGGCTAATGCTATCTATATCATTGTCATACGCCAGCAGCAGCATCTTTAACCAAACCTTGTCTAAAGCCTCGCTATAGATTTCAGATTTTTCTAAATTTTCCCTAAAGACTTCGTGTCAGTCAGTGTCATCCCGCAAAGTCGTTTTAGCTTCGCAAGGATACCAATCTCAGCCATCTAACACTTTCTATCGTATCGGACTGTCGAATGCAACTTTGTAATCGATGGACAGATGGTAGGTGTCAATCTGCATTTCTTAGGTCTTCCCCAGGATTTATCTTAATGTGAATATCTGATCGATCGTGGATTTACCAGGATTAAAGGTCACACACACACTGATATTTCACATAACACATTAGACAGGACCTTGTATGCTATGGGTAAAAGGTTGATCCTTCGATAGTTGGTATATACAGTTGGATCGCCATTCTTAAGCACAGGACATAGAGCACTCAGATCCCAATCATCGGGCATGCATTCCTTGAGCCAAATAGTGTTTATGAGCTGATGTATACACGTTGCCTTAAAAAGCTCAGCCGTGCTGATCTCGTTAGGGCTTGGTGGTGGACAGTCTATCCCGCCGTCGATGCTTGGCGTGATTTCATCAATTATACTGCCTTCGGGAACGAGCAGAGAACGAATGTGTGCATCGCATTTCCTGTATAGCGGTGAAGTCAGCCTTGTATTTGTCGAAGGCATCCTCCAGTTGGATAGAGGCACCATCTCTGTGAAGAGTTCGGACATTCCAGGTGCATATCCGCAAATCATTGTCCTTATAACATGTGCAGGGGTCGTAAACATTTGAGGGGATTTTTGTTATTTCTTTTCTTCGTTTTTCAATAATAGTATTTTATTTAAGGAGATAGGTTTATTAGCCACCGCGTCCGATCCTAGTTTCTTGGGTCTGCCAAAGCCACTCACTCAGTAACTTCTGTTATCTACTTCCTAAGACGCATCAGTGATAGCATGCCATTATGTTACCACAAATTGCGCCTTCTCACATTTACTACCACTGAACGGATGTTGGATAGCATTACCCGGGGAATACGTGATCTCTTGGATGTTGTGAGCTGCTTGGGGACCTCCAAAGAGAGCTTCTGGTTTTTTCTAAGTGAATAACGAGCAAATGACTCAAATTAGAAAATCCCAAATGTAAACATTATAAACAATAACAATAGTAAAACCAACCCCACCGATATGCCTTTGTATTACAAGGTCACGTAATATTAGATTATAACTTTGGCAAAAATCTTCCTATCACAAAGCAATCTTAAGTAAAACAGATTTGTTTACTCATTAGTAAAACGTAGCTCGCTTAGTGTGGAAGCCTGACTATTAAGGGAAAAACAATATGAAAATTTTTATACAAATAATAATATTTACTATGCCTTTGCAAGTGAGTAAACATTAAACTTATGTTCAGGAACTGCAACAGTCCAAAATTGTTCACTATTTCTTCAACAGATAACATTAGCCAAATCTATATCTCAACCCTTAGCCAACGTGTCCAATGCAACGCACAATCCCGAGACGATATCTGACAAACGCCATAAACTATTTGTACATGTTTACAATATTTTCAATGAAATCTCTAGAAAAGAAATATTTGAAATGGTTAAAACACACGATGATATACTGCACGACTACAACGAATGGTTAACGGCTCACAATTGTTCTGAGAACTTCGATTGTGCATTGTATGGACATTTTAAACACGATTTGGAACAACTCCTGGAAGATGTCAAAGTTCTTAAGAAAGATGAAACTAATTGTATGCTCCAAAGAAAAGTTCAGAATGAATATTTTGCTGCAGAGATGAAACGTTTGCAGTGGCGAAATAAAGAAGTCAATGATATATGGGTGAAACATCAAATAAATAACACAAGCACCGAAAATGAAATAGAGTTATGGATACAACATCTACTTGAGGACTTCTCAATAGAAGTTGAGGCATTTTTGAGGGATCTTACTATGGATGAAAAACAAAACGACAACGCACTTGTCAAATGGTGTGAAAGTTTTGTCAAAAGTAACAGTACAGGGGATAGAGAACAAACATTTAATAAATTTAGAGAATTATTCTTGGATCAAGCGGAAGAGGAACTTAAAACGGCGCAACCAGATTGCAGGGTCCTAGCTTTATTAGAATGGAAGAATCTTATTTTAGGAATGGCTCTATTGATTCTATTTGGCTGATATTTTTTAGTAAAGAAGAGATATATTCTGTTGTAGAATACCAACGATGTTTCTATTAATAAAGAACAGTCTAATCTTTACGTCCGACTCAATCATTATAGAATGAGTTTGTTTGTTTATTTGTTTGTGGCTTATAGGAGAATAAACCGGGGTTTCTCTTAAATTTATGCACTTTCTAACTTTCAATCCCGGTGGTAAAAAATTTTCGAATTAAAAAGATGTTATTTGGGATCCCCCGTAGTGGGTGAAGATAGGGGGTAGGTATGATCGGGAAAAATGTTAGGAGGGCATTATCGGAGCATCAGGAGCTAGTTTCATAAAAATATTATAAAAATACCAAAAAATTGTATGGGGATCATCTTAAGGGTTGGAGATAGAGGATAGATATGTTCTGAGAAAGTGTTGTGTTTGTAAAAATATTGGGTGTACGTCATACATTTGGCTCCTCTAGGGGTACGTTTGAGGCAGTTTGAGCGGTGGGATCTAAATTTATAAAAATTAGTTTTTTGTATGGGAGCCCCCTTTAGTTGAAGATGGGGTGTAGGTATGTTTGGGAAAAATTTTACGAGGGAAAAATTACTTAATTCATACATTATACCCCTCTATAGGCGACTCCAGAGGCTTGATGTGGATTTTTTCCCCTTTCCTCGCGATGCTCTGTCATTTAACCCCACCTCACCTCCCCATGGAGAGGCAAAACTTTTTTATGAAGCTAGGGAGGTAAAATTTGATACCACAGCACAACATTTTTCAACTCATTGATTTGGGACTAAATTCTGAGAATTTCACGTAAAAGTAGCACCAAAAATACGAACTTCTGCATCATTCGTTACGATGATGTTTGCTCAAGGTGGATTTTTAAATCTTAAAAATTCAAAAATGTCTATTTTTTACCTTTAAACCTATAGGTTTAAGAGCTTGAGCACAGTTTATGACCTTATTTTGGGATAAGTGCAGTTAGCGTTGCATTTATAAGAACGAAAACGTGATGGTCATTAAATTATTAATGCAACCAACTTGACAAAACGAATAATGCAGAAGCTCGTATTTTTAAGGCTACTTTCACATGCAATTCTCAGAAATTTTCAATTTTGGTTCAGTAGGCAGAGGGGTGTTTGAAAACTCTATTTAGCACTAGAGAAATAAAATATGGTACACATATAGTACTCGGCCACACAAATATGAATAAGCAGACGAAATTTGTGAACGGTGGGTGCGTGACAAAACTGAATTTTTGCCCTAGAGGTATACAGGTAGTACTCGGCACTACAGACTCAAATATCGTGCATGGAGGAAATATATTTTCTATCTCCATATAGATGAATGATTTGGTTCACAGATAAAACTCGGCTCAACAGATATGGATATGAAGACGAAATTTTAATTATTGATCAGCGGGCTGATAGTACTTGCACAGTATTTTTTTTCAGTATTTTCTAATAAAATTTATAGTTTCGTCAGTTAATAATATTGATTTATTTATTGTACCAAAAAGTACTTAAAGTGTACCAAAAAGTACATTAATTATACAAAAAACACAATTTTTTGTACTAAAATGTACATGTATTGTACCAATAAGTAAAAATTATTATCATAAAGTACAATTTATTTTAACAAAAAGTACAATATATATATAGAAATTTCTATAAAGAGTACAATATATTGTACCAAAAAGTACAAATATTGGATTTGTATTATACCACAAAGTAATTGTACTTGTTGTACCAATGTGTACAAATTCCTGTATTATAAAGTACAATTTACTTTATCAAAAACTACCTTTATTGTACTAAAAAGTATAATTAATTGCAGCAAAAGGTAAAATTTATTGTACTTAAAAGTACAAATAATTTTGCCAGAAAGTATCCCTTAACTTTTTTAATTTCCCTTTACACCCCATGAATGAGGTGTGGGATGCTTCTCGCGTTGTTGTGAATCAACACGTTTTCTATATTAGATTCACAATAAACGACACCTACTTGTTTATCAACGAATGCAAACGTCACTGTTTGAGAATCATTTAGTAGACATATTGATTGACTCGACACTTATACTGCGAAGTTGCAGTCGACAACATCAAGGGGGTCGGAAATGAAAGAAAAATGTAGATGTCTGGAGCCGGGAATCGAACCAGGGATCTCCCACATGGTAGTCGCGTGTTTTAACCACAATGCCACGGCCACACAGTGGCCCAAACGGGCAATCTAACGGGATTTAAGTCGAATTTAAAATTTTGAAATTGAACATTTTTTTTGTTTTCTTTAAATTGATAATATGTACTTGTAAAAGCTTATAAAAGCTTTTGCATGAGCATTTAGGTGCATCCTGATCTGCTGCGAGACTTCAAAGTGAACTAATTTTTAGCACGTGGCCTGTAAAGATTTGGCAATATTTTTAGACTTCTGTTGGTTAAATAAAAAGTACATACTTGTGACTCGTTACTTCATGTGTATGTTTACGTGTATGTTACACCCCATGAATGAGGTGTGGAATAGCTTCTAGCGTTGCTGTGAATTAACACGCTTTCTATTTCTTGATTCACAACTAACGCCACCTACTTGTTTACCGACGAATGCGAACGTCACTGTTTGAGAAGCTTTTACTAGAAATGGCGATTGACTCCACACCATACTACAATATTGCTCTCGACAACATCGAGGGGCCTGCAATGCAAGAAAAAAAATGTAGATGACTGAGACAGGCATCGAACCATGTCCCGACTTGGTCGATTATGCTGACCAAAAAAAATCGCGAAGTGTACGAAATGCATTTTGATTTGAACGCCCATTTTCGTAAATGACTGTAAGTGTATTATGATGACTTGTTGTGTGTTTTAAGGATACTATCTTCGCACCGGTGAGCAGAGTTTCTTAATTACATTGAGTAACTTTCTTCCCTTAAGGTTGTGATGATAGTGGAAAAGTCACAGCAAAAGGTGAATGCCGCAATAACGTTATACGCCTTACTCGCTGTCTCATAATACATTACACAACTCTTGAACAAGAACCTATTGGTAATAAACATTAATTACCAATAGAAATGATCTTCAAACGAACTATAACACAATACTCGACGTTAACAATCTTAACGCCCAGCTCAATTGTGTACTACTTCATGGTTAAATCTGTCAAACACTGAAACAAAGAAATGTCAAATTAAGTTGGGCAAAAAACTTAAAGTTAAAGTAACATCGTGCATTATAGTTGGATCACCCGTTATATGTGAACCACTTATATTTTTGCATGAAAATATAAGACATTTGTTGTGATTCATTAATTGCAACTCATTAATATTTTCGAGTCATTAATTGTTAAGTTACCAATTAAGTATTTTTGGTGTCGTTGCACAAAAACACAACTGAAATTGGAGCAAGTACAACACGAGCCATTCGTTGTTCCAGTTGTTTTCTTGCTCCGTCCGTCTGCATGTTGACAAAATAAGGTCGAATTGCATTCATTGGATTTCCGCATGACGTTTGCTTATTACATAAATGGGCAAAGTCGTGGGAAAAATGAATGAGTTGAACGCCCTATTTTGCTGATCGGCAGAATTGCAGTTTGGGTTTTTGGACAACGGCGCAGTAATGATATATGTATGTAATGTCGGGTGAAGTAAATATAAAAAAACGTAGAATAATCAAATTAATAATGGAAAAAATAAATAAAAGGTGGCTGGAGACTGAAAAAGGTCTCAGCTACAACCAACCGGAAGACTAATGAACATGATTGTCGATTTTGAGCAAGGTGGTAAGTAAAACCTCTCCTCCCCTTTCCCCCCTACTGTGAATTAGTGCCCAAAGGCGCTGACTCCCCCTAGCGCGGTGCCTCGCGTCCCAAAAAGGCAACAAGGACAGCCTCAGAGGCAGTCCTTGTATTAGGGAATAGCATCCTTTTCCTTTTACTCAATTCCTTTTCCCGGGTACCCGCTCTCCCCGCGGGTACTCAACATTTGGCGCAGCCGGTCTTCGAACAATTTGCGTTCCCATGGGAATCATAAAAGCTGGTCTTCAGACCAAAAAGTTTTTATTTTACTATGGGAAATATTAGAGCCAGTAGGAAACCCGCTTGTATTCGTCTTAAAAAGTTTTGGCGTTTTCTTACCGGTAATTTTTCCGTTTGTCTGAATTGGCAAAGTGTTCTTACAATTTTGTTATATTGATCTATAATAAAATGTGTGCAAATGCAAAATTTCAAATTTGTTTTTTTACCGGTAATTTGTCCGTTTGTCTGAATTGGCAAAGTGTTCGTACCATTTTGTTATATTGATCAAATTTGTTATTGTCTTTTTGAATTGTATTGTGTGATGTCCCAAGATTGTGGAGAAGTATTATAAACAACGTAACAATTGAATATTAGTTCATTTGAATTATGTAAAATGGCTACACAAGATTCAGTAATTTGTTTGCGTGCAGCATCGGAGGTTCAACAAGATTTAGCTGCTGCATGCGCCATAAAATCAGAAGTGGTATGGGATGTATTGGGCCCGATCAGTCTGATATTTTGATGGGAAAATTGGAGTGCTTGTATCCAAATGTTAAAGTAGATTTGGCATGCAAACGAGAAGTAAGGAGAGCTGAAAGACACAATGCAAATCTTAAGGAAGTTTTGAACAAGCTTAAGATTGCCTCTGAGTCATAACTTTCAGTTTATGTGTTGAAGTTTTGAACAAGCTTAAGATTGCCTCTGAGTCATAACTTTCAGTTTATGTGTTGAAGTTTTGAACAAGCTTAAGATTGCCTCTGAGTCATAACTTTCAGTTTATGTGTTGAAGTTTTGAACAAGCTTAAGATTGCCTCTGAGTCATAACTTTCAGTTTATGTGTTGAAGTTTTGAACAAGCTTACGATTGCCTCTGAGTCATAACTTTCAGTTTATGTGTTGAAGTTTTGAACAAGCTTAAGATTGCCTCTGAGTCATAACTTTCAGTTTATGTGTTGAAGTTTTGAACAAGCTTAAGATTGCCTCTGAGTCATAACTTTCAGTTTATGTGTTGAAGTTTTGAACAAGCTTAAGATTGCCTCTGAGTCATAACTTTCAGTTTATGTGTTGAAGTTTTGAACAAGCTTACGATTGCCTCTGAGTCATAACTTTCAGTTTATGTGTTGAAGTTTTGAACAAGCTTAAGATTGCCTCTGAGTCATAACTTTCAGTTTATGTGTTGAAGTTTTGAACAAGCTTAAGATTGCCTCTGAGTCATAACTTTCAGTTTATGTGTTGAAGTTTTGAACAAGCTTAAGATTGCCTCTGAGTCATAACTTTCAGTTTATGTGTTGAAGTTTTGAACAAGCGTAAGATTGCCTCTGAGTCATAACAGAACATTTATTAATGCATTAGTAAAGGTGCGAGAACTGGACGCAAGGATCAGCAATGGCCATTATGGATGAGCATCGTTGATCTTTTCCACAGTTGATTGAAAAGCAAAGGGAATTAATGTATTAAAGGGTAGAAAGAAACAAAAAAAAAAGGAGGAATCATTCACAATAAGAAAAAAGTATAAGAAAAGAAAAAGATAAGAAAAGAAAAATATAAAGAAAAAATCATTCACAATAAGAAAAGAAAAAGATAAGAAAAGAAAAATGTAAAGAAAAATATAAAGAAAAGAAAAATATAAAGAAAAGATTTCAAGAAAAATGTATAAGAGAAAGTATAAGAAAAGTTTATACGAAGAATTTGTAAGAGAAATTTAAAGAAGAGAAACAGAATATTACCAAATGGACTTGTATGAAATTATGTTAACTTAAATGTGTATAAAATTGGTATAAGAAGTATACATTATATAGGATATATATAAGGATATAATTTATAAAAGAAAAATATATGCAAATATAGATAGATAGAAAATGTATGTTTATATAGGTATATAGGTGTATATAAATAAAAAGAAAATGAATAGATGAAGTACTAGAATAAGTAAGTGACAGTAGCGAAAAACGGAGAAATAAAGTTAAAGAGGGAGAGCTACTGTCGAATCCCCAATTAATTGATAAGTATATGTAGATTTCACAACCACCTTCCCCGAGCAGATTGAACAATTATGCAGCTTGAGGACAAATCATCAAGGAACACATTATATCCGTTGGCTGAGCCGTATTTTGACGCACATGTACTACAATCACCAGAGAACATAAATTCACCGTAAAGATGTAACTGGGTTACTACGATGTATCGGTCGTTGCTCGAGTGGTCCTTTCGGAGGTATACAGCATAAAAACGCCAATGATCAGTCGAACTACACATCGAGCGCCCGCCATGTCACATTCCGCTAACCTTGGGCGTTGCGACGATTGTGTGTCAATCCGTATCCGTAGTGTTGTTACAGTTATTGGGAAGGAATGATTGGTATCCTGGCTAAACCAATGTTTTCATTACACTGACGATTGAACATTCTACACATCTTACCTCAACCAAACAACAGTAGTGATAAAACAAAATACAACAACAACAACAAAACACGCAATTATTAGAATCGTTTTGCGGCGAGAGGTTCACAAAACTCTTGATCAAATTACGTCAATTAAGAAAAGTCCAAACGAACAAATGGAGGAAGATAAGAGGGGCAAACTTCTTGTTGGTGGTCTTTATTGGGAAGCCACACAGATGAACCTTTTTCATTACTTTTGTCGTATTCGATTGTGGTGTTATAAACAACAACGAAAGTGGTTGGTGACCCGGCTGATATTTACCATGTTCCGCAGTGGTCCGCATACAAAATCTTGGCAGTCTACGCATGTTCCAGAAAACCGAATAAAGGCCCTGGTTTTTAAAACATCATTTGGTGAATTTGCAGTTTGAACACTTCGAGATTGCATCAGACGAATACTAGGCGACAGCGGAACGATCAGGAGATCGTTCTCATTAAAGGGGGGAGGGATGTTGTGATTCATTAATTGCAACTCATTAATATTTTCGAGTCATTAATTGTTAAGTTACCAATTAAGTATTTTTGGTGTCGTTGCACAAAAACACAACTGAAATTGGAGCAAGTACAACACGAGCCATTCGTTGTTCCAGTTGTTTTCTTGCTCCGTCCGTCTGCATGTTGACAAAATAAGGTCGAATTGCATTCATTGGATTTCCGCATGACGTTTGCTTATTACATAAATGGGCAAAGTCGTGGGAAAAATGAATGAGTTGAACGCCCTATTTTGCTGATCGGCAGAATTGCAGTTTGGGTTTTTGGACAACGGCGCAGTAATGATATATGTATGTAATGTCGGGTGAAGTAAATATAAAAAAACGTAGAATAATCAAATTAATAATGGAAAAAATAAATAAAAGGTGGCTGGAGACTGAAAAAGGTCTCAGCTACAACCAACCGGAAGACTAATGAACATGATTGTCGATTTTGAGCAAGGTGGTAAGTAAAACCTCTCCTCCCCTTTCCCCCCTACTGTGAATTAGTGCCCAAAGGCGCTGACTCCCCCTAGCGCGGTGCCTCGCGTCCCAAAAAGGCAACAAGGACAGCCTCAGAGGCAGTCCTTGTATTAGGGAATAGCATCCTTTTCCTTTTACTCAATTCCTTTTCCCGGGTACCCGCTTTCCCCGCGGGTACCCAACCCTTTATTCCTTTCATTGGTTATCCGCTCTCTCCCCGCGGGTACTCAACACATTTCTAGATTAGCTTCCTTGCAGGGATTTTACATAAATTTTATAAAAATGAAATTTTTTTAAAATGCAATTTTTTACAAAACTTCGTATTTAAACATCTTTATCATTTTGCAAATTATTGCATAAACAGCCAACATAGTGAAATAATAATTTTTTTATTTTACTTTATTGTAAACATGTAATGCTTTAATTGTATAAAATTCAGGGATTTTCCCTTGTATTAGCCTCAGTCGTAGTAGATACCGGTTTTTGCTTCTTAGGGATTATCATAATATAATTCTCTTTCTCTGTTGTTGACGGTTGTTCAGTTGCCACCAAATTACTAAACTTCTCATTGATTTCTCTTTCAAATTGCACCTGACCAGCAATGTAGGATACAAGTCTTTGTGTCAATTGCCCATTTAGAAAGTTATTAATACCTGGGGAATAAAATTTTTATAGTTCGATAAAGCTTTGTAGTTTTATAGTCTTTTGCTAACAAAACTTACTAAATTTATGTGCTTTTTTCGTTTCAACGTTGGCCCCTTGAGGTTGTATGGTTGTCTCTGGTTCACGGTATATAAGATTACGTGTCTCTGGTTCCTTTTGTCTAGGCTTCCAGATATTTAAAAATGACGAGACTATTGGTTTAGTATCAGGCATACGAATGTGAAATAATGAAGGCACCAACGTTTTCGCATTCGAATTGTTTAAAAAGATATTGTACCATCGTAAACCAGTTCCGCCGCCACCATCATTCGATCGTATGTTAATCTCCCCAATTGCTCTTCTTCTATTGATGTTGCTTTCAATGTCATTGCTGGATCCGCTGTAAACATTGTCGGGTGTTGCAATATCGAGACCTATTTCTATATGAATACCTCTTGTTTCACAGGAATTTGTCAAAACACAAATAACAATGAACTGCACAATATTATAGTATCCGATATACATGTTTGTTCAAGGAATGTAATTTTGCTAATACTAACTAAAAGTCTTAAGTTCGATTATTTTTGTTGTCTTAGTTGCAATACATACATTGATAATGCAAGGGGGTCGTAGTAGGCATTTTAAATGATAATATTAAATGGAACTTTTAAGGCGGGGATATTCGGCTCTTGTACCACACTACAGGTAGGGAAGTAGGCAATACGACAAATTGTCTTAGAGAATCTGTGAGATTGTTTTTAAATGGGTTAGAGAAAAAAGACGCTCTGAATCGTTAAGGATGTACATGAGGTATCTTGTAGAGAGTCAGAGATAAATCATTGACTCAGTTACCTTTAAAATTACTGTGACAAATTTTGTTGTACTGTAGCTAAATTCAAACTTCTCTCTTTTAAGGCTATACAATTATATTTGTACCAAATGATACGACCCCATGGGTAAGGATATAAAAATTTTAAAAAATGTAATTGTTAATAAAGTTAAATATGTACGAAATACTATACATGATGTAAAAATAACTAATTTAGTACTTAAAGGCTTGTTTGTATAAACCAGCATATTAAGAAAACGTGTTTAAACTTCCGGGACCGGCCGTGGCATAGTGGTTAGAACACGCGACTACCATGCGGGAGATAGCAGGTTCAAACCTCGCTCCAGTCATCTTAAAAAAAAGAAAAAAATTAATAAATTGTTCTTTCATTGTCGGCTCCCCTCGAATGTTGTTGACAGCAACTTCGCAGTATTAAGCGTCGATTCAATCGGCGTGTCTAGTAAGAGCTTCTCAAAACAGTGACGTTCGCATTCGTCGATAAACAAGTAGGTGCCGTTAGTTGTGAATCTAAAAATAGAAAGCGTGTTAATTCACAACAACGCGAGAAGCTATCCCATACCTCATTCATGGGGTGCAAAGGGAAATTAAGTTTTTTTTTTAAGTTTAAGTTTAAACTTCCAGCATTTCGTCACATATACTTCCTTTAACAACAATGGATCTATATATTTATCATAATAGTTTTCTCCTAAATAGTATAATATTTCCCAAAGTGCAGTGCCATAGAGCAAGACATGTGGAACTATTGTATGGTAGATACACTATGCAACTACTCTATGGTACACTGTTCAATCAACTATTTATTCCTTAGTAGCACATACTTAGCTGTCGTCTCATGCCACCACTACAACAGATATGCTTATAATACATACTTTAGCATCAGCTTATCTCAAATCTGATTGATTTAATCGTATTTCTATGAACGACAATCGCATCATTAAATCGAAAGGCCCTTGATTAGAGTGTAATGAATGTTTATACGGATCACATAGAGTTCACTAAACACTCGAATAATGTCCAATTCTATGAAACATCAATGTTTTGTTATCATCTACATACAATGTTTATAAAGTGCAATGTTATTTATAAATGCACTTGATTATTTAAATCATTGTGTTTTTACAAATAAATCGCATTTGTTGTGTATCAGTACAGTAATTGCACTTAATACTAAGAATTACAAGTGATACACAATCATTGTTGTCGCTTTATTCTAATAAAATGAAAGACAAATGACTGGCGGGGAAAAGCATTAAGAAAGAGTCCAATTAGTAACATATGATATTACATAAATATTACATAATGTAATTTTTACTTAGTAAGTAACATATGCACTGAAGTATGTCCTTAAAATGAAATATCAAAACAGTTAACAATGCAATTCAAAGTGAATTTACAGATTAATTACCGATATTACAAATATATACGATAGATTACACTGTGCTTTATTTCAAAACTAATAACATCAACACTTCGCTGGCTGTAACGAAAAAGTGTCAAGTAGACTGTAAATCTCCAAACTTGTTCAAATATTTAGCGACCTTTCTTTTCAGATATGCCTTTTCGAATAACATTGAGTTCACAGAACATCGTCAGGATAGTTCTGAACTAAAATGTGTATACCATCACCCTTAGAGATGAGTGTATATAATATTTGATACGAAAAAAGTGTAACGCATTAAAGTAGACGAGTTAGACCTCAAGTGATATAAGACCAAATTCGTTTCAGCACTTTTCAAGAAGATTGAGCTATGTCCGGCTGGCTGGCTAGTGAGCCGGATAACTCAAGTAAACCTTAAATGATCGGTTTGATAATTAACCAGTATTAGCATTTCGCAAAATTATATAATAGGATTGTA
This sequence comes from Muscina levida, assembly GCA_964034835.1. NCBI lineage: Eukaryota > Metazoa > Arthropoda > Insecta > Diptera > Muscidae > Muscina > Muscina levida. The sequence goes on along the minus strand of OZ035881.1, from coordinate 115,691,746 downwards.
AATGGGCAGAATAGCCCCACCCCTTTTGGTACCTCGTATACAAAATTACCTATTTTTGGAAAATTTATATTTCTTTCATAACTTCCAAACGGACAACTCAAGCATATTTGAATTTTGTTAGTTTAAATATCTTATAATAGTAGACAATGTCTAAGAAAACCGAAACCAAATGACCGAATTGACCCTCATAGTTTTACATATATGTATATATTTTTTGTAAGTACACTTAAATCAGTAAAATTTAGCGTAAGATGTACGTTTATGAAAGTTTGACAGAGGAATGAATATAGACTATACGGGTTGACCCCTTCTGGTACCTCCCATACAAAACGAGCTATTTTTGGAAAATTATTTTCTTCTCCAACAATTATCAAACGGGCACCTGGGGATAATGAAATTTAGTCAGTGAATTTGTCTTAAGGCTTAGATACCCCACACCATTTGAAATACTGATTATTTTCACTACAGTTATTCATTTTTAGTTTTGTGCCGCGAACAAAGAGCAGTTCTTCTGAGAGTTAAATTTTACTTTTAGCCTCTTTCGTCCATTTTTTGCCAATTTTTTTCTTTATTGGATTGTTAAATACTGAAAATTTTTAGGCAATTTTAAACCCCCAAAAAATGAGGTGTTTAGTATAGGAGGTGTGAGTAGCTGTTGTCTAATATAGCCTATTTCAGAACTTTACCTCCGCTTGGCAAATAGAAGCTTGCATACCAAATTTCAGCTCGACAGCTTTTAAACTACGGCTTTGATAGTGGAGACACACACACGGACACCGCCAAAAAGTGGGCGTTTTAATGGGGCTGAAAGTGGTTTTTGTCTGATCTTGCTCGTCTTAGACCTTATACTCCGCTTGAGGGACAGACGCTTACATACCAAATTTCCGCTCGACAGCTTTTAAACTCGATTTATCTTAAACTATGGCTGTAAATGGAAGTAGTTATTATCTGATCTTGCTCACATTAAAACTTAACCTAAGCTTAGAGAGTATAAGCTTGCCTATTAAATTTCAGCTCGATAGCTGTAATCGCGGGGACGGACTCCCTCAAAGGGGCTATTTGTATGGGAGGTGATAGTAGTTTTTGACCGATCTTACTCATCTTAGAACTCAATATCCGCTTAAATTAGAATAGCTTGCATATAAAATTTCAATTGCTCCTAAACTACGCCTGTTATCGTAGGGACAGACTGCAAAAAAGAGGAGTTGTTGGGAGGTGGTAGTAGTTTTTGACCGATCGGACTCATCTTAGAACTCAACCTCCGCATATAAAATTTCAGCTTGATTGCACTTAAATTACTGCTGTTATCGCGGGGACTGCTTAGATAGAAGCTTATATATTAAATTTCAGCTTGATTGCACTTAAATTACTGTTGTAATCGCGGGGACTGATATACGTATACCCCCAAAAAGAGGGAATTTGTATGGGAGTTGTGAGTATTTTTTGACCGATCGGTCTCATCTTACTACTTAACCTTCCCTTAGTGTAGGGATACTTGCTTGGTTTCCCTTAAACTACGGCTGTAGTTGCAGGGACAGACCCAAAAAAGGGGGAGTTTTTTTGGGAGGTGGGAGTAGTTTTTGACCGATCGGTCTCATCTTAGAATTCAATCTCCGCTTTGAGGGTAGAAGCTTGCATTCCAAATTTCAGCTCGATATCTCTTAAACTGCGGCTGTAATCGAGGGGACCGACAGACAGACAGACGGTCACCTTTAAATCGACTCAGATTTCCATGTTGATCATTTATATATATATATATATACTGTCATACCTACCACGCCTCCTTAAAGGCGTTACAAATGGAAGAACAAAATTAATATACCATTCACACTGTTCATTAGACCATTTCACAAAAAACAGTTTTTGCGAAATGTCAATGGGATAATATGTTTTCTGATTCTCCTATTCCAATCAAAGGTCAAGCGTATCAAAACATTTAATCATATAAGTAAATCAGTATTTTTGAAACATGCGACCTCTAAGCGTCGATAAATTTTTAAGTTTTATACACTAAATTTTGACATGGTCTACTGTTAATGCGCGTGGTGAAGGGTATAAAAATTACATTAAATTGGAAAGCAAGATAGCTACACAGCGTCCTTCAATAAAAGAGGGTCGAAATCATCTGCCATACACTCAGAATCACCAAATCGGCTAAGTAACCTGCGACGTCGAAACGGTGAGAGGCCGGTGAGTGTCGGAGAAGTTTCAATGTAGTTTTTTTATTTTTGTTGGTATTCTTAATTAATTTTTGTGTAAACGTTATGGGAACTTATATTAGAACGGTTCGAATTTTTACTTTGAATCGTTCACGACTCTTTTCATCTATCACCTCTTACTAATTTTTTTGACGAAACGTATGGATTTCCGTAAAGTGGAAGTTGAAATTCTGGAAAGATCGGTATGGAATGACAGTGGGACCCCTTATGATGACTTCATTTATGTCTTTGCTGGCGGATCGAAAATGCAACATGGCACAGGAGCTGGTGGTTTCAGCGATTGTGTAAAAGTTTGGAGAGGAACTGTAATGAGAAGTTGAGTAGACCAAAGCCCTTGGATGTCAGCATCATTGGGCCCCAGTACATTACGAGATCCCTGGTAATATATCTGCGGACTTATTGGTCAGAGGAGGCTGTACTATACCTGATCATGACTCTCTGGAAGATGTTGTTACTATTTTTTGTGTGGGATTGAATGTGGAAAACAGCCATAAGAAGTTTGGATCTTCAGAACCGAATGTATAACTGCTAAATCTCTGTGGCCTCAATATGTATAGCAGATCCCGATCTGGATACATGGTGGACCTGTGCAGGAGTGATCTGGACTGACCTGTGAAATTTTAAAAAGCCATTTCAATATCAGGCAAATGGGATAGATCTATACAGGACTACAGGCGTGTGTCTGAGGACAAAGAGGATTCCGAGACGATGGAACTTCTTCTTTGTACCTGTCCCGCTCTAGCCCGTAGAAGGCTAAGATACTTAGTGAAAGGCAATGTAGAGGACCTAGAGTCTCTCCTCATTAGGAGTAAGAAATATAATACGTTTTATGCGGTGCATTCCATGACTAACTGGTTCAAGATGATTGGGATTTTTCTTCTTTCTCTATCCCACCCCTTTCTCCTTCTTTAAGGGACTATCACAATGAATTAGCAGATTTTGGTAAGTAGTGTGATTTGGTGTTTACCAGATTACATGTGTCGACAACCTAACCTAACATTTTGCACTGTAACATTTTTTACATCACACGACTGCCAATCGTTTACGCTGCAACGTTCACTAGAAATTTGAAGGAGGGACATAGGGTGTGGTTATTTATCAGTTTGTTGATCAGACTGAAATTTCTGCATTGGTTTCAAAACAAAGTTCAAAAGCTGCAATAAAAATAAACTTTACCTATATTCCGCATATCTTCGTTCTACTGATAATATTTAGTGCATTAGTAATTTCATTCGTAATTTCTCAAAAACAACGTTTAAAAACTCAATTTACATAATAAATTAAACACCAAAATGGCTTTCAGGAAATAAAAGTTACAGATTCACGACCACCACCCACCTACTGATGCTCTTAACGCTAACTGCACAAATCTGCCAAGAAACCAACAAGCAGAATCACATTTTAATGAAAATGTATGCAGTTAATTTTATGGTCCACAGTAAGAGCAATTTTGCCGTGTATCCATAATTCAAGAGATTACGACAAAAACCATAGATGATGTGCTGCGGCACTGACTCCTACTTGTGGTGGCAAACAAATAAATCTCAACGAAAAATAGAAGAAAAAAGACCGCCACGCATTAGGCAGCAGGAGTGAGTGCTACTAACTGACTGCTTGTGTCAAACTGTCTACCTGTCCGTCCTTAGCTCACTTATGGCCGCAATAATTCAAAACGGTTACGCACATATTTTTTAGCGCTACAAAACAATGAAAATAAATGATTTTCTTTTGCGATAAATATGGTGAAAACGAATAAAAAAAACCCCCAACGAAAACACCACTGAGCTAAGGGTGTGTTGTAAATGCACAAAAATTGAAGTGCTATTACGCATGTAATAAAAGCAATTTCAGCTATTTTCACGACATTACAGACATAAATAATGAACGCAAAACAATGATTTCGTTGTCGCTACGGAAAAATCAACACCAAAAAAAAAACACATTGTAAGTGGTCGCAAAAGGTAGGCTAGATGGTGTTAAAAGGGCCCAAGTGAGTGTTGATTTTTTATGCCTGACAGTGGCATGATGGTTTAAAGCCGATACTATTAGAAATATAGGGAATATGTGATCAAAAGACATTCAGGCCAACTCTAAATATTATTAAGGAAAACAGTTCCCAAGGCACAAATTATTCTAAAACGTAGGGAAGGGCAATACGAAGGGAGAGATATTGTATTGCTTCGGGTGCCTTGTTGTAACTAAAAATTTGCAAATCAAAAATTCTACTAGTAAAATGATTTCCTTCGGTTATACTCTTCACATTTTGTAAAAATTGTGATAAACATATTTTTATGAATTTATTAATCCCCCGAAAGGGGAAGTTTGAATGGGAAGTGGGAGTAGTCTATGTGCGACCTTGCTCATCTTAAAAGGTAACCTCCGCTTAGAGAATTAAAGCTTGCATACTAAATTTAAGCCCGATAGATCTCAAACTACGGCTGTATTAAAGGGAAAGGACAGACAGACAGACAACCCCATAAATGAGGAGTTTGTATAGAAAGTGGGAGTACTTTTGTTTGTAGTCTATCTATCTATAATATAAAAATAAGTCGCTGAATGTGTTGCTAAGCGCAAAACTCGAGAACGGTTGGACTGATTTGGCTCAATTTTTTTTTCAGTTATTCGTAATTGCCAGGAGTAGGTTTTTACGAAAGTAAATTTTGGGAAAATCCTCCGGAAAAGCCGGAAAATTGGAAAAACCGAAAACCGAAAAATTTTGTATGGAATTTTGTGTGCAATTGTTACAAATGATTTTTCGAATTGAAAAATAAAAAAATTTTGTTGGAAAATTCGGAAAATTCCGGAAAAATTCGAAAAATTTTAATACTATTTTTCGACGAAATTTTGCTTTTTGTCGTACGATTTTATAGTTTTGAACGATGTAACTTGCGAAAAATTTCGGATAATTATTCCGAAATGGCTTTCCAAATGGAAAAATAGATAAATTCTCGGTGGAAAACTCGAAAAAATTTTGATTTATTCGGAAAAATTTTGCATCGCAAATTGAATTTTTGTATAACATTTTGTTTGCAACTGTTTCATAGTGGCTTTTTGATTGGAAAAATATAAAATTTTGGTTGGAAAATTATAGAAAAATTCCAAAAATTTTAATTTTTTCCAAAAAAAATCATTTTTTCCATTGAAATTTTACATTTTAAATGTGAAAAATTTCGTATAATCATTCCGAAATGACTTTTCGAATGAAAAAATAGAAAAATTCTTGGTGGGAAAGTCTGAAAATTCCGGAAAAACCTCGAAAATTGTGGATTTTTTCGACGAAATTTTTCATTGTATCGCTTGATTTGATGATTTTAGACGACGTAAAGGTGGAAAATTCGTTGCGATGCTTGAAAAAATTCGGTTTATTGTGAAATCTATATGTATAAAAAGGGTGTGAAAAGTGTATAGTAATTCATCAAGAGAGAACGGCTGGACCAATTTTCTCAACTTTTTTTTTCAATTGTTTTTTATGCATGAAAATTGGTAAATCCTTCGGAAAAGTCGGGAAATTGGAAAAATCGAAAATTGTTTTTTTTTGCATTGAATTTTGTGTACATTTATTACGGAATGGCTTTACGAATGGAAAAATAGAAAATTCCGGAAAAACGCAAAAAACTTTCGCATGATTTGATGGTTTTGAACGATGTTTATGTGAAGATTTCGGTTAAATGTTGGTTGGAACGAGATAAATAATATTTCGATAAAAAATATATTGATATCCTATGCAATATTTATTAATTTTATCATATTTTGAGAAAATTAGTTTACGTGTGAAAAATTAAGTTATCCAATGGTATTGCGGGCATTTATGCCGTAACGACTTTGTAGTTTTATAGGGATCCGTCGAACTCGACGGGATAGCATGTGCGTGCTCATGTGCAGCAATCCGCTGTCGACATTGGGAATGCCAACGCCAAATCGTTCGATGCAAAATGCTTTCGATCGTGAATTTTAACGGGAGCAAGACTATAATCTAGATGACCTGACCGGAAGAGTTCAAACAAATGTGCCGCTGTTAAATGCCGAGTACATCGATTCACGATGAAACGGAAGGCATTTACTTTCTCGATGCTCCGGGTGGGACAGCCTAGACATTTTTTTGTTGATTTCGGCAGCAATTCGGTCACTATCTCAAATAATGTTAGCCGCTGCATCGTCTGGTATAGCTGACACATTATTGGAAGGCAGTCGAACTGCAAATTCCGCTTTGAAACTGTTGTTCAACTCACGGTTGAAAAGCCAAAGTACACAATGACCACGAATTTCGTAACAGCGAAGTAGATGCGGGAATGCCAAATCACCAATTGATGCGCGATAACGAATAAACGAGCTTTGGAAGTAGTTGACCGAACGAAAAAGGATTTTCGAGGGGATTTAACACGATTTGGTGGGGCTATGACTTTGGTCACAATGTCTACTGCTGCTGATTTACTTAAACCATGCTTGAAAACGTCGTCAATGTCAAGAAGTTGTAATTGACCAAAATATTAGGCGCTCATTCTAGAACCTCCCATCTTCTGCTAAATTGTCGATGCAACTGTTGGCGCTTGGCAATGGCCAAATTCATGTAGATGTTTCGACTGAATTGATAACGTTCCCTGCAAACTTTTTCGAGTTCACATCGTTGGAAAAGCAACTCATGACTGCATAAAATTATAAAAAACTCGATCATGGAGAACCGCCTTCGTTGTTTGTTTTTGCGGCGGAAAACTAATCGAAATACATTATTTATCATACCACGCTCTACTGATTTTATCTTAAGGTATTAAATTGGGGCGAGACGAAGTTCGCCGGGTCCGCTAGTATATATATATATATGAACTAGTGGGCCCGGCAATGCTTCGCTATTGCATTTTAACTTGTATTATATTTCATATTTAGGTCTACAAAGTTCTTTAAAAACGGTACTTAAGCTCGATAATGATATGTTGAGTTTATTAACTTATGTAACTAATTTCAAGCAACTCCTTAACATGAAAGTTAACAAATTAAGTGTTGTTCTTTTAAATTCTAAATATCATAGGCTCTATGACGATAGTAAAAAGTTCATCAGCAAAGTCATATCTTTTACAAATCGGAAACAGACATTCCGTTAAAGATCAAAATTCAATGTAGTAGCGGTAACCGTCTGTATACTAACTATCTCTTTGGGCGTAAAAAACACTTTTGACATGCCTTCTCCGCCTATTGACCGAAAATGAAAATTTCGTTTGAAGCTTCATGCCTTTAGCCATAAAAACCTCTTTTGCCATGTCTTCTTCTCACATGGATCAAGAATATTTCCGAATACTATCTTTGTATTGAACTCATATTACCATTCTATGAGATAATTCGGTCACCAACGTTTGGCTTTACAAAGTGATGGTCTCACGCGCTGTATGGCATTTTACGCCGTCGTGTTAACATGATAAATAAAAAAAATCAATTGATCGTCCACTGGTTTAAGTTCTTCTACCAGTTGGATATATGAATATAGGCCAAGATCTTTCCTCAGCATTTGCAGAGACCGAGTTGCTGAGAACGGCGTCGGTTCGATAAATTCGAGTCCCCTGTCACACTTACGTCTACAGCGTTGATGGCTTCTATTAGCTGCTCAGATGGATGAGTATATGCACCATAAACTTCACAAAGGGCAAACAGAAAGCGCATTTTGAAAATAAATTCGAAAGATTTGTAAACGTTGTTCTTGTGTAGTATTTACATGGTGATTTTTCAAAGAAAGTCTCAATGGAAGTCTATCACACTTCACACACCTCGCCTGAATGACGAATTGGTTGACCTAAAATGGCAACAAAAACGGTAAATAGGGTTTTGTTGGGTGTCAATTGTACATTTAAAATCCACATGAATCAAAATCCTAGCTGATACTTTTTTTAAGATAAAAGGATTTTTCGTTTATTTTCTCCGTTTTGCGCTTCTTTTAGAAGTGACGTTCGTTGCCCCATGATTATTGAAAGCGTACAGACTTCAGCTTTAAGACACTTCTATCAAAATTTAAGTTTTCTGCACTAAATTAAGCTTTCCCAGCGCGAGCTAGGAATTGATATTGCACACAAAGTTTATTGGTGACATTTTCTAACAATTCATCGTAGATTTGGTTACAATTTTTGCGAATAAAAAAACTGGCCCACCTTACGGTTCATATGTCTAGGCGAACTGCAATATACTGTGGAATTTTGACAGTTATAACTGTTTATTTTAAAAGGGGTGTGGTACATCCCACTTCCACTCTTACTGTAATTTATACTGCAACAACAACATATGTAACAAATCTCATCTTCATACCTCTTATAGTTAATGAGATATAGCCCTTTTTTATGTTCATGTTGTATGGGCGGTGCCACGCCCCTTTATCCAATCACAACCAAGTATACCACGGACTATCTACAGGTCATCAGTACCACTTGGTAAAATTTTCGTATCAATCTGTCTATTGGGAAAGCCTGCAGAGCCGTTTTGAAAAGGGGGCGTGGCACCCCCACTTCCACGCTGGCTGTAATTAATACTGCTCCAACAACATATATACCAAATCTCATCTTCATACCTCTGATAGTTCATGAGATATAGCCATTTTGATTTTCAAGTTGTATTAGCGGTGCCACGCCCCTTTATCCAATCACAACTTATTATAGCCAGGAAATATCAACAGGTCAACAGTACCATTTGGTAAAATTTTTGTATCAATCGGTCTATTAGAAAAGCCGTTAGAGCAATTTTTGAAAAGGGGACGTGGCACCGCCCACTTCCACCTTGGCTGTAAATAATACTGCTCCAACAACATATATACCAAATCTCCTCTTCATACCTCTAATAGTTCATGAAATACAGCCCTTTTGATTTTCAAGTTGTATGGGCGGTGCCACGCCCCTTTGTCCAATTGGACCGAATTGTAAATATAAACCAACCGGAGCGCCACCCAAACGCATTCAAAAAAATTTATGCAAATCGGTCCAGCCGTTCGTGAGTTATAAAGTCACAACACACTTGCAACAATTTTTTATATATATAGAAATGAGTTTGTCTTTGTTTGTTTGCATTTTTTAGTGGCCGTGGCTCTGCCCATTGGGCCCAATTTTTGAAATCGCAATTTATAGAGGACTGTTTCTCTAATCACCTTGAAATTTTGTATGGATGCATTTGGCAGCAAAATTCGTGATCCAACAAAAATTGGGCGGGATCGCATCAGTGGGCGTGGTATAAAGCTTGAAACTTGAAACAGCTATATCTCATGAACTGTTAGAGGTATAAAGATGATATGATATGGTATGTGTTGTTGGTATACTATGAAATACAGCAAGGGGTAAGTGGGATGTGCCACGCCCCATTTAAAAGAAATAGTTAAGGCAGCCATAATCATAGCTTCTGAAAATTTCACAGTATAGTAGAGATATAAAAGGTCCTTAATCGAACATTGGTAAAAAAATATATGATTTACTAAAAAGCTGATCAATGACCTCTATGGGGCACAGGAAATAGTTGTCCGATCTTATTGAAATTTCCGTCATGTACTATCTACAGCAAGTGGTGCAATATTCCGGTCGAGCATTTCTCAAGTTCCGCAAAAGAAAATTGTCCATACATTTCGATGTCACCCTAATAAACATATAAGCTCATATTTACCACGCCTCTCTTTGGGCGTTACAAATCGAAGAACAATATGAAAATTTACTTCGGTCCGTGCGTGCGCATGGTTTACGATATATAAATATCAATAAGTTAGGAAAAACCAATGTAGTCATAGCTTTTTGACACTATAAATATACTTTTTGGTAAAATAAATGTACAACAAGTACCAAAGTTGCCACAATAAAATTACCTTTTGGTACAATGAAAGTACTTTTTGTATGATAAATGTTTGTTTTTTAACAATAAAATTACTTCTTCGTACAACAAAAGTACTTTGTGGTACATCAAAAGTAATTTTCAGTACAACAAATGTATTTGTGGTACAATAAAAGTACTTTGTGGGACATTAAAAGTCTAAAAGTATTTTGTGGAAAAAATACTTTAATGAAACATAAATATTCTATTTGACACAAAAAAGTACTTTTTGACACAACAATTACACATTGCTTTATAATACAATAAAACTTCCTTTCTGGTACAAAAAAGTACTTTTTACTACAAAAAAGTACTTTTTGATACAAAAAGTGATTTTGGGAAAAATACAAATACTTTATGGCACAACAAAAGCAGATTTCGATATTATCCTTGTTGCAACAATAAATGTACATTCTGGTACAATAAAAGTACTTTTAGTGCAAGAAATGTTCTCTTTGATACAATAAAAATACAATTTTTAAACAATTAAGGAACTTTTAGGTAAAAAAAGTACTTTGTGGTATAACAAAAGTTGTTTTTGGTGCAATACAAGTTGTTTGCAGTAAAAAAATTTTACCAATTCGTTCCAACAAAAGTACTTTTTGTTACAATTAAATACTTGCTGCTACAATAATATTACCTTTTGGTACAATAAATGTACTTTTGTTACAATAAAAGTACTTTTTTGCCACAATAGAAATTTTTGTATTGTACAATAAACGTATATTTTGGTACAATAAATTTACTTTTTGGTACAATAAATGTACCTTCTGCAACAATGAAAGTACTTTTCGGTACAAGAAAATTTCCTTTTCTATAATAAAAGAACTTTTTGTTTAAAAAAAGTACATTGTGGTACATCAAATGTACTTTTTGGTACAAAAAATTAGAGCTGGTTACTTTTAAAGTGCTATTTGGTACAATAAATCTACTTTTTGTTGAAATAAAAATACATATTGATACAAAAAAAGTACTTTTTGGTATAATTAAAGTACTCTTTGATACAATAAAAGTACTTTTTGTTGAAACAAAAGTACTTTTCGGTACATCAAAATTTATTATGGGTACAACAAAAGTAGTTTGCAGTACAATAAAAGTACTTTTTGACACCGTAAAAGTACTTTCTGATACTATTAGAGTACTTTTCGGTAAAACAAAAGTAATTTGTGGTATATCAAAAGTATAAGTTGGTATAAAAAAAGTTTTTTTGCCGTACAATAAAAGTACTTTATTGGTGCAATAAGAGTACTTATAGATAGAATAAAAATATTTATTGTTACAATAAAATATTCTGCGGTAAAATCAAACTACTTATTAGTACAAGTATTTCTAGATATATCAAACATATTTTCTGGTACAATAAAAGTATTTTCTGGGACAATAAATCCTTTTTTTGAAATAAAAGTACTTTTTGTTAAAATAAAAGTACTTTTTGTTAAAATAATACCCCTTTTAAATAATAATACCCGTAAAAATAAGAGGGGGTTTGCACCCATCTTCTTTTCCAGTGCAGTTCTCTCTTTGCTCACATAATCCTTTGTTACGCCCCTTCTGGTATCTCACATATAAATAGTCGAATTCACCCTCATAGTTTTATATACATAACTTTTTTGTACGTATACTGAATTCAGATATATATTGTGCACGATGTACGCTTATGAAAATTTGATTTATGATTAAATATTCTGACCCATCCCTTACACAGTACAACAGTTTTGGGACTCAATTCTGGAAACTGCACGTGAAAGTAGCCCCAAAAAGAAGAAGTTCCACTTCATTAGTTTTTTTAAGTTACATGCCATGATAAATTTATATCGACTTAAAGTTAGTAAGTATCATAAGGGGAATTTGTCACGTTTTATGCTCTTTCGTTTGACATAACTCGAGAACCACTAGTTTGATTTAGCTGAAATAAATTTAAAAAAAATTAAGAATTACAATTTCTTTAATCTGTTATAAAGTTTCCCTATATAAGCAAATCTTTGAGCTGAAAAATGTTGTACAGTGTTATGGTTCGTCCCGTACAAAATGACTTAGTTTTAGAAAATTAATATTTCTCACATAACATCCAAATGGACAACTGGATGATATTTGAAGTTGTTCAGTTCAATTACGTTGGAATAGTAGACAAATCCTCAGGAAACCGAAACCTTTGCCTCACTCCTTCTAGGTGCTCCCATACAAATGATCAAATTCACCTCATAGTTTTACAAACATATCTTTTTTGTTAGTACACTGAATACTGTCAAATTTCGTCCAAGGAAAACGCTTATAAGAATCTGACTTAGGCATAAAGATGGGCCGTATAGGCTGACCCCCTCTGGTACCTCCCATACGAAATTGACATTTTTTGAAAATAAAAATTTTCTCATAACTTCCAAACGAATAACTTCAGAATATTTAGATTTGGCCAGTTTAAATATCATGTAATGCATGGTAGGCAAAACCTCAGAAACTTCAAATATTAGCCACACCTAGGGTTGCCTGACGGGCTGGATTCGGCTGGATTGTTCAGTTTTTTTTATACTTGTCCAGTGTCCAGCTAAGATAAAATTTGTCCAGCAAAATGGTAATTTTGGAAAAAAAATTAAAGCAAAGATGTTTGTGTTATAAATATCCTTATTAGTACATTTAACACAAGAAGTTTTGAAAAAATTTATAATTTTCATTTTCCCTATTTTATTTACATTTTTAAATAGTTTTATAATTTTAAGAACTTATTAAAATGGAAATTGATAAATTAATTAATTTTAATTCTCAGAGGTTTGAGTGAAAGTTCAAGTTTTATTATTTTTTTAAAGTATTATTTAAAATCTCAAAAATTGGAAAGACTGAATCAGAAATATTTAAGTTCAATTGCATTACTTTATGTTTTCAACAATGCGAATCTGGATCTGGCAACCCTAGCCACACCCCTTCTTGTACCTCTCATACAGAAGAACGGATTCACTCTCATAGTTTTACATACCTACAATTTTTGAAAGTTCACTGAATTCAGTCATAGTTTGCTAAAGATGCACGCTTACGAAAATTTGACTCAGGCATCGATATGAACTATATCGGCCGAGCCCTTCTTCCATACAAAATAACCTATTTTTTTAAAAAAAAAATTATGCTTCACCCATAACATCTAAACGGACAACTGGAGGATACATATATGGATTATGTCCTCTTTAATTATCTGGCAATAGTAGACATATGGGACCAGCCGTGGCTACCGTGACTACCATGCGGGAGATCCCGGGTTCGATTCCCGCCTGCAGTCATCTACATTTTTCTTTCATTGTCGGTCCCCTCGATGTTGTCGACAGCAACATCGCAGTATAAGTGTCGAGTCAATCGGCATGTCTAGTATAAGCTTCTCAAACAGTGACGTTCGCATTCGTCGATAAAGAGTAGGTGCCGTTTGTTGTGAATCTAAAATAGAAAGCGTGTTAATTTACAACATCGCGAGAAGCTATTCCATACATCATTCATGGGGTGTAAAGGGAAATTAAGTTTAAATAGACAAATCTTCAGAAAATCTAAAATTTTGGCACACCCCTTCTGGTACCTCCCATACAAGTGAATGAAATAACTTTCAAATAAATAACCCAAAGAAATAACCTGATTAAAATTTCTGTACTGGTTAACTGCGTCCCTCAACCTTCACTTCGAAAGCCTCCTTACAGAAGGCCCCTTTACCCAGCCGCCGCTTCGCAACTCCCCTCCATCTTACAGATAATTCCGATGACAACACATATAATTTCCATCCTCTGCACCTTTTCAACACCGCAAAACGAAGCAGAACCCAATGTGACAATTTGTACTAACCAAAAAAAAAACACAAACGTCGTTAAAGCAAAACTTGCCACCAGCCTGAGACATTTGTATGTTTTCGCCAACAAGACCGCGATGCAGTTTTGATGATGGACCCATTTGCTTTTTGCTGAATTTGTATTTTTCAAACTTGTTATTTTTTTGCGCATTCATTCATTCATTCATCCATTGCCATGGAAATAACAAATGTAAGCCTTAAATTTTAACCACACTCCAAAGGTGATGGTCCTGTCGCTGCTGATGTTAATGATGATGCTGATGATGATGACGACGATGTTGGTGATGGTGATGACGTTGTCGGTGGTTGCCTTGTGAAATATAACACTCTCATAATTGGTCATAAATCTGACAAATGTAATTTGTCATCACTCAAGCAGCGAGGCACAGTCAAACCAGACCAAATCCGGCCCAGCCAGGCCAGACCATATCCGACCAGTAACAGCCAGCCAGCCAGCCAACCACCCACCGAGTCGAGGCGAAAACAATAGCAACGGAGATCCCATGCCCTACATCCGGTGGCGCGTATAACTAGACCACGAATGGCAACAGCGCGACAGCGGCAGCAGTGAGTGTTTTTTCATCGGCTGGAGCGTTAAGAGTGGCAGCAGGACGTTTTTCACACTTACTCGTCGACGACGACCTGTTTGGTACTGTTGTTGTTGCTGTTGATAGCGTTGATGATGGGAGTTTTCGAACATGAGTTGCCTATGAATTCACTCTGGTGTTATTGTTGCGTCTTTGACCGATTCCTTCTTGCACCACGGGTGTTTTCAATTTTTTCGCCAGTACTACAGAAAAACTGCTTGTTCGCTATTTTTATTTTTCCCTTCCCCCAATCTTTTTTCCCTTGTACGGAGATATGGTTGTGTTGTTACGGTTCTGGTCCAAATGAAAAATAGTTAAACGTTAATTTGTGGCATAAATGGCAACAGGAAATGGAAGTAAGAGAGCTGAAGAAATGAAAGCAAAAAAAATACACAAAATCTCTTAACCACTGGTCATTTCTCTTGCAGCTCTCCGTCCCGTCCCGCACTGCATCTCCAACTCCATCTCCACTTGCTACAAGTGAAAGCAATTATGGCCAGTCAAATGGCTCCTGGGTCTTGCCATGATGGAGGATGTCAGTGAAAAAAAAAACACCCATGATTTCACACAATTCCTCAACTGTGTCTCATATTCCAAACTTAAACATTTTTTTAACGTCATATAGTTATCTTAAATTTTTGTTTTGGTTTTTTTTCGAAATAGAAACAAAACCTAATTCTGTTGGCAGTTGGCCGCTTTAGCTGCTGTTGTCTAATGCTGTCTGTCTTCTTTTCGGTTTCTATGACCATTAGTTGAAAATTTATGTCATCTTCTTATGTTGTCTAAATGTGATTACAGTTTTATCTTGATTTATATAATTTCATAATTACTATTGTCCTTTGAGCATATGTCGTCGTCGTCTTCTCAACCGCCGGTCGTGTACAGAGTGCCGCCGCCCAAGTGTACAAAGCAAGAGAGAAAGAGATATGAGGCAATAACAACAACGACAGGACTTTTGTACACGAGGAGAACAGAAAGAAACAAGCGACTGAAAATACGGCCATGTTCCTTAGGACTATGTATGTTATAGTATACTTTGGAACAAGTACATCGAAGTCGATGTATGTGAGTGATTATCTACAATTGGTATGTCCAATCTGTGTGTCAAGATGCAGATGATGAGTAACTTATAGAGATTGTGCAACAATTAAATGTAGCTGACAAATATTAGGTGGGCATGGTGATTAGTTAGCACACGCGACCAAAAAAAACCTAATTTCCCTTTACACCCCATGAATGAGGCTTGAGGTAGCTTCCCCAGCTGTTGTCAATTAACTCGACACTATACTGCGAAGTTGTTGTTGACAACATCGAGGGCGCGGGAAGTGCAAGAAAAATGTAGATGACTAGAGACAGGAATTAAACCATGGGAACAGAAGAAAGTACATTACAGTTATTTTTTTTATTAGTATCTTAACTCCGATAGGAAAGAGCGTAGGAGCCAAAACAAATGAAGTGCAATTCGTTCGATCCCTGACCAGAATTTTTAGATTGTTCTACATTACAATGGCAGCGTCTAGTTCGACGCCTTAATGTTCTTCGTCTGCCTCGACTTCTTGTACCCTGGGGGTTCCACAATATTACCCGGCGGCAGATTTCTTCGTCGTTTTTGCGTATTGTGTGTCTCAAGCATCTGAAGCTTCATTGCTTCATCGTTATGTCCAGAGGGATTTTGTTTGTCCAGTGCATTAGTTACTGGTTAGATATAGTGTTTCTCAGCATTTTCCGTAGACAAAAACCTGGAGCTTATGCGACTTCATTAAACACACTTATGAAGAGCAGAGTTGTCATAAGGCAGCCCCGTTTGAACCCAGAATTTGTTGAAATTGGTTGTTGTTGTTGTTTTAACACCTGGATGAAGTAGCTGGGTGATAAATCTTATACCGATTTTCAATCGGCACTCAATTCGATTATCATACGATCATTGTTGGCAACTCTATTTTGTTCCCTTCTACATAATAAGGTTTTTGTCAAGGATTGCTAGTTGTTGTTGTATTTGAGTTTTAACAACCAATTTCCTCCAAGAGATTTCGCCAGCTGGTTTTTATTGATTTATATTTAAGATGTTGATTACTCTTTTCCTTTTGTCCTTGGTCCTTGTGCAATCTAGATTTTTTGTAGTGGAAGCATCTAGCGTACAAATTTTAATCCAACCCTAAAAATAGGGCTACTTCAACTGGATTTGCCAATAAATGGGCTAAGTGGAGTCAGTTCGGCTGGGAAAGTGGAAGTGTGGCGGGTATCGTGGGGACCCTGATCACATGCTGGGCATACGTGAATACCTGCCCATGAGGGCTTAACTCCACGGTGGGCTCAACCCCACTAGAACATACTACTAGGCCGCTGTTTATATTTCTTTTGTGAGGGTACCATATTGACTTACAAATACAAGCTCAAGTCTTGCACTCCGTCCTATTTGGCCCACCACTCAAATTATGTGCTACTTTAAGTTACATGTAAAAGTACATGCACTTGTTGTTTCAATCAAATCATGTCTTTTCTCCATCCAACACGCCACAAGTGCGCCCTCGCCGCCATCTGATAGGAACCGTGGTTCCCTATCCGGTCGGCTAGATTCCATCGATACCAGCATTCCTTCCACTACCATCAGCGAGTGAGTTAACACTCCGTCAGGCTAGTTTCCGACAATAACTTTTATCTCACTTGTATTTCTTCCACCCCTTTCGGGGATTCCGAAATGCAATCATTTTACCATCAAACAATTCCTCCCTTCGGATATTAGAAAAGTCCCCGTCGGAAAGTATATACTTTACTGCGGTATTATGTACACCTTTGTTAAAGGCTTGAATCTATCTAACATTCTAAGTTATGTTTTCGACCAAGATGTTGTTTGATGCACAGTGAGAGAAGCAAGTTTCGTATGGTACCAAGAGACACCCAGCTCCATTTCTCTCGAACATCAAACTCTTAGTTTACTCGCGTAACTTTGTGTTTTAACCGACGACCATCACGAGGCACAGAACACTGTTCCATACCCATTCGGTGGGTAAGTAGTTTTTACGCTGTAGGCATTGATCCTGTTGCTCCATCCCGTCCTTAGTCTTGTCAGGGCAACTCTTGTCTTCCGTGGCAGGCTTTCCTCTGTTTCAGTTAAAGGGGTTGGGCGACCTCCAGGAACGACATTCATGCGGTAACCTGAAACCGCGTTATTAATGGCTTCTTTATGAATGTCACTCAAAGCTGCTGCATTCGAGGTGCGATTCAAAAGATTCTGTACATAGTTGCGTATGTTCTCCTCGTAAACCCGAAGGTACTTCCCGATATGCAACTGTGTGATGTTAAAGTTGGGATGACTCCTCCGATGACATCGCAGGACGAACTGTTTGGTCAACATGACATTATGTTCCTTGACTCGGATTACCTTCGTTTACTCATGTAGATGGTCTTCCGAGGTTAACTGCATGCAGCCCGTTAAAGTCCAGCAGCTGTATATATGTATTTCTCTACCGGATATCACTAAGCGAAGGAGACCACACTGGAGCAGCATAGTTAACCACAGACCGGCCAATTGTGTTGTGGGTAGCCAACAAGTTTTCTTCTGAAGAGGTAAACAGGCTGCCAAAGTTGACCCCCAAAATTTGTGGGTGGTTCATAGCCGGAATTTGGACGCCATCAACTACGACGCCTAAATTCAGGTTTAACGCCTTCGTCGAAGTGGTAAAGAGTGTTGCTGATGACTTCGAAATTGGTAGAGGCAGCTGGTTGTTGTGGAAAATCCTGAAGGCAGTGCTAAAGTCTACAAAACAGACATGAAGATTGGTAATCATTCTTTGACTTGATCGATGATTACACGAGAGAAAGACGCTGAGACGATATGATCCATATCTGAATGATTGGAGCGGAGACCAGCTAAAACGATGTGCGTATGATTGATATGAAATCAGCATAAAATTAATATTACTGATACGCTGTATATACATATAGAGCAAGTACCATATTCAAATACGCTACATATGTACAGTACATTCAATATCAACAACAATAATTAATATAAATAATATTAAATTTTAATATTTTTAAAATATTAATATTTTCGCAATAATTGCCTTAGCTGCAATTTTGCTCAAGAATGAAATGAGAAGTATGAAATATGAAATCATCAGTTGTAGTTGAAAAACTAACCGAACGAACGTCAAGATGAACAATAACCAGTACAGAAATTTCAGTCGGTTAAACCGACTGATAAATACCATCACCCAATATAAGATATTGTTTAAGTTTTGAGTTATTGAAATTAACCGATTTGTAATTAAAACCAGTTAGAAAGTTTCAGTCGGGCAACCCAACTTACATTTACCCTTACCCTCAGTAAAACAAATAATTTTCTATTATATTGATATTATTACTCGATTTCTAAAGTGGGCGGAGTGGTACATTTTTATGGGAGGTACGAGAAGGGGTGTGGTTAGGCTTCCAGATTTATTCTCCATTACTTTATCCTGTTAAAGCTTTACTAATTACAGAATTTGGGCACGATTGCCTTGGGTGTACTGATATTATTAGTACATCCCTAAAGTGGGCGGAAAGGTACATTTGTATGGGAGGTACCATAAGGGGCGTCGCTAGACTTCCAATTTTTTCTCCAAAACTTTGTCCTGTTATAAAATAACAAAATGCTGAATTTGGGCACGATCGTGTCGAGTGCATTGATATTATTACCCTATTTCTAAAGTGGGCGGAGTGGTACATTTGTATTGGAGGTACCAGAAGGGGCGTGTCTAGACTTCCAGATTATTTCTCCAAAACTTTATCCTGCTTAAACTTTACCAAATACAGAATTTGGGCACAATCGCGTTAGGTCTTTTAATAATATTAATCGATTTCCAAAGTGGGTGGTACCAGGTGTGTATGGGAGGTACCAAATGGGGCGTGAATAGACTTCCAATTTTTTTCTCCAAAACTTTATCCTGTTATAGCTTTACTAAAAATAGAATTTGGGTACGATCACGTTTAATTTATTGATATTATTTCTCCATCTCTATAGTGGGCGGAAAGGTAGAATTGTATGGGAGGTACCAGAAGGGGCGTGGCTAGGCTTTCAAAATTTTTTCCAAAACTTTATCCCGTTATAGCTTTACTAAATACTGAATTTGGGGACGATCCCGTAGGGTGTATTGATATTATTACTCGATTTCTAAAGTGGGCGGAATGATGTATTTGTATGGGAGGTACCAGAAGGGGCGGGGCCATGTAGCCCATTTGCAATACCTTAAGTAGTTTTGAGAAAATAATAACTCGTGCAAAATTTCAAAACATTTGGTTGCGTCTTTCGAAAGTTATCGTGCGAACCAGCCGGACAGCCACCAGACAGACAGACAGACAGACAGACAGACAGACAGACAGACAGACATGGCTCAAACGACTTAAAAAGTCATGAATCGAATTTGGTTCAAAGAAACCTAGGGTCTAAAGTCACTCCTTCTATGTGTTACACTTTTGGGTCGTATCAAATGATATATACCCTCATCCCTAAAGGTGATGGTATAAAAAAAGTTTAGCCTGAGAACGCCAAACACAATCGGGGTTTAACTATATTAACCTAATACTAGTGGTCGAAGTGGAAGTGACAAAACTTCCTTAAAGCTAAAGATAATACTCGGCACTTTATGTTCAAATTTGCAGATAACATTTTTATTTTCGATCATGGGACGAAGATAGCTTGGTCACACTGATTTTGAATCCTAGATAGATAAACTTTGATATCCAGAAAGTACTTCGCAACACTGTTATGAATATCTGTGGACTCAATTTTTTCAGGAGAGCGAAAATACTGCTAAAAGCTTTAAGTATCTGTTTGTGTATGTGTTTAAGGAAAAGTGACAGTTTTGTATTGCTAGGTGTTTTTTTCTGTAATTTTGGTTTAATTTTAAATATATTTATATGTTGAATATATTGAAGAATTTTTACAACATGTAACATCAGATGTTTTGTCAAATAGGTATTTGGAACGAAATACATCTTAATTCTAGATAAGTTCTTTTGTCAAATTTATTTTGTCTGAGAAGAATTTAAAATTTTAGTACTTAAGTAGACATAAGATCTTTTGTTGAATGTAGTGTTGAGAAAAATATTGATATAAGTTGATTCTTTAGACAAAAATTAAATACATTAATTCAAAAAAAGAGAATTCATTTTGCATGGAACGTATAAAATGTATAAAACTTATAAATAATTATAAAAAATATATAATAAATGACATGAGTAAGTAATTTTGTTTTTAATATATATATGTTACTCTACATTATCCATTTCATCTAAATCTGAGTCTATTTCAACTTCACACTCTCTTCAGCTTTTAAGGTTTGGTAAAAATTGTGTAAACTTGGATTGAGTAATGGCAACATCTGAATCAAATCACGTTTCTTGTTTATGGAAATAGGGAGATCAGCGCAATAGCTTCTGATCAGTGATGAATTCAGCCTTTTTCTGAGTCGCTGATTCTATTCAGTTCTTTAAAATTTTCGTCCAATTGATGAGATAATTTATATTGCAATATTCCACATAACTGTTGAATGTAGTATTATTATTTGTTCTCCAAGTATAATTATTCTTTAGTGAAAGAAAGTGCTAAAATCGTAGAAGTCATCCTGTTTCATTTCGTGTACCACATACTTTTTGTTTGTTGCGGCGATCAAATTCGACCAATCATGTGGATGTTGTATGGAACCTGATAATTTTCTTTTTTCTTTTTTTTTCAATCTGTGCATGAACTGTGTCACATTCAATGTAAGTATGACCAACAACAAGAAATTTGTGATCAATAATTTCAGTACTTGGATGTTGATGTACAACTTTCATAAACATTGCACCGATATAGGAGTTCCGATTTTGCCCAGGACATGAATCGCTATAGAAAAAGGTATGCTCCACTGAATGCGGTAATTGGCGAAGATCCGTTAAAGTACTGCTTATCATTTCGTCATCATATGATGCATTCCTTTCATTGCCTTTAGATAAAATGTTTTCTTTCAGGTTTGATATTTTCTTTGCAATAGCTGCAATCATACGTCCTCTATCCATAATAGTTTGCTTTATACAAAAAAACTTAATTTTTCAGTTTGTTACAATGTGCACCCGACAAAAGCTCTTACATTGATATAAAAACAGGTTTTTTCACATTTACTTTTGACAAAAGCAGTTATGTCAACATAAGATGTGTTGTCGCAACTATAGTGTTCAAATACTTGAATTTTTCAGAAACCCGGTTTCCGGTTTATTCGAAAAGTACCTTTTTCCAACAATTCGTTTTTCGAATACATGATTTACTAAAAAACCGGGTTAACCGGTTTCGTTCGGTTTTTCGGAAATTGTAAAATTGAACCAAATATGCAATTTAATATGGAAAGATATGAATATCGATGCATTAATCAATTCAATTTATAACCTGTTCATCCAAACAGATGTTGTCAGGAAATTTTAACTTAGTATAACAGCAATGTTCTGGAAAACATTTCGGTTTAAAAACAGAGCAAAATCTGTGAAAAGGTCTAACTTGTTAATACATTTCTACCTATTTTTATCTGTTTTCAAACCGAATTGTTTTCCGAAACTTGGCTGTATAGGTAAAATTAATATTACTCACAAACTTTCAATACGTTTCCTTACATTTTACAATTAACATGGTTTAGAATTAAGGAATCAATTTGACCACAAACTAACCTCCTTTCAACCATTGGGCGCTTAGCATAGGAAATAAAGGCACAAAATTTTTCATATGAATATCCTTGGCTTCGAACTCATTTCGAGGTGAGATCCCAATCTACTTTAAAATTAGATCCCAACTGTAACTGGATGATTTCCCAACTATTGTATGGTAATCATAACTTTAGCTCCTTTTTGTGATCGGACACTTAGTTTAGGAGAAAACTGCATTTAAACTTGTTCACCTAAATATGGACGGCTACCTAGTCATTAAAAATGAGTTTCCAACTATATCTTAGTGACATAGTCCTTTTTCGCTATTGGATGCTTAGTTTAGGAGATAGGGACAAAGTTTTTTATATGAATATCGACGGCTTCGCACTCATTTCGAGGTGAGATCCCAATCTATTTTAAAATTAGATCCCAACTGTAACTGGGCAATTTCCCAAATATTGTATGGTAATCATAACTTTAGCTCCTTTTAGTGATCGGACGCTTAGTTTAGGAGATAACTGCATTTAAACTTGTTCATCCAAACGGATTCCTAGTCATTAAAAGATAAGTTCCCAACTATAACTTAGTGACATAGTCCTTTTTCGCTATTGGATGCTTAGTTTAGAAGATAGGGACATTCGAAAGTTTTTTTATATGAATACGGAAGTCATACCACCCATTTAATGATGAGAGGAAACAGTTGGCATTTTCCAAACAAATTTTCGTATTGCATAAGGAAATTTAAATGAAAGCATCCTTTGAGATTTGCCTGAAGAATATCGGATAAGCATAAATAACCTTCTTTGCCGATTTACCTATAATTGGCCTAGCAATATTCTGCGAAATACTGCTTTTTTGAAAACCGGTTAACCGACATCAAAAAACCGGTTAAACCGGGTATTCGAAATTGACATTTTTGAAGAAACCGGCACACGGTTTCGGAGAAAAAAACCGGTTACGCGGTTTTCGGTTTCGGTTTTGAACACTCTAGTCGCAACTAAAGTCGACAGCATTATGATGTGAAAAGTCAACTTGTTGCCATGTAAGAAATCTGTTTTTCAAATTTCGCATTTGATAAAAGCACGTAATTCGAATTAAGTTGTTTTTTCAAAAGCTTATAACAAAAAAACATGCACTACTAAACTACTTATAAATAATTATACCATCACCCTTAGGGATGAAGGTATATATCATTTGATACGACCCAAAAGTGTAACACATAGAAGGAGTGACTTTAGACCCTAGGTTTCTTTGAACCAAATTCGATTCATGACTTTTTAAGTCATTTGAGCCATGTCTGTCTGTCTGTCTGTCTGTCTGTCTGTCTGTCTGTCTGTCTGTCTGGTGGCTGTCCGGCTGGTTCGCACGATAACTTTCGAAAGACGCAACCAAATGTCTTGAAATTTTGCACGAGTTAATATTTCCCCAAAACTACTTACGGTATTGCAAATGGGCTACATGGCTCCGCCCCTTCTGGTACCTCCAATACACATACATCATTCCGTCCACTTTAGAAATCGAGTTATTATATCAATACACCCAACGGGATCGTACCCAAATTCTGTACTTAGTAAAGCTATTACAGGATAAAGTTTTGGAAAAAAAATTGGAAGTCTAGCCACGCCCCTTCTGGTACCTCCCATACAAATTCACCTTTCCGCCCACTTTAGATATGGAGTAATAAGATCAATAAATCCATCGCGCTCGTACCCTAATTCTTAATTTAGTAAAGCTATAGCAGGATACAGTTTTTGAGAAAAAAAACTGAAGTCTACCAACGCCCCATCTGGTACCTCCCACACACATCTGGTACCGCCCACTTTAGAAATCGATTAATATTATTATTAGAACTACCGCGATCGTGACCAAATTCTGTATTTAGTAAAGTTCAAGCAGGGTAAGTTTTGGAGAAAAAATCTGGAAGTCTAGACACGCCCATTCTGGTACCTCCCATACAAATGTACCTTTTCGCCCACATTAGAGATGGAATAAAAATATCAATACACTTGACACGATCGTGCCCATATTATGTATTTCTAGTACCTCCCATACAAATTTACCACTCCACCCACTTTAGAAACCGAGTAATAATACCAATATAATAGCATTTTTTTTATTTTACTGAGGGTGATGGTATATGTAAGTCGGGTCGCCCGACTGAAACTTTCTTACTGGTTTTTTTCGTTTCTTTGGCATATCTGACATAGATTGTTTTGTCAAATGCAAATCAATAAAAATTCGAGATAAGTTAAACTTTCAGAGAAGATATATTTACAAGTAAAAGTCGTAGAAATACGCTGATTGAACCAAAAGATGCGGCCTAAAAAAATACCTTTATTATAAAAAAACTGGAAAATTTTCTTATCTCGACATAAGTTGTTTTGTCAAAATTCCACAGATATGTAGACGAAATTTTAATTTCCAGTCGGTGGGCGGTGTGGGCTTGGCAAAACTATATATAATGCCCTAGAGACATAAAATTTTGTATACAGATAGTTGTCCGCAGGAATGGCTCAAATTGCAGACGAAATTTTTATTTTTAATCAGTGGAGAGGACGTGGTACTACTGGTTATTAGCCCTAAAGAAATAAAATTGTATACAGTAAAAATTAAATTTTGCAGTTTCGGTAATGATCGAGCGGAATATTGTGTCAGTTGTTATAAAAAAGCTATGGTCAAAATTTGACCATATATTGCACCGTATAGACCCGACAACGGCTTGACCGATATTTTTGGTCAGTGGTGAAAATAGGGTACTTTCTATTTTTAGTATAACAAGTAGGCGTGGTCCCGCCTATTGTGCCCTATTTTTGAAACCGCAATATGTGGAGGACTGTTTCTCCAACCGCCTTGAAAATTTGTGTGGATGTATTCGGAAGCAAAGTTTATATACACCAATTTTCCTGATACATTTCTAGCCTATAGAGATCTACATATGGACTCTCTGCATATACTGTCGAAGGCAGTACTGAAGAGCACGAAACAGACTGAAAACTGGATTGTCAATCTTTGACTCTATTTCAAAATGTTCAAAATTAAATTTGTATCATTACATTATTTATTCATCACGATTTCGGGAATGTCTCATTTTGGATTCACGATGTAACAAAATTCATCCTTTTCTAACCTTACATCCTTACATCCTTATTTGCCCACCTCTGAATTGCAAACTCAACTGTTTAAATTGCATTACCAGCACACCAATAAACGAACAAACTTATAACAGAGCTCACATAGAGCTCTGTAAAAATCAAAAACAAAACAATACAACAGAGACAATTTAACCTCAAACTCCCTATCGCAAACATACATGGAGCGACATTAGGGAAATAAAATACAATGAGATAAACATTAATATTAAATGATCCTCTCTTAAAAGAAAACAACTGAAACTGCATACATACACACGCGCACACATATAGAGACGGGTACATGAGTGTACAGTAGTACAGGCAGGCAGGCATATTGTTACAACACCCACTGTTAATCTGTGTGCGATGAAACATTTACATATATGCATTTATGTCCATAAAGACCAGCACGCATGCAACGATACGCAGATGTAGCTAAAGGAGTTTCAAGTAGGGAAGGAAAACTTAAACATTTGAATATTTGGCTGATTTAAATATTTGTATATTTAACTAATATGAAAATTTACATATAAACATATTTCAATATTTCAATATTTCAATATTTCAATATTTCAATATTTCAATATTTCAATATTTCAATATTTCAATATTTCAATATTTCAATATTTCAATATTTCAATATTTCAATATTTCAATATTTCAATATTTCAATATTTCAATATTTCAATATTTCAATATTTCAATATTTCAATATTTCAATATTTCAATATTTCAATATTTCAATATTTCAATATTTCAATATTTCAATATTTCAATATTTCAATATTTCAATATTTCAATATATCAATATTTCAATATTTCAATATTTCAATATTTCAATATTTCAATATTTCAATATTTCAATATTTCAATATTTCAATATTTCAATATTTCAATATTTCAATATTTCAATATTTCAATATTTCAATATTTCAATATTTCAATATTTCAATATTTCAATATTTCAATATTTCAATATTTCAATATTTCAAAATTTCAATATTTCAATATTTCAATATTTCAATTTTTCAATATTTCAATAGTTCAATATTTCAATATTTCAATATCTCAAAATGTCAATATTTGACTAATTTGAATATTTTGAAATATAACTCGATTGTAGAAAATTTTAAAATTCATCTGCCTTGATACAACAATCTTTATGCTAAAGTGATGCAACTTGTATCCTGTGATGCAAAAATGTTGAAGTTTAAGCTTAAAACTGTTGTTCTTGTAACACATAGACAAATATATTAGCATTTGCACAGAAATTTATGCATACATTCTTTAACTCATACATATGCACAACATGATTCTTATGTATCCATGCGAGTTTACACTATCATGTAGCTTTAAATTGGAGTTTCTTTTGTAAAGGCTAATAATAGTTTTTAATCTCAAGTTAAAAAGTTATACTACTCCCGGACCTCTTTAGGTCTCGCACGTATTCATTAATTATGAAAGTCAAACACTGGCACACATACATACTCCCACATAGTATGTATATGGGTTTGTGTGGCCCATGTCTGTGTGCATTGTTTAGATTTCATATGTATGTGTGCATCTAACTGTATGCGTACACTTATGTAGTGGTGTTACAAATCCTATGATAAATCTGATGCAATACATTAAACGCTTTTATAAATGTTGTTTGTTACATATAGCAACAATGACGTTCTACAGATTCCTCAGTAGCTGCAGTAGTGAAAACTGTAGCTACAAAAAAGAAAATTTGT
The DNA here is from genome assembly GCA_964034835.1 of Muscina levida. Classification (NCBI taxonomy): domain Eukaryota; kingdom Metazoa; phylum Arthropoda; class Insecta; order Diptera; family Muscidae; genus Muscina; species Muscina levida. The sequence continues at coordinate 115,664,779 of OZ035881.1, read as the reverse complement.
TAAGATAAGCATAGACAACTAATCAGTCAGTCCAGCTAGTGTAATGAGGAGAACATTTAATATTTCTACAGTTTAAATTAATTTTATTGATTTTTGTGGACTTTGGATTTTACTTGAATTTGCTTTGAATGTCTGCCTAGATTATTATTGTTATTTGGAAAAATTTAAAAGTGACTGTTATTCGGTGGTATTTAAATAAATAATTGAAAACTGTTACTACTTTTATATAAAACCAGTTATTTTAATTATTCAAGCTATAAATAATATATTACCAAAGTTTCATGACATTGAATATGGCACTCCCTAGAAGTTTGGATGAAAACTGTACGCATACACGATTTGTATGATAATCAAGATACAACACAAACCTTAGCATACTTTTAGGCACTGTCATACATCGTACTCATTCCACATAATATGCAGAAATGGGAATCAAAATTCATTTTAGGCGGCAATAATACAAATTTCTATATAACCACAAATGCATAGATATGCCGCATCAACCAACACCTAAATAAAATGATTAAGATACTTGCAACGAATCGTTTGAAAAAAAGTTGAAAAAATACAAGAAAAGCTGGTTTATATATTGTTACTAATTATGAATTCTGTGAGTTTTAGGTTGGGTCATTTCCATCAAAACTTTGTGTACCACTTCTCGCAGCCTTAATATTATATTATATATAGCTGGCCGGGCAGACTTCGTCCTGCCTAAAAAAGTTTTGATTAAATCTAACTTTTTTTCTCATCGAAATTTAACAAAAAATATTTAGATATATTTAAGAATCATATTTATTGCAATGCTTTTGATAATACAACGTTTATGGGAGAACCAAATGAGTGTACATATTTTAATAAGTGGATTTCTACGCCAAAGTACACTCATCCCTAATTATAATTTGACTTGTTTGCAACTTTTTTATCTTGATATTTTAGAAATATTCTTCAATGTCCAAAAGAGTTGCGCAATGCAGTAGCCAATGCGATACGTTTTGCAATCAAACATTTGCAAACATTCGGTCTATCAAGGAAATAAAATCCTACACACTTATTCGTAATTGCTTATATAATAGTGTTGTATGCCGTTCATTGCTATACCTGAAATAGAGAGTAATTTGAGAAATATTTCAATTCGTGAGTATTCAAATTTTTTTCCGTCGTAGATCTCGGTCACATACACCACTGGTCTTAAACAATTCCATGCCAAATATGGTGCTATAGTACTCCAGCTATTGAGATTGGAAGACAGAATTGGGCAGGGCCATCCATTGGTCACGCATATTGGCTTGGTCACGCATATTGGTGTTTACTCCATACCCTATATTAAATCCCGCTCTTTTTTCAGAATACGTATACTTAATTTAATCCACACCAAATTCCATGACCATTCGCACAATAGGTCTTCAGATAACGCACTATAACGAATTTCATCCAAATTTGAGCTAGTACATCAGATATCGCACGGCAGGGCCATGCCTAATACTTCAGATACCGCACTTTAACAAATTATCTACTATGGGCGGGGCCACGCCTTTTTTGACCTGATCTTATTGCATCCACACGTAATTTAAAGTCACCTATTGTTATAGTACTACAGATATTGTATTTTTGTTTATGGGGTGCAATGAATGGACCACACATCAAGAACGTCAGTTTAAACAAACCCAATTTAAATTTTATGTACATAATGTGTAATTTGTCGATGCCATTTGAAATTTTAAATATTGACAAATTTAAATTTTCACAATTATAAATTTTCGAATTTTTTTTATGGAAAATATCGAAAATCGACTCAATAAATGGACCAACTATATCAAATGATATGTTTAAGTAGCCTATAACCATCCTTGGAAGATTGTCCTTCTAATGAAACCGGGTTTTTGCACAAACAAATGTTCACTTTTATATATATACATAGATTTTTATAGAAAGAAATCAATATTATATTGGTATTTCCAGCGGAAGGACGGACAATTTCATAGTAAAAAATTACTATATTTTTAACTTTTTGTTTTTGTAATCATTTGTTGAACTTTAACAAAGCAAACTATATATATCGTTGAAAAGTCCCTTCTTTCCAAATCCGCTGAGAAACTTAAAAACGGTTCATATTTACTGGCTTATAAGTGCGTAAAAATTCTAAAAACCGGTTTTTTACCCGTTACTCAAAATGTTGGGGGTTTTGGGAAATTTGAAAGACAGATTCTTGTAGTGCTCAGCAGCACCTACCAGCAAAATAGTATAATTTCCCAGGTATTGACTTTTTTTGTCGCTCTGTGTTATTCATAGAAAAATGCGTGTGTCCGCAACGCACATTTAGATTGAAGTAGCATAAAAAGTGAAGTAAGTTGTACAAATAACACCAACATGTCTTCTTTATTTTACAGAAAAGAATATACTGATCACATAAAAAATTTCGCTAAATTTCACAAATTTTCATTGACACTTCAAGTTGCTGTGAAAATTTTATCGAATTTCGAATTTCTTTATTATTAAACCATAAATCCACAATATTGAAATGATGTGCGTATGATTAATATAAAATCTGCATGAAATTAATATTTCTCATACGTTTCATATACATATAAAGCGAGTACCATATACAATGTATATGTATATTATACATACACTACGGTGGCAGCAAAAATTCAACTTTGGATTTTCGGTAATGCCCGAGCGAAATATTGTGTCAGTTGTTATAAAACGGCTATGGTCAAAATTAGAGCAAAATCGGACAATATTAAGCCGAGCCTCAAAGAAGCGAAAGGTCAAATCTATATATATGAAAATAAGTTTGGCTTTGTTTGTTTGTATTTTATGGTATCGTATGGACTCGAGGGCGACATGATAGATCTTTTTGAAATTTTCACAGAATGTAGCTGTGTGGTGGGCATGGCCCCGCAATATCTGGAGGACTGTTTTTTTAATCGCCTTGAACATTGTGAAATTGTGTGGATGTATTTGGCAGCAAAGTTCGTGATTCAACAAAAACGGAATCGGATCAGTTGGCGGGGTAGAAAAATTGAAACTTTTAACGGCTGTATGTCATGAACTATAAGGAACATAAAGATGATATTTGGTATGTGTTGTCGGTCCACTATGAATTACAACCAGGGTGGTGGAGGTGGTGGGTGCCACACCCAATTTAAATATATTTTCACAGTATAGTAGAGATATATGAATTTACGAAAAAACCAGTAAGAAAGATTCAGTCGGGAAACCCGACTTACATATATACCCTCAGCCTCAATAAAACATAAAATTTTCTAGTATATTAATATTATTACCAAAACTTTAATCTGTTATAGCTTTACTAAATACAGAATTTGGGTACGATCCGGTTGGGTGAATTGATATTATTACTCGATTTTCAAAGTGGGCGGAATGATGTACTTGTATGGGAGGTACCAGAAGGGGCGGGGCCATGTAGCCCATTTGCAATACCGTAAGTAGTTTTGGGGAAATATTGACTCGTGCAAAATTGCAAACCATTTGATTGCGTCTTTCGAAAGTTATATTGACCGAATTTTTAAAAACAGCTTAAAAGTTAACTTTGTCAAAATGTCCCATACGGAAATTAGGTATGAAGATGGTGGGCGGTGCCACGTCCCATTTTCAAAAATCGCTCTGACGGCTTTTCTAATAGACCGATTGATGCGAATTTTACAAAGTGGTACTGCTGACCTGTTGATAGTCCGTGGCTATACTTTAATGTGATTGGATAAAGGGGCGTGGCTCCGCCCATACAACATGAAAATTAAAAATCCTATATCTCATTAACTGTCAGAGGTATTCATGTTCTTGGCGCAGTATGAATTACAGCTAGGGCGGAAGTGGGCTGTGCCACGCCACTTTTAAAATAAACCGTTATAACTGGCATAATAATAGTCCACTCGCTTTGAAATGGTAGATGATTTTGTCTACCTTGGCTCCGCCATAAACAAAATTAATAATGTCAGCCTGGAATTCAAAAGAGTAGTACTGATCGAAAACCGCTGCTATTATGCGCTATGCAAGCGATTTAATGACAAAGTGCTTTCTCGAATAACAAAGATCCAAATCTATCAGACTCTGATCCTACCTGTCTTGCTCTACAGCGCAGAATCCTGGGTAATGACACAAGCGGATCAATCTATTTTGGGAGTCTTTGGAAGAAAATTACTTCGCAAAATATTTGGACCCTTTATCGTTAACGGCGAGTACCTTTGTCGAATGAATCATGAGCTGTACAACGACATCGACGTAGTCAAGACCGAATGCGCTGGCTTAGACACGTTGTACGAATGGACGATAACGCTCCGGCTCGAAAAGTCTTCGGCAATAAACTCGATGGGCTGCGCAGGAGGGGGCGACCAAAAAGTGGTTTTTCGCCCAACATACAGAAAAAACTTAATCTACATGTCGGCACTATAGATATGACTTTACTGATGAACTGTTTACTATCGTCATAGAGCGAAAGATATTTAGCTTTAAAAATTAGTTATATAAGTTACTTAACTCAACATATTATTGTCGAGCTTAAGAAGCGTTTTTAATGTACTTTGTAGACCTACAAATATATAAAATAGCGTTTATATAGTACTTAGGACCGTAAGAAAAATCTGTGAAATATAGTACAAATTAATATTCAATAGCGAAGCATTGCCGGGCCCACTGGAACTGTATAATTTCTTACATTATCGGGTGGATCAAAAATATTCTTCACAGATTCTTTGTAGTTAAAGTAACATTTACTAACTTGCTAATCCACACTTGTATAAAGCAATATTAAAGAATAATCACCCTTTAACAGAGGGGGGGGGGGGTTAAAGGTTACGTGTGGCGGGCTTTTTTGACGTATTCAGACTTTGTTCATCTTTGCCAAAGTATAAAAATTTCATAAATATATATGTATGTATGTAAATCGTAATAAAATATGTGTATTAGGACAGCAAAAGATTAAAAGGCAATTTTGTATAAAAACTACCATATCAATCCAAATAATCTCAGTTTAATTCTTCCATCTGCAAAGAAAGCATTGTAACTAGAAAACGGTCTCAGCATTTCTCATAAATTAAAATCAAATCGCTAATTAATTTCTTAGCAAATATGAGTTGAAAAACATACGCTTTTGTATTTCTTATCGTCGCTTTGGCATTAACCAATACCATAGAAGCTAAACATAAAAGTCACAAGAGTTCTCGGAAGAGTGGTGGTTTTTTTGGTGGACTATTTAGTAGCAGTAAAAGCAGTTCTTCATCGCATCACAGCCACTATTCGAGTTATGGAAAACGTTTAAGTAGTTCCAGATCATCTGGAATCATAGTCATCTCAATGGGAATAATCTTATTCAGCTCCTTCATACAATCCACATTTGACTTACATTCACAATAGACGAGGTAAAGTTTTGATTTTGTATGGATACATATAATGTAATACGTTTTAAAGGAAACGACTCAATTATACTCAGTTATGTACAATATTTTGGTTATGAATTTTGAACCTTTTATTTGCTAATTTTGCCTCAAAAATATAAATTGATTTTTTAGTGTAATAACTACATAGCCTTTTTATTAACTGAATTTTTTTTTTTGTTTATACTTTAGACGATGACGATTTGTGGGGTTGAATGAAAAAATATTCACAGCTGCCATTTCGCTGTCTCACGATAAACTTAGAGCGTTGGGAAAATGAGAATTCGCAATTTTTTTCGCTTTTCTTTTACTTAAGCAGCCGCCGTTTCAATATTTTTTAAAATTATTTTTTTTAATAAAAGGTGAAAGTCATAGCTTTAAAACAGATGCAAGCTTTTAAAATTTCGGCAGAAGTTCTTATTTTTGGGGCTGCTTTCATGTGCAATTCTCAGAATTGAGTCCCAAATCAATGAGCTGAAAAATATTGTATTGTTGTATTGTTTATTGACGAATCCACTGAGGTGAAAATGTGCCTCATCACTGAAGATGATTTTTTTTCGAAAATTCATCATCCACTGTTGCCATTTCTTGCCACCATTCTGACCATTGACGACTTTTTGAATGGTCAAGAGGCTTTAGTTTTTGAGTCAATTGCACTTCGTAATGGTCAAGAGGCTTTAGTTGGAATGGTCAAGAGGCTTTAGTTTTTGAGTCAATTGCACTTCACGACTTTTAAAAAGTTTTTTAAAATTGGGCCAAAAATGTCCCATACGGGTGGGAGCTAGAGGGTTAAAATTTTCCGAGAAAATATTCCCCTGATTGTTTTAATATAGGTCTCCGAAGACATGAAATACCCCAAACGTATTTTTTCAGATGATTTTTCATATTCTTTGATTCGACTTTTGACCAAAAAAATGAAACTTTAAACCACTGTAAAAAAAATTGGTGACGTAGTGGAGCAAAATGGAGTTTAGGGTTGTGTTACAGAGGTCAAATGCTATCGTTTGATATTGGTTTGGTTCACCCCCGAAAAAGTGTGTTGCACTGTGTTATTCAAACTTTATTATATTTTGTCTGATGTTGCTAAGCGAAGCTATAAAAAAACTTTGGCGACTCCCTGTATGGACCATTTATTACTGCAAAGGTCATAGAAAAAGTCGACGGCGATGAGCTTGTAACGTGCATGACCAGCTTATAAACACGATTTAGTTACAGAAATGTATATCCGATGATTGAAATCTTAATGTTCTATGCCCAATGCTTAAGTAAGGCGTTTCAAGTGAGCACACCAATTACCATTGCATAGTGTTTTATGTTTGGGACCGATTACCATGCTGGAGATATCGCTCGTTTTGTGCAAGACCGTTTTTAATTTACACCCAACTTGTACGAAATGGAGGAATTCAAATAGCTCTCATGCGGAGTGTATAAAAGATATTAACATGAATTTTTTACACAACATGGAGTATGATGAAATGAAGAATTTTACATCATTAACTCAAAAATCACGTGTTTTGAATTATGACGGTCTTGGACAAAACGAGCGATATATGGTTCGATTTCTGTCTACAGCCATCTACATTTTTCATTCATCGAGAGAGCGATGTTGTCGACGGCAACTTCGCAGTATAGTGTAGAATCAATCGGCATGTCTAATAATGTCTACTAAAACATTGACGTTGGCATTCGTCGATAAGCAAGTAAGTGCCGTTAGTTGTGCTGTGTTAATTCACAACAATGCGAGAAGCTATCCCATACCTCATTCATGGGTTATACTGGGAAATAATGTTTTTTTTTCAAGTGTTTTATGTGAAATACTAATGTCCACCTGAAATAAACTGTTTGCACTTTATCAGTGTGATCGTCCGATTTTTGGTTACTTGCACTATGGTTGCGAAATCACGAAGTTGTCTATTTTTCTTCTTCATATATGGCATTGAAATTTATCCATCAGTAGCAGCACGTAGAAAAAAAATCAAGCGCTTCGGTCTTTTGCGCTCCGTAGATAGTTCGTCACACAAAGTTTAGATAACAGCTCCTTCACCGAAAAAAGTTTTGATCGCTCCTCCTGCACCGTCCAACGCGTTTGTTGCCAAATACTTTTAGAGCTGGATCATTTTTATACATTCGTACAGCGTGTCCAAGCCAGCACATTGTGTCTTTTTTAACGCGCTTGACTACTTCAATGTGTTGTTGTACATCTCTAATAGCCCATGGTCGACGACGGAACACGATGGGTCCAAATATTTACAAAGTATTTTTCACTCGAAGACTCCCGAAATAGATTAATTCACTTGTGGCATTAACCGAGATTCTGTGCTGTAGAGCAAAACAGGTAGGATCAGTGTCTGGTAAAATTGGATCTTTGTTCTTCGAGAGAGAGCTTTGATATAATATTAAATCGCTTGCATAGCGCATAGTAGCAGCGGTTTGCGATCGATATGTGCTCTTGATTTCCAGGCTGACATTAGTATTTTTGTTTACGAAGGAGCCATCATCTACCATTTCAAAGTAATAGTTCTCAACGCAGCGTCCCAAACGAGTAGATTATTTGTTCGTTGAAACAAATAACTTGGTTTTGTACTCATTTATCAACAGATCCACTTCTGTCGCCTGCTTCTCAATGCTCGAAAAGGCCGCAGTAACATCCAGCAGAACACAGTCAATGATATATATATCGGCATCGGCATACGCCAGCAACATGTGACTATTGTTTTAGATAATACAAGTCCTGTTTACCGCAGCCTTTCGCATGACCATCTACATTATGATGTTAAAGAGAACGCATAACAGACTATCGCCTTGTCAAAAACCTCTCTTGGTTGAAAGTAGCTTTGTTAAATTTTTGTCTATTTTCACTGAAGACTTCGTGTCAGTCAGTGTTCTTCCTTTAAGTCGTATCAGCTTCGTGGTGATATCAAACTCAGCCATAGCATCTAAGAGTTTCTGTCGCATCGGGCTGTCGATTGCAGCTTTGTAATCGATAAACAGATAGTAGATGTCAATCTGCATTTCTTGGGTCTTTTCTAAGATTTGTCGTAGTGCGAATATCTGGTTGGTCGCGGATTAACCAGGTCTAAAGCCACACTGAACATATCCAATCTGGTTCGTTATGATCACCTATGGGCAGGGAGCTCTCTCGGAGCTTCAAGAGCATAAGAGTTCGTTACGATACGAAGAAGCTACAACAAAAAACAACAAATAAAACATTAAGCACAACCACATGCAAGACTTTCAATGTAGTGGTGCACATAGCAGGTTATGATGGGTATTAGTCTTTCACATAACACACAGGCTTATCCCGCGATAATTCGTACCCAGACTTCGATTGACTTTCCTAATCACATAACGTAAAACAGTCAGATTCCAATTATCGGGCATGCATTCCTTGAGCCAAATCATGTTTAAGAGCGTACACGTTGCCACCTCATCGCCCCCGGCCTTAAAAAGCTCTGCTGGGAGTCAATCAGCTCCCGAAACTTTTAACCGCAGCTATAAGCCGTGCAATTGCTGTGGTGATCTCGTTTTGGCTCGGTGGTGTACAGTCTTCGCCGTCGTCAATGATTTGCGTGACTTATGCTGCCTTAGGGAACGATCTCTGTAATTACAGGCCAAAATAGTTGCTTTTTACCTTTTTATAGAACTATTGGGTTTCTCCTCTATCCCTGCACTTTTATATAATTAGGCACATTCTTTTGTTCCTTCGACGCCTTTTTCACGTGAAGAAGTGTTTCATCATCCTTCTCTACTCATGGTATCGTTCCGTCAGCGCACGCGTTTGCCATTGGTTGTCTGAGCGTACCAGAGTTTTTCTGAGCGTCGTTTTTTATAATCCAGGTTTTTAAGTTATTTAGAGAGTTAGTTGGAGTAGGTATTGGTTACCTCGGTGATATGCAACTTTGTGTTGTCTTGAGACATGATCAATGTGGTTTCTTGTATGTTGATTAGGCGTTTCATCTTCCTCCTCTTCTTATTAAAACGATCCGTCACTCCACGCGTTGACAAGTTTTTTATAACCCAGTACGGTCGTTGCGGCAGTGTTTATAGAATTCGCTACATGCTGCCACTGTGTGTGGGGAATATCAAGATTAGGGGAATTTTTAGCAGCAATTAAGAGAGTTGGTTGGAGTAGGTATTGGCTATTTTGGTGATATGCAGCTTTGTGATGTCTAGCTTGCATATCTTGGCTAAAACTAGGGGGTGATCCGAGTCATAATTTTCCCCTCGCATCACACGCACGTCCGTAATGGTTCAGACATGCTTTCCATCGACTACCATGTGATCAATTTGGTTTTTTTTGTATTTTGATCAGGGGATATCCAGGTTGCTTTGTGTGGGTTGTCTGGTTTCACTCACTTTCATTTAAGTACTCGACCAAAACTAATCAGTCTGAATTCGTCATCAGAGGTGTTTTTTTGTAGGCTGCATTTTCCGAATGCTGAACCAAGAGCATCTTCTATTCCTTTTCTAGCATTAAAATCTGCCTGAACAATTTTTAGGTCATGGGCAGGGCAGCGGTTATATATTTCTTCCAGGCACTAATAGAAAGCATTTTCATTGTCCTCGTCTATGTCTTCCATCGGGGCGTGTACACATTTCAGCGTAATGTAAAAATATTTCGCCTTGATGTGAATAGTTGCTATTCGGTCCCTTACAGGGTTAAACCGCGATACCAGATATCGAAGTCTCTTGCCGACTAGTAATCCACATCAAAATTCTTGTCTTTCTGCATGACAGCTGTAAAAGAAGTCACAGTTCTTTCGTCGTGTGTATCCCTGTCTCGTCTGTCGCATTTCCTGTATGACGGTGATGTCAGCCTTGTATTTATCGAGGACATCCGCTAGTTGGATGAATGCACCATTTCTGTAGAGTGTTCGGAAGGGTGTATATCCCTAAATCATGATTCTAGTTTCTTGGGGCTGCCAAAGTCACTAAGAGAGCCTTTGTGTTAAGCTTCAGTAACTTCAGTTACCTACTTTCTAAGATGCATCGTTGGCAGCCCAAGATTTAGGTTACTCAATATTGCGCCTTCTCACATTTGCTACTATTGAACGGATGTTGAGTGGTTTTGCCCGGGAAACACGTGCTCTATCGGACGTTGTCAACTGATTCAAAGAGAAGATCTGGTTATTCTCAAGTAATTAACGATCACTGACCCCCACCCATTTGTCGTACTGTGTTATCAATATCAAATGAATCGTAGACAATGTTGCTGTTCAATTTTTGCCAAAATCCATTCATATTGGAAATTACGTCCGCTTATACGTCAGACAAATATGGAATTCCTACAAAGTATTATCTGCATTTACATCTTATCTCTCTCTGTGTGTGCTCCAAATATAATACATAGCTCTGCGCGGCATATGGTCCACATACTTAATGGCCTTAGTCATTTATTCTTGGAGTAAAGCAAAAAGCATCGAAATACGACACATTTTAAGATAAGACATTGACATTTATTTTGCACTTTAATAATTTTACGCATATCCCACTTAATATGGCAATTTTGAAAAGAAATGTTATTTCGTTTCTAAGTAAAGAGTAATTGTTTTTTATGCCACCACTCCCCCTTCGTAATGACGGTATATTTCATTTGCTAAGAAGTTATATTTTTAGGAAGATATGTTTTTCGTGACATTTCGTCAGTCTTGCTGAATTAAATGGCTACGATAATTCTATTCTTATGAATCTTCAATCCTTCATTGATTCTATGAAAATTGAAAAGTATTAATATTTTTCAAAATTTCGTTATCAGATTGTTAATAGGCAGAATAGTCTCAGAAACTGTGTCACACCCCTTTTTGTAAAAGTTTGCATTGACCCATAAACTTTTGCTTGTCGATACTAGGGTGGCAGCGAAAGTTGGCAAACTTTGGATTTTAAATAATGCCCGAGCGGAATATTGTGTCAGTTGTTTCAAAACGGCTATTGTCAAAATTTGAGCAAAATCGGACAGTTTTAAGCCGTGCCCCAAAAAGGTCAAAGGTCAAATATATATATATGAAAATAAGTTTGTCATTGTTTATTTGCATTTTTAAGTACCGTATAGAGTCGAAAACAGCTTGATCGATCTATTTGAAATTTTCACAGAATGTACGTACCTGTGGTGAAAATAGGGTACTTGAATTATTGATATAACAAGTGGGCGTAGCCCCACCCATTGGACCCTATTTTTAAAACCGCAATATCTGAAGGACTGTTTCTCCAAACGCCTTTGTGTGGATGCATTTGGCAGCAAAGTTCGAGATCTAACAAAAACTGGGCGGGATCGGATCAGTGGGCGTGGTATAAAACTTGAAACTTTAAACGTCTGTATCTCATGCACTATCAGAGGTATGAAGATGATATTTGGTATAGGTGTTGTTCGTACAGTTAGAATTACAGCCAGGGTGGACGTGGGCGTTGCAACGCCCCCTTTTCAAAAATTGCTCTGACGGCTTATCTAATAGACCGATTTGTACGAAAATTTTACAAAGGGATTCTGATGCCCTGTTGATAGTCCTTGGCTATATTTTGTTGTGATTGGATAAAGAGGCGCGGCACCGCCCATTGAACCCTATTTTTGAAACCGCAATATCTGGAGGACTTTTTCTCCAAACGCCTTTGTGTGGATGCATTTGGCAACAAAGTTCTAAATCTAACAAAAAATGGGCGGGATCGGATCAGTGGGCGTGGTATAAAACTTGAAACTTTAAACGTCTGTATCTCATGAACTATAAGAGGTATAAAGCTGATGTGATTTTTGGGTACTCTATGAATTATAGCCAGGGCCGTTATAACGGTCATAATAATAGTTTGATCGTCCTGAAACTTTCACAGCATAGTAGAGATATTACCTGGCTATTTGCTACCAAGTTGGCAAAAAGGGCCTAGGCGTCGCCCACACATGTCTATATTTGATTATTTTATATATTTACTAGAAAACTAGTAATACGTGAAATTAGTGATAAACAACGGTTATGTGATTACAATTATACAGGGTGGCCCAAATGAGACAAATAATTTCACGCAGCATATCCATAGTTTGCCTAGCAGTATGCGCAGTGGCTCCATCTTGTTGATATCACAAATTAGGTTGTTGCTCCACCATTGGCCGCAAAAAGTTGTCGATCATTGTTCTGTAAGAATCCCCGGAGACCGTTTCTGGCGTTTCATCCTCATTCTCAAAGAATTGTGGGCCGATGATTTTTGTGGCCATAATACCGCACCAAACTGTGCATCTGATTGGGTGTGACTGATGCTGATGTATTGCCCTTGGATTTTCGGTGCCCCACAACCTACAGTTTTGTTTATTCACAAACGGCGATAATTTCACTGCGTCAGAACAATTGATCGTTGAGAAGAATAATAAAAATCGATAATTTTATTGCGTTGTTGTGGACTGTACGTATTCATTTTAAATTTCCAAGAGTTCAGTTATAATCTGCAAAAACAAAAAATAAATTATGTTAAAAAATAAAAAAGTTATTTGTGTTTCACATCAGCTGGTCTTATTTGGTCCAACCTGTAAAACTTTGAACCGCAAAAAAAAAGAAGAGTTTGTATGATGGGCGTTACTTTCAGCCTCTCAAATCCATTTTTTCAAAATTTTTTTACTGATATGTCAAACACTGAGCTTAAATTCTTTATATGAGATAAGAATATTGTTATGCATTTTTAACCCCCAAAAAGGGGCAATTTGTATGGGAGGTGGAAGTAGGTTTTGTCCGATCTTGCTCATCTTAGAACCTAATCTTCGCTTAGAGGATGGAAGCTTGTATACCAAATTTTAGCACGATAACTCTAACACCACGGCTGCACTCGGTGGGACAGATAGACGGACACTCTTAGAAAAGGGGTAGTTTTTTTTTGATAGGTGATAATTCTTAATTTTTTTAAATTTGTTTCAGCTAATTGGGACTATTGTTTCTCGAATTATGTCAAACAAAAGAGCCTAAAAACGTGACAAATTCCCCTATACGATACTTACTAACTTGAAAACGATATTAAATTATTATGGCATGTAACTTGACAAAACGAATGATGCAGAACTTCTTCTTTTTGGGGCTACTTTCACATGCAGTTCTCAGAATTGAGTCCCAAATCAATGAGCTAAAAAATTTTGTACTGTGTTATGATGCCTTCCATACGCCTACCTTTTTTTAAGTACATTAACTGTAGTTAAACTAGGCAAAAATATCTCTATTAAATAGGTCCACAATACACAATGCCTTTGCAGTTAAAAAAAAAACTCACACTGACGAAATTTTGATCCATCCTTGTTTAATACATCATTAAAGAATAATCTCTTTTATGTTGGGGGTTAATGTTATGGGTTAAGTGTGGCATATTCGGACTTCGTTATATTTCATCTGTGCCAAAGCATATCAATTTCATATGTATACATATTGTAATCGCAATAGATTATATGTTTTTTTGGGACAACTAAAGAACCAAAGGCAATTTAGTATAACAACTACCACATCAAACCAAATAATTTCAGTTTAATTTGTTAATCAGCCAAGAAAGCATTGAAAACAAAGAACAATCTTTGTATTATTGATAAATCAAAAACAAAAAATTGTTAATAAATATGAATTGGAATATATACGCTTTTGCGTTACTTATTGTCGCAATGGCTTTAACAAATACCATAGAAGCTAAAGGAGGCAGAAGTAGCAGTAGTAGCAGCAGAAGTAGCAGTAGTAGCAGTAGTAGCAGCAGTAGTAGCAGCAGAAGTAGCAGCAGTAACAGCAGAAGTAGTAGCAATAGTGGTTCTCGAAGCAGTGGTGGATTTTTTGGTGGATTATTTGGTGGCGGCAGTTATTCTTCGTCCTCATCGTTTTTCCGCCACTATCCCTCAACGAATTATGGAAATAGTTATAGTTCCAGATCATCTCCGTCATCTGACTGGGAACCATCTTATTCAGCTCCTTCATACAATATACCCACTATAACTACCACTAACACTACTCCCTATCCCTATCTTTACTTCCGCCCAGATGGTAAATTTTTAAATTTGCATATCGATTTTTTTCATATGTATTTTAATGACATAATGCCGCAAACATATAATGAACTACGATACAGTTTGACTCAGTTATGAACAAAATTTTGGTTATGAATCTTGAACCCTATTGAGCATATTTTCCTAATTAATTTCCTTTTTTCTGTTTTCAAAACCAGAATTAATGGCTCGACGTTACAAAAATTTTGTGAAAACGCTCAAACAATCGACAATTTTTTTAAATTTTAAGAAAACCTATTAGCAAAATGTAAGGCTACATGTATAGAGCTAAAGGATGCTTTGTACAAAAGTAAAAAGCTTAGTTGATACAAATAGCCACTTAGATATCAAACAATTTTGTAATATATAGCTTGAGTTAAGCTTCAGCGATTAAAGTTAATTGTTTGAACCCTTTTATGCATATGTAAATCAAAATCGATTTTGAACATTTTAGTCCAATTTTATTAATATTATTTTTTTTTGTTTTTGTTTATATTGTAGATTCCGACGAGGACTTAAGGTCTTCTAATCCTGCAACTGTCCTTGCAAATTTGAATAGCAAATATCCACATTTAGCATTTGACCCGAATTCCTATTCGTATTGAGAAAAATCCATAATTCCTATTGAGAAAAATCCATAGAATCCAAATCAAAAAGTCGTTTAGACACAAGAACACAATAAATAACATCATATTGTTTAACTTAAAAACCTTAATGCTATGTAATACACATTGTACAGCTTTTTGTTTTCTAAATAAACTGAAATAAAAAACAAATACAGCAATTTGTAACGTGGTTTTCTCGTCGGCTGAGGTAAGTCCAGTCGTCGCCAGGGTCGCCATAAGGACCCACAAAACCTTACGGAATAAGAACTCAGTAGATTTTCCATGACTAGGGCAAAATAACAATATTATTTATTGATAGTGTAAATCAAACTTATAATCTACTGGATAAAGTATTTAGATACGAAACAATTCGGATTCATTGATAGCGTTGTTGTCTTGTCCGGTAATTTGTACCCAGGTCGATTTTAGATGATCGATAACTTTTAGTATACGCTCGGCGAATATTGATGTGGCCTCTGACTGCGATGACAAGTTTCGGGACTTGATTCGATTTACGATAATCGAGAATTTTATGGAACGATCGATTTGAGGTGATCGAGAACTTTAGACTATACTCCCAAAACTGTAGAGGTCAGATAGGTCAGGATTGTTTAGGTATTCAGGAACGTGGTAATTCGGGTACTTTCGATGATTCAGGCTCGTACCAGTAACTTGGCAGTGATAATTGATGTCTCGGGTTTCGTCGGGGTTCCAGGTTAATATCAGCAATTGTCGGGTTTTCAGGTTAATATCAGGAATTGATGGTTAATGACTCAGGTTCGTCGGTGGTTCGGGTTAATGTCAACAATTCATATCAGGTTCATATCAGCAATACTGGTGCATCTTGATGATTCGGGTTCGTCGGTGGTTCAGGTTTATATCAGCAATACGTGGTCGTTTTGATGATTCGGGTTTTGTCTGGTATTCGGGTTAACTTCAGCAATTTCGGAACATATTAAAGCTTCGGCTTTCGTCGTAAATCAATTTGATATCCGCAACTCAGGATCGTGTTGATGATTCGTGTTCTTCGATGATTCGGCTTTCGTCGTAAATTAATTTGATATCCGCAACTCAGGATCGTGGTGATGATTTGTGTTCTTCGAAGATTCGGCTTCCGTCATAAATCAATTTGATATCCGCAACTCAGGATCGTGTTGATGATTCGTGTTCTTCGATGATTCGGCTTTCGTCGTAAATCAGCTTGGTGCCCGCAATTATGGATCGTGTTGATGACTCGTGTTCCCTAGTAGATCGACTTTTGCAACTCGTAGTTATATCGATTCCGAATTCGCGACCGAACTAAAAATCGTACCCGACGGAGTGTTAGTATCAAAATGCTACGGTGCTAATTTGTAATGCAATGCTACAGGAACGAAGAGTATCTTCGTGTACCAGACCGAAATCTGTGCAACCGACGAGACGGTACAACCAACCGGGGTTGGATTCAACAGACCGAAGTCCGATTCAACAGACCGAAGTCCGATTTAACAGACCGTAGTCCGATTTAACAGACCGAAGTCCGATTCAACAGACCGAAGTCCGATTTAACAGACCGAAGTCCGATTCAACAGACCGAAGTCCGATTCGACAGACCGAAGTCCGATTCAACAGACCGTAGTCCGATTCAACAGACCGAAGTCCGATTCAACAGACCGAAGTCCGATTTAACAGACCGAAGTCCAATTCAACAGACCGAAGTCCGATTCAACAGACCGAAGTCCGATTCAACCAATGGAGTTTGGGTTAAACCAACAAAAGTTGGTTCAACTGACCGAAGTCCGAATAAACAAAAGAATATTTCTTTCGATAAATGATTGCCCTGAGAAGGGCAAGGGCAATAAACTTCGCTGCTTACAACCGACCAACTACTAAGCAAAATGTGCGATCATTTAAGTAAGTGGAGCTCTCGATGTAATAAGAATTATATCACAACACATCACACAGCATTGAACAACACTTTCCCTTGTGATGTCGTCCCCTTAATGTGTTTGGTTGGGTGTTCGTTGTCGCGATCATTCGCCGTTCGTGGCGATTGCCGAATGTGTCGTTTGAGGCGGTCGTGCGATCGGTGGAATTCATGTTTGGCCTTCAAGTAGTTAAAGAATTATCAGTATTGAAGGGCAAATGAAGGTTGTAGGTGGCCGCTCGCGTATTTGGAGTTGCGGCCTTTGTTGTGAACGAAGTAATTGAAAGTATGTATGCAGGTTGAGTTTGTTGGCGATGTTGAAGGTCAAATAAAGGTTGTTTAGAGAAATAATTATGTATGTAGGTGAATGTATGTACGGACGACTGGCGTCACGTTACAAATTTCTGATAAATGCACAAATATCACAGCACAGCATTTTCCAGCTCACTGATTTGGGACTCAATTCTGAGAACTGCACGTGAAAGTAGCCCCAAAAAGAAGAAGTTCTGCACCATTCGTTTTGTAAAGTTACATGCCATAATAATTTAATATCGATTTGAAGTGGGTAAGTATCGTATAGGGGAATTTGTCACATTTTAGGATCTTTTGTTATTTGGTGGCGTATGATTATCTAAGCTGTGCATCTTTGATGACTGACATGATTTCGTCACTTATGCTGCCTTCAGGAACGATCAGAGTACTACAGTGTTCTCGCCATATATGCAGCACACTCAAAGTATCCGTGACCAGATTATCTTCACTGCCCTTGCAGATGTTAATCCTTGCTCCCTGTTAGAACTTTCGAGCTTAACCTCTATCCCTGTAATTTTCGATATCCTGACTCTCTCTTTTCTTCCATTGACGCTTTTTTCCGCCTGAAGAGGCGTGTCATCTTTTCATTAAAACGCTCCGTCACTGCACACGTTGGTATTGGCTGCATTTTTTCCCTGTATACGGCATCCTTTTCCTCAGACATTGCGCGACATTCCTCATCGTACCAGGGCTTGTCTGAGCTTGGTTTTTCATAACCCAGCATGGCCGTTGCGGCAATGGTCATAGAATTCGTAATATGCTCCCACTGTGTGACGGGTTTGTTTGTCAGTGGTATGCAGCTTTGTGATGTCCAGCTTAATTTGCGTTTGGTTACGAGCGTTTTTAGCACTTAACAATCGGGTGCGTTGCGTAGGGTGCAACTAGGGGGGTGAACCGAGTCAACTTTTGCACCGAGACTCACATACATGTCCATAACGTTTGAGACATGCCTTCCATCGATTTCCATGTGATTAAACTGGTTTCTTGTCTTTTGATCAGGGTTTATACAGGTTACCTTCTGAATATCTTCACCGCCGTGTTTTTTGCCGACGCGAAGCTAACCGCTCTAAATCTCTTATAGGATCCCATTTTCCTATTTTAGAATTAAAATCTCTCAGAACAATTTTAATGTCAAGGGCAGGACAGCAGCTAAATATTTCCTCCAGGCCATATATATTAAAAACCTCGTCTTTGTCTTCCGTCGGAGCATGTAGAAATGTTTCTCCTTGAGCCGGATAGTGGCTATTCGGGCACTTACAGCGTTAAACCGCGAGATCAGATGTCAAAGTCTCTTGGCGACTACGAAACCACATTCAAATTCGTGTCTTTCTGCATGGCAGCTATAAAAGATGTCACAGTTTTTTCGTCGTCTGCATCCCTGTCCCGTCTATCGCATTTCCTGAATGACAGTGATAACAGTCTTGTACTTGTCGAGGTTTTCCGCAAGTTAGATGGAGGCACCACCTCTGTAGAGAGTTCAGAGAGTTCCAGGTGTATACCCCTAAATCATGATTGTAGTATCTTGGGAGATAGGCTTTGTGTTAAACTTTAGTTACCTACCTTCTAAGATGCATCGTAGGCAGCATTCCATTTAGGTTACTCAACATTGCGCCTTCTCACATTTGCTACTATTAAACGGATGTTTAGTGGGAAACACGTGCTCTATCGGACGTTGTGGACTAATTGGGGACCTCCAAAGAGAAAATCTGGTTATTATCAAGTAATTAACGATCACTGACCCCCACCCATTTGTCGTACTGTGTTATCAATAGCTAGTGGTTATTAGACAATGATGCCAAAAATCATTTATGTTGGAAATTACGGCCGCTTATACGTCAGAAAAGTATGGAATTCCTACAAATCATTATCAGCAAATACATCTTATCTCTCTCTCTCTCTGTGTGCTCCAAACATAATACATAGGTCAGCGCGGCATATGGTTCAAATACTTAATGGCCTTAGTCATTTATTCTTGGAGTAAAGAAAAAAACGTTGAAATATGACAAATTTAAATATTTTGCACTTTAATAATTGTATGTTTATTCCACTTAATATGGCAATTTTAAAAAGAAATTTTATATTGTATCTAAGAAAAAAAGTAAATGTTTTTTATGCCACTACTCCCCCTTCGTGATGACGGTATATTTGATAAGAAGTTTCTTTCTGGCAGCAAAAGTTAGGAAACTTTGGATTTTTAACTATTGTCAAAATTTGAGCGAAATCGGACAGTTTTAAGCCGTGCCCCAAAAAGGTCAAAGGACAAATCTATATATATGAAAATAAGTTTGTCATTGTTTATTTGCATTTTTAAGTACCGCATAGAGTCGAAAACAGCTTGATCGATCTATTTGAAATTTTCCCAAGAATGTACGTACCTGCGGTGAAAACAGGGTACTTGAATTTTTGATATAACAAGTGGGCTTAGCCCCACCCTTCGGACCCTATTTTTAAACCCGCAATATCGGAAGGATTGTTTCTCCAAACGCCTTTGTGTGGATGCATTTGGCAGCAAAGTTAGTGATCCAACAAAAAATGGGCGGGATCGGATCAGTGGGCATGGTATAAAACTTTAAACTTAAAAAGTCTGTATCCTATGCACTATCAGAGGTATAAAGCTGATATTTGGTATATATGTTGTTCGTACAGTTAGAATTACAGCCAGGGTGGACGTGTTGCCACGCCCCCTTTTCAAAAATCCCTCTTACGGCTCATCTAATAGACCATATTGGTACGAAAATTTTACAAAGGGGTTCTGATGACCTGTTGATAGTCCTTGGCTATATTATGTTGTAATTGGATAAAGAGGCGCGGAACCGCCCATTGAACCCTATTTTTAAAACCGCAATATCTAAAGGACTGTTTCTCCAAACGCATTTGTGTGGATGCATTTCGCAGCAAAGTTCGAGATCTAACAAAAAATGGGCGGGATCGGATCAGTGGGCGTGGTATAAAACTTGAAACTTTAAACGTCTGTATCTCATGCACTATCAGAGGTATGAAGATGATATTTGGTATGTGATTTTTGGGTACTCTATAGCCCTTAAAACAGTCATAGTAATAGTGTGATCGTCCTGAAAATTTCACAGTATAGTAGAGATATTACCAGGCTATTTACTACCAAGTTGGCAAAAAGAGCCTAGGCTCCGCCCACACATGTCAATATTTGAATATTATATATTTACTAGAAAACTAGCAATCCGTAAAATTAGTGATAAACAACAGTTATGTGATTACATTTATATTTTGTAAAACTTTGAGCCGCAAAAAAAAGAAGAGTTTGTATGATAGGCGGGCGTTACTTTTAGCCTCTCACATCCATTTTTTTCAATATTTTTTACTGAATTGAATGGAATTGTTTATATGAGATGAGAATATTGTTATGCGTTTTTAACCCCCAAAAAGGGAGAGTTTGCATGGGAGGTGGAAGTAGGTTTTGTCCGATCTTGCTCATTATAGAACTTAACCTTCGCTTAGAGGATGGAAGCTTGTATACCAAATTTAAGAACGATAACTCTAGACGGACACTCTTAGAAAAGGGGGAGTTTTTATGATAGGTGGCTGCAGTTTTTGTCCGGTAATGCTTAGAACATCTTAGAACATAACTTCCGCAATTGCTTTAAATTAAGGATATAATCGCGGGGAGAGACAGGCGGCGCCCCAAAAAGGGGAAATGTGTATGAGAGATTGGAGTAGTATTTGTCTGATAATGTTCATCTCAGAACTTAACCTCTGTTTAGAGCGTAGAAACTTACATAATAAATTTCTGCTTGATATTTCTTAAACTACGGTTGCAATTGCGGGGACAGATAGACGGACACCCCCAAAAAAGGGAAGTTTGTATGGGACATGGGTGTAGTTTTTGTCCGATCTTGCTCATCATAGAACTTAACATCCGCTTAGAGGATAGGAGGTTGCATACCAAATTTCAGCTCGATAGCTCTAAAACTGTGACTGTAATCGCAGGGACAGAACCCAAAAAAAGGGGCAATTTGTATAGGAAAAGAAAAGAAGTTTGCATTTCCAAGTTAAAATAATGTAATATCGTCATTGCTCTATGCAAGTAGACAAAACTTGGAAAAACCGAGCGGTTTACCCCACAGCTTACACAGTACAACTCATGATTTTGGGACATAATTCTAAGAACGCACGTGAAAGTAGCCCCAAATAGAAGAAACTCTGCACCATTCGTTTTGTCAAGTTACATGCCATAATAATTCAATATTGATTTGAAGTTAGTAAGTATCGTATAGGGGAATTTGTCACGTTTAAGGCTCTTTTGTTATATTGTTATATGGTGGCGTATGATTATCATAAGTAGTATTCCACGTAAATCATACGCCACGGAGTACAACAGATTTATGGTAACTGCTACCAAATAAACTCAGTTCTAAATCATTTGATGAAAGGAAAAGTGAAACTGTGGCTTATGTAGGGAAATGTTATATGAACAGATTAAAGAAATTGTAATTCTTAATTATTTTAAATTTGTTTCAGCTAAATCGGACTAGTGGTTCTCGAGTTATGTCAAACAAAAGAGCCTAAAACGTGACAAATTTCGCTATACGATACTTACTTACTTCAAACCGATATTAAATTATTATGACATGTAACTTGACAAAACGAATGATGCAGACTTTCTTCTTTTTGTGGCTACTTTCACGAGCAGTTCTCAGAATTGAGTCCCAAATCGATGAGCTGAAAAATGTTTTACTGTGTAGGTCTACAATTCACAGTTTCTTTGGAGTTAAAGAAAAAACTCACACTGACGACATTTTGATCCATCCTTTTTTAATACATCATTGAAGAATAATCTCTTTTATGATGGAGAGGTTATAGGTTAAGTGTGGCAGATTTTTTGTCATATTCAGACTTCATTATCTTTCATCTGTGCCAAAGCATATCAATTTCATATGTATACATATTATAATCGCAATAGATTATATGTTTTTTTGGGACAGCTAAAGAACCAAAGGCAATTTAGTATAAAAACCACCACATCAATCCAAATAATCTCAGTTTAATTGTTTAATCAGCCAAGAAAGCATTGAAAACAAAGAACAGTCTTTGTATTATTGATAAATCAAAAACAAAAAATCGTTAATAAATATGAATTGGAATATCCCAGCGGCGAAATTTGAGAGGCCTTATTCATATAATGCATGCAGTAGTCATTATTTGGGAATAACATTTCAAATAAGGAATACAGAACGCATGAGTTTTCATCAGATTTAGGCATATAATGGACTGACCTGCCAAAGACATGTAAAAAGAAGGCAGAGGGATTTCATACACATCCCCTCTCGCTTCCAAATAGCAGGGGTATTGCATGTCTTCTAAATGGAAAGAATTGTTAATACGTTTTTTTTCTACTTTTGTGAAGGCCTGCCAGAGGCCTTTGAAAAGAAGGCAGAGGGATTTCATACACATACCCTCTCGCTTCCAAATATAAGGGGTATTGGATGCCTTCCAAATGGAAAAAATTGTTAATTTCCGTGGAAGGGGTTTTTTTTAAACAGTGTATCATTAGTTTCAACCACACAATTCAAATGCATCTTCATAGGCTAGACAGTAGCATGGCTGACTATTAATCACGAGGTAGTGGGTTCAAACTCCAGCAATGTTTACTGTCGTTGAAAAAATATGTAAGTAAAGAGAAAAATATATATAAGTGAGAAATATCTAAAAATAACCGGTGCGCTCTCAAAAAAAAATAAATAATTTGAGGGTGCACTGTATAGTTTTTGTTGTATTTGCAAGTCATTATTTTGTCATGTGTATGCAGGCCTTCCATAATGCCTTCTTACAGAAAGCTTCCATAGGGCCCCTTTATAGAAAGTTTCCATGAGGCCTTCTTATAGAAAGCATCCATAAGGCCTTCTTATGGAAACCGGCGACGGAAGGCCTTATTTTCCAATGTCACGCAATGTAAAAAAAGAAAGGAAGAAAGAAGGCCAAGGAAGGCATACCGGCTCAAAAAGAAGGCCTTCAAACTCATGAACGAAGGCCTTCCTTCTCATGATTTCCGCCGCTGGGATATACGCTTTTGCATTACTTATCGTCGCAATGGCTTTAACAAATACCATAGAAGCTAAAGGAGGCAGAAGTAGCAGTAGTAGTAGCAGAAGTAGCAGCAGTAGCAGAAGAAGTAGCAGTAGTAGCAGCAGTAGTGGTTCTCGAAGCAGTGGTGGATTTTTTGGTAGATTATTTGGTGGCGGCAGGAAAAAAAGTTCTTCGTCATCCTCATCGCATTACCACCACTACCCTTCAACGAGTTATGGAAATAGTTATAGTTCCAGATCATCTCCGTCTTCGGAATGGGGGTCATCTTATTCAACTCCTTCATACAATCCACCCACTACCACTACCACAACTCCCTATCCTCATCGGTACCACCGCGAAAAAGGTAAATTTCTAAATTTTTGTATTGATTTTTTACATATGTGTTTAAATGGCATAATGCCACTTATTAAGTCTTATGTGGCTATTTTTTAGCAAAATATAAGGCTACATGTAAGGAGCTAATAATTTTAAACTAAAATCTTCGTATACTGCTTAATTAGATGCAGCGATGTCAATGACAGTTGAGTTAAGCTTCAGCTATTAAAGTTATCTGCTTGAACCCTTTTATGCATATGTAAATCAATATAGATTTTAAACTTATTAGTGACATTTTATTAATTTTATTTATTTTTTGTTTGTTTTTATTGTAGATTCCGACGAGGACTTAATGAGTCTTAATCCTGCAACCGTCCTTGCAAATTTGAATAAAAAATATCTACAAATGGCATTGAACCTGAATTCCTATTACTATTGAGAAAAATCCATAATTCCTATTGAGAAAAATCCATATTATCCAGACCAACAAAATGCTGTTTGGACACAAGAACACAATAAATTAATATTGATACCTTAATATTACGCAATACACATTGTACACCTTTTTGTGTTCTAAATAAAGTGAAATAAAAAACCAATACAGCAATTTCTGATAAATACACAAATATTTTATTTCAAAGATCTTGGGTTTTTTTCCCCAAAATTTGGGATAACAAATGATTTTTTACATATTACTTGTAGGTGGACTAGACTTTTTTAAAAATTTGACTTCGTCTTCGTTTTATTTGGCAGCAGCAAAAGAAAATCATCCATCAGGATCCGTAAGCAGAAAGAGTTCCAAGCGCTTGGGTCTTTTCTGCTTCTCAGATAATTCGTCACACAAAGCTTACACAGCACAACACATGATTTTGGGACTCAATTCTGAGAACTGCAAGTAAAAGTAGCCCCAAAAATAAGAAGTTCTGCATCATTCGTTTTATCAAGTTACATGTCATAATAATTTAATATCGATTTGAAGTTAGTAAGTATCGGATAGGGAAATTTGTCACGTTTTAAGCTCTTTTGTTTGACATAACATAAATACTATGTATATGGTGGCGTATGATTATCATAAGTAATATTCCACGTTAACTATACGTCATTGAGTACAACAGTTTTATTATAACTGCTACAAAACAAACACAGTTCAAACTCATTTGATGAATGGAAAAGTGAAACTGTGGCTATTGTAGGAAAACGTTATATGAACAAATTAAAAGATATGTAATTCTTAATTTTTGTACCCTTCACCATGCGATAGGGAGTTTGTATTGGAGGTGGAAGTACTTTTTGTGCGATCTTAGTCATCTTCGAACTTAACCTCGGTTTGAGGGACAGAAGCTTGCATACTAAATTTAAGCTCAATTTCTCTTAAATTATGGCTGTAATAGCCGCGATAGGCAGACGGACAGCCGGACAGAAGGGGATGTTTGTATGGGAGATGGGGGTAGTTATTATCCGCTCCGGTTCATATTAGTACTTAACCTCCGCTTAGAGGGTATAACACAGTAGAACATTTTTTAGCTCATTGATTTGGGACTCAATTCTGAGAACTGCATGTGAAAGTATCCCCAAAAAGAAGCAGTTCTGCATCATTCGTTTTGTCAGGTTGCATGCCAAAAGAATTTAAAATCGATTTACAGTTAGTAAGTATCGTATTGGGTAATTTGTCACGTTTTAGGCTCTTTTGTTGAGTCCCAAAATCATGTGTTGTACTGTGTAAGATGGCCTATTAAATTTCAGCTCATCATTGATTATGCTACTGCTGTAATCGCGGGGACAGATAGACGGAAACCCGCAATAATCGGAGTTTGTATGGGAGGGGGGAGTAGTTTTTGTCCGATCTTGTTCATCCTATTAATATTATAAATGTGAATGTCTGTCTGTTTATTTGTTTGTTTGTTTGTTGCTCAATCACGCCTAAACGGCTGAACCGATTTCAATGAAATTTGGAAGACAGTTAGTGTACTATATGGAAATTAGTATAGGCTATATATTTAGTAATTTTTTATCCTATGGGCGGAGTGGGCGTGGCAAAACTTTTTTTAGAGCTAGAGAGATAAAATTTGATACCCAGATAGTACTCCACAACACGAATATGAATATGGAGACGAAATTTAAATTTTGGACCCAATGGGCGGAGTGGGCGTGGCAAAACATTTTTTAGAGCTAGAGATATAAAATTTGATACCCAGATAGTTCTCGACAACACGAATATGAATATGCTGACGAAATTGTTATTTTAGACCAGTTGGCGGAGTGGGCGTGGCAAAATTTTTTTTTAGCTAGATATATAAAATTTGATATCCAGATAGTACTCAACAACGCAAATATGAAGATTCAGACAAAATTTTATTTTTTGACCTAATTGGCGGAGTGGGCGTGGCAATTTGATACCCAGATAGTACTCGACAACATAAACATGAATATGCAGACGAAATTTTAATTTTTGACCCAATGGGCGCAGTGGGCGTGACAAAGCGCTTTTAGAGCTAGAGAGATAAAATTTTATACACAGATAGTACTCGACAACACAAATTACAATATGCAGATAAAATCTTCCCTTTTGAGACAATGGGCGGAGTGGACGTGGCAAAACTTTTTTTAGAGCTAGAGAGATAAAATTTGATACCCAGATAGTACTCGATAACACGAATATGAATATGCAGACGAAATTTTTATTTTTGACCCAATGGGCGCAGTGGGCATGACAATACTTTTTTAGAGCTAGAGATATAAAATTTTATACCCAGATAGTACTCGATAACACGAATATGAATATGCAGACGAAATTTTAATTTTTGACCCAATGGGCGCAGTGGGCGTGACAAAGCCCTTTTAGAGCTAGAGAGATAAAATGTGATACCCAGATAGTACTCGAAAACACGAATATGAATATGCATACGATATTTTAATTTTTGACCCAATGGGCGAAGTAGGCGTGACAAAAGTTTTTTTAGAGCGAGATACATACAATTTAATATCCAGATAGTACTCGACAACACAAATATGAATATGCAGACGAAATTTTAGTTTTGGACGCTATAGGCATATTGGTTATGGCAAAACTTTATGATATATGCAATATGATACATACATACAATACAATACATACATGCAAACAAAATGTTAATTTTCGATTAATGGGCAGATTTACCGTAGCCAAGTGTTTATTTTTAATCAGTGGGTGGAGGGCGTGGCAAGACTGTATTTAACCTTAAAAAGATAACATTTGATACACACATAGTACTTGGCATTACAATTACAAATTTGCGGAGGAAATTTTATTTGTATTTTAGCCCTCGAGAGATGCAACACAATAAATAAACAAAACTATGTGCAACAATTACAAAAATTTAATCAATGGGCGGAGGGGGCATGCTTAAAACGGATCTTAGCCGTAGAAAAATAAAATTTGGTACACAGATAGTATTCGGCACTACAATTACAATATTGCATAAGACAATTTTAATATTTTTATCCTAGAGACACAATAAAACGTTATTGATTGAATTGAATTGATTGGACATAAGATCAACGCTTAAAATCATCCCATTAAGAAAGCAAGCCAACCATATTATTATCGAGTTAAGGAAACGTTGCCAAAGTATGTTTTAAATTGGCATATGCACAGCTTTTATAACTGTCAGCCAATTTTAATTGATATACGTGTATTATATTAAGTTAATTTTGTAATATTAGTCAATTATGCAATAGCGAAGCATTGCCGGGTCCACTAGTGTTATACTATTTCAGAAAACAAGTACCACTTTTATCACATTGCAACAAAAAATGGTAGAAATTTGCATCACAAAACAAACTGTAAGGAAAACTTGAAGTACCTTTCCTAATAACACAGTACAAAATTTTTCAGTTTATTGATTTGGGATTTAATTCTGAGAACTGAAAAGAAAGAAGCCCCAAAAAGAAGAAGTTCGGCATCATTCGTTTTATCAAGTTACATGTCATAATAATTTAATATCGATTTGTAGTAAGTATAATATAGGGGAATTTGTCACATTTTATGCTCTTTTTCATTGATCACATAATTTTGAACTGTGTTTATTTTGTAGTAGTTACAATAAAACTTTTTTACTCTGTGGCGTATGATTTACGTGGAATATTACTTATGATAATCATACGCCACTATATAAAAATATAACAAAAGAGCCTAAAACGTGACAAATTCCCGTATACGATACTTACTAACCTCAAATCAATATTGAATTATTATGGCATGTAACTTGACAAAACGAATGGTGCAGAGTTTCTTCTATTTGGGGCTACTTTCACGTGCCGGGTCCACTAGTCTATATATATAAAAGGCTTGGGTGACTGACTGATCTCTCCCCAGCCCAAACGGCTAAAGCTAGAACGGTATAATTTAGAATGTAGGTTTCTTTTATGACTAAGAAGGGCACTAAGAAGGGATTTCTGGAAATTTGGACTGCAAGGGGATTATATGGGCCTGCCACCGCCCCATACAACTGGAATTTTAAAATGGCTGTATCTTTTAAACCATTTTAGGTACGAAGTCGAGATTTGGTACTTATATTGGTCGTATAAGAAAAAATACTTTTTTCGTGAAAAGAGGGCGGTGCCACACCCCTTTTTAAAAAATAGTTATATTGGCCAAATAAATGAACCGATTGTAACTAAATTTTCTATGTGTGCTACTGTCCATAAGGCCTCTATCAAAGGCTACATGAAAACATAATTAGACAAAGGGGCGTGGCACTGCCCACACAAACCGAAATTGCTATCGGTCATATCTCAAGAGCCATTAGAGGTATAAAGATGAGATTTGCTACATATGTTACTGATACAACGAGGATAACGTCTCGCTGGAAAACGGGCGTTGCCACGCCCCTTTTGAAAAAATCGTTATATGGGCGAAATAAATGGACCGATTGCAATGAAAAACTATGTAGTACTATCCGTAGGTCCTTTATCATAAGATACATAAAAACATTATTAGACAAAGGGGCGTGGCACCGCCCACACAAACCAAAATTTTAATTGGTCATATTTCGCGAGCCATTAAAGTTTTGAAGATTTAAAGAGATTTACTACATATGTAAATGGTACAAGGGCGATTACGTCTCGCTGGGAAATGGGCAGTGCTACGCTCCTTTTGAAACAATTGTTATGTCGGCCATATTAATAGCTAAGAACGGATTTTTGGAAACTCGTACTTTTATGGGTTAAAAATTTCCAATAAGGGATAAAAGTTGTATCATCACCTAGACCAATCGGCTAATGGTATAATCGCGAAAACTTATATGGAAATACTTACTATCAAATTGGCTTGAAGTATTTTTTTATAAATCCGATATTTCTGGGTAAAATAATCGAAAAAGGGATAAAAATGTTACTATCGCCCAGACCAAACGGCTAATGATGTAATCATGATAAGTTATATAGGCTTGCTCCCTATGGAATCAGAACGAAGGAAGGAGGGTTTTCGAATTTCTTACCTTTTAGGGTAAAAATAACTGAAAAGGGATGAAACTGGTAATAAACGGCTAAAGGTATAGCCTCAAAAATTGAAGTAATTTTAAAATTCGTTCTTAAATTGTACAAATACCGAAAAAGGGATAAAATTGAAGATATCACCAGATTAAATACATAGGTAGAGTTACGAACATGTATATAGAATTGCTCCCTATTGAATAAGAGAACTGTCAAATAGAGTTTTTCAAAATTCGAACACTTAGGGTAAAATGGTACTAACGCCCAGACCAAACGGCTAAAGCTATAATCGTATATGGGCATGCTTCCTATGGAGTTAGAGGGGGTACCGGTCCATTTTAGTTGTGCGATACGAATATATCTTTTAAATATATGGGATAAAGCTACAATCACATAACTTGGGTATTCGTTCGTCTTATGAAGCGTTGGCATTTTACCTGTATTGCTTAAAGTCATTAGAACGTTCATAGTAAGTACGGGTGAAGCAACGCGAGAATAAAAGCTTAATTTGTATACCATCACCCTTAGGGATGAGGGTATATATCATTTGATATGACCCAAAAGAACATAGACATGACATAGAAGGAGTGACTTTAGACCCTAGGTTTCTTTGAACCAAATTCGATTCATGACTTTTTAAGTCGTTTGAGCCATGTCCGTCTATCTGTCTGTCTGTCCGTCTGTCAGTCCTTATGTCTGTCTGGCTGCCCGGCTGGTTCGCACGATAACTTTCAAAAGACACAACCAAATGCTTTGAAATTTTGCACGAGTTAATATTTCCCCAAAACTACTTACGGTATTGAAAATGGGCTACATGACCACGCCTCTTCTGGTACCTTCCATACAAATGTACAATTCCGCCCACTTTAGAAATCGAGTAATAATATCAATACATCGAACTCGATCATTTCCAAATTCTATATTTAGAAAAGCTATAACAGGATAAAGTTTTGGAAAAAAAATTAAACTCTAGCCACGCCCCTTCCGGTACCTCCCATACAAATGTACCACTCCGCCAACTTTAGAGATGGAGTTATAATATCAATACACTCGACACGATCGTGCCCAAATTATGTATTTTGTTATGTTATAACAGAATAAAGTTTTGGAAAAAAACATTGGAAGTCTAGCCACGCCCCTTCTGGTACCTCCCATACAAATGTACTTTTCCGCCCACTTTAGAAATGGAGTAGTAATATCAATAAATCCAAGGCGATCGTACCAAAATTCTTTATTTTAGTAAAGCTATAGCAAGACACGGTTTTTGAGAAAAAAAACTGGAAGTCTAGCCGCGCCTCTTCTGGTACCTCCCATACAAACGTACCACTCCGCCCACTTTTGAGATGGAGTTATAATATCAATACACTCGACACGATCGTACCCAAATTATGTTTTTTGTTAAGTTATAACAGAATAAAGTTTTGGAAATACTATTGGAAGTCTAGCCACGCCCCTTCTGGTACCTCCCTTACAAATGTACTTTTCCGCCCACTTTAGAGATGGAATAGTAATATCAATAAATCCAAAGCGATCGTACCCAAATTCTTTATTTTAGTAAAGCTATAGCAAGATACAGATTCAAAAAAAAAAACTGGAAGTCTAGCCACGCCCCATCTGGTACCTCCCATATACATCTGGAACCGCCCACTTTAGAAATCGATTTATATTATTAATAGACCTAACGCGATCGTGCCCAAATTCTGTATTTAGTAAAGTTCAAGCAGGATAAAGTTTTGGAGAAAAAATTTGTAAGTCTAGACACGCCCCTTCTGGTACCTCCCATACAAATGTACCACTCCGCCCACTTTAGAGATGGAGGTATAATATCAATATACTCGAAACGATCGTGCCCAAATTATGTATTTTGTTAAGTTATAACAGTATAAAGTTTTGGGAGAAATTTTTTACAAATGTACCACTCCGCCCACTTTAGAAATCGAGTTATAATATCAATATAATAGAAAATTTTTTGTTTTACTAATGGTGAGGGTATATGTAAGTCGGGTTGCCCCACTAAAACTTTCTTACTGGATTTCTGAACATTTATTATAATTGTCAACCATTCTTAATAATTTTATTATTATTATATTTTTAGGTGGTTGACGGCTTTTAGAAAATTGAGTTAAAAATAGGCCCCCTGCTCCAGACAAAATTAAATTTTCTGTGCCAAAAATGGTGATTTTTTTATATGTTTGTATGGGGAATCGCCCAAGGGGTTCCAGGGGGTGTGCCACTGGCATGGGTCAGCTCTCCAAAGTTATTGGGGGTTAATCATACATTTGAGCTCGATTTGGGGCACTCTAAATGAGTCAAAGTGGGCAAAGTTTCTTATTTTGATCCCTAGAATACGATTTTCCTTGTCACTAGGGCGATTTTTAAATCGATCCGCCCTAAGTACATACAATTTTTGTATTCATACATGGATTTTCGTCAAAAGTAACTCGATTGTATACTTTTCTCGATCGTCTGGAAGCTCGTCCTGCTGTTCAAAAGTAACTAATTTAATATAGTGTCACAACATTTATTACTAATTACAGCGTTACCAATTTGTTGACATTATGAAATTTCTCTCATGTTTACAATTTCCAACTAGTATCCATCAATTAGTTGCTTTAAATTGTATAACTAGTTATATGATAATTGACCGTGTCATAAACGTAACATTGCACGTTGACTGACATCTTCAATAGAACAGTGATAATGTTACTCAAACCATCGGTATATACTAATTGATCATATTCTATATCACTACACACTGTGATAGGTGGTGTATTATGTTTATGCTAGAGATTGAAATTTTCGGTATGTCATACTTAATTCTTACATTTCTAAGTATTTCAAGTTATAGCATAAACTTAGAAATGTTAGAATGAAGTACGACATACCGAAAGGGTCAGGTTGCTGAATCGATTTGGTGATGTCCAACACTCTATATAGTGTGAAAACTAATTAAAATTGACGGTAACATTTTTTAGAATACTTCAAAAACTTATTTTTTCCTTAGCATCCCAATAGATCAGCTTCTCGCATTTGAGTAAGTTAACAAGTGTTTCTATTTTGAGATCGGCACACTTGGACCGACAAATTTAAAGACGATTAAAAATGTCAACTTAAAAAAAAACAATAGACAAATCGTTCAAATACTTTAGAGCACAAACTAAATGTACTATAATAATATTTATTATTATCTATTCAGATTTTAAAAGTAAAATATCTTATTTAGATTACTCAGATTATTAGGTGTAACAGCTTCTGAATCTGGATAACATGCTACATTCTCAATGGTGACCTTTACACCAAATTCATTTACTTCATCGTACACGTTTGGCATACAAATTACACCGTATGGTGTGGAAACATCCACCGCTGTGTCTAAAGTTGCTTCAGTAATGGCTGCAACATTTTCTACAGCGGATGTCTCCAATTGAGCCACATTGGGTGGTAATAGCCAATCGGCATATGTAGTCAAAACTTTGCTATCCGATAAGGAGTTTTCCTTCATTATTGTTGATGCAGCCACAGTGGACATGGTCTTGGTGACGGCTGGCAATTCAGTAGAGCTGCTGGGTAACTCGGTCGTTGTGGTGATAGCTGACAGTTGTTTTTCTTCATTTCGCTCATCTAGTCGTGACAAGAGGGTTTTATCATTAGAGTCTATGTATGACATTCTCTGCAGCTCTTCATTGTCATCCGAAGGAATTTCATTTATGACATCTGAAATTTGCATTGTATTCTTTTCGGTGGTAGTAGACGTTGAAGCCGGTTGATCTTTATTTTGAATAAAATCAACGTTAGAGAAGTCTAGATCAGGATGATATTTACGTAATGTTTCCTCCATTAAACGCCGAGGATTGAAATCTCCAGACCATATGCTGCCATAACGATTGAGTAGTTCGGTATCAGCTAAAAAATAAATAATCAAAAATACACAATTTATAAAATTATAACGTGGGAGCTTTAGATTGATTGAGGAAAAAATAACCCAGTACAATATTTTTGGGACTCAATGTTGAGAACTGTACGTGAAAGTAAGCCCAAAAAGAAGAAGTTCTGCATCATTCGTTTTGACAAGTTTCATGCCATAGTAATCCAATATCGATTTGAAGTTAGTAAGTATCGTATAGGGGAATTTGTCACGTTTTAGACTCTTTTGTTTGACATAACTTAAGTAATATATGTGGTGGCGTATGATTATCATAAGTAATATTCCACGTCAATCATACGCCACGGAGTACAACAGTACAAAACAAACCCGAGACTGTTGCTTAATTTTTTTAAATTTGTTTCAGCTAAATCGGACTAGTGGTTCTCGAGTTATGTCAAACAAAAGACCCTAAATCATTACACATTTCCCTATACGATACTTACTAACTTCAAATCGTTATTAAATTATTATGTCATGTAACTTGACAAAACGAATGATGCAGAACTTACTCTTTTTGGGCTTACTTTCACGTACAGTTCTCAAAATTAAGTCCCAAATCAATGAGCGAAAAATGTTGCACTGTGTAATGAAATCTTATTTAGTAAATATTTACTTCAGCTGTACAAAATCTTGGATGCCAAAAATAAGCGAATTGTATGAGACCGCTATCTTTACCTGATGTTTCTCCTTTGTGAGAGGTGGTAGCATAATTCGTCGTAGGTTGATAAGAAGAATAAAAACTGTTCATTGGTGAGATGTAAGTCGGATGATAGGTTTCTTGTGGGGGCGGTGTTAAATCTGACGACGACAATTTTTCGCCGCCACCACCAAAAAGCCTACTCCAAAATGTACCGCTACCATGAGAACTAGTTGTGACACGACCACCACTTCTTCTCCAACCACCACTTTTTCTGCCTCTACGTGCTTCTATTGAATGTGTTAACGCCAAAGCGATAATAAGAAATACAAAGCAATAATATTTAAAAATCATTTTTGCTCTATAATAACGAGTGAGTTTTTTCTGATTTTAGTAATCTTCAGTTATGCTGAAGCAAAGTTCTTTTGCGATGCTCTTCTAGCAGATTGATAATTGAAACTGAGATCGGTTGAATAAATCTAATGTTTTATATACAATCATATTTTTTACGCATTTGAGGGCAATAGTACTTTGTACATATGTTTACGCATTGAAAAAGTTTAGTATTCACGTTTAGCATTCAATTTTACCCATTTCGCCGGTTAGCGTAAAAACCAAAACCAAGATGATTTGAGAATTTGAGATATGTTTCAAATTTAACTTTGCACATTGTATAGAGATAAGACTGGAATATCGCTTCCAGATGTTGAAGTTTTTACGCTCAACTAGTGTATAAGTTTACAATGAAAATACAAAATTTTATTAAAATTAAAGCGGGAATACCTAAACTTTGGTGTAGATTAGTAATTAGAGACGTTATCTCGAGTTTTGATTAAGTATGCCAATGATAGGCTACAATACACCAATACACAGTTTAATATGGCATATAAGGGGGATCAAACATATGCGGAAGATGAAAACGTTAGTACAACATTTTTCACACAAAAGAGACTAAAACGCGACAAATTCCCCCAACCTACACTTCAAATCGATACTAAATTATTATGGCATATAACTTGACAAAACGAATGATGCAGAACTTCTTCTTTTTGAGGCTACTTTCACGTGCAGTTCTCTGAATTTAGTTCCAAAATCATGTGTTGTATTTTGATATCCACAGTCAAGGTGCGTACTAGGCTAAGCAGGGCGAATACCCTGCGGAACCAGGCACAGAGAAAGCTGGACATTGATAAACTGCAGACCGCGGAGATAGCCAATGTCTATTCCGACCAACTCACTCAACTACTTCTTGATGCTCCAACTCCCGAAAATACTAGCGCGCAATGGCTATATATTGCCCACTCGATGGAAAGGACTGCGCGGTCCGTACGGGGGTATGTGAAGCCCTTTAATGATAATGCCTGGTACGATGACGAATGTCGCGATGCCACCCGGAAACAAGATGCTGCATACAGGGCCAAACTGCAGCCAACGGCAACGCGAGCTGTTCATGAAAAGTACAGGGAGAGAAGAGGCGGGAGGCGACTCGACTCTTTAGGCGAAAAAAACGAGAGCTTAGGGAGCGGAATAATGTTTGTATCGAAGATTACAGAAACAGAGGTGAAGCCCGAAAATTCTAGCAGAAGATAAATGGTAAGGTACATGGAACAGGTATTCCCTCCTATAAAGACAAGGATGTTCATCTCGTTACTGACTCCAAGAGCGTACTGATAATATATAAAGATCACTTCTGCAGCCTATTGATGTGTAAAAACTCGGCTGATGAAGACTGTGTACCAATCCGAGATGATAACATCGAGTGTCCACCTCCGAGCCAAGCTGAAATAACAACTGCCATATCCCGTCTAAAGAACAACAAGGCCGCTGGGGCTGATGGTCTTCCAGCTGAGTTGTTTAAGGCGGGTGGAGATGAGCTTGTTTTGAGCATGCAACAGCTCATAGAGAACATTTGGCTTCAGGAGAGCATGCCAGAGGACTGCAATATCAGTGTGCTATGTCCAATCTACAAAAAGGTGACTGTAGTGAGTGTAAAAACTACCGTGGAATTAGCCTCTTACCGATTGCGTATAAGGTCCTGTCTAGCATACTGTGTGAACGTCTAAAGCCAATTATGGCAAACCTGATTGGACCTTATCAGTGCGGCTTTAGACCAGGCAAATCCACGACGGATCAGATATTTACATTACGGCAGATTCTGGAGAAACCCCATGAGAAGCAAATCGACACTTACCACCTCTTTGTCGATTACAAAGCTGCCTTCGATAGTCCCATCAGGCATCGACTATACGAAGCCATGTCTGAGTTCGGTTTCCTGCGAAGATAATTCGTCTCTGCCGGTGTACCCTTACAAATACTAAATCCTCTGTTCGGATTAGCAAGAATCTATCTGCACCATTCGATACGACGAGAGGTCTTAGACAGGGTGACGGTTTGTCATTTATCCTGTTCAACATAGTGATGGAGAAGGTGTTAAGGAAAGCAGCGGTTAACATGTCTGGCACCATATTTAGTAAGAGCCACATGCTGCTCGCATATGCCGATGATATCGACATTATCGGTCAAACAATGCGAGAGGTAACAGCTGTCTTCTCATCAGTTGAAAGGGAGTCAGCGAAAATGGGTTTGGCAGTGAATGAAGACAAGACGAAGTTAATGGTATCATCAAACAAAGTGTCCACCCGTTGGGGACGCAGCGTGAACGTTGAAAACTATTGCTTTGAGGTAGTGGATGAATTTATTTACCTCGGATCCACCATGAACAAAAACAACAGTGTCAGCCTCGAAATAAAACGGAGAATAGTGCTTGCTAACAGGTGTATCTTTGGACTACGCGAGCACTTCATAAAAACCACCCTATCTCGAACCACCAAAGTCCAGCTGTTCCAGGTACTAATTTTACCGGTCCTGTTGTACGCCTCCGAATCTTGGGTGCTTACATAGGCAGATGCAGCTCATCTGGCGTTGTTTGAGAGAAAAATACTTCGCAAAATATATGGACCCATTTGCGTAAACGGCGAGTTTAGGATTCGGATGAACCATGAGCTGTACGAGTTATACCACGACATTGATGTCGTCAAGCGAATCAAAGTACAACGATTACGCTGGCTAGGCCATGTCGTGAGAATGGATGAGGAAACTCCAGCGCGAAAGGCATTCTATCAAGACCTCGAAGGACGGCGCAAAAGAGGGAGACCGCGACTACGTTGGAAGGACCAGGTGGAGGAATCACTGATGCTGCTTGGTAGGACTGACTGGAGACGGTGCGCACAAGATGGAAGCGAATGGAAATCTCTAATCATTTCGGCCTCTGATATAAATATGTATATATGTTGTCAAGTTGTTTTAAAGGCTAATAATAATAATAATTCATAAATAATACGTGAAAGCAAAATTTAATCACATACCTTCTTCTAATATGTATTTTGATGATATTATGGTACTACATATTTTACAGCTGCAATGCGGAAAGACACAAATTTGGATGTGGATTCATAGTCGGCAAGAGACTTTGACATCTGGTCTCGCGGTTTAATCCTGTAAGTGACCGAATAGCCACTATTCGCATTAAAATGAGGAAATTGACGAATATGAGTATTCTATGTCCTATACTTAAGAAAAGGCGATCCATATGTGTGTACCAAGTAATTCTCGTGGAAGTAATTTTTATTTACGAAAGTTATATTTTTTTTCTTTAATAGGTGATCAATACATGCTTTTAAAGTATTGCTCTCTCTAACGAAAGAAAAAAGGTAACACTCACTCATTAAAATAACCCAGCGGTAAAAATACCCATTACGTAATCGCTGATGTCGGCTATATCTAGAAGCAATCACTGATGATTCTCTCGCTTATGTCCCGCCTTACATTTACACAGGAGTGACATAGGCCGTTTAATCGGTGCGCTTTTGCTTACAAAGTAAGGGAAGATGTCAGTAAGTGGCATTTCGGTTGCAATTACATTATAACAAGAGTTTAAAGTGAGCTTGATAACATCCTTGATTACGAAGTAAGTGACAATGTCAGTAGGTGCCATTTTAATCGAAGTTTTAATGAGTGGACGATAGTTTTTACATTACACACGCATTACATTCTAAGTACTATGATCCTCGCTAACAATGTCATACTGATGTCATGGATTACTAAATAGGTACTTCGTTTCATTTACCGCTGGGAACTTACACGAAAGATTTGTTTTGCATTCTGAGTGCGAAAGTTAATAAAGATAAATATGAGAGAGAGCGCGAGGGAAAAAAGAAATATAAAAATGCTTCTCTTTGAAAACTGACAAAGGTCAGATTTCAATGTGTTGTTTGAAACAGTTCTAAACAGTTGATATGAACAAAGGTCAATTTCATTCTCGCACACACGCGTACGATGGACGACACTTTTTAGCAGAGAATTTCTTCCCCTTAACATCATTTCATGGTTGAACTCGTGAGTGAGAATTAATTTGCAACAAGTAGATATAATTCTCATATGAGTGCTCGGTAGATAAATCTCGCGAGTGTGATAAAAAATTGTTCTCTTCATATTTAAAATTACTTTCACGAGAAATAAATATTTATCTTGAGAAAAAATAATATATATCTTTAAAGATAACAACTTTTTCCTCCTTGGGTATTATTATCTTTTCAAGAGAAAAAAAATGAGCACTCTTCGTACTATAACCACGACCGACCAGACATTCACCCTTCAAAAAATCCTGCAGAAGACCCAAGAGATGCAGATTGATACCTACCATCTGTTTACCGACACGAAAGCTGCAGATAACGATAGAAATTAGTAGAGATCGTTATGAAATTTTCACATAATATCGCTGTGTGGTCGGTGTTAAAAATAGGCTACTTGAATTTTTGATATATTAAGTGGGCGTGGCCACACCCATTGGACTCAATTTTCGAAAACGCAATTTTTAGAAGACTGTTTCACCAATTGTCTTGAAAAATTGCATTTGGATGCATTGGGCACCAAAATTCGTGATCCAACAAAAAATGAGTGGGATCGGATCAGTGGGTGTGGCTTACATCTAGAAATTTTAAACGTCTGTATCTCAAGAAGTATCAGGGGTATGAATATGATTATTGGTATATATGTTGTTCGTGCAGTTGGAATTACAGCCAGGGTGGAAGTGGGAGGTGCCACGCCCCCCTGACTGAATACCATCACCCATACGACTTTCGGTCGTATGGCCAGAGGAGACGAATAGTAAAACTTTAGAAAAGGTTGCAGCGCACAAATGCAAAATATAAAATTTAATATCACTGGACATATGGAAATTTGTTATGGGGGTACCGAAAGGGTCCAACTGAGAATCAAAGAAAAATTGGTCAATTATTTTGCACAGAAATCTCAAAAGAGATCATACTTTGTAATGGTTGTGGTAAACCCGAATTCTTAGGTTTCACCTGTAAATACAATATATTAAAAGTAAAATATTCTCAACGGGGTATAGGTGAT
Source organism: Muscina levida (assembly GCA_964034835.1). NCBI lineage: Eukaryota > Metazoa > Arthropoda > Insecta > Diptera > Muscidae > Muscina > Muscina levida. The sequence goes on along the minus strand of OZ035881.1, from coordinate 115,625,750 downwards.
GCCAGTAGGGACACAACGTGTCCGATTTTAATTCGAAAATCAGCCTTCAATAATCGTGTACTTACAAAAAAGGAACACATGTAGAACTATGGGGTTGTTTTCGGTTATTTGTATGAGATAATCTAACTGACAAAATTCAATTATACTGTAGGTCGAAAGTTATGGGGAGAAATATTAATTTTCCGAAAATTGTTTATTTTGTATTGGAGGTTCGTACAAAAAGAGGTCGACCGTATAGTCCATATTATCAAATTTCCATATAGTCAAATTTCAATAAGCTTATATCTTGCTCAATGTCTGAATTATTTCAAGCCTCTTACAAAAAAATGTGTGTGAAAGTATGAAGGTGAATTCCGTCATTTGTATGGGAGGTACTAGAAGGGGTGTGGCAAATGTTTCGGTTTCTTAAGTATTTGTCCACTATATGATATTAAATTCAAAACTTCCCCAGTTCTCCGTTTGGAAGTTATGGAAGAAATATTAATATAGAAATATTAAAATAGGTCGTTTTGTATGGGAGGTATCAGAAATGGTCAATCAATATAGTCCATATTCATTTTGGAGTCAAATATTCATAAGCGTTAATATTAAGCAAAATGAGACTGAATTCAGTGCACTTACAAAGAAAATATGTTAATCTATATATATAAAAGTGAACATTTGTTTCTACGTATGTCCACTATAGACTTCAAAACCACCCAACCGATGTGCAACAAACCGGCATCAATAGAAAGACAATCTTTCGAGGATCGTTATAGGTTACTTAAACATTGCATTTGAATCATGTGGTCCATTTATTGAGTCGATTTTCGATTTTCCCATACAAAAAATGTTTAAAAATTTTAAATTGTGAAAATTTAAATAGTATGTCAATGTTAAATTTGTCAATATTTGAATTTTCAAATGAGCTAATTTGTTAAAATGCGGTATCTGAAGTACTAGATTAGTAGGAATGGCCATACTCATAGGACCTAATTTGTAAAAGTGCAATATCTGATGGCCTAGATCATTAGGCGTGGCTCCGTCCGTAGGACGTAATTTTGCGAATGGTAATGGAATTTGTTGTGGATTCAATTAAGGTTAATATACGTATTCTAAAGGAAAAGGGGGGATTTGAAATAGGATGTGGAATAAACACCAATATTCGTGATCAAGCATAAGGGGTAGACCTGCCAAATTCTATTTCCCAAAAGCAATAGCTGAAGGACTGCAGCACTATTCGTCTTGATATTTGGTATGCAATTTTTTGAGACCAGTGGTGTATGTAACTGAGATATACGGCAGAAAAAATCGAATAATCAGGAATTTAAACATTTCTCAAATCTGCATTCTATTACATTTAGATCGACGAACGTCATACAACAGTGTAATATTAGCAGTTACGAATGAGTGTGGAGGAATTTATTTCCTTATTGCACCAATGGGTTTTGATATTGTTGATTTTGCAAAGTGTTTGATCGCGTTGGCTATTGCATCCTCCTGTATTGCGCAGCTATTTTGGATGTTGCAGAATAGAGCAAAAAATTTAAATTTTCCGAGAACCGCACATGAGTTATCAAGTTAAAAAATGTTGCAAACATGTCAAATCATAATGAGAGAAGAGTGTTCTATGACACACAAAAAAACGTTGAAACCCCTTGATCGCGTATTATAGGATTTAAGAAGCAATACATGATTGAGATATCCTTCTTAAATTAATTTACCCAGAAAATATAAGGGAACCGAAGTGTTGTTACTATGTATAACAATGATACCCACGGATTTGCCGTTAGATTTAAATGACTACAGTTTCCAGTTCGGTTAAAATTTGCAATGACATTCAATAAATCTGAGTGACAGTCTATTCAAATTTGAAAAATCCAAATTTTTCGCATGAACACCTTTATGTTGCATGTTCACGTGTAGAATGACCCACTGATTAAAATATGTACACTTCTTTGGATCTTCTATACATACTCTATTATCAAAAGCGTTACAATAAATTTCTGTCATTATAACTATATTATGTTTTAATATACCTCAAAATTTTTGTTAAATTTCGATGCGAATATCAAAAGAAACTAACACAACCCGATGATTCATTCCAACCAAAAAAAGTTAAATTTCAGTCAATACTTCTTTAGGCAGGACGAAGTCTGCCCGGTCAGCTAGTAATTCTATAAAGGTGAATTCGGTCATTTGTATGGGAGGTACCAGAAGGGGTGTGGCGGTTTTCTGAGAACTGTTATCTTATCAAAAGATAATCAAACTGACCAAATTTAAACATCCTCCAATTGCCCGTGTGGAAGTTATGGAAAAAATATAATTTTTCCAAAAATAGGTTATTTTGTATGGGAGGTACCAGAAGGGGTATGCCGATATAGTACATATTTATCTCGGAGTCAAATTTTCATAAGTGTAGAGATCATTTGTATGGCAGGTATGGGGTGTCCTCTATAGAGGTACAAATAGGAGGGTGATGTCTTCGTGGTTTCCCACTAAAAATCCAAAGCGTCTGTTCTATATTGGGCGGCTCCCTTGTCAGCTTCTGTCTCAGAAGGAGCGGCTAAAATGATTCCTTGCAATAGGAATAAAATGCGGAACCAGTATAATGGCAGTGAATAAAATGAGAAATAAAAGAAAAATATCGCCCCAAAATGTTGACGACCACCGCAAACGTTTTAAGGACCATGATTTGAGAATATAAACTTAGAATGTTGGAACTCTATATCGACTAGGTGCCTCTATTCAACTGGCGGATGTCAGCAGAGTATAAGGCTGACGTAACTGCTATACAGGAAATCAGGTGGACTGGATATGGATGCTCGCGGATAAGCATGAGTTTGTGGTCGGCAAGAGACTATGACACCTGGTCTCTAGTTTTACATCACGCTGATATGTGCTCCTGCTCCGACGGAGGAGAAAAGTGATGAGGTCAAAGACGAATTCTACGCCCAACTTGAAGAAACATATGACCAAAGCCCGGGCCATGAAGTAAAATTCGTGCTAGAAGATTTTAATTTGATTTGACCACAAAAGCATTAACAACGCAACGAGGATATCTCCCGATCAAGTTACGATCAAGTTATTCCAACCAACTCACTCAACTACTTTGTGATGATCCAACTCCCGAAAATACAGGCGCGTAATGCCAACATATTGCCCACTCTATGGATAGGATTGCGCGGTCCGTACTGGAGTATGTGAAACCCTTAAACGATAATGCAGCCAATGGAATTGTGCATAAACTCTAAAACCAATACGATTGCAGTTTGAACACTCTAAACGAGAACCGTTTGCCACTAATTTACTCTGTATAAAAAAATAAACAAAGTTACAATAATATGAAATTAAGAGTAAAATATAAAATTTTATTTAAAATAGAATATTAACTAAAATTATACCTACACTCTAATTATAATGCTTCACATTTTAAAAATACATTCAGTCTTTAAGTTTTGCTTTTTATTTTAAAAATATTGGACAAAATCTTTTATATAATGCACTTTACAGTTAGTTTTAAGGATTCTTTGCGTTTTTCGTGATATATCTATATAATCTGCAATAACTTTGTTACTTTGAACATAGAGTGGTCTTAAGTGACTAAGTGAAATATCCAAATTTTGTAACTTTAATTTAAAAAACAAATAACATTTTTAATAACATAAAATAGCCCTTTAACTATCAACTCTTATTTAGGTTGTCTCATCATAGTACCGCAACACCCCTTTACGACTCAGACAATAAATTTACTTATATGTCCAAATCCGCGATGTTAGATTCTTGCTTGGGTGTCACAGCCTCTGGTGCTGGGCCTGGTGCTGGATAACATGCTACATTCTCAATGGTGACCTTTACACCAAATTCATTTACTTCATCGTAAACGATTGGCGCACAAATTACACCGTATCGTGTGGAAACATCCATCTCTGTGTCTAAAGTTGCTTCGGTAATGGCTGCAACATTTTCTTCAGCGGATGTCTCCAATTGATCCACATTGGGTGGTAATATCAAATCGGCAACGTTAGCATATGCTTTGTTATCTGACAAAGATTTTTCTGGAATTTTTGTTGGCTCAGCCTGTGTTGTTATGTTGGTTGTTGTAACGGTGGGCATTTCAGTAGTACTACTGGGTAACTGCTCGGTCGTTGTGGTGATTGACGACGACAGCTGTTCTTCTTCTTTTTGCTCACTCAGTCCTGGCCAAATGCTTCTATCAGCAATTTTTGACATTCTATTCAATAATGTATCTAGCGATTCATTAGGATCCAAAGGTTTGTTTAGTTCATTGAAAACATCTTGGAGTGGATGACTTTCGGTAGTAGTAGGCGTTGTTTCCGATTCATGGCTGTTATGAATCATAGGTCGTGCATGACTATTACCACTGCTGTGAGAGGAGGTGAGCTCAGGATGTAGTTTATTTAAATCATCGAGGATATGATGAGAGTTAAAATGGTTAGAGAATAAGCTGCCTGTCATGTATCCATTTAAATAGTCGGTATTTGCTAAAAAATTAAAAAAAAATAATAACATGAAATTTATGAAATGACAAAGTAATAAATGATGGTAGTAAATATATTTTAACACAGTCCAAAATTTTTCAGCTCATTGATTTGGGACTCAATTTTGAGAAATGCACGTGAAAGTAGCCCCAAAAAGAAGAAGTTCTGCATCATTCGTTTTGTCAAGTTACATTCCATAATAATTTTATATCGATTTGCAGTTAGTAAGTATCGTATAGGGGAATTTGCCAAGTTTAAGGCTTTTTTTTCTCCTATTCAACATCTACAGCTTTGCTTCAGACACAAAAGAGATATTTCGTACGGTATACCGAAATATAACCGTGCTAAAATATAGAAAAAGTGCTAAAAATCGACCTTGAGCAAAAAAAACTCATATGGCCATTAAACTATTAATGCAGCCATCTTGAGAAACCTAATGATGCAGAAGTTTTTATATTTGGGACTACTTTCACGTGCATTCCTCAGAATTGAGTCCCAAATTCATGTGTTGTACTGTGTAATGTATAGACATTTAAAATTAAAAAATTCATTACATACAAAAATAAATTTTGAATATTATTTAACACATATATAAACAATTACTAAATGAATTTCGCTTGCAGAGCAATAATGTATTCAAGTGCATTGGATGGTCTTGGATTCCCTATTGGGATTATTGACTTAAGTTCACTTTACACTGCGATAAAATGTCTGCAGGCACTTATCCTCCAGTTTCGGGAATTATGTTTTCAGTCTGCACAGACTTGTGTGTTTAAAATTATAACGCACCCTTATCTTTAAACTGATCTTTACCTGATGATCTGGAGCTGACCGGATTCGAGTTAAAACTTCCAAAATTGTAAGTTGGATTATATGGCTCGTAATGAGGTAAAGTGTAACCATTATTCGATGTATGATGATAACTTGGATAAGAACTGTAACTTGGTGCGTGGTATGTCGATTGGTATGTTTCATGTTTGGGTGGTGATGAATACGATGACGATGACGACGATGAGGAAGAGGAAGAACTGGAAGATGATTTTTTGCTGCCACCACCAAAAAGACTACTCCAAAATCCACCACCACTGCTTCTGCTGCCACCACCGCTGCTTCTACTGCCACTACTTCTACTGCCACTGCTTCTACTGCCACCGCCACTGCTTCTGCCTCCACGAGCTTCTATACAATTTGATAACGCCAAAGTGATGATAAGAATTGCCAATCTATAGTCTTTGAACATCATTTTTGCTCTGAACAGACACTTGAGTTTTTTTTTAATTTTTTTAATTATCAATTATGCTAAGACCGACTTTTTGGGCGATGCTTTCCGAGCCGATTGATGAATTGAACTGAGATCACCATTAATTAATCTGACTTTTTATATACAAGATTGCTTGAATGTTTTGAATTCATTTGAAGGCAAAGTACTTTGTACATACATGTATTGAATAAATTTAATATTTACGTATTAAAATCAAAATTTACGCATTTCTCTGGCTGGGGGGAAAACCAGAACCTTGTTGCTTTGCGAATTCGCAAATTTGAGGGTTTAACTTCAACTTTGCACATTATATAGAGATAAGATTATGATACCGCCTCTATACGAACAGAGTCTGAGCTTCTATGACGTCGATTTATAATTCCTTTCAGTAATGACGTAATATATTGTGTTTACGTATTAATTAAAGGTATTCGATGGGAATTTTCTATATGGAATAGATTAAATCTTTAAAAATTTGTAAGTTGAACTATATTCTATACCGCGATAGATAGGTCGCTCTGAAATATTTTGTTTGTTATCAGTAATAACATTGATAAGATATGGGAGAAGCGATATTTGAGGCTGTGTAAATAGGCCAAACTTATAATCTATATATATAAAAATGGTGGCAAAAATTTATAGTAATTCATCAATTGAGAACGGCTCGGCCGATTTTGCTCAAACTTTTTTTCAGTTGTTCGTTATTGCCAGGAGAAGGTTTATGTGAAAGAAAATTTTGGGAAAATCTTCCGGAAAAGTCGGAAAATTGGAAAAATCAAAAATTGCTTTTTTGTATGGAATTTTGTGTGCAATTGTTACAGAATTATTATTATTATTAGCCTTTAAAACAACTTGACACATATATATATTTATATCTTAGTGCCTAAGTCAGAGGCCGAAATGATCAAAGATTTCCATTCGCTTCGATCTTGTGCGCACCGTCTCCAGTCAGTCCTACCAAGCAGCGTCAGTGATTCCTCCACCTGGTCCTTCCAACGGAGTCGCGGTCTCCCTCTTTTGCGCCGTCCTTCGAGGTCTTGATAGAATACCTTTCGCGCTGGAGTTTCCTCATCCATTCTCACGACATGGCCTAGCCAGCGTAATCGTTGCACTTTGATCCGCTTGACGACATCAATGTCGTGGTATAACTCGTACAGCTCATGGTTCATCCGAATCCTAAACTCGCCGTTTACGCAAATGGGTCCATATATTTTGCGGAGTATTTTTCTCTCAAACACCGCCAGATGAGCTGCATCTGCCTGTGTAAGCACCCAAGATTCGGAGGCGTACAACAGGACCGGTAAAATTAGTACCTGGTAAAGCTGGACTTTGGTAGTTCGAGATAGGGTGGTGTTTATAAAGTGCTCGCGTAGTCCAAAGAAACACCTGTTAGCAAGCACTATTCTCCGTTTTATTTCGAGGCTGACACTGTTGTTCTTGTTCATGGCGGATCCAAGGTAGATAAACTCATCCACTACCTCAAAGCAATAGTTTTCAACGTTCACGCTGCATCCCCAACGGGTGGACACTTTGTTCGATGATACCATTAACTTCGTCTTGTCCTCATTCACTGCCAAACCCATTTTCGCTGACTCCCTTTCAACTGATGTGAAAACAGCTGTTACCTCTCGCATCGTTCGACCGATAATGTCGATATCATCGGCATATGCGAGCAGCATGTGGCTCTTATTAAATATGGTGCCAGACATGTTAACCGCTGCTTTCCTTAACACCTTCTCTATCACTATGTTGAACAGCATACATGACAAACCGTCACCCTGTCTAAGACCTCTCGTCGTATCGAATGGTGCAGATAGATCCTTGCCAATCCGAACAGAGGACTTGGTATTCGTAAGGGTACACCGGCAGAGACGAATTATCTTCGCAGGAATACCGAACTCAGACATGGCTTCGTATAGTCGATGCCTGATGGGACTATCGAAGGCAGCTTTGTAATCGACAAAGAGGTGGTAAGTGTCGATTTGCTTCTCATGGGTTTTCTCAAGAATCTGCCGTAATGTAAATATCTGATCCGTCGTGGATTTGCCTGGTCTAAAGCCGCACTGATAAGGTCCAATCAGGTTTTCCACAATTGGCTTTAGACGTTCACACAGTATGCTAGACAGGACCTTATACGCAATGGGTAAAAGGCTAATTCCACGATAGTTTTTACACTCACTACGGTCACCTTTTTTGTAGATTGGACATAGCACACTGAGATTCCAATCCTCTGGCATGCTCTCCTGAAGCCAAATGTTCTCTATGAGCTGTTGCATGCTTAAAACAAGCTCATCTCCACCCGCCTTAAACAACTCAGCTGGAAGACCATCAGCCCCAGCGGCCTTGTTGTTCTTTAGGCGGGATATGGCAGTTGTTATCTCAGCTTGGCTCGGAGGTGGACACTCGATGTTATCATCTAGGATTGGTGCACAGTCTTCATCAGCCGAGTTTTCACACATCAATAGGCTGCAGAAGTGATCTTTATATATTCTCAGTACGCTCTCGGAGTCAGTAACGAGATGACCATCCTTGTCTTTACAGGAGGGAAGACCTGTTCCATGTACCTTTCCTTTTACCTTCTGATAGAATTTTCGGGCTTCACCTCTGTTCCTGTAATCTTCAATACACACATTATTCCGCTCCTTAAGCTCTCGTTTTTTTCGCCTGAAGAGTCGAGTCGCCTCCCGCCTCTTCTCCCTATACTTTTCATGAACAGCTCGCGTTGCCATTGGCTGCAGTTTGGCCCTGTATGCAGCATCTTGTTCCCGGGTGGCATCGCGGCATTGGTCATCGTACCAGGCATTATCGTTAAAGGGCTTCACATACCCTAGTACGGACCGCGCAGTCCTTTCCATCGAGTGGGCAATATGTTGCCATTGCGCGCTAGTATTTTCGGGAGTTGGAGCATCAAGAAGTAGTTGAGTGAGTTGGTCAGAATAGGCGTTGGCTATCTCCGCGGTCTGCAGTTTAGCGATGTCCAGCTTTCTCTGTGCCTGGTTACGCAGGGTTTTCGCTCTGCTTAGCCTAGTACGCACCTTCACTGCAGTGAGGTGGTGATCCGAGTTGATGTTCGCACCTCTGATCACTCGTACGTCTAAGACACTTGACGCGTGCCTTCCATCGATTACCACGTGATCAATTTGGTTTGTCGTTACTTGATCGGGAGATATCCACGTTGCTTTGTGAATGTTTTTGTGGTCAAATCGTATGCTGCTAATTACCATGTTCCTTGCTGCAGAGAAATCAATCAGTCTGATTCCGTTTGGCGATGTGTCAGTATGCAGACTAAATTTTCCGACTGTTGGGCTAAAGACATTCTCCCGGCCTATTTTTGCATTAAAATCTCCCAGCACTATTTTAACATCATGGCCCGGGCTACGGTCATATGTTTCTTCAAGTTGGGCGTAGAATTCGTCTTTGACCTCGTCACTTTTCTCCTCCGTCGGAGCATGAGCACATATCAGCGTGATGTAGAAAAATTTTGCCTTTAGTCTTATGGTGGCGATTCGTTCACTGACAGGAGTAAACCTAGAGACCAGGTGTCGTAGTCTCTTGCCGACCACAAATCCACAACCAAACTCATGCTTTTCCGCGTGGCAGCTGTAGTACACGTCACACATCCTCATCCGCGAGCATCCATATCCAGTCCACCGAATTTCCTGTATAGCAGTAATGTCAGCCTTATACTCTTCGAGGACATCCGCCAGTTGAATAGAGGCACCTGGTCGGTAAAGAGTTCTAACATTCCAAGTGCATATTCTCACATCATGGTCCTTAAAACGTTTGCGGTGGTCGTCAACATTTTGGGGGTTTCTTTTTCTCTTATTTCTCATTTTATTCACTGCCATTATACTGGTGGCGGGTGGCAAGCCCAGCCCACCAGGTTCTGCATTTTATTCCTACTGCCAGGAAACATTTCAGCCGCTCATTCTGAGGCAGACGCTGACCAGGAAGCCGCCCAATATGGAACAGACGCTATGGATTTGGATTGTTACAGAATGGATTTTTAAATAAAAAAATGGAAAATTTTTGTTGAAAAATGCGGAAAATTCCGGAAAAATTCGAAAAATTAAAATTTTTTTTTTACGAAATTTTGCATATTGTCTTGTGATAATATGTTATGTTTGGACGATGTAACAGTGATAATTATTCCAGAATGATTTTCCGAATGGGAAAATAAAAAAATTCTCGGTGGAAAACTCGGAAAATTCAGGAAAAACTCGAAAAATTTGGATTTTGCACCGCAAATTGAATTTTTGTATTACATTATGTGTGTAATTGTTTCGTTGTGGCTTTTCGGTTGGAAAAATAGAAAATTTTGGTTAGAAAATTATGGAAAAATTCAAAAAATTTAAATTTTTGTTCGACGAAATTTTACATTTTATTGTAAAATTGATAATTTTGAATGATGTAAATGTGAAAAATTCGGATAATTATTCCGAAATGACTTTTCGAATGGAAAAATAGAAAATTCTTGGTGGAAAACTCGGAAAATTCCGGAAAAAAATCTACAATTTTTGATTTTTTCGACGAAATTTTTCATTGTATCGCTTGATTTGATGATTTTAGACGACGTAAAGATGAAAAATTCGTTATGATGCTTGCAAAATTTAGGAATATTGTGAAATTTATTATGTTGAAATATTAAATGCAAAATGGTAGAACAATTTTAAAATCTTCTGCATAAGCATAATGCATTGGTCCGATTGTTCAAGACCACATTGAATACAATGCATTATGAAGTCCACAAAATCATTATCAGAGCAGACAAGAGACCCTCTGGATGCCATGTAAGACAATTCAATGCTCCCACTATAAATGAAGACGCAGTGGTGATTGTTGCAGAGAATGTGGAATAACGCGATATTGTTTTCATGCTTCGGGATGGTGGACAAGTTGGACGAGATGGCTGACGACATTTGCACAGAGTTCGCACGACAACTTCCAATTTCGATCTTGAAATTATCTTCTGATCATAGACATGTGCTTGCTAATATGTGCAGTCTACTGTCGAAATTAGAAATACCAGCGCAAAATCGTTCAATGCATGTTGCATTCAATCGCGAATTGCAACAAGAACCAGACTTTAGTAGCGAGACGAAGTTTGCCTGGTCCAAAGTTGTATGGCAGAACAACGTTTGCCGGGTCAGCTAGTATATATGTATATGCCAGGGTGAACCAATTTGTATAAAGTAAAAAAATTCCCAAGCGGCTATCAAAATCGTAAATTTTTTAGTAGTCTGCAACACAAATAGGAATATACAGGTAAAAATTTTACTCTTCACTCAGTGGCAGTGAAGGCGGGGCAAAACCACATCTTAGTCCTAGAAATTTAAAAATTGGTACATATTTCGCTCGTTTTTTGCAAGACCGTCATAACTCAAAAAACGTGATTTTTGAGTTAATGATGTAGAATTGTTCATTTCATCATACTCCATGTTGTGTTAAAAATTCATGTTAATATCAATTATACACTCCGCATGAGAGCTATTTGAATTCCTCCATTTCTTGGAAGGTGGGTGTAAATTAAAAACTTTAAATGCGTTTATCTTGGAATCGATTTTTTTGAGTTATGTCTTGCACAAAACGAGCGATATTGCACTCGACAGGACTAGTTGAAATTTGTAGACGACATTTTTATTCTTAGTCTTTTGATCGGAAGGGGGCGTGGCAAAACTATATATTAACTGTACTAGTCATTACATGTAAACACATATACAGTGTCACCCCAAACCCAAGTTCATCAGTTGTCAGCACGATGCACAGTGGCATTTCGGCGGAAAACATAGGGGTTTTCAACTCTCCAATGCTAAATTTTAAATGATATGGTTTTGTAAAGAAGTATTTGGATAAGAAAAATTTAACAAGGTTTTTTATGAAAAGTGATATTTTGTAGTTAAAAAAAACTAACCGAAGTCAACGGAAGTTTTTTCAATGAAATTAGATTAAAATGATTGTCCAAATAAAGAACTTTTTGTGTGTGTAAGTTTATGGCTTTTTTTAGTTTTTTAGTGAAAATATAGCACTTACTCTTTTATAAAAAAAAATTATTGAAATTGGAAAAGTAAACAAATTATTATAATTTATCAAATATTATACTAAAAAATATAAACTTTTTACTTTTTGATGGAAAAAAACTTTATGTGCTTTGCCTTGCTTAGCCCTCTAACTATAAAAAAATTAAAGGTCCGAGTCTGTACTTTCAATTAAGAAAAACAAATAACAGCCAAATACCGTCCCTTTTAGTAACATCGATTTTAATGCATGCTTTTGTGCGATATTTTTGGCTAATATCTTTCGCGGAGGGTTGTTCGGGATATTCTCTTTTTTTATGGAGACAACACATGTTTAACTTTTGAATAAAAATTAACATTTTTTAACTTATATGAAATTTTCATATGATTCTAGACAGGGAAGAAAAACACCTAAAATCTACAACTTTCAAGGGGGTAAAACCTAAAGTAGGCGTGGCATCCCCAATATGTTTAAGTGTCCCCAATTTCGAGTCCCTAGGTCCAAAAATTCAAATTTTGGCAAGTGCAGTTATATGGGAGGTGGGTGTGACAGTAGGCGGTTTTCACAGATTTTTTTCAAAATTTCATAATTTAGTCCAGAGAAGTGTATTTGCAAAATTAAATTGCTGTACGACCACTCCTTCTATTTTTTTCCAAAAAATGTATGGGGCGGTGCCACTGTGCGATGTGCTGGATCGCGTCATGGTCCATGAGCTCCTTGGGACAACTAAATCACTAAACATCGAGTATTTCTTTGTGCATGATTTGATGAGCAATTCCTTTAGCATATGAAGTTTCTCATCCACCTCACCCGTGTCTTCCGTCACTTCACTGAGAAGAGTGAGATCCCTTTTGTAAAGTTTATGTAGATCCCAAACATCTGCAATGCAAGCTGAAACTATCGTGCCATTCTAGCTCTTCTTGCGTTTATTCTGATGGTTGCGTAAAATTTGTTCATTCATTTCTTCATTTCTCAAGTAGTGGGCATGGCAAAAGTGGTTTTAGCGCTTGAGCAATTTTGTTGTTATCAATTTCATTCACAGATATTACTAGGCACTGCAGCTATGCAAGGGAGGATGCTACCCATCGTTTAAGGAAGCTGCTTCTTTAGTCCTGCAACGTGTAACTGCCGTTAACGGTAATGGGTCCAAATATTTTGCAAAGTATTTTTCTCTCGAAGACTCCCAAAATAGATTGATCCGCTTGTGTCATTACCCAGGATTCTGCGCTGTAACACAAGACAGGTAGGATCAGCGGCTGGTACATTTGTCACCGGACTCATTGTCGCCGACGGCTTCTCAATGCTCGAAAAGGCTGCAGTAACGTTCCGTAGTCCACGGCCAATGATATCTATTTCATCGGTATAAGCCAGCAGCATGTGACTATTGGTTAATATAACAATTGCCTTGTCTAGAGCCTCGCTTGGTAGAAAATGTATCAGTCAGATTTTTGCCTATTTTCACTGAAGACTTCGAGCCAGTCAGTGTCAAACCGCAAAGTCGTACCTGCTTCCGGGGGGATAACAAACTGAGCCCTAGCATCTTATAAATTCTGTCGTATCGTACGATCGAATGCATCTCTGTAATAGATAAGCAGATGCTTGGCTGTTGATCTGTATTTTTGTGTCTTCTCCAGGATTTGTTGTAGTGTGAATATCTGGTCGGTCGTGTATTTACCATGTCTAAAGGAATGGGGAATTTTCTAATTTGAGTCTTTCTGACTGTTATTCATTTGGAAATAACCAGAAGGTCTCTTTGGAGGCTCCCAAGCAGCTCACAACGTCCGAGTGATCACGTATTCTCCGGGCAATGCCACTGACCGTCCGTTCAGTGGTAGCAACATGTTGCTCGCGTATGCCGATGACATAGATATCATTGGCCGTTGGTTGTTTAATGTTACTGCGGCCTTTTCGAGCATTGACAAGAAGCCGGCAGAAGTGGGTTCAGTTATAAATGATGACTAAACCAAGTTATATTTTTCAACGTACAAAAAGTCTACTCGACGCTGCGTGAACATTGAGAACTATAACTTTGAACTGGTAGATGCTTTTTTCTACCTTTGCTTCACCGTAAAACAAAAATAATAATGTCAGCCTGGAAATCAAGAGACGAGTATTGATCGCAAAACGCTGCTTCTATGCGCTAAGCAAGTGATTAATGACAAAGCCATCTCTCCAAGAACAAAGATCCAACTCTACCAGACTCTGATCCTACCTGCCTTGCTTTACAGCGCAGAATCCTGGGTAATGACACAAGCGGAGCAATCTATTCTGGGAGTCTTCGAGAGAAAAATACTACGCAAAATATTTGGACCCATCATCGTTAACGGCGAGAACCGTCGTTGAATGAACTATGAGGCGTATGAGCTATACAACGACATCGACGTAGTCAAGCGCGTTCAAATAGACTGAATGCGCTGGCTTGGACACATTGTACGAATGGATGACAATGCTTCGAAAAGTCTTCGGCAATAAACTCGATGGGCAGAGCAGGAGGGGGTGACCGAACCTTCGTTGCATGGACTAGGTGAATGAGCTATTATATAGAGCACAAAAGACCAAAGCGCTTGGAATTGTTTTCCACGTGCGGCTACTGATGGATAAATTTCTGTTGTTGCTGCCATTTTAAGAAGAAGAAGTATTTTCCATCTTCAATAACACGCGCACGTCTTGCTTTCAACAAGTTTGTGACTAATTCTATGCTGTCTCCCCTCTCCCTTTACATAGTAGCAGCCCTCCGTATTAAGATTCACGGCTTATTATTTTTGAGTATAGCAACAGTTCTTGAGTGTTCCAAACATACCCAAAAAGAAAACTTTCCACAGCAATAAACACAAATTATGCACGGGTACTATTACTTTCGATGAATTGTTTTTTAGAGTCGCAGCATTCCCATAATTCATGTATTCAAAATGTGTGACTGTCAACAGATTAATTCAAATTAATTTATATAAATCAATTAGCATTTTATAGAGCACGAAAAAAATGTGGTTGCAGCAGGAAAGAAATTGAGTTCAAAGATCTACAATGTTGGCGGTATGTAACGGACGCTCTGACGGTTAGAGATAAATGCTGGGGCCGAATTACCACATTCGTTTCGTATCAACAACTTGATTAGGAAAGTAGAATAAATTCAAAATTGCCTTTACTTATTTTCCCTTTTGCATCCAATAAATGAGATATGAAAGAGACTCTCGCAATTGAGTAAGTTAAAAAAAATTTTATATTTTTAGACATTACGGGACCACTGCAAGAAGATTCCGAACTTTATATATTGTATGGTGTTGAAGTGGTGTTGATGGCTGCGACAACTGAGCTCAAACCCAGGTCACCCGCATGATCGTCGTGGGTTCTAATTACCATGGCACAGTCTGGTCCATCCAATGAAGCCGTTATTTTCTAATGCTCGTTCATAATTAATGGGAGGTGAAGCCCTTAGAAATTATTATGCGGTTGAATGAGGGTTCGAACTCCCCACACAAGTTTTACATGAGTTTTATTACGGCCTCATCGGTCTGCAGACACCGCAAAAAGTAGAGTGAGCAACAATTGCCCCTATTTTTCTTCTTCTTCTTTAATGGCAGCAACAACAAAAATTTATCTATCAGTAGCCGCACGCAGAAAAGTATTCCACGCGCTTCGGTCTTTTGTGCTCCATAGATAGTTCGTCACACGAAGCTTAGATAACAGCTCTTTCACCTGGTCCATCCCTCGAAGTTTTGATCGCCCCCTCCTGCACCGCCCATCTATTTTAATGCGAAGACTTTTCGAGCCGGAGCATAGTCGCCCATTCGTACAACAGCGCATTGGTATATTTAAACTCCCTTGACTACGTCATTGTCGTTGTACAGCTCAACAGCTCAATTGCGCAGTATTTTTCTCTTGAAAACTCCCCGAATAGATTGATCAATCTCCGTCTTTAACCAGGATTCTTGGCTGTAGAGCAAGATAGGTAAGATCAGTGTCTGGTACAGTTGGACCAAAGGTAGAGGTATACCAAATCATCTACCACTTCAAAGTTATAGCGTTCCAAACGAGTAAACTCTTTGTTCGTTGAAACAAATATCTTAGTTTTGTCCTTATTAATCACCAGATCCACTTCAGTCGACTGCTTTTTAATGCTCGAAAAGGCCGCAGTAACAATCCGCAGTCCTCGGCCAATGATATCTATGTCATCGGCATTCAGCAGCAGCAGGTGACTTTTGTTAAAGTTGTTCTATTCCTGTTTACTGCTGCGTTCCGCATGAGCATCTCCATTATGATGTTAAAAAGATCGCATGCCAGATTATCGCCTTTTCTGAAACCTCGCTTGGTAGTAAATGGCTCTGTTAGTTTTGTGCCTATTTTCCCTGAAGGCTTCGTGTCAGTCAGTGTCATCCCGAAAAGTTGTATTAGCTTCGCGGGGATACCAAACTCAGCCATAACATCTAATAGTTTTTATAGTATCGGACTGTCGAATGCTGCTTTGTAATCGATAAACATATAGTATGTGTCGATCTGCATCTCTTGGGTCTTCTCTTGGTCGGTCGTGGATTTATCAGATCTAAAGCCACGCTGATAAGGCACAATCAAGTTCGTCAGAATGGTCTTTAGTCTTTCACATAACTCGCGATAATTGGTACTCAAACTTGATAGCCTTTCCTAGGCACTGGACAAAGAACACTCAGATTCCAATCATCGGCCATGCATTCCTTGAGTAAAATCGTGTTTATTAGCTGGTGCATGCATGTTACCAGCTCATCCCCGCCGGCTTTAAACTGCTCTGCCGGCAGTCCATCGGCTCCCGCAGCTTTATTATTTTTAAGCCGTGCAATTGCCGTGCTGATCTCGTTTTGGCTCGGTGGTAGACAGTCTACTCCATCATCAGTGATTGGTGTGATTTCGTCAGTTATGCTGCCTTCGGGAACGAGTATAGATCGAAAGGGTTCCCTCCATATTTGCAGCACACTTTTCACCTCCATCCCTGTAATTTTCGATATCGTGGCTCTCTCTTTTCTTCCATAGACGATTTTCCCGCCTAAAGAGGCGTTTCATCAGTGCAATTGCCGTGCTGATCTCGTTTTGGCTCGGTGGTGGACAGTCTACTCCATCATCGGTGATTGGTGTGATTTCGTCACTTATGCTGCCTTCTCGAACGAGTAGAGATCGAAAGAGTTCCCTCCATATTTGCATCACACTTTTCACCTCTATCCCTGTAATTTTCGATATCGTGGCTCTCTCTTTTCTTCCATAGACGATTTTCCCGCCTAAAGAGGCGTTTTATCTCCCTCCTCTTCTCATTATAACGATCCGCCACTGCACGCGTTGCCATTGGCTGCAGTTTTGCCCTGTATGCAGCATCCTTATCTTCAGACATTTCGCGACATTCCTCATCGTACTACGGCTTGTCTGAGCGAGGTTTTGCTTAACCCAGTACGATCGTTGCGGCAGTGGTCATAGCATTCGCAATATGCTGACACTGGGTGTCGGGAACATCAAACTTAGGGGGTTGGTTTGAAGTAATTGAGAGAGTAGTAATATGCAGCTTTTTGATGTCTAGCTTCCTTTGCGGCTGCAACTAGGTGGTGATCCGAGTCAATATTTGCACCGCGCATCACACGCACGTCCATAACGCTTGCGACATACCTTTGATCAATTACCACGTGATCAATCTGGTTTCTTTGATCAGGGGATATCTAGGTTGCCTTGTGAATATCTTTATGCGGGAATCTCGTTCCACTCACTTCCATGTTTCTTGTCGACGCGAAGCTAACTAGATCGAATCGTTATCGGAGTTGTTGTTGTGCAGACTGAAGTTTCCGACTGTTGAACCAAGAGCATCTTCCCTTTCTATTTGAGCATTAAAATCTTCCAGAACAATTTGAATATTATGTGCAGGGCAGCGGTCATATATCACTCCAGGTGCTCATAGAAGGCATCTTTAATGTCCTCATCTTTGTCTTCCGTCGGGACGTGTACACAATTAGCGTGATGTAAAAATATTTCGCTCGGATGCGAATAGTGGCCATTCCATCAGTTACAGCGTTAAACCGCGGGACTATATACCAAAGTCCCATGCCGACTATGAATCCACCTCCAAATTTGTGTCTTTCTACAAGACAGCTGTAAAAGTTGTCACAGTTCTTTTGTCGTGTGCATCCCTGTCCCGTCCATCTCATTTTCTGTTGGGCGGTAATATCAGCCTTGTATTTATCGAGGACATCACCCAGTTGGATAAAGGCACTATCTCTGGACGTTACAGATACATATCCTTAAATCATGGTCCTTATAACTTTGGCAGGGGTCGTCGCCGTCCCCGATTCTAGTTTTTTTGAGGCTGCCAAAGCTACTAAGAGAGCCTCTGTGTTGAACTTCAGTAACTTCTGTTACCTACTTCCTAAGACGAATAAGTGGTAGCATGCCACTTAGGTAACTCAACATTGCGCCATATCACATTTGCTACGAATGAACGGATGTTCTATGGCATTGCCCGGGGAATATGTGATCTCTAGGACGTTGTGAGCTTTTTGGGGACCTCCAAAGAGAGGTTCTGGTTATTCCCCATGTGAATAACAACAAAATACTCAAATATAGGGGTTTTCATGTGGGTTGATGTTGGTGGCCTGTGGCGGCCATGTTGTTTAGGCGGCGTATGTCTACTATATTTCCGGTTTTTATGTTACTGATGACAACTCACTATGATCTAGGACACCCTCATGATAGTAGCTTGTTCTAATTATGATGGTACAGTCTGACACACCCAATATAACCGTTATTTTCTAATGGGCTTAACTATTAACATAGTATTGTAGTTTATTGGAGATATTGCCATTTTGGGATTATTATGCGATTGAATGTTGATTCGAGCCCCAATACCACCTTTTTATGTGCACCGGTCAAATCGTTTTGTAACCACAGCATTTAGTTGAGTAAACAACAATCGTCACTATAGGTGTTTTCATTTGGTGTGGGTCAATATCGGCAGCCTGTGGCGGCCAAGTTGTTTGGATGACGTTTGTCTAACATGTGCAGATTTTTAAGTAACTGATGGCAAATCACCACGATCAAGGCTAACCTCATGATAGGAGCTTGTTCTAATTATTGCGGTACATTCTGAACCACCCAATGAAACCGTTATTTTTTCTATAGTAGTTTATTTAAGATATTGCCCCTTTGGGATTTTAATGTGGTTAAATATGGGTTCGAGCCCCGGTACCACATTTATATGAACAACAGTCTGTAAACACCGCAAAAAGTTTAGTGAACCACATCAATCGCCCTATAGGGGCTTTCAATTGGTGTGGATCGATATTGACAGCCTGTGGCTTCTATGTGGTTTAGGCGGCGTCTATCTAACCTATTGTTTATTTTTAAGTAACTGATGCCAAATTACTATGTTAAGTCACACGATTAAGTAGTACGTCTAAATGATTAAATTTTATTATAAATAGTAATGTTTGTTTGTACAAATTCATATTCGTTCGAAAAATTTTGTCTGTCTCCACTTACCTTAGGGTCACTTTTAATCGTTTTGTATCACAATCTGAGCAACATAAACATCTTTGATTTCCTGCCACCCCCACTTAGTGCAAGTCGTTAAATTGTTTTAAGTAAACATCTCTTTGTGGGAAAATGATGACGACGACGACAACGAAGACGAAGACGATGATGATGATGATGTTGACGATGCTAATGCTGCCAGCAGTGACGGTGACACTTCTGGTGCATTGTACGTTCATAAACAAATGACGGTCGTTGTTGTACAATGTACTACGTGTGATCCATGACAAATGGCCTTTGAGGTTTTAAGCTACGAATTGACAGTGTGCGACTCTCATTGTGTACCGAGACATCAAAGTGGAATGATCGCGCAATATACGGGAAGGTTCTTAAATTGAAATAAATTGAAGTAATCACTTTCTAGGAGATACGCAACGAAATCGTACAATTATGTTGGCGACCAAGTGGATTTTACATATTTTCATTGTTACACTCGCATTGATGGTGACGCTATGCGAGGCACGTGGCGGTAGGCGTGGTGGTTCAATGGGCGGCATATTTGGCAGTTGGCGTAAGTACAAGAAACCTTCTACAGGCGGTGGCAGTTCGAGGCGTATTGTCAGTAGTTCACCGGTGCACACACCCATCACAAAGGCGCTAAATGAAAAGAAAGCTGCAGATAAATTTGGCAAGAATGGCAAACAGTTTAATAGTAAATATAATACACCTCCACTGCCAGCAGGAGGATCATATTATGCCAACACTAACGCCCTGCCAGCAAATGCAGTTTATGTAGCCCAGGCCCCACCAAGAGGAGCAGGTATGTTAACAAAATTCAATTGATTACAAAAAAACAACAGATAATATGATTACAAGATTCCTTTAGATTTTGGTGATTTTCTAACTGGCTATCTAACGGGACGTTTGCTAACCATGGGCATGACTCCGTATTATCCACATCATCAATATGTTACACATGTTTACCCCAATCAACCTATGGAAGATAATAAGAATTCCTCAAAAGTTATCATCGTCAATAACAATCAACAGCCTGCTGTGACATCGTCCTCAGCATCCACACCAACAGCAGAACGCTTGACCACAGATCCTTTAGACTTTACCACCGAATCGGAAAAATCCTCAACTATGAGTTCAGCTTTCATGTCCAATTCAACGACGTCTTCATCGCCAACACCATCATCATCAACATCGACTGTGGTAGCTCCTGCAGATCCTCCACAATATGGTATTATTTGTATGCCAATGATGGTTAATGAGACCAGTGCCAGTGGCGATGTTGCACCAGTCGAACGAATAGTTTGTTATCCTGCTCCGCCTCCATCAACGCCCATACAAAGTGAAATGAAATCAAAGCCAGTCGAAATAGCGGGTGACATTATTGAACATTAGAGCGGATAATGATATAAAACTTAATATTTATTATAAAAATGTTAAAACACTAAAATTTACGCATTACTATGAATACATGATCCTTTCCTCTTCATATAAAATATCCTTATGTGTGAATGATCTGTGGTAGTTGTTTTATTTTGAAATCTGGATTTGTTCCTGAAATAAATTTCATCTTAAGATACGGAGGGTCAAATTCAGCATAAGTATACTAACGGCAAAACATTAGCGCCGTAGGTTCGTTCAAAGGGCACAATTACTGGATGTCAGTGCAATGTTTTATAGCAATACGAGATTTGCTATTTATATTTGCTATTGTTAGGCCCGTATGTTCATAATAAAAATGTGCGACACGGAAAACCTTAATAAGTCCTGGAATTTTTACTGCAGTACAGTTGAAGACACTTTCGAAGGCTAAGACATTTCTTTTAGCCTCTTACGTCCATTTTTTGTCGATAGCTTTGTTATTGACATGTCATATACTGAGCTTGAATTTTTAATATGACCTGACCTGACCTGAGATTTGGTGATATTAGAACTTAACCTCCGCTTAGAGGATTGAAGCTTGTGTACCAAATTCTAGCTCGATAGCTGTTATCGGGCGTAGAGACAGACGGAAACCCCCAAAAAGGAGGAGTTTGTATGGAGGGTTTAAGTATTTAGACTGACGTCCCCAAAAAGGAAAAGTTTGTATTGGAGGTGGATGTTTTTTTGTCCGACCTTGTTCATCTTAGAAAGTAATCTCCGCTTAGAGCATAGAAGCTTGCGAACCAAATTCCAGCTCAATAGCTCCATAACTCCAAATTCCAAATTTCAGTTTGGACTGTTCGGTCAGATAGATTGACTTCGGGAGATCATTTGGATATATATATCTACCACGCCTTTTCATGAACGTTACAAATGAAAGAACAAAATTAATGTACACTTCACTCCGCTCGTGCGAGTGGTGAGGGGTATACAAAGTTTGGGCAATAAAAAGCTTCAGACCTCACTCGGTAAACTACAAGCGGTGGTATATACCGGCTGTATCGATCTAAAATACATCCCTACTATTTGGGGGTTGCGAAAGTAGTCTTAATTCCCAATGCGGGAAAACCTCCCATACGGGAACCAAAGATTTTAAACTGTGGAGAGACTCAGTTGACAGGATGTATAAGATCCCATTGTAGGAACCTATTTTCTTGGGGTGTACTGAATTTCCTTTTGTGGACTGTGTTAAATATCTTGGCGTAATATTAGACAAGAAGTTGCATTTTAACTCAATTCCGTAGACATGGTGAAAAAGACCGTACAAACTCCCCCTTTTTGGGGGATGTCCATCTGTCTCAACCCATTTTAACAGCCGTAGTTTTGGAGCTATAGAGATGAAATTTGATATGCAAGCTTATATCCTGGAAGGGGAGGTTAAGTTCCAAGATGAGGAAAATCGGACAAAAACTAATTCCACCACCAATACACACTTCCCCTTTTTGGGGGTGTCAGTCTGTCTCTACCCCTTTCTATTGCCGTAGTTTAAGATCTGTCGTGCTGAAATTTTTCACTCAAGCTTCCATCCTCTTAGCAGAATTAAGTTTGAAGATGAGCAAGATCAGACAAAAACTACTTCCACCAAGCATACAAAAACCATCCAGTTATTATAAGTTCTGCAATGTTATCAGTAACCTGGTCTTTCCAACGGAGTTTTCCGTCCACCGAGTTCATTGTCGAAGACTTTTCAAGCCGGACCATTTTCGTCCATGTGTACAGCATGACCTAGCCAACGCAACCGCTGCATCTTAATGCATCTGACCACGTCAATGTCAGTGTACAGCTATTACAGCTCATATCGACGTCGATATTTTCCGTTTACGACTATGGGCCCATATATTTTACATAGTATATTTCTCTCGAATACTGCCAGAATCGATTCATCCGATTGTGTCATAACCCAGGATTCTGAACCATACATCAAGACAGGTAGAACCTATACCTGGTATATTCTTCTCCGGATTTCGAGGCTGACATTATTTGTCTTGTTGATGGCGGAGCCTAGGTAGATAAAATGATCTACCACCTCGAAATTATAGTTGTCAACGTTCACGCAGTTTCGCAAACGAGTAGGTTCTTTGTTCGTTGAAACCAATAACTTCGTTATGTCCTCGTTCATTTCCATTTTCGCTTATCCTTCTGTTACCTGAGTAGGCTTCAAGCTCAATATTTGACATTTCAATAAAAATTATTGACAAAAGGTGGATGTGAGTAGCTTAAAGTAACGTCAAACTCTCATACAAACTCCCCTTTTTCGGTACAAAGTTTAATCACCATTTTTACAAATCACAATTTTTACAAATGGTGGAGGGTAGCTGAAGATAATAACCTTACTAGTTTAGCATAAAAAATTCCCAGTCATGGGGAATACAAGATCTATTGGTCGCTGTGAACTGCGTGGTAACCTCCATAGAGAGTTTCTATATATTACTGGATGAATAACGACCTAAAGGTTTATATTAGAAATTCCCCTAGCGAAACATCAATATAATGGGACATAGCTACTATATTTATCCAAAGACAACTATATGCTATTTACAACAAGTAAGAAAGTTTCAGTCGGTTAAACCGACTTACATATACCCTCACGTCACCCTCAGTACAAACATAAAATTTGGTACATTTGTCTGGGAGGTACCAGAAGGTGCCTGGCCATTTAGCCCATATTTAATCTTGCTAGTAGTTTTGGGAAAATATTAACCAATGCAAAGTTTCAAAACAATTGGTTACGTCTTTCGAAAGTTATCATGCGTACCAGCCGGACCGATAGAAAGACAGACGGACATGGATCAAAAATCGAATTTAGTTCAATGAAACCTAGAGTCTAAAGGGACTCCTTATATGTGTTAAACTTTTGGGTCGTATCAAATGATATATACTATGCCGGGTCACGAAAAAAAATTTCCAAAGTCGAAAGCAAATATAAAGAATCACCTAGAGACAAATTAAAAAAAAAATCCTCCCCCACCCCCCGGAAAAACAGCCAAAATCGTTTTTTTTATCACTGCTTTTTTTTGTGGCTCAATCGTAACATACAAGAGATCGGTGTTTAGGTCTGGACGAGTACTACATTTGTCCTATAGATGTCGCTGACATACGACATCATCTTGTAATGGTGGCCTCATTTAGAGCAACCTCTACCCCTAAAATTTAAAAATATCTTTTACTAGAATTAAAGCCCTTTAAAAAACAAGAACATTTTGCTTTGAAAATATACAGTTTTATTCAAAAACAAAAAAGTTACATATGAAAAGATGTATTTACAGCATCAACACTAATATTTTTTCCTGTTGTTTGCTTTATTAGCGATATCGAAAAAAGTTAAATACAAGATATTGCATACTTTTTAGCGCAAACAGTGTTTTCAAACATGCGGATGAAGATATTCAGCGTCACCAATATTCAAGCAACGAAATTATAAAGATACCTGGTCCACAATGGAAGTATTAATAATAAACCATAGACATTATTTTGCACTTGTATTCTTCCCATGCAATTTGCAACACTGAACATTTGTGCGAAATGTAAGTGAATCAGCGCTTGGAATGACTAATCAAAATGTAAATTTTTTGCAAAATTAGAAAGTCGTGAAGGGAACTTGAGTCGCGCCAATTTAATATTTGCCCTCGACTTTGGAGAAAAAAAATTTGTATGGGGACCGACCCGGTCTAATATATACCCTCACTAACACTTTAAACTATTTGGTGATACGCCCCTTTTCACCAATCTCTGAACATGTACTTTCAGCAAATTGACATCCCATTTCCCGTAGGTCAATTACAGAAAACGGATAATGCATTATATGTTTTTTGTTTGGTTTTACTTGATATATGATCGTTATACACAAATAAATTCGTATTCCAAAGACAAACAATTTTGTTTGCTTTTTTTTGTAAAGAAGTCGATGTTTTCTGTAAAAGTCAAATATCACAACGATGTAATCAGCTCGTCATAAATGTGCCAGGAGCATAGATACACATTTTCGAAACTTATCATTCCAAATTATAATTTCTATCACTTATTAAATACACATTACACATTGGCATCAGGCCACTACAATACACAACACTGTATGCCTGTGTTACATTCTAATTGTTTATGTAATTTGTCTATTTTATGCAACACTTCCGTAACTTATAAAAATTTTTCATAAAATTCGATTAAAAATATAACAATTACTCCGGAGAAATGAAAGTAAGAATATAGTAGATAAGCTTCCGCTCAGCTAAACTTGTGTTACACTTTATTATTCTATAACTGTTAATCGTTTATATCCGTATTTATTTTTATTTCACACACTTTTATATAGGAGCAGTATTTACATTTTTTTTTTAATTTTTCTTTCTTTTATATATTTATTTTCACATTAAAATTGCAGAAGATCTCCTAATATATCGGGTAAAGCAAAATCATCGCTATATTTCCTTGATCTTCGATAATCGTTCTTGTGTCGATTGTAATCTCTCATCCATTCTTCTTCGTCTCTGTCATCGCTGCTACCCCTAGAGTTGTCACGTCTTTCAACGTGCGCCGAAGAACCCATTGGAATTACATAGGGAGAGGATGATGATTTCCTAGACCTGCGTATGCTGCCGTAAGAGTCAGCCCAATAATCGACATTGTCATCACCACGTCTGGAAGATCCTCTGCTGCCGCGTTGACGACCTCGAATACGGCCGTTTCGGGATCGTTCACTGCTGCTGCTTTTACTGTTGGGTATTCCATTGCCTGATTCGATGAATGATAGCCAAAACACCAGGATCACAAGGATGGGAATACAAATGTATTTTAACCAATACATGAAGCTGTATGGTGGGGGTTTTTAGTTTTGTATCCGTTGATTTTCCGTATCTTCTATTCCTTTTGATGAATGCCAGCGAAATGAGCAAAAGATTTGCAAATTTATCTCAACTGTATTGTACTGGCGGCGTATAAGCAGCAATGAGTCACTTTTGTTATTTGTATTACAATTACGATATAATGATGATCTATTGCTTTAGAAAAATGTTTTTTAAATTGTTTATGGTGTATGGTCTTGTATGTAACGGCAGATAGTACTATAAATAGTTGTTGTTCGAATTTACACAATTAAGTACTTGTAGTTTGATGAAATGTTCACTCGTGTAACAACAAATAGGGTTAAATGACTAATATTTCAAAGGAATAAAATTTAATAGGTAAATTGTTTCAAAAGATGTTAAATTATTTTCCTTTAACCTTTTTTTTCTTAAACATTAAACAAAACAAGAACTCTATAAATATCCTACGAGAAAACAAACTAACACAAAACTAGTCGTGTGACTGGTCCTTGGAATGTACGGACCATTCCTACTCCTAACTAAATATATGAAGGGGACACGTCCCTTTAACATGGCTTTGTCATTGGAGGTGTGAATTAACAATCCAACGCCATCACTTGGACCACTTCTGTGTCTGTTGTGCAGTACCTGTTATATATATCGTCGGCTAGCCTGCAAGTAGTGTTATGTGTTTTTGAACAGGTTTTCAGGAGAGGCAAAAAACTGATTTATTTTGTCCATTAAAGATATTTTGTTTTAACCATAGGCTTAACTGAATGTCTACCACAAATACCAGAGTACTGCATTAAAAGATATCCGATATTGATCTCTGTTACGGAGTGCTATAGGTTTTTTAAGAAAAACTACACATAACACTTTTTGTAGGAACTTTTTTTAAAATATATTCATATGAATTCGTACACATAACACTTTTTGTTTAGATTTTTTATTTTATTATATTTAAGTATTATTGCCATTAAAAGACGCCTAACGCTAGCAAAATTGGTGGTACAATATGTAAGATGAAATTCATTGACATTAACAAACTTAGATAACTAAACAAAGAAAACTTAAACAAATACATTTTTAATGTTGAAGATTATCATAAAAGGAGTGGTAATCTTTGTGCATATATTGCTTTAATCAGTGGAGGCTCTTGTATTTAGATTAATCAATTTTTAGTTTCTTGGTTCATTTATTTTAAGTACCCTTGTTTGCTTTTTTGGCTCATCAATTCCCAATTATCGGTGTGGCGCAGCTTGAAATAAACTTCATTGTCTTCAAAAAGCAATCCACGGATGTTGTTTACTTTTGAATCACCTACACGTTCACCAGGTCTGATAGAGGTAAAGTTGCCAGGAACGTGTTCGTAATCCTTAAAAAAATTATACTCTAAGTAGTTTACTGTGTATGAATGTGTTGGTCTTGCCTGCCTCATGCGACTAACATAATCTAGTGGCGAATATATTGGAGCTGTAAACAAATTTTCTAACGTTGAATGTACACTGTCGACTTCCATCATTGTATGGCCTCTTTCTAATATAATTTGCTCCAACTCTTGTCCAGTAGCTACAGAAAGGTTTGCTAAAGCGCTACACAGTACCTTATTTTTATTTTGGTAGGTACATCCATCCGATATTAGCATAACCTTTACTATGTAAAAAAATAAAAATTACCATATAAAAAAACACATAACACCTATTGCAGGAATATTTCGTATATGGGTTACACATAGCACTTTTTGCTATCTTCTAAACCCATTAAGATATCGCAAAACGTCTTGGTAGGCTTATGTATGACCAGTAGAGATTCACAATGGTACAATAAAAAAAAAATTCCCAAATTACACATGACACTACTTGCAGGCTAGCCGACGATATGTTATATATGACTCATCTAAAGATATAAGCTTAAGGGGCGTGTTACGCCTGAGAATACTATACATAAGTCAAACAGACACTTCTTTAAAACCATTTTGTGATACGTCGCCTATTCACAAATCTCTGAACGTGTACTTTAAAATAACTGACACTCCATTTTTCGTAGGGTATTTTCAAATGCTAGCTACTTCTACGGTACATTGTGAATACTCAGTGAAATACTTAGTTTATTATAGCAAATAGCGGACCCGGCGAACTTCTTCCCGCCCCAATTTATTGCCTTCAGATAAACTCACTAGAGAGTCATGTGATAAACAATATTTTTCGATTAGTTTTCCGCCGCAAATACAAACAACGAAGGCGGTTCTCTAAAACGCGAAAAGGCAACGTACAGCTGACCGCACGAAAAACAGGGAATTCGATATTAACCCCACATACTTCCAACCATTTTCCTTGCGATTTATTGATTGTCATTGCCAAAGCCAATTGGAATGGATGATCAGTTGTAATAATTGGAATTCGTGAGATAAGGACTTCCTTTTCTTTGAATTTGCCCTTGATGATCGTCGGCACAATTTCGGTTGTTTCAGATTAAGCTATATGATTATGATCGATTCCACCTTCATCTGTAAATTATGCGGCACATCAAGCGAGTTGAAAAATTTGGCCGGATTGTTGGTCGCTTCATTCCTTGTTGGTACCGCTGTAATCAGATTTGTACGAATGCAGTTCTCCAGCGATTTGACTTTCTGAATTGAAATTCAAGCTATCGAAGTCCTTGGTACTGCCCGTTGATAATTCCAATCAAGATTTTTATAATTTTGTGCCATGGCGGGGGACACTTCAGTCGAAACATCAACACAAATTTGGCCATTGCCAAGTGCAAGCAGTTGTCTCGAGAATTCAGCAAACGATGGGAGGTTCTGCAAGCAGCTCTCATGTTCGTGGTCAATTTCAACTTCCTGACATTGACGACGATTTCAAGAATGGTATAAGTAAATCGGTAACAGTAGATTTCATGAGCAATATCATAGCCCCACCAAATCGTTTTAAATCACCTCGTAAATCCTTCATGACTACTACTACCACTACTACTACTTTTAAAGCTCGTTTATTCGTCATCTTGCATTCTCGCATCAATTTCGCTGTTGCCGAATTCTTAGACATTGTTTCCTTTGCTTTTCAACCGTGAGAAAATTCATCGACAGTTTCGAAGCGAAATTTGCAGTTGGACTGCTTTCCAACAATGTGGCAGCCATGCCAGAGGATGCAGCGGCCAACGTTATTTGAGGTCTTGACCGAATTGTCGCTAGAATCAACAAAAAGATGTCTTGCATGTCCCACCGGGAGCATCGAGAAAGTAAATGCCTCCCGTTTCATCGTCTACAACCTTCATCAGCGAATCGTACACGTTCTTATACTCGGAATTTAACAGCGGCACATTTGTTCGACCTCTTTCGGTCATCTCATCTCGATAATGAATGTATATTGCTTCGAACGATTTGGTGCTGGCATTCCTAATGTCAGCAGATTGCCGCACGTGAGCTGGCTAAATGTTAGAATTTGAATCGCTGACGCAAAAACGGTCACATTGGCGAACATCTCCTCCCGAAATGCTGCGCACAGCACAGCATCCACAGTATGCAGGTAATTGAAGGATAGCAAATTTAGAAGCATACACCTTGGCATGGATGAACTGTGTATTGTCTGACTTATTATTGCACGAAGTTTACGTCATCTAAGGTTTGGTCGTCTAATAGGAGGCATTAGTCAAGTAAATAACTCTCCCTAAAAAACTACAGTTATTACGGAATGAATGCCCGCAATACAATTGGATAACCTTATTTTTTACACGTAAACTTATTTTCTGAAAAAAATATCAAATTTATAAATATTGCTTAGGATATCAATATATATTTTATTATTTATTATTTATCTCGTTAAATTCTCCAACCAAAATTTATCTGAAATTTTCCACCCTAACATCGTTCAAAATCATCAAATCATGCGAAAACTGCAAAAATTTCGTCGATAAAAAAAATCAAATTTTTTGCGTTTTTCCGGAATTTTCGGAGTTTTTTGCTAAGAATTTTCTATTTTTTCATTTGAAAAGCCATTCCGTAACACTTGCTTACAAAATTCGATACAAAAAAGCAATTATCGAATTTTTTAATTTTCCCAGGTAAACTTTCTCCTGCCAATTACGAACAATTGAAAAAAAACAAATTGAGCAAAAGAGCCAGTTTTTCTCACTTGATAAATTACTATAAATTTTTCCACCAATTTTTTTTCACAATTATCCGAAAGTTTCTAAGCGTCACAACAAATTTTTCACCTTTAAGTCGTCTGAAATTATCAAATCACGGACTCAATGAAAAATTCCGTCGAAAAAAACGAAATCTGTTGAGTTTTTTTCTTGAATTTTCCGAGTTTTCCACAGACAGTTTTTCTATTTTTCCATTCGAAAAGTCATTTTAGAAAAATTATCCGAAATTGTTTACACTACATCGTCCAAAATTAACAAAACATAAGGTAAAATGGAAAATTTCGCCGAAAAAAAATTTAAATTTTTATAAAATCAAGCAAGTTCCAAGTTTCCAAGTTTTCCACCGAGAATTTTTCTATTTTTCCATTCGGAAAGTCATTTCGAAATAATTATCAGAAATTTTTCACAGTTAAATCGTCCAAAATTATCAAATCATACCATAGAATTCATAATTTCGTAAAAAAAAATTAAAATTTTTCTAATTTTTCCGAAATTTTCCAAAAAAAAATTATTTTTTTCCTTTTGAAAAGCCATTCGTAACAATTGCATACAATATTCTATACATAAAAGCAATTTTCGATTTTTCCAATTTCCCGACTTTTCCGGAGGATTTTCCCAAAATTTTCTTTCACATAAACCTTCTCCTGGCAAATACAAACAACTTAAAAAAATTTGAGCAAAATCGGCCCAGCCGTCCCCAATTGATGAATTACTATACATTTTTGCCACCATTTTTATATATATAAATTTAAAAATATCAACTCGTGCAGCTTTTGGACCGTTTGGTCTGGATAATGGTACCAGTTGAATCCCATTTTTGCCCTAAAAGAACGGTTTTTGAAATATAACTTTGTACAGCTCTCTAATTTTTTAGGGATTTACACAGTTTTAAGCGGATAATTAATAAACCCTCATATATTAACATAGTTTAGTTTTCCCATAATCCCCCTTGTTTTCCGCATTCTCCACTCTTTCCACTCCCACTCTCTCTCTTTCTCTCTTCATTCTCTCCCACACAAATATCCCGATATGATAACTAACATCCCGGTTAGTGTCATAGAAATGAACGATTGTAAGATTATTTCCACTTTAAACCCCGAACTTTATAAATAAAGTTTTTATACTTTTTATAACGTTTTTAGAAAACTATTCCCGTTTTCATGTTCCCCAATATTTCTGGAAAATGTATTTTAACCAGAATCACACATTCACATTTTCATGATGATAGCTTTAGCCATTTGGCCGTTTTCCCCTTTAAGAACAAATTTCCAAATTATTGCACCTCTCAAATTTTATAAAAATTTTGCTCATATACATACATTTTCACGATTTAGCCGTTTGGCCTAAGTAGTGGCACCGCTTTCATCTCATTTAGCTCATTTTTACCCCTAAAAATACGAATTTCGAAAATTTTTGGATTTTATCTCTCTAGGCATAAAATCCTGTTTTGCCACGCCCCTTCGCCCACAGATCCAAAATTAAAATTTATTTTGCATATTCATATTCGCGTTGTCGAGTACAATTTGTGTACCAAATTTTATTTCTCTACGGCAAAAATCCAGTTTTGCCACACCTCCTCCGCCCACTGATTAGAAATTAAGATTCCGTCTGCATATTCATATTCGTGTTGCCGAGTACTATCTGTGTTTCAAATTTTATCTTTAGGAAAAATCATCAGCATCAAATTCTGAGTCGATTTAAATATGTCCGTCCCCTCAATTAAAGCCGTTGTTAAGGAGATTCTGAGCTAAAATTTGGTATGCAAGTTTCAACCTTCTAAGTTCTAAAATTAGAAAATTACAAACTCACCCTTTTTTTGGGGGTGAGTGCCAACTTGTATCCTTTAGGCGGAGGTTGATTTCTAAGATGAGCACGATCGAAAAAAACTATCTCCTCCTCCCGTACAAACACCCCCTTTTTTGGAGGTGTGCGACTGTCTATACCCGCTTCCAGCAAGGGGGTTTCTTCGGAGACCTTTGGAGAGTATCGCCCCCACGGATCTGAGAGAACCACCAGTGGACCTCTTTCTGGCTCTGCGGTGGCAAAAAGAGGTAGTAGGGAGGTATTATATTTATGAGCTCCGACCAAGGAGTCTAAAGATGGTAGCACGGGCGGTAGGGAGCCCTAAGTAGTGTAAAAGCTACTTACCCACCGAATGGGTATGGAACAGTGTTCTGTGCCTCGTGGTGGTTGTTTGTTAAAACTGAAAGTTACGCGAGTAGACTTAGAGTTTGATGTTCGAGAGAAATGGAGCTGGGTGTCCCTTGGTACCATACGAGTCTTGCATCTCTCTTTGCGCATCAAACACTATATCGGTCGAAAACATAACTAATAATTTTGGATAGAGTTCGAACATTTAACAAGTGTGTACATAATACCGCAGTAAAGTATGTACGTTGCAACGGAGTCTTTCTAATATCCAAGGGGAGGATATAATTGTTTGTATCTTCTTTGAGCTACAAGCAGATATCAAATCATGTCTAATCTCAAGTTTATATGCTTGTAATTGTCCGAATGGTAAAATGCTTGTATTGCTATGAAATACAAGTGGTAAAATGGTATGGCCTGACGGAGTGTTAACTCTCTTGCTGACGGCAGTGGAAGGAATGCTGGTATCGATGGAAGCTAGCCTGAGGGAGTGTTAATTCACTCGGCAACGGTAGCGGAAGGCATACAACAGGTATGTGTATTTTGAGGTTTTATCCCAGAGTGGATTAATCGAGAGATGTTAGATGTAGGCCGGCCGGATGGGGAACCTCGGTTCCTAGCAGATGGCGGCGTTGGCGCACTTGTGGCGTAAAGGATAGAGAAAAGACATGATTTGATTGAAACATCAAGTGCATGTACTTGTACATTTAAATCGGACGGAGTGCAAGACTTGAGCTTGTACTTGTAAGACAATGTGGTGCCAGTGGGGTTAAGCTATTGAGCTATCGGACTAAAACTACCACCACATTCAATACAAACGACTCTTTTTGGGATAGTTCGTCTGTATGTCCACGCGGTTACAGCAGCAGTTTTTCAGAGCTTTCGAGCAAGCTTCTTTCTATCATCTTGGAGGAGGTTGAGTTCTAAGATGAGAAATATCGGACGAAAACTGCTCCCACCTCAAATTTAAAAGTTGTATACAAACTTAGATGGATAATTGCCATATCTTTTAACAAAATACTCAAATTCCCAAAACGGGAAAAAATTTTCCGAAATTTTGGATTTTTTACTAATATGACGACCACATTATGTTAATTTAAGGCAGGAATGTTGAAATACGTTACGTTAAATGAGAGCATTTTACACTTTCTAATCGCTGCGTTGCGATTTGAGAAAGTTTTTTTTTCTAAAAATGGGAAGTTTTCGATTGGCCTTACCGGACTATGAGTTTAATTGAATGGTTTAAATTTGGCATTACATGCATCTGCATAAATTATCACCTTTCTGAATAATTTCAAATATAGTAGGGACCCAAAACGTTGCAAATCATCAGGAAAACATATCAGGTTTAACCATGTGAAAATTCATTATGATATCATTATCCATTGAAATTAGAATTATTTCCAAAAAAGTGTTTTCGCACCACTGTGCCCTATTAATTTTAAGCCACCCTGGAAGCAACTCGTGTCTTGTCATTTGCCGGGTGATCGAAGCCTTCTTTCCGCTTGCCGCGATGTGCTGTAATATATTGATATTCAAGTGTAACTTCATTTATGTCACCGTTTATTGCTATGACCCTGAGAACATTGCGTCGTAAATGGTACTTTTCTCTCAATGTTCTAGGGATCTAAAATAAGCACTGCTGCATTCATCTTCTCTGTAAGGCCTCCCTCATTCTCCCACTGATCATTTAACAAAGCGTATGTTTTCAATTTCCCAGCTAATTCGATTCATTAGCTTTATTTACCTATGGAAAAGCAGCAAATTAAACTAAATTCTATTAAAATTGTAAACAAAAATTCCCACATTTATATATGCGACTAAATGCTATTGTATACAATAAATTGTTTACAATTCATAAGTACTGCATAGTTTTAGTAAATTATCAACTACATGATAACAGATGACTGTATTATTTACATGGTTTTTATATTTGCATGTACAAACAAATTATGCGGCGGAGGTGTCACAAATACTGTCAACAAGTCTTTGTGTCACTTTAATCGCCAAGTGGTCATTTATTTTTTGATGTCGTGTAAAAGACGAGGATTTAATCAGATTTTGAGGAAAATACAGTAATCTATAAAGAATTTGCGACGTTATATGTAAGCTGGAGGGTTGGTAGCCAAGGCGTATGAAAAATGGGGTTAAAAAAATGGAAAGCAAATGTTTAATGATTAATTGCGAGCTTCAATATTCTGACATATGGGCGGAAGGAATTGAGATCTGGTATGTAAATAATAGAGTTATAGAGGTCAATGACTTATGAAGAAAAAAAAATTTGCCTCCTTGTGACTAAAATATCCATATATCATTAGGTGGTACGAACTGATGAACTTTAAGATCCGGCTGTAAATGCTGTATATAAAACGTAAAAATCCCTAAGTTCGGCCACAAAATTAAATATTTTATCGAAATTGCCTTCCAAAGATACATTATATTCGTACTGTAAGGTCCACTCCAATCCACACATTTCTATAGTATAACTCGTTCCACAAAATTTTCGATAACCGAATTATCAAACTGACATCATAAATTTCACCATGTATACCCCAACATTGTAATATCTATTACAAAATTTCCAAGAATTACCGTGTAAACAAAAATTTAAAAGATGCAAAGATGCAAAAGATACATATGCAGTTTGTAATCTTAGAGGTTTCAGTAAAAATCCGATCATATAGCAAAATAGTTGCCATCACAGTTGCAAAGGATACCATCTAAACGTTTTCGTTTATAAAATATGGTTTCTATACAACATACAACATTTATGTTGTATATATCCTTAATAGTCATAAAAACGATAAGCGTGAATTGTGATGTCAATGTTGGTAGTTATGAGAGCTTAAAAGTGGGTGGAGCTTATAAAAATCTTCGTACAGAAAATGAGAAATCTTACGGTGCGTTTTATGATGACTCACATTCTGCATTGTTGTTTCGCAATAAACCGAGTTACAGTGACAACAATCCATCACCCATGCCGGAAAATAGTCTATACTATGCGAAGGTTAACGATTTGCCAAGGAAGGCAATATACTGTACGCGAATACCCAGAACGGAAGGAGGTACATATAAACAGTGAAATAAAAGTTTAAATGTAAATGTAAATCCAATGATATTTGATATTTGATTTGTATCTTAAGTTCCACCTATAAATACAAAATATTTAAAGTGAACCGTTTTCAACGGTTTGAGGAGTTTCTTTTAGAAATTATTGCATAAATACTCATTTCCGGAGAATTTTCCAATTTGTGTAGGAGATACCAGTAGGAGTAGTTAGTGTAACGTGTCCTAAGTCAACGTTCAATAAACGTTTACCTTGTGGGAAATTTAACTGAATTCACCGTACTATGAGGGTGATTTCGGTCATTTGTACCAGAAAACCGGAACAATTGCCAATCTCTTTTTGGTAGAGTGTGGCAAATGTTCAGGTTTACTGAGGTTTTGCTTACTGTTGCAAGATAATTTAACCGATCAAATTCAAATACCCTGCCTAGAAATATTAATGTTCCAAAAATAAGTAATCTTGTATGAAAGGTACCAGAAGGGGTCGTACGATAGAACCCATATTATACCTAAGTCAAATTTTTATAAACTTCTTCCTAGGGCAAAAATTTTATAATTTCGGTACACTTACAAATAGGATATGTATAAAACCAGTACAGAAATTTCAGTCAGGTAAACTGACTGATAAATACCATCACCCAATATAAGATATTGTTTGAGTCTTGAGTTATTGAAATTAATAGATTTTAAAAAAAAAATTACTTATGTATTATTTTTTGTCCGCATGTAGAGCAAATACATACAAAATTTTACCTATTCGTACAGAAGGTACAATTAGGCGCAGCACAACGTGTCTGATTTTTTTCGTATGTAAAAGGGGAAATATCCCATTTATTTATATGGGAGGTACCAGAAGGGGTGTTCCAAATAGTAAGGGTTGTTGAGGCTTTGCCTCCTATTACAAGATAAATTAACTGACCAAATTTGATTATCCCCCCAGTTGCCGGTTTAGAAGTTATGGGAGAGACATATACATTTTCCAAACAAAGTCATTTTGTATGGGAGGTACCAGAAGGGGTGATCCGATATAGTCCATATTCATTCCTGATTAAAATCTTCATAACCGTACACCTTACGCAAAATTTTACTGAATTCAGTGTACTTACAAAAAAGATATGAATGTGAAACAATGGGGGTGGATTCGGTCATTTGTATGGGAGGTACCAACAGCGGTGTGTCAAATAGTTAGGTTTTCTTATCTTTTGCCTTTTATCAGAAGATAAATTTACCGATCAATTTTCATTACCACCCAAGTGTCCGTTTGGAAGTTATGGGAGAAATATTAATTTCCCTGAAATAGGTAATTTTGTATTGGAGGTACCAGAAAGGGTGCGGCTATCCAGCCCATTTACAATCCCATAAGTTCTGTCTGTCTGTCTGTCTGTCTGTCTGTCTGTCTGTCTGTCTGTCTGTCTGTCTGTCTGTCTGTCTGTCTGTCTGTCTGTCTGTCTGTCTGTCTGTCTGTCTGTCTGTCTGTCTGTCTGTCTGTCTGTCTGTCTGTCTGTCTGTCTGTCTGTCTGTCTGTCTGTCTGTCTGTCTGTCTGTCTGTCTGTCTGTCTGTCTGTCTGTCTGTCTGTCTGTCTGTCTGTCTGTCTGTCTGTCTGTCTGTCTGTCTGTCTGTCTGTCTGTCTGTCTGTCTGTCTGTCTGTCTGTCTGTCTGTCTGTCTGTCTGTCTGTCTGTCTGTCTGTCTGTCTGTCTGTCTGTCTGTCTGTCTGTCTGTCTGTCTGTCTGTCTGTCTGTCTGTCTGTCTGTCTGTCTGTCTGTCTGTCTGTCTGTCTGTCTGTCTGTCTGTCTGTCTGTCTGTCTGTCTGTCTGTCTGTCTGTCTGTCTGTCTGTCTGTCTGTCTGTCTGTCTGTCTGTCTGTCTGTCTGTCTGTCTGTCTGTCTGTCTGTCTGTCTGTCTGTCTGTCTGTCTGTCTGTCTGTCTGTCTGTCTGTCTGTCTGTCTGTCTGTCTGTCTGTCTGTCTGTCTGTCTGTCTGTCTGTCTGTCTGTCTGTCTGTCTGTCTGTCTGTCTGTCTGTCTGTCTGTCTGTCTGTCTGTCTGTCTGTCTGTCTGTCTGTCTGTCTGTCTGTCTGTCTGTCTGTCTGTCTGTCTGTCTGTCTGTCTGTCTGTCTGTCTGTCTGTCTGTCTGTCTGTCTGTCTGTCTGTCTGTCTGTCTGTCTGTCTGTCTGTCTGTCTGTCTGTCTGTCTGTCTGTCTGTCTGTCTGTCTGTCTGTCTGTCTGTCTGTCTGTCTGTCTGTCTGTCTGTCTGTCTGTCTGTCTGTCTGTCTGTCTGTCTGTCTGTCTGTCTGTCTGTCTGTCTGTCTGTCTGCCTGCCTGTCTGTCTGTCTGTCTGTCTGTCTGTCTGTCTGTCTGTCTGTCTGTCTGTCTGTCTGTCTGTCTGTCTGTCTGTCTGTCTGTCTGTCTGTCTGTCTGTCTGTCTGTCTGTCTGTCTGTCTGTCTGTCTGTCTGTCTGTCTGTCTGTCTGTCTGTCTGTCTGTCTGTCTGTCTGTCTGTCTGTCTGTCTGTCTGTCTGTCTGTCTGTCTGTCTGTCTGTATTATTTTGTAAGTAGAAAAGGAAAAAAAACGAAGTTTTGCGAAAATTGGCCCAAGGACACGACCACCTCCCATATATCCCGAAATGGATCTGTTGCATTTGAACCAAATTTAACACAATTTGTCTCTGATATATTATTGATAACTGTGTTGAATTATATGAAATTATCTCGAAGGTCACGACCACATTCTATATATCCTGAAATGTAAAAATTTCGATATGAATTTTTTTTGGCCAAGTAGACCAAAAATACGAAACTTTTTACCTATTACGTCCTGTGCTAGGGACCGAGATATATATATATATATAGTATTTAGCTTTTTGTGTTTATTCGACCTTTGAATATATTATAATATCCCAAGTTTTATTATTGTATCTAATATGTTACAGAATCCTGATGATGTCTTTCGATGAAAGACGAAATATTGAAAAATAAATGATAATCACAAAACACAGACCTCGAGCCTAATTGATTAAAACTTGGGATATTATATATATATATAGAATAAAGAAAACAATTCGAAATCCTTAACAGTCCTTTAACCCTTCGCTGCTCATCGCACCATAATTATACATCTCATTCTCTCTTTCTTTTTTTTCAGATCCCTTTCATTTTCTTATGAAGTATTACAACTCTATTAAAGGCACTGACGGCTTTTATACCAATCGTATTGAATGTATCTACCCAAGATCTGTCGAAAATCCCGAATTAGAAGATGACGAAACAACCGACGAAGTGTTAACAATGCCATTGCCTAAACTCAGATCTTTTGACAAAATTCGGCTATTGCTGGATAAACAAATAAATGGATTTCAAGAATTTATGAAACTTATACGTAAAGGCGAACATGCTAAGCTATTGAAACATTATGATTTTGAGCCTTTGGTAGATGAAATGATGGATGAGATCTTTCATCATTTACCTACGACGCCATCACCACTAACTGTACTGGAGTCATCATCGCCCAATGGTATTATTTGTGAATATTTAGAATTTCAGGAGATGAATGTGAATTGGGAAGAAGTTACTGTAACACGACCTGTATGCTATCCTGTGCGGCCACCACCGGCAACACCTGTAACACCGACTACTACGATGACATCGAAGCCATTGTGGGAATCGTACGGAGGAAATGCTCGCATTAGTAACGCTTGTTCTTTTATTTGTTTCATAAATGTATTGTATCGAATATTACCATGTTGTAGAATTTAATGTGAAAGTTCATAATACAAATAAAGGATATGAATATCATGAATCTATTCAATTTATTCAAAATGCAATAGATAAAATGAGTAAGATTTTCGGAAGCATAACGAAATAAAAACTGTTGTCTACTTAATTTATTTGTATATTCGTAGATGGTCAATTACAATACAACCCTCGTATATGCTCTAGCAGACCCTCAACACAATTGGTGTTTATCAAACACACACAAAAACTTTATATACACCGTCTCATAGATCATGGTATTAATATTATATAACCCATAAACTCAAGACTTAAAATTATAAATGTTATTATTGTTTCTTTTGACATCAATCAAAAGAAAAAAAACAGAAGATCTCAATCTATCAGCATAATTATAACATTTTGTAATCATAGAATTTTAAATTTAGCTAAAGCAACAACAAGCTAGGGCTAGGTTATCAACAGAAATTTGCCAAAATATTTCGCTGGCAAATAATTCGTTCAACAATCTTATGCGAAATTATTTAGTTTTTTAAAATCTGGCGAATCATTAACAACGCACAGACAAATACATGTGAGTGAAATAGAAAAGAAAATTTGGAAGATATACTTTTTTGTGAAATTTGGGTCATAAGGACAAAAGAAATTTAAAGTGATAATACAAGTATGAGGAATAATCAATTTAAACCATAGTTCGTTATTGTCAATGGTAAATTGCTTATTTGTTGAGTCCACAAACTGACACATCAGCTGTTAATACGAAATCGAAATTGTTTCCAATGGTTTTCCACAGGTCCTTCAAATATTATTGAAAAAATTATACAAAACTTTAAACAAAAACTAGTAAGGTGATTATCTTCGACTATGCCGAATCTCAGTTACCCTTCACCATTTGTAAAAATGGTGGTAAAACTGGTTATTTGCACTACAACTATTTTTTATTAAACTTTGGGTCACAAAACAGCGGAGTTGGTGAGAGGTGGACATTACTTTTAGCTTCCCACATCCATTTGTTGTCAATAATTTTTTTTTTCTATAATGTTTCGCTTATAGAACAGAAGCTTGCATACCAAATTTCAGATCGATAACTCTTATACTGCGGCATTAGTCGCGGAGACAGTCGAACGGACTGTTTTAATCGACTCAGAAACTGAGTGTACCCCTTGGTCCGTGAGTGCACGTGGTGTAGAGTATAAATATAATAATAATTTGTGTCCAATACAACGGGAGATGATTTGAAAATATTCTGTGTACAGTGTAACGTCTTCATATATTAGATGGCCTAGAATAGTGGGAGTTATTGAGGAGAAATACAATTTGGTACAATCACCTTTTTTATGAATTTAGGAAATTTGTACAGTTTAATAAAAAATCGGTTGAGAATCATATAGCAAAATGTTTTTTTTTCAAATTTTATTTTAATGGAATTTCGTTGCTGACCTTAATTTACCATTTTTAGTCATTTTACCATTATATCACCTATACAAACTAAAAATGTTTTTGCTAAAAAGAGAATTTTTAATTTAAAATTATCAAAATATAAAACGCACTTGCACTCTTAATTTAAACCAAAGCATATTGTTATGCATTTTGTAACCCTCCAAAAATGGGAATTTGTGTGGGAGGTGGGAGTAGTTTAAATCCGAACTTGCTTATCTTAGAACTTAACCTCAGCTTCTGGACAGAAGCTTATATACCAAATTTCACCCCGAAAGCTCATAAACTACAGGGACATACAGACGGAAACCTCTAAAAAGTGGGAGTTTGTATGGAAGGTGGGAGAAATTTGCATCCAATCTTGTTCATCTTACAACATAAGCTCCTATTATAGGGTAGAAGCTTGCATTTAAAATTTCAGCTCGATATTTCCTAACCTACGGCTATAATTGCAGGGGCAGTTAGGCGGACACCCCAAAAAAGGGGGAGTTTGTATGGGAGGTGGGAGTAGTTTTTGACCGACTTTGCTCATCTTAGAAAGTAGCCTTTGCTTAGAAGGATAGAATCTTGAGTACAAAATGTCAGCTATATACCTCTTAAAATATGGCTGCAATCACAGGTACAGACCGCAAAAAGGGAGAGTTTATATGGGAGGTGAGAGTAGTTTTTGACCGATCGGTGTCATCTTAATACTCAACCACCATTAAGGGCAGCAAAGCTTGCATCAAAATGTCAGCTTGATTGCTCTTAAATTACTGCTGTAATCGCGGGGACTGACATACGGACAACCCCAAAAATATGAATTTTGTATGGAAGGTGAGAGTAGTTTTGACCGATCGGTCCCATCTTACTACTTACGCTCCTTTTCGTAATGGGAAGCGTGCATACACAATTTCAGCTTCAATGCCCTTTAATTACGGCTGTAATCGCAGGGACAGACCCCAAAAAGGAGGAGTTTTTATGGGAGGTGGGAGTAGTTTTTGACCGATCGGGCTCATCTTAGAACTTAAATTGAGGATAGAAGCTTGCATTCTTTATAGAATTCATTACTTTTCATTCATTAATTGCATTTCAAAAAATATGTTTTGAAAAATTATTTGTAAAAAACATTATGCAACTAATTCAGTGTCATTGTCTCGGGGTAAACGAAACCAATATAAAACGATAGTATTTGAGCTCAGTAACAAAACCATTAACTCCATTTTGTTCCACTACGTCACAATTTTTCTTTACTGTGGTTTAAAATTTTTATATTTTTCTTAAAACATCGAATCAAAGAATAAGAAAAACCAGTACAGAAATTTCGGTCAGATAAACTGACTGATAAATACCATCACCCACTATAAGATATTCTTTAAGTCTTGAGTTATTGAAATTAACCGATTTGTAATTAAAACCAGTAAGAAAGTTTCAGTCGGGCAACCCGACTTACATATACCCTTACCCTCAGTAAAACAAATAATTTTCCATTATATTGATATTATTACTCGATTTCTGAAGAGGGCGGATTGGTACATTTGTATGGGAGGTACGAGAAGGGGTATGTCTAGGCTTCCAGATTTATTCTCCATAACTTTATCCTGTTATAGCTTTACATAATTTGGGTATGATTGCGTCGGGTGTATTGATATTATTACTACATTCCTAAAGTGGGCGGAAAGGTACATATGTATGGGAGGTACCATAAGGGTCGTGTCAAGACTTTCAAATTTTTCTCCAAAACTTTGTCCTATAACATAACAAAATTGGATATAATTACCCTATTTCTAAAGTGGGCGGAATGGTACATTTGTATGGGAGGTACCAGAAGGGGCGTGTCTAGAATTCCAGATTTTTTCTCCAACTTTACCAAATACAGAATTTGGGCACGTGTTAGGTCTTTTAATAATATTAATCGATTTCTAAAGTGGGCGGTACCAGATGGGGCGTGGATAGACTTACAATTTTTTTCTTCAAAACTTTATCCTGTTATAGCTTTACTAAAAATAGAATTTGAGTACGATCACGTTTGATTTTTTGGCGATTTTACCTCTACCTGTTTGATCTGGGCGATAGTGCCAGTTTTATCCTCTTTTCGGGATTTTGAAAAATCATGTCATATCGCACAACGCGTCAGTGATTCCTCCACCTGGTCCTTCCAACGAAGTCGCGGTATCCCTCTTTTGTGCAGTCCTTCGAGGTCTTGATAGAATACCTTTCGCGCTGGAGTTTCCTCATCCATTCTCACGACATTGCCTAGCCAGCGTAATCGTTGCACTTTGATTCGCTTGACGACATTAATGTCGTGGTATAACTCGTACAGCTCTTGGTTCATCCGAATCCTAAACTCGCCGTTTACGCAAATGGGTCCATATATTTTGCGGAGTATTTTTCTCTCTAACACCGCCAGATGAGCTGGATCTGCCTGTGTAAGCACCCAAGATTCGGAGGCATACAACAGGACCGGTAAAATTAGTACCTGGTACAGTTGGACTTTGGTGGTTCGAGATTGGGTGGTGTTTATGAAGTGCTCGCGTAGTCCAAAGAAAAACCATTTTATTTCAAGATTGACACTGTTGTTTTTTGTTCATGGCGGATCCGAGTTAGATAAATTTATCCACTACCTCAAAGCAATAGTTTTCAACGTTCATGATGCGTCCCGAATGGGTGGACACTTTGTTCATGATACCATTAACTTCGTCTTGCCATCATTCACTGCCAAACCCATTTCAACTGATGAGAAGACAGCTGTTACC
Source organism: Muscina levida (assembly GCA_964034835.1). Lineage (NCBI taxonomy): Eukaryota > Metazoa > Arthropoda > Insecta > Diptera > Muscidae > Muscina > Muscina levida. The sequence continues at coordinate 115,583,023 of OZ035881.1, read as the reverse complement.
TCTCGCATCGTTCGACCGATAATGTCGATATCATTGGCATATGCGAGCAGCATGTGGCTCTTATTAAATATGGTGCCAGACATGTTAACCGCTGCTTTCCTTAACACCATATCCATCACTATGTTGAACAGTATACATGACAAACCATCACCCTGTCTAAGACTTCTCGTCGTATCGAATGGTGTAGATAGATCCTTGCCAATCCGAACAGAGGATTTGGTATTCGTAAGGGTACACCGGCATAGACGAATTATCTTCGCAGGAATACCGAACTCAGACATGGCTTCGTATAGTCGATGCCTGATGGGACTATCGAAGGCAGCTTTGTAATCGACAAAGAGGTAGTAAGTGTCGATTTGCTTCTCATTGGTTTTCTCCAGAATCTGCCGTAGTGTAAATATCTGATCCGTCGTGGATTTGCCTGGTCTAAAGCCGCACTGATAAGGTCTAATTATGTTTTCCACAATTGGCTTTAGACGTTCACACAGCATGCTAGACAGGACCTTATACGCATTCGGTAAGAGGCTAATTCCACGGTAGTTTTTACACTCACTACGGTCACCTTTTTTGGTGACTCTGGCATGCTCTCCTGAGGCCAAATATTCCCTATGAGCTGTTGCATGCTTAAAACAAGCTCATCTCCACCCACCTTAAAGAACTCAGCTGGAAGACCATCCGCCCCAGCGACCATGTTGTTCTTTAGGCGGGATATGGCAGTTGTTATCTCAGCTTGGCTCGGAGGTGGACACTCGATGTTATCATCTCGGATTGGTAAACAGTCTTCATCAGCCAAGTTTTCCGATATCAAAAGGCTGCTGAAGTGATCTTTATATATTCTCAGTACGCTCTCGGAGTCAGTAACGAGATGACCATCCTTGTCTTTACAGGAGGGAAGACCTGTTCCATGTACCCTACCATTTATCTTCTGGTAAAATTTTCGACCTTCACCTCTGTTCCTGTAATCTTCAATACACACATTATTCCGCTCCTTATCGGGAGATATTCACGTTGCTTTGTGAATGTTTTTGTCCTTAAAGTACGAAGTTCAAAAAATCAATTCCTGCAGCTCTCTAATTCTATAGGATGCATGCCTATCAAGATTTTATCTAATAATTTTTATCCAGCTCTCTAATCCTTTAGACACTTGGTCTTGGTAGTGGCACCAGTTTTATACCTTCTTGAGCCTTTTTATATTATCACCCTTAGGGATGAGGGTATATGTCATTTGATACGAAAAAAAAGTGTAACGCATTAAAGGAGTCGAGTTAGACCCCAAGTATCTTAAGACCAAATTCGTTTCAGGACTTTTTAAGACGATTGAGCTATGTCCGTCTGTCTGGTTGGCTGGCTGGATGGCTGGTCAGAAGGATAACTCGAGTAATCCTTAACGGATCGGTATGAAAATTTACCAGTATTAATATTTTTAAAAACGAACTTATGGGATTGTAAATGGGCTGAATAGCCGCACCCCTTCTGGTACCTCCCATACAAAATTACATATTTTTGGGAAATTAATATTTCTTCCATAACTTCCAAACGGACAACTGGAGGATGTTTGAATTTGGTCAGTTTATTTATCTTGCAAAAGTAGACAAACCCTAAGGAAACCGAAAACCTTTGCCACACCCCTTCTGGTACCTCCCATACAAATGACCGAATTGACCCTTATAGTTTTACATACATATCTTTTTTGTAAGTAAACTGAATTTACTCAAATTTTGAATATGATGTTCGCTTATGAAAATGGGACTCAGGAATAAATATGGACTATATCGGTTCATGCCTGTTGGTACCTCCCATACAGAATTACCTATTTTTGGAAAATAATATTTCTCCTATAACTTCCAAACGGACTCTTGGGGAGTAATGAAAATTGGTGAATTAATTTATGTTATTATAGGAGGCAAAACTCCAGAAAACCTAACTATTTGACACACCCCTTCTGGTACCTCCCATACAAATGACCGAATTGACCCTCATAGTTTTACATACATATCTTTCTTGTAAGTAAAGTGAATTCACTCAAATTTTGCGTATGATGTTCGCTTGTGAAAATTAAACTCAGGAATGAACATGGACTATATCGGTTCACGCCTTCTGGGACCTCCCATACAAAATTACCTATTTTTGGAAAATTAATATTTCTCCCAAAACTTCCAAACGGACACTTGGGGGGTAATGAAAATTGATCAGTAAATTTATCTTCCTGATAGGAGGCAAAACCTCAGAAAACCTAACTATTTGACACACCCCAGTTGGTACCTCCCATACAAATGACCGAATTGACCCTCATAGTTTTACATACATATCTTTTTTGTAAGTACACTGAATTCAGTAAAATTTTGCGTAAGGTGTACGGTTATGAAGATTTAAATTGACCCTCATAGTTTTACATACATATCTTTTTTGTAAGTAAAGTGAATTCACTCAAATTTTGCGTATAATGTTCGCTTGTGAAAATTAAACTCAGGAATGAATATGGACTACATCGGATCACCCCTTCTGGTACCTCCCATACAAAATGACCTTTTTTGGAAAATTTATATTTCTCCCATAACTTCTAAACCAGCACCTGGGGGGATAAACAAATTTGGTCAGTTAATTTATCTTGTAATAGGAGGCAAAGCCTCAGCAACCCTAAATGTTTGGCACACCCCTTCTGGTACCTCCGATATAAATATATGGGATATTTCCCCTTTTACATACGTTTCATTTTTGTATGTACACTAAATTCAGACAAATTTTGCCAAGATAAGCGATCATTGAACGTTGACTTACGAAAAAAATTCAGACACGTTGTGCTGCCCCTTATTGTACCTTCTGTACAAATAGGTCAAATTTTGTATGTTTTGGCTCTACATGCCTACATGCCGACAAAAAATATTTTATTTTAAAAATCTATTAATTTCAATAACTCAAGACTTAAACAATATCTTATATTGGGTGATGGTATTTATCAGTCAGTTTACCTGACTGAAATTTTTTACGCCTAAAAGTATTAATTTCCTAAATCACCCCCACATTTCATCACCTATGTTTGGTTAGGGCGCTTACAAAGCAATTTTACATATATACGTATGGGCGTTGCAAATAGAATAGAAGAAGAAATTAAAAAAAATCCTCAGATCGCGAGTGAGAGTGGTGAAAAGTATAAAATGTAATTAAAATGTTTTACGGCCAGCTGTAGCATAATGGTTAGAACACGCGACTATGATGCGGGAGATCCGGGGATCGCTGCCAGTCTAAGTCATCTACATTTCTTTCAACGTCGACCTCCTCGTTGTTGTCGACAGCAACTTCGCAGTATAGTGTCGAGTCAATCGACATGTCTGATAATAGTGTCTCAAACAGCTGACTTTTACATTCGTCTATAAACAGCAGGTGCTGTTATATGTAAGAGTGTTAATTCACAATAACGCGAGAAGCTATCCCATACCTCATTAATTTGTTGCAAAGGGACATTAAGATTTCTTTATGATGTTATTTTAGAAAAAACAAATATTTTTTTTTTGTCGTGTAGTTCAAATTTACAAACAATTTTTTTATCATCTAATTGTTGAATATATTAAAAAAATTGTGTTTTTTTTTTCGTCGGCTATCGAATACAATGACTGCACAAAGCTTTTTCTAAGCACAAACTGGCTTTTTATAATCACAACAAATAATGGGGCTTAACTTTGAATAACTTAAGATTCTGTTCCACAATTTAGTATTTTTAATAAACATCACTAATTATTATATTCTTATTTGTAGCTGTAAACTTGACTCCAGAGGATAAGCCAACAAAATGCGGATTCCTTTCATATTACTGGCACTGGTCATTCTGGTGATCTGCTTGGACTCAGCTATAGAAGCAAAAAGTAGCAACCGTTTAACGTCTACACAACGTGCAAATCGCAAAACTAGCACAAAAATTACTCGTGGCAGTGTAAAAGTTGACAATAAGAGTACAAATAGTACTAGCACAATAAAGCGGAAGACTGTGACGGTCAACAAAAGTTCTCCAGGTGCCAGTAGGAATAGTACACACATCAGCAGTGGTCACTACAATAAGAATAGTACACACATCAACAGTGGATACAACAATAGGAATGGTACAAAGATTAACAGTGCTCACAACAATAGGAATAGTACAAAGATCAATAGTGGACACAACAATAGGAATAGTACACACATCAACAGTGGATACAACAATAGGAATAGTAGTCACTCCAGCTACACTCGTGGTAATAGCACTATTATTACCTCCATTAAGAACAATAGCACAAGCCACAGTTACCCTACAGCCAATAGTACTCACATCAATCGTACCAATACTACTAAAACTACTCCTTTAAACTATAGTCGCCCTAATAACACTAACGTCAAAATAAATGTATCCACTACCAAGGACAACGACAAAAGAACTCAGCTTAATATAGGCAGTGGTTCGATAAAGCACAACCCCGTTAAAAAAGAGTCAAGTATTTTGGATGCCTTCCTTGAGGGTGTTAAAAAGGGACTGGAAACTACGAGAAAGCCTATTGTAGCGACAAAACAGACAGTGGTCAAGAGTAAGCCAACCACAACCAAGCGTCCGACAACAACTATACCCACAACACAACGTACACCGCTTGCGCCCTTCACTACAGCTCGAACACCACTTGCGCCATTCTCAACAGCTGCTCCGAATGTAAACTGGAACACCGGATCTTTGGGTCAATGTAAGTAGAAGCAAATTTAGTGAAGCGTTGAGAATGTCACTGGTCTATAACGTTTTTTTTTTTTGCACTTTCAGATGTCTGCAATGGCCAACAGATGCCTCAGGGCTGGAATGCAAATGTTCAACCTGCAGTTAACCCAGGTTGGAATGTACAGCAACCTGCAGTTCCAAATGGTCAATACGGAGGCCTGAATACACCGCCTACAGCAACAGGACATACTAATAGCTGGACTGTACCACCTACGCCAGGTGTCAATTCCCCACCAGGCTTCAACGGTCAGCCTTGGCCTGGAACTACATCTCAAGGAATTCCAAATAATCAACTTGGCACAGCTGGCACACCTCAACCGTTTGTATATGGTCCACAAGGTCAGATATGTACATTTGTATATAACCAACCTGGCGTGCCAGGTGCTAGCGGCCAACAACAACCATATTATCCTATGTGGACCAATACAAATTATCCACAAGCTCCAGCGGTTAATCCTGGTTTTGCCAATGCTGGTTCCCAACCTGGTGGTGCTATCACCGCTAGTACAATGCCAGCATTGTCAGCACATCAGCCATATCCCACATGGCCCAACGCTAATACCCAAACTGGAACTTTCAATACAACACAAGGTTTCCCAAATGGTTATCCTGGAGCTTTTGGTTATCCCCAAGTGGGTGTTAGCCACACGCCAGGTTATACGACAAACGCACCAACTGGAGCTTTGAATACTTCACAAGGTTATCCCCAAGGTTTCCAATATCCCCAAGTGGGTGTTACCCACACGTCGGGTTTTACGCCAAACGCACCAACTGGAGCATTTAATACTTCACAAGGTTTTCCAAATGGCTATACTGGAGCTTTTGGATATCCCCAAGGTTTCCAATATCCTCAAGTGCCAAACGCCCCAGCTGGAGCTTTTAATACATCTCAAAGTTTTCCAAACGGTGGTTATCCCGCAGCTATTGGTTATCCTAAAGGTTTTCAATATCCTCAAGTTGGGGCTCCCAATACAGAAGGTTCTCAGATGTCGTATCCGTCTTATCCTGGCTTCCCCACAGGACAACCTGGCACATTTAATACAACGCAAGGCTGGATGCCAGGATCGACAGGTTACCCACAACCTATGGGATATCCAGTGGCAGGAGTTAATAATTCGGCAGGTTTTAATCGTACCGTATCATACCAACCCTACCCAATGTGGCCTAATTCTGGCAATCTTACTGGCACATTCAATGTTTCTCAAGCTTCAACTGGAGCATTCAATATAACTCAAGGTTTTCAATATGGACAAACCGGCTTTGCAGGTTTCCCACCAGGTTACGGATATTTCCAAACTGGCTTTAATAATACCGCAGGTGTTACGCCATTCAACTATACTGTTGGAAACTTTGGACCTACAAGTTTTAATGCTACAACTATACCAGCAATGAACAATGCGCCATATCAGGCATATCCTGGTTATTATAATCAGCCAGGTTTTGCAAACACCATTCAAAATTATACAGACAAACCGGTGTATCAACAAATACCAATGCCTCCTTTGATGGTATCGGGTTAGTAAGACGGATAAATTGCACAATATAAAAAAAGAACATCCATGTCGGTAAAATATACTTAAACGAAAGTCAGTGTTAACAATAAAAAAAAGATTTTGTACTATATAATACTTGTTTTTTTTATTTGGGGTAAATATTTGACTGCGAAAAAAAATTAATTTATTTTAGAATATGTCATCAAAACTTCTAATGAAATGGCAAGGCGACGAAGGTTTTTCTGATATCAATTTAGAATGTTTTAGAAAATTACACAGTACAAAATTTTTTAGCTCATTGATTTGGGACTCAATTCTGGGAACTGCAAGAACCTAAAACGTGACAAATTTCCCTATACGATACTTACTAACTTTAAATCGATATTAAATTATTATGGCATGTAACTTGACAAAACATATTATGCAGAACATCTTCTTTTTGGGGCTATTTTCACGTGCAGTGCTCAGAATTTAGTCCCAAAATCATGTGTAGGACTGTGTAATAAATGAACATATTACCAAATTACTTCAAACAAACCCGCCTGATTCTGATGTTCCCGGCATACTGTGGCAGCATATTGTGAATGCTATGACCACTGCAGCATAGACCACCCTTCTAGGGTTATAGACTGATTATAGCTCCAACTTTTCGATACCATTTTATACCCTCACCCTAGAGGTGTAGGAAGGTATTTATCATTTGATACGACCCAATTTTTTTTCTCAAAAACTTTATCCTGTTAAAGCTTTAATAAATAAAGAATTTGGGTACTCTCAAGTTGGATTTATTGGTATTATTACTCCATCTCTAAACTGGGCGGAAAGGTACATTTGTATGGGAGGTACCAGAAGGGGCGTGGCTAGACTTTAAATTTTTTTCCAAAACTGAATCCTGTTTTAGCTTTACTAAATACAGAATTTGGGTACGATCCCGTTGGGTGTATTGATATTATTACTCGATTTCTAAAGTGGGCGGAATTATGCATTTGTATGGGAGGTACCAGAAGGGGCGAGGCCATGTAGCCCATTTACAATACCGTAAGTATATTTGGGAAAATATTAACTCCTGCAAAATTTCAAAACATTTGGTTTCGTTTTTCGAAAGTTATCGTGCGCTCCAACCGGACAGCCAGACAGGCAGACAGACAGACAGACGGACAGACAGACGGACATGGCTCAACGACTCAAAAAGTCATGATTCGAATTTGGTTCAAAGATACCTAGGGTCTTAAGTGACTCCTTCTATGTGTTACACTTGGGTCGTATAAAAATACGGAAGTCTAGACATGCCCCTTCTTGTACCTCCCATACAAATATACCATTCCGCCCACTTTAGAGATGGAGTAATAATATCAATACACTCTACACGATCGTGCCCAAATTCAGTGTTTTGTTAAGCTATAACAGAACGACGTTTTGGAGAAAAAAAAAGGAAGTCTACCCACTCCCCTTCTGATACCTCCCATACAAATGTACCACTTCGCCCACTTTAGCAATCGAGTAATAATATTATCATAATAGTAAATTTTATGTTTTACTGAGGGTATATGTAAGTCGGGTTGCCCGACTAAAACTTTCTTACTGGTTGTAGTACAAGTTGTCCTTTGCTTCAAAATAGGCCTCAGTTTCGGCGATCACCTCTTCAATCGACGAAAATTTCTTCCCAGCGAGCATTTTTTTGAAATCTGAGAACAGTAAATAGTTGCTGGTTGTTGCCAGATCTGGAGAATACGGTAATTCGAAGCCCAATTCATGGATTTTTGCCATCGTTTTCACTGCATTGTCTTGGTGAAACAGCACTTTCTATTTCTCCAAGCGCGTTCGATTTTCGGCGATTTCGTCATACAAACGGTCCAATAATGCTATGTAATAGTCGCTGTTTATAAAAAAAAAACTTAATTTCCATTTACACCCCATGAATGAGGTATGGGATAGCTTCTCGCGTTGTAATGAATTTACACGCTTTCTTTTTTTAGATTCACAACTAACGGCACCTACTTGTTTATCGACGAATGCGAACGTCACTGTTTGAGAAGCTTTTTACTAGATATGCCGATTGAATCGACACTTATACAGCGAAGTTGCTGTCGACAACATCGAGGGGGGCCGGCAATGAAAGAAATTTTTTTTCTTTTCTTTAGATGACTGGAGGCACAAGTTGAGCATGTGATCTTTCTCATGGTAGTCGCGTGTTCTAACCATCATGCCACGGTCAGTCCCCTGTAAATGGTCCTTCCTTATTCAAGGTAGTCAATGAAAATTATTCCATGGGCATCCCAAAATATAGACGCCACAACCTTGCCAGCCGACTGTTGAGTTTTTCCACGCTTTGATGCAGGTTCATCGTTTGCAGTGGACTTTGATTGGACTTTGGAGTGAAATGATGGAGCCATATTTTATCCACCGTCACATATCGACGCAAAAACTCGAGTTTATTGCGCTTGATCATCTCCAAACACTGCTTCGAATCATCAACTCGTCCAAAAACAATGGTCAAAAGTCAGATCGCACGGCACCCACTTTGCACAGAGTTTTCTCATACCCTAATATTCATGAATGCTATGATGTACACTAGACCGGGTCGGTCCCCATACAATTTTTTTTTCTTCAAAGTCGAGGGCAAATATTAAAGATCACCTCGAGACAAATTAAAAAAAAAATTTTTTCCTCCCCCTTAACTTAAAACTTAATTTCCCTTTGCACCCCATGAATGAGGTATGGGATAGCTTCTCGCGTTGTTGTGAATTAACACGCTTTCTATTTTTAGATTCACAACTAACGGCACCTACTTATTTATCGACGAATGCGAACGTAACTGTTTTGAGAAGCTCTTACTAGACACGACGATTGAATCGACGCTTAATACTGCGAAGTTGCTGTCAAACAACATTCGAGGGGAGCCGACAATGAAAGAAAATTTTATTTATTTTTTCTTTTTTAAGATGACTGGAGCCAGGTTTGAACCTGCGATCTCCCGCATGGTAGTCGCGTGTTCTAACCACTATGCCACGGCCGGTTTCCTCCCCCACCCCCCGGAAAAACATCCAAAATCGTTTTTTTATCACTGCTTTTTTGTTTGTGGCTCAATCGTAACATACAAGGCGTCGGTGTATAGGTTTCGACGAGTACTACATTTGTCCTATAGATGTCGCTGACAAACGACATAATCTTGTACTGATGGCCTCATTTAGAGCGATTTCTACCCCTAAAATTTAAAAATATTTTTTCATAGGATTAAAGCGCTTTAAAAACCCAGAACATTTTGCTTTGGAAGTATACAGTTTTATTCAAAAACATAAAAGTTACGTATGTTAAGATGTATTTACAGCATTAACATAAACATTTTTTATGTTGTTTGCAATATTATCGCAAATTATTGCATACTTTATAGCGCTTAAGGAAATTTTTTTATAAAAATGATTCCATACTTTTTAGCTTATATTGTTGCATAAGTCTTAACGACATCGAAAAAAAATTTAAATATTTTCTTGAGATAATTCATTTTTAATATAGTTACCGACGAAATATAATTTTTATTACAAATAAAATCCCAAAAAGAGCAAAGATATGTATTTAATTACAGCAAATATTGGAGCGACTCAAGTTCCGTTCACGATTTTTTTTGAATTTTTTGCAAAAATTTTTCATTTTGATTAGTCATTCCAAGCGCTGATTCAATTACATTTCGCACAAATGTTCAGTGTTGCAAATTGCATGGGAAGAATACAAGTGCAAAGTTATGCCTATATTTTATTATCAATACTTCCATTGTGGAGCAGGTATCTTTATAATTTCGTTTCTTGAATATTGGTGACACTGAATACCTTTATCCGCATGTTTGAAAACACTGTTTGCGCTAAAATGTATGCAATAACTTGTATTTAATTTTTTTCGATATCGCTAAGAAGTATGCAACAATTTTCTGTAATAATGCAAGCAACAGTAAAAAATATTAGTGATGATGCTGTAAATACATATTTTCATACGTAACTTTTTTGTTTTTGAATAAAACTGTATACTTCCAAAGCAAAATGTTCTTGGTTTTTAAAGGGCTTTAAGCCTAGGAAAAAAAATTTTAAATTTTAGGGGTAGAAATTGCTCTAAATGAGGTCATCATTACAAGATGATGTCGTATGTCAGCGACATCTATAGGACAAATGTAGTACTCGTCGAGACCTATACACCGATGTCTTGTATGTAACGATTGAGCCACAAAACGATTTTGGCTGTTTTTCCGGGGGGTGGGGGAGGAAAAAAAATTTTTTTTTGAAGTTGTCTCGAGGTGATCTTTAATATTTGCCCTCGACTTTGGAAATTTTGTTTGGTGACCCGGTCTAATGTACACTAAGGTAGGTCGCGCTTCATACAAAAAAAAAAGTTGTGCCGGTAACCCCCTAGAATGAAAAAAAATTTAAAGTCAAATTCAAAAAAAAATTATTTATTTTATTTTTTTGCCACGCCCCTTGACCCCGCGCATTGGGTTTTTTGTTTCCTGTGTCTCCATTTATTGCCCGGTCGTAACGTGTGACATATCACTGTTCATAGAATGACGACAGCTACATTTTCACTTTTGGCACCGAAGTCATGTTCTAGAAGTTTCATCCGGAATCACGGATTTTATCCCCCTAAGTCACAATTTTTTCGTGACGATAAAAAAGTTTTTTAAATTCCATGAAATTTTCTGTTTCATCGTATATATTTTTGTTCATAAACAAAAAAGTTACACTTGTACTTTCTTTACAAACCCTCAGCGATACATTTCATCATTTAATTTTTTGTATGAAATGTTCGCTAATAGGGTCAATCGCCACCATATCGATCTATTGAAATGGGTCCCCAAGAAAAGTACCCATGCTAGGGGTGGTGATATGAGTACCCAGAGTACTCACTACCCATATAGGGAGTAGTGCGGTAGGTAGTTCAAGTTTTGCCAATCGACACCTCCAAAACTGCAGGAATACGACAGAAACTATTAGATACTATGGCTTAGTTTGGTATCCCCGCGAAACTAATACGACATTGCGGAATAACACTGACTGACACGAAGTTTTCTGTTAAAATCGACAAATGGAGATGATCATGCGGAAGGCTGCAGTAAACACGACTGGTACCATCTTTAACAAAAGTCACATGCTGCTCTCGTATACCGATCAGTGATGGTCTATAATTGGTCTGCACTATAATTTTTTTAGGTTTACGACTGTCACAAAGGTGTAAAGTTGTACACGTCACAAAACTGTCTCAATAGTATGAAATGTCGAAAAATCTTAAACTTGAATTGCATTTACTTTTAATCATTGGGAGATTTCTGTTGAGCTAAGCTTGGAGTCTTCTTTAAAATGGAAGGAATTTGCATTAGAGACTGGAATTTATATTCATATGGGAGAAATTGGTTCACTTTTATATAAAAGTTACTCCCAGAATTGTTACCTTTAAGTACAGGACTGGAAGTACGAGTAAAAAATTTACCATTTTCCACGGATTGTAATCAAGTTAGTGCTTTAAGCAATTATCAATAAAGATAGGAGCACACAAATTATTTCAATAAGAGATTTTATGGTATTGTTCGAATTGATCTTACTATTTTCATCATATTTTTCTAACATGAATGGAATATTCTAATTGTCTAATATTTCTTGATTTGGGGTAATTAAATCATCAAATATTAAATTTTTTTTCTCATTCGTGATAGGACCAATTTTGGTGACGTTATCTTACAGTTTATGACAGATTATCTCTGATGCCGATGACATGGATATCATCATTGGCAGTAGATTGCGCGATGTTACTGCGGCCTTTTTGAGCGTTGAGAACTATTACTTTGAGGGGTATATGATTTTGCCTACAAAAAGAATAATATCAGCCTGGAAATCAAGAGAAGAGTATTGATTGCAAACGATTTAATGACAAACCCCTCTCTCGAAGAACACGGATCCAACTATACCATATACTGATCCTACCTGTCTTGCTCTACAGCGCATAATCCAGTGTTATAACACAAGCGGATCAATCTATTCTGGGAGTCTTCGTGAGAAAAATACTTTGCAAAATATTTAGATCCATCATCATTAACGACGAATATCGCCGTCGAATAAACCACGAGCTGTATCAGCTGTACAACGACATCTACGTAGTCAAGTGTGTTGAAATAGACCGAATGCGCTGCCTTGAACACGTTGTACGATTGGATGAAAATGCTCCAGCTCGAAAAGTCTTCGGCAATAAACTCGATGGGCGGTGTAGGAGGGGGCAATTAAAACTTCGTAGGATGAACCAGGTGTAAGTTCTGTTATTTGCCCTTGGTGTGACGAACTACCTACGGAGCGCTAAAGACCGAAGAGCTTAGAATTATTTTCTACTTGCGGCTACGGATCGATGAATTTCTGTTGTTGCTGCAATGACACAATAGTCAGACAAATTTTTTTTAAAGAATTTAGAGAATTCTGCATGTTTCAGTTTTTTTTTTTGTATTGTTTATATTAATCGTGCTCACAAACTTTAAAATTCAAATATTTGGTATAATACGATATTTGTCCATGTTAAGAAAGTACGAAAAGAAAATAACAATAGTATAATATGAATATGCCGTTAGTTATAGATAAATGAGAAAACAAATCAATTTCGAATTTTGTTACGTACAAATATTAAAATATCAATAACAAAACATAAATGTTACAATTTGCATATGATTATTATAGGTTATTAACACACCAACAATTCTATAGATAAAACAGTGGCAATAGACTCCATGCATACAAAATCGTATGGTATTTCTTGATATTCTGTATATTATAAAAACAATGTTGCTAGTGATGATGACACCAATATGTACTTGTTGTTGTAGTTGTGGAGCATAAGAACGAAACGAAATGTTGCTAGTGATGATGACAACATGATTTACTTGTTGATCGTGTGTGTATACACCCGGTGCGTGTATAAGAGAAACTTGAATAATGATGTTAGAGGTGAAAGAAATAAAACATCTGTGCTGCTAAATTTATACAAGTGTGTGCTTGCGATCTATTATGTTTCAACAAAAGAGCAGTTGTACCAAACAACAAATTGGATGCTGTGGGAGACGATGTTGGTATTGAAATTAAAAAAAAAAATATTTAAAACCAGTACAGGAACTTTAGTTAGGTAAACTGACTGAATTATGATATTTTTAAGTCTTGAGTTATTGAAATTAAACGATTATTTAAGTGAAACGTAAATGGTTAGAGATGACATAAAAATATAATAATGATTACAATGTAAAAAGTGGTCAATTTGTATCGGGTTACCGAATGGTAACTGCGAGAGAACTAAGAAAAAAGTTTCTTATTAATTCGAATAAAATTTTAAAAGAAATCATCATTTCCAATTGGTAGAGTAAAGCTTTTGCTTACGTAAGTTTCACCTTTGGAAAAGAAAGTATTAATTTTCTCTAAGACTTTATCCAGCTATAAATTTACTATATACAGATTTTGGGCAAGATCGCGTTGGGTGTGATGGGTGTGATATTATTACTCGATTTCTAAATTTGGGGGAAAGGTGCATTTGTATGGCAGGTACCAGAACGCGCGTGCAATTCCGTAAGTAGTTTTGGGAACATATTAACACTTGCCATGTTTCAAAACCATTGGTTACGTCTTTCGAAAGTTATCGTGCGTACCAGCCGAACAGACAGCCAGACGGACATGGACCAAACAACTAAAAAGGTTATGAATCGAATTCGGTTAAAAAAAACCTAAGGTCTAAAGTGATTCCTTCTATGTGTTACACTTTTGGGTCGTTGCAAATAATATATATCCATCTACCGGTAGAGTGAGAGTATAAAAATAAATGCATATGGAACTTACAAAAAAGATATATATGTAAAACTATGGGGGCGAATTGGGTTATTTGTATGGGAGGTACCAGAAGGGGTTTGACAAATGTTACGATTTTCTGACGAATTGTCTACTATTACAAGATCATTTTACTGAACAAATTCAAATATTTTCTAGTTGTCTGTTTGGAATTCATGGAGGAAATATTATTTTTTTACAAAATAGGTAATTTTGTATGGGAGGTACCAGAAAGGGTCGGCCGATAAAGCCAATGTTTACCGCTGATACAAATTTCAATATGCGTACAACTTACGGAAAATATAACTGCATTCGGTGGACTTAAAATAAAAGATATTGTATGTTAAACTATGATGGTAAATTCGGTCATTTATATGGGTGGTATCAGAAGGAGTGTGACTTAATGCAAATGTTCTTTCTTTACTGATTTGAAGTTATTGGAGAAATAATAGTTCTTTACAAATAGGTCATTTTACATGTGAGGTACCAGAAGGCACTATTCTGTCTATTTGCAATCCCATAACTTTATTTTGAATACTATTAATACTGTTTAATTTGCATTAGAATCATTATAGGTTAGCTGGAGTTATCCTGCCAGCCAGCTAGCTAGCCAGACAGACGGACATCGCTCAATCATCTTCAAAAGTCCTGAAACGAATTTCTTCTTAAGATACTTGGGGTCCAACTAGTCTTCTTTAATGCGTTATACTGATTTTCGTATCAAATGATATACATCCCTATGGGTGAGGGTAAAAATATACAATATATGTACTGCAATTAGCACTTAATCTAAAAGAGAGAAACCACATTTTTCCAAAAGGTACAATCAGGCACTATTTTTATGCAAAATATTTTTGAAATCAGTCCATAACTAAACTTACGTTGGTACATGTTAATATTTTACACACCCAACTAATTTCTTACTACCTGAAAAATGTTAAACCTTTTGAATAACACCTTAAATGCAAATATGTGAAATTTCGTCTTGATATCCTTATACGTTTACAGCAATGATAGGCATCCAATAGCCTCGCGAGACAATCAGTTTCTGCTTGAATGTTTTAAAAACAAGAGCACACACTCTTGTTTCGAATTTAACACAAAAACGATTGCTGGGAGAGCATGTGTTCACGATTTTTAGGAGAAGAGAACGTTTTCGCCATGTACTATTCGACAGATTTGCCGCATCTTGTGCGACCGGACATCTGTCTGTCTGTCTGTCTGTCTGTCACATCGAGTAGTATGTGATCAGCCCAAATTCTGTATTTTGTCAAGTTAAGATAGGAAAAAGTTTCTGAGAACAAATTGGAAGTCTAGCCACGCTCCTTCTGGCACCTTCCATACAAATGTACCATTTCGCCTACTTCGCGATCGTGCCCAAATTCAGAATTTTGTTAAGCTATAACTGAATAAAGTGTTTAAGAAAAATATGGAAGTCAAGCCACGCCCCTTCTGATACCTCCCATACAAATGTACCACTCCGCCCACTTTAAAAAATCAAGTAATAATATTCTTACACCCAAAGCGATCGTGGCCAAATTCATTATTTTGTAAAGCTATAACCGGATAGAGTTTTTGAAAAAAAAATTCTAGCCACGTCCCTTCTGATACCTTCCATACAAATGTACTATTCCGCTCAATTTAGAAAGCGTGAAGAATTATCAATGCACCCGAAACGATCGTGCCCGTATTCTGTATTTTGTTAAGCTATAACGGGATAAACTTTCGGAGAAAAAATTTTAAGTCCGGCTACGCCCCATCTGGTACCTCCCATACCCATCTGGTACCGCCCACTTTAGAAATCGATTATTATTATTAAAAGACGCAATGCGATCGTGCTCAATTTCTGTAATTAGTAAAGCTCAAGCAGGATAACGTTTTGGAAAAAAAGTCTGGAAGTCTGTCGAAAAATTATGTATTTGTTACACTTATCTAGATATCTGATTTGAAAAATTAATTTCTGTAGTAGGTGTCACGCAATGCACAGCCCTCAAATCCAATTACGCCTACTCTTTAGTCAATTACATAAATTAATGAAAAAGATGTTGATCACTACTAACATTGTATGGGAATTGCAGAGCCCACTTCACTAATCAAAATAATAAACACCCTAATTTTACACCCAGAGTTGGCAGTTAGATTCTTAAAAATTTTCATGGGGTTCGGTTGGTAGCTGTAGGCATCTATAAGGAACAAACACACAACCCCACAAGTATTTCCCTCCTAACATTTTTCTCGAACACACCTTCACACCCTAAGGGTGCTTCCTTAAAAGCATTTGCTAATTTCTTCAAAATATCTTGACAAATTTTAATGAAAATATTCCTATACATTTTACCCCTCTAGGAGGCACAATGGGAGCGACAGGAGCTGATTCATAAAAAGAATAAAAATATAAAAAAATTATATGGGGACCACCTTAAAGGTTGAAGATGTGTAGATATGTTTCGAGAAACAGTTGAGGTTGCAAAAATATTTTAGTTGGTCATACATTTGACTTCTGTAGGGGCATCTTTAGGGCAGTTAGTAGAATATTTTATAAAAATTTTTGGGAGCCTCTTAGAGGGGTAGGTATGTTTGAGACAAATGTTAGGTAAAAAAAATTACTAGGGGTAAGTCGTACTTTTTACAACTGTAGCGGCGACCCCGGGCAGTAAGAGCGGTGGAAGCAAATTTAAAAAAAAATTCTGACTTACCCGCAGGAAAGGAATATTTACGACTTCATTTGTTGTGCATTGTGTGTGGTTTGATCGTTTACTCTTCAGTTCAGTTGTATATGTTTGGACACTTATACTTCAACAGTACTCTTAGTATGCATTTTGTCATTCTCTGATGCCTACCTCTAATTTACATGTTACATCATTACAATTTGGTCCATTTAGTAATGCTAGGTGTGATATACGTATGAGTTATGTATATGGAAATGTATACGCCACCCATCACCTTGCTATTAATACATTAGAAATATGTTTTTACTTCAGTCTAGTTTGTCTCTATATAGGTACTATTGTTTTACTCAATTTCTTCTTAAATGTCTAAATCAAAGTCATTGCAAATATTCCCAAATTATTCTTATCAGTAACGGGTAGGCTATAATGGACTGGCATCTTTGAACTTGTTTAAAACAAAATTAAAATAGAAGCAAGGTCTTTAACGTTGAGAGCTTTTTCACAAACAATTAAGCTTCTCTCTCAACACTGATAATACGTATTCGTCGTTTGTTGTTTCAGGGTTTGATTAGCAGCTTAATAAGAATTCTCAACTGCATTATCACGATTTAAGAGCAACAATTTAACACAAATAAAACGCATATAAACGTAACATTATTGTTTTGGTTATAATTTCATTAAAATCTTATATAAATCTACAATTGAATAAGGTAACAGTTTAGTTGATTCATATAGTGTTTACGGCCCGCATCACAAGTGAGTGAAAAATTATTATTATTTAATAAAATAAAATTATTGCTTTTAAGTAATGATTTGCAGTGTAAAGAAATAACATGTGAAATATAATTTTAATTGCAGTCGCAGTAAATATAAAATTTCAACAATATGTTAAAGAGAAAACTGCACAGTATCCTCTTAATTGCAGTCATTTTAATGATGGCTCTTACGGCTAGTGTAGATGCAAAACGACGTATACGAAAGCCTAGTATACGCGTTCGTAATAACCACAGCAGCAGTAGTTCTAAAAGCAACAATGGCAATAATAATCACCACCATAATAGCGGCACTCACGGTGGCACTCATAACAATGCAGGAAGTGACAACAATCACCACAACGCAAATCCAAACCAACATAGTTCAACACATCATGACCAGACAGTGCATCATTCAGAGACGACTAACATCAATCACAGTGAAAATCCCAGCCCAAGTCACCATCATGAAACGGCATCTTCAACTGACCACCACCGTCAGGAACCGACAAATCACCCTCAGCAAATGACACATAAGAACCCAAACGATCAGCAACATGAATTAACGTCTCTTTCTCAGCAACGCAATACTAATCACCACATTGGTACCAACAACCAGCAAGCAACGCATCCAACTTATCAACAACCGATGCATCAATATCCCTATCAGTCACCGCCACCATCTCATGTCACCTTGCCATCCGGAGGCCATTATGTGGCAACGGGTACAGCTTTACCCGCAAATGTCATATATGTCCAACAAGTTCCACCATCTTATGATTCATCATATTGTAAGTTAAAACTTTAAAAGAAAAGAGGTAGCAACTAGTCCTAAAACTCTAGAGAAGACCCTATCAAAAAAACCTGAACTTGTTGTTGTTTGTCTTCATTGAAATGAAATATATTATACCCCAGTAGGAAGTGTCTGCAAAACATCCTCAAGGATAGGTGCACGACCATAGTAAATCGTTGATGACATTTAGAGGACCGTCCCTACAAATCGTCGACGAAATTTTCACACAAGTGTCCGCTTTGTCATGCACGACCTGATGTGCGACAATGTCGGTCAAATTTTCGTTGATGCCTATCCAAGCGCTTTGTCGGCCACACAATCATGCACGACCTGATGGGTGACAATGTCGGTCAAATTGTCGTTGATGCCTATATAAGCGACACGTCGCCTACACAATCATGCACGACCTGATGGGTGAAAATGTCAGTCAAAGAGTCGTTGATGCCTATGTATGTCTTGAATTGTCATCCAAGCCACATTAGTATGACTTTGTCATTTTAAAAGATAGATTTTAAGTTTTTTATAGCTTTTTATTAGTATGACTAATCGTTAATACTTTTGGAAAACTACTGACCAAGAGAGAAGTGAAGGATATAAACTTTTAAACTAAAAATTTTTTACGTCAGATTACATTTTTTTCCTTTGATTTTGTTGAATGTGTTTGATGCACGACAACATTAGTATTTTGGCGGTCAGCTTGTCGTCAACCGAGTGTTTTGACGACAAGTACATACATTTTTCACATTTTGTCTTGAGTGCAGCGTTGACGACAAAGTCGTGTATGACGGAACTTCCTACTTGGACATAATATATACTTATACATATTAAACCTTCTCTTTAACAACTTTTCAGATGACGGCAAAGCACTGGGTCGCAGAATATATGAATCGTACCGACGCAAGCAACAGGAAGCCCGCCTTAAAAACCAACAGCAACATCAAAGTACAACACCAGCACCTACTTCAACACCAAATGCTGCACCAAATGGTATTATATGTTTACCAGTAAAAGTGCCTCAACCGGATCCTCAGAATCCCACAAAGACTATAGAAATAGATCAAGTTGTCTGCTATCCTGCACCAGCTTCCTCTCCTGTCCCTGCTGCTATACCCGAAAATACTCAACAGCCATTTATACCTACTGGAACAGCTGTACCATTGGCACCTTTGAATGCTCCCGGGTTACAGGCACTTTATCCTAACTAATAAAATGGTTTTTAACATAAATTTAAAATTTTATATTGCTGCTGATTAGTTTTTTTTTTAATTTAAGGGTATCATCACTAAGATCTAATTTTAAAAAGAACTCTAATATCGCCGGACAAGTAGATGTTGTGGTACATAAAGTTAATAGCCAATAGCCTCGCTCCAAACTATCTAGCTGGCTAAGGCTTGTATTCTAAGCTTTTGATGTTTTCTCTTTTCTACTCAAAACTCATTAATTTCCATCAAATTAACCTTTACTTTAATTTGAAGTTTTAATTTTGAATATTTACTTATAGTGGATCCGGCACTGCTTCGCTATTGCATACTTGACAAATAATTGTAATATGATTGGCTTGCTTCCTTACAGAGCTAACTTAAAGCGTCGATCTTGTTTGCTCTGTAAACAATTCGTTACCCCAAGTTACTCCTTAACCTGATCAAACTAACAACGTCTCACTAACTGAAGTTAATAAATCCATCAGGAAATTCATATCTATAGCGCCAAGTACTATCTGTTTACAAATATTACCTTCCCTTGTGCCCATCGATCGGAAATAAAATGTTCGCCTTCATATTCCCGCTGATCGAAAATACATATGTTGTCGGTAAATTCATTTCAGAATTTCCGATTACTAGAAAGGCTTATTTACACTACTTACGTAGTTGCCAGTATTTCCCTTCAAAATGTGTCAGCATCGTGTAAATGAGGTTGTTTCGTTAGAATTTACCAAAATATTTTTTTCTGACGATTTTTTGCCAACATTTTTGATACAACAAACTGACTCCTTTTAAATAGTCCTTTAACTTTACTCACACAGTATTGAAAAACATGTTGTCAAAATGCTGTAAAAGTGTCAGCAAGATTAGGTTAGGTCAAGGACGTGTAATGACACAGCACACTACCATGCCATTACAACACTCCGAGACCATTATGGTCCATTATAATTGTCCTGATTAGATGAAGAAATAAAAAGGGGGAATGCTTTGCAATAAAGTAAAGAGTTTAGAAGAATAATAATAGTGGAAAAGTGCTAAAAACATAATTCCGGTGGGTTATCTCATTTAACTTCGTATATATACAAGTAATGAGATTATGTGGGAACACTATGGTCCTCTGCCCTTAAACCAGCTCCAACCATCAGTGAACTTCACCAGATTCTCCATGTTGCATGACGACAGTTCAGTGAGACTATCAAAAACCCATTTTCCGAGGAATTGCTTCCTTCTTCTATGAAGAGCTGGGCAATGGCATAACAAATGTTCAATGATCTCAATTTTCTACTCATCGTCGCAAATCCTACAGTAATCCTTCTGTGTCGTCTCTCAGTTGTATGTCAATGCTCTGACGTCGCAGTGTCCTGTGATTAATCCAATTAGTCGTCTAACGGACCTCCTATCCGGTTCCAATAGTGATCTGGTTAGTCTTCCATCCAGTCTTGCCCAAATATCTCGTGATACCGCACAGTCGGCGTGATGTCCCCACGATGTATTTGCCAACCGTTCAATGTTACGGGTCACAATTCCGTTTATATGACACATTGGCGGTCGCACTGATCCGTCCGATAAGTCGGGTTCCAGTGCTGAACCTATCCGTGCCAGTTCATCCGCTATTTCGTTTCCTGAAATGTCACTGTGTCCGGGGATCCAACAGAGTCGAACAATATTTTCCGGCAGTTTAAAGAGCGCCGTCCTACATCTGTACACTAAACTCGACTTCATATCCTTTGATACCAAAGCTTTTAAGGCCGCTTTACTGTACACATAGATTGTGATGATCTCCTTCAAATTCCTTGCCAGATTTTCCTCCACAGATTTCATAATAGCGAAGATCTCCGCCTGGAACAAACTGCATTCGTCATCCAATCGGAAGTGTTGCATGAAATTGAGATCCTCACTAAAGATACCCGATCCTGTTTCAATTTCCATTTTCGAACCATCAGGGATTGCTCCCTGAAAGGTAAGGAATCTTTCCAATCCTCTCTATCAGGGATCACTATTTCCGGGCATGATGTAAAATCCAACAACGGAATCCAACAACGGAAAACTATAACAGTATTGATATGTGCCCCGACTCTGTTTGCCGCCAAAGGCATGCTTCTCGTAACCTTATTGAACTTTTAGCCGCTACAGATAGTGCATGGTGCCGCAAGTTCTTCTTATCAGCATTAGCTTACTTTCCGTTCCAAGAGCCCCCCACCAAACAAGGCATCCGTAAGTTACTATGGGAGGCACTACCACTGTGTATATCCAATATACCATTGCAGGTTGTAGTTCCCAGCTCTTCCCTACAGAGTTCCGGCAGTCGTATATGGCATTTAGTCCTTTCCTCCGTATTGCGTCTCCAGTTTAGTTTCCTACCTAAAATGAAGCCTACATATTTCGCCTCAGACTTTTTGGTACAATCAATAGCACTTTTTGATACAAAAAGTGTACTTTTATGTACAGTACAATAAATTTACTTTATGGTACAATAAATGTACGTTTTGAAACATTTAATTATACTTTTTGGTTTCGAGTACTATCTGTGTATCAAATATTATCGCTCTAGGGCTAAAATACAGTTTTGCCACGCCCACTTTGAGAATAAAAATTTCGTCTGCTAATTTGAACCTGAAGTGCCCAGTTTTATGTGTGTACCAAATTTTATCTCTCTGTGGCTAAATTACAGTTTGGTCATGCCCCCACCGTCCACTTATCCAAAATTAATATGATCAACAAATTTAAATTAATTTCTTCTGTTCATTCATAGTCGTATTGTCAAGAACTATTTGTGTACCAAATTTTATAGCCCCCTCCGCCCACTGATCGAAAATAAAATTTTCGTCGCCAAATTTCAACTGAGAATGTCGAGTACTATCTGTGTCGCAAATTATATTTCTCTAGGGCTAAAATACAGTTTTTCCCCAACCCTTCCGCCCACTGAGCGAAATTTAAAATTCCGTCTGCATATTCACATTAGAGTTCCGAGTGCTATCTTTGCATTAAATTTCATCGCTCTAGCTCTAAAAAAAGTTTTGCCACGCCCACTCCCCCCATTTGACCAAATTAAAATTCCGTCTGCATATTTAGGTTCGTGTTGCCAAGTACTATCTGTGTATCAAATTTTATCTCCCTAGCTCTAAAAATAAAGTTTTGCCACGCCCACTCCGTCCTTAGAATCAAAAATTAAAATTTCGTCTGCATATTGATATTCGCGTTGTCGATAACTATATGGGTATCAAACTTTTTCTCCTTAGCTCTTAAAAACAAATTTGCCACGCCCATTTGGTCCAAAATTAAAATTTCGTCTGAATATTCATATTTGCATTGTCGAGTACTATCTGAGTATCAAATTTTATCTCTCTAGCTCTAAAAAAAAGTTTTGCCACGCCCACTCCGCCCATTGGGTCAAAAACTAAAATTTCGTCTGCACATTCATATTTGTGTTGTCGAGTACTATCTGGGTATCAAATATAATTTCTCTAGCTCTAAAAATAGTTTTGCCACACCCACTCCGCCCATTGGGTAACTGCCTACCAAATTTCATTGAAATCGGTTCAGCCGTTTAGGCGTGATTGAGCCACAAACAAACAAACACAGGCACAAAAATTATAATTGCCTCTATAACTTCAAATCGATATATCTCGATTCGTAGAACTGACCCAGCGAAACGCCGGGACACGTACAACTTTTATTTGGCCGATATAACTTTTGCATAGCACTCATCGACATGGACCGTCGCACAGTGTATAAAACTCCAGCTGTTTTGAAATTTAAATATTTATTATTTCAGTATAATAAATGGCCACCCTAATGCTTCTATTTAAATATATCTAAAATATATAAGTATTTTGTTTTTTTATATATATGCATTTTAGAAAAACAAAATATTGCAATAGACAACAAATGTCTACATTTTCAAGCCGAAAGAGTCCAGCCACATGAATTCAGTATTAAACAAGTTGCCGATCGAACACCCCACAGTAGACAACTAAAGTGATCTGAAAACGAAACTAACATAGTACTCGTAGACTACCGTTCGAGCCTCTTCATCGCGGTGAGCAAATACACATACTGTTGGCTTAAAACAAAAAAGGCATAGATAACACGGTAAAACATTTTTCAGCTCATTGATTTGGGACTCAATTCTGAGAAGTGCACGTGAAAGTAGCCCCAATAAGAAGAAGTTCTGCATCATTTGTTTTGTCAAGTTACATGCCATAATCGAGATGCAAATATAACGACAACAATTCGAATATCTCCAACAACATGATGTTTAAAAAGAATATATACTACATGCTAATGATAGCACTGATTCTACTAATCTCAGCGACTGGAGTAGATGCTAAACAAAGTTACAATCGTAAAACATCAAACAGTAAGATCGGAAGTAATACCAACAATAGTTATAAAAACACTCACAGCAATAGTCACAAAAGCGAACAACCAAAGAGTTCCTCAGTTTTGGCACAGATACACAGCAACAACAAAGAAACTCACAATCTAACGTTAAGTCATCCGTCGCCGGTGCATCAGAGTCCAACTCACGAGAACCTGCTACAGCCACAATCAATGCAAATGCAGCACACTCAGCCAACACCATCAAATGTTGCACAGCCGTCTGTAGAAACAGGTAAGTTTTGCATATAAATTGAATGTAAATATAAAGTATACGCAATATAATATCAGTAGAAGGAGATGTTTAAAGATGACAATGCTTCTCTATCTTAACAACATTAATAATAACTTTAATTTCGTTGCAATATAATCCTAAATTTTTTGGTTAAAATATTGATTTAATTTTACTCACTTTTTGTATGACATTAATCATTAATTATTGTAATATTCTGAATCTTCTAGAAAATCATCTAACTTATGCATATGATCGCCGACAGAAACCCCTACATAAACACCAACAACAGCATAATACCACAGCTGTACCAACTCCCAATCCTGTTAAGACACCCCAACCGGATCCCCAAAATTCTTTCACATACCTTTGAGATAGAACAGACTGAGCAAAATTCACAAAAAACGAATATAACTGGAGATTCAACGAAATCATTAGCCCCTATTCATTTACGAAGTACAGGATCAATAGGAGTGCTTGCAATAAGTAGCCTTTGGGTTTGGTATTTCATAAAATGTAGTGTATAGATATTTATTTTAAAAAGAAATTGTATTATATCAAAGTTTCTTCATAAAAAGCTTATACTGTATTATGTATATTAATTGTGAGCCGACAATGAGCAATCAAAATAATAACAGAAATTTCTTATTCATTTTAATAAAGTGATCCATTTATTCGATTTTTTGAACAGATTTCGTGTGACTAGTGGCAATTCGTCTTCGACATCATGGAAATAACTGCACTACGAAAACGTCTTTAAGTCATTCCAAGCCCGAAAACCGCTCCCATCATTGGCAATACCATCCGCAAAATCAGAGTCTCAGTGTGCCTTCACATACAGCCCGTAGGAATATTGCGACTGTACCTGAAGACTGTGACCAATAGATAGGATCGAATAAAAGAGTTGATGAACTTACCCTCCAGTTTGATGTGGGCACCCTACTACCCCCCGACATAGTATTAATTGTGCTGTATAGTCATTTGATGTCCGATCGAAACGAAGCGTATATCGTTATTCAAGGGTTACATTTTGCCTATTTTAGGCTGCTAAGTCAATTTTAGTGTAAGTAAATGACTATCTTCGGGACCGGCCGTGGCATAGTGGTTAGAACACGCGACTACCATGCGGGAGATCACAGGTTCAAATCCTGGCTCTAGTCACCTCAAAAGAAAAAAAAATTAAGAAATTTTTCATTCATTGTCCGCTCCCCTCGAATGTTGTCGACAGCAACTTCGCAATATTAGTGTCGAGTCAATCGGGCATGACTAGTAAGAGCTTTTTAAACAGAGACGTTTGCATTCGTCGATAAACAAGTATATGCCGTTAGTTGTGAATCTAAATATAGAAAGCGTGTTAATTCACAACAATGCGAGAAGCTATCCCATACCTCATTCATGGGGTGTAAAGGGAAATTGAGTTTTTTTTTTGTTAAATGGCTATCTTCGGCTATGGCGAAGCTCAAATTCCCTTCAATCATTAGTATTTGGTCAAGTATTGCAGTAGTTTTAATAAATTTAGTATTTGAAGTACATTTTAAATACTTACAAGAAAAAAATTGCAGAAATAACAATTATTTTATGTAATGTTTACTACATATCGCTCGTTTTGTGCAAGACCGTCATAACTCAAAAAAATCGATTCCGAGAAAAACGTGTTTAAAGTTTTAAATTTACTCCCAACTTGTACGAAATTCAAATAGCTCCCATGCGGAGTGTATAAAAGATATTAACATGAATTTTTTACACAACATGGAGTATGATGAAATGAACAATTTTGCACAAAACGAGCGATATGTATACTTAAGATCTCTTCAAATTCTCCTCTCTAAGATTCTCTTTAAATTTTTACTTTGAGAATTTTAAATCACCAAATAGGGAGAATTTGTATGAGAGATAAGAGAAGTTTTTGATCGATCTTGTTCATCTTAAAGCTTAACCTCTGCATAGTGGAGTGAAGCTGGCATATAAATTTCAGTTCTATAACTATAACTCTACTGCTGTAAGCGCGAGGACAGACTGACGGACATCTTTATATCGTCCCAGTATTCGACGCTGATCATACAAATATACCTACCACGCCTCGTTAAGGGCGTTAAAAATGGAACAACAAACTCAATATACGCTTCGGCCTTTGCGTACGAAGGGTATAAAAATATCAAGAAGTTTATTAAAACGGTAAGAAAGTTTCAGTCGGGAAAACCGACTTACATATACCCTCACCCTCTCAAACATAAAAATTTCTAGTATATTGATATTATTACTTCATCTCTAAAGTGAGCGGAATTGTACATTTGTATGGGAGGGGACAGAAGGGGCGTGAATAGACTTAAAAATTTTTCTTCAAAACTTTATCCTGTTATGGATTAACAAAATACATAATTTGGGTGGAATGGTATATTTGTATGGGAGGTACCAGAAGGGGCGTGGCTAAACTTTCAACTTTTTCTCCAAAACTTCATCATGGTATAGATTAACATAATACATAATGTGGGCTGTTTTGATATTATTACTCCATCTCTAAAGTGGGCGGGAAGGTACATTTGTATGGGAGGTACCAGAAGAGGCGTGTTTAGACTTCCAATTTTTTTTTTCAAAACTTTATCCTGAAATAGCTTTACTAAATACAGAATTTGGACACGATCGCGTTGGGTGTATTATAGTATTAATCGATTTATAAATTGGACGGTACCAGATGGGTATGGGAACCCGATGGGGCGTAACAAGACTTCTAGGTTTTTTCTGCGAGTCCTTTTTTTGTACAATAAAACGACCTTTTCTGCAATAGAAGTACTTTTTAGTACAACAAAAGCCCTTTTTTGGTACAATGAATATCCTTTTTGTTTAATAAAAGTACTTTTTGTGTACAATAAAACGTACTTTTTGGTACAATAAATGTTCTTTTAGTGCAATAGCAGTATATTTTTTGTATCTTAAATTTTGCTTTTGTGCACAATGAAAATACATTTGGTACAAAAAATTACTTTTTGGTACAATAATTGTCCTTCTTTGTACAATAAAATTACTTTTTGTGTACAAATGTACTTTTTTATACAATTAAAGTACTTTTTGGTATATTGGAAGTATTTTCTAGTACAATAAAATTAGTTTTTGTCTTTTTATATATTTTATATTGGAATATACAATAAATGTACATTTTGTACAACAAAAGAATTTTTTTTGTACACAAAAGTAAAATTTATTGTACCAAAAAGTACTTTTATTGTACTTTTGGTACAAAAAACTTACTTTTTGGTACAATAAAAGTACTTTCTGACACAATAGAAGTCCTTTTATTGTACTTTTGGTACAAAAAACATACTTTTTGGTACAATAAAAGTACTTTTTGACACAATAGAAGTCCTTTTTACAATGTGTACTTTTGTATACTTTTTGGTACAATAATTGTACTTTTTGTATTCAATTAAAGTACTTTTTTAAAAAAAAATTTGTTGGTACCACAATGAAAGTACTTTTTGGTACAACAAAAGTAATTTCTGTGTACGAAAAATTTAGTTTTTGTACAAAAAATTTATTTACAATAACAGTACTTAGTGGGTACAATAAATTGCACATTGTGTATACAATAAATGTATTCTTTGATACTATTAAATGCACCTTTTTGCACAATAAAAGTACTTTTTGGTACAACAAATTGTACTTTTTGTATACAATTGAGTAATTTTTGGTACAATAAATTGGTACTGTAAAAGTATTTTTTGATAAAAATAAAAGTACTTTGTTTATGCTCATCCCCATAGGGATAATGTGTAAAGAATATAAGAAGACGAGTTGGAAATTCGTTTCAGGACTTTTTAGAAAGTGTGCTGTCTGACTGGTTGGATAAGCGTGATAACTCAAGTAATCCTCGACTAATCTATAATATAAAAATAAGTCGCTGAATGTGTTGCTAAGCGCAAAACTCGAAAACGGTTGGACCGATTTGGATCAATTTTTTTTTCAGTTATTCCTAATTTCCAGAAGTAGGTTTTTACGAATGAAAATTTTGGAAAACCTTCCGGAAAAGTCGGGAAATTGGAAAAATCGACATAAAAATAAGTCGGGCTTTCCTTCCTGACGCTATAACTCCAGAACGCACGAACCGATTTCCACGATTTTGCATTCGTTGGAAAGGTCTCGGGCTCCGTGAGGTTTATACAGTGAAACTTCGATATTACGAACTTCGTTATAACGAAAAACTCAATATAACGAATTTTTAGCTGAGACCCTTGAAAAAACCTTTTTATTGCAAAGTTTTTCATACAAAAATGCTCTATAGCTATAACGAAAAAATTCTGATCTATAAAGCCTCTATATAGCGAAGTATTTTTTCAAAAGCCTCTATACAACGAAATTATAATTGAGTAATACATACATATAACATTTTAAGTATGTAAGTCATTATCAAAAGCCTCTACATAACGAAGTCTTGAACTATAGCCTCCATACAACGAAGTCAGAATAAAGCATAAAGCAAAATTAAATTTTAAGCAAAACGGGGAATTCCCTTTTAAAACCAACGAAAGGTAAATGTCTTTGCAGGTTAATATGTAAAGCGCCACAGATTACATAGTCAGTTCTGTTTTGGTTCTTTGTCAAAATGAGTGTATTAAAGCGTAAATCAATTTCTATACGAGTAAAAACAAACAAAAATTACACAATATTTTACTAAAATGTAATAAAATAAAAAAATAATAAAAACTTAATTTTTTATTTACCTCTTAAATAGTTAATTTTTATTATTATACTAGTATTTTCGTGTAAAATAGAATTCGGACAAAAAAAACTATAGTTATAACGAATTTCTTTCTTATTTCTTTAAATTTCGTTATACCAAGGTTTCACAATGCATATGTATAACGAATCAATAGCTATAACGAAGTATTTTTCGGTCCCCTCTAGGATCGTTATATCGAAGTTTCACTGTATTTACAATTCGGTCCAATTGGACAAAGGGGCGTGGAACCGCACATACAACTTTAAAATCAAAAGGGCTGTATCTCATGAACTATCAGAGGTATGAAGATGAGATTTGGTATATATGTTGTTGGAGCAGTATTAATTACAGCCAACGTGGAAGTGGGCGGTGCCACGCCCCCTTTCCAAAAATCGCTCTAACGGCTTTTCTAATAGACCGATTGATACGAAAATTTTACCAAATGGTACTGATGACCTGTAGATAGTCCCTGGCTATATTTGGTTGTGATTGGATATAAGGGCGTGGCACCGCCCATACAACATGAAAATAAAAATGGCTATATCTCATGAACTATAAGAGGTATGAAGATGAGATTTGTCACATATGTTGTTGTTGCAGTATAAATTACAGTAAGAGTGAAGTGGGCTGTACCACACCCCTTTTAAAATAATCAGTTATAAATGTCAAAATTCCACAGAAGATTGCAGTTCGCCTAGAGATATGAACAGTAAGGTGGGCCAGTTTTTTTATTCGCAAAAATTTTAACCAAATCTTCGATGAATTGTTAGAAAATGTCACCAATAAACTTTGTGTGTAATATCAATTCCTAGCTCGCGCTGGGAAAGCTTAATTTAGTGCAGAAAACTTAAATTTTGATTGAAGTGTCTTAAAGCTGAAGTCCGTACGCTTTCAATAATCATGGGGCAACGAACGTCACTTCTAAAAGAAGCGCAAAACGGAGTAAATAAACGAAAAATCCTTTTATCTTAAAAAAAGAATCAGCTAGGATTTTGATTCATGTACAATTGACCCCCAACAAAACCCCATTTACCGTTTTGTTGCCATTTTAGGTCAACCAATTCGTCATTCAGGCGAGGTGCGTGAAGTGTGATAGACTTTCATTGAGACTTTCTTTGAAAAATCACCATGTAAAGACTACACAAGAACAACGTTTACAAATCTTGCAAATTTATTTTCAAAATGCGCGTTCTGTTTGCCCTTTGTGAAGTTTATGGTGCATATACTCATCCATCTGAGCAGCTAATAGAAGCCATCGATGCTGTAGACGTAAGTGTGACAGGGGACTCGAATTTATCGAACCGACGCCGTTCTCAGCAACTCGGTCTCTGCAAATGCTGAGGAAAGATCTTGGCCTATATTCCTATATCCAACTGGTAGAGGAACTAAAACCAGTGGACGATCAATTGATTTTTTTTATTTATCATGTCATTGCACATTATTTGAAGGAGAAATGGTTCCAACACGACAGCGTAAAATGCCATACAGCGCGTGAGATCATCACTTTGTAAAGCCAAACGTTGGTGACCGAATTATCTCATAGAATGGTAATACGAGTTCAATACAAAGATAGTATTCGGAAATATTCTTGATCCATGTGAGAAGAAGACATGGAAAAAAAGGTTTTTATGGCTAAAGGCATGAAGCTTCAAACGAAATTTTCATTTTCGGTCAATAGGCGGAGAAGTCATGTCAAAAGTGTTTTTTACGCCCAAAGAAATAGTTAGTATACAGACGGTTACCGCTACTACATTGAATTTTGATCTTTAACGGAATGTCTGTTTCCGATTTGTAAAAGATATGACTTTGCTGGTGAACTTTTTACTATCGTCATAGAGCCTATGATATTTAGAATTAAAAACAACAACACTTAATTTGTTAACTTTCATGTTAAGCAGTCGCTTGAAATTAGTTACATAAGTTAATAAACTCAACATATCGTTATCGAGCTCAAGTACCGTTTTCAAAGTACTTTGTAGACCTAAATGTGAAATATATTACAAGTTAAAATGCAATAGCGAAGCATTGCCGGGCCCACTAGTTACTTATGAAAATGAAATTACAGATTTGCAACTGGACCGGGAAAATTTGGTAAAATTTATATTTTTCCTCAAACTTTCAAACGGACAACTGAAGAATATATGAATTTGGTCAGTTTAATTATTTTCTAATAGAATAAAACCGAAACCTTTGCCACACCTCTTCACGTAGCTTTTATGCAAACGACCGAATTTAACCTCATAGTTTTCCATACATACCTTTTTTGTGAGATTTAGACAAATCTGTATTTACTTTCATAACATAGTAGCACATTTTCCAACTTCAAACTCTTGAACCAATTGAGACCCCCAAAATCCGAAAGCTTATGATAGTGGGTTTTGAATTATTAGCTAAGGTTCTCTTTGAATTCATTTTTGAAGTTTTCGACTGGAAGGAGGATTTTACTACATTTTTCAAAGAACATGTACTGTTTTTTAAGTCTATATCTCGTAAACTTTTCCAAATATAGCTTTTCTCTCTTCAGTAAATTTTTAGCTCTTAATCAGATCTAAAATTTTACCTTGAGATAAAATCAAAAAAACAACAAAATCTTACTCAAATCAGCAAAACTGTCAAAAAATTTAAAAACTTTGTCATATTTTTCTATGGTTTTTCACACTTATTTCAGGAATTGCTACGAACTCGACCTGACATTATAAGACAAAAAGATAGCCAAAAGCAAAACAAAGAACTCTTCTTAACATGCCTATTTCATGTGATGACTTCTTCGCATAGTTATAGCTCCCCAAAGTCATCGTTTATCGAAATTAAAAATGATATGCTTATTAAAATGGAATAGAAATAAATAAAAAAACAATTAAAATCTATGACGAAATGTTAAGATTTTTTTACAGTTTTGTTGTTTTGAATAAGATGGTTTAGTTTTTTTGATTTTATCTCAAGGTAAAATTTTTAGATCCGATTAAGAGCTAAAAATTTTCTGAAGAGAGAAAAGCAATATTTAGGCTAGATCACGAAATATAGACATAAGAATCAGTACATGATTTTCGAAAACTTCAAAAATTAATTAAAAAAAACCTTAGCTAATAACTCAAAACCCAACTACGGCTTTTCTTTTACCATCATAAGCTTTCAGATTTTGGCGGCCTCAATTGGTTCAAGTTTTTAGTGCTGCACTGTGTAATCAGACTTATAAATGTGACTAAGGTACAAATATGGACTATATCGGCCAACCGCCTCTGGTATCCTATACAAAATTACCTATTTTTGGAAAATAATATTTCACCCATAGCCCCAAACCGAAAACTGCAGGATATTTGAAATTGGTTAGTTGAATTATCTTGTAACACCGTGCAACAGCGATTTTCACACTTGACGAAGACCATATATACGTGATACTAGAGAGCTTATGTAGTAAAACTGCGTTCTCTGTTTATCGCTAGAACGTCAGGATTTTTTAAATGACTTCAAAGTTTCAAAAGATGCAGCACTTTCAAAAAATTAAATGAAATATTTCCACGAACCATATGATAACGATATGGGTATCAAATGAAAGGTAAGAATCTCAGCAATGCAAACAAATAACAGATTTTAATGGATCTGAATTTCCTGACGTTCTGGCGATAAACTGAAAACGCAGATTTACCACATAAGGTCTCTAGTTTCAAGTATATATGGCCTTCATCAAGTGTGAAAAAAAAAATGGAAATTGTAACAGTGTGTAAATTAGGCAAAACATCAGGAAACCGAAACATTTGTCACACCCGAAGGGTGCATGTGCACTGTTTTAAATCAAATTTCGTATAATCATTATTAATAGTTGATTTACGAATAAAAATGGGCCAACTTATACTGCCCCTACAGCTTCCACCCATACAAATTAACCTATTTCCCGAAAACTAATATTTACTCAATAGTTTATAAAAAGAAAAACGTTAAAATATCTTTAATTAGAATTTATAGTAAAACCTAAGAAACTGGGAGATTTGCCCCTTCTATTTTGCTTTACCCCAAAGAAATTACAATACTCTCCAATATAAAGAAATTATGATTTCTTTTCAGATTTTTGAGCGAATTAATAACTTTTTCTTTAATCTCAAAGGGTTTTATAAAAGCCCAGTTCGAAACTATCATACAGAATGAATGATTTCTACACTGTTACAATTTCCATAGCTTGCATACATATGACCAAAATCTCAACATTGTATGCTCCTCAGGCTTTCAAATACATCAACTATAAGAAATTTCATTTACCAAATGGGTTAATTTGAATATATCAGAGTTTACTGATATCTACCACAATTTTGGAGAGAGGAATCAATTAGTTAACCTCATTGAAATTTCTGCACTGTTATTATTACATTTCAATGGCCGTTGTTTAAACTCAAGGAAGTTTACACGGTATTTATTAGCTTAGGACAACAGTTTTGAAACCTGTTTCGTTACTATTTAATTTGCTGATCAAAAGCTATTTCCCAAATTGCTACCTATCACACAGAGAAACTTTGTCTCTCAAAATTAAACAAACATCAACAAAATACTCTCTCTCTCTCCCTCTGGATAAAATACATCAAACAAAAAGCAATGTCAAAATATAAGATCTATATATTCCTTAATAAATATTTATGAAACAACAAAAACTAATTCAAATTCTACGTATATACATATCTATAGTATATATTTTGCCAATACTCAAATGGCAATAAGCTTCGCACCACTAAGCATCCAATGATCAAATATTCATTCATTCAAAACACTTGAGTCGTATCGAAAGCGTCGAACGATCAACATAGCCAAAATCTAAAGTGAGTATGACCACAATATCGAAAGAGTATCTCTGTTCACTATACGCGCGTTCAGCAAATGCTGCACGCAACAAACGTATATGTGCTACAATGATTTCGCATACGGTATAGCATACAAATTTTGTTTGTCAACAACAACAATGCTGCTGCTATGTGTATTGGCTACATGTGTATGTAGAAGATGTATAGAGTAGAGCATAATATATATAGTATCTCTAAAGAAATTTGCACAAAACAAGAAAACAAAACAGTTTGGCGGTATTTTGTTTTGAAACAAATGCTGTGTGAATGATTTTGGGTTTGCGTCATCTAAAGTAGTTTTCAATATGAAATTTTTGAAGAAAACTGAAATTTTATCCAAAATTTCTTACACTGTTTTCTTTAATTTGGTTGTACAATATTAACATTTATGAAAAATTGCGTATTTGTTTTAATATGCAATTTATTAATGTAATTTATAATTCTAAAAATAGAAGCGTGTTATTCATAAGGGGTGTAAAGGGAAATTAAGTTTTTTTTACTATAAAACTTTATATTTGTATTTTTGGATTTTTATCGCCAATATTTTGAGTCAGTATCAATAAAGATGAGCAACTGCTTTCATTAACATACAAAGCTACAAACACACATACGAGTATAAGTTTGGAGTTTGTCTCTTGTTTGCTGTTCCTATAAGACTTCTATCAGTATAAAAATAGAACTTATTAGTTCTAAGTATATTTGATGACCGGCTTAATTTACCGGTTTCCTAATCAGATACAATAATTTAATTTGATGCATTCATTATTCTGCACTTTTGGCTAGACAAGCTGCTTGGTCACTTTTTTGTTTATAACAAAAGCTTAATGAAACATTTTTGTTTAAATGCAAAATATCTCGGATAAAACTATATATATGTTATGTAGGTATGTTTCATATCTTTTGTTTAATACTTGATTAGCAATATACAAAATTCACCGCTACCGAGGTCAGTATCTGCAAAAAATACTGCAGATCACTATTATGTTATATACTAACATGTTTTTATAGTTATGTCCAAACATAAGTGTTATAGTGTGTGGGAGAGTTTTTTTGTTTTCGCAAAAGAAATACCACAATTTGCAAATTCTCTATGGGCAGCTATTTCTTTAATGCAAACAGCAATTTAGTTATTTCGCAGACGCTGGCGGTGGAGCGTCTCAAGATCAAAGTGAGTTTCTATGAACAAGAAGCAAAATAGACCGTGTGACATATTTGTGCTGTGACCGATTTTTGTGTGTTTTATGTCCACACGTTGTTAATAAATTCCAAAAAAATTTATAAAAGAAATGTTGTTGTTCGTTTAGTGGACTTGTTGTGAATAACTTATTATATAAAAAAAATAGAAGAAGTTTTTAATTTTCTGTTTCCTTCAATAAAAGATTTGAATGAATATTTTCTGCTCTAGAATATAAACGACAGCCATGAAAAAGTTTAATGTTTAAAAATTTCCAATGCTACAGTTTTTTTTTGAGTGAAATTTCTTTATGAGTGAAGTTTTGTCCCAAATACCTAAGAGACAGTTCATTAGTTTTACTACTTACCATCGAGTAGTATTTTGAAAATTAATTCAAATATTTTATTCCACTACCACAAAATCGTGTGACTGTTAAGCAACAATCCTGATGTGCATACCAAATTTAATCCATATAACCGCGTAGTCAATTGTTGTCATATGTCTACAAATTTAATAGTAAAATATCAAAACGATGTATAACAAACTTATAATGTTATTTTAGTATATATTCATTGCACTCCAAATGATAGTTCATTGGAAACTCTAAAAAAAAGTGTTATAAAAGTTAGCACTCTTGTACTTTTCCAAATAGTAATTTGAATTGCCAAAAGAAGAGGTGGAAGGTATGACAATAAAGGTAGTATGATCAGCATTGAATTCTACAATTTGATTTCAGAATGTCCGTCCGTCTGTCCATCCATTATTTACTATTACAGTCGTAGTTAAAGAAATATATATTTGGTATTACCGCTTCTATCCTCTATGCGGAGGTTAAATTTTAAAATAACACAGTACAGCACATGATTTTGGGACTCAATTCTGGGACTTCAAATCGATATTAAATAAAAATGGCATGTAACCTGGCAAAACGAATGATGCAGAACTTCTTCTTTTTGGAGCTACTTTCGCGTGCAGTTCTCAGAATTTAGTACTAAATCAATGAGCTGAAAAATGTTGTACTGTGTAAGCAAGATCGGGCAAAAACTACTACCATCTTCCATACAAACTCTCCCCTTTTGGGTGGTATAAAAAATTCATATTCCCGCAATTACATCCATAATTTATGGCCTATCGAGCTGAAATTTGGTATACAAGTTTCAAATATCTACGCAGAAGTTAAGTTCTAAGATAAACAAGTTCGGGCAAAAACTACTCTCATACAAA
Organism: Muscina levida; assembly: GCA_964034835.1. Taxonomy (NCBI): domain Eukaryota; kingdom Metazoa; phylum Arthropoda; class Insecta; order Diptera; family Muscidae; genus Muscina; species Muscina levida. Next base: position 115,547,003 of record OZ035881.1, on the reverse strand, counting down.
ATCCCCGTTTTTGAAGGTCTCTCTCTGCGATAACAGTCGTAGTTAAAGAGATATCGAGGTAAAATTACAATAAAATACAAAATAAAATTGAGGGTAATCATTTCTCGTATCATTTTAGACGATAAAAAATGTAACTCATTAAAGGGGACGTTTTAGACCCCAAGCATCTTCGGACCAAATTCGTTTCAAAACTTTTCAAATCGATTGAGCCATGTCCGTCTGTCTGGCTGATAGGCTGGATAACTCGAGTAAACCTTCACAAGTCCTTATGAAAATTTACCATTTTTTTAATATTTCCAAAAATTAAGTAATGAGATTGTAAATGGGCGGAATAGCCCCACCTCTTCTAGTAACTCTCTTACAAAATTACCTATTTTTAGATAAATAATATTTCATCTATAACTTCCTAACGGGCAACTTTATTTAACTTTATTTGCAAACTGAAACTTTTGCCACACCCCACCTTGTACCTCCCATACAAATTACTTAATTGACCAACACAATTTTACATACATATATTTTTTGTAAGTGCACTGAATTCAGACACATATTGCGTAAGATGTATGCTTATGAAAATTTACCTTAGAAATGAATATGGACTATACCGGCTGACCCATTTTTGTACCTCCCATACAAATTGGCGTATATAAAAAATGCCCTAAATGCAAAAAAACATATTTTCTAGTCCATTGATATTATTACTCGATCTTCAAAGTAGGCGAAGTGGTACATTTTATTGGGAGGTAACAAAAGGGCCGTGCCTAGACTTTCAGTTTTTTTTCTCGATCGTATTGGTATTACTACTCCAATTTGTTCCCCAATACTTTATCCTGTTATAACTTAACAAAATACAGAATTTGGGCACGATCGCATTGGGTGTATTAATATTATTACTCCATCTCTAAAGTGGGCGGAAATGCACATTTGTATGGGAGGTACCATAAGGGGCGTCGCTAGACTTTCAATTTTTTCTAAAAAATTTTATCCTGTTATAACTTAACAAAATACAGAATTTGGGCACGATCGTGCCGAGTGTATTGACATTATTACTCCATCTCTAAAGTGGGTGAAGTCGTACATTTGTATGGGAGATACCAGAAGGGGCGTGTCTTAACTTCCAGATTTCTTCTCTAAAACTTTTTCCTGCTTGAACTTTACTACATACAGAATTTGGGCACGATTACGTTATGTCTATTTATAATATTAATCGATTTCTAAAGTGGACGGTACCAGATGGGGCTTGGCTAGACTTCCAATTTTTTTCTCAAAAACTGTATCCTGCTATAGATTTACTAAGGAAAGAATTTGGGTACAATCGTGTTGGATTAATTGATATTATTACTCCATCTTTAAAGTGGACGGAAAGGTACATTTGCATGGGAGGTACCGGAAGGGGCGTGGGAAGACTTCCAATTTTTTTTCCGAAACTTTATCCTGTTATAGCTTTACTAAGTACAGAATTTGGGTACGATCCAGTTGGGTGTATTGGTATTATTACTCGATTTCCAAAGTGGGCCACGTCGCCAATTTTCAATACCATAAGTAGTTTTGGGGAAATATTAACTCGTGCAAAATTTCAAAACATTTGGTTGCGTCTTTCGAAAGTTATCGTGCGTAACAGCCGGACAGACAGACGGACATGGCTCAAACGATGCTTAAAAAGTCATTAATCGAATTTGGTTCAAAGAAACCGATGGTCTTAAGTGACATGTGTGTTCTGATGTGTTACACTTTTGGATTATATCAAATGATATATACCCTCCTACCCATAGGGTGAGGTTATAATCATGTGTAAAAATACAATACATACACATAGTTCGTCAGACCAAGCATAGATAACAGCTCTCTCCCCCCCCCCCCCCCCCCCTGCGCAGCCTATCGATTTTATTGCCGAAGACTTTTTGAGCTGGAGCCTTTTTGTACAACGTGTCCAAGCCAGGCCATTTGCCCTATTTGAATACGCATGACTACGTCGATGACGTTGTACAGCTCCGCCTTCTGTATGATCATCTCCATTACGATGTTAAAGAGTTCGCCTTATCTAAAGCCTCGTTGGTAGAAAATTGCTCTGTCAGATTTTTGCCAATTTTCACTGAAGACTTCGTTTCAGTCAGTATCATCCCGAAAAGTCGTATTAGCTTCGCGGGGATACCAAACTCAGCCATAGCATCTAACAATTTATGTCTTATGGAACTGTCGAATGCAGTCGATGAACAGATGGTAGGTGTTAATCTGCATTTCTTGGGTCTTGAATTAACCAGGTCTGATAAGGTACATACATATTTGCTAGGATAGGCTTTAGTCTTTTACATAACACACTAGAAAGGATCTTCTATGCGATATGTAAAAGGCTCATCCGTAAAACCATTTTCAAATAAATTAATAAGATTTTTATCATTTTTTTTTCGATTTATTTTTTATTTTTTGTGGTCTAAACTTTTTTTTTATATTTCAGACACTACACATAATACCACAACATTGGAGGAGGTCTTGTCAAAATGGGCGGAAAAAAGTTGCAGTTTTTGTTTGTGTTTGTTTTTCTTCTATCAATCGGTTTGGCTGATTCCAAATCAAGGTTTGCCAAAAAAACGGGATCATTTATTGGTAAACTTGCTGCCAATGTGATACGCAAGGCTGCCCAGAAGAAACCAACCACGAAGCAACCAATAAAAGCAGTGCATATGGCACCTATGCAGTCAGCTTATCCTAATCATCTACCAATCGGTAAATAATTGGCAAAATGTTTGCAAATATCAAAATATTCCAAAAATATTTAAATATACTAATATTTATCTAATACAAATATTCAAATATTTCAATTATCAAATATTCTAAAATTTAATTAACACAAATATTCAATTACTACAAATATTCCAAATAACTACAAAAAATCATAGATTCAAATATTCAAATATTTAAACATTCAGAACTTCGAATATTTAAATAATTCAAATATTTAATTACTACAAATATTCGAATATTCAAAAATTCAAATATTCCACTATTCAATTACTACATATATTCAAATATTTGAAAATTCGAATATCCAAAACATATTCAACTACTGTTACAAATATTCCACTATTCAGTTACTACAAAAATATTTAACATTTCACATTATTACAGGCCAATTCAATCAAACCACTGCTGGGGCGCCCATGATGTATCCCAATGGTGTGCCCATGTATCCCCCAAATGGTCAATATATGTATCCCCAAAATGGTGGTATGCCAATACAAGGCTTCCCGATAGCACCTGGCAACCCTGGTGCCCAACCTGGCCCTGGCGCTCCTATGTTTAATCCTAATATGTATCCAGCGAATGGTGGTATGCCACCGCAAGGCTTCCCAGCTGTACCTCCCAGCCCAGGCGCCCAACCTGTACCTGGCGCTCCCATGTTTAATCCTAACCCTAATATGTATCCAACAAATGGTGGTATGCCTGTTTATACTGGAGGTAACTTCCCAGTTGCCCCTGGCAGTCCTGGAGCACAACCTGCTCCGATAGCTCCGCAAACTCCCATTCAACCTGACAACTCCAAAAAGAATTCTGCCAGTGCGTTCAGTATTAATGCCGGTTGCTTTGGACTGATCGCTGTAATAACCTTCCTCATGAGCAATGGCAATCGATTGTATTTGTAATATTAACATAATATTTATTATTCTTTGGCGCACCAAAGTTTACTAGTGTCCCTAAGAGTAACAGTTGTTATGGAGCGGTTTGAAGCGATATCGTGATTTATGTTTTGTTTATAACTTTTGGTGCTGCCGCAACTTCAATATACATGCAAATACTAACGCGGATTTGTAAGCCGAGATATTGTTATTTCAATAAAACGCATAGTTGTCATTATAAATTGAATATTATCTGTAGTTTGAATAATAAAACATTGCAACACCCACTCTGGGGGGTGAGAAATTCCCAGTCGCGGTGAACGTACTGGGTTAGAATAGTAAAACTACTAAAGGGTTTGACGTTCTCAGGCTATACATTTTCTATTTTTGCTTAGTTTTTCTGCTTTACCTCAGGAACCATTGATGATTTCTCATATCTTTCTTTAGCAGAATTGTAGCTAAGGCTTAAATAAATATATCAATGTAAAAAAAAAAACAAGTTTGACTAATTTTAGCGAATGAAACATTCAAAAGTTGTCATTTATCGCCTTCTTCTATTAAATTTCTCTCATACTCCAAGTTTGCAATCAAATACAGGCTGTCTCATCTGTGATAAGTTGAAAACATGTCATTGTTGGTGATATTGAATGACGACCCCGACCGAAGTACTGCATTTTACATATGTAACGAGTTTACATATTGAACTCGCTACATACATACATATGTATATATTAGGGCGGGTCGATTTAATAATCGCCCATGGCTCAGTGAAAATCGTATTCTAGGGATCAAAATAAGAAACTTTACCGAAGGAACCATACCTCGAAAACGAATTCTACTACCCCCAAACTGTTGACTTTTGTCCCGTAGGGTCAAGTTTTGAAAAATCCCACTTTGACCCATTTAGAGTGCCCCAATCGAGTCCAAATGTATCACCGACCCCCACTAACTTTGGAGGGCCGATCCACCCATGCTAGTGGCACACCCCCTGGAACTCCCCTGGGGGTTCCCCATACAAACATTTAAAAAAATCACAATTTTGGGCACTTTATTTTATTATTTTTTATTTATTTATATTATTTTATTTATTTTTTCTCTTTAGAAATTTATTTATTCAGAACATATGTAAATGAAAAAATTAATTTAACTTAGTAATAGAAAAGAAAATACAAAAAAAATACTGTTTGAAGTCTTTTTTGCTTTCAAGTCTGGGCAATTTCGCACGGCTCTCTAATGTCGTCGCCATAACAGCCTCTACATTTTCCGGTATAACTTGTTTGGAAACGCTAGCTAGCAATTGAACGTGTCGTTCTATTCCTTGTATGTGTGATGGAATTTTTGGATCATTAAACGGTGGATCATCTTGATTTAAATATTCTTTCAAAGTATCGTATGGAATGCTTCGCGTGAATGGTGGTTCAAAAACATCATTTATGTCATTCATATTAATCATTTCCGTGTAACTTGTGCAATAAAAGTTTATATCTGGTTTTTTATAAGCTCTAAGTCCCGTTGGGTCGTCAACATCGATTCGATAGCGTAGAATTATCTTGATAGCACACGTTCAATTGCTAGCTAGCGTTTCCAAACGAGTTATACCGGAAAATGTAGAGGCAAATGTACGGGACAAAAGTCAACAGTTTGGGGGTAGTAGAATTCGTTTTAGAGGTATGGTTCCTTCGGCAAAGTTTCTTATTTTGATCCCTAGAATACGATTTTCACTGAGCCATGGGCGATTTTTTTGCCTCCCCACAAATCGACCCGGCCTAGTATATATGTATCTACAACATATGAGTAATAGGCTGAAGTGCAGAAGATGGGGCGGGAGCACGATTAAAAAAAAATATGCCATTGTCTTCGTCTTGTTCCCCAAACATCGGAATGGTAGGTCAAAGTTGGCGCTCAGGCAAATGGGGCCCGGGGGGTCAAAAAAGGGGCCCCTTTCGGTTCTATGATGACCCCCCAGGTGCGGGTACTCAAATGAAAGATATTTTTGAGACGAATCCAACGATGTTATTTTTAGGTTCCTACGGTCTTCTGGACCGAGTTAGAGCCATTTGAATTTCCGGGACATACCAAAAAAAATTAAATTATTTTTAATAAAATCGCTCGATTTTGCCTGCGGCGCTACTAAACCCAACATATCCATTTCCACTCTAATTTACAAAAAAAAATATATTATCCGGGATATACCAAAAAAAAAATTACTTTTAAAAAAATTTTTTTAAAAATAATTTTTTCCTGCGGCGCTTTACGCCCTACATATCCATTTTCACTCTAATTTACAAAAAAAAAATATTTTTCCCGGAATATACCAAAAAGAAATTTATTTTTTTCAAAAATCGTGCGATTTTTACAAAAAAAAACAATTTTGCCTGCGGCGCTTCTGCAACCATCTCAATCGATACAACTCTAATTTAAAAAGAAACAAATAATATTTTAAAGGGATATATCAAAAAAAAAAATTATTATTACAATACATTGCTTTTTTTTAATATTTTTTCCACTTTTATCCTTTTTTTAATCAATTTTCTTCTTTCAAATATTTCTCTTTGGACTTTTTCTTGAATTTTTTTAAATATTTTTTTTCCATGATTTTTCCCCATTTTTTTAATTTTTTACGGGGTTTTTTAGAAAAATTTTTTTTTTAAATCGCGCGGTTTTTAGATTTTTTATTTTTTTTTAGAATTTTTCAATTTATTTCCTTAAATTTTTCTAATTTTTTCCATGATTTTTTAAATTTTTTTTGGTATATCCCGGAAATTTAAATGGATCTCGAAAATATCTTTCATTTGAGTACCCACACATGGGGAGTCATCATAGAACCCAAGGGGCCCCTTTTTTGGGGATCACAGGTTCAACTACTGGCTCAAGTCATCTTAAAAAAAAAAAAATTCATTCATTGTCGGCTCCCCTTGAATGTTGTCGACAGCAACTTCGCAGTATCAGTATCGAGTCAATCGGCATGTCTAGTAAGAGCTTCTCAAACAGTGACGTTCGCATTCGTCGATAAACAAGTAGGTGCCGTTAGTTGTGAATCTAAAACTAGAATGTGTTTATTCACAACAACGCGAGAAGCTATCCCATACCTCATTCATGGGGTGTAAAGAGAAATTAAGTTTTTTTTTTAAAGTACCAGAAAGGGCGCTTCTAGTTTTTTTTTTCTACAGAACTTTGACCTGTTATAGCTTAACTACAGAATTAAATACAGAATTTGAACACGATCGTGTCTAGTGTATTGATATATATATCCAACCTCCAAGTGGGCGGAGAGGTGCATTTATATGGGAGGTACCAAAAGGGAAGTGCCTAGACTTAAAATATTTTTCTCCAAAACTGTATCCTTTTATAGCTTTACTAAATACAGAATTTGGGTAAGATCGCGTTGGGTATATTGATATTATTACTTGATTTCCAAAGTGGTAGTGGCCATGTAGCGCATTTGCAATACCATAAGTAGTTTTGGGGGAAATATTAACTCGTGCAAAATTTCAAAACATTTGGTTGCGTCTTTCGAAAGTTATCGTGCGTACCAGCCGGACAGACAGACGGACATGGCTCAAACGACTTAAAAAGTCATGAATCGAATTTGGTTCAAAGAAACCGATTTTCTAAAGTGACTTATGTGTGTTCTGATGTGTTCCACTTTTGGATTATATCAAATGATATATACCCTCCTACCCATAGGGTAATGTCTTCGGAGACATACATTAAAATTTTCAGGGGAATATTTTTTCGGAACATTTTATGCCTCTAACTCCCACCCGTATGGGACATTTTCGGCAGAATTTTGAAAAACAGCTTATAAGTCAACTTTGTCAAAATGTCCCATACGGATGAGAGGTTCTTTTACTTCTTTAATGGCAGCAACATAAGAAATGTATCTATCAGTAGCCGCAGGTAGGAAAGTATTCCAAGCAATTCGGTTTGCGCTCCGTAGATAGTTCGTCAGACCAAGTTTAGATAACAGCTCTCTCCCTCCCTGCGCAGCCTATCGATTTTATTGGCGTAGACTTTTTGAGCTGGAGCCTTTTCGTAGAACGTGTCCTATCCAGGCCATTTGCCCTATTTGAATACGCATGACTACGTCGATGACGTTGTACAGCATCGCCTTCTGCATGACCATCTCCATTACGATGTTAAAGAGTTCGCCTTGTCTAAAGCCTCGTTGTCAGATTTTTGCCAATTTTCAATGAAGACTTCGTGTCAGTCAGTGTCATCCCGAAAAGTCGTATTAGCTTCGCGGGGATACCAAACTCAGCTATAGAAACTAACAATTTATGTCGTATGGAACTGTCGAATGCAGTCGATGAACAGATGTTAGGTGTTAATTTGCATTTCTTGGGTCTTCTCCGGGATTTGGCGTAGTGTAAATATCTGGTCGGTTGTGAATTAACCAGGTCTGATAAAGTCCATACAGATTCGCTAGGATAGGCTTTAGTCTTTTACATAACACACTAGACAGGATCTTGTATGCGATATGTAAAAGGCTAATCCCGCGACAGTTGGTACACACACTTGGATCGCCTTTCTTAAGCACAGGACAAAAAACACTCAGACTCCAATCATCGGGCATGCAAAATCGCGGTTATGAGCTTGTGCATGCTTGTTGCCAGCTTATCGGCGCCGGCTTTTAAAAGCTCTGCCGATAGTCCATCGGCTCGCATAGGTTTAATATTTGTAAGCCTTGCGATCGCCGTGATGATCACGTTTTGACTCGGTGGTGGACAATCTACTCCGTCGTGATTGGTGTGATTTCGTCACTTATGCTGCCCTCGAGAACGGGGAGAGGTCGAATGTGTTACCTGCATATTTGCAGCACGCTCAGAGTGTCCGTGACAAAATTTCCATCTCTGTCCTTAGATGTGGGGATTCCTGTTCCAAAACTTATGCTTTTAACCTTTTGGTAAAACTTTCGAGCTTAACCTCTATCCCTGTAGTTTTCGATATTCTGGCTCTCTTTTTTCCTCTAAAGACGCGTTTCATCTTCCTCCTCTTCTTATTATAACGCTCTAGCTCCTCAATATATGGGTTTTTATGTCTCTTTTGCGGAAAGGGTAAACAGGACAAGAGTATTACAAGGGCAATTCAGCACCAATTCGGAATAACTAAGAAATTAACACATGAAACCCCTTTCAGTTTTCACTTATTTCTAGAATTCAACTTGATTTTGGAGCTTTGGTGTATTCAGGGATGGCATATATTTATACCATCACCCTTAGCGATTAGGGTATATATCATTTGATACGAATAAAAGTGTAACGCATTAAAGGAGACGAGTTAGACCCCAAGTATCTTAAGACCAAATTCGTTTCAGGACTTTTTAAGACGATTGAGCAATGTCCGTCTGTCTGGCTGGCTGGTCAGCAGGATAACTCGAGTAATCCTAAACGGATCGGTATGAAAATTTACTAGTATTAATATTTTTCAAAACGAACTTATGGGATTGTAAATGGGCTGAATAGCTCTACCCCTTCTGGTACCTCCCATACAAAATTACCTATTTTTGGAAAATTTATATTTCTTCCATAACTTCCAAACGGACAACTGGACGATGTTTGAATTTGGTCAGTTTATTAATCTTGCAAAAGTTGACAAACCCGAAGAAAACCGAAACCTTTGCCCCACCCATTCTGGTACCTCCCATACAAATGACCGAATTGACCCTCATACTTTTACATACATATTTTTTTTGTTAGTAAACTGAATTACTCAAATTTTGAGTATGATGTTCGCTTATAAAAATAGGACTCAGAAATGAATATGGACTATATCGCCTTCTGGTACCTCCCATACAAAATTACCTATTTTTGGAAAATTAATATTTCTCCTATAACTTCCAGACGGACTCTTGGGGGGTAATGAAAATTGGTCGATTAATTTATGTTATTATATGAGGTAAAACCCCAGAAAACCTAACTATTTGACACACCCCTTCTGGTACCTCCCATACAAACGACCGAACTCACCGCCATAGTCTTACAAACATATCTTTTTTCTAAGTACACTGAATTCAGTCAAATTATGAGTAATTTGTACGCTTATAAAAATATGAATTAGGAGTGAATATGGACTATATTGGGTCACCTCTTCTGGTACCTCCCATACAAAATGACCTATTTTTGGAAAATTAATAATTCTTCCATAACTTCCAAACGGACATTTGAGGGGTTAATTTATATTGTGATAGGAGGCGAAACCTCAGAAAACCTAACTATTTGACACACCCCTTCTGGTACCTCCCATACAAAGGACCGAACTCACCCCCATAGTCTTACATACATATCTTTTTTTGTAAGTGCACTGAATTTAGTCAAATTATTCGTAAGTTGTAAGGACTGCATCGGTTCACGCCTTTTGGTACCACCTATCAAAATTAATTTTTTTTTGAAAAATTAATATTTCTCACATAAATTCTAAACCGGCACCTATACCCCCTACACAAATAAGTAAGGTTTTGGATGATTTTGTGCCACAAGCAGGAGAAAAATTATACATAAGTAATTTTATTTTAATTAAAAATCTATTCATTTCAATAACTCAAGACTTCAACAATATCTTATATTGGGTGATGGTATTTATTAGTCAGTTTACTTGACTAAAATTTCTGTACTGGTTTTGAATTACATTTAACTTATTATAATCCTGATTTGGAGGTGTTTTTTACACTTTCCCTCAAAGCGGCCTTAAAAGACACATATATTGAGGAGCTAGCGGGTTAAAATGTTCCACAGAAATATTCCTCATAGTATTTAACGTAAAATTGCTGAACGAACACCCCTTAAATGACCACCAGACGTAAAATTTCAAAAAGCCATTATACGTATATTTTCATTTACCACCACTACGAGAATCCATTGTCAGAACCTAGTTAATTTCGAAAAAAGTTTCATTTTGATACACAGTTTAATTTTCAATAAAATCTGATTGTGGCACAACAACAAACAAAGACATTCAAACAACTAGCGTTTCAAATATTATTAGGGATGTGTATATACATATTTCCAAATATATGGCTAATGCACGTCTAAAACTAACGTCATCATGTCTAGCAGTAAAGAGATTAACAAAATACTCGCTAAAATATCTAAAGTATATATTTGATCAAAACAATAGAAATTCCTACAAACATATAAATAAATGTTTGTATATACTTTTTCTATATATGTACTTTCATATATGTACGTGTTACCTTTTGGCATGGAGTTTCCTCTCCGACTCTTTCTCTCTCTCTCTCTATGTGAGAGATTTTTGCAAACCCAAAAATTTTGCTGTACACAAAACTTTTTTGCCAAACTAAAAAAAAACCATTTCAGTTTTTTGGAAGACGCCACCGGTTTAGCGTCCACCCAGCCAATGTGAGTGAGTTCATTCCAATTAGAATCGTAATCGACTGCCGCATGACACATTTACTGTATGCTGTCTGTTGGTATTATACGCATCCGCCGTAATCATTGCTATTGCTACCATTTTAACGTTGGGAAATTATTCGGGCGTAGTGATCGATGCTGAATACAAAAGTGTTTTTGAATATTTTAATATTTATTTGTTTACTATTAAGTGGTGGTGCTATATATATGTATACAAATTATAAAAAAAGAGTATTTACCTATTTGGTAGATGCTGTGATTAATATTAGCTCGTTGGTATTGAAGATCCATGGCGCATCCTTTATACATAGTTAGACGTGACAGCTGTCATCATGGCATCATGTTGTCAAACAAATAGATGACTTTAACAACTAATGACGTATTGTTGTCAACCCTTCGATCATTTGCGCCTCCTTTTTATTTCATAGCAATTGGTTCTGAAGGTGTTTGACCATGGGGAATTATTGATGTGATGTGTGACTTCGATGACGCCGATTCATCTCAAGCCGATTTGAGATGATTGATAACTTTTTTCTCCGAAAATAAAGAACGTCAGGTCAGGAATGTATTGGTACTTGGGAACGTGATATTTATAGTATGTTCGGTTAACACCAGAAATTCGGGAATATGTTGATGATTCAGGGTGTTTGGATTTATACCCAGCAAACCATTTTCTCCGAATTCGGTCAGATTTCCGACAGAAAGTCTGCACAAGTTGCCGATTCTGATGCCGATGTCTGTTAGCATTCTTTCCGACAGTTGTATGGGTGGTCGACAAGAATTCGGACCGAAATGTCTGGGGAAATTCGGAAACTTGTGTGAACTTTTAGGTTAGAATTCGGTCAGATATCTGAGGGAAATTTTGAGAAATTTTGAAAGGACTTTTGGATTTTTCTGTAGTAACGCATTCTAATGTGCTCCCTTAAGAGATAAAAAGACAAAAAATGCCCTATCGTAAGGTTTCTCTTGTGAGAAGAAGAAGAATGAAAAACTCCCTTTAAAGAATGTGCACACAAAATCGTTTAATGTGTATAAAAATTCTGAGAACGTGCAGACTAGGCGGTCAAAATTCTGAAAAGTGTGCAGAAAAACGCGATCTTAATTCTGAAGGCATTTATTACGATATCGTTTATTTTCGGCAAATTTTCTGATGAAATTTAAGAGTAATATCTGGTGTCCGACACTTTGGAACTTTTGGTTTACTGAATATCAGCAATACTGGATCGTATTGGTATTAGGGTCATTCGGCAACTCAGATTCGTATCTACAACTTGTGGTCGTATTGAAGATTTGGGTTTGTTGGTAACTCAGTTTCGCATCTGCAGGATAAAATAGAAATTGGGTTCAACCAACCGCAGTTAGATTTAACAGAAAACCAATAGAAATTTGGTTGAAAAAACCGAAGTTCGATTAAACCGACCGAAATTGGGTTCAACCTACCGAAGTTGGATTTAAGAGACCGAAGTCCTGTTAAACCAATAGAAATAAGGTTCAACCAGCCGAAGTTGGATTCAACAGACCTAAGTCCGATTAAACCGGCCGAAGTAAAGTTAAACCATTCGAAATAGTGTTTAATCAACCGAAGTTGGTTTCAACAAACTGAAATTCAGTTAAACCAATCGAAGTTGATAGAAATTCTATAAAACGGACCTGATTTAAGTTAATCCAATCGAAATTAGGTGCAACGCATAAAAGATGAAATTGAGTTAAACCAATCGAAATTGGGTGCAACCAATAAAAGTTTAATTTTACAGACCGAAGTATGATTAAACCGATCGAAATCGAGTTAAACTAATCGTAATTGGGTTCATCCAACCGAAGTTCGATTCAACAGATCGAAGTCTGACTAAACCAACCGAAGTCCAGTTAAACCAATAGAAACGGGGTGCAACCCATTATAGTTGGACTCAACAGACCGCAGTCTAAACCAATCGAAATTGCCTCCAATCAACCGAAGTTGGATTCAACAGATCAAGTCTGATTAAACTAACCGAAGTCCAGTAAAACCAAAAGAAATTGGGTGCAACCCATTAAAGTTGGATTTAACAGACTGCAGTCTTAATAAGCGAACCGAAGTCTAGTTAATCCAGTAGATATTAGGTTTAGCCAACCGAAGTTGGATTCAACAGATCGAAGTCAGATTAAACCAACCGAAGTCCAGTTAAACCAACAGAAATTGGATTTAGCCAACCAAAGTTGCATATAACAGATCGAAGTTCGACAAAACGGACCGGAATCAAGTAAAACCAATAGAAATTGGGTTTAGCCAACCAAAGTTGGATTCAACAGATCGAAATCTGATTTAACCAACCGAAGTCCAGTTAAACCAATAGATATTGAATTTAGCCAACCGAAGATGCATATAACAGATCGAAGTTCGACAAAACGGGTCGGAATCAAGTTAAACTAGTCGAATTTGAGTACAAACCATAAAAGTTGGATTCAACAGACCGAAGTTCGATTAAACCTATCGAAATTGAGTTAAATCAATCGAAATTGAGTTCAATCAACGGAAGTTGGATTCAACACACTGATATCCGATTACACCAGAATGCAACCAATAAATGTTGGATTCAACAGACCGAAATTCGAGCTTCGAATCGAGTTAAACTAATCGAAATTGGGTTCAACCAACCGTAGTTGGATTCAACAGACCGATGTCCGATTAAACTAGCCGTAGTCGAGTTAAGCCAATAGAAATTGGGTTCAACCAACCAAAGTTAAATTAAACAGGCCAAAATTCTATTTAATCGTTCGAATCGAGTTAAACCAATCGATATTGGGTTTAACCAATAAAAGTTAGATTCAAAAGACCGATGTTCGATTAAACCGGCCAGAGTCAAGTTTTAGTTAGATTTAACTATTCACCAGATCGAAGCTCGATTAAACCGACCAAAGTCCGATTAAACCGATTTGAAACCGGAAAAAAAACAATCGAAGTTAAGTTTAACCAATAAAGCTGAGTTACAGAATAGAACGAAGTACTATTAACAAAATAGTATCGGCCTTATTCATAAAAAACTTATAAGAGGTTTATAAACCATTTTTAAGCAAATTTCGAGAAAACTATATTCATAAACGATTCACATCTTCAATAAGTAAAAGTAGAATTGTCTCTACTTTAAGCATGCTATAACTTGACGTTTGTACAATTTATTGTATATTTTTAAATTTCAAATCTTTATTTTGAGTTTTTCGGCATTTTTATACCCTCACCCTACGGCTGATCATTTGATACGACCCAAAAGCGTAACACATAGAAGGAGTAACTTGAGACCCTAGGTTTCTTTGGACCAAATTCGATTCATGACCCATGTCCGTCTGGCTGTCCGGCTGGTGCGCCTATAACTTTCGAAAGACTCAACCAAAGGAAGTTTTGCACGAGTTAACATTTCCCCAAAACTACTTACGGTATTGCAAATGGGCTACATGGCCCCGCCCCTTCTGGAACCTTCCATACAAATCATCTTTCCGCCCACATTATAAATCGAGTAATAATATCAATACACTGGGATCATACCCAAATTCTGTATTTAGTATAAAATAAAGTTTTGGAAAAAATATTAGAAGTCTAACCACTCCCCTTCTGGTACCTCCCATACAAATGATATGGAGTAATAATATCAATGAATCCAAAGCGATCGTATCCAAATACTTTATTTAGTAAAGCTATAGTAGGATACAGTTTTGGACAAAAGAAAAACTTGAAGTCTAGCCACGCTCCATCTGGTATATCCCATACCCATCTGGTACCGCCCACTTTAGAAATCGATTATTATTATTAATAGACCTAGCACGATCGTGCTCAAATTCTGTATTTAGTAAAGCTCAAGCAGGATAAAGTTTTGGAGAACAAATCTGGAAGTCTAGACACGCCCCTTCTGACACCTCCCATACATATAATATCAATACACTCGACACGATCGTTCCCAAATTCCGTATTTTGTTAAGCTGTAACAGGACAAAGTTTTGGAGAAAGAAACTGGAAGTCTATCCGCGCCCATTCAGGTACCTGTCATACAAATGTACCACTCCGCCCATTTTAGAAATCGAGTCTTAATATCAGTATAATAGAAAATTTTATGTTTTACTGAGGGTGAGGGTTTATGTAATTCGGGTTGACTGACTGAAACTTTCTTACTGATTTCTATTGGAAAGAGTTGTTGCATGTATTCATTGTGTATTCTTCTTAATCATTGCGCACTTTGTATCTAAATAAACACTTTCCAATTATGAATCCCATTTTGAAAAATATTTCTCCAAAATTCTTCAAAAATAATTTGTTAATAATAAAATAATATTAGTGATGTATAAACAATCAAAACAAGAAAACAATGTAATCGGTATTCGATTATTATTTCAACATGAGGAAAAGAAAATACATTTTTTTAATATAGTTTTTACTTTAACGTCTTTCTTATCGTCATGAAAATCATTATCAATGAAAAATTGAGCTACAATAATGTTCATAGTTATTATAAGTGCAATTACATGTTTGGTATCCGATTATAAAGCTTTTATAACCGATTATAATAACAATACAGTCGGCGTTGCCACTTTTAAACACTTTTATATGCATAGCTTTAGTTTCGAGTATCTGTGGATTAAAATGTATCTTTCTGGAGCTAAATCTGCTTCTCGACACATTAAGCGAAATTAAGTAAAATAATTATCTTCGGCTTTGCCGCAGCTCATACCCGCCTAGGGTATTCAGGGTCATAAGTATTTGGTAAAGTATTGCAGTATTTTTGATTAATGTAGTATTTGAAGTAAACTTCAAATTCAAAAGGTGAAAGTACTAGGCCAGTATAGTAAAACCCCCAATTCTGCTGAGAACGCCATACCCTTTAGGGGTTTTACTACACTGACCTAGTATTGTCACCCTGATTTCAAATTTCTCACCCCCCAGGCAAGACCCCGAAAATGTTACACAGTGTTATCAAACAGTCCAACTGACTTGACAATTTTTGTCGGCTAATCCTGATTAATAAAAATCATAAATCATTTTAACACCATATTAGTTCTATTAGCCAATAACTATAAAGCGCTTGAATTAAATTTAGTTTAATATTATTTTTTCTATTAGGAATACACTAACATATGTTATACATAGGACATAATTTATTAAAACGTTCGTTTCCTTTCTTTCTTTCTTCTTAATTACAGATTGAACACAAATCCGTTCCACAAAATGGCCATAGCAAAAGTTCATCTTTTACTTCTTCTTATTGTCATTCTATCGATAAGTTTAAGCGATGGATCACCTTGGCTGGGTATAGGGCCAAAGAAGCCCAGGCCCAAAACTCTAGTATTACGTGTGATGAAAGCCTCTAGAATCAGACGCACTACCAAAGCACCACTTAGTTTTTTAAATGCAGCTACTCCGAGTCTAACATTAAGCCAGATACCATTAGGTAAATATTCAAATGTTTCTCTTTATTAATAAGTCTATGAATCTTATTTCTAATCTTATTTTAGAGCAATTCAATCAAACCAGCCATAGTGTAACGCCGTCGGACAGACCTGTTTCTGTAAAAGAACCACGTGAACCACCGGTTCTGGTCATCGAAAAGCAAGCCCCATCGAATTCTGGCAGCAATTTTCATTTTCATTGTGGCTACATTGGATTGTTACCTATTGCAGCCTTCTATATTAATAGCGGATACCCGATATAAATGTTATGATGTTGTAATGAAATATGTATTTCCATAAAGTTGACTTAACATTTGAAAATATTGCTTTATACTTAACATCTGATCATTACAAGTGTATAAAATGCAAAAAATACTAAAGTATGTTTTGTGTTGCATAGTATAAATTATTATAAGTTACGGAATTAAACAAAATTTGGGTTAGTTAAACTTGTATTTAATATCGTACCATTAAAAAACTTGATAATTATAACCATTCTTCAAAATATTAAACAATAATGTACAATCGCAGTTACGATAACAACTTTATAACTTTATCCATTGTGTTATCAATGTTAAGGCTTAAATTTAAAGTTTTTCCGAATTCACTGAAAAACGATCTGCAATCTTGACCACTTAAATTTTCCGTGCGTGGATCGGTCAAATGAGCTAGTAAGAAATGAATCAAATGTTCTGAAAAAAGAATACAATAAAGATTTAAATTAATTAAATTTATATGCATACAACTAAGTTCACTACTCCTCTTACCTGATTCATTTTCGATAGCAAAAAACAATGCTGTATTCCCACTACGCATATCAACAGCTTGCAACAGCCGCTGCTTCACATCATGATTGTTTATAATGCAAGTATTTTCGTCATCTATTTCCATTTGCATGCAAACATTTTCATAATAATCTTGAAATTGTTTCTTTATAATCTTATCGTCTGTTTCATAGATGTCAGTAATGCGACTATAGAATGATTTACCCGATAAACGTTCATCAATAGCATTCAACATGCATTCTGCTAATAGGTAACGATCTTGCCTTATGGCCAAGTGTAATGATGTATAACCATCATCATTTAAAGCTAAAAGTAATTTTAAGTCAATGCATTTCATAAGCTGATGCAGCAAGTGCTTGTCGACATCGTGTATAACGGCCAGATGAAGGGCGGTGTTACCTTGTTCATCCAAGAAATTGGGATTTAGACCTTTCTCTATTAGACGTTCGACAATTTCAGGAACACTTTTGTGGGTAATTGCTAATTGTAGTAAATCCTATAAAAAATTGAAAAATAAATGTATACATTAACAAAAAAAATTTATGATTTCTACAAAGGTTAACCTCAGTTATAAAAACAACATAATTCTGGTTACTTTAAAATTTGGGGAATTCCCTAATGATTTGTTCATAGGTTTGTTGGAAAAGTGGCTTGTACAAAGAGCTTGTTTTAAAGACAATAGGAAAGCAATTCCGTATTCACATATTTCATAAAGTGAGAATGTTTATATTTATTATCTTTATTTAAAAGTATATATAAAAAACTAATATGTCTTTACGCCATAATGAGGTTTAATGTAAAATTATGAAAATTCGTCATATCAACTATTGCCAAAAAGGTACAGAACCATGAAGAGAAATATGTTATTATTTAATCACATTCTGCCCAGGTATAAACATCTGACTAAAAAAAAATCTCTTACCTCTCCGTCCTCTGTGAATATTTCATTCAAGTCGATTTTCTTCCAATCTTTCCATATAAATATGTGTCTATTTAAACTATGTATTTGATTTTTAACAATGGCATCTTGAATTGGTCTGAAAACAACAATAAAAAACCCATTAATAGATTAAACGAGTACTTCTTACTTAATCTAAAATGGGGATTCACGCCATCAACTCACAAAAAGCCATTCTCTAAGGGTATTTCTGCTAATATACAGTCCTTGATAAATGTTTTAAATTTTTGTTCCATACACCTTGTGTCTTCATTTTGTATATCGTCCATAATGCCATTATACAATGAGCTATTGTCAGAGAAATCGGCAGACTCGGAACGTTGACGTTTTAACTGAATACAGTTTTGTGTTTTTCTAGTTTCTCCCCTTCCCTCCGGCTGTAGATCATGCGGTTTGCTCAGTTTAACTTTTTGTTGCTTTTGTGCCACAGCAACGCGAGACTCTTTATTGGCCTGAGGTAATGATACCTTACGTTTGCGCTTGCGTTTTTTCTGCGTTTGAGTTATGTGCGCCAAATTTTCTTCGCATGTATTCGTAGCAGATGAATTTTGATCTTCCTGTGGATCGCACTCTACATCCAAGGACTTTGTGTTGATCTTTGCAGCGTGTTCTGTTGTAAGTTCTCTTATTTCTACAGGATCTGTTTGCGTTTCGATACTGCGATACTTAGCATTGATACAATTGAGCACCTTTTTCTGGACTTCCTTATCTGGTAGCCTAAGCAATGCACTGAATAACTCTTTATACTCCGACAACATGATTTTACGTTGTTGATACACTCCCGGGTCATCGTGAGCTTGTGTTTGTTGTTGTGGTGGCAATGATGCAGGCACTGTGATTTCTTCGGGTTCTTGCTTGATTATAGTTACCACTGTAAGAGGTGCTGGCACATTGGACATCGTTGATGGTTTTTTTATTGGTGATATTTTGATACGCTTTATCATTCCAATAAGTTTGTATGGACTTGAAATTAGAATATCGTTACAATCTGCTTTATGTTGGCTAATAAAAACCTAATAATTCATTGGAAATATTTTCCAATTGTTAATCTTAAATTAAAACAATAAAAAGTATACGGTAAATCCCCAAGATAGGACGGGACTATTGACAATTGCGATTTCATATTGAAACATATGGTCTGTGTAATTACAGTGTGATGAATGACATATAAAAGCTTAATGCTATGAAATTGTACTGTGTAAGTTAAGGTGCGTTGCGACACATGAGTCTGTTGCGTATGAATAGATGTTGGCTGAACAGAAGGTATAATGCGATTTTATGCACATGATTATCGGGGTAAGTTACGTGATAACTACAAAGTAATTTGTAAATACAATTAAGAAGGAATCGGCGATATACTCGAAAAAAAAGCATTAGATAATAAGGTTACACGTGTAAAAAATCTTTCAAACATTTTCCTTAAGGCCATAAAGTCTCAGTTAATGAATCAATGTAATAAAAATAAAATAAATGTAAGATAAAAAAATGTATTTTTGTTTGAAAACCCGAAAATGTTATATAAAATTTAGTACATATCCGAAAAAGGGTATAAAATACTATAAATCCTAAATAGTAATACTTTATTTAAGAATACAAATTTGAAATTTTTTCGTTTATTGATTAAGGAAACTTGGAAAATTTAACGCATTAGAAAAAAATAATTCGATAAAAAATTAAGAATTAAACAAATTTTGATTTTCTATTAAACCACCCAATAATTTTATATAGAATGCATAAAATATTATAAGAATAGCAACAAGTAAAAATTTTAAGTGAAAAATTCGATTTTGTCACCGATATTTAGGAATCATTTAAACTGGGTTATATAATTTGCTTGCTATCCGACAAAAGTCAGGTAAAAATTTTTATTTTTTTTAAAAGAAGTACAAAAGTTACAACAACATAAAACAAAAAAAATGTTTTTAACGATTTATTCAAACCCAAAATCAAATAAAAAATACAAAATAAATGTTAACTTAGTCCAAAATTGTAAAACCCTACAAATAAAAAAATTAAATTAAGTACCCAGACGTATGGGATCATCGTATAACCCAAAGGACCCCTATTTTGGACTTCCTAGGGCATCAACTATGTCCCTGTTCCGCTGAAGTGCCAAATAAAATATGGGGCGGGAGCCCAAATAAAAAAAAATGCCATCCCCTTCGTCTTGGTCCCTAAACATTGAAATGGTAGGTTAAAGTTGGCGCTGAGGCGCATGGGTCCCGTGGGGGTTAAAAAAAGAGGACCTTTGGGTTGTATACGGGTAGTCAAATAAAAGAATCCAGACGATACGAATCCAAACGTGTATTTTACATGCTTCTACGGGTCCCCTGGACCGAGTTAGACTTATTTTTGGTGGACCACTATCGAAAATTTTAAGGCATGTAACATAATATTAAAAAATTTACTTATATGTGTGGAATTTCAAACTATTTGATATTAAATATCATTCTGAACGCGCTTAAAATAAAATAAAAATTTGTCTGCAGCGCTACGTGCTTCAACCCCTATATTTTACCAATTTTATTAAATTTGTTGGTTACAAAATAGGTATAACAGGGTCCATGGGTCCCGTAGGTTTATATAATTTGCACCATTGGATTCGTTTCAAAAATAACTTTTATTTGAGTACCTGCAAATAGGGATCACCTAAAGACCCATTGGCAACCCTTTTTTGGGCCTATAGGGCCCAAATAACTCCGCATCTTCTTAAAACAGCATTGGATTCGTCTTGAAAATATCTTTCATTCGAGTACTTACACATAGGGGGTCATCATAGACCCCAAAGGGCCTCGGCACCAGCTTTGACCTTGATTTTCGCGTTTTAGGGCGTATTTAGGAGGGCGTGGCATATTTTTTTTCTCTTTTTTGAGTTCCCGTCCCATATTTTGCACTTTTGCCCCCTGTTCTTCGTTTTTCTGGCAAGTGACTGAAGTGGATGTCATATTCACAACCCCACAATTTTTTTTGTCGTAATCGTGTATACATTAATATAATTTTTAATAATCCCACAACCCTACATTTTGTGCAACAATGTGAACTAGACTTACAAAAAATACACTAAACAAAATGTTAACATAAATTACGCCGTTAGTTAATATTCCACATCGGCGTCGTCTTTTGCCGTCCGTCCTCAATTTTTCATAATTTATTTTGTGTTCATATTCTATACACACGCGTGAATTCGCCTGTGAATATAGTAAACATTTTTTTTGAAAAATAAACAGTTTTAAGCATTTTTAATAGTTACAATTATTTCATTTTAATACAAATGACCACATTACAATGTTCGTATTGTTCCCACGACATTTGTGACGATAACCATTTGCACTGCGAAAAATGTGGCGGTGACGTACACATCAAGTGTCTACGGCATGCCAGTACTCCGGGCGATTTGCTTGGTGACGTATTTTTCGATTTTACATGTGCGAAATGCATGCAGCTTCAATATGAGGGCCCATCTACCTCCAGTGAAAGTCTCGCGGGAATACGTGAGAAATTTGTGCGACAACGTATGCCCTGGCTGCTGGTCATATCATTGGCGCTCTATAATCTTTCTATTAAATCGAAAGGTCTCAGCCGTCATGGCTATTTTCATTGGAGGACGCATATAGTTAATTTCATTGATAAAAATTGGGATTATCTATTTGATCCAACGATGTAAGCATAATGTTCTCTGTTGGTTGTTCTATTACGTCCTAAATAGTATTGCTCTTTATTTTGTTATGGCTTCCAGCAAAAGACGTAAGAAATGGACTGGTTCCATATCAGGAGCACTATCACACAACAGCCCTAAATATTTTACATCTGGACAAGAATTGTTTGAAGAAACGGGATGGTGGAAGCTAACACAAACCAACAAGACGCCAAAGTATATTTTTAAAATATGTAAGTTTTGAGTCGGCTTTAATTTTATAATATTTAACCATGAGAGAACCAGTACGGTTAAGTACAAGAAGCTAGTAATTTCACGGCAGCCGGTTTTAAGGACCGCATTAACTTTATTCAAGAACTTTTATATATACGATAAAAGTTTCACATCTTAAGGAAGAATGTCATGTCACAATGAGATGACCGCCATAGCCACCGTATATGTCTGGGCTGGGCGTGGCTCAAGCTCCTAACTTCTGCATTTTAGTAGTGAATTCTAGCCATTATGCCACGTTAGATATCATTCATGCACCCTTCATTTTTCCAGGAATTTATATATTATTTATATTTATTAATTTTATTTTATCTCCCAATCTTTTTAGATGAACAACAGTGCTTGAAACGCCAACAGCTTCGCAACGATAAAAGACAAGTTGAAGAGAGCTATGCTAGTGATGCCTCCAATCCCGAACAGGATACTAAGCGTAGTAAGCAAAATGAATCGGAAGACGAATTAATTGCAGAATACTCATGCAGTCGTATGATGTAAGTCCATGTCGCAAGCGACAATTCTTATATTAACATGTTTCCATTTTCCATCCCAACAGACCTTATATGGGCCGTAAACCCAAAGTGGCCAAGCAATTGGATGTCTTGGAAGATGATCATTTGCTAGGTAAATTTTCACAAGGTAATTTAGGTTCCTTCGAAGACTCGTCTATGACCTTAAATACGGTGCAATCGAGTTTAATGGATTTCCTGGCCGAAAGTTTGGCTAGCGAAGATTTAGCAATGTTCAACACTTTACCCAATATGGCGCCAGAACCTTTAGTTGAGTCTCCTGGTAAAAATGATATATTACCATTATTGGATGCTTCAAGTGATAATGCCAACTTTTATGATAATACTACATCGTTCATAAAAGCTGAGCCAATGGATTTAAATGGTCACCTGTACAACGACCCCAACACTCAGCTAATGTTAAATGAGAAATTGAAAAGTTTTTATTCAAATACACCGGCGGTGGCGAAAGATAAGTCACAGAAGAATATTCAGAATATTAACAATAGTTTCACAGAGCAGCGAGTTGGTATTGGAAAGAACTGGACGGAGGAAAATCAAATGTAAGTGCAAAATACATAAAGAATATAATTTTTTGTACTAAGCAATGTGTGTGTGCCTACAGCTGCTATGAAATCCAATTGATTTGGAAAAACGAATTGCATTAGATATGTGAGGTATTTCGATTGAGTCGATTAGTCTCCAGGAATTTGGTTTTCAAATTTCTGGGGCTGAACTGAAGAGTATGGCATTTTCCCTTTTTTCAACGGGACCTCGCTTAGTCAACTGCATTAAGTTATAATTTTTTATATACAACATATTTAAAATATTAACAATGCTGCTTTTATTTTTATCATTACCTTTAGACTACCAGAAAATGACTTCCCCCTACAAACGGAATATTCTTCTCATGATCCGGACGATGACAACACTACTACCTCGTCTTTATTGCTAAAACCATCAGTAATCGAAGAGGATGATCAGCCACAACCGCATCCCGAAACCGATGATGAAGAATCTGATTCCGAAGAATTCCAACCGCGTATTGTCCAAGTTACAAACTTTCAAGAAATATCTGCAGACGAAAGAGTTAATATTTCTAGAACAAGCCCACTAAAAAGTGGAAAGATAATCAAGCAAGAACGTAAATCAGAATGTGATTTGACCGACAACGAAAATAAAAAACGTCATAGTGAAACAGGCGATGATGAGGAGGAAGATGAAGACAGCTCTAATGAAGAAGATGGACATGATGTGCAAACGCTTTTAAAAGACTGTAAACCTAGCCTTTTTACCAAACAACCCAGAAGGCAATGGCCTTGGTTAGTAGAAAGGCGTACAGCAGATGAGGAGGAAATTGAGCTGATTAACGATTCAACAGAAACATCTAATCCGGGAGAGTAAGTCTAATAGTCGTCTATGGCAATTTGAACACAATATTCATTGTTAAATTTTCTCCTCTAGGCTTTCAATGATGAGCGAGTACGAGGAAAAGGTGTTTTTGCAAAAATTGCGTCGTATAATTTCTTTGGAAAATAAATGCAATATTCGTATACATTCGTCTATAAGAAGATTCTATCGTAAATTATGTATACGAGAATGGAAAAGAAAGCATGGCAAACCATTGTTTAATCTTGATGATTATATGAATGCCCGGCATGTGGATAAGATTGAGAGCGATAAAGCCCGAATTATTGACCGCTATCATGTAAGTCACACTGTATATTTTACAACAAATATAATTTAAATTTACATTGTTTTATTTGTTGCAGTTAATTTCATTATCTTCAAAAGATCCTAAGAGATCTTTTTATGCACGCATTGCTGGCTCATTTCATTGTGAATTTTTCGAATCTCCTTATTCACAAAGAGTTCTGCATCCGTACATTTTTCGTAACCGTCAATGTTTTCCACCATTCTTAAAGGTAAGTTAAATAATATCTGTATATTTCTGATTAGATGAATCCGTGTAAACTAATATATTATCATATTTTTTATCTCTTAGCTCATGTGTGAGTTGCAATTTAAGGTCAATGGAACCTATCCAACCAGAGCGCCGATAGACTTTTGTTATGTTCGTCCTAATCACATAGCCGCTGTTAATTCTTTGCTACAAAGCGAATTTTGGCCTGGCATTGATAGTAAGACTCTAAACCAAAGTTACTTGTACATTTTTTTAATTGCTTATTTTTGTAATTTATCTTTAGTGTCAGAGTGTTTAAGTTATCCAGATTATAGTGTGGTAGCTTTGTATAAAAAATTAGTTGTAGGTTGCGGTTTCCTAGTACCTGATGTGGGTTTCAATGACGCTTATATATCATTTATGGCTGTAAGACCGGGATGGCAAAGAGCGGGCCTGGGTACCTTTATGTTATATCATTTGATACAGGTATGTAGTGAGAAGAAATGTATACACAGTGTGATGAATGGGAAAGATTAAAAAATGACCATACATCTAAAATCTTTTAAAAATTGAGTAAAAATTTAAAATTTTTAAGGCTGTTGCCTTCTTTATTTGTACTACTTTCCATAACCCTCATTCATTGTGTGTTATCTAGAAAATATTCTAAAATTTTATATATTTTTGTTCATTCCTTTCAGACTTGTATGACCAAAGACATAACACTACACGTATCTGCCACAAATCCCGCTGTTGTTTTATACCAAAAATTCGGTTTTAAAATGGAAGAAGTAATATTGAATTTCTACGACAAATATTTGCCATTTGAGTCGAAACACAGCAGACATGCTTTATTTTTAAGATTAATGAGATAGATAATAATATTAATAAAACAGTTGTTATACTATTTTTATACAATGTTTATTATGTTTTTTCTTGTTTTGGGTTGTTGTTATGTTATATTACTTCACACTCTAGGCAAAAATTTTCTCTTCCCTTCTCTTTTTGGTCACAACCGTGCCCGGCTTATGCTGAGCGTCGGGATGGTTCATTAATTCTGGCGGACAAACAGAGACGGGACTGTTCGTCACAACTTGTTTTAGATCATAAAATAGCGCGCTGTCATCTTTGGTAACAAAGGAAATAGCAACACCATTTTTGCCTGCTCTGCCAGTACGACCAATACGATGTGTGTAATCCTCAATAGTTTTGGCCATGTCATAATTGATAACCAGGGAGACATCCTTAATGTCGATACCTCTGCCAGCCACATCAGTGGCAACCAACATATCTTTAGCGCCCGATTTCAAAGAAGCCAAAGCATATTCACGCTGTTCTTGGCCTTTACCACCATGAAGTGTACACGAATTGTAGCCCAACTTTTCAAGACCTTTAGCCAATACATCGGCTCCTTTCTTTTGGTTGACAAATATAATGACAGGTGGATCAATACCTCTTTTCAAGATCTCCATCAGTTTCTTACGCTTGTCATTTTCACCCATCATGTATACGATTTGTTCTGTACGTTCTGTAGGTTTGCCAATAGAACCAATGTATACAGTGGCCGGCCGTCTCAAATATGAGCGTGCCAGACGTTCAACCGCGGGAGGCATAGTGGCCGTAAACATCACAGTTTGTCTGAAATTGAAAAAGAAAAAGTATTTTTAGAGCTTTGTTCGTATTTATTTGAGAAACACTTACCTGTATTTCTTTTTTGAATAAAAATTCTCCATCAGCTTACTAGCATCCTCAGCCTCTTCGGTATCTGGCTTCAGATTCGTTACCGGCATATATTCCAAAATTTTCTGCACATCTGGTTCGAAACCCATGTCAATCATACGATCAGCCTCATCCAAAACAATGTATGTACACTGATTTAACACCAAATAACGATTTTCCAAAACATCGATCAGACGACCAGGAGTGGCTATAACTATTTCGCAACCCATACGCAAGCGGAAACCTTGTTCTTCACGTGAGAGACCACCCACCACAACCACAGTGCGTATACCCAGTGGTTGTCCAAATTTGGTAGTTTCCTCTTCTATTTGTTGGGCCAATTCACGCGTTGGAGCCATAATTATGGCGTAGGGCCCCTGGTCTACGTCTTCGAGACGTTCTATTTTTGGCAGAGATTGAATCCAAGACAATAGAGGGATAAGGAAAGCTAACGTTTTACCCGAACCAGTTTCGGCCACACCAATAATGTCACGATTCTGTAAACCTATAGGAATAGCTTGCCTTTGAATTGGTGTTGGTTCCTTATAGCCCACACTATCGATAATGTCGAGAATTTCCTTCGGAAATCCAGACTCCTTCCAGCTGCGTATGGGGTTTGGTATCTTGCCACCCTTAATGGTAATGTTGTAATCCTCTCGGAAAATACGCCAATCACGCTCTGTCATTTCATCGTTGTCCTTTTCAGACCAATGACGATCATCCCATTTCTGTTTTTCCTCTTTTCGTTTAACTTTCTTCAAACGTACTTTTTCTTGCTCTTTTTCAGCTTCGGTACGACGTTTTTCCAAAAGGTCACCGTAGAATTTGCTTTGTGTTCTCTTTTGTTCCTTAATATCAATGCCAGCTACATTGCCACGCCCGAAAAACTGCACATGGTGACGTTCCTTGTACAAGTTGTTGTAATCAACAGATGTGTCCTCTCCGGCATCCCAATCGAATACAAATTTACGATCATTCAAACGCCGCACACGACGTTTTTTCTTGATAATTCCTAAATAACGTTCTCTAATGGCTTCGAGCTCCTTTTCTTTATCTTTTTGGGATAGGTCATCAGCACGTTTTGTATCGCGATCCCTGTCTCTGCGATCTCTGTCCACATCACGTTCTCCACCTCTATCGCGATCTCCACCTCTATCACGGTCTCCTCCTCTGTCGCGCTGCTCTCTTATATCACGTTCTGGTCTGTCACGTTCGCCTCTATCCCTTTCTCTATCACGACCCGGTACATTACGGTCACTTTTTGCATCAGAACGTCTGGCAGAAATGCTGAAACTATTGTCCGCAGAATTACCAGAAGCTGTTGCAATTCCTGCCGATGTTGAGGGGACAGCTCTAGCTTCACTTTGTGCAGCTCTCATTGCCGCAACTTCCTCCTGTCTACGTTTTAGGGCCTCGGCAGCTCTTTGTTCTTTTGTTAGGAACACAGGCTTGCTACGTGCCTCCTCCTCTTTCTTCTTCTTTTCCAATAATTCTTCCAACGATAACGGTTCAGATTTCTTATGTCTTTGTTCGTCCAGCATTTCCTCATCATCTATGACGATGACGTCCTTAGAACTTTTGCTTTTGTCTTCATTGCGAACTTTATCCCTGTTCCTCGAGGTCTCTGGCTCTCGGTCGCGGTGACGTTCACGATGTAAAGGACGTTCTGCTGACTTGCCGCGTCCACCGCGCTCCTTTGACCGTGAACGCCTGGCTGCTCTGCGTTCAATTTCGACGCCTCCTCTCGAATCTCTAGGTCGATCACGTTCACGAGAACGGGAACGGTGTTTTCTATCATTACCCATGTTCAATATTTCCTATCGCGTATTTTCTTACAGAAAAGTGAAAAACAAACGTTAACAAACGTTTGTGGAAATGAAAATTCTGCACCAAAATATTGGCTTGCCAGATTGTTAGGAATCTGAGATAACAAAAAGATGCCACAATGAACTATTGCCATGTGTGCCCTACTACAGACAAAAGAAGTGCTAATGACCACATACGAGGAAGCAGAAGCATGTGAAAAAATGCTACATTAAAAAAATGATTTAAATTAAGAAAAAACATAAAAGCAATCGTTGGAGGCGTCACAGGAAATTCTTTTAAAAAAGGTTTTAAATTTTCTGGGTTTAAACATAAAATGAATTTTTTTGATTCAATATCTACAAAACTACTTTTAACAGACATGGGATTTTATACATGGCTTTCGGGACCCTTGCATCATTAAGTTTATTAAACAAAAAATTGGACTTCAGACCTCTTTCGTTCCATCATCCAGATGCCAGAGAGGTTTCAACTTTAAGTGGATATATCTTATTAACTGTTACCTTCCCCCCAAAACAACGGCTCCATTATGCTCGGATACCTATGATTATATCTTGTAAAAATTTAAATTTATTCTGACGTCGGTTGGTACAAAAGTATGTGGCCGAATACGTTTTTGATATGTTCAACTTAAACTTGGCTAAATTAGTTTGGCATTTACGCAATGTTTACGGTACTTTTAAAAGAAACAATAAGCATAACACAAAGCTTCTTAGTTTATCGTACCACATTATAAGGCACAATACACACACATCGAAATTTCTTGATTCAACATTCGCACTACAGATTGAGCTTGATGTGAGCAACTAAATGGCACATAAGGTAATCTCCAAACACTCCAAAGTCAACAAGACTTTCGACAAAAAAAACTCATAACTGGCAACGCTACACCAATGAACTAAAAAGTTACGAGTCCGGCAGCACTTGTACACAAAACATATGTTCCATTTTAACGCCAATCTGCCATTCTGTCCCCAAACAAAAAATTCTACAGTTTCTTATTGGAGCTCCAACGGTGGAGTATATTGTTTTGTTTCCTCTCATACAATTTCGTACGAACGGTAGAAATATAATATTTTGCGGATGACGCATTAACTAATGCAAAAAACTTTAAAGTGTAGCGTTTTTGTTTATTGTGGAAAATAGAACAATAGTTAAGGAAAATTTGTGAGCACATTATGAAAAGAGATGACACCAAAAAAAATAATTGTTTGAGTACGGAGAAAGCTTGAATGTGAAATTACATGCTGAATTGAAAATTTCGCTGTGCATTGTATTCTGTTTTCGTGTGTTGTGTGTGAATTACTCAGCCTAGAAAAATACAAAAAAAAAAAACGGAGGCAACAGCATCAGTCGTTAAAAAACCAACAACAATAAGGCGGTGTTGTCGTCATCCATAAAGGCTTTAGTGATTGTTTTTGTTTTCTTCTGGATTGATTAGTTTTTGTGGGCGTCTTATTGGAAAAAGCAGAGACTGTCGTTAACTACTTAGATCTGGTTATACATTGGCTGCAGCTGGCAACAGCTGTTATATTTCTTTGTTTGTTTTATCGAGTCGGTTTACAAAAAGTAACAAAGTAATCGCCAAGGAATAAGAAAAATGAATCAAACAAGTATTAATGGTGATCCGGAAACGGCACCTATTGCGGCCCCTCGTTCTAGTGGGGCTTCTTCGATGATACGTTCCTTTGGCAGTTTGTTTGGTGGCAATAATGGTGCCGCCCGTCGAACACCATCGGAAACTAGTGGTGAGCATGGATATGTGGAGTTTGGAATGCAGGATCCCGAACGTAATGGCCGAACACTAGGCACATTTGCAGGCGTCTTCAGTCCTGTAGCGCTCTCTATGTTCAGTGCGTTGGTTTTTATACGTGTTGGTAAGTACGGCTTATAAGAACATCAATAGTAATAATTTTTTTCTGCACAGTACAGGGGGAGATGGGTCAATAGGGATGCCGTAATTATAACAGGAAAAATGTCAATAGCCAACATGTGGGTTGCTATGTATAACTTATTCACTGATTTATCTTCAAGAAGACGCTAAAATGCAACAGTCGAAACACGATTAAATTCCACATAGTTCACTAAAAGATACATTTTGCCTTTGGGTAGTCCATCTTCTTTCTGCTAGAAAAATTAAGGCCAATAGCGTATATATACTTTATGGATTCATACGCAACTAAATATTTCAAGATTGTAAATACATGTACCAGATACGCAGAAATTTTATTAGTAGTAAAATCACCAAAGGCCGGATCACTCTTTCAGAAAGACGTTCTTCCACAATGCATTAAATATCATTCTTATGATCATTTTAACGAATCACTGCTGTTGTATGCCTTCAGTTGAGTTATAACGAGCGAGGTAAAAAATATTGTCACTAACTTTAGAATAACTGAATACCGTCTGTTGACAGTTGTTGACATGGACAAGTGAAGGCGATTACCCCATGTTGCACTCAATTTTTTTAGACAAAAATAAGGATAATTAAATAAAAGTTCAACATTTTTCTCCATGTATTTCCAAGTGCAGCGTCTCCCAGCAATAAAAGTGGCTACCAAAAAGTAGTAAGAAGCTAAATTTCTAATCTAAAAGTACTTAGGATTTTAACATTTGTTTATCATAGAAAGGATGTTTGTTATTGTTGTTGTTGTAACAGCTTAAATTATAAAATTTTTATCCGGCTGTTCTTCGCTTAGCTCCAAGCCAGGGGATCCACCCACAGGATTAGTCCATACATCCATTGGGCTAAGTTACGTTTGGTGGCGGAAAAGCTAAATATGTGGTGGGTATCATGGGGACTCTGACCACATGCTGGAACGGCACGTTCTATGCAGGACCAGTAGGCATTGAGCCTATTGCTTCATCTCAATCTTAGTCGTGCCAGAGCAATTCTTATCTTCCGTTCCAATTATACCGCGGTATTAAAGGCGTCTCTATAAATATCGTTCAAAGCTGCTGCATACGAGGTACGAACCAAGGCTAGATCTCCTCGTATACACGAAGGTATTTCCTGACACGCCTCGGGGAGCATCCAATTTTGTTCCAGGAGGAACTGTTTGGTGAGCATGACATTATGTTCTCTGACTGGATTGACCTTCGTTTCCCCACGTAGGTGATGTTCAGGGGTTATTTGTATGCAACCGTTGATATGCGTTATTAATACTAAGCTTGGAAAGGTAAGCTCCAAAATTCATTTTTCAGAGAATACACCCCAAACTTTGGCGGTGGGTCGTTAATGGTTTGGAGTGGATTCTCTGAAAAATGAATTTTGGAGCTGACCTTTCCAAGCTGTCGCATTATCCCGAAGAGTATGAACGCCGACGAGACATACTGAAAATTAATTTATTGCACTTCTTGAAGCTAAACCAAGAGATAAATTACATTGTCCTGCATGAGAATACATCGACTCACCCCAGTAAACAAACAAAAGGTTGGGTTCGGTCGGAAACGATGAAGTTTTAGAGGGGCCAGCGTGTTTCCATGACATGAATCCTATTAGAAATAAATGGGCCATACTTGTTCATAAAGTATACTCCAACAACAGGCAATTCAACAGCGTTGCAGAGCTATTATCGGCAGTAATAGCAGCTTGGGACTCCTTACAATGTACAACCCCGAAAAACGCTGATAAATAGTATGACCGAAACGCATTTTTTTAATTATTGAAAATAAGGGAGGTCATACGATTTATTAAAAAGTGTTTGTTATTTTAAATTTGATTTTTGTTTTAATAAAGTTTTATTTCGTAATTAAAATCTATTATGTCTATGATCACTCCATAACGTCAAGTAATGCACAAAAGATAAACTTAACTAAATAC
The DNA here is from genome assembly GCA_964034835.1 of Muscina levida. Taxonomy (NCBI): domain Eukaryota; kingdom Metazoa; phylum Arthropoda; class Insecta; order Diptera; family Muscidae; genus Muscina; species Muscina levida. The sequence continues at coordinate 115,515,167 of OZ035881.1, read as the reverse complement.
AATTTTGTTGTTGTTGAATGTAAAAGTGTAGTTTTTGAATATCTTTCATGCCTCATATTCGGTTTTTGGATTATGACACCTTAAGTACATCTTCACCGAAATCAAGTGGAGCTTATAATTTATCGCTCTCCAGTGTATTTCGTTTAGGCGTTTTTAAATATAAAAAATTAATAAAAAAAAATAATCTTAATTATAGGCTGGTACTAAGTTCCTTCACACGATAATTGTTGAGCGATATAGATTTGTTCGCTGCGTAATGTGTCAAAGTATTTTTCACATTTTGCTTTTCAATATATCAAATATTTTCCATATATTTTCTTTCTCATTATTTCGTATGAAATATCTAAATGTTGCTGGGAACATTTTAAATTTTTCGTGCGAACAACTTAGTACTGCTTTGTCAACATTTTTCCACATTTATTTTGAAGCAAAATAATTTATATGGGTTTTGACAACTTTTCGTACGAAATACTGAACTCAGTACCAGCCTTATATTAAAAACTTTGTCAGGTTTTAAGGTGAAGTCTAAATCCAAAAGTACAACAAAAGTACTTGTAATTACAAAATTAGCATTTTTGATTACCTAAAATTGTATGTTATTGTAAGACAAAAGTACTTTTTAGGTAAAATAAACTACTTCTTGTTACAATAAAACAGTAATTGGTACAATAAAAGTACTTGTTGATAAAATAAACTACTTTTTGTAAAATAAAATAACTACTGTAAATAGAAGTACTTTATGCTAATAAGGGATTTTTAAGAATATTGAAATTACTTGTTTGTACCAAAAGAATAATATTTAGTACAATAAAAGCATTAGTTAATACAATAAAAGTACATTTTGATACATTGTTTTATACATAAGTACCAATTGGTACTTGCTGAAACAATAAAATAACTTTTAAAAACAATATAATTACTTTTTGGTAAAATAAAAATACTTCTTGATGCAACATTTTAGAATAATAAAAGTATTCTTTGTTAAAACAGATTCTTTGTTAAAACAGATTTGTTGGTACAAAAATAACTTTTTTTCTCGGAAAGTGCTTTATAGTACAATAGAAATAATTTTTAGTTCACGGAAAGTGCTTTTTGATACAATAGAAATAATTTTTAATACAACTAATGTTATTTTTAGTACAATCAAAGTGATTTTTAGTAGAGCAAAAGAACTATTTGGTGCAATAAAAGCACGTGTTCTTTAAATAAGAGAACTATTTTACACGATTTTTTGTTACTTGTTAATAAAATAAATGTACTTTTTGGCACAAAAAAGTAAATTTGGAATAATACGAGTCATTTTTGGTACAAAAAAAGTACTTTATGGTACAATAAAGCACTTGTTGCTACAATTTAAAATATTTTTTTGGTACATTGAAATTACTTTTTTTAATACTAAACTACATATTTGGTAGAATAAAAGCACTTGTTGATACAATAAAATAACTTTTTGATACAAAAAAAGTACTTTTTATTACATTTTTATTACTGATGCAATAAATTTTAATTTTAATAAAATAATATAATATCTTAAATCCAATAAATGTACTTTTTCTTGAATTAAAATGACTACAAAAGTACAACAAAAGTATTTGTTTATAAAATAGGGGTACCTTTTGGTAAATAAAAGTAATTCTTGGTACATTGAAATTACGTTTTGTGCAAAAAAGTTCTATTTGGTACAATAAAAGCACTTGTTGATACAATACCATGTAAAAGTTCTTCAAAATATCTTTAATTTATATATTCAGACTTGCATATTTGAAAATACTGTTTTTAAAGGCATGCAACTCCTAACCACTAAAATAATCTGCGATATTGAAAAATTGAGCTTACTCCATATGGGAACCTGGTTTTGTTTGGGCCCAAATATATTTTCAATTGTTTTCATTTCGAAATCTGATATTAAGTAAATATATCGAACAAATTAAAAACGTAACACATTTAAACCGCTCCGCCCGCCCTTTTCATTTTCACACTATCCAAGTGTTAGTCATATTTCCATTGATTGATGACAGGATGGCGGTATTATATGAGAGTACAGGGTATTTAGCGAATACTAAGTAAAAACAAAATGTTGACGCCAACCTTGCATGAGCTGTCTGTTTTTTCGGTGCCCATACACTGGTATTTGTTGTCTATATATTTATATGTGTTGCTGCATTGTTTTTGTAATAAAATGATAACTGCCATTACTTAATCATGTTTTCTTTACGATATAAAATTTGAAAAAGAAATGATAAAATAAGTTTTGGTCTAAAAATAATAATATTGATATGTATATGTATAACTGTTTCGTTCACATATATGTGGTAATTATGTGTAGGTGTTAAATGTTACCTTGAAACCGGTTAGAATTGCAGATGCCACTTTTGAGCACAAGACTTGGCAAACGTTGAAAAATAATACAAGATTTCATAGGATGATACATAGTATGGAACAAGCTATAAATATAATATTCGATCACAAGACATGTTTAAATTGTTATAATTTTAATAAATATTGTATAAGTATGGATATTAATGAGCAAACTGCATTGTCTAAAAATGTAAAAGGCAAATAATAATTAAACAATTATCATTGATTTTGTATTTGAGTCGGACAAAAATTACAACACTTTTGTTCTTATCTATATATGTACTTCATAATGGGTTTGCTACACAAAACCATTTGCTCACTCAAATAAATAGATAAATAGCACAATTACAAAAATTGGTGGATCAATCAATTAGGGGATATTAACAACTAGGTTATAGCAAGTTAGAAAAATCAATTGTTTTTACCATATGAAAATAGGAAACTGACATTATACTTGCTACTTGAAAAACCCTTAATAAAAGTGACCTATAAAAATGTAATTGTATTTCTGATTTATTTTCAGGCTTTATTGTTGGCAATGCTGGTTTATATGTTACCCTTTTGCAATTCGTGATTGCCTATGTTATATTGCTGTTCACCGTTGCCTCAGTCTGTGCAATTTCAACAAATGGAGCCGTCGAAGGCGGTGGTGTTTACTGTAAGATCGCATATTCGTAATTTCTTGACATAATATGATAATAACAATTATTGTTTTTTTTTCGTTATAGTTATGATAAGTCGTACCCTGGGCTTGGAATTTGGTGGCTCTATAGGTACGCTATTCTTTCTGGCCAATGTAGTCGGCTGTGCTATGGCGATATCTGGTTGCGTTGAAGGCATTATGAACAATTTTGGTCCCGGTGGATATTTCACCCATAATAAAGAAGGTTTTTTGCCCGATGGCAGCTGGTGGCGTTTTCTATTCTGTACTATGATTAATACGTCAATGTTGCTGGTGTGTCTTATTGGAGCTTCACTGTTTGCAAAAACGTCTGTACTAATTTTGGGCATAGTCACCGTATGTTTGTTAGCAACATACATAAGTTTTTTGGCCGAAGGTCCAAGAACGGTAAGTTTACGTTAAGCATGTATTAATATGGACTTAAAATATTAGTGATATGTTGTATATATAAAAAAGCGGCAGGAAGTGAATGTATTGAACTAAATGGGCTGGAAATATTAGTAATACAATAATTTCTGTTATCATTCAATTTTTTTGTGAGTGTATGAGTTGCTAATAATTCCCCAGTAGCTTATCATAGACAAATGGTACGGAGCAAATTTGTTCATATTATATATGTTTTTGTGAATATATTTCTTATTCCGGGTTTAAATACACATTAATGATATTATGATTATTTCAGCTCAGTTTGTTAGGTTTATTACTCACTGGCAGTAACAGCACTTTTCGCTCTTTCTATCTCTCTTTCTAAAATGATCAACTTTTTTTAATTTAATATAGGTTTATTTAACTGTGTCAATATAAGGAGTTTTTTTTTTTAAATTAACACACATATGAGTAATAGCTTTTAACAGCAAACAAAATTTGTTGTTGTCTTACAAGTCGATTGATTGGGCAGTTATTGGTAGTATGTTGAACGTAAATGAAAGGAAAATTGAATAATCTTAATGATTACAAAATTTGTATAAATTTGTTTTTAAAAAACTTATAATTTTTCAATATAATTGTTATATTATACAAATAGGAAAAATATAAGAAAATCGGACGGTTGATAGTAGAACTAAAACTAGGGATAGGATGGGTTTTACTGAATGTCAGTAACTGGTCTACGATTCCCCCTTCCTCTTGTTTATTTCACATGCCTTCGGCAGTCCTGCAAAACAGAAGGTAACATAAATGAAACATAGCGTGACATTGTGGTTCGAATGCGCGACTATTATATGGAAGTGCGATATTCAAGCGCCGCCACAGCTATTCATATTTTTTATTTTACTTTACAATATTGTTTTTTTTTCTTAATATATTTCCTTTTTTTGTTTTTGTCTTATTTTTTATTTTATTTAATTAAATTTATTTTTGATTATATTTTATTTTATTTTATTTTTTTATTTTTTTTTATATTAATTTATTTTATTTTATTAAATTCTATTTTATGTTATTTTATTTTATTTTATTTAATTTTATTTTATTTTATTTTATTTTATTTTATTTTATTTTATTTTATTTTATTTTTATTTTATTTTATATTAATTTATTTTATTTTATTTTATATTATTTAATTTTATTTTATTTTTTATTATTTTATTTTATTTTATTTTGTTTTATTTTGTTTTAATTTATTTTATTTTATTTTATTTTATTTTATTTTATTTTATTTTATTTTATTTTATTTTATTTTATTTTATTTTATTTTATTTTATTTTATTTTATTTTATTTTAGATTACTTTATTTTAATTTAGGAATGTGTATCAGATTTTTGTGAATGTTAGGTAGGCCTGCTTCTTGGCTGTTCGAGATGAAATGTCCAATGAGGTAGTCATCAGGCACGCAGCAATTTTATTTATAGATACTTTCAAATGTTCTACTTTTACTCCTTTGTTTAACTATTATTTATGTCACAGTCATTTTATTACATTTCGTAGACTCTAATGGTTCCTATAAATTATTACCTCTTTTAGGTTCCTATACCCGATGAAAATAGCCTATGGAATACTACTCTCCAGTACACAGGTTTAAATGCCACAACTTTGGCGCACAATTTAGGCGAAAGCTATACACATGATTACACTTCAAGTGGAAAAATGGTTGATTTTGCAACAACATTTGGTGTATTGTTCGCTGGTGTTACGGGTATTATGGCTGGCGCAAATATGTCTGGTGAATTAAAGAGCCCCTCAAAAAGTATACCTTTGGGTACACTCTCAGCTGTAGCCTTCACATTTGTGTCCTACGTTATTCTATCGTTCCTGATGGCATTTACTACACCACACGAGACAATGCAAAATAACTATTTGTTTTTATTGTACGTAAACTTTTGGCCACCATTCACCGCTATTGGCATTTTGACGGCAACGTTCTCTACGGGTCTCAGTAATCTCATTGGATCCAGTCGCATATTGGAGGCTTTATCGAAAGATCAAGTATTTGGACCATTCCTGAATTTCGTTATCAAGGGAACATGGAAGGGCAATCCAATTGCCGCTGTCGTAGCTAGTTGGGTTTTGGTTGAATGCATATTATTGATTGGATCTCTCAATACTATAGCCCAAATCAATTCTGTGTTATTTATGTTATCATATTTGGCCACAAATTTGGCATGTTTGGGCATTGAATTGACGGGTGCACCAAATTTCAGACCACTGTTCAAGTACTTTACTTGGCATACATGCTTGCTTGGATTAATTGGAACCTTAGTGATGATGTTTGTTATTAACCCCATATATGCTTCATCGAGCATTATATTGTGTTTGTTGCTGGTTATAGCTTTGCATCTCTTCTCTCCAGCCACACAGTCGGCACAATGGGGTTCAATATCACAGGCGTTAATGTTCCATCAGGTAAGTGATAATTAATGCACAGCATAAAAAGTGTAATATAATATACTCCCTTTCCTACTTCTAGGTGCGCAAATATTTACTAATGTTAGATCCCCGCAAGGATCATGTGAAATTTTGGCGTCCTCAAATGCTTTTGCTGGTTTCTTCGCCGCGTTCCTGTTGTCCGTTGGTGGATTTCGTAAATGACATGAAAAAGAGCGGTCTTTACATAATTGGTCATGTAAAAGTAGGCAGTCATACCGATTTGGTAGATTCCTCTATTGAGGATAACCAACAATGGATGTCATTTATAGACCATATGCGAGTTAAGGCTTTTGCTGACACAACTGTGGCCAATTCCGTGCGTGAGGGTGTGCAACACTTAATTCGATTGTCGGGTATTGGAGCTATGAAGCCAAATACTATCGTTTTGGGATTCTATGATAATGAGGCGCCAAAGGATTTCTTCCAAACGTAAGTAGTAACCGTTAATGTATTTTTATTTGTTTCACAAATTGTTAAAAAAAAATTAAATATTATATATAAAATCAACTCATATATGGATGTTCCCAAAGTAACGGTCGTTACCGATTTTCGAAAATTTTTAATTGAATTCCAACCTAAGCAAATATGCAAATATGTTACTTTTTAAAATAACAATCGTTACTTTTTTAATGGTCAAAAAAATTATTGGTTTTTTTTATTGAATTTAATTTTTTTAGTTGAAATAAATTTTTTTTAAGAGCTGGGGTAATAATTCTTAATACCGATTTTCAATTTGTCGGCACTCGATCGGGCACATACTCCGATTATCATACAATCATTGTTGGCAACTCTGTTTCGTACTTTTGTAGTTATCAAGGTTTGTGTCAAGGATCGGTAAGTGTTGTTGTCGTGAGTTTTAATCGCCAAATTCCACTAAAGATGGCGTAAGCTGGTTTTGTTGATTTATTTGCGATGTTGATAAATCATTTTCCTTTTTCCTTGGTCCTTGCGCAATCTGGATTTTTGTAGTGGAAGCATTTAGGATGAGTTTTTGTTGGCTGGAAAATTCGAAAATATTTGAAAAGTAATTTTTCATTAATGTTGATTTGGCCAGTGCCCCGTCCGGGAATCGAACCCGGCACCTTCCACTGAGCGATCGAAGGCCACTTAATTTTTTTATGAATACTATTTTATTTAAAAGATGTCCGAAAATCGGTAATAACCGTTATTTTGGAAACACCCATATGAAACCTATAGGCTGATAGTCAAAAATTGCATACAAAATCGTTTGCGTAAACGAATTTAAAGAAAAATCACATATGGCAACTGATACATATTATTTTAGCTTAAAGAATTTTTTAAACGAAAAATTTTCCGGAGCTGTAAAAGTTTCAATTGCTTATTGCCGTATATGAAATTTTTTTCTATCATTTTGGACATTTCACCATCAGTAAAGCTTTATTCCAAGTGGTGGCGAAATAAAAAATCTAAAGTAATTATTTTTGACTTCTCGAGATGGATTAAATATGCAAAACGAACGATCTACAACAGTTTATTTTGTAATTTCTGAATAGAGTGTCGATATCTTCCCTTTTTCCTCCTGATTCTAAATAACAATTCCATGGGAATTTTGTGCCTATTCCTTTTAATGACAAATTTTGGGAAGGATTCCGCAACAAATTTCCAGGATTTTTGTTCGAAAAATTGAATTATTTAATAATTTAATGGCAAAAGTGCAAAACTTTTTTTTAAGTAAACTTTTTTGTTCTAAAAAATAATTTTATTGTAACAAAGTACTTTATTTGCGCCCAAAAGTACTTTGATTGTATCAAAAAGTACTTGTATTGTTCCAAAAAGTACTTTAATTGTACCATAAAGTACATTTATTGAGCCGAAAAGTCATTTTCAAAAAGTACTTAATTATTCTAAAAAGTATTTTTTTTTTGTAGCAATAAGTAAATTAGTAGTACCAAGAACATTTATTGTACAAAAAGTACTTTTAAAAAACTTAATTTCCCTTTGCACCCAATGAATGAGGTATGGGATAGCTTCTCGCGTTGTTGTGAATTAACACGCTTTCAATTTTTAGATTCACAACTTACGGCACCTACTTGTTTATCGACGAATGCGAACGTCACTGTTAGAGTACGCCGATTGACTCGACACTTAATACTGCCAAGTTGCTGTCAACAACATTCGAGAGGAGCCGACAATGAAAGAACAATTTTTTTAAGATGACTGGAGCCAGGTTTGAACCTGCGATCTCCCGCATGGTAGTCGCGTGTTCTAACCACTATGCCACGGCCGGTCCCTTTTACTGTACACAAAAACAACATTTATTGCTATAATGTTAATTGATTATACCAAAAAGTGTATTTATTGTACAAAAAGTACATTTAATGTCCAAAAAGTACATTTATTGTTCCAATGTACTACTTTTTAATCAAATGTATAGTTTTTGTACTAAAAAGTACTTTTATTGTACTAAAATGTACATTTATGATACTAAACAGTATAATTAATGTAACAAAAAGTAGGTTTATTGTACAAGAAAGTACATTTATTGTACTAAAAGTTAAATTACCAAAAAAACATTTATTGTTCTAAAAAGTACATTTATTGTACCTAACAGTAGATTCGTATTACCAAAATGTACTTTTATTGTACCAAAAAGTACTTTTAACGTACCAAAAAGTACTTTTATTGTACCAAAAAGTACTTTATTTGTGCCTAAAAGTACTTTTATTTTACTAAAATGTACATTTATGATACAAAAAAGTACATTTAATGTAACAAAAAGTATCTTTATCGTACTAGAAAGTACTTTTATTGTACTTAAAGTAAAATTACAAAAAAAAACATTTATTGTTCTAAGAAGTATATTTATTGTACCTAACAGTAGATTCGTATTACCAAAAAGTACTTTTTTGTACCAAAGGGTAACTCACTTATACCAAAAAGTGAATTTTTTTGTGCAAAAAAAAATACTTTTTTAGTATCAAAAAGTTCTAATGTATTTTGTACCAAAAAGTACTTTTTATGTACTAAAAAGGATTTGCATTGTACCATAAAGTACTTTTGTTGTACCAAGAAGTATTTTTATGGTATTTAAAAGTAATTTTATAGTACTTAAAAGTACTTTTATTGTACCATTAAGTACTTTCAGTGTAACAAAAATTACATTTTCGCACCAAAAAGTACTTTTATTGTGTCTAAAATTACTTTTAATGTTCCAGAAAGTACTTTTATAAAGCTAAAATTACGTCCAACGTACCAGAAAGTACTTTTATTGTGCCAAAAAGTAATTTTATTGTACCAAACAGTAATTACTTGTACTCTACCAAAAGCGCTTTTTGATCTACATAAAAGTATTTTCCAATAATGGCTCTCTTTTATACTTTATGTCAAATATTAATTCTCCTATTTTATTAAAGCATATCAATAAAACCTTAACTAATCCCGTTTCACTTTATTTTACACTTGCAGATCAACATCTCCTTATAAAACCGAAGGATTTAATAATGGCGAAATGCAAGATTTTCCCATACGTCACGATGGCGAAGAAAAACACATTGATGTTACCGAATATGTTGAAATTGTCAGCGATATATTGCGCATGAAAAAGAACTTGTGTCTCTGTAGACATTTTCATCGTCTAGACAAAAGCTTTATTTCCAAGTATGTTTGGTTTTATTAGATTTTATCAATTTCTTTTTAGTTAAATCTAATGTATATTCTTTTTCGTAGGAGCAAACATGTTAAATACATCGATGTTTGGCCAATTAATGTTTTCAATCCTAAAATTGAAGATCCCTTTGATGTAGTGTCCCTCTTTATGATGCAACTGTCTGTCATTATGTTGGCCAAGTGGAAACATTTAAGATTACGTGTATTCCTATGTGAAACAACTAACACAAATGGTACAACCCAATTTGATACTCAGGATTCCAATGTACCACAAATCGAAATTTTCTCTAGAATGAAATTGGAACAATCACTTAAATCATTAAGAATAAATGCTGATATTATAGAGGTAGGCTGCGTAATGGTTATGTAAATGATATATATTTTAATATTTTTATACTGTTTTTTTTTTTATATTAGATTCAAGAATGGGCACGTGATACTGAATTTACACGACATTCGCGCATTTTAAAACAATTTACACAGTCTGCTGAAACGCCCACAGAAATGGTAACAGAAGACAATCTTAATCGTTCATTGTTGTACATGCAAAGGTAAGAATATATTCTAATGGGGTAATAAAAGACTATTTATTGAGTGCATTGTAAAAAATAATAAACATTCTAATGTATACAACGTTGGTATATACATATCTACATGAATGGCAATTGATATGTACGTGGCGTATGACTTACCATTCAAACCATTTTGTTTTTTCATGTAACAAATTAAAACAGTTCTGTTTCCATTTGATTTCATTTCGGTGGTCCGTTTGCGTACAAAATATAAACTATTTTAACTTGTATTTTTCGTAAACATTTATTATATTAATTTATTACTATGTCTATTTTCTTTTAATCTTTTCAGAGCCAATCAAATTATACGTGAACGTTCCGATCAAACGGCTTTATCCTTTATATACCTGGCAGCTCCACCGCAAATAAATGCGCCAGATTTCAGGGAACGCAGTGCACGTTACATGGAGCTGCTAACAGAGCTTACGGCTGAAATGCCTCCTACAATTTTAGTGCATGGCGTAAGTGCTGTAACATCCACAACGCTTTAAAGGAGATCATACCAAAAAACACAACATGAACACCTTTAATCAATGATGACAAATAGAGTGATAAGACAATGGTTATGCTCTTTGTGAGAAATATTAACATACCACATAAAGAACTTATATCTTTACATGATGTTTCTTTTATGTGAACTGAACACACTCAGCATTTTATTATAATTATTGTCAAATATGTAAATTTATTTAAAACATTTACACATATATTAGTAAAATCTTAATTAGTATTACATTTAAGTAGAAGTTATTTTGATTTTATTTTTGAGTATATGTTATGTTTTTTTTTCCAATAAGTACTACCGATCGATATCATATTTACAAACATAATGCTAGGGGCATATATCCTACAAATCCTAAGATTTTCTATAAATTGCAAAAATAAGCAGCGGAAACGCTTTAAATATTAGATAAATCTTGCCCCAGCAGTAAATTTCATATATTTATATTATCACTAGTAGAACCGATCATATCATGCGTGTAAATTCCTTTACAAACAATACACGAAAAACTCCAATAATCCTGAAAAGAAAACTGTTTAAAAATTTTCAAGGTATTATAATTTTTAGAGGAAATGTTTTAAATTTTTTTTCGTTTTAAGTAAATCAACACAAAACTTTAAAAATATTTACAGTTTGTATTACAAAAAAAAAGAGAAAACAAATCTGCGTATATAAAATAGCAATTTTCATATTGATTTTCAGCATAGACAAATGTGATGTTTTATTTTCAGCCTTTTTATAATAATATGTTTTATCAATTAATTTATTTTAATATTAATCATTTTGTATTATTACCACGATATTTTTGTTCAATAAAAAGCATATAAAAGTTCTTAAATTATGAAGCATATTCTGTCTGTACTTTTAAATTCCAAATAAATATGATGTATACCATTAACTCTCCTAAATGTTTTATTTTTTTAAATCCAATAATGGAAACAATTTCAATAACGTTAAAAATCTTCTAACTAAGGCAACTCTGGCAAAGGGATGAAAGTAACGCCATCTATTGTTTAACTGTTTTCACTCAAGAACAATTAAAATTTAATTTTGTTAGTCTGGCAACATTTTACTCAAAATCGCATGGGATTTACAGTTTGATTTTGTGTAACGTGTCCAGTCAAAGCGACACGAGCGCAAACAAAGGAATGAACACGGTCAACACAACGTAAAAAAATTAAGAATACTGTATGTTGTAATTCTTTAAAAACTTAATTTCTTAAAAACATTAGCTTCTCGCATGATTGTGAATTGAACACGCTTTCTATTTTTAGATTCGAAACTGCACCTACTTGTTGATCGATGAATGCGAACGTCACTGTTTGAGAAGCTTTTACTAGACATGCCGATTGACTCGAAAGTTATACTGCGAAGTTGCTGACGAAAACACCGATGCAGCCGGCAATAAAGGAAAAATTTATTTTGAATTTTTTTAGATGGATGGAGCCAGGAGTTGAACCTTGGATCTCCCATCATGCCACGGCTGGTAACGGTCCTGGTTGTTGTAATTCTAGGGCATTAAAACAAGTTGGTTTCGATTCCCAAAATCACCCTATATCATTTTTTTTCTAACTGAAGGTTGCCAGATTGGCCAAATTTTTTATTAAGTTGCATTTGATAACACGTAAACAATAGATGGCGCTAAATTTTCACCAATGCCAGAGTTGCCATGCATTCATTTTAACTACATAATGGCGATTATTTTAATGTGGGTTTATTTTATTTGTGTGAACTTTATATAAATTTAGCTACATATTCGCAGGTGACATAAAACTGCATATACACTCGGCTTCCAGTAGTATAAATGTTTTTAAATGCAAATGTCAAATAAACAGCAGGTAAGAATTTCAATGGTAAAAGAACCTAACATTTTTTAAACTTAGGGAAAAGTTGTACCAAATAGTACTTTGAATTTAGCAATTAGTACTTTTATTGTGCCGTAAAATACTTTAGATGTATCACAAAATACTTTAGTACATTTCTTGTAGAAAAATTTCATTTATTGTTCACAAAAGTACTTTTAAAGTACCAAAAAGTACTTTTATTGTGCCGTACTATTCTAACTTAGGGGAAAGTCTGCCAAAATATACGTTCAATGTTCCAGAATATTCTTTTATTGTACCAAAAAGCACTTTCAAGTTACCAATAAGTACTTTTATTGTATTGCAAAATACTTTTGATGTATCACAAAGTACTTTTTTGAACTTTCTTCGTACAAAAAATTTTATTAATTGTAAAAAAAGTACTTTTAATGTACCAAAAAGTACGTTTTTTGTACCAAAAAGGTACGTTTACTGCACTAAAAAGTACTTTTATGTTGCCGAACAGCAAATTATTGTGCCAAAAAGTTAATAGTGTGTATCAAAAATAACTTTATGGTACCAAAAAGTACATTCAATGTACAACAAGTACTTTTATAGTACCGCAAAGTGCTTTTATGTCATAAATATATACATACTTTTATTGCACCAAAAATTACTTTTAATGTAACACTAAGTACTTTCTTTGTACGGAAAAGAACTTTTCTTGTACCAACAAGTTTATTTCTTGTACCACAAAGTATTTTTATTCTACTGAAAAGTACTGTTGAAACACCAATATTTTTATTGTACCTCAAAGTACTTTTAATACAATAATAAGTACTTTCATTGTAGCGCAAAATAACTATGTTGTAGCAAAAATTACTTTAGATGTATCACAAAGTACTTTTTGTATCAAAAAGTATATTTATTTCATCAAAAACTATATTTACAAACTTAAAAATGGCCCACTGTGTTTTACGCCCCAAAATTATGTTGGGTTGTCTCGTCGATTTTCTGTGTCATTTTGACGTACTTACAGTGTTATCAGGTAATAGGAGACAAACTCTAAGAAAACCGAAATATATATCACCTCTTCTGGTACCGCTAGAGTTGGACTTTCTAGTTCCTTTTGGTGAATCGTTCGTTTCAGTTCCGTTCATCAAAAGGAACTAGTTCGTTCCTTCTGTTCCTTTCGTTCCTTTTGATCTTTTCGTTCACTTATTCCTTTTCATCACTTCGTTCACCCGTTCAATATGTTTTGATTGTTTTTAGTTCTTTTTCGGTTTATTAAGTGAACGATTTGCAAACATATTGAAAAATGTAAGAGCTGCTTAAATGTTTATAAAGTATTTTCATATTGTTTAAATGGTGTGTTTAAAAAAAAGTAATCAAAGCCTTTGTTTATAGGATTTATAAATCAATTTTCATAGCAAAATACAAAAGCATTTTGTCTGTTGTTTCTGTTGTGGTGATGCCACCCCTATAGAATTGTTACATATGAACGTAAAAACAAGTGAACGAATGACCAAAAACATCAAATGAACGAAAAGAGCAAAAGGAACGAAAAGATCAGAAGGAACGAAAAGAGCAGAAGGAACGAAACGATCAGAAGGAACGAAAAGAGCAGAAGGAGCGAAAAGACCAGAAGGAACTAAAAAAGCAAAAGGAACGAAAAGAGCGGAATATGTGAAACTAGTTCCAACCGTTCACTACATGGAATTGTTCATTGGAACTAGTTCGTTCCGGAACTATACAAGACTAGGTACCGCACATACATATGCATATCTTTTTTTGTAAGTTGACTGAACTCAGACATATTAGGCGTAAGATGTGGGTCTGTCTCACTGATTCAAGGTCAGTTTAATTACCTTGTAATAACGGACAATTTCTCAGAAAACCAAAACCTTTGCTACTCCCGTTCTGGTACCTCCGATACATATGACCCAATTCACCCTCATCGCTTTACATACATATATTTGTAGAAAGTACACTGAATTCAGTCATAGGGCAAGATGAACGCTTATTGAAAATTGAGTCAAGAATAACTATGGACTATATCAGCCGACCTCTTCAGTTACCTCCCACACAAGATGATCTATTTGTGGAAAATTAATATTTTGCCATAACTTCCGAACAGAAACTATCCTGTAATACACTGGAGAGCATAAATATATACGCACCACTCTATTTCGCTGCAGATGTACTTGAGGGGTCAAAGTCCAAAAACCGAATACATATAAGGAAAGAAAGAGAATCAAAAACTACATCCAACAATAACAAACTAGTATTTTTTTATTTCATCTCTTGAGCATTTCTTTACTTTTTGGGATGATCATAAAATTATACGCAATTGTTTTTAATTACGAAAAATTTGTATTTAATAAAATAAATTAACAAATTTTAAATAATAAAACACTTTAATAATGTATAAATATAGTTAAAAAATTGTAGTTCGGCATACTATTTATCTGGGTCTTTAGGGTTGGAATTTCTAAGGAGTTCCAAGTCGGTATTACTGCCGATTTTTTGCAACGCTATTGCATTACTAGTTGTTAGAGTACATTTTATAAACAAGCATATAATTTTCTAATTTTAGTCTTTCTGATTGTTATTCATTTGGGAATAACCAGATGCTCTCTTTGGAAGTTCCCAAGCAGCTCACAACGTCCGAGCGATAACGTATTCCCCTGGCAATGCCACTCAACATCCGTTTAGTGGTAGCAAATGTGAGAAGCCGAAATGTTGAGTAACCTAATCGGCATGCTTCCACCGATGCGTCTTAGGTAGTAGGTAACAGAAGTTGCTGAAGCTCAACACAGAGGCTCTCTTAGTGGCTTTGGCAGCTCCAAGAAAATACGATCGGGCGCGGTGGCCTAATAAGCCACTCTCCTTAAACAAAACAATTATTATGAGAACACGAAGAAAAGAAAAAACAAGAACCCCCAAATGTTGACGACCCACATTGGGTTGAAACAAAGCCAAAGTCGCTATTAATTCATATTTTGAAGTAACTAGTTTTGAATAAAACTTTATGTCCAGCAAAAATAGATAAAATTCTACATCACTAGTGATCAAAATCAATGTTGAAAGGTACTTCCTTTTTTGTAGTGTGCTGTCAAAGTACAAATTGTTTTCAGTGGAAAAATTTCAATTCGACTGATTTCAAGTGCTTTTTTCTGTGTTAAAAAGCTATTAAGTGAAGGTTTTAATGATGGAACCATCAACCTCAGGTATTTAAGTGCATGTATATGAACATTTTGTTAAAATTGCGTTTGTAGAAATATTTTTGGTGATTTTTTGAAAAATGTTCCAAATTTAGAGCATTTCTTATATTCGATGGAATATAAGTAAAAATGTTACCAATTGTTTGTTCTAAGAATTTGTGATAAAATAGCCTATAATGTCAGCTTTAATTTTGAAGAAACAAAACTTCCTCATTCGAATCCGTTTTTTAGATATTTAAGGTTTTCGGAAAATTGTCCGTTGGCTGTAAATATTTGATTTGAAAAAAGGTTGTATTATTTTTTGTTGTGGCGGTTATATTTCATTATTTGTCATAGTTTGACGTTTTTAAATACAACGTTCTTAAATATTTGAAAGAGATGTACGTTTTATTTAGTAATCGGTATTTAATAAATGAAAAATAATTGCAATTTTAAAATGCAATAAAACTTTAAAATTTGTTTCAGGAAACGGGCTCAATACAATTTTCATTTGACGTCGTGAGCTTTGTGATATAATAATGAATGCAGATACTAAACTTCTTAAAGATAAGATCAGTTTCCTAAGAGCAGAAATCATTAAACGCATAAAACCGTCCGATGTAAACGATTTTGGTTCAAGATTTAATAATTTTATCCAAACATTGAAAACTCGTTGGGAAAAAAGTAATAAACGTTATGATCGCTTTTTGCAACAAAATAAGGATTGGTTGGATGCTTCAATCTCGTTTGATCCTCCACCATGTAAATATGAAGGAAGTAAACGAGGACGTAGAGAGCTTTCGTTTGAAGAGAGCTGCGAACAGACTAAAAGAAAGAAGTGTAAGACTATAATAGAGATCATACCTTTGGCGGTGTTAGCTCATGCTACACAAATGAGCTTTAGAGAATCTG
Source organism: Muscina levida (assembly GCA_964034835.1). Lineage (NCBI taxonomy): Eukaryota > Metazoa > Arthropoda > Insecta > Diptera > Muscidae > Muscina > Muscina levida. The sequence continues at coordinate 115,498,647 of OZ035881.1, read as the reverse complement.
GACAAACCCTAGCGTCCAAAATAATAAAGGAATTAATAGTATCTCCAACAAGAGCTTTAAAATACAAGAAAAGCATAAAAGAAGTGAAACCCCAGCAATTGAGTGCGGAAGAAGCTCTTGGCGTCTTGGTAGAGGGAAGGTTATCGAGGCATTCGTATAATGTTATCCGAAAGGCTGCGCCAGAAAAATTTCCGTCGTATACGATTGTTCAACAGGCTAAGCAAGAATGCTACCCCAATAGAGAATGTATTAACATCAGTGAAGTTTGTGCACAAATCAGTCTACAAGGCCTTCTAAATAAATCATACAGTTAAACGAAATCCATAATTGATTCTTTAGATGACGAAGAAGTATCTAAAATCATTTTATATAATAAGTGAGGGTTTGATGGAAGTTCTGGACACAACTCATACAAACAAGCATTTATTGATCCAGGTGCCAGTGATTCTTCAGTTTTTATTACAACTCTTGTACCACTTAAAATGATGTGCAAGAACAAAACAATATGGCAAAATCCTCAACCATCTTCTACTCGATTTTGCAGACCCCTGAAAATTGAGTTCTGTAAAGAATCTGCTACAACTTCAAAACTTGAAAAAGAAAGAGTGGATGACGAAATAAAATGTTTACAAGATAGGAGAAAGATCCCTAAAAGTAAGCCACGAGTTAATGTTGGTGATGATAGATGCGAAAGTGTGCAACGCATTAACGGAAACATCATCCACCCAAAGGTGCTTCATATGCCATGCAACAAGCAAGCAATTTAATTACGTGGATGATATGACTGCTAGGTCAGTTAATACAGAAAATTTACAGTTTGGGTTATCTATCCTTCATGGATGGATAAATTTTTTCGAGTGCCTTTTACACATGGCATATAAACTACCTTTATCAAAATGGTAAGCAAGGTCTGAAGAGGATAAAAAAGTTGTGGCTGAAAATAAATCACGTATTCAAAGAGAGTTTAAGGAGAAAACAGGATTAATTATTGATCAGCCAAGACCTGGCTTTGGCAACTCCAATGACGGGAACACAGCTAGACGTTTCTTCCAGAATGCTGAACTTTCTGCAGAAATAACAAAAATTGACTTAGAATTAATTAAAAGGATGCATACAATTCTAATAGTTGTTTCTTGTAACCACGAAATCCACATAGAACGTTTTAGAAACTTCGCCCATAATACTGCTAGGTATTTTGTTGAAAAGTATTCTTGGTATAACATGTCACCTACATTACACAAATTCTTTATTCATGGCCCTGAAATAATTGCGCGAGCATTGTTGCCAATTGGACAGCTGTCTGAGGAAGCACAAGAAGCCAGAAACAAAGACTTTAAAAATTACAGAGAACATTTTTCACGCAAATGCAGTCGAGAAAAGTCTAATGAAGATGTTTTAAATAGATTTCTTTTGAGCTCAGATCCTATAGTATCACACATGAGCAAGAAATATGAAAAGAAAAATACCCAATTGCCACAATCCGCGCTTGAACTACTTATTTTTTCCAATTTCGATAATGAAAATGATGATAATGATTAAAATGATGGCCATAACAATCTTAATGACTGTAGTGATGAATGTAATGTAGCTTATAATTGTTGTCCATAATTTTTGTTAAATAAATCCTAAATACATATTTGTTCTTTTATAAAAAATTAAAAATCCAATTGTTCCCAAAATTTTTTTTTACTTAGTAAGTTAAAACTGTTTTTTTTCTCTTTATTAACTTTTCTTCCATTTAGTTTTTCGAATTCCATTTTTTTAATTTTAAAATAATTATTTTTTATATATTATCCTTGCAACTACATTTAAATTGTGCAAAAAATGCATTCAATGGCTTATATAAGTGAAAAGTACATTGTAATACCTTTCAAATAAGGTATATAATGTATATATTGTAAATTTAAAGGAATTTCTTCATAATTTTCAAAATTTTTATTTAAAAAAAAAATAGAAAAAATTTCCGAGATTTTCAAAAATACTTTTTTTTTACTCAGTTAAGCATATATTTTCCAAAAAAATTTATAGAAACAATCATCCACCTATCCCTGAATTTATTTTTTGGTCTTTCCTCACTTACGAGGTGATAACTCAGTCAGTTCTAAACGAATTTTGGATTAATTAACGGTTTTGAAAAGGAGAATCTTACATATATATTTATAAAGATAAGTTGAAAACGATTTTTTATTATTTGCTTGATTAAGTTAAGTTTTTAAACACTGTTTTACTTCATTACGATAATGTTTATTATTTGTAAAAATCTATGAACAAGTGGTTAAGTTATTCATGTTTTTCTAGGAACGCAATTTTCCTTTCCCATACTAATATCAAACAGTTAAAGGAAATATTTTGTTTTGGTGTTGTTGATATTTTTCTTCAACTGCTTGATTTGAATTTGAGATAGAAAAATTGCGTTCCTCGGAAATCATCAATAACTTAACCACTTGTTCAAAGATTTTTATAAACAAATATGCGTTTTATACATTACAACATGCACTTTCATAATATAAAAAAAAAATGGTGTATTCCAATAAAAATGCACCAAAAAACTTCTTTCAACTGAAATAATAGAGGCAAATATCTTAAAATTACATTCCTGGGTAATATCTTTGAAAGGTTTCATTTGATCATTATGAAACTTATATATATGCAAAGTACATTCGAATACCTTTCAAATGAGGTATATATCGTATATATCGGCAAATAAATACCATGGCAAATTATTTGTTAATTTAATGGAGTTTTTTCCATAATTTTCAAAATTCATGTTTAAAAAAAAAAAAATAAAAAAAATTTCGAAAATTTTCAAAAATATTTTTTTTTCACTCAGTTAGACATATACTTTCTAAAAATATATATATAAACAATAGTCCACCTTTCCCTGAATTAATAGCACGTTTGGGTCTGAATCAACCCAATGTGCGACCCCCGCAAACGTTATAAGGAGCATGATTTAAGAATATGTACCTGGATTGTCCGAACTCTATACAGAGATGGTGCCTCTATCCAACTGACGGATGTCCTCGACAAATACAAGGCAGACATCACCGCCATACAGGAAATACGATGGACGGGACAGGGATGCACACGACGAAATAACTGTGACATCTTTTACAATTGCCATGCAGAAAGACACGAATTTGGATGTGGTTTCATAGTCGGCAAGAGAATTCGACACATGGTCTCGCGGTTTAACCCTGTGAGTGGCCGAATAGCCACTATTCGCATCAGGGCGAAATATTTTTACATTACTCTGATTTGTGTACACGCCCCGACTGAAGACAAAGACGATGACATTAAAGATACTGTAAAAGACACGCCTGTCGCCCAGACCTAGGACGCGTTCCACTGACTTCCACGGGTTTTTGAATAAAACACACAAGGTTAAATATTTCCAAAGTGTATTTCTATTAAAAATCCTAAATGAAATTCGTACAATTAGGAATAAAATCATAATGCATTACTACAATTTTTTCTGGGAGATTTTAATGCTAAAATAGGAAGGGAAGATACTCTTAGTTTAGCAGTCGGAAAATTCAGTCTACACAACAACACCTCCGATAACGGATTCAGACAGGTTAGTTTTGCGTCGGCAAGAAACATGTTTGTGAGTGGAACCAGATTCCCGCATAAAGATATCCACACGGCAACCTGGATATTTCCCGATTAAAATACAAGAAATCAGATTGATCAATTGATGGAAGGCATGTCTCAAGCGTTATGGACATGCATGTGATGCGCGGTGCAAATATTGACTCGGATCACAACCTTGTTGCAGCCAAGGTGCGCACACGACTAAGTAGTGCCAAAAACACTCATAATCAAACTCAAAAGATAGCCAATGCCTACTCCAACCAACTCTCTCAATTACTCCAAACAAATCCCCCTAGTTCTGATGTTCCCGACATACAGTGGCAGCATATTGCGAATTCTATGTAATGAAAAATCACGCTCAGACACCCCCCGGTACGATGATGAATGTCGCAAAATCTCTGAGGAAATGAATGCTGCATACAAGGCAAAACTGCGTTATAATGAGAAAAGGAGGGATATGAAACGCCTGTTTAGGCGGAAAAAGTATCTGTGGAAGAAAAGAGAGAACCAGGATATCGAAAACTACAGGGATAGAGGTGAGGCCCGAAAGTTCTACCAAAGGGTTAAAAGCAAAGGTTTTGGAACAGGGATCCCCACCTGTAAGGACAGAGACGGAAATCTGGTCACGGACACTCAAAGTGTGCTGCAAATATGGTGGGAATACGTTCAATCTATATTCGTTCCCGAAGGCAGCATAAGTGACGAAATCGCACCAATCATAAACGACGCCGTATATTGCCCACCATTGAGCCAAAACGGCGATCGCTTAAAAATAATAAAGCTGCGAGCCGATGGACTGCCGGCAGAGCTTTTTAAAGCCGGCGGCGATGAGCTGGCAACATGCATGCACCATTTCATAAACACGATTTGGCTCAGGGAGTGCATGTCCGATGATTGGAAGCCGAGTGTCCTATGTTCCGTGTGTGTGTACCAACTATCGCGGAATTAGCCTTTTACCCATCGCATACAAGGTCCTGTCTAGTCTGGCGAACCTGATTGGACCTTATCAGTGTGGCTTTAGATCTGGTAAATCCACGACCGATCAGATACTCACACTACGACAAATCCTAGAGAAGACACAAGAAATGCAGATCTACTCCAACCCTCTGTTCATCGAGTACAAAGCCGCATTAAACAGTCCGATACGACAGAAATTGTTGGATGCTATGGCTGAGTTTGGTATCCCAGCGAAGCTAATACGACTTTACGGGATGACACTGACTGACACGAAGTCTTCAGTGAAAATTGGCAAAAATTTGACAGAGCCATTTTCTACAAAGCGAGGCTTTAGACAAGGCTTTAACATCGTAATGGAAATGATCATTGCTCGCGTATGCCGATGATATAGATATCATTGGCCGTGGATTGAAGGATGTTACTGCGGCTTTTTTAAACATTGTAAAGCAGTCTGCGGAAGTGGGTCTGGTGATAAATGAGGACAAAACTAAGTTATTTGTTTCAACGAACAAAGAGTCCACTTGTCAGGGACGCTGCGTGAACGTTGACAACTATAACTTTGAAGTGGTAAATGATTTGTCTACCTTAACTCCGCCATAAACAAAAATAATAATGTCAGCCTGGAAATCAAAAGACGAGTATTGAACGCAACCCGCTACTTCTATGCGCTAAGCAAGCGATTTAATGACAAAGCGCTTTCTCGAAGAACAAAGATCCACATCTACCAGACTCTGATCCCACCTGTCTTGCTCTACAGCGCAGAATCCTGGGTAATGACACAAGCGGATCAATCTATTCTGGGAGTCTTCGAGAAAAAAAAAATTCCACGCAAAATATTTTGACCCATCATTGTTAACGACGAGTACCGTAGTCGAATGAATCATGAGCTGTATGAGCCGTTGCTTGCTTGGACACGTTGTACGAATGGACGAAAACGCTCCGGCTCGAAAAGTCTTCGGTTTAAGCATGGTGTGACGAACTATCTACGAAGCGCAAGAGACCGAAGAGCTTGGAATACTTTTCAACGTGCGGCTACTGATAGATAAATTTCTGTTGTTGCTGCCATTAAAGAAGAAGTATGCCTCATACATTTTTAATAGGGTTTAAAAAAAAATAATTTTTCTCCTGTTTCGCCTTAAGAAGGGCAATAAATTGATTTCAGTAAGTTCACATACTCTGCGAAGTTCATGCGACAGCTTGGCAAGACCGGCTCTAAACCTTTTGCAGAGAATTCACCCCAAACCATCAATGCCCCACCACCGAAGTTTCTCTTAGAAAAGTAGCGTGGGTCTTTGTGCAGATCGCTTCAATAGCATTTAAAACCGTCAGGGCCATCCGGCGGAGAAGAGAAGGGATACTTTATAGAGTTTTTTCTGTCCCTACCAAAAAAAGCATTTCACATTTTGAGCTGTAAATGCGAAATTCTAAAAAGTGGTTTTACACTGCAGTTTCGTATATTGTCAGCTGTTTTCTAGCTCACACATTTTTCCATTCGCCTTGTAAACCTGCAATATTTTCCTGACACAAACCTATTAACATTGTTTCGGAGGCAGTATTCCACAAAACGCGAATGCTTTTAACTAATTTGAATAATCATTTATTAATATTTTGGCATAAATTTAAATTTTTTGTCCGTCCATATTATTTGGCATTTTTTTCGCTAAATGTAAACAAACAACGAAAATGGTGGTTACCGGATCAACATTAAAAAAAAATCGCTTAAATTCTGCTTTTCGAAATACAACGCTGTGCATTTTTCCGCATTTTTCATGGATGCGAAAATATGTAAACATCTTTATAACAACAAAAGAGATGTAAAAATTTTAGAATTTTGGCCGCATCTTTCAAAGATGAGGAATGATGCGAAAATATGTTAAATGCGTTCCGGTGTAAAAAGGATATAAATCGCCGCAGATTTTAAAATAATAACCAAAATCCGAAATCAAAATCCGTTTTCTTTTATTCTAATTTAACCTCCGCTTATTACAACCTACAAGAAAAATCCGGGCCAACTTCGAAATTTCAATCCTAAAATTCATCATCTTCACAACCATCTTCTGCCGTTCATATGCTGCTTACCTATGCCTGCTGGCTGACACATCTTACACTAAAACATGCCGCTCAATTATAAATTCGCTGCTTTTTATCAAACAATAGAGTAAAAGTAATTTTTCCTAAGAATTTCTTTAATTCTTTCGGCAAACAGCAGACATTGCAACGCCAACCATAACTAAAATATACAAATGATTGCACATTTCACACGCAATTTCCCATAGAGCACAAACACAACGACCAAAGAAAACTAGAGCACAAACTATCTTAGGTGGGAGTTGAAACATCATCTGGGAGACAATAGCTTGCGCACACATCACAGATGATGCGATAGTCGGCAAGAAGTGATCTCTTGAATTGATCGATTGTATGATGTCAATAGTGCCACGCGACCGCAAAATGCTAAAGATTTGTAACTACCGAATAGATGTTCAATAGATTGTAAACGTATTGTATAGAAATGACAGCAGAATAACAAAGGACACGCATAGCGCAGAGAGGGCGGAGAGAGAGAGAGAGGGAGAGAGTGCTGAAACAAACAAAAGAGAGGTTTAAGTGATAATTACAGGTTAGCTAACATTGGTAAACGCCTTAAATGAGAAAGTAAACTTCAAAACGGGGACGACTGGACGACTGATATAGTACTTTTTTGTTTCCTGAGTACATTTTGTTAGTAATGCATACAATAAATGTCAGTTATTGGTTGAACCTATGAAAACTATTTTGCTCCACTATATAATATGTTTGATTCGGTGTTGGAATTTAGCAACGATTTTTCCTTCATGTAGCTAACATTCGAAACATTATTTCTTTACCATTTTGGCAAAAGTTGATATGTTTGTCTAATTTTTATAATTTTACAGGAATTTTTATAATTTTTGGGACCGGCCGTGGCATAGTGGTTCGAACACGCGACTACCATGCGGGAGATCACAGGTTCAATTCCTGGCTCCAGTCATCTTAAAAGAAAAAAAAAATTTCTTTCATTGTCGGCTCCCCTTGAATGTTGTCGACATCAACTTCGCAGTATTAGTATCTAGTAAGAGCTTCTTAAACAGTGACGTTTGCATTCGTCGATAAACAAGTAGATGCCGTTAGTTGTGAATCTAAAAATAGAAAGCGTGTTAATTCACAACAACGCGAGAAGCTATCCCATACCTCATTCATGGGGTGTAAAGGGAAATAAAGTTAAGATACGAAGTTTAAAAAACTTGTTGAGACATAAAAAATCCTAAAAGACATATCTAGTAATGAAACATTAAAAAAAACGGACATATCAACTTTTGCCATAATGGTGCAGATTTGTTATATTGTTTGTAATTATACTGACGGATACGCTATGGCAAGAAATAACTATCAAAATCCAGGACAGCCAATGGTTCAATTTAAAAGTCACCGTAATGAACCTTGCCTTTTATAAACATACAAGATGTCTCCTTTTGAAGTTATAAGTAACATACTTCTTCTTCTTCTTCATTTTCTTAATTGGCAATAGCAACAGAAATTCAACTATCAGTAGCCGGACGTGGAATACAATTCCAAGCGCTTCGATCTTTTGCGCTCCATAGACAGTTATTCACACCAAGTGTAGATATCAGCTCTTTCACCTGGTCCATCCAATGAAGTTTTGGTCGGCCCCTCCTGCACCGCCCCATCGAGTTATTCACCAAAGACTTTTCAAGCTAGAGCGTTTTCATATATTCGTATAACGTATCCAAACCAGCTCATTCGGTTTATTTCAACGCGCTTGACTACGTCGAGGTCGTTGTACAGCTCATACAGCTCGTGGTTCATTCGACGACGATACATGTCGTTAACGATGATGGGTTCAAATATTTTCGAAGTATTTTTGTCTCCAAGACTCCCAGAATAGATAGATCCGCTTGTGTCATTACCCAGGTTGCTGCGCTGTAGAGAAAGACAGGTAGGATCAGAGTCTGGTAGTGTGGGATCATTGTTCTTTGAGACAGCGCTTTGTCATTAAATCGCTTGCTTAGCGCATAGTAGCAGCGGTTTGCAATCAATACTAATGTATTGATTTCCAGGCTGACATTATTATTTTTATTTATGACGGAGACAAGGTAGACAAAATCATCTACCACTTCAAAGTTATAGTTGTCAACGTTCACGCAGCGTCCCAGACGAGTGGACTCTTTGTTCGTTGAACCAAATAACTTGGTTTTGTCCTCATTTATCACCAGACCCACTTCCGCCGACTGCTTTTCAATGCTCGAAAAGGCCACAGTAACATCCCGCAATCCACGGCCAATGATATCAATATCATACGGCATACGTGAGCAGCATGTGACTTTTGTTGAAGATGGTACCATTCCTGTTTACTGCAGCCTTCCGCATGATCATCTCCAATGCGATACGAGAGATCGCAAGACAAACTATTGCCTTGCCAAATTTCACTGAAGACTTCGTGTCAGTCAGTGTCATCCCGCAAAGTCGTACTAGCTTCTCGGGGATACCAAACTCAGCTATAGCATCTAACAATTTCTGTCGTATCGGACCGTCGAATGCAGCTTTGTAGTCGATGAACAGATGTCAGGTGTCGATCTGCATTTTTTGGGTCTTCTCCAGGATTTGTCGTAGTGTGAATATCTGGTCGGCCGTGGATTTACCAGGTCTAAAGCTACACTGCTAAGGTCTAATCAGGTTCGCCAGAATGGACTTTAGTCTTTCACATAAAACACTAGACAGGACCATGTGTGCGATGGGTAAAAGGCGGATCACGCGATAGTTGGTGCAAACACTTGGATCGCCTTTCTTAAGCACAGGACATAGAACACCCAAATCGTATTTATAAGTTAGTACATGCATGTTAGCAGCTCATCTCCGCCGGCTTTTAAAAGCTCTGTCGGCAGTCCATTGTTTTGTGCAGCATTATTATTTTTAAGCGATCGCCGTTTTGGCTCAATGGTGGGCAATATACTCCGTCGTCTATGATCGGTGCAATTTCGTCACTTATGCTGCTTTCGGGAACGATTAGAGATCGAAAGTATTCCCTCCATATTTGCAGCACACTCTGAGTGTCCGTGACCAGATTTCCGTCTCTGTCCTTACAGGTGGGTATCCCTATTAAAAAACCTTTGCTTTTTACCTTTTGGTAGAACTTTCGGGCCTCACCTCTATCCCTGTGGTTTTCGATATCTTGGTTCTCACTATTCTTCCACAGACGCTTTTTCCGCCTGAACAGGCGTTTCATCTCCATCCTCTTCTCATTATAAGGCTCCGTCACCGCACGCGTTGCCATTGGCTGCAGTTTTGCCATGTATGCAGCATCCATATCCCCAGACATTTCGCGACATTCATCATCGTACCAGGGCTTGCCTGAGCGTGGTTGCGGCAGATGTGTTTGAATTCGCAAAAGGCTGCCACTGTGTGTAGGGCACATCAGAACAAGGGAGTTTTGTTTGAAGTAATTGAGAGAGTTGTTTGGAGTAGGCGTTGGCTATCTCGGTGATAGGCAGTTTTGTGGTATATAGCTTTCTTTGCGGTTGATTACGAGTGTTTTTAGCACTACTTAAACGTTTGCGTACCTCGACTACAACTAGGTGGTGATCCGAGTCAATATTTGCACCGCGCATCACACGCACGTCCATAATGCTTGCCTAGCATCAATTACTAAGTGAACAATCTGGTTTCTTGTATTTTGATCAGGAGATATCCAGGTTGTCCTATGGATATCTTTATGCGGGAATCTGGTTCCACTCACAACCATATTTCTTGACGACGCAAAACTAACCAGTATGAATCCGTTATCGGAGGTGTTGTTTTATGGACTTCCTACCTATTTAAGCATAAAAATCCCCCAGAACAATTTTAATGTCATGTGCAGCGTTCATATATTTCCTCGGGCGAGTACTGTGCTTCAGTACCTTCTGTTACCTGTAACATACTATATATCTGCTAAATCTCTACCGTTATGGCAAAAGTTGATATGTATTTTTTTTTATCTGAGGACTTTAAAAGCAACTTGACAAAATTTAGTAATTTTGTATGGATCGGCCGATACAGTCAATATTCATTCCTGAGTCAAATTTTCATAAACGTACTTTTTATGAAAAATATTCTGTGTACTAACAAAAAAAATTCAAGTAAAACAATGAGAGTCTATTCGGTCAATTGTAGGGTTGGTACCAAGAAGGGGTGTGTCAAAAGTTTCGGGTTTCTGCAGGTTTGTCTACTACATATTTCAATTGGCCAAACGCAAACATCATAGAAGTTATGGGAAAAATATATTCATTCCTTCTATTTGCAATCCCATAACTTAATTTTAGAAAATATTAATACAGGTTAGGATCTTTAGGATCAGTGAATGTTTACTCGTCTTACTCGGACATAGCTTAATCGTCTTAAAATGGCCTGAAACGAATTTCGTCTTAAGATAATTGGGGTCCAAGTGGTATACTTGAATGCATTACACTTTTACTCAAATCAAATGATATATACCCACATCCCTATTAATAATTTTAAAGAGTTTTAACTATGCCTCAGTCTCAGTGGACCGATTTAAAACATGTTCAATTTACAATTTCCTTGGGCCTCTAAAAAAATGACTACCCATATTTATTCGATAATCCCTTCTCCTTTTTCTTATTCTACATTTAAGTACATTTATTAGTACTCGTATTTTACCATCCCTAAAAAGGATACAATTGCTACATCAAAGTCTTTTGCTGCACATCAAATTCTAATTAGCGGTACTTTCATGATTTACTAACAATTCGCTCTCTTTTATATTCTTGACACAACGCATACAATTACAATTACCTGACGTCATCAAATGGCCGAAGGCTTGAGGGGTAGTATGTTAAGAGTGCACAAGGAAAGGGAAGCGAAAAGATTCGATGTAAAAAATTGTCCATGTCAAAATAGTGACAATAGACATTGTTGGCCATAAGGATCATATGAGGAGTGAGGCGTGCTTGATTCAAATTTTGACTTTTCGATTTTCTACATTTTAGTTGTACTTTTGTTTCCTTACACAACTCCTGCCTCCTCCTTCTCCTCATTGCTCTTGTAAGCATTGTCTTTCTGCACAATAGTTGTGTTAATGGTAATCCTTAAGATCCATTCTTTTTTTTTCAAATTTAGGGCAACACATTGTTCTTTTGCATTGTTTGCTTTGAGTTTCTTTTCGATTTGCAGATTATACGATGGCGCTAAATTGTCAAAAATACAATTTGACTTTTGTTCGGATGCCCAAGCACTAGATCGCTCCTCTCTCTCTGCCATCACTCTTTTGTGTGCACTTGTTGCCTCTTTCATTGTTTGCCCTTTGGCACATTCAGTCCTTTTGTTTTATGGTTTTAGAATTTTGCGTAAAACTCAAGTTAGTTCCCACGATTTCTTACGAATTGTACATTATCACAATTTGTATGTAAATACTTGATAATTCTCCCTGTTGTGTAAAGAAGGATTTAAATATTATTAGCAATATTTACAAGATTTGTTTTGTATTTAACACCGAATTGCATGATTTGTTGTGGTCATATTTAAATGCATTCAATATATTTCAATTGTTTTAGTTCTCTGAATTTGTTTATGGTATTTCAGAGATTAATTTAGGAAAATTCTTGGTAAATTCTTTACGGATGAAGGTTTGGAAACAGATGTGTAAATGTTATGGCGAATTTTGGTGACTGACGCGATATAATTTTTTTAGAGCACAAAGTTGTTCTTAGTAGAGGGGAACATTAAAAAATACTTAACTTTAGTAACTGCCGACGAAAATTATTTTTTAAGGGTTTGCCAAATGTTCCAGTTTCAAAAGAAATTATTTTAAAAATATTAATTTTATATATGTATTTTTAATTAAAGATTACAAAATAATCGAAAATTTTAGCATTGAATGTTTGAAAAGGATAATATTATAAAAGACATAAATTTTTTACATTATTTTCGATAAAAATTTAATTTAATGCAATTTTCATAAATATAATTGATTTTGTTAGATATGTTGAATTTTCTTGGGACTTTGAGAATTATATCAATGCTATGAAGGTAAGGCTTAACAAATAAGTCCTGTGAAAGCTTCATTCTGTTTAAGATTTTTTTTTTAAATTTTTTTTCTTATATTATATTTTTTCGGCTTAAGTGGTTTCACAATATTTCAAAATTTAAATATATATTTTTTCAAAGTGTATTAAATAAAGTGAGCCAGATACTGACATTTCTCTATTCCGGCACCCTTGCAATGTCATTCGTTTGTCAGTTCTTTCACCCTTAAATCAACAAAAATATCGTAAAGAAGTTTGTTTGTGAAAAAAATAAATAAAAAAGTTTTGTGTGGGAATCAAGATGCCTGGTACTTACGCCGTTTGCAAGACTGCCCATGGGAACAAAGTTCTTATGTACTCAGTTCCCAGTAAAGAACGGAAAAGAAAACGATGGTCGCAGGCGTGCGGCACAAGCTTCAGCGCCACGGCAAAAGTGTGCTCTAAACATTTTGAGGCAAGCGATTTTATGGACAAAGAAGGCAAGCGGAGAAGGTTACTGCCAGGTGCAATACCAACGCAGCACATACCTTTCGCTGCAACAACTGTTGACAAGAATCTTGAACAAACGCAGCCAAAATCAACTTGTGCACTGGTCAAAGTGGCCGGCAACCGTTCAGTATACACACTGTGTTGCTCCTATTGTGGAGAAGAATTTTTGCTGTGGAGTTGGGCAAAATTCTTAACCCATATGTCGGAAGTACATGTCTGTAGTGCCGACATGTAGATTAACTTTATTCTGTATGTGGGACAAATCCCACTTCTTTTACAAATAGGAAACAGACATTCCGCTAAAAATCAAAATTAAATGTTTATTTTAACCTGTAGCAGCGGGAACCGTCTGTATACTAAGTATCTCATAAGGCGTAAAAACACTTTTGTCATGGCTTCTCCGCCTATTGACCGCAAGTGAAAATTTAGATCATGATATAAAGCCTTTTTTACTTTCAAGTTGTATGGGCGGTGCCACGCCCCTTTATCCAATCACATCCAAATGTAGCCAGGAACTATCTACAGGTCAACAGTACCACTTGTAAAAATTTTCGTATCAATCGGTCTATAATAAAAGCCGTCAGATCGATTTTTAAAAGGGGGCGTGGCACCGCCTACTTCCACCCTGCGTGTAAGTAATCATGCTCCAACAACATATATACCAAATCTCATCTTTATAACTCTGATAGTTCATGAGTGCCACGCCCCTTTATTCAATCATAACCTATTATAGCCAGGGATCATCAACAGGTCAACAGTACCACTTGGTAAAATTTTCGTATCAATCGGTCTATTAGAAAAGCCGTTAGAGCGAATTTTGGAAAGGGGGCGTGGCACCGCCCAATTTCCCGACTTTTCCGGAAGGTTTTCCAAAATTTTCTTTCGTAAAAACCTACTCCTGGCAATTACGAATAACTGAAAAAAAAATTGAGCCAAATCGGTCCAACCGTTCTCGAGTTTTGCGCTTAGTAACACATTCAGCGACTTATTTTTTTATTTTAGATACCATATCGTCGCTGCGCCGACCAAAACAGTCATGTGTTTTTCAGTTACTTTTCAGGAGAGCCAAAAAACTGGTTTATTTTTGAACATTTCTCATATATTCTACATATTACTAATCTAGATAACTTCCAAACCAATCAAGATATTACGAAAGGGATTTAAGGGTCGGTGGACAACAACAAGAACTTTAAAAAATTGCAATAAAAAAATTCGATAAATAATACATACCTGATTTAGTCGGCGCAGCGACGATATGAAATTTCATGAAAATCTAAGACATCACTAAAGTTTGCTCATTTAGTAATAAGGTTTATAAGAGAGAGCATTTGATGTGGAGACTAATGGGGTTTTGTTTTAATTTGAGTCTGTCTTATCGTTATTCACTTGGGAGTAACCAGAATCTCTCTTTGCAGGTCCCCAAGCAGCTCACAACGTCCGAGAGATCACGTATTATAGGGAAATGCAATTGAACATCCGTTCAGTGTAAGAAATGTGAGACTGCGCAATGTTATAAGAACCATAAATTACGGATATGCACCGGGTATGTACGAACTCTCTACAGAGTTGGTGCCTCTATCCATCGTGTACGTGTAATGCGCGATGCAAATATTGACTCGGATCACGACCTAGTTGCAGCCAAGGTACGCACACGATTAAGTAGTGCTAAAAACACTCTTAATCAAACGCAAAGGAAGCTAGATATCACATAGCCGCATAACACCGAGATAGTCAATACCTACTCCAACCAACTCTCTCAATTACTCCAAACCAACCCCCCTAGTTCTGATGTTCCCGACACACAGTGGCAGCATATTGCGAATTCTATGACCACTGCCGCAACGACCGTACTGGGGAAAAATCACGCTCAGACACCCCCGGGTACGATGATGAATGTCGCATAATGTCTAAGGAAAAGGATGCTGCATACAGGGCAAAACTCTAGCCAATGGCCAATAGCCAATGACGAAGCGTTATAATGACAAGAGGATGGAGATGAAACGCCTGTTCAATCGGAAAAAGCGTCTGTGTAAGAAAGGAAAAAGCCAGGATATCGAAAACTACAGGAATAGAGGTGAAGCTTGAAAGTTCTACCAATGGGTTAAAAACAAATATTATGGAACAGGGATCTCCACCTTTAAGGACAGAGATGGAAATCTGGTCACGGACACTCAGAGTTTGCTGCAAACATGGACGAAACACTTTCGAGCAGAGTCGTTACCGAAGGCAGTATAAGCGACGAAATCACACCAATCATCGACGACGGAATAGATTGTCCACCACAGAGCCAAATCGGGGGCCGCTTAAAAATAATAAAGCTGCGAGAGCCGATAAACTGCCGGCAGATCATTTTAAAGCCGGCGAGGATGAGCTGCCAACATGCATGCACCTGCTTATAAACACGTTTTGGCTCAAGGAATGCATGAAATCTGAGTGTTCTATGTCCTGTGCTTAAGAAAGGCGATCCAAGTAAGTGTACCAACTATCGCGGAATCAGCCTTTTACCCATCGCATACAAGGTCCTGTCTAGTGTGTTATGTGAAAGACTTAAACTCATCCTGTCGCTTTACACCTGGTAAATCCACGACCGACCTGATATTCACGCTACGACAAATCCTGGAGAAGACCCAAGAAATGCAGATTGACACCTACCATATGTTCATCGATTACAAAGCTGGAGCCCAATCGAAACATTTCAATTGAAATCTTTCGATCACGAATGGCGTCATTCTGCATTCGACAGTCCGATACGTCAGAAATTGTTAGATGCTATGGCTGAGTTTGGATTCCCCGCGAAGCTAACACGACTTTGCGGAATGGCACTGACTGAACCGGTCTTCACTGAGAATTGAATTTGATTGAGCCATTTTCTACCAAGCGAGGCTTTAGACAAAGCGATAGTCTGTCATGCGATCTTTTTAACATCGTAATGGAGATGATCATGCGGAAGGCTGCAGTAAATACGACTGGCACCATCTTTAACAAAAGTTACATGCTGCTCGCGTATGCCGATGATATAGATATTATTGGCTGAGGACTGCAGGATGTTACTGCGGCCTTTAAGAGCATTGAAAAACAGTGGGCAGAAGTGGGTTTTGTGATAAATGACGACAAAACCAAGTTATTTGTTTCTCGAACAAAGTGTTTACTCGATTGGGACGCTGCGTGAACGTTGAAGTGGTAGATGATTTTGTCTACCTGGGCTCCGAAGTAAATAAAAATAATAATGTCAGCATGGAAATCAACAGACGAGTATTCATTGCAAACCGCTGCTACTATGCGCTAAGCAAGCGATTAAGTGACAAAGCCAGCTCTCGAAGAACAAAGATCCAACAGTACTGAACACTGATCCTACCTGTCTTGCTTTACAGCGCAGAATCCTGGGTAATGACACAAGTGGATCAATCTATTCTGGGAGCCTTAGAGAGAAAAATACTTCGCAAAATATTTGAACCCATCATCGTAAACGGCGAGTATCGTCGTCGACTGAACCACGAGCTGTATGAACTGTACAACGACATCAACGTAGTCAAGCGCGTTGAAAGTGACCGAATACGTTGGCCTGGCCACGTTGAATGAATGGATGAAAATTTTCCAGCTCGGAAGGTCTTCGTGGGATGGACCAGGTGAAAGAGCTGTTATGGCTTATGAGCTTAAATCGATTTTGCAGATAAAGTTTGGTTTTCGGATAAGCCGTCTTTGACAAAGTTGTTTTAAATAAGTCATGCTTATCCGAAAACCTAACTATAGCTTGTCGAAATTCTATTTAACCCCTTAAAACATTACTCAAAGTAAAAAACCTTTTAAACATTTTGAATGAAACCGTCATTGTAACTCAAAAAACTAATGATGCAGTTCGATTCCTGGAATCAAATTGGGGTAAAACCATCGAGTCCGGCCTTGTCTTCGAAAATTTTTGTTAAAAACTATCACAGTGTAATTAAAAAAGTGTGAATGAAAAAAACAACACCAAAACTTTTCTACATGGTCTCTAACCAGACAGATTTTATTTAAAAAAAAGTGTGACCAGCATGACACCACGTATGATAGCATTATTTTTATCTATCAAAAGTCTTTAGCTCGCGTTTGATAAACTATCCAACAGCCGTTACAATATTATGATTGGCTAACCTTTGAACCACTGCCGATGGCATCATGATAGCCATATCGACCTACATATACCTAATTGCAACATTTATGAGAATTTATTGTCACTCGCTAAATGCAACATGACATTTGAAAAGAAAAAGGACACTGTCAGCCTCAATAACATTGTTAATGGTCCTTTCGTACGTGCTGCTGCTGCTGTTGTTGCTGTGATATCCTACTGTTTCACTCGTTAACTGCTGGTTAAAAAGGGCAAACGTGTTAACTGTTTTACAGGTAAACTAATAAAGTATGAAAGGACAATTGTATAGACATTGTCGTACGCTACGTTTGAAGTGTGTTACCCAAATGATGAGGCCCAAACACTGTTACTACGTATCATAAGTAGTCATCACATAAATATTGAGTAACCAAACTAGAATGTGACATTTATGACTTCTTTGTGTCGATTGTTTTGTCTTTGTTAAAAAAATAGGGAAAATGTTATCTTAATGAGGTCGTAACATGTTGAGACATTGTTCTAGGAGACTCATTCAGGATCTATGATATTGTTTTCACGGAATTTTGGGGAGGCGGAACAAATCCTTTGGTGACAACACCGTTTTAGATTGTTTTGTAAATAATGCACTCATCATGTAGTAATCAAGATCAAAATTTAGTGAAATAGAGAGACAAAAAACATTCAAACGATCACTGCACAACGCAGTCAATTACTTCATCAGCTGATCGAAGTGTGACGAAATATGTCACTTGGTTGGACTCTCAGAAAGCCAGCGATATTTACATGAACATTATGTTATGTTTAACATTTATGGTGTTTCTACCGATTCACAAATACAATTAAGACTATGGCTGACATTAATTTTTTATAAATTTTCTTAATACATATTTTTAGATTATTGTATTACAAATACTGAAAAATATTTGTCTTATATACATACAAAACTTAATTATTATACATAATCATGTTTGTTTGTAGTTCTGTATAGGGAATTCAAGTAATTTTGGCATATAACTACCTACATACTATGCATATAAAAGTGGGTCAATATTTTCATCACAATTTGGGAATTTGTATTGTTTTTGTGGAAAAAATGCGTAAAACCACAGCTTCAACCACAATCATGCAATGTTTGTGTATTTATAATTCTACATGTGTGTAAACATTCTTGTGCATTTACTTATGTAAATTCATATCTATATGAAACAAAGTAACAATATCATGCATTTACTATATTAAAATAAATGTTTTTGTGAAAAAAATAAAATACACAACTTTTTAGAAGAATGTATGTATTATTTTATAAATGGAAAAAAAACTAAGGCATGAAAAAATCAAAAATTCGTGTTTAGCACAAAATAAAACTCTTTTTGATAAAAAAAAAAAATATAAAAAACATTGAGAATTATGTAAAAAAGAGGGCCTAGGGCTTAGTTAGGTGTGGAATGCCTTTGGGAAATACATTTGAAATTTCCTTAGTTCTGTCGTATTAGTTTCATTACTTGGCTCGCGAGCCAAGAGCTGCAAAATTTCAAATAAGCTCTCAGCTCGCAAGCTAGGAGCCACAAAATTTCAAATGAGCTTTCGGCTCGCGAGCCAAGAGCCCAAATAAAGAGCTGGCTCGCAAACCAAGAGCCACAAATGGGTTCTCGAGCTGTCTCGGGAGCTAAGTATCAAAAGTACTTTTTTATGCCAAAAAGTACTTTTATTGGCCCAAAAGCACTTTTCTGTTGCACAAAGTACTTTTTTTGTACCAGAGTACATTTTTGTACCCAAAAATACTTTTAAGTAATTTTGGGCACAAAGTACTTTTTTTGGGACCGGCCGTGGCATAGTGGTTAGAACACGCGACTACCATGCGGGAGATCGCAGGTTCAAACCTGGCTCCAGTCATCTTAAAAGAAAAAAAATAAATACAATTTTCTTTCATTGTCGGCTCCCCTCGAATGTTGTTTGACAGCAACTCGCAGTATTAAGCGTCGATTCAATCGTCGTGTCTAGTAAGAGCTTCTCAAAATAGTGACGTTCGCATTCGTCGATAAATAAGTAGGTGCCGTTAGTTGTGAATCTAAAAATAGAAAGCGTGTTAATTCACAACAACGCGAGAAGCTATCCCATACCTCATTCATGGGGTGCAAGGGGAAATTAAGTTTTTTAAGTTTAAGTACTTTTTTGTATCAAAGTACTTATTTTATGCCAAAAAGTACTTTTATTGGACCAAAAGCACTTTTCTGTTGCACAAAGTACTTTTTTTTTGTACCAGAGTACTTTTTTGTAACAAAAAGTACTTTTAATGTATTTTTCGGCACAAAGTACTTTTTTTATGCCTAAAAGTACTTTTATTGGCCCAAAAGCACTTTTCTGTTGCACAAAGTACTTTTTTTTGTACCAGAGTACTTTTTGTGCCAAAAAGTACTTTTAATGTATTTTTCGGCACAAAGTACTTTTTTTTATACCAAAGTACTTTTTTTATGCCAAAAAGTACTTTTATTGGCCCAAAATCACTTTGCTGTTGCACAAAGTCCTGTTTTTGTACCAGAGTACTGTTTTGTACCAAAAAGTACTTTTATTGTACTTTTTGGTTCATAGTACTTTTATTGTACGTTTTGGTACAAAGTACTTAACTTTGTACCAAAGTACTTTTTATACCAAAAAGTACTTTTATTGGCCCAAAAACACTTTGTTGCACAAAGTACTATTTTTGTACCAGAGTACTCTTTTTTACCAAAAAATACTTATTGGTTCATAGTACTTTTTGGTAGAAAGTACTTTATTTTGTACAAAAAAGTACTCTGGTACAAAAAATGTACTTTGTGCAACAGTGGGCCAATAAAAGTAGTTGTTGGCATAAAAAAGTACTTTGGTACAAAAAAAGTACTTTGTGCCGAAAAGTACATTAGAAGTACTTTTTGGTACATAAAGTACTCTAGTACAAAACAAAGTACTTTGTGGAACAGAAAAGAGCTTTTGGTCCAATAAAGTACTTTTTGGCGTAAAAAAGTACTTTGGTACAAAAAAAGTACTTTGTGCCGAAAAGTACATTAAAAGTTCTTTTGGGTACAAAAAAGTACTCTGGTACAAAAAAAGTACGTTGTGCAACAAAGTGTTTTTGGGCCAATAAAAGTACTTTTTGGCATAAAAAAAGTAATTTGGTACAAAAAAGTACTATGTGCCGAAAAGTACATTAAAAGTACTTTTTGGTACAAAAAAGGACTCAGGTACAAAAAAGTACATTGTGCAACAGAAAAGTGCTTATGGGCCAATAAAAGTACTTTTTGGCATAAAAAAGTACTTTGGTACAAAAAAAGTACTTTGTGGTAAAAAAATAAGTACTTTGTACCAAAAATTACTTTGTGCAACAGAAAAGAGCTTTTGGGCTAATAAAAGTACTTTTTGGCATAAAAAGGTACTTTGAGTTCTAGCGAGCCGAGAGCTCATTTAAAATTTTGTGGCTCTTGGCTCGCGAGCCAGCTCTTTATTTGGGCTTCCGCGAGCCGAGAGCATTTGAAATTTGGGGATCTTGGCTCGAGAGCCGAGAGCCGAAAAGTGCGAGCCATACGTACTCTGCCAACAGCTAAAAGTAAAATACTCGAGTATTTTAACGAATCGATAGCTCTTGAACAACAGCTCTGTAATCGCAGTGACACACGGACGAACATCTTCAAATCGACTCAGAATTCGACGCTGATCTTGTATTTCTGCACATATGTTGCCATACCTCCTCTTTATGGAGTTTTATTCCTTACTTTTAAAGGAATAGAGATCGGGTACTACGTATGTTAAAAATATGAACAGACGTGAATCAATATAAAAATCAAAAAAATATGATAAAATGAAAAATTTACTGCCCAATTCTAAATGTTCCCAGGGAAAAAAGTTGGCTAGAAAAAAATCTTGCAACTCCAAACCGTCGCACGTGGGGCCATTTGAGTTTTTTCGTTGCAAAAATCATAACTTTTGAACCAAAAGAGATAATTAAAAAGCATATGATAAATAATTGATCAACCTATGAAATTACTGTTTGAAAAGGGTTCTACGCCTTTTAGGTGCCTACTTATGGGTAAGCTAAGTTGAAATTTGTAGAAAAAGAAAAATTTATGGGAAGTAAAATAAATTTTTTTTACAATTTTTGATTTTGTATGTTTTTAAATGCTTTTATGATTATAATTATTCCAAAACAGATTTAAAAGTCGTTTTTTTAATTTTTTTTTTGTTTTTTAAATATTTTTATATTTTATATTTAAATTTTTTTTTACAATAACGACCTATTTTAAATTTTTTGGATTTTTTATGCTTTTAAAGGCTTTTATGATAAAAAATGATTCCAAAAAAGATTTAATTTAAATTTTTTTTATAATTTTTTTTTAACATTAGCGACCGAAACCATAACAATAAAAATGGGGTTTAACGTAAATTGCCCAAAAATGCATGCAACACATTTTTTGAACCATGTCCTTTTTCAAAATTTTACCTATAGCAAAAAAGGGGCAAAACGGGCAGTTGAAAATTTTTGCATAAGGTAAAGGAACAATCAAAGAACTTATTTTGAAAATTTGGCAAATATTGATAGTGTTTTTATTTCTCTATTTTTTCATCAAAACTGAGAAATATTGAAAAATAGGATTGTTGGTAAAAAACGATTTACTTGGACAACTACAAAGCAAACAGTAAACTTTATTTTTATTCTTTTCTTAAGAAATAGATCTATCAATAGGATCAAAAAGGATTACGATCCGTTACCTACTTTCCGAGATACTGTATCTAAAAACGCACCAAATAACAAAAAATTTTTTTTTTTTAAAAAAATGGTAAAAATTAGTCATATTTTAAAGGCTATATCTTCTGTACCAAAAATCTAATTGCAATTAGAGTAGCATATATTTTTCGTTGGACAATCTCCTGTAAAATATGTTTATTCAATATTTTTTAGGGGCACATGAAATTTTTGATGTTTGCCACCTCACTTGTTCTACAGGCGCCACTGTGCGTCGGGGTAGGTAATAACAAGGAAGAGAAATTTCAAGTATTCGTAGTCAACTGTTTTACTTCGTCTGTTGTCTTTGTTACAATAAATGTACTTTTTGGTACAATAGATGAACTTCTTGTTACGATAAAAAGTACTTTTTGGAACAATTAATTGTACTTATTGGGACAAAAAAAATGACTTTTTGCTACAATAAAAGAAATTTGTAGTGCATTAAATTGTACTTATTGCTACAATACTTTTTGGTACAATGAACATTATTTCTGCAACAAAAGTACAATGCGAATACAAGTATTTTCGTTAAGATTGATTTTCTTGTTAAATTATATTTCCCATTCCCCTTTAGGTACATCACATACAAATGACCGAAATCACCCTCATAGTTACACAGGTGAATCTTTTTTGTAAGTAATCTAAATTTAGTCTTTTTTTGCTTAAGATACACGCTTATAAAAATTACACTCGCGAATGAATATGAAATATAGTAAAATTGTTTAATGTTTACAATTAAAATTTTCCTTGATTCTCAAGCTAAGTACAGACGGTTGCCAGAAATAGCAATTTTGTCAAATCTGCTAATATACCGGCAATGTACTGACATGGACAGTGTTGCCATATAATTAATCTCTGCAAATGGTGAAATTAGCAGATGCATAAACTTCGCACATCTGCAAATTAAATGTGTTTGCAATTATCTTACAAAAATTTGAAGGTGGCAACATTTTGCGGTTCAGACGATTATCGGATGTCTGGCAATATTGTTGTTTTACAATGATTTTTCTGCAAACGTTGCCATACAAAATTTAAAGTGCACACGGTTGTTGGACATTTTCTGCAAATTTTTCGGGCAATATTGTAAGATCTGGCAATCGTCTGTGCGTAGCTTCAGTTGGTACTGTAAACAGATAATTTCTAAGCTAAACAATTTCATTTCATCAATTTCATTTCATTTATCTTACAAAAATTTGAAGGTGGCAACATTTTGCGGTTCAGACGATTATCGGATGTCTGGCAATATTGTTGTTTTACAATGATTTTTCTGCAAACGTTGCCATACAAAATTTAAAGTGCACACGGTTGTTGGACATTTTCTGCAAATTTTTCGGGCAATATTGTAAGATCTGGCAATCGTCTGTGCGTAGCTTCAGTTGGTACTGTAAACAGATAATTTCCAAGCTAAACAATTTCATCCATAGGGTGAGAGTATTTTTAAGTTAGTTTAATTTACTGAAATTTCTGTACTAGTTTTCTTTATAAAATTATAAAAATTTGTTAAGTGTCAAGTTACCAATCAATTACAATATGTATAATGACTCTCGTATAAACTTAGCCACGCGCAAGTGAAACTTTTCTCTCACTAAACAATTTTATACAGTTCCCATAACTGTCATGTACATGATCATGACCTTTCCTTAGAAATCTGAGCGAAAAATAAATGTGACATGTTACCACCACCACCACTGATCGACAGGAAATGCCTTTAGGATACTGGGAATGTTGGGACTTTACTTACAGTTAAGGTTCTTATACTGACCTTGTCACTAACATAGCAACAATAGGTTGCCAACAAACAAATGGCAGATAACTTATCCAAAAATTATAGTACATACCCAATAAACATTGATGTAAGCTGGCTAAGAAGTATATGTTTTCCAAAGATTTTTGTAAATTTTTCCAAATTAGTTTGCGAAGTTTACGTTTTCCAAAACTTTAGTAAATTATTTACAAACGCTTTGTAATGGATTTGTAAAAAAAGAATCAAACAATTATCCAAAAAACATTGATGTAAACTGGCTAATAAATATATGTTTTCCAAAGATTTTAGTTAACCTTTTCCAAATTAGTTTGTAACACATTTGTAAAAAAATAAAAATACAATGCTTTTGTAAGCTCGCAGGCTAGACAGGAAAAAGCAGATATAATTTTTGTTTACATATTTATTTTCGTCTTGGCATTTCGTATAATTTGCTGCTGCTGAAAGATTGACGTGTTTCGTGTTAAAGGCAGAAAGTCCTTATACAAATAAATGAAAGGGTGCGGAGAAGAAGAAGACCAGAAATAATAAAACTATATATAGTACATATATAGGGATTATCAAAAGAAATCAATTGAATTGGAATAAAATTGACAAAACTTTGTATTTGCTTTGGAATGGTATTTATACCTAATTTGGAAATATATAAAAATATAAATTTACCACAAGCTTTCCCACTTTTTTATTATGTATTGCATACCAAGTTTATTCCCAAATATTTTCCAAACATTAATTCAATTGTACAATAAAGGATCCCTTTCGCTTATCCAACAATTGGAACTTAACAAGTTACAATGCCTGCGATAAAGATTTTCCAAATATCATGTTTACTAATGTAAGCTTATAGTAAATTTATAATAAGTTTATATTGTATTTGTGGGTTTGCAATATTTGCATTTGTTGTATTGTGCCTTGAAACGGAAAGTGATCGATAGCCTTTTGTATGCGGATCAACAAAAAGCCACAATAATTATATAAAAAAAAATAATAATAAACCATCAAAAGCAAAGAAAAAAATAACACTGTAATCCATAATATACATACGAAAAGAAAATATTTAATGCATATCCAAAATGTGTAATAATGCAAAAAATATGTAGAATAAAAAGAAACTTAAAGGGAAATTAAACGTTTTGACCGCAAGTCAATTTTATAACAATACGGGCATTACAACGTCGTCCAGTGGCAGTGGCAGGAAAACATGCAACATAAGATTGCTACCAAACTACCACCGTACACACATACACACAAGGGACACCAACAAATACAAAAGGATATTACAATTTACACGCTTACGATCTTCAGTGTAAGATGAATAACACAAATGTAAGAACAACAACAAAAAGCAATATCAAGAGAATATGTAGTTCGATTGTGTTACTTAACGAACGAATCAGAGTAGAGTGCAACAGGTAACAAGTTGAATCGGCCTACATATCTCCTAAGCCAATCACAACAAAGGCTTAAACACCAGCTCTGCGTGGCTGGATGGATGATGAGTATAAATTGTGCTGCAGGATGCTGAAAAGGTTACAGTTCACAAAGATCCTTGAGTGCAGCACAACGTCACAGTTACAGTCGCAGTATCGTCAAAGAATCACACTCTCAACATGTTATCCTCCAACGACTTTACCGAACAGTTCTATTTTCCCCAAAATTTTCAACCTTTGGATCAACAGAAGAATTTCAACTACAGCTTCGACAGTGGTTTAAGTTCCGACCACAGTACAAATTCCGTGCAGCTCACAGCCACTTTGGCTAATGTGGACTTTAATCTCTATAATTTGGATGACTTTCATAGCAACGATTCCATGTCCGATTCAAATGCAAGTCAAGAATTGTCTGCAATGGAAACACCAGTCAACAACACAACATCGACGCATGAATTGGAAAATTTCTACAACTCGTATCAACATGATGATAGTCCAACCAAGTATTGGAGTGCTACAACAACGACGACACCTTGTTCAGCAACAACAATGGCACCTCAAAAACCACGGCCCTATGATGTTAAATCTTCTCGTTATAATCAACATACCCCACACGCCTTGAACTCACACCACAAGAGCCAAAGTAGAAACACAATGTCGAAAGCTCCTCTGTTGGATGTAAGCAATAGTTCCAGCGGATCTTCTTCAAAATCATCTTTAAATTCTTCCTGCTCCCATGAAGTTTTGCGCAAGCGACGCTTGGCCGCTAATGCCCGAGAGCGTCGACGCATGAATAGCCTGAATGATGCTTTCGAAAAGCTACGCGATGTGGTTCCATCTTTGGGTAATGATCGTCGCCTCTCTAAATATGAGACTTTACAAATGGCCCAAGCTTATATTGGAGATTTGGTTAAATTGTTGACACGGGATTATTGAAATAAGCCAAAATCAAGCTTTGTATATTTTCTAGTGTTTAAGTGTTATTTTAGCTGAATAATGTTGTAATATGTATTGTTGATAATAAAATAATTTATGAAAAGAGATTTGTCGCTGTAGCTGATATTATAATCTTTGCGTTTTTTTGCGAATACATCTTGGACAAAGGATATCACTCAATCTAGTTTAACTGTTCTAAAACAGATTTAGTCTAAAGATGCCAAGGATCTTAGTCGTTTCCTTTAGAGAATTACACTTGTTTCTTATCAAACATAATATGTGTATCATTACACAGTACAACATTTTTCAGCTCATTGATTTGGGACTCAATTCAAAGAACTACACGTAAAAGTAGCCCCAAAAAGAAGAAGTTCTGCATCATTCGTTTTGTTAAGTTACATGCCATAATAATTTAATATCGATTTGAAGTTAGTAATACGAGAATTTGTCACTTTTTAGGCTCTTTAGTTATATTGTTATATGGAGTCCCAAAATCATGTGTTGTACTGTGTTATAGCAAAAGTTGATCTGTCCGTTTTTTTGTTTTTTTTTTGAGAAATGGAATTTTTTCTCGTTGTGAACTTTTAGAATAAGTTGGTAAAGAATGATATGTCAAGGTTAGGTTAGGTTAATTTGGTAGCCGCCGTCACCATATCTTACTTGAGTCCTACTGTAGGTCCTGTTGTGATACCATTTTAAATTCTCTTGCCAATTATTCCTACTCTATGTGGTCTACGACGCTCACAAGCCATTTTGTTGCTTTGATAAACGCATGGATGTTGCGCAGATCACCTACTGATAGACAGGTACTGTCCATAAGTGTTCGATGACCAAACTTTTCACATCTCAGGTCACCAAAAGCAGAACAGTGACATAGAAGATGCCCCGTGGTATCTCTTTCTTTAACATTGCAGCTTCTACAAATATCGTTGTAGGAAAGTTTCAACATCTTAGAGTGTTTAACAATCGGCTAATGATCGGTTATTACAGCTAAAGGGTTTTCCAATAAGAGGTGTTATTTTGGTATTCAAAGAAAAATGATTTTTTTTTAGATAAATGATCGGATGTTTATTTCCTAATAAAGAGGAAGGTATGCCAATATCAGCCAATGGAGCACGCTTACAGGTCCATATCCTTTACATGAAATTTTACATAACCAAATCGCAAAGTGGCTGCCCTCGATAACCTCACGAATTTATCTTTGGGGCCTTGAATCGACGCTGGGCTGTTGGCGTAGACCTTATTTTTTACGTGGCCCCAAAGGATGAAGTCGCAAGGTGTTAAATCACAAGATCTCGGTGGCCAATTGTGATCACCTCTTCGAGTGATAACACGGTCCGGAAACTTTTTCCGTAAAAGATAAATGGTTTCGTTGCTTGTGTGGCACTTAACGCCGTCTTGTTGAAAGTAAACGTTGTCCAGATCAATACCATCCAACTCCGACCATAAAAAATCATTCACCTAATGACCCCGCCGAACCTTAAACCTCACCAAACAGTCACACGTTGAGGATGGAAAGGCTTCTCAATAATAACTCTTGGGTTTTCCGAGCCCCAGATGCGACAAAATGATTTTTCGATGAAATTCCGGATCATTTTCATGCATTTCAAGGACCCAATTAGCAAAGACACGACGTTAGTAAAGATCGGCCGGCTTGAGTTCTTGTGTTAACTGAACTTTATAAGCCTTAAGACCCAAGTCTTTATGCAAAATACGGTGTAATGACGTTTGTGGAATACCCAACTCTAAACGACGAGGAATAGACAAACCTGGGTTTTCTTTAACACTTTGGGCTACAGCAGCAATATTCTCAGTTGTTTTTGAGCGACGTGCACGGGTTTTATTCTTCACATTACTAACTTGTCCCAACAGTTCGAATATTTCCACCAATTTCTGTATTGCGGTCCGACAAGTTGCTTTACGACGACCAAAAAATGCTTTAGTTTTGCGAATTGTGACTGCAAAGATTTTCACCATTTTTGTAGTGAATTTTAATAATTTCAATGCGTTGTTCAAGCGTGTATCGTTCCAGTTTTAGTAATGGCGTAGTTTCTACTTGTCAAATGTCAATAATGTCACAATAACACCTCTCATTGGAAACCCCTTTATGATATTCCTTAAATGGACTCTAAACAGGTTCAGCGAAAATCGTGTCCTCTGTATATCCAAGGTAGGCCAAATCTGTTAAGTCGCTGTGCAAGTGAGTTCTCCCTCCTACTTTACTATCAGTAAGTTAATGAATATTGACGGCCAGTACATCCTGATACTGAATTTGCTTTACTGATATTCTAATGGCCGCTATTTTGGCCTGAACAATGCTAATCGACCGTTGCAAATTCAACTCCTTTGAAAAGATTTCACAGCCCGCTCTTTCTCTTAATTTCGATCAGGCCGTAAAAATTAAATTCTCGTTATCATCATACAGTGAAACTTCGATATTACGAACTTCGTTATAACGAAAAACTCAATATAACGAATTTTTAGCTGAGACCCTTGAAAAAACCTTTTTATTGCAAAGTTTTTCATACAAAAATGCTCTATAGCTATAACGAAAAAATTCTGATCTATAAAGCCTCTATATAGCGAAGTATTTTTTCAAAAGCCTCTATACAACGAAATTATAATTGAGTAATACATACATATAACATTTTAAGTGTGTAAGTCATTATCAAAAGCCTCTACATAACGAAGTCTTGAACTATAGTCTCCATACAACGAAGTCAGAATAAAGCATAAAGCAAAATTAAATTTAAAGCAAAACAGGGAATTCCCTTTTAAAACCAACGAAAGGTAAATGTCTTTGCAGGTTAATATGTAAAGCGCCACAAATTACATAGTCAGTTCTGTTTTGGTTCTTTGTCAAAATGAGTGTATTAAAGCGTAAATCAATTTCTATATGAGAAAAAACAAACAAAAATTACACAATATTTTACTAAAATGTAATAAAATAAAAAAATAATAAAAACTTAATTTTTAATTTACCTCTTAAATAGTTAATTTTTATTATTATACTAGTATTTTCGTGTAAAATAGAATTCGGACAAAAAAAAACTATAGTTATAACGAATTTCTTTCGTATTTCTTTAAATTTCGTTATACCAAGGTTTCACAATGCATATGTATAACGAATCAATAGCTATAACGAAGTATTTTTCGGTCCCCTCTAGATTCGTTATATCGAAGTTTCACTGTAGTAAGATTTTTCCTTAATGTAGCTCTTAAAACCCATATGGAAAACAGGTTCTGGTACAGTGTAATGTGTGTGACTCCTTATCTTGATTAAGTCCAGAATTTTTCTTCGAGTGAATAGCACCAGTTCCGTTATACTCGGGTTTACACCCAGTTTAGTAGAAGTTTCAGCGCAGATTTTAAAAGCATTGGCATTAGTGTAGGATTTCTTATGCCCTTTGGGATTAAATAAAATTTTGTAGGTTGTCCATCTGGTTCGAATATGCGACAGCTTCAGACAGGCTTTGAAGATCGTTAGAAGCCAGGGTGTCAATATGTCAATGTTCTTCTGTAGATCAGCGGGAATAATTCCATCGGGTCCCGGTGATTTAAAAGAGTGGAAACTGATAGCCTATGTTCTGTAATCGGTATGCCTAGAGATGGGAAACAGGTAAATAAAACTTAATTTCCCTTTGCACCCCATGAATGAGGTATGGGATAGCTTCTCGCGTTGTTGTGAATTAACACGCTTTTTATTTTTAGATTCACAACTAACGGCACCTACTTATTTATCGACGAATGCGAACGTCACTGTTTTGAGAAGCTCTTACTAGACACGACGATTGAATCGACGCTTAATACTGCGAAGTTGCTGTCAAACAACATTCGAGGGGAGCCGACAATGAAAGAAAATTTTATTTATTTTTTCTTTTAAGATGACTGGAGCCAGGTTTGAACCTGCGATCTCCCGCATGGTAGTCGCGTGTTCTAACCACTATGCCACGGCCGGTCCCGGGAAACAGGTAAATACCTGGGTATAAATGAGGTAAAAATGGGTAAATACCCGGGTATTTACCAAAAGTATGGGTATACACTATCTTCTAGAAAATTTGGTGAACAACCACATTGTGCAATGAAATTTAATTATTTTCAAATAAAATTGTTTTAAAAAATGTTTACAAAATAGTTGGACCACAACCACTTACAGCATAGAGAGAATGTTGTCATTGGAAGTGGAAGGTTCTTACTCATATAAATAAGCTGAATTAAAGATTTTATCTTCGGTCAGTACAATTCTTATGAAAGTATCTTTTTGTCGTACGTTTTTATTGAAGAGAACAATTTATTGTACCAAAAATTACACTTATTGCACCAAAATTTCACTTTATTATAACTAAAAGTACATATATTGTACCAAAAAGTACTTTTATTGTACCACGAAGTACACTGTATTATCAAAATGTACATTCTATTGTATCAAAAAGTACAACTTTTGTACCAAAACGTACATTTACTGTCTTTACTGTCCCTGCTAAAAAAGATTTCACCAATATTAGCTACACTTGTAAATACATATCTTTTTTACAATAATCATATAATCCAATTTGTTCAAGTTTTATACAGTTTAATTTAATTTAATCCACTTTTTTGATATTTATTTGGAAATCATCAAAATTATTGTATCACGTTTCAACTGATTGAAATAACTTATTGCCTACTGCAACATTTCAAATGATTTTTATAAATAGATTTTTTTCCTAGTATTTGTTGGGTATTGATCCGTAAATACCAAATAAAATCCTATCTCTAGGTATGCCGAAAATATCAATAATATAAATGTCCGAGTTTCCTATAAACTGGTAATCACCTCCCGTAGTAACTTATAGATCTCTTGTATGGTAGGAGCATTGAATTGCATCACAGTGTATAACAGATGATTGACGAAACATATGCGGCACTGGATATGATATTGAACCTGAAGATCCTGCAACACCATGTCCTATCCATTGTGGCTTAAAGCGTGATAAGAATACGAGAAGCTAGCCACTAGTGGCAATCGGGATCAATTCACCCATCGATACTGTTATGGTTCGGCAGACATGTGGCATTCGAAGCAGGACTTCACAGCGGAACAGACTATTCCGACCGATGGATTTTTCATCACGCTCGGAGATAGTTATCCTGGATAGAGATGACTGTCTTTATGTACTGACAGCCATCGGAACAGGATCAGTTGTCTTCAACGAGGATCTGAATTGCAGCCTACACTTCCGATCGGTTAAAGATTTCAGTGTTTTCTAAGGCGGAGATCTTCGCCGTTATGAAGTCTGCGGAAATACTATTGGCAATGAATGTGGAGGAAACCGTCACAACACCTCTCCGACTGCGTAATATCACAAGATATTTGGCCAAAACTGGATGGAAGATGACAATGATCACGTTTGGCCAGGATAGAAGGGTTGGGAGGCGACTAAAAATCAGGAGATTGTGACGTTAGCGTCCTTACAAGATCCTTACGATGACTAAAATAGTCTGTGTGACGATGAGGAGGAAATATCTGTTATTTTCACAGATAACCGCTTATCTCACCTTTTGTCGATTTTGGTCTAATGATGGCAAATTGCATTATTTTTGGCAGTCTTTCTAAGTGTCGAATTATTTTCCCAAAATAATGTACCGTTACAAATTGCTAAAAACTATTTTAACTGAAGTTAAAAATTTATAATTGTTAGATCATTACAAACAATTTTATGTATAAATTGACCCGGTAGGTGGCGGTGGGCTAAATTTATACCGAAAGTTTGAACGAATGAACCAATTTAACTAAAAGTTAGAATGTATGTTTGTTTGATCATGAGAACAAAGCATAGACCCGGTTTGTGGCGCTGGAGTGGACTACTTTCAAAAATGTATATTAATGGTCCTATTTTACTCAAACAGTATGTTAAACATCTTTGTGTTGAACGTATGGACTAATTTACCTGAAATTCAGAACTTATTTTTATTTGATCAAAAATTGTATGTACAAATGGATTTATACCGAACATTTACCGAATGTTCAGAGAAATTTAAAATGTAGGACATGAGAACAATTTTTTTTATAAATTGACCCAGTAGATGGCACTTGAGTGGACTTATTTCGAGAATAGAAGAAATAACTCTTTCAAAGATGGTACACGGCACTACAGATATGAAGGTTCAGACTAAATTTAGACAAAATTTTTATTTTCGATATTTAGGAGAGGTGGCGTGGCACAAATGTATTTAGTCGTAAATAAATGAATTTTGATACACAGATGGTACAAAGCAGTACACATATGAATATATTGTAGGAACATTTATTTTCGATCTCAGGGCGAAGACTGTATAGCGTGGCGACGACAGCCTTCCCTACAATCTACTTAGTGTAAACTTTAACAACTGTTTAACATTTGATTATACATGTAAAATGTGGTAAGTGTATATGGGGTTTCCATTCGTATGTTCTTGGACAACTTTACCATTTGTGTCCTTAGAGCTTGGTGCATATCGTAGTTATGTACCAAGCTTTCTGCTCTGGTACTTTGGGAGATCGAAAATATTAACTTTAATATTCTAAACAATAGAACTTATAGAAAGCATGTGTGTTTTTGTGGAAACTCCATAGCGCATGTTATGTATTTTTTTTTACAAATATATATGAATCAATAACTTTGGAAGCAGGACAAAGTTTGAATATATCAATTTCCAATTATAAGATAACAAATGTATCACTGTTTTACCTTACATTTAAATTTAAAATTTTTAGAGATCAAACAATAAATATAATAATGAAAAACATTGAATTAAAAAAAAATTATGTCTGGTGTGTTTTTGTTTTTATCGGCTGTAATCGCATACAGCGCTGCAGCGCTAGATTATAATTGCTGTCTTTGATCCAATCCCTACACTCTACGCGTTCGTTATGTTTTATTTAAAAACCAAAATATCTTCTAGAAAAAGTGTATGGCAGAACAACGTTTGCCGGGTCATAAATAAAACCTAGATTGCAGCCATTTTGGTCTTTGGATATCACTATTTTTTATGATAGAGGACGGGTATTTGATTAAAAAAAATTTGAATAAAAATTTTATGGAGTGGATTTTTTTAAAAAAAAAATTTATACAATTTTTTTTCGCCGTATGTGCCTTTGCTTTTTGACCTATAATTCATGTTAAAGTAGGGCAATGAGGCCAGAAGGGGTACCAAATTAATTGGAATCAAATTGCCAACAAGAAATATGTCACTAAAACTTAAAAATTTTAATAATTTTGAGGTACTGGCTGAATACATGTGAAAAATTGTATTTTTTTCATGAAAAATAGCGTTTCTTTTTTTTATTTTTAAAATCAGGAAAAATCGAAAACTCGAGATTAAATTTATTTGAAACCTTATGCATAAAGCAATCACCTTAACAAACAAATTAGTATTGCAGAAGAGAATCTATGGACTGGTTAAAAAGTAATGGTCTCGAAGTTTTTAAAAAAATTCCGCTCCATAAAAATGTTTTTTTAATTTTTTTTTCTTATTAAGAAACCCGTCCTCTATCATAAAAAAATAGTGGCATCCAAAGACCAGAGAAAAAATAGTTATTTGTAAAGTAGTGTTATCAATATAAATTTTTTATTGTATAAAATATCTATTATTTTTCAATCTTTCAATACCTATTCTGAAATAAACACAAAAAATATGAATAATTTTTTCTAACCTTTTAATTTAAATGTATTTTTTGCATTACGACCCCCTATTCTGTAAAATTAAAAAATTATTGCTATTTTCATATATTTTTTTTTATAAAATAGTACTTCCTTTCATCTTTAATTTAATTTCGAAATAGAAGAATTGAATTATTTTTAACCAATTCAAAGTACACATAGCTTAAATAGCATCTTTCAAATCGACCTTAAAAATGTAGCAACGCAAAAACCCGTGTCCCACTACTGCTTAAAAATTAGATTTTTCTATTATGCATCATTAATTAAATTAAAAAAAAAATACCAAGCATAAATAAATATATATTGTGAAATTAATGTCTACGTACCTCCTCCTTGTATGGTCGGTTGGTTGCGGCACTTACATCTACTATCCCTTTAATGAAAATCTTCACTGGTGTTTGGCGGTTTATCTGTAGAACGTGTGTGTGTGTTTGTTTTGTATTTCCTCTTTCGCTTATCGTTGGTTTTGACAGTTGTGTATGAGTGTGTGTAATGGGTTTGGTTGTGCATATCCTTGAAATGATATACATTAAGAGTGGGCGTTATGAAAAACAATCAAAACACATCCGTATAAAGGAGCAAAAGCCGCCGCCGCTGAACATAATTTGATGCGTGCCGTTTAAAGTCAAAAACGGACCAAAACACAACACACACAACTGGTTTGATGACGACATTCACTTCCTATCCTCCCACATTTCCGTAGAGCGAGGCATAGAAGAACATGGAAAAACAAACTCCTTGCCTAGGGGTCTGCTTAAAAAACAAAAAACTAAATTATCAGTTAACAAGAGTTGTTACCATAATAATGACTAATCATGTAAAGAAACGTACCATTTAAATCAGGTAAAAAATACAACTTTCTAATTAGATTTTATTTCAGCACTACATAGAGATATCTTAGATGCTCCGTGTAGTCTAAAACTATTTGCAATATATTATGTACAATTTTCAACAGATACATAAAGTTATTGGCTTAATCTTATACCTATAAATAGTTTGTCTTACAATTTATCTTATTTAAAGTATTGAAGTCGTAATTTAAACAAGTTGTTGTTTTTTCTTTTTAAAAGTTATTAAAACAAACTGTAATAATGGTCTAATATCTACACAAATTTAAAGATGAGGTCTTATAGAAATATACATGAATTATTCTATATATACATTAACTATTAATACATATATAACAACTAATGCTACATATATCTTTAATATAAAGATTTTGAATCCAAATTATTCGATTTTTTTACAGATTCCATAAATCAGACATTAAAATAAAAAAAGAGAATTTCGTTTATTTGTGGTCAAGAACTCAATTGTAACATATAATATAACGATAATACATGGTATCAGACTTTCTAGTGCGGTCGCACTTAACCCTAAACTAGTCACCAATTAATAACTACTTAAAACATAGAATTCTAAAAACACTTATTAGGAAGTCAGTGAGTGGATACGATATTAAATCGGTTTGTAAACACACTAGTTGAAATTTCAAATATTTAGAAAAAATAAAGCTTCAAATTTTGTGTTGAATTAAAGTAATAGTATATTTGCCAAGTAACTTTGTAAACCTATTTCCGAACAGTTTGAGACTTATATATGAATGTTTCTAAACACTGCGCAGTGAAGATCAATTAACTCCCAAAAAAAAGTGTCAAACGGTTTAAAATACAAATTTATTTATCAAAGAAAAAACGACGAGACAACAACGAAATTAAATAATCAAAAAAAAATCATTCTTTTTCTTTTTGATATTTATTTCTTTTTGCCACTTGTATGATTTTTTACTATGAAGAAACACCGAAATGAAGTTATCAGCCATGTTCTGGAAAACAATTCGGTTTGAAAACAGAGCAAAATCAGTACAAAATGTTTTAAAAAGGTATTACCTTTTTACCGATTTTGCTTTCTGTTTTCAAGCCGAATTGTTTTCCAGAATATGGCTGTATGTATACACACAAAATAATTTTTTTTTAAATTATTTAAATTTTTATTTACCTTTTTAAGCCATTACTTTTTAGACATGGATGTTAACAAAAATTTTAAGTTCATGGTTCAAGAAAAATATATAAAAATTTAAAAAATTCTTTAGCGAACATATTTTTTTATAAAATAATACATTTATAAGGTCCTAGAGACAATTTTGAGTAGAGAAGTGTATACCTGGTAAGCGCTCTACATGACTTCCATACAAACACCTTTTGAGAGTTTCCTAGCCAAAAAAAAAACTATTAAGTACTAAATACACTAGAGCCCTACACAAGTGATCTGGAAATGTTTTCAATACTACTTCTCTTTTTTTGTATGTTAATACATGTGATTGTTTTGTATTTGAGTAATTCCATAGGAATACATTACATTACACATACATTTTTCGGTCTTCTCTACGAATTTGATGAAATTTTGCAAAGGTGTACGTTAAAGTGCGCAGAAAAGTACTTTGTTTTTAAAAAAATGTGATTTGGCTGTATGCAAATTTTTTTGAGGAAATGCAAATCTGTTTTTTGTAGTGGTTTGCTGTATGGCTCTACTTTTCGCAATAAAATAATACGATTTTTAATTTTTTTTTAAGTTAAAAAATCATCGTAAAATTTAAAACAAAAACTTGAACCAATTTCAAGAAAAAATCTACCTAAAATGGATGATTATAATTTTTTTTTGCTTTTGGCCGATTAATGTTATTTTTTGTATTTATAAGTGTTAGAACGCCAAATGTTAATGAGATTTTATACCAATTAACACAATTAACACATTAAATTTAATAGGCTACATTAAAAAATCTTAATTTGTTAGTCATCTATTTCATTTTTTTTTCTCAAGAAGTTGAAGAGACACCATCATGAAACTTACTAGGGGCTCAAATACAATATTATCTACTATGAAAAAAATTAAGGTGAATTTTTTCTTAAAAATGGTTTTAAGTTTTTATTTTAGATTTTAAAAAAATTAAAAAATCGTACTTTTTAATTGTGAATAGTGGAATTCTTCAGCAAGCCATTTGCTCAATCCTGACCAAAGTTTAAAGATTTTTTAAAAAATGTCCCAAAATTTTTACACGGCCAAATCCCATTTTGTTTTTATAAAAAAGCACTTTAATGTAAATGTCTGCAAAATTTCATTAAATTCGGAGAGAAGATCCAAAATTTATGAGATCAGTTTCCATGTAATTACTTATTTGTATTATACGAAAACGTACTTTTATTGTACCAAATAGTAAAATTTATTGTACCAAATAGTGCAATATATTGTACAAAAAAGTACTTTTATTGTACCAAATAGTACAATTTATTGAAAAAGAAAGTACTTTTATTGTAAAAAAAGTAAAATTTTCTGTATCTAATAGTACAATTTATTGTACCAAAAAGTACTTTTATTGCGTCAAAAAAAAACTCATTGTACCAAATAGTTAGTTATTTTACCAAAAAGTACTTTAATTGTACCAAAGAGTACTATTCTTGTAACAAAAAACGCTTTTATTGTACTAATAGTACAATTTATTGTACCAAAAAGTACTTTTATTATACCAAAGAGTACTTTTACTATACAAAAAGATATTTTATTGTACCGAATAGAACAGTTTACTGTACCGAATAGAACAGTTTATTGTACCAATAAGTACAATTTATTGTATCGAAAAGTTCAATTTACTTTTATTGTATCAAACAAAACATTCATTGTACCAAACAGTACAGTGAATTGTACCAAAAAGTACTTTTATTGTACCAATGAGTACTTTCATGTTACCAAAAATACTTTTATTGTACTTTTATACTACAATTAATTGTACCATAAAGAACTTTATGGTATTTGTACCAAATAGTACAATTATTGTACCAAAAAAAATTTATTGTACCAAATACTATAATTACTTTTTTATACCAAAAAGTACAATTTACTGCACCAAATAGTAACATTTATTGTACGAAAAAGTACTATTATTGCATCAAAAAAAAACTTATTGTACGAAATAGTATAGTTAATTGTACTAAAAAGTACTTTTATTGTACCAAAAATTATTTTTTTTACCAAAACTTACATTTTCTGTACCAAAGAATAATTTTATTGTACCAAAAAGAGCTTTTATTGTAGAATAAATTACAATTTAACGTACCAAATAAAACGAATTATTGTACCAAAGAGTACTATTCTTGTATTAAAAAAATACTTTTTATTACACAAAAAAAACTATTTCATTGTACCAAATAGTACAATTTATTGCTCTAACTAGTACAGCATATTTTACCAGTAAATACAAGATATTGTATCAAAAAGTACTATTTACTGTACCAAATAGTAAAATTTATTGTACCAAAAATTACTTTTATTGCATCAATAAAAACATTTATTGTACAAAATAGTTTAATTTTTTGTACCAAATAGTACAATTCATTGTACCTACTAGTACAGTATGTTTTACCAATAAGTACAATTTATTGTATCAAAAAGTACAATTAACTGTACCAAATAGTTTACTGTACCAAATAGTATAATTTATTGTACCAAAAATTACTTTTATTATACCAAAAAAACATTAGTTGTACCAAATAGTCCAGTTAATTACTTTTATTGTACCAAATAGTACTTTTATTGTTCCAATGAGTACTTTCATTGTACCAAAAATTACTTTTATTGTACCAAAAAGTACAATTTACTGTACCCAATGGTACTATTTATTCTACCAAAAAGTACTATTATTGTACCAAATAGTAAAATTATTTGTACCCACAGGTAAATTTTTTCGTATAAAAGACTTTTATTGTACCAAAAAGTTAAATTTATTGTACCAAAAGGTACTTTTATTGCACCAAAAAGTACTTTCGTTGTACCAAAAATTCTTTTAATTTTACCTGAAAGTACTTTTATTGTATCAAAAAAATCTGCTGTTGTACCATAAAACAGTTTGCTTCTCCACAAAAAAAAAATAAAATAGCACTGTCACTCTATTTTAGCAGAATAAGAAAAGACTGACTTAAAACATTCGAATGATTTACTGCACTTAATGACATTGCAACCAGTTATAATTGTTTTGGTTTTGAGAGAAGAGAGCTTATCGCGAGCAAGAAGTTCACTAATTGTTTCACATTAAAGTATAACTGTTATTTTGGCCAAGAAAGTCTTGCAAGCATTGCTCACTATAGTAGATCATTTTTTGTCTTAGTAAAGCAAATACATTTGTGCAGGGCTCTAGTATAGACTATTTTTTTGCGTGTTTGATTGATTATGATGTATTTAAACATGCTCCATGTCCACACAATATTTTAAAGTGGTACGATCAAATATATGGATTTTATGGACGAAATTTAATAGACTCTTACTACAAGTTTGTTCTTTTGAATGCAGTTTTTTTACTTCCTCTGAGAATAATAAATTTGTTAGTTAGGGCCGTTTGCATTTCAGATGACGATATGTTCTATGCTCATACAAAGCCATTTGGTAGTTTTTTCTCTTTACCTTAGATTTAAATTAAATAGTTTGGCTTAATTATTTTCGATTTCCGGAGAAACAACAGTATATAGAAGAATAGTTTGTAAAGGGTAGAAGTAGCTGGGAGGAGAGCAAAGACAAAAAGCAAAATACTAAAAAAATGTTTTTATTTTTTAGCGTTGAGACTGGTTAGAGATAAAACTTTTTTTTTTTGTAATTTTCGATTTTGTGACATAACGATATTTTTTAAAGTTTGTATAAGCCAGTAGTAGCTGGGAAGGTGGTGTAACAAGAGAGACCACAAGAAAAAAAAAAATTTTTTTCCCATTACATCCCATGGAGGGATAGGGGAGAGCTTCTCGCAATCAATGTGCTGTGCGCTTTCTATTTTTTAGACACACTGATTGGGACCTACAGTTTTACACCGGTTCCGAACGGAATTGAGAAGCTTTTTCATGGCTAATTATACTCGATAGTGTCGCCGGCACTAAGCGAGGTGACCGTCGTCGAAAGAAATGTAAAGTGGTCTGACCGGGATTCGAACCCACGATCTAATGAATAACAGGCGCGCACGCTACCCATTACACCACCGACGGCCACAGAGACCACAAGAACAATTAAAAAAAACACAAAAATTTGTTTGCAATACGACTAGTTGGAAATTTCATATTTTTGGGAAATGGCAGAAGATAGAAGAACTTCTTGTATAGGTAGTAGTAGCTGGGAAGATACTCTAAAATGCGAAACAAAACGACAAAACGAAAAAAATTTTACGTTAAATTTCGTTTTTTGAAATTAATATTTTTAATATCCGGAGAAACGGCTATACCATGGACTCTAAAATTAAGAAGAAATGTTTCCGGAAAGGTGGAGCTCTACTCAAAGTTTCTGCAGCTTCAGTTAAAGCAGTAAAGTGGTAGATTTGCGTTGTATTGTTGTACTCTAGATAAAGTCGCTCGATAAAGAAGAAAAAAGTTATACCGTTCATCACTCAGTTTCGTTGTTTGTCCGAAGAGAATGTGAATACATTAAAATTTTTTTTGATCCGTTTATCCTACGACCTCTCTATATAGTATTCGTTATGCTGTATCGTAATTTGATATATGTACATTAGGGCGTTTCACTAAAAAAATTTTGCAACTCTTGAAGCGGAATATTACAGCTTGGGATCTAAAAGAATTTCGGAAATTTTTTGGGATTTTTTGGAGATGGGTATGGGGTCGCTGAAATTGATTTTATCAAAAAAATGAGGTTATGGAGAAAAAAATTTTATATTATTTTTTTCGGGTGCTTTTTGTTCATACAACTAAACTATTCTCTTAGCAAGGATCCGATCCCACGACAAAAAAATTATAGGTGTGAAAAATTATTATATTATGGACCACTTAGATAGTCTTAATAGTGAAAAATTATTTTTCCTAGATTTTAAACCTCGATAACTTGAAAAGTTTTCAAAATTTTTTCAAGATGTAAAATGCGTTAGAAAGATAATTGATATACCTTTATTTTGGTATATATAAGTTTATATCTTACTTGTGAAAAATGTTGCAAAAAATAAAAAATAGACAAAATAAGATATTTTTATTTTTAAATTCACACTATTTGAATTTTAAAATATTTGAAATAGGCCCTTTTTAACATAATGCATAACAAAATTCATAATGCATAATTTTGTAACCTCAAACAGTAGAAGGGTTTTTGATGAATTAAAGTTGCCCACTTCCTTTTTTCGAAAGATACACTTTTATGGGAAAATGATGGTGATTTTGTTTCTTCAAAGAAAAGAATAGAAAAACTATGTGTTGTGAATGATTTATCAGAAAGAGGCGTGGCGTCGACTACAATATATAACAAAAAAATTACAAAGAATGAGGATGATTTTCAAAACTTATTGATTAGAGTTGATAACAATCAAAAAATTATATCTAATGTTAACAAAAATGCTATTGAAAAAGCTCTTAATAAACCAATTTGAAAATACTTCCACAGTTGTTCCACATTTAGTGGTTAATGTATTGTAATTTTATATACAAATTTACTTTTTAATTTTAATTTGTTCATTAAATATGTTGATTTTGTTTATTTAATATCTTTTAATTTTGTGTGGGAATACAAATATATTGATGATATTTTTGATATTTTTATTAAAGCAATGTATTTTAGAAGTTTTTTTTTTTACTTAACCAAGAACGAAACATAATGAAATTCTTTTAATTTTCATAAAATTTGATAAATAAAAAAAAATTTCTCAAACTTCAATTTTTTTCTTATATTTTTCCAACAAGTAAAAATAAATCTATGTACCGAATGAACGGTAATTTAAAGACCTTTCCAACGCATTTTACATCTTGAAAAAATTTTGAAAACTTTTCAAGTTATCGAGGTTTGAAATCTAGGAAAAATAATTTTTCACTTTTAAGACTATCAAAGTGGTCCATAATATAATAATTTTTCACACCAATAATTTTTTGTCGTGGGATCGGATCCATAAAAAGAGAATTGTTTAGTTGTATGAACAAAAAGCACCAGAAAAAAAATTATATAAAAATTTTTTCTCCATAACCTCATTTTTTTGATAAAAATCTATTTCAGCGACCCCATACCCATCTTCAAAAAATTCAAAAAATTTTTTCGAAATTCTTTTAGATCACAAGCCTTAATATTCCGCTTCAAGAGTTGCAAAAATCGCAAAAAACGCATTTGGTGAAACGCCCTAATGTACATGTATCGAATCGAGCGGCACATCCTTATTTAAGGTTATTCAAGTGATAAATTATGTTTACTGGACATTTTTGACCTCGACGTAAATTTTAGTTTTTGATTTTTTGGCGGTGTGTTGGGTGACCTATTGATTTTTAAAACATCTATAACTTTTTTGTCTATGAATAAAAATATGGGCGATTCCATAGTCACATCCGTGACAGGTCGTACGTTTCAATGAGATAAAAAACAATGAAAAACTTGATTTTTTATTACTTCTTCATCATATTTGGTAAGAGAGACGAAATCCTCTGAACTTATGGTCCTAAAATATGAGCAAATAAAAAGGGGGACGTTACGTGACAAAAATATAAGTAATTTTTTCTTACACAAAAACACAAACTACCCAGTAGGGAAAAATACTAGTTCGGAACTAGTATAATACTAGTTTCCCATAGGGCAGTGAACTAGTTCACCTTCCATACAAGCAACTGTCTCATTTAACACGTAGTTGTCCTAGGATTGGGGGGAATTGTCCCTTTTGTACTAGAATAGAACTAGTCCAGAAATTCTAGTCGGGCGGTAGTTGATTGTCTCCTTTGAACTAGTATGGAACTACTTCAAGAAATGTTAATAATAACTAGTTATATTCTAGAAAAAATTGAGCTAGTACTGTACTAGTATTTTGAATACGAAAAAATATATAAACGACGTTCAAATGTTGGTGAAAAATACAATATTGTAATTAAATGCATATAACAATTTAATTTTTTTTTTTCATCTAAAAAATTATTAAAAAATTCCCTATTTCTTATTTATCAGCTTATAACGTTTAACTAGTTCAAAATTCGATAGTTTAGGACTAGTTCATTTTGGGAGCAGTTCACAATTCCATACTTTTGAACTAGTACGTTTTTGAACTAGTTTGACGATTCCCTACTGGGTAGTGCGAATTGAGTCGGACTTTTTTGATAAAACCATTTTTAATATGATTTGGAATATTATAAATTTGTTTTAAAATTAGCTGAACTTCAAAAACTTTTTTTAATTTATTGTACAACCTATTTTGTGAAAAAATGACGTGACGTTGCGTGATGTGACATAAATTTCCTTTTTGATATCTTATGACAAAATTATTTAAAAAAAAATATTTGCGAAATTAGGGAAAAATTGTTAATCAAGAAAGCTACATTAGAACGTCAAAAAAATTAAAATCAACATTTTGCAGCTAACTGTTCATATTTTGCTGAATTTATTGAAGTTATTTACTGTTGTAACAAATATTTTATGAAAAAAGAGCACTTGTATCATCAATAAATATGTTATTAAAAATTCATTCAGGTAACCCGATCAATAGTGCAATTTTGCAGTCCCTTTAATGATAAATGAAAATAAGATAAGCTTTGAACATTTTAATTTAATAAAATTTAAGTAAAATATTTGTCTTTACTAATACAAGCCAGAAAAAACATTTTTTTTAAACATTTAAAATCATCACGGTGCTCTTTTCTGTGGAAATACCCATATGTACTTTAAAAGCAGAATTTTCTTATTTTTTAAAAAAAAACTTTATAACTAAATATTTTCAATAAAAAAAACAACTCCAAAATGATTTTGAGAACAAAGGAAAAAAATATAAATTTTAATATACATTTTCTTAAATTTTTTTTTTATTTTTGGCATTATGTTTTAACTTTTCTGTATTTCGATTATAAATTTGAAAAAAAAAATAAAA
The DNA here is from genome assembly GCA_964034835.1 of Muscina levida. Taxonomy (NCBI): domain Eukaryota; kingdom Metazoa; phylum Arthropoda; class Insecta; order Diptera; family Muscidae; genus Muscina; species Muscina levida. The sequence goes on along the minus strand of OZ035881.1, from coordinate 115,455,014 downwards.
AAAAAGTTAATAAATATTGTTATATTTTTCGTGATAGTGTGTTTTTAGATTATTTCAAAATTTTAAATGTTTACATGAATGTAAAAAAGAAAATATTTTTACGAAATTTATTGTTTTAATTTTTAATTTTTTTTAGTATATAATCAAATAATCTTGATCCAAAAAAAAATTATTTGAAAACACTAATTTGAGTTTTAATACTTTTTACCTTTATTCTCACAATATATATATATAAAAAAACCCAAATAACAAAGACATTTTCTCAAAAAAATTTAAGTTTTAAAATTTAAATGTTTTAATTTTAAATTGATTATTTTTTTTAATTTTTGTTTTAAATATAACATTGTGAATACAAATAGTAAATTCTGTTTTATGTTACTCCCGAATTCGCAAATAACTGGTCGCAGACCTTAAATTACCATTAGTGAGGGGTACAAAAAAAATCCGGTGAGGCACTCCTTTTTATTTTAACCAACCTTTTACAAAACCGAACCGATATAAAAAATAATAAGTTATTGCAGATTTTAAAATAGCCAAAGTTTGAGCGGGGTTAAAGTTTTTTAGCTCCTACATCCAAGTTTAGGAGGCAGAACTCAAGAACGACTAGTCCAATTGTAATAAAACAAAAATCCAAAATTAAGGAAAAGAAAATTAAAATTCACTTCGTTCTTGAGGTTACGTTAACATTTATTTCGTTAACATTTTATATCGCTAATAAAAAATAATCACTTTCGAATTGGCATTGAATTATCTCACGACTTGAATTTGTACTTTCCAGCCTTGTAAAACTAAAACATTATAAGAAGTTTAGATCACTTCAATGTCTTCCGCATTCTATTGTACTGCTTTGCTAATCTAGTTACGCTTGATCTTCCTTTTAATTTGTACATCCCCTATTTCTATTAACGATAAGAATTTTGCGACATTTTTAACAAAGGCGCACTAAATTTTAGCATTTAACGATTCGGATAACCTTAAAATTTAGAAAAGGAAGCAAAGTTTTCTATGTCGATTGTGTTTTAATTTAGTTCACGTTATAGGGCTTTCCTATCGTGTTCATGCTACGGAGAAGTCAGTGTAAAAAAATTATCTTGAACATAAGCTTTTCACTAAGGTGTCCTTATTTTTATTTTTTAGATTTTGTGAGGTTATGTTAAAAAAAAAAAATAATCGTTTAGATTTGTAAAGGGTTAGGCTAAAAAACAATTGACAAAATTATGGTCTCGGTCGGTTGAAAATTTACATGTCACTCGCGGTTTGAAGTTTTGTGAAAACTAGGTTAAATTTTTTGTTTTTAAAATTGAAAAAAAAAAATTTTTAAATGTATAGCAAACCTCATTATTATAATATAAAAAATTTTAAAATCGAAAAAAAACAGATTATTTTGGAAAATCGAAAAAAAAATTAAAATTTTCGTCAACTTTTTTAACCTAACCTCACACAAAACTAACCGTTTTTTGAAACAGATGAGTTTCAGTTCTCCCATACATTGAGGGTCCATCTTAGCGTTTACACAAGAAGGTATATTTGTTACCGCGAGTCTTCTATAAATAAATATGTGTAATTTCATGGGAAGCGATCACATAAACTAAGATTCTTCTCTCCAAATTTCATGAAATTTTACAAACATGAAAGAATTAGTAATTTTTAAAAAAAAATTCAGATTTGGCCGTATAAAAACTTTGGGAAAAAAAACATTTTTAGGAAAAACCCACATTCAATTTTTTTTCTGGGGGCCTCATCGAAGTTTTATCTAATGTAGGTAAAAAAATTCTTAAAATTGGTATTAAATTTGTATTTAAAATTTAAAAAATATATATTAAAAAATTTTACTATCTTGTTGCGAATAGTAGAATCCTTCAGCAAGCATTTGCATTTCATCAAACCAGATCAAAATTAGAAGAATTTTTAATAAAATTTCCAAACATTTTCATACGGACTAATCACATTTTTTTTGTTTTTAAGTATTAATTCTTTTTCATCAAACTGGGAGAGAAGACCGATATGCATATGCATCATTTTTGGCTTACGGTGCATTTTTTTCGCTATGAAAAAAGTTTTACATATTTATCTATTATTACCCAAATTTGAAATTTGAAGCCTAATGTTGCATTTGGAAACATTGGAATCTGGGGACTTTTAAGTTCAATCCAAAGTACAGACGAGTTTACCCAACAATAACACAGTACAACAAATGATTTAGGGACTCAATTCTGAGAACTGCACGTAAAAGTAGCCCCAAAAAGAAGATGTTCTGTCAAGTTACATGCCATAATAATTTAATATCGGTTTGAAGTAAGTAAGTTTCGTATAGGGGAATTTGTCACGTTTTAGGCCTTTTTGTTATATGGTGGCGTATGATTATCGTAAGTAATATTACATGTAAATCATACGCCACGGAGTACAAACGTTTTATTGTAACTGCTACAAAATAAACCAAGTTAAAAATCATTTGATAATGGAAAAGTTGCTTATGTAGGCTACTTTTGGGGCTACTTTCACGTGCAGTTCTCAGAATTGAGTCCCAAATCAATGAGCTGAAAAATGTTGTACTGTGTAATTTTAGATATCGTCAACTGAAAGTGAGGGCGTAGCTGTAGCTACTTCCAAGGTGTTCGTGAACAACCTAGAGTCCCTACTCGAAAGGGCACGTTTTAAATGTGCCCAAAACATTTTTAAGCCCTTTCTTTACAAAGATTTACATGAACGCCTTTATAAAATTCGAATGGTACAAGAATAATAGCCTCAAGATTATAATCACGCTCCCTACAGTAGAGTTGTAATGAAAAGTGAAGAACATTTTGATTTGATGACTCTTTGCGGGGAACCGATGAAGTTATAATAGAGCAGTAATAGCTGGGAACGTGCTCTAACCAGGATAAACGAAAGAAATATTAGAAAAAAAATTGTTTTGCTCTTTGACTGGTTGTCTTATCATTTTACATTGCGACTGATTGGAAATTTATTATTTTTGGTTAATTTTGGCTTACAATTAAGCAATATAAAAGTCGAAATTATGCCCGCGGGCTAATTCATTACGAGACAGCATAGAATTTCGTCAGGATCAATGAACCAAAATAGCCACGAAACTAAATAGAACCCATAAAGGACAATTAAGGGCCGACACATGATTCAATTTTTGTTCGTAACGTAAGAGATATAAATATCAAGATTATACCCACGGGCTAATTCATAACAAGACAACATAAACATATGGGACAACTATGGGCAGCTAATCCATATACAATCGGCCTTATTCCCGTAGTCGTCGTCGACGCAAAACGACATCGTCTTGTGACGACGATGTAAAATCGGTATTCTCGTAGTCGTTTTCGATAACTATCGGTAACTGTTGACACAAATTTGGTATTCTGTAAGGAAATGTGCCGACGACGTTGAATCGAAACGACTCTGAATCTGTCGTCACAGGTGTTAGTAACGACTTTAAACAATTTGAAGGAATAATTTTAGTTTTTATAAATTTAAAAAAGATTTTGTTTGATGACGCCAAGAATGAAAATGTCGAGTAACTAATAGGGGTTTGGAAACAAAATCTCTTATTGGTACAAGGATTTCGGAGAGAAACAGTTCCATCTAATTTAAGGGGCAATGTGAGGAAATTGTGAAAAAAAACTTATTTCCTTTGGACCGCCTTTAATCCGGTCCTTTGCGGTTGTAGTTACGATTCTGGTCTTTTTTATTTGTAGCGAAAATTTTGATATGGGTTCCATTAACATATCCAATAACTCCAGAAAATCCTGTTTTGTTTAACAAATTTAGTTTTTGCTTCCGATTTGTCATTTTCAGTTATTTCCAATTGTATCCAAGGTGGACAAATGACCTCTCTAATGTATTCAGGGTTTCGACAGGAATCTTGCAACTACTGGCTGCACTTACACTTAGGTTATAAGGCCCCTGTCCAAAGGACCTCAATGTTGCTGATAACTTAATTATGGCTGAAGCATATGTTCTGAGTTCACTTTTCATTATAGGAACTATTTCTATAGGAACGATTACGTAATTAAATGCTGCCTTATTAAGACTTAAGTAGTTCTCGAATCTAAAAAACGTTGGAATGCCAGCCAACAGGTAACCTCAAATTACGATTTTAACACCGATGAACACATCCGTATTTGGCAAGTTTAAGAGATCGGATCATAGTCAAAGTATTTTCCTTTCCAGTATAAGATTTTTCTTGCTTTCCTCATCGCTTGAATTTGATTCGGGCACAAAAATATTTTTTTATGAAACACAATAAAAATCAAAATAAATCAGCTGATGTACAAATGTTACATCAGCTGTTGTCATTTCTTTCATGTTATCGATTACCAGTCGACGTCGTCTCATGGTAGTTACAGAATACCGAAATAGCATTGATGTGACGACGATGTTGAATCGAAGTGATGTTGACATAAAAACGACGACGATGTCGACGACGACTACGGGAATAAGGGTGAATATTAGTAAAAGTAAAATTTAAAACATTCCCGATTTTATTAGTTCAGCTCATATTATGAAACTTCCGGTACAACCTCAACTAAATATATTCAGCTTTCAAAGTGATAGAACATTCATCTACATCAATTTCTCAAGACACTCATAACAAATGTTCGATATTTGGCAAATAACATTCACAATAGATTAAAGGTTTTTTTATTAGGCTTTTGTTTTTTTTATCGAATACAATTCTAAGCTTTTTATTTAAACATTATTTTTTCAGTTTGCTGAAAGTACGAATTACTATGCTGTGTGTTGTAGAATATATATATATATAGATGATTTTTTTAAATTGATAACACTAAACATTCGCGCTTTTTATTCTGTGGTCATTTATAAATTCTAACTGTATGTAACAAATTACAAATGTAATTATGTTGTTGTAAACATTATTGGTGTATAGAAAAGTAAATAGCGAACAGTAAATAATTTCGTCCTGAACCAAAAAAAAACACCAAAAATAAAAATATAATATAAGGACCAGGCAAATCAGGAAGAAAAAAAAACGTAAGAGAAATACTTTTCAACATTCAAATCAAATATCGATGGGGGGGGTTGCTAAATAAAAAGTTGCTTTAGGTTAGGTATAATAACAAAATTATTAAGTTTTAGGTGACTTAAAAGCTAAAGGGGAAAATGTAAGCTGTAAAAGCCGATTAATTTGTACAAATCGACAATTTTTTGTTCAAAACTCTTTAAAACAAAATTGCTTGTGTTATAAAACAATCAAAACTATTACAAATGTTAATATTGTGAACGGATAAAATTTGGTGATTTGATTTTTAAAATGTTTTTGTACAATATTCAAATATTTTTAAAATATATCTTTCTTACTTTTCCCCTCATTTTAAAACTACGTTAAGACTTTTTCTGAGTTTAATATTTACAGTTTCAAATTCATATTTTTCATTTGAATTTTAATAACATATGTTAACGTTATAAAATAGTTGCGTAAATTACTATTTTGTTTAAAATTACATCCAGCTGTTTTTGCCACGAAATTTGCCACGGAATCCGGGACTAGGACCACCACCGCCACGCATCATAAGATTGCCGCCACCTCTTCCCCGTCCTCGATTGAAAAATGGCGAGCCACCCATGTTACCAACACCTCTGGGCGGTCTTGAAAAATTACGGAACTGATTCTGTGGCGAATTGTCCCAACCACGTCCTCCACGGCCGCCGCCAGGCCCAAAACCACCGCCCCGGCCACCAGGTGCGGGACTACCACCAGGTGTCGCAAATGGGTTGTTACTCTCATTATTCACCACGCCTGGACTATATGAAGGATATTGCATACCATAAGGCGGTCTAGGAGGTGGTGGCACATGATGTTGTTGTTGGCCTCCACCGCCACCACGGTTATTCTGCCAAGGCATAGACGACGACATTTGAGACCATTCCTGCTGACAATCCCAATTAGTATGGGGGTCATACTCGGCCGGTGTTTCTAGAAGAGGCGGTCTTTGGTTATGTTGAACGTCGGCTGACTCGTTCGCTTCATCGCCGTTTGTTTCGCCACTAGAATCGGCATTGTTTTCCGCTGTTGATTGTTCTGCCATTTGCTCATTAACTTCTGTATTGCGTGAGATATGGAGAGGAATGAAAATATTTAAGATAAGTGTAAATAAAAGTTTCCTGTGTAAGGGACACTTGCTGGAATAAAACAATATAAATTAAGTGGGTTGTTCGAGAAAGCAATAAAATAAATAAGAGATGCGTATTAGTCATTATGCCGAAGGAAATGTCGACAGTAAAACGGCACTGCCCAACTATTGACATTGTCACCATTACTACTGACTTATTATACCGCAGGCTATGCTTTCTGCTGTAGACATTTAACGTGTGTTTGATTATTTGGATACAATGGAACCAGATATTTACTAGTACATTTAAATAACTCAAGTATACACTTGGCATTTTTACAAGAATTCCACACACATAATTTTGAAGAGGTATAGATTCCAAAAGGTGATTTATTTTGTTAAAATTAAATGTTTGATGATGTTTTGTTTGTGTTTTAGTCTTATTGTGTGGGTTTTTTAGATTAAATTTTATGCCCGACCTAGAACTTTAAGAGATGTCGAAAACGTAGAGTGCATAAAAATGTCAGTTCGTGAACCACCTAGACTTCTTTCTCGAAAGCGCACTAGCGTTTCAAATGTGACCAGAACATCTAAAAACCACAGATTTATAGCCTCAGATCATCCTCACTGGCTCCAGTTTTACTGAAGAAGTGCTATAGAGATTCACCAGCTTTACTAACATTTTTTTTTTTCAGAAGAGGCACACTTTCACCTGCATGGACATGTTAACAGCAAAATTACAGGTATTGAAGTGACACTAATCCTAAATTGAAGCATAGAAAACCCCAAGATTCATTATTGGTGCATACTTTTATGAAGGGGAATGGGACTTTGCCCAGAGGCTGAAAACTACTGATTGTCACTCACTTGGGAGTGACCAGAAGCGATTCCTTTGTGGCACTGTCCAAGCAGCTAACTACTTCCGGTCCTAGACCAAGTATTCCCTGGGCAATGACTTCAAAGCAACCGCTTAGAAGTTAGCTAGAGTTAGAAGGCGAAACGTTGAGTAACCTAATCGGCATGCTACCACCGATGCGTCTTAGGAAGTAGGTAACAAAAGTTACTGAAGCTCAACACAGGCTCTCCTAGTGGCCTTGGCAGCCCCAAGAAACTAGGATCGGGAGCGGTGGCCTAATAAGCCACTCTCCTTAAACAAAATTTATTATGAAAACACGAAGAAAAGAAAAAACAAGAACCCCCCCAAATGTTGACGACCCCCGCAAACGATATAAGGACCATGATTTAAGGATATGCACCTGGAATGTCCGAACTCTATACAGAGATGGTGCCTCTATCCAACTGGCGGATGTCCTCGACAAATACAAGGCTGACATCACCGCCATACAGGAAATGAGATGGACGGGACAGGGATGCACACGACGAAAGAACTGTGACATCTTCTACAGCTGCCATGCAGAAAGACACGAATTTGGATGTGGTTTCATAGTCGGCAAGAGACTTCGACACCTGATCTCGCGGTTTAACCCTGTAAGTGACCGAATAGCCACCATTCGCATCCGGGCGAAATATTTTTACATCACGCTGATTTGTGTACACGCCCCGACGGAAGATAAAGACGATGAGATTAAAGATGCATTTTACGAGCGCCTAGAGGAAACATACGACCGCTGCCCTGGCCACGACATTAAAATTGTTCTAGGAGACTTTAATGCAAAAATAGGAAGGGAAGATGTTCTTGGTCCATCGATCGGCAAATTCAGCCTGCATACCGACACGTCAGACAACGGGTTTAGGCTGGTTAGCTTCGCAGCGGGAAGGAACATGGTAGTGAGTGGAACCAGATTCCAGCACAAAGATATCCACAAGGCAACTTGGCTATCCCCCGATCAAAACACCAAAAATCAAATTGATCATGTAGTAATCGATGGCAGACATGCATCTAGTGTCATGGACGTGCGTGTGATTCGTGGTGCTAATATTGGCTCGGATCATTACCTGGTTGCAGCCAAGGTGCGCACAAGATTGAGCAGAGCGAAAAACGCACGTAACCAAACACAAAGAAAGCTGGACATCGCGAAGCTGCAAACCCCAGAGATAGCTACTGCCTACTCCAACCAGCTCTCCCAACTTTTACGACACAACGCCTCTACTTCTGACGTTCCCGATACACAGTGGCAGCATATTGCGCATTCCATGGCAACCGCCGCAACAACCGTGCTAGGATATGAAAAGCGGAGCTCAGACGAATCCTGGTACGATGAAGAATGTCGCATAGCGTCTGAGGAACTGGATGCTGCTTATAGGGCAACGCTACAGCCAATTGCAACCCGTGCTGTTAGGGAACGGCATAAGGAGAAAGCTAAACGGGCGAGACAGCTATTTAGGCGAAAAAAACGTCAGATGAAGGAACGGGAGAACGAGGATATAGAGCGATACAGGGATAGAGGTGAGGCCCGAAAATTTTACCAGAAAATAAGAACAAATGGATACGGTAATGGCCTCCCCACCTGTAAGGACAGTGATGGAAATCTGGTCACGGATACGCAGAGTGTGCTGCACATATGGAGAGAACACTTCCAGCAACTGCTGGTTCCAGAAGGCAGCGCACGTGATGTTATCACGCCAATTGTCGACGACGGCTTAGATTGCCCACCACCAAGTCAAGCCGAGGTAAGAAGAGCAATATCGCGGCTGAAAAACAACAAAGCAGCCGGTGCCGACGGTCTGCCCGCAGAGCTCTTCAAGTCCGGTGGCGAGGAGCTGATAACGAGCATGCACCAGCTCCTGCGCACGGTTTGGCTTAAAGAGTGCATGCCCGACGATTGGAATGTAAGCGTATTATGTCCTGTGCTGAAAAAAGGTGATCCAAGTGTGTGCTCCAACTACCGCGGGATCAGCCTTCTACCCATCGCTTATAAGGTCCTGTCGAGTGTGCTATGTGAAAGACTAAAGCCAGTGTTATCCAACCTGATCGGGCCTTATCAGTGTGGCTTTAGACCCGGAAAATCAACAACTGACCAGATTTTCACACTTCGGCAAATCCTGGAAAAGACCCAAGAGAAACAGATCGACACGTACCATCTTTTTGTCGACTATAAAGCTGCCTTCGACAGCCCGATACGGCAGAAATTACTCGATGCCATGGCTGAGTTTGGTATTCCAGCGAAGCTGATACGTCTTTGCGGAATGACGCTGACTGACACGAAGTCTTCAGTGAAGATTGGCAAGGACCTTACGGAGCCATTCTATACCAGACGAGGCCTAAAACAAGGCGACGGCCTATCGTGCGATCTCTTCAACATTGTGATGGAGATGATAATGAGAAAAGCTGCAGTAAACACGAGTGGCACTGTATTCAACAAAAGCCACATGCTACTCGCGTACGCTGATGACGTAGACATCATCGGTCGAAAACTGCGGGATGTGACTGCAGCCTTCTCAGGTATACAGAAGGAATCAGCGAAAATGGGCCTAACGGTGAACGAGGACAAAACGAAGTTATTAGTTTCAACGAACAAAGAATCTACTCGTTTGGGAAACTGCGTGAAAGTTGACAACTATAATTTCGAGGTGGTAGATAACTTTGTCTACCTAGGATCCGCCATCAATAAAGCAAATAATGTCAGCCTAGAAATCCGGAGAAGAATCCTGCTTGCAAATAAATGCTACTACGGACTAAGCAAGCGATTCAATGACAGAGCCCTCTCTCGACGAACAAAACTCCAGCTATACCAGATACTGGTTCTACCTGTCTTAATGTATGGCTCAGAATCCTGGGTTATGACACAAGCGGATGAATCGGTTCTGGCGGTATTCGAGAGAAAAATACTCCGTAAAATATATGGGCCCATCATCGTTAACGGAGAGTATCGGCGTCGTATGAATCATGAGCTGTACGAGCTGTACACTGACATTGACGTGGTCAAACGCATTAAGGTGCAACGGCTGCGCTGGCTAGGTCATGTTGTACGCATGGATGAAAATGCTCCAGCTCGAAAAGTCTTCGACAATGAACTCGATGGACGGCGCAGAAGAGGGCGACCAAAACTCCGTTGGAAAGACCAGGTTACTGAGAACCTTACAGAACTCGGTGTGACTAACTGGAGAAGAAGCGCAGAAGATCGAGGCGCTTATAATATTTTTCTACGTGCGGTATATAATCCACTGGGATTGCATAGAAGTACCAGCTAAGTAAGTAAGTAAGTACTTTTATGAAGTTCAAAGAGAAAATGCTGTTTCAGTGAATACATAGCGGCATATTGCCATTCTGCAAAACTTTTTCCTTCAGAGCGACATAATTTCAATGGCTTTAATCGACGATCGCGGTTTCAGCAAGATCGGGCAACATGTCACACCTATAACGTTCAGGTTCAGATTTCTACATTTTTTGGCAAAGAGATATCTAAAAGAGTTGAAATTAACTGGCCTTGATGCCTGAACAGTAAAACAGCAACGTAGTATCTCTTAAGGAATTAAAGGAAAGGAAATTCAGAACATTTTACGGAACACTTTTCAAGTTTTTATTGTAAATTTCCGCTTAATTTACAGCAGATTCAAAGTAATGAAGGATTACATATGGATGATGTAATTTTTAAAATATAAAGTCTCAAAATTTGTATTTTCATAGCAAATGGCCAGTTATCCGCTTTATCTAGGTTTTTATCGTATTTAAAATTTTTAATTTATACATTTTTTTAATTTGTTTCAATATTGACATTTTAGTAAAATTTCATTACTCTTTAATGGAGATTAAGTGTTTTCCATTGGGATTTTTTAAACAATTGTAATGAAATTTATTAGAAATACTACATCATTTCCAATTAAAATTCAAATTTTCCATTTGAAATTCAAAAACTTGTCAGTTGATAGTCAAAGTTTCCACTTGAAATTCAAAAATCATCAATTCAATTTCGTCAATTGATACCCAATACTGGTCAACCGTTATTCAAAAAACATCAATTGATATTGAAAAATTTTCAATAAAAATTCAAAACTTTTTATTGCATATTTTAGCTTTTTTAATATCTTTTGTTGTTGCATATTTTACGAAAAATACTTGATTTTGCATATAAGGCAAATTTTACAATAAATGCATGTTTTTGTCGCATACTTTAGTTTTTTTGATTAACAACAATTTTAAAAAGTAAAACCAATTAACTGCAGTCGCTTTTATAAATCTGTACAAAGAAAATAAATCTTCAATTAACCAAAATTTATTGAAAATTTAATTATGTTCTCCAAGAATAGAATAGTGATTTACTGAAAACTTATGGGTATTTTCCTATTTAATAAAAAATGTCAAAATCAATTAATCGATAAGAGAATTGTGTGCTTTTAAAAATGCTGCAAATTTAAAAAAAAAAAAATTTTTTTTAAATTGTTATGCTCACTTTGGTTTTGTTACTATTCATCCATATTTTATATGTACGTAAATAAAAATTTTTATTTTTTTATTCATTTTTTTGCAAAGTTAAGTGCATATTTTATGCGCATTTTTCGATTTTTTTGTGCATAAAATTCCTTGCCTTAGTCATGTGTCTTTATGCATTTTCTTTAATGGAATATTTTATTAGTTTTTGGTGCATATTTTATGCGCAGATTTTAAATTTTTGTGTAAAAAATTCCTTGCCCTAGTCATGTGTCTTTATGCATTTATTTTAATGGAAACAAATATGTTTCTTAACTTGTTTTTTATAAATTTACGCTGTAGCGCTGAAACATATTTATTTGTCTACTCCGACTGAGGAGAGAGACTCTAGGTCCTTTATAAATCCTTTCCTATGTACCTTAGTCTTCTACCGACTAGAGCGGGACAGCTACAAAGAAGATGTTCCATCGACTCGGACCCTTCCTTGTCCTGACACACACGACAGTAGTTCGGTTTGAGTTTATCCTATTTGCCTGTCAGGTGGTATTGCAGTGGTCAGTTAGAATTCCATAGGCCAGTCTCAAATCACTCCTGCACAGGCCATCCTTGTAACCCGATCGGGATCTGCTATATTCGGGCCACAGCGATCTAGCAGATATATAGTTTATTCTGGAGAATCAACGTCTGCTGGACAGATCCGATCCACTAAGCCAAAAGGCGGGGGAAAATGGGTTGGTGAACTTCTCCCAGAGAGTCATGATCAAGCATGGTACAGCCTCCTTTGGCCAATAAGTCTACTGATTCATTACTAGGGATTTTGCAATGTCCTGGGACACAACAGAGGCTGACACCCAGAGGCCTTATTCCATCCAACTTCTCCTTACAGTTGCTCACCAACATCAATTTACACAATATGGAATTGATGGTTTTTATTGCAGTCTGGCTATACACTCAAATGGTTATCCGACTGCTAGTATCAACTCCGCGTCCGCGGATTTCTGAATCCTCTGAAAACCTTTGCCTGAAAAACACTGCTTTCATTATGTAGCCTAAAAGAGAGGTTTAGCTGCAGGTTTTCGCTGTAAACACCATCTCGATCCGTCAGTAGAGAAAGATATGGAGTCATCATAAGGATTCCTGCCGTCATTCCATTCCGATCTTTCCGGAATTTCAAAGTTTACTTTAAGGAAATCCACACTTTCGGCAAAAAAAAAAAATCAATCCCTATGTCTGATAGCCCGAAATAGCCTTGACATAAAAGTCCAGGGGTGGAAGGCCTAGCAACACATCCAATGCCGTTTTCGGTCCTCTCCTTCTAGCCCCAGTAATCCCTATTGCAGACATCTTTTGGATCTTACTGAGTATTTGTACTCTTATTTAGACCCTCCCACGCACAAAAAACCCTTTAATTTCTGATTGCCGATTATGAGTAGAAATGTGCCAATCAATTAGGTGTAGATTTAAGATTTTAGGGTCGAGTGTCCATAAGGAGTCCTTCCATCATACCATTCCGATCTTCCGGAATTTAAAAGTTTACTTTACATAAATCCACATGTTCGCCAAAAAATCAATCCCTAAGTGTGATAGGCCTTAATAGCCTTGACATTCAAGTCTAGGGGCGAAAGCCACAGCAACACATACAAAGCCGCTTACGGTGTGCCCCAGTTATCCCTATTGTAGACGAATTTAAAGGAATATTTGTGCAGCACCAACAAAATTGTTGATATGTTGTTATGGCAGCTAGACTTCCTTTAATAAAGGATTTAAAAAAAAAAAAATTTTCAATTTTTTTTTTGATTTTCTAAACAAATGGTTCCATTCTATTCTATCTAGATTTACATAATTTGCATTAAAGTTCCTAGAGGAATTGGCTAAATGCTACCCCTACGAACATCGTAACAGAACACAGGTATTCTATAAAATCATTTAAATTTTCCTTATAAGCTACATGATTTTCTATATAATGAGTTTTCAATAAATAATTCGGTTTATGTCAAACAACCCACATTATGTTTTTAACGTACGAAAAAAACAATCGTAAATACTGCCAATCAATGTTTAAAAGAAAGATAAGAACATAAAGGCATAAATAAACAAAAAAGATAAAAATATGAAAAAAAAATTGTCAAAACAATAATATGAAAAAAAAATTATAAAAATAAAAATTGTAAGCAAACCTCTAAATATATCATCAAGATCATCATCTGACATATCCATATCAACAACCATATCTGTGGGATCATAACCACCCGTACCTCCTCCATCTGTTTGTTGCGAATATGATTCATCCTTTTGGGAGTCTTTTGAGGGACCTAAAAGGTAGATTAATAAACACATGAATTTAGAGGCTCATTAAAAAAGGGCCAAGTATTTTAAACACACAAAACTTACTGTCATTCTTTTGCGGTGAAATATTATTAGAAAGCTAAAACAAATAAGATTATATGAATTATAGTAATATTATTATTATTTGACAAATTAAATACATACATTTAATGTGTCGTCGGCCGATGATACAGATGATGTGTCGTTGATAAGCGGCAGCGCAGTGGTATCTATGGTTTTAATATTTTGACCAAATACACGATAATCAATATCACCAGATGACTACAATTTGAAATGACAAGTTAAATAGTATTATTATTCAGCATTTTGTATAACAAAATTAACAAACCTCATTGCTTGACTGATACCAGGACTTCTTATCATTATCATTTGCTCCTGGTGAACCAGTAAGTGATATAAGATTTCGGTGATCAATATCCAATTGACGAGATTTTTCTAAAAATTGAGACAATTATAGAAACCATATTGCAAAAAATGTGAGACTCAAGTTATATCCAAATCAATATTAATTTGAATTCCGATATCTTAAACAAAGCTTTATAAATTCGTTTTATGGATTTGAAACAAAACTAAACTTTGGTGTTGGTCTCTTTTGTATTTTTTTCAATACGTTTAATTCCATTCTTTGTAGCCAAGCAGAACGTTTTTTTTTTGTTTAACTTTCGATTACCGTACTCTTGGCCCACAACACTTACCTTTGCTTAGTCCTAATTTAGTGCCGATACCGAATGCTGGCAAATGTAACTGTCGATGATCAACATCTTGAGTTGATGACAAACTGGTATCATGCTCTGTATATTCTAAGGTAGTGGAATTGGCATTATGTGGATCTGCATCATAGTGAGGCGGTGAAAGCGGCGTATCTATGGGTGTATTACCATACGAGGATGTCGAAGCACTAGAACTATCTAAAGGATTATTCCAAGACATACCCATATCCCATGGTGCGTTAAAATTATTCCCGCCCGTTGTATCGGCCACATCAATGGAACCCATTGCTGGCGGCATTGGTGGTGGTGGCATAAGAGGTTGTTGCATATTTGGTGGGCCACTGCCCACTCTCAAGTTACCACTAGGTGTTGGCGCTCCTGCTCTGCTGTAGGGATTAGGATCATAAGCTTCAGTCGTACTATATGATGTGGTATTTATCGACGCGTAGCCCGAATTAATACCATGATGCAAATTATTTCCTATTAGATTGGACGAACCAAACATGGGTGGATTTGGTGGAGGTGGTAGAACATCACTGTATTGTTGAGACGATCGTGCCAGAGACGTATAGCCTCCTGACGGTACCGCCGGCACGGGCATTGGTGTTAAACCGGGTATCATAACATTATCATTGCCAGGATAAGCACTTATAGATTCAGGTTTATAATATTCGGTACT
Source organism: Muscina levida (assembly GCA_964034835.1). Lineage (NCBI taxonomy): Eukaryota > Metazoa > Arthropoda > Insecta > Diptera > Muscidae > Muscina > Muscina levida. Next base: position 115,439,867 of record OZ035881.1, on the reverse strand, counting down.
AGAATTAAAGCTTTCATCATCCGATCTAGATCCAATAACCTCAATCGGTTGACCTATTTTTATAAGAAAATAATGGCTGTAGAGAACATATTATGTAATAAAGGTCAATCTGAACTTACTTGAAGTTTTTGAAGAAGTTTCGTCCGACTTGAAATCGTTAATGTCGAAAGGCAGATTACCATCCAGATAACTTGAATAGCCATTTAAATTGTTTTTAAAAAAGCTCTGCAATAAAATTTAAATTCAAACTAAATATTGAAATACTTTACTTCACAGCATTAAAATTTACCATAGATATTGGTGACTGATCGTCCGGTAACGCTATATCGGCATCAGGTTCTGGCGAAGGTGCATTAATATCCGGCGAAGGTATCGGACTCGGTAGAGTTGGCGTAATTTCGTCCAATTTCTTCTTAACCAATTTTATGCGACTGCCAAAATTTTTGTAGGCCTATAAGTAAACGAATAACTTTATATATTTCTGACACATCTCACAATTTAAAATCACTTACACTAACTACAACTTTCACTTCTCCTCTCTGAATTGTATAAAATTTAATAGCCGTATCCAAATTTTCCAAAACATTCTTTCGACTTTTTATTTCCGCCTGTAAATTTTTATTGTATGCCTCTATATAGGCCGCATAGCGTTCCAATTCTCGCTCTACATCATCGGAATGTGTCTTATCTTTTAAATGTTGTTTAATGTTCTCTATATCACAATTTGGTGATTTTGGCATTTTCTTGAAACTTCTGTCCGTAATTTCCGATAGTTCGACACATTCCTTTACGCTCGTAACCAAGCTGGCATTTTGGAAATCCTCTGAGTCCGGTATAGTTGAATGGGATTTCTTTGGTGGTGCTATATTCAATAGACCACAGAGATCTGTTAGAAATTCTTCGTTATAGATTTCACGTTGTTCCCATATGCTAAAGATGCGAAGTATTTTATTTTTCACTTTTTCATCTCTGAAATAAAATTATAATTTATAGTGATTGAAGCAAAAGAAATTTTTGGTATGTTCTACTTACCTAACCATTGTGGTGGCTTTTTGTAAAGCCGTCGCCCAACTTTCGACAAACTCCAGTCGTTTTCGTTTGCTGTACTGAATGACATCATTTGCCAAATAGAATAACACAAGGCGATGTTCGACGCGGACTGTAATGGTTAATTAAATAATTGAATTATATATAATTCAATTAGAAATTTAATAGTTGTAAACTTATTGTTTATTTGCTTTAATATCTTTAAAATCTTAAAATTTAAAAGCTATCTTGTATTTATGTAATACAAAGTTAGGTGGAATTTTATATTCAAACAGAGCTGTAAATGAATCTTAGTTTGTGTTACAAATTAGACAGCTTTTTTTTTATACATTTCTCTAACAAAATATAAAAAGAATTAAATGAAATTTGAAAGAATTTAAGTTTGAAAACTTGATTAAATATTTGTGATGTGGTTCTCTAGTAGTGCAGGATGAGCCAAGTTTCAAGTAGAAGTGTATGTTCTGGAGTTCTGAAAATCCAAGAGCCATTCACGCCAATCATACCCCATTAGGTATACATAACGTTCGTATATTTTTTGGGACCAAAAACAGTACATTTCACTGAAATTTTTTAAAAAATCAGTACATCGATTTGGAAAAACAGTACTTTTCGCAGTATATATTTTATTCAATATATAAAAAAAAATTAACATTCCTATCCATCATCTAAATCATTTCCATTAGAATAAGCTTTTGTGGTTGTTTTGTATCTGTCGCTTGAAGCAATTTGATAAAGCAATGGCAGCTTTTTGAGGTAACTGTAGAAATCAACGCATTTGTACTTCATATGTTATTACATTTGACGGTCAGAATCGCCTTCAATGTCTGCACAGCTAATCGGGTTTGGTCTGACGTCCAAGTTTTTTTCACTGCAGAGAAGATTCGTTCCACTGGTGCTGAAGTTCCTGGCAAACATAAAATATATTTAGCGATCGTGGCCATTTCTTTGAATTCGCAATCAGCGTTATTGAGATGAATAAATAAATCCACCCATCGATCCACAATCGAAACATTGCCTTCTCCCCATTGCATATTTTGTCGCTCGTACAATAGTTTTTGATATATCGAAATTGGGTGTGCAAATTTACCACATTTTCATTTTTCATAGGGATAAAATATCGAACGAGCACAGGAAAAAAGTTTGATATTCCTATGGTTTGATGCATCTGTGTAGATTGACACATAACTGCAGTCTTTTAAATCTTCTTTTAAATGTTCGCACACAAAAACTTTTTTATTTTAAAACATTATTTAAATATTTGTGTATCACATTCTGGTAGGACTAACTGGAGAACACACGCAGAAGACCGAAGCGTATGGAATTCTTTATTACTTCAGGCCTCAAATTTGTGAACTACGTTTCGTAAATTGTAATTGGCCACTTAAGTAAGTAAGTAAGTGTCGCACATTCCGCACATGCCCACACTCCTTCCATTGCCGATATATGTAATTCCAAATCCGATTGAAAATGTGACCTTATCGATGTGCTAGTAGAAGCGACAACTTGAGCGTTTTGATGTTTTTTGTTTTGATATGACGACCGATATGCGCGTTCATAAAATGTGTTTTTTCGTCTTGATTTGGACATTATTTATTCTATAAAAATTAAAATTATTAAAATGAAGATATTGAAAAAATTAAGCGACGTTTTCTAAGCAAGTATATAGGCAGTTGGCGGCTGGCGACGAATCCGAGGAGAATGCTTATTTTTGAATTAAACAATATTATTGCATGAATTCGCTGTTCGCCGTTTTTATTTCTATTATGTATTGAAAAACAGTATTTTGAGGGAGAAAAGCAGTACAATACTGCGATACGATCAGTACAGATACGACCCTTGCGTAGACAGTAGGTAAATTATTATTTTTTTAATGCATCCCACTCCAGTACCATGTGGATTATACAGTTTGATTCGGTTATAAAAGCTTCCATGCGGAAAAATATTTCTGAAGTGCTTTTCATAGATAAGAAAATTATTTTTTTAACATCCAAATTTGGCAATGGACTAATGAAAAATGGTTTGGTATTGAAGGCACTATACGAATTTAAACAAGAATAACCTATTTGAGGCAAGAGTAACTGTTGAAATAAAAAATATAACATCAAAACTTTTTTCACGATAGAGAAAAACTGACATCATAATTTCTAAATATTTTTTCAGTGGGGAAAAAAAGGTTTTTTTGGACATTTGAAATTTTAGGTCGATTTTGAAATATTTTTTTTGGTATTCTTGGAAACAAAATTTTGCACATAACGTATGTTTTTTTCTGAAATTTTTTATTTTTGTAAAATCTGTCAAAAGTCGAGGAAAAATAATTTTTGACTTAATGTCAAATATATTTGGATTACATGTCCTGAAAATTTTGAACTGACCTCAATTAATGTAAACATATATTACGAATTAAACTTAGTGAAAAATAAGCCAACATTTATTTTAGGCTCAACTGCAAGTAAATATATGGAGGCACTATTTTCACACTTTAACTCGATATCCTGCTCATAATTTTTATCCGATTTGAACATAGCTTATTGATAACATTTAAACAATTTCTGAAAATATAAGTGAAATCGGTACAGGGGACAATGCATTTTTTTCATATGTACAAAATAATGCAGTTTTAAACTTCTAATAAAATGAAATTTTGTATTTACAAGTAGGCTAAGTAGTGTGCTTTTCATTTAAAAAGACCAATACTTAATATGTTACATCATCTGACAAAATAAGGAAAATTTTGTAATGACTTTGAAACGCTTTTGAAAACCGGTCAAGAATTGCGGCCAAAAATTTCAAATGTCCAAAAAAACTTTTCCACGCCACTTTTTTTATATTTGCAAAAAAAAATATTTTGTTGAAAAAGTGGACCTGCCTAAGTTGAAGTGGAGAAAAAGAGCATTAGATCCAAAAGACTGCAGGTGGGGGTAGTCTGTAGAAAGCGTGAATAGGGTGAAGAAGCACATGCAAATTTCAAAACTTCAAGCTGTACTTTAGCAAGTGAATTACTTTAGTAATTCTTCTCTTGTCATTGAAGGAAGTGGAAGTGTGCTAAGTAAAAAAGCTGTTTAGTAATTGTCGAAATTTGTAGGAGATGGTCCATTCGGAATATGAAATCGGTGGAATGGAAGAGACAAGTTAAAAGACAAGACAAGTTAATGGAAGAGTTAAGTTACCGATACCAGGAATTGTATCAGAGTATATTCAACACATGGGAGAGGCTGCCCTCTCTGCTATGCTATTGGAATTATACAAGATAATCGTCGCTCTAATAAATGATACATGAAGATGCTTTTGTATGGAAGACAACTCAAAATAGTTGAAGCATATGCATATCATAAAGGTGCAGATGGAAATAGCAAAGCAGCTCTACATGCTAAGGCTTCGGTCGATAGTTCTGTTCGAAAGAAAAGAGGACGCCATTTGCAATAAGTGGAAATAGATTTAGCTCCAGCGTTACCATCTTTCTCCGTGGTATCTAGATCCAAACTCCGACTAATAGCACATATAGCACAAAGATATATGACGACAGAGGCCATTGAAAAGTTTGGGGAGAAAATGCGTTAAATATGGTATTCACCTATGCTGCTACACAGATAAAAAAGAAGAAATACCTTGATTATAAACATTTGTTTCTCTATTTATTTACTCCAAAAATACATTCTTAATTATAAACATTTGTTTCTGTATTTATCAATCCAAAAATACTTCCTTAACAGCTCAAAGTTGCTTATAAGCCACTGATCGAACTAACATAGAGTGTTAAAACTTTCCAAAATATTTAATTTATTTCAAATAAATCTAAGATTTGCCGCCTTAGCAAGTGCTTCATGGAATCTAAAGAAATTGACCTGAAACTTACAGAGCCGTTGGAGCAAGGTTTATTTTCCTAATGGGAACTACTCTAGCAATCTTCCACTGGTTTTGAAAAGAAGAAGTCGTAATAATTGTATTAAGTACATGAAGGATTTAGGATAATATAAACGGAAAGATTATTTTAAAAAATTTCAAAGTCAAGCCGTCTTCACTAGGCGTGTTAGATCCAATCGAAAATAAAGCCGAAAGCAATATTTTAGAGGAAACACATTGAAAAGAAAATCCATTATTACCATTTTGCAGGTCCCAATTGGTGGATAAATTTAACTGGTTATTCATAAATACCGTATTTAATACATCAGGGATACAGAATACAGAATTTGTGGAGATGAGTACCATTATAAACCCTTTTTCTCCTGGAGGATCAACCAAGTGTATAAAAGACAATCCTGAATTTAAAACATGTAATTGTCAATCAACATAATTTGTTGTAAACATATCTGAAAAATCAAACGACGCAACTACCCTACAAAAGGAAAATAGATGATCACTGAATAGAGTATGACAAAAATCCGGATTCCCTACAACTTATACTAAAAAATTAAAAAAAAAAAAATGGATTTTTTTGGTGTTTTTGAAAAAAACGAGGGAATTATAATTTTTTTTGGAAATAATATTTTAGCAATGTCTCTTCATCCAAGTGTTATCTACAATATTGCCCAAGGATAGAAAGCACTATATCTAAAACTGTATGAACGGTTGGCCGAAAGCTGATGTCACTTTTTTCCAGGGACCCAAGGGTTTTTAAACAGTTTAGGGGACCAATAAATTTGAATCTTTCATACGTGTCTCACTATTGTCTGACATGACTGTATTCTTGATTTTCAGTAGTTCAGAACAATTTTTGAAAGTTATTTAAACCTGGACAAAAAAAAAGATTACTAAAGTTGCACGCTTTCAAGAGATTCAACCATTAACCATCTCTTACACTTATTCACCCTCCTATTTATAAGAATTTTTTAATTGCTCGAATAATCAAATTATACGACATACATCGAATAGTCACTAATTATTGTGGCACTGTCAGTCACCTTTTCCGAAGTTTATTAAAAAAGAATCAACCATCTAAAACATGGATCTCCTTTGCTAAGGAGTTCAAAACTGTCTATTTCAAGGCCTCTTACGTTAAGGTTCCTATCTCGGTCTTATTGTGGCATTCTCTACCATAAATTTATGCTTAATATTTAATGTTTAGAAGCCATATATTTATCAAAAATATCTTTAAAACATCGAATTATAATCAACCACTGTATTGTAAGACTACTAGTTAACATCAAAGAAGTGTTAATATTGCTTACTGCATCTTAATCCATATTCATATAGTCATACTCAAAAATTTCCTTTAATGTTTTTTAATTCAGCCTGTAAACAGGACTACATACATAGTACTTGTTATTGTTATTTCTAAAAATCTAAGAAATTTATGGAGAATCCGAACGTTAAATCAAATATTTACAGTATAGTTAAGCTACCACGATGGAACAAGCAGTAGTAATAGACATCTAATTAATGACTATTGGGAAAAGCAGTGCTAATAAACACACAGCTTATACGGTTTAGCTCTAACGTGCATAATGTATGTTATGATCTATTTCTCGTAACTATTTCTCGGTTAGAACATTTTGGCAGAATGGAATCGTACTTTTTTTTGATTATCGAGAGGATAACCACCAGGTGCCACTCAATACTTGACATTTTCCAAATATAAACCAATCGTATAGAAAACACCAACAACATTAAATATTCCCCGGCCAGCATAAATAACAATTCTTGACACTGCCTGGGGAACACTCGCCTGGAAAACCTACCTCTTTTAAAAACATTTAGCCAACTTGCTACAATTTTCTTGTGATGTGCACGCTGCTTCAGGCACCACGCTGACATGTGTTGTATGCCATCCTGTGTGTCTTTGAGAGCCTCCAGTCGTGTTTCAAATAAATCCGCATCGAATTCTTCTGTCGGGCTAACAGAAGTCATAGCTCTCGTAGATATTTCTTTTGTTTTTGTATATTGATTCTGATTTCACAAACTGTATTTATTAGCATGAAAAAAATACACAACTCGCGCGGCATAAAAAACCCCGATTCGTCTATACACCACAAGAAGTTGTTCTACTTGCGGCAGAGGCCAAACTTTGCTTTATAATTAATAGCAATGGACACAATCTTATTGGATACGATGTTTAAATCTTCGTTAGATTGATCACATTTCACATTAAGCTTGGAAAAACAACATTAATAGGCGTTTAATTATGCTAAATTGTGCAGATACGCGCGGTTTTAAGAAATTTTCACAGTTTTTTGATATTTTCTTTCATTTGCTTTCTGTTGTTTTTTCGTAGGCAGCTTTTTTATATTTTGACGTTTCGTTGGAAAATTGAAGAGTTTGGTGTTGCCACATTTTGTTTTTTGTTTACCAGCACCGATATGAAGGGAATTGTGCGTCGTCTCTTTTTGGCGTTTTACAACACTAAAACCGCTATGTATTAAAATATATTTAAATAATATTAGTGTTTGAATTTAAAATATTTCAAATATTACATACAGGCGTAATTCCGAAAAAAATTTATTATGCACACGAAGATACTAGCATTAAGCAAAAAATTCGTTGGCCATAAAATTATTAATGCAGCCAACTTGACAAAACGAATGATCCTGAAGTTCTTATTTTTGGGGCTACTTTTACGTGTAATTCTCAGAATTGAGTCCGAAATCAATGAACTAAAAAATGTTGTACTGTGTTAAGAATATAATGGCAATCAGTGCTGTCATTGTTGTACAACAAAACTTTTGGGATGCAATAAAATTACTTTCTCTACGGGAAATGGATTGTCAATAGATTAAAAGTAACTGTACTCAGATTGGTGAAGAGGGGATGTGTCCCCAAGTGCCCCCTGGTTGTAGTGTTAAAGAAGTGTCATTTTGACTACTGTACAATATTACTATGTCAATTGACACTTAAGTGGTCAACTCCATTCAAAATGTACCGGCTCTTCACATAGAAAAGTTCAGGAACCAGGACCGACTCATGGACGCCTAGGGTGAACGTCATTTGACATTGATTTATAGACTGGAACTGGTTTAAGACACATCACAAAGCGCCAGTTTGGTGTTAATTGTCGCTTGTCAGCAGCAAATTTCATACAAAACGTACCGGTTTTCTACATACAAAAGTTCTGGAAAGGTTCATGCACCCCAGGGAACCGGTCCCTTGACATGTACCGTACTGGTTTATTTTCTCGTAGGGTTTAGATGCAATTAAAGGAATTTGTCATATTAAAAAAGTACTATTTGGTATAACAAAAGTACTATTGGGTGCAATAAAAGTTAATTTTTATTACAATACAAGTACTTTTTTACGATAAAAGTACTTTTTGGTACAATACATTTTATTTTAGTAGTAAAATAAATTAAAATAAAAAAATATTTTGGAACAATAAATTGTACAATTTGGTACAATAAAAGTACATTTTGGCACAATAATCTGTGTATAACATACTATTTGGAACAATAAATTTTATTTTTTGGTATTGTAAAAGTTCCTTTTGTTTCAATAAATTGTACATTTTGTTAGTATAAACTTTACTTTTTTATACAGTAAAAGTACTATTCGGTGCATTAAAAGTACTATTTGATGTAATAAAAGTAACTTTTAGTACAAAAAAACTGACTGTACTTTTTAATGCAATAAGTTGTACTTATTGATACAATAATAGTACTCTTTGGTACAAAACATTGTGCTATTTAGTGGAATAAAATTATTTTTGGTACAATAAATTGAACTTTTTGGTACAACAAAATGTACATTTTGGTACAATAAATAGTACTTTTTGGTATAAAGAAAGTACTTTGTTGTGCAATAAATTGTCCTATTGGCATAATAAAGTAATTTTTGGTACAATAACATTTACTATTTGGTACAACAAAAGTACTTAGTTGTACAATATATTGTACTACATGGTGAAAAGAAAGTACTTTTTGATACAATAATTTTTTGGTACAATAAATGTTCTTTTTTACTATTTGGTACAATAACAGTACTTTTTGTACAATAATTGTACTATTTGGTACAATAAATTGTTCTATTTGGTACATTAAATTGTACTTTTTGAAACTATCAAAGAACTCTTCGGTGCAAAAAAAATACGTTTGGTACAATAATTTATACTATTTGGTACAATAAATTAACTTTTTGGTACTATAAAACTACTCTGTGGGACAGTAAATTGTACTATTTGGTACTATAAAACTACTCTGTTGTACAATAAATTGTACTATTTGGTACACTAAAAGTTCTTTTTTGTCGTGCATATTAAGTGGCCTGGACAGTAAAAAGGGGAAATTTCGAGAAAAACTATCTTAAAGTTAACAAGTTAATATTGATACTTCTTCACGCTTTAAAGGCTTCAAACTTCTTACTCGGGGGGTTTTTGGATTCACTGGTTACGAATCCGGCGTTCGTTTTTGGCTGACAAGATAATTAAAAACTTATCGGATGTGGTTAAAACTGCCCACTCGGGGGTTTTTGGGGTCGCTGAAAAAGAATCTAGCATCAGATTTTTAAAAATATACGCCCTTATTACGTATGTCGTAGTCGACTTTCGACAACATTCGATTGTTTTGTTTATTTGAATAATATTAGTAATAATTAACACAAATGTTTATTGCTAAGAATTTTTCATCATCTTGTGAAGAAGAACATGGTAGAAGCAAGGACAAGTCGTATTTCAGACTCACAAATGACATCAGCGATGACATATTTGAAAAACGACATACAGGCCTGTTCTAAAAATCACAAATCACAAAAGTGATTTGAAATCACAAAAATGATGTTCTGCACACCAAACTTTTTGAAATTTTGTGATTTCAAACCGGTCACCTAAGCACCTAACGATTTCAAATCACATGCTTATTTTTACGAGTACTTTTATGGGAATTTAAAAATAAATTGCTTAATTTATTTACAACATGTGTTATTTCTTAATTTATGTAGTAAAATTACACATTTAGCGCAATAAATGCTCTAAAATTAACAATTTTTTGAGACACTACTTTTTGTGTATCTGTTTTGTGAATTTGTTTGTGATTTGTTAATGAAGTGCTTGTGATTTGATTTTGCTTGATGTCTTCAGCTGATTTAGTTTTCGAAGATTTAATCAATGTTTTTTTATGCGTTGTTGTATAATTGTGTCCTTCGCAAATTTTCCAGAGCAAAAAATATAGCACCCGGCGTTTTACTTTAAACTTTTCTTTCTTTTTCAACTTAAAAACGTCAAATTTCTACTCACTTGAATAATCCTTATTAAATCACAACAAAATAAGTCAAAAAACAGCTGTTTTGTTGTGATTTCGAAAAATTCAAATCACACCGAAAAATACATAATCGTGTGATTTACAGAACAGGAAAAAATCACACGTGTGATTTCAAAACGGCATGTGATATGAAATCACGTGATTTACAGAACAGGCCTGATAGATTCGACGTGACTACGACACACACAATAAGGTGGATAAAATGGCAGATCCAATATGGCTGAAAGTTTTAAGCAAATCCGATACGTTATATTCGTAATCAGCGACACCAAAAACCCCTGAGCATTAGGGGTATAACCAAATTTTGGCCCTAGCACCACGTGATGGCGAAGGTTGTGTTATTTACGAAAAAAAAAATTTTGGGGTCATTTCGGATAAAAAACCTCACCCACGAAAACGATTTTCTAAAATCTCCAAAAAAAACATTCATTTTAAAAAAAAAATTTTAAATACTTTATTAATAAAGTAAAATAGTAAACTGAAAAATTTTGTTTAATTATTAAAAGACATAAACTTCAAATTTAACGTGCGCGTTGTTGTGCATAATGGATAAATGTCCTGTATCACTTTAATACCGCGTTCTGCGCATATGTTGCTTCGCTGTTGCTTTGGGATTATTGAAGCTTCTCTAACCCAGTGTCTTTTAAGACATGCGTTTGGTGGGTGAACTTTTTTGACAACTGCGAAAAAGTAATACCGTTTTTTTATATAATTTTCAATGGCCTATTCGACTATGCTAGGGCCATTTGGATATTTGCAAAAAATTGCAAAAAGTTATATCCCTACTGAGCATGGAGTTTCAAGCGATTTCAATAATTTTTTTTCCTTTTCTGGATTTTAAAAAACACATATTTTTTTCCTTATCTGAAGTTTTATTAAAATTTTTTGAAAAGTTATGTTTTTTGGTTTGCACCACGTGATAGTGCATCTCAAAATCTGTCAGAAACGGCAAAAACGTGAAAAACGATTTTTTGGCACGTAAGCTCACTTTTGACTGTCCAGGTCACATATATTTAATTGCATTTGGTTTACAAGACACTGTTTTGATCAAAACTCACACTGTTTTGCATAGTTTTCGACTATTATCTTTTTGCACTAGTTTGACAAGTCACTACACAGTAATTACTCAATTAACTCTAGCATAAGTTATGTACAGACGGTTGTCAGATCTTACAATATTGTCAGAAAAAATGTTCAAAAATACCAAACAACCGTGTAAACTTAAAATTTTTGTCTTGAAACGTTGTCAAAAAAGCATTGTCAGTACATTGTAAGACTATAATATTGTCAGACATCTAAGAATCGTGTGAACACAAAAAAAAACGACTGTACACAGATTTAATGTTATCAGAAATATCTGTCTACAGTATCTTCATTAAATATTAGTACATTTAGCTGGACTTGTAATTTCTTTGGACACATATTATACCATTTTTTGCAATTTCCCTCCCTCCACAGAATAAAACAACGTATCAATTGTTTTTGATGTTATTTTTGTTTGTTTGTTTTGTCTCTAATAAACATGATGATGCTATTTATTTGTTTGTTGCTCTTCTTATTTTTCATTTACTCAGAGAGGATTTTTGTTTGTAATTAACTATGTAAATAGTTAATATAAACAGCTATATATATGTATATAAATGTTTGTTATATAATAATGTGTTATATAATATGCATATTACGAATGCTTTATATTATAAATCACAAATAATAAAAAAATAAAAATTTCGACATAACTATAAAAATTATTTTTTGTGTGTAATTTATAATTGGATATGTATAAGTTAAGCGTTATATCTATTCAAATAAAAACCAAATTAAAAATTAATTACTAAATTTTTGTATAGATTATGTTTAACAGCAACCACGAATACTATAGTATGTATATATAACTATGTATATGTATGTATATACTACTAGGTAATTTTGTATTAAAGTGTAGTGATAACTATTACAAATAATTAGGATTAAAGCATAATGATTTATACGCTTTTGATTTGTGTAATAATAAAAGCAGGCAATTTAACATAAATTTTAAATAAGTTAATTAACATTGTACATTGTGGGGATTTTGATATAGATGTAATTATTAAGTAAATAGGAATTGAGTTAGTGAAATAAAAAAAAGTATATGAGAAATGTTATTTAAAAGCTTTACTTGCCAAGTCGATTAACACCATAAAACATAAAGCCGATATTGTTGTTTTAAGACGCCTGTTAAAAATGTCTAAAAAATTATGTAACTTTTTGAATGAAGTAATATAGAATTTATCTTCGATTTGTAATTAAAATTTAAAAAAAAATCAATTAGTGTAGTTAATCATTTTGGCTTTTGAACCATTCATTTAGAAATAAATAAATACATGCGGTAGGTAACTAAGATTCTTTTTTCATAATATTTATATTAAGGTTTTTAAATGTCCCATATTCATAATAATCTATTGAAGGTTTATAAATAAAAGAAAAAAATTTCATATCCAATATAAAAAGTTGCAAAAAAAAAACTAATAAATTATTACAAAAACGTAAGTTGGTTTATAAACCTTGCAGAACATGTCATGAATATGAATCTTAGGTATGAAATTAAACAAGCAACAGACAATTTTTCGGGAATGGAAAATACTAATTTCATTAAATATTAGTACATTTCAGAACATTTACCTGTAGAAAAAAATATAAAAAAAATTGATTTTATAGTTTTGTTGAATCCTCTATAAATTATTATAAATATTTGTTGTACCTTAAGGGTATAAATTTGAAATCTTCCATACAAAACTAGATTAGGAAAATTTTGCTAGTTTTTCTAAGAGTTTGCTACCGACAAAATAATCAAAAATGTTGATCTTAACAGCATTTTAAAATGAAATTTTTTTATAAGAAATTAAAAATGGCTTAATTTGCATGTTTTGTATATGTATAAATTTGATTTTCCCTAGGACAGTTAAGGAACATTGATTTAAGAGCGGTTTTCTTACTAGAAAATTAATAACATACACAACTAACCCATTTCAGAATTTAAAACTTGGGATATTATTAGATGTTTTTGTATAAAAAAATAAATAAGATTTGAATGAGTCAGAAGCTATAAGGCCTTAATCCACAAAATAAAAAGTAGCGAAATTTATTGATATTTGAAAAAAAAAAATTTATAAAAAATTATTAAAATATATTCATAAAAAATTAACTTTTAATGGAAAATTTTTAGGAAATAAAAGAAGAAAACAATGATTAGGCCTTTTAGCTGCTTTCTGACCCAACCATTTGTTGATTGATATAAACATTTACTTAAATATTGAATTAATACAAAATTTTGTTTTAAAAAAACTCGACAGTAAATGTATTTCCGCTCACAAATCGGAGAATTAAAAGATTTTTTTGTATAAAAAAAATATAAAATGATTTGAATGAGTCAGAAGCTATAAGACCTTACTCCGCAAAGTAAAAAGTAGCGAAATTTAGTGGTTTGGAAAATTTATTTCCAAAAAATTATAAAATTAATGATTTAAATATATTTATAAAAAAATTAATTTTTAATGTGAAATTTAAAAAAAATAAAAGAAGAAAACAATGATTAGGCCTTTTAGCTGCTTTCTGACCCAACCGTTTGTTGAGTGATATTTTCAAAATTTACTAAAATATTTAAATGATACAATATTTAATTTAAAAAACTCGACAGTAAATGTACTTCCTCTCAAATGTCGGAGAATTAATGGATTTTTTTTTGAATAAATGATGATAAATGAATAAATGATTTGAATGAGTCAGAAGCTATAAGGGCTTACTCCACAAAATAAAAAGTAGCGAAATATAGTGATGATTGAGAAATTTTTGTACAAAATTTATGAAAATGATTAAAATATATTTATAAAAAAATTAATTTTTAATGGAAAATTTTAAAAAAATAAAAGAAGAAAATAATATTTACGCCTTTTAGCTGCTTTCCAGACCCAACCATTTATTAAGTGATATAAACAAATTTTGGTAATCAGCTGTGGTTGACGTAAACAAATTGCATTTCTCATAGAAAAGGGCGGCGCATTGTCCGAATGTATAAATTACACAGGCACACAAAATTAAATTAATGTTCTGAACTCGAGATCAGACCATGACGACTACTTTAATGTATTTAGGATTTCTAGTACCGAATCTGAAAATAAACCTCAAATCTGAAAAATAACCTCAAAACCTCAAAAAAAAACTTCATAATTCGACCCAAAGTTTGAGTTTTTTGTAGGTTATGTCGAAAACTTGACGTGATGGGGTAAAATAGACTTCAGATTTGTATATTCAGCGACTTTTGCTCTGTTTTCAATCCGAATTGTTTTCCAGAACATAGCCGATATTCTGAGATCAGGGTAAGGCATTCTGAGATCAAGGTAAGACAGGATTTGACGCCTGTGCACAGCCAAGTTATGTCGGAAACCTCACGTGATGGGGTAAAGTATTCATATTCGATTTAAGCGAACTCAAAAACATTTAGTAGCCATGACATCTGACCTTGAGCTCAGAACACAAATTTTGTGCTTTTACAGTATACGGTGCCTTTGCACAGCCACATAAAATTAAATTGATTTTCTGAACTGGAGATCAGACCATCACTACTTTTGTGTTTTTAGGGTCGCTGAAACCGAATTGGAAGTATATTTTACGTAATTTTTACATAACCTCAAAAAACAATAACTTTGGGGTCGAATTTTGATTTTTTTGAGGTTATGTCAAAAACATAACGTGTTGGGGTAAAATTTACTTATGATACGGTTTCAACGACCCCGAAACATGAAACATCTGCATCTATCCAAAAAAAAAACAGTAAAAATTGTGGACGCGTAAAATGTTTTTTTAAAAATTAATCTCTGTTTTTGGCTAGAAAAAGTTATTCGAGTTATTTTAACAATGTATGTATGTTAATTTTATTTTTTATTTTATAGAATTTTTTTTATAGAAGGTGCGTAAATTTTCTAAGAAATTTAAAATTTTTTAATTAAAGAAAATGTAAAATTTTAAATGCGAATAAATTGTATACAAGTTTTAAGAAATGTATAATTTTTTTTTGTTTAAAAAAAAAAATCTCAGTTTTTGCCCAGAAAAGGCTATAAGTATCCTTTTAACAATGTATGTAAGTAAATTTACAATGAAATGTAAAATTTTTTATTTGAAAAAAAAAATAAAAGCTTAACACGCGAAAAAATATTATTCAAGACCCAACTATGTTAACATGGAAAAAGTTACAAGACTTGAAAAAATACTTTTTTTTATAAAATAAATCTCTGTTTTTGCCTTAAAAAATGATTTCGAATTACTTTTAACACTGTATGTATCCAATAGAGAACCGCCTAACTAGTTTAAAAACGTACAAATTGATAAATAAGAAAACGATTTTTGAAATAATTTCAGAAGTATTATGAAATTTCGCCGAAAACAAAATACTATCTCAAATTTTCTAGTATAGCACTAGTTCTAGTGTGTCAATATTGTACTAGTTCTTATAAACCTATTTTAAAGTGGTTCCAAACTAGTTCAAAAGAGACAATCAAGTTTCAAGTTTTTTTTTTGGCAAGATATAATCGAAATCTGAAAGCCAAACTCGTTTTCAATATGCTGCATCTTCCTTAGACGCTACACTCTTTCATACATTTGTTTGTTTCGCAATTAAGGGATCGGAAAACCTTTTAAGAGGAAAAGAAGCAGACCACCAATCAACTACAATTTCTGAACTAGTACTATTCTAGCACTAACGGGAAAATTCCCCCAAGCCAAAGACAACTATGTGTTAAATGAGACAATTGTTTGTATGGAAGGTGAACTAGTTCACTGTCCTATGGAGAACTAGTACTTAAATAGTTAAGAACTAGTATTTTTCCCTAATAGGTAAGTATCTAACACCCATGTTCTGGAAAACAATTCGGTTGGAAAACAGACCGGTATCGGTACTATTTACATACAATTTTTACTGATTTCGGTCTGTTTTCAAACCGAATTGTTTTCCAGATCATGGGTGTAAGTAAGTTTTCTAAAAAAATTGACATTTCTTTGATTTAAAAAATTTTTTTTTGGAAGAGAAAAATTCTATTCAATATTAAACCTTGACATGATGATTTGTCTTGAAAAAGATAAATTTCCCGAGAACATGAAATATACAAAACTATGTTTTTTTTGTTAAGACACTGCTTACTATCGCCTTTAGATCACCGACTCTCGCCAAAAACCAGACCCTGATTCTCTACCATTTGTCTGTTGCTTGTCTAACGGACATCAAGCTGCTAACTTTAAAGAAAGGCAATTGAAAAGTTTTTCTATTTTTCATATGCTTTAAATGAAATGCGGAAATTTGTTGTTTAAGTCTTTTGAACTTAATATATAGTTCTATATATTCTCTAAACATGCATAAATTATTATTAGCGCATTAATACAATTACTAATTATACAGGTTTAGTATGCTTAATTTTCTCTATGTTTGATTTTCTTATATATATATATTGTAAATTGATTTTGATTCTTTTTAAATATGTATTTTAATAATGGTTTTTGTTGTTTTGCTTTTGTTTACTTAAACATTAGTAATAATTAGTAATAGTTCATAATAATAATAATAATAATTCACTGGGATTGTCTGTCTATATATTTTCGGTTTGTTTGATGAAAATTTCAATTAAAATATGAACATACACATAAATATAAAAATAAAACTTTGCTTAAATTAAAGTTATAAAATTAAACATTAGTAGACATATGAAGATTTCAAAAAGATCTTTGTTTTTTTGTTCATACATTTTGTTTGTAGGCTCTGCTTAAAAAATTACACATTTATTTCTATGTAGTTTCTGGTGTTCCTCAAGAGAACGTATCTTCTCGTCATACCATTTTAGGAAACGTTGATGATATGTATCACGTTCGTATTGATAGCGCGAGACATGGTATGCCTTGTGATACGTTGTTATGGGCAATATCTCCTGTTCTTGACGGCTCATGTTGGCCGTGATATCTTTACACTATTTACAGTGGGTGGTGTACGCGGGTTCATTTGATTTGACGCGCAGCTTTTGCTTGTAGTGATATTCCTTCAAATAGGATTTAAGACGTGCCGGCAATTCGAGTTCATTGATGCCATCGTAGGTGGTATTGGAAACAATGGTGGCACGACACAATTGCTGCAGTGAAAAGCAATTTTTGCGATGCAATGGTATGGTCAACATGGGCTCGAAGAACATTACACAGGCGGGATCTTTGTAATGCTCAAGGAGGCCGGTAACAGTGGGAGCGGTAAAGACACAGGGGTCATGACAATCAAAACTGTAATGGGATAGAAAGAAAGAAGGAAACATTAGTATTTAAGTATTAATTTATTTATAATGTAGCAAAACATTAAAGCTCATAACGCTGCTAGGTAGCTATGTCTAATATGTTGCCACTAAACTTACCTAAACTGATGACCACTTTGCTCGATGCGTGCATGCAATGACCGGCCATACTTCCGGAACGTAACCGAGAATAGAAATTCCTCCTGTGCTGAGTCTCTCAAGAGGAACGTACCCTCAGGTTTGCCTTCCAACAAACGTTCGGCCTCATAGCGATCCATTTTACCCCAATAGAAACTTGAGTTGGTTATACGCTCCAAATCTGGCACCAAATAATGTACAAAATCTACTTGCGAGTGTACTATTGGACCAACCATGGGCGCTGCGGGCACTAATGATCGGTGCGAGTGATTGGGAGGTACAGGAACTTTCACCATAATATCAGTGTTTTGGGCGGATGTGGAGGAAGATGATGTCGTCGACGACAAAGGGTCGTGAGCTATAGATATAATGCTGTTTGGTGTTGGCAGGATAGAACTGGAGGCTGCTGAAGATACCGCAGCCGTGGAGAGATTGGTGGTGGTGAGAAGCGGGGGATTCACAATAGCACATTGAACCACAACAAATTGCGGTGGCGTTGACAATGGTATAATGACATCACTGCCATTTGTTGTTGTGACAGGTGCCCACACGGCTACTTGATTGGGTACTGCCGCAGCTGCAGATGCCGACGTTGAAGCAGCTGCTGCTGCCGCAGCAGCCATCATTGCTGCAGCTGTTGCTCCTGTAGGGGCTGGCTGCGGCACTACAAGTGTGGAATGAATAGAATTACGTTGGGGCATCATCATACTGGCCATTGTGGGGTGGTTGAGGCTGCGATTATTGCTTAGGGGATTAGAAATGGAATGTCTTTCTTGTGCCTTCTGCTGCTGATTTTTGTTTTGTTCTTTGCGCTCCAGCTGCTGTTGCTTGCTGGCCTTATTTGACGATCTGGAGAGTGAGGGATCCAAAATGCGGCGGAAAGCATCACGACAACTGCATTTGCGACATCTTCGCTTGGCGTTGGCGCTGGTGGCACCACCATTGGCGGCTAGAGATTTCGATTTACGCCGACAGCAGACATTTGTGTCGACCTCAGCTTCTGTGGAGAGATGAATTAAAAAAAGAAAAAACAATTAGGAACAAATGTGAAAATTTATAATTTATAAAATGTAAAATACGAGTATTAATAAAAAAATAACACTGACTTCCAAATACAAGGAAACAAGCAAGGCAAATAGTGGAACTCTGGATTATTTTCTATCTCACTTCAAGTGCTCAGTAAAAACAACCAGGAAAGGAATTCTGGACAACAACACTTATTTAGGGATGGGACAGGTAAGAACGCTACATATAACCCTTATTTAGACATTCTATTGGATCTAAAGATCTATAATGAAGGGTGGCAGTTTATTGCAATTAAGAACTACCAGGGAATTGAGTTTCCTGGGAATGTACTTTTTGGTACACTAAAAATACATGTTGGTACAATAAATGTACCTTTTGGCACAACAAAAGTCATTTTGTGTACAATCAAAGTACTTTATGGCACTTTTGGGTACAACAAAAGTAATTTTGTGTACAATAAAAAAACTTTTACGTACAATAAATACCCTCTTTCATATTACATAAGTTATTTAAAGTACAAAAAACTACTTTTTGGCATAATAAATGTACTTTTTTTTACAAAAAAAAGTACATTTTAGGGTATTTATTTATTTTTTTACAAAAAAAGTACATTTTAAAACAATAAAAGTACTTTGCTATACATCAAAATTACTTTTTGGTACAACAATAAAAGTTTGTAGTACAATACAAGTGCTTTGTGGTACATGAAAGTACTTTTTTGGTACAATTAAAGTACTTTCTGGTACATTAAAAGTACTTTGCAGCACAACAAATCCTAAAATTTCTTTGCGGTTTAATAAAAAATAATTTTTGGTACAATAAATTGTACCACTTGTACAATAAAAGTACCTTTTGGCACAAAAAAAAATTACATGTAATTACTATTAAATAACCTTTTTGTACATAAAAAGTACTTTGTGGTGCAGAAAATGTACTTTTTAATGCAACAAAAGTACTTTTTGCCACAATAAAAGTATTTTGTGGTACAATGAAAGAACTTTGTAATACAATAAAAGTACTTTTTGGTTACAATAAATGTACATTTTGGTACAATAAAAGTACTTTTGGTGAAATAATTCTTTTTTAATGCAATAAAATTATTTTTGGAACAATAAATTGTACTTTCTGGAATAGCAAGTAATTTCTGGTACAATTAATTGCACTTTTTGGTACACAAAAATTACTTTCTGGAATAATAAAAGTACATTTTGGAACAATACAAGTACTTTTTGACAAAATTAACTTGCTTTCTGGGACAATAAAAGTACTTATTGCTACAATAAATGTACATTTTGGTACAATAAAAGTACTTTTGAGTACAACAAAAGTATTTTGCTGTACAATAAAATTACTATCTGGAATAATAAAAGTACTTTTTGGTTACAATAAATGTACATTTTGGTGCAATAAAAGCACTTTGCGATACTTCAAAAGTATTTTTTGGTACAATAAAAGTAGTTTCTGGTACATTGAAAGTACTTTGTAGCATAACAAATTCTTATTGGTACAAATAATTGTACTTTTTGGTACAATAAAATTACTATCTGTAATAATAAAAGTACTTTTGGGTACAATAAAAGTACTTTTTGACACAATAAAATTGCTTTCTGGAACAATAAAAGTACTTTTTGACACAAAAAATTGCTTTCTGGAACAATAAAAGTACTTATTGGCACAGTAAATGTACATTTTGGTACAATAAAAGTACTTTTTAGTACAACAAAAGTATATTGCGGTACAATAAAATTACTTTCTGGAATAATAAAAGTACTTTTTGGTTACAATAAATGTACTTTTTGGTACAATAAAAGTACTTTTTGGTACAACAAAACTATTTTGCGCTACAATAAAATTAATTTGTGGTACAATAAACCTACTTTTTGGCACAGTAAATAAGTACTTTTTGGTACAAATGTTTTTCACATTTAAAATATCAACTTGCCAGTTTACCTTTGCTTCTATTTAATTTAGATGTTTATTTCGTATACACATATTTGTTTTACTATTATTATTATTTGTTTTTTTTTTCTTTTTTTAACAAATTCCCCTCTCTCTCTCTCTCAAACCAAACTATTCAGGCACAATACAAAATCGGGAATGAATAAGCTGAGCTACAACAACAAAAAGAAGAATTCCACTTGAATGTCATTATTTCAATAGAATTCCCAATAATGCAAGTTAGCATTTAAATTACCTTGAAATTTAAATTTTAATTGGCAAGTATTGTATTTCACTTTCACATGAAACTGACTATGAAGTCATCGATGCAGAAAATTTGTTTCACACGAAAATGTTTCAAAATTGTATACATATACTGTACATTGTTCGTAAATACCAATAAGATAATAAAATTTACATTGAAATGTGTGGAATTTTGTTAAAAGGTCGGTAGTAATAATGACTGACAACAGTGGTACTCGAAACCCTTATAAATACTGAGATTTGGAATATGCTCTTATACTGAAATTTAATATGTGTATAAAAATAAATCCTACAGTATGTAATATTAAAGAATAATTTGAAATTGTTCTTGATTTGTTTGTTTATTGTTGATCTGTAGAGAACTATGATAGTGTCACAGTTCGGCTTAAGATCGTTTCTATTGGCAATGATTTTTTCGTCTACAAAAATTTCTACAAAAATTATTTTCTAGTACTTAAAATTCAAGTTTAAATTATGGAAAATAAAAATAAATTATGGAATTATTAAGTTTATTAACGCTTATATGATTTTTTATAGCATTTTTGGTATTTTTTATATGCAATGTCTCAAATTTCAAATTTCTTGTGCTTACCTTCTTGCGCTTGTACATTATTTCCACCGCTGCCTCCCCCACTACTACTGGGCGGTATAGGTGGCGCCGCCAATTGATGATGTTGATCCTCTAATACTTCACAGTATTCTACAATCTCTCCAATATTTTGCTCAACTATCTCATCATTGAATTGTAGTGTATTTAAACGTCCCAGCCGTTCTGTTAACGCCATTGTGGGTCCATCCACCGTTGACGCTGTTGCAGCATAATTTGTACTACTTGTTGTTGTGTTGTGGTGATTGGCTCCAGTGCATGGATTCAAATAGTTATTATTTGAGGCCAATGATGCAGACGTTGTGGCGGAGGAGGAAGAACTGCCAGCAGTTCTGTGTAAGGTTGTCGCTGCCGCCGACGACGTGTTGCACATATTATTACTAGCGCAGCTGCCAGTGGTGCCATTGCTGCTATTAAGGGTAAGATTCAAAAATTGTGCACCACCACTTGTTGTGGTCGATGTTGTTGTAGTTGCCATAAATTCCCTTGAATTAAGCGTACAATCAGATGTTAAATTATCGAAGGAATTATCAGCCGCTTGCTGCATTTCATTTCCGTTTTCCATTTTGGCCAATTGAATTTTAATGATTATTTGACGGCCACAGGATAAATTATTGACCGATGTTAAACTGCTGCTGCTGCTGTTGGCACAACCACCACCAGCGCCACCAATCGTTGACTGCTGTTGTAAAACGTTGTTGGCCGCAGAGACAGCTGTTGATGATGTGTTGCAGCAGGTAGCTGCTGTTGTGGTGGTTGTTGCCGTAGGGCTTTCTTGTATTTGTAAATTGATGGTGGGCCCTACAAAGTTGTTGTTGTTGTTGCTATTGGGTATAGGTATTCTCCTTGTTGCCCCTGTATGTGATTGTTGTTGCTGTTGCAAGGTATTTGTGGTTGTTGTTTTTTGTGCTTCACTGCTTGCCGTTGATGTTGCAATGTTGTTTGCAGCCGTTTTACTGAAGCGGTGACCCATCTGAATAGGTGTTCTTTAGCTCGAATCGCTCAAACGTGTTGGTATGATACTCAGAGACAAGGGGTCGTCGGCTATTCCGAGCATTTATTTCATTAATCTTAGCAAGGTATTTATTTGTACGTTGCCTTGTGCTTGCATTGTTCACACTCTCTCTCTCGCTCTGTTATCTTTTTACGGCTTTCTTCCGGATTGATTAGTAAGACTCTTGCTGGTAGTTGAGGATGGTTTTACACGTGTTCCGGCCACTAGTAGATTAAATCTGTAATTGAAGTAAGTGCAAACAAATATTCATTAGAAATGTGTGTTAATTAATAATATTTTCAGAAAAGCGGAAGTGAGAATATATAGTAGAATATTAGGTTTTTTCTATTGTATAACAGGAAAAGAATATGAAATAATTGTAATGTAAGACAGTAGATATTTTTCCGACAGCGAAGGGTGTGAGGAAATGATATTCTCCTTATTCTTAATTGGCAGCAGCAACAAAAATTCATCAATCTGTTGCCGCACGTAGAAAAGAATTCAGCCGGATTTTGAACATTATAGTTAGTGCTGTTTGGTACAGTAAAAGTACTTTTTGGCACAATTAATGTTACTTTTAGTTTCAAAATGTATTTTTTGGTACAATGTACCTATGTACTTTTTAGTACAAAAATGTACTTTTTGACACAACACAAGTAATTTTAGGTGTAATGTAATTATTTTAGTTACAATAAATGTACTTTATATTGCATTGAAAGTACTATTTGAAATCATAAAACAGCTATTTGGTACAACAAAATTAATATTGGGACAATAAATTGTACTTTTTGGCACAGAGAAAGTAATTTCTGCTACAATGAATTATACTTTTAATTATACATACTTAAATATAAATGTTACCTTTTCCACATTTATTGTACTTTTATTGTGCTAAAAAGTACTTTTGTTGTATTAAAAAGTACATTTATTGTACTAAAAATTTAAAATTTGTGTACTAAAAAGTACTTTTTATGTGTCAAAAAGTACTTTTATTGTACCAAAAGTTATTTCTGTTGCTCCAAAATGTAAAATTTAGTGTACCAAAAAGTACTTCGATGTACAAAATAGTATTTGTGTTGTATCAACAAGTACAATTTATTGTACCAGGAAGTATTTTTGTTGTATTAAAACTTGCAATTTAATGAACTAAAAAGTACTTTTAATGTACAAACAAGTACTTTTATTGCACAATAAAACCCAATTAATTGTACCAAAAAGTAATTTTGTTGTTGCAAAAAGTACAGTTTATTGTTCCAGTAAGTGCTTTAATTGCCCCAAAAAATACTTTGATTGTGCCAGAAAGTACTTTTGTTATAACAAAAACTACTTTTATTGTACCACAAAGTAAAATTTATTGTTCCAAAAAGTACAATTTATTGTACCAAAATGTAAAACGTAGTGTACCAAAATGGAAAATTTAGTGTAACAAAAAGTACTTTTAATGTACTAAAAGGTATTTTCGTTGTATCAAATAATACAACTGCACCAAATAGTAATTTTATTGTATAAAAACTTGTAATTTAATGCACTAAAAAGTACTTTTATTGTACAAAAAAGGGATTTTATTGTACCAAAAACTAATTTAATTTTACAATAAAGTACAATTAATTGTACCAAAAGGACTTTTGTTGTTCCAAGTAGTACTTTTATTGCACCAAAAAGTACTTTCGTTTCAAAAGTACACTTATAATAACGAAAAGTACATTAATAGTGCCAAAACGTACAACGTATGTTGTCAAATAGATAAATTTATTTTACTAAAAAGTATATTTACTGTGCCAAAAAGTACTTTTATTGTACAAAAAAGTGATTTTATTGTACCAAAAAATACTTTTATTCTACAATAGAGTAAAATAAATTGTACTAAAAAGTACTTTTGTTGTTCCAAAGAGAACAATACATTTGTCCAAAAAGTACTTTTATTGCAACAAAAAGTACTTTAATTGTGTCAAAAAGTATTTTTATTATAACAAATAGTACATAAATAGTGCCAAAAAGTTTATTGTGCCTAAAAGTACATTTATTGTACGCTTTATTGTACGCTTTATTGTACCAAAAATTTCAATTTATTAAAACAAAAAGTAGAAGGTATAATATATTGAACTAAAAAGTACAATTTATTGTACCAAAAACTACAATTTATTGTACCAAAAAGTACTTTTCTTTTACCAGAAAGTACTTTTATCGTGCCAAAAAGTACTTTTTGTTGGTAAAAAAACAATTTTAAAATAGTTACAACTTTTCTAATTTCGTAAATTTTGCATTTTCTTCAAAATTTAAATTTCTTTTACACTTGTTGTTTTTGTTTTGTTCTAGTTTAATTACACTTTACATGGAAATCTATAACTGCTAACATTCGCAGAAGTTTCAAAATTCTGCAAAATTGCCAATTAATGCAACTCGTCTGTTTTCCTTACCCTGAGAAAGTGTATAACATCGGATATTTCTTCTTGGTACTACTCTGTTGCCCACATTTGGGATACAATTTTCGTGGAAATCTTAGCTGAAAAAATGTATTTGCAAAATTCCCAAAATTATTATCGTTTCACGTAACCTTGAGGCGAAAGACAAGTAAAAACAGCCTCGTGAGATGTGAATCTCTGTTGGAGGAACAAATAATTACGAGAATTGTGTTGAGGAAATTTACCAAATTTTTAGAATATTGCCGTTTGTTATGGTACAGTAGCAGGCAAAATATTAGCAGCAGCACAGTAGGTGGGGATTTATCAAAGATAGCAAAGTACTAATTAGTTGAGAAAGTACCATTTGTGCATTTGGAACAACAATAACAGCACTTTTTGATACAATTGAAGCCATTTTTGGTACAATGAAAGTACTTTTTGGTACAATATAGGTACTTTTTGGTAAAATAAAAGTACTTTTTGGTACAATGAAAAAACTTTTTGGTACAATATATGTACTTTTGGTACAGTGAAAATACTTTTTAGTACAAAGCAAATACTTTTTGGTACAATAAATGTACTTTTGGTACAATAAAAATGCTTTTCGCTACAATAAAAGTACTTTTTGTTTCAATAAAACTACTTTTGGTATAGTAAATGTTCTTTTTGGTACATTAAAAAGTACTTTTGGCACAATGAAAACACTTTTTGATACAATAAAAGTGTTTTTAGTACAATAAACTGTACTTTTTGCTACAATAAAAGTACTTTTTGATTCAATAAAACTACTTTTTGGTATAGTAAATGTACTTTTTGGTACATTAAAAAGTACTTTTGGCACAATGAAAACACTTTTTGATACAATAAAAGTTTTTTTAGTACAATAAACTGTACTTTTTGCTACAATAAAAGTACTTTTTGATTTAATAAAACTACTTTTGGTATAGTAAATGTTCTTTTTGGTACATTAAAAAGTACTTTTGGCACAATGAAAACACTTTTTGATACAATAAAAGTGTTTCTAGTACAATAAACTGTACTTTTTGCTACAATAAAAGTACTTTTTGATTCAATAAAACTACTTTTTGGTATAGTAAATGTACTTTTTGGTACATAAAAAAGTACTTTTTGGTGCAATAAATGTAGTTAGTACTTAGTAATCTTGATAGTATATCAATCCCTTCTTTAAGTCAAAAAGATGTTTTGCACTTTTACCATTAGCATACTAAAGGCTTAATTTTTTTTGTAAAAATCCTTTGATATGCTTAAATTTTGACCCAGACTGTTATACGGCGATAGTATTGCCGCACTCTTTTTGCGATGTGATACTAATAGAGCCGAAAAAAATAGTCTTCGTCGTCGTCTTCAACACCAATAGTGCAGCACAAAACACGACACAACTGAGGCACAATAAATAATTCTGAGAAGTAACGGAGGAATACAAAAATCGTATTCGAATTCTAAGTATTCGGATACAGCATTTTATACGTTGTATGTAGTATGTCGTACAATGTACAACATCAGCAACAACAACAACACCAATTCATTGCAGCCATGTTTCGAAATTGTAGAAGTGAAATGAATTAAATGAGTTTTATCTAGAAAAAAATATTGTTATACACGTCGCCTTTGACGTACGGATAGTACGTATATAATTTCGTTGTTGTCTTCTTCTACTTCTTCGTTTTGTTTTTTTTTTCTTTTAATTTTTCCATCCAATACCCCATCGTCTGTCCGTCCGTTCGTCAGTATTGAATTCGAGGAAAACACTTTGAAGCAGTTATTTGTTATTATATTTTTGCGTTGTTTTCTTTTTTCAACATTTTGCCGCTGTTTAGTTTCTACCACCTCTTCTTCTGCTTTGTTTCAATTTGTGTAGAAAAATAAAATAATAAACAACAACAGCAATGGAGAAAAAAAAATTGAAAATAATACAATGAAGCATAAAGTAATTCACATGAAAATGTTCACTTATAATATTTGAAATCTACACAATGACGAACGAAAAACGACGCCAGAAGAGGAGAGGGCCACAACCATTTTTATTAATTCTTCGAAATCAAAGAATTTATCCAACCACTATTCTTATGAAAAATTAATGCGAAGAACGAATGGGATCGTGGAAAGGGGCAAAAAGGAAAGCATATAAAACATTTTCCAAAGAAAGTGTTTTATTTAAACTTAAAAGAAAAACTTAATTTATGAATGAAATAAGAAGAAGAACTTCTAGCATTTGTGTTTTATACCTATAACATTTTGAAAATATTGACGGATGTAAGCCAACGGCAGAAACTATTTATGATGTGACTTCAAGTTATGGAATTATGGCTTTAGTTTTCTTAAGTTTTCGATGTCAGCTGTTATGTTTTGAATAAAAACTTGCAAAAGTAAAAAAATAGGTATCAAAAAGTTAAAAAAAACTTGTAGTTTTTGTCACTTTGCACCACAACAAAACTTTTTGATACAATAAAAGTAACCTGGTGTCAATTATTAAAAGAATCAGTTCTGATATTGGTGAAGAGGGTATGGTCCCTTCAATCTAGTTCTAAGGTATTAATGGACTTTTCAATTTGACTAATGTATAGTATTCTTGGTGCGTTTTATTTATTGAACGGCGTTGTGAAAATAACGTACTTTCATTTTCCGATAACTCAATGATTAAGACAGGGAACAGGTCCTTTAACCGACTGGTTCTACCGAACTAAAGCTAAACTGGTCCTTCAAAAACTGGTTCAAAACACGTCAGAAAGTGTCAGTTCGGTTATTGTTGTAACAGCTGGAGGAAGTAGCTTAGGTGATTATTCTGTATACAATTTATCGGCATTGGATCGGACATGTAATACGATTATCAGACGATCATTATTGGCAACTCTGTTTCGTTGCATTGTAGATAACAAGGTCTGTGTCAAGGGATCGTTAGGTGACAATTGAATACAATAAACACAATTTTTGGAACAATTAAAGTACTTTTTACTACTTATTGGTATGATAAAAGTAGTTTTTGGAGAACTTGGTACTACATATTTTGGTACAAATAAAGTACTTTTTAGTACAGTAAATTGTACTTTTTGATAAAATAAATTGTACTTTATAGCACAATTAAAGCACTTTTTGGTACAATACTTTAAAACATAAAATTGTACTCTTAGATAAAAAAAATTTACTAAATGGCACAATAAAGGTACTTTTTGGTACAATTGTACTTTATGGCACAATAAAAGAACTTTTTGGTACAATAGGATGTCATTTATGTCATCCTTAAAGTACTTTATGGTACAATAAGTAAAACATTCTGGTAGAGTAAATTAAAAAAAAAACTTTTACATTTTGGTACAATAAATTGTACATTGTGGTACAATAAACTGTACTTTGTGGTACAATAAATAGTACTATTTGGTACAACAAATAGTACTCTTTGGTACAATAAATTGTAATTTTTTACATAATAAAAGTACATTGCGAGACAATAAAAGTACTTTTTGGTACAATAAATTGTACTTAATAGAAAATAAAAGTACATATATTACAATTGAACTTTTTCGCATAATGAATGTACTTTTTGATACAAAAAATTTTACATTTTGTTACAATAAATTGTACATTGTGATATAACAAAATTTACTTTTTGGTTCAATCAATAGTACTCTTTGGTAAAATAAATTTTAATTATTTGCATAATAAAAGCACATTCCGGTACAATAAAAGTAATAATTGATACAATAAATTGTACTTTATGGAAAATAAAAACACCGTTGGTTATAACTGTACATTTTGGGCCAATAAATTGAACTTTATGTCACAATAAAAGTATTTTTTGGTACAATAAATTGTACTTTTTTATACAAAAAAAATGCATTTTTTGGTCAAATAATGTGTACTTTATGGTACAACAAATGTATATTTCGGTACAAAAAAATTTTACTTTTGCGGACAATAAATGTAATTTTTGATACAAAAAATTTTAAATTTTGGTACATTTTATATTACTTTGTGGTACAGTAAAATGTACTTTTTGCAACAATAAATAGTACTCTTTGCGACACAAGAAAAATATATCTTAGTACAATAAATTGTACTTTATGGCACAGTAAAAGCAATTTTCTGTACAATTGAACTTTTTGATACAAAAAAATTTTACTTTTTAGTGTACTTTTTGGTACAATAAAGTGTACTTTTTAGTACATTAAATGTACTTTTTGGTACAGTAAAGATACTTTTGAGTACAATAAATGTACTCTAAGCATATAGGTATTTGTTATAAAATAAACTTAATTTTTCTAGTTTGTCCAAAATTTTACTTTTTGGTACAATAAAGTGTACTTTTTGGTACAATAAAGTGTACTTTTTGGTACAATAAAAGTGCTTTTGGATACAGTAAAGGTACATTTTAGTACAATAAATGTACTCTTAGCGCTATGAAATAAACTTAATTTTTCTAGTCTGTCCACAATTTTACTTTTTGTAAAATTTTACTTTTTAGTACCATAAAAGTACTTTTTGGTACAGTCAATGTAAATTTTAGTACAGTAAAGGTACTTTTTAGTACAATAAATGTACTCTTAGCATAATTGTGCTTTGAAATAAACTTAATTTTTCTAGTTTGTCCGAAAACTTTCCAAAGCATTTTTTTTTTTTTTTTTTAAAATTAAATGATTTTCTAGACAGTGCAAGCGCCCCTTTTATACCCATAGTATCGTTTTGAGTCATAATATTCTCTTAACGTTAAATCCACTGTCCCTCCCAATCTCTTTGCTTTCTGTCTCTCTCCCCGTGTGAAACTATGATAAAAACTAAAACAGCAATTGCCAGTAACAACAACAACAACAAATCACAATACAAACAAAAATTGGTGCTTTGAAAATAATATCCTTTCTTTATTGTTGATGTTGTTGTTGTGTTTTCGAGATCCCAAGAAAAACTCAATAAATACAAATGTACCAAAATAATGAAGCAGCAGCAGCTTCAACAGCAGATTGAAATAACAACTGACAGAGTTTCCCCTCTTGTACTGGTTTGTCAGTGGTATTGTGTGCATGCACAAGCAGGCAAATTCGAAGAATGTATTTATCCAACATCGTCGTTTGTGTTTACGTTTTTAGTAATACAATTTTCTGTGAAATCAACAAAACACAACAACAACAACAAAAAAAACATAATAATGGTATTCAAAATTCCTGGAAATTCTATTTAAACTGAATGAGAAGAATGAGAAAGGAAAATTGGCACAAACACACACACACACACACACAAAAGGATAAAACAACAGCAGCGACGAGTGACTGCAACACCACTGGATGACAGACAGAATTGTTGAAAGAGTGCGTATGGGAGTAGATTGGAGTGGATGGAGTGTGTGTGTTCAGTTTGAATGGATGGTAGCAACAGCAGTGACGGCAAATGTCAGTGAATTGTAGGAACGAACCCGAACGAATGTTGAGTTACACCGTACATATTTTGATGAATTTATGAAACTCGTTTTGTTTTTGTTGGCAGTGTGAATAATTTCCAACTAAAAATCTCAACATAATCTGTATCATCATCGTCAACTGCTTAACATTGTTGTGCGATGCAACAGTGATGGTCATTTATATAGAGGAACGACACACAGTTAAAACATGTTAGCAGGCAACTTTTTGATAAATATCATATGTTATGTTGTTAAAACAAATGTGGACAACAAAATGCAGACAATACGAATGCTGTAAGACAGACAATTTTGGTATGAAAGGGCTGCTAATGAGAAACAATTTTTGCTTAAGTGTTTAACTGTTATAATAACCTTTAAAAGAGCAAGAAGCTTTAAAAATGCAATATTAAACATCAATAGACAAATTGATTAAACCACATCAATATGTCCTTAAATCTAAATGTCACAGACAAGATGGACAGACAGGATATAACAAAAATTTGCAAAAAATTTAACTTTTCACAAACATAAAAATGAGGAATTCAATTTTGTTGTTGATGATTTTGAACTTTTAATTTTAAAAAACTGTTGCTATTTAGTTGTCCCTCACTGTATTTAAGTTGGCCAACTTGGGGTCATATCCTCGCCATCAGCAAATTCACATTTTACCTAGAAATATTCATTAGGTTTCTTTTTTTTGTGTCGTTAGAACTTCTATACAAAAAGACAAAGCCAAAAAACGAGCGAGCGAGAGAGAGAGAGATAGACAATGTATCTTTGGGTTTGCTAAAACAAAAGAATTCAGTTGAATTTGCTGAAATTTTAATATGACGATGATGATGATGTTAATAATGATGATTAGGGTGGCTTTATTGTGCACATGTTTATAAATGTCTGCGATGCGTTTCGTTGAATCACCAACACACGCGCGTGTAGGATGACAAAAGGAGCCAACAGATGCCATTGAAGGTCCCGCGGCAGACAATGTGATTTTTGGATTTCTCCAACACTTCACACAACACATTCGCAAAAATGCGCGCGTGCGTCGCAGATTCAAAGCCAATTCTCAGCAATTCACAATTACGAGTAATGCTTTATATCTACATACAATACATATTTTCTGTTTTTGGTTATCTACGTATAACATTTCCAAGTTTTACATATTGGAATTTTATGAAATTTATTTTCAAAAGGTAACAAATTTTATTTCTGGGAATTATCAATCATAATTGGCGAGCAAGAGTTTGCGGTAAAGGTGTTGTTGTGTGTGTGTGTGTGCGTGCGTGCATCTGTTTTGGAAATAATATTAATTCTTCAATTACTCAGTATTTTAAGAATTTCTATGAATTGTAATGTGCTGAATGCTGGATTGGATGGATGGATGGAGGTGGTATGCACGTAGGTGGTGGTTGCGTTGGAGAAGGCAATGAAAGTTTTCCTCTAAATACCTAGTATGTGTGGGTGTGAGCAATGAGTGCTGCTTCAGCTATTCGCAGTAGTGCTAATTTCAAATTTCAATAAAATCTCATGAGCAGCAGTTCCAGCCAACAAGTCAGCCAGCAAAAAATACTGTTCATAATGGTATGTTAGCTGGAATGGATATTATAAGCTCATCGAACATGTTCATCATAAATTCTTTGAAACGAATGATACCTACAACATATATTGATAGTGGGTATACATACAATTATTTATTTTAAAAGTTTGTATTAAGCAAAATTTTGCAAAATGATAACATTTGTCGAGTTTGCAGTGTTCTTGAACTAAAATTCGAAATTCTTGTCAACATAAGAAACCTTCAGTTAATTGCGAATAATATCAAAATTTCTCCAACGATGTACTTAGAAAAGGATTCATTTTATTTATAACAAAGTGTTAAACTGTATACATTTTTTCGTATTCGAATTTTTATATTTATGCCAAGTTAAAATTTTGCCAATTTTTTGTTGTATCCTGTCATGCCTATCATGTCATTGATAGGGAGTAAAATTACCGAAACCGTGCAAAGGGTCACAATTTTTTTTTAAAAAAAATCTAAAATTAAGAAAAAAAATAAAATGCGAGAAATTGCGAAATTAGTCATTGGAAGGATTTAAGTGGCCCAAATGGTCCGAAATATGTAAATTAAAGAAAAAATTTGTTGTTAAAGTATTTAAAAAAAATTGTTCCGGGGAAATTATTTTAAAATAATATAATGTTTTTTGTTTTAAATAAATAAATTAACAAAAAATAAAAAAACAATTTCACTTCACATAAACTATTTAATAATAACAATTTATTTACGTAAATCGATGGCGCGGAAGGTCATGGGTCCCTGGGTAATCAATAAAGGGACCCCTTGGCATCTATGATGACCCCCTAAGTGCGGGTGCTCAAATTTAAAATATTTTCGAGACAAATCCAATGGTGTATTATTTAAGACCCTGTATTAACAGCATTTACAAAGATATTCTTTCATGTTATTTGCATTATTATCGCAAATTATTGCATAATTTTTAGCGTTTTCGACCAGATCTACACCATTTCCAATTGAAATTCAAAAATTTTATTTGATTTTCAAACATTCCATTTAAAATTCGTCAATTGATATTTAAAAATCCATTTGAAACTCAAAAAATATCTATACAAATTCAAATTTTCTATTTGAAATTCGAAAAATGTAAATTAAAATGTCAAAACTGGTCAATTGAAATTCAAAAAACATCAACTGATATTCAAAACTCAAAACTCGTCATTTGAAATTAAAAATTCGTTAATTGAAATTCAAAACTCTTACAACTAATAAGTTTTCAATTTCAATTGACAAATTTTAAATTGACTAATTTTGAATATCAAATGACGATATTTGAATCTCAATTGATGAATTTTTTTTTTTTTTTCATTTTCCGAAATTAAGGAATATTATAAAGTTTATATATAGGGATATATTATAAGTTGATCACGAATGTTACATCAGAACGTTAATAAAATAAAATCAAAATTTTGCAGCTAACTGATCATTTTTAAATATTATTGGTTATTTACTGCTGTAACAAATATTTTATGATAAAAGTGCGCTTGTATCATCAGTAAATATGTTATTAAAAATTCATTGAGGTGACCATATCATTAACCCTCTCATGCCCGAATTAAAATGGGCGGGGCTAAAATTTTTTTGAGTAGATATATAAGATAGGTTTGACATCAATATTAACTGTTCAAAATTTCAAGGTCCTAGGTGTCCTGGTTCAAGAGCTACAGGATGTTGCGTATATGCAACATTGGGCAATGGTGGTATATATTTAAAAACAATTTTATTTCTTTTACAAATGCCGTTTATTTATATTTTATGTATGATAAGACACGAAACAGTTTTTTTGGGGATTGGAACACAAGTGCACATTACATTTGCTGCATTTACAGCTTGGAAACCCAGTGGTGCATACTCTACATCTGCCTCTTGTTCCCTATTCCGGCCAATGATTATAACCATCAAGTCGTAGTGATTTTGGTGGGTCTTCAACATAAGCTCTTTTATAGGAATTTGATTTGATAGAGCCCGTTTAAGCAGCTAGTGATGCTGAGGAAGATGGTGCAGTTCCTGAATTCATTGTCAAAAGGAGTGATGATGGACGACCTCTCTTTTTGGCTACAGCTGTAGTTTGACTTGCGTTCAAAAGTTCTGCAGCAACATCCAATTGAAAATTTATAAGCGGCATATACTTTGATTCGCCGGAAAGATTGTGTTATTTTCACAACAGCAAGATAAAGAAGTATGCCAACAAACCTTTTTATTTCAGGCACAGTGCATTTCAATTGTATTCCCTTTGAATGCATGGCATATAAATTCGTTTCCTCACATATTTTCAGCCACAGTTCATCCGTAAAGAAAGTACTAAAATATTCTATGGGTTTTTCACCGCATTGCTGTCAGACCTTTTGGGCGCATCTTAGAAAGTGTATACTG
Source organism: Muscina levida (assembly GCA_964034835.1). Lineage (NCBI taxonomy): Eukaryota > Metazoa > Arthropoda > Insecta > Diptera > Muscidae > Muscina > Muscina levida. The sequence goes on along the minus strand of OZ035881.1, from coordinate 115,405,621 downwards.
AAATAAATTACCAAAAATTACCACAATAGACCAATGTTGCATATACGCAACACGAAAATAATAAAATTATTACAGACAAACTAAATAATATTTTCATGTAGGGTTTTTTTCTAAATACTCTCTTACCTTTCTATATTTACGTAGTAATGTTGGTTTCAGGATGAAATAATTATTTTATAATTTTTTTCCACTTTTTTAGAACACCATTTTTTCGCAAAATCAATTTTTCAACTTCTCGCTCACAAATATAGCTACCGACTAAAAGCGTGAACAGCTGACTTCCAAACAACTTGCTGTTTGCTTTCTCAACACAGTAAGCTATAATTTAAAAGAGAATTCAAAACAATAACTTGAAAATAACGGGAGTTAGAGGCTCGGAAACACAATGTTGCGTATATGCAACATCGGGCATGAGAGGGTTAATGCAATTTTCCATTCCGTTAAATCATATATAAAATTAAGATAAGTTTTGAACATTTTAATTTAATGAAATTTAAGTATTTGTCTACTAATACAAGCGAGAAAAATGTTTTTTAAACTTTTTTTTCGACCGCGGTGGGCCTTTCTGTGGAAATGCCCATATGTATATTCATTTTTTGAATATCACTTCTCTTAAAATTGACGACAGAGACCAGCAAAAATTGGTTTAACTTTGAGTACCTGCACATTGGGGGTCATCATATAACCCAAGGGGCTCTTTTTGACCCCACCAAAGTCCCATGGGCCACGCGTCTTTGATATGCTATTCTGATATTTGGGAAAAATTAGGTATATTTTTATTGTTTCGGTTTTTTTACTTTTTGGCCCTTAATACGGTTTCGGTAAATCAGCCCTGATATGGTGCATCATAATAATCCGCTCAATTACACAGTGCAACAGTGAAAAAAAAACATCTGAACGTGACTATGTAGGGTCTCTATTAATAATAGCCCTATTTATGTTCAGACTTATACCAAAAATTTCTTTTCGAAGATTTTTGTAAAAAATCGAGGGAAGTCTAATTTTTTTCGAAAATACCTGCCATTCTAGTAATTTCTTAAGCGAACTTTTAGTTACAACTACCTTCAGTATTCTTAAGGAACTGTTGTCAACTTTTTCGAAAGAGACCCAAGAGTATCCAAAATGTTTAGGGGCTCAAAAACAGCTAGTGTTTTATTGAGCTTTGGTAGTGCTATCGAGCCTACATAGTCACGTTCAGGAGTAGTTCAAAAAACCTTTAAATTTTGTGTCACAGTGTTATTGCTGTTAACATTCTTCTTAATAATTCTGGCCCTTATCAATTCGTAGGTATAATAAAAACTTACTCATTTATGATGGGTAAAAATTAAATAAAACTTAATCACAATACAAAATATTCCATTCATTGCTGTGGAGTGTGAACATCTTTGTTTTAATCCATAGTATCATAAGTAGATAGTGTTTTAACATAAAAACGCAGTAAATTTTTTATCTTGTTTTCTAAAATCACATTTGGTTTTGTAATCAATGCGTTGTGTGAACAACATTATCATCACACACATTTGTTGTTTTTCTCTCACTCTCTCGTCTCTTGGAGTAACTTGTTTTTGAACTTCTCCTTAACACCACCACTTAATTCATTTAGGAAATATTCCAACAACTTTTTTCTGTTTTTTTTTGTATTTGGTCGGTTTTAAGGTGTAAACGTGGTATTACCATGTTTGTTGTTGTTATTCTATTTTTGTGTGTTTCTTTTTTTGTTTCTTATACAAAGCGATTGTGGTAAATAGTTTTGGTTCTATGCCGCTCCTCACTTTGACTGTGGATGTACGTATGTAAACGTAGTATCCGTAAATACAACACAACAAATTTATTATTCTAAACTTTCTTTGCACTTTGTTTTTCTTTACAGTTACACGTTTGAAACCGGAAAAGGTTGGGTTGGGTTTTCTTCTTTTCAACAACGCTTCCTTTCACAAAAAAACATCATCGTACACACACGCACAGCACAAAGTGGCGCACACATACAAACGCACACAGCCACGGGCAACCAAATAAACACACCTTTTCCCATGAATTATTGGTTTGACTGACTGACTGGCGTTCGTTAAGTAAAACACACAACAAAATGCTTAAAATGGAAATTTTCATAGCTTAATAGCGGACAATTAATAAATTTTCATGTCAGTTAGCACACAACAAAAACAACAACAAACGCGTTCAAGTTAAACGTGCGCGATTTGTATTAATATAAAAAAAAGATTAGTGTTTTTTTTTTGTTTCGGTTATTCTTTTTTTCTTCGCCTTTCCTGTTTTCAATAACACCAACAAATCGACGGCGGAAGTATAAATCCAAATATGTAATTGGACGTTAAGATAAACTTTTTTCATTTTTATACATATTTTTTTTTGGGTAGACTCGCTGATAGTCACTCTGTCCAACAACACTTGTAAACCATTTAAGGCACGTCCAGTCAGTGGGACCAAAAAAAAAAACAACAACTACACAAAACTTTTGACAAAAACATTTTGATATTTTGTTAACATCACATAGATCGCCAAAGGTTAAACACTAAAGTTGGAGGGGAGAAAGCGTTGACAACACAATGAAACATTGATTTACTCATTTATGAATGAATCCCAATTATTGTCGTTTTATATGAATGCTGCTTTTAATTTTCATTAAATATTTTTTTAATTCAAAATTATTCGTATGGAAAATTGCTTTCTTTGCAAATTGTAATTCAACGCAGCAATAATCACACACACTCATCAATTTATTAATAATAAAATACACATACACACACCTCTTTTTAATGTAAAAATTCCAACTCAGCAAACGTTAAATAATAGTAAATATTTTTTTTTCAGTTGAATTTAGTTTTTTTTTTCTTCAGTGTTCACATAAATAGCTGCTGCCGCGAGTGGAAAAGTATTTTTGTACGAAACGAATATTTTTGTCAGCTAGCACCGCTAACCGAACCGGTTTGTTTGATTATTAAACAGCAACTGACGATGAAACTGAAATGAAATGAATGAAAATTTATTACCAACATTTTCGTTTTGTTGTGTTGGACCAGTCGTGCGTTCGTTTACGTCGTTGTCGTCGACGACGTCGTATACACGAGCAATGAACTGAGAATGTTCGTTAATTGGGAAGTGTGTTTGTATGAGTGTTCATAGAGTTGCCAGGTAAGTGTTTTGTAATTGATATGGATTTAACACTTTTAAGAAATATGGGTAATATTGACTTCTGAAAAAAATTGAGCCATTGACAAAACATTTACACAGATATGCGTTTTGTATTGATAGGACATGACATAACATACATGGCAACAAATTCAGATGTTGTACAAATAAGAAAAAAAAGGGGCGGTTCGAACGTGACAAAAACAGAAGTAGTTTTCGATGAAATCTTTAAAAACAAGAGATTAAGCGGAATCAAACACAAATTAAAATATAATAAAAATTTTGCAGCTAACTGATAAATTTTTACTGTTATTGGAGTTATTAACTGTTACATTCAATATTTTACGATTAAAAACAACACAATAAAATTTCAGTATTTGTTTGAAATAAGTTATGTTACCGTTGCTGAAATAATTAAAAACATTGTAGGGAGTTCGTTATAACCGTCAAAAAATTGTATGTAAACTGGAAAATGGGACAACAATTATTGTTCGTTATACGTAAAGTTCGCTATATGAAGAATCAGAAAAGTGTTTGTTATAACTGACAGTTCCTAATAAACGGTGTTCTTTATAAACGTGCATTTTAAATGAAGAAAATCATGATACTTTTCAGGATACTCAAGGTCGAAGGACATTTTTCAAATGTAAATGCCTTTCATTGTTGGCTCCCCTCGAATGTTGTTTGACAGCAACTTCGCAGTATTAAGCGTCGATTCAATCGTCGTGTCTAGTAAGAGCTTCTCAAAACAGTGACGTTCGCATTCGTCGATAAATAAGTAGGTGCCGTTAGTTGTGAATCTAAAAATAGAAAGCGTGTTAATTCACAACAACGCGAGAAGCTATCCCATACCTCATTCATGGGGTGCAAAGGGAAATTAAGTTTTTAAATGCCTTTGACCTACAAGGTCCATTCATTTTTATTCTTCATTCCTAACGAGGAGATGGAAACCTATCAGGCAATACGATGATGTATCGTCCTAATCCGATGTCGCGTTCAAAACTTATTTCAACATGAACTCAGCTATCTTTTCACAAAAATGCAACAGATGATCAACTTTAGACAGATATAAAACATAAACCGTGAGGAGCTGCGACCAAACGTAACAAACGGCATTATAACGGCAGCAAAGTGGAAAATAAATGTGTAAAATTTCATAAAAATCTAAAGCAACTAAGATCCAGACTACGTCGAAAATTTTGGAACTACATTTTTCTATATTTGTTCGTGCTTATAGGTTCATACTTTGTTCGAATATGATAAAGGTAATTCTGGTTCAAATTCAACTGATTTTTGGTCTGAAGTGCACATTAGAGGCCTGGCTGGAAAAAGTAAGGCAAAATTACCGGAAACAGGCAAGGGTTCAACAATTAAAAAGAAAAATTAAAGAAGAATTAATAGCCGACGCACATAGAAGTATTTTGATGATCTGGGCGGCCAAAAATATTTTAATTGTTAATTAAGCTGATAGTAACGTTTGAAACATAAACAGTTGATTTTTATAGTAAAAACAGTTATATTTTCATATATTGGACATATAAAACATAATATTTCCATATTTCTTTTTTATTCGCCGTCATCGCTAATTTCGTCGTTCACATCACTTTCAGCTGCTGGATTCGGTTGAGCTGAGAGAAACATCTCTATAGTTTCTGGCAGAAATGAAGAAAACTTTGTTTTATTTTTAGTTGTTGGTGCACTAAGAAGTATATCTGAGCTCAAGGGAAGCCTATTTAGGATGTCCTGATTGCACGATTATCTGGAGAATTTTTTTTTGCAAAATCCTGCCTGCAAGCTCGAAAATTTTTGTTTCGAGCCTCTGCTGCCTCTTCAGACAGTTGTCCTATAGGCAGTAACGCATTTTTATTATTTCCGATCCTTGTATGAGTACTTTATGTAGTGTAGGTGTTATTGGGTGCCAAGGATACAATTTTACGCATAGTTCTGTAGTTGTTCTGTGACAACAAAAACAATTTAATGACAAATACACCAGTAGCAAAGGCTTTCAAACGAAATCACACAGACGCATTGTTGTAAAGGACATTTTTTATTATCGCTCCCAAATTATCATTTTTTTTTGCATAAGATTTCCTATTACTTCTTGGTTAACGGATCATAAGAAAAAATTATGAATGTTGCTGCTATTTTTGAATGACGTTATTTACGGGAATGTGAAAAAATCACATATTTTGGTTTTCTTAGGTATGAACTTTAATTAACGGTTTTTTGGCCATCCGCGATTTTCCGCGGCAAAACTTTTCTGAACTTGTTAAATAAGGCCAAAAAGTTTTCATATCAATCGCAAGACTTGCGGGATCTAACAAGATTCCTAAACAAAAACCTCCAAAAAAATCTGCATTATTTTGGTCCTTATTTGTCGACCATTTTAAAAAATTGTAGGCAAAAATATTAAAGAAATATACAATAATTGAAAAGTCCCATGCCAATAGATTCTGAATCCATCGCTATTTTGCACTTGGAAAAAATTAAACACTTTAAAATTAAGAAAAACTTAACACTTTCGTAAAATCAATCATTGGGTTTGAACTTTAGTTTTTTGGAGTTTTTCGCAATTAAAGTAACTTGCAATTGTGGTTTTTCATAACATGGAGTGTCCACTACATTTCCCAATCAATTTAACGGATATATATTAAACTTGAGATTTGGGTTTTTGGCCGCCCAGATTATCAAAATACTTCTATGTGCGACGGTCGGACCTATGTAAACCAAAGGATTTAAAAAAAAGCCCCAAACAGGTAAATTGAAAAAAAATATCTGGTTTTTCTAACGCGTTTTATAGTAAAAGTCAAAACAAGAGGAAAAAAAGTATTTTTTTCTTAGATGTCGAATTTCAAACGATAAAATTTAAAAAAAATTTCATACAAATTTAAATTATTTTGTTTGAAACTTCTTTTCTAATCAATTAAAATAATGGATTTTCATTTTTATGCCATATGTTGTAATGATTGCAATATTATCGGTGAGTTGCAGTCGAAAAATTTTTGTTTCGATAGTATTCGCGTACGCAGAACGCACGTTATGCTCTGCTGATTGACGCCATGTCACTGAATTCCCATTAGCTTCTCTTGCATATCGTAAGCCCTCCGCCACACCCCGCCGTTCTAAATCTATACGGTTATTCTGGGTTATGTTATACCAATTTGTGTGCTTCCGCAGGCATGCTTTTGTAAGGTACAGATAAAAATATTTATACATACTTATGGCCAACTTATTTAAAATAAAAAAAATAAATAAAATAAAATATTTTAAGCTAAATATCATAAACATTAGACCAGGTCGGTCCCCATACAAAATTTTTTTTTCTCCAAAGTCGAGGGAAAATATAAAAGATCACCTCGAGACAACTAAAAAAAAATTTTTTTTCCTCCCCCACCCCCGGAAAAACAGCCAAAATCGTTTTTTTATCACTGCTTTTTTGTTTGTGGCTCAGTCGGTAAAATCAAAGGCATCGGTGTATAGGTTTTGACGAGTTCTACATTTGTCCTATAGATGTCGCTGACATACGACATCATCTTGTAATGATGGCCTCATTTAGAGCAATTTCTACCCCTTAAATTTAAAAATATTTTTTCCTAGAATTAAAGCCCTTTAAAAACCAACAACATTTTGCTTTGGAAGTATACAGTTTTATTCAAAAGCAAAAAAGTTACGAAGGATAAGATGTATTTACAGCATCAACAAAAACATTTTTTTTATGTCGTTTGCATTATTATCGCAAATTATTGCATACTTTATAGCGCTGATGCAAAATTTTTATAAAAATGATTCTATACTTTGTAGCTCAAATTGTTGCATAAGTCTTAATGACATCGAAAAAAAATTAAATATTTTCGTGGGAGGAAAAACAATTTTTTTTTATGTTGTCTCGAAGTGATCTTATTATTTGCCCTCGACTTTGGTAATTTTTTTTCGTGACCCGGTCTAATAAACATTAATATTTCTCTAAAAGAAAAGTGAGATTTTATTTAAAAAAAATCTTGTGCCACTTTTACTTTCTGAACAAAAACCACAGTTCCGCTTTAAATTTAAAATAATTGTAATTTTTCCAAAACTTTGTAATAAAAAAGGATTAATTCTTTTTTAAAATGCCGGCTGCGGTTTGTGCCTGTCTCAGTCATTTATATTTCTTTCATCGGCAGCACCCCTCGGTGTTGTCGTCAGCAACTTCGAAGCAAAAGCTTTTCAAACAGCTGACGTTCGGTTTCGTCTATAAAATGTAGGTTCTATTGTGTGAGTTTAAACAATATAAGAGTGGTAATTCACAATAACTCGAGTAGCTGTACCATACCTCATTCACGGAGTTTTAAGGGAAATTAAGTAGGTATAATATGTTTCTTAAAAACGTACAGATGCATATTATATACAGTGGTGTGCGATGAAATAGAGTCGCACCTAACCAAAATTGTCAAAGCAAGAAAAATTCACAAAAAAATATATTTTTATGGAACTTTTAGTTATTTTTATTGAATTTCAATACTAATCTATCTAACAAAATTGAATATCAGTGTGGAAGTTCAAAAATTAAAAAGGCACAGTCAAATAAAAATATCTCAAATTCCCAGGTTTTGGCTGTGAACAAAAATAGAGTCAAAGAATTTATCGACTTGAAAGTTAATAAATTAGTGACTTAAATTAAAAAAATGGTTAAGTTATATCTTTCTTTACCTCAGTACTTAGTAGAACAGCCATTAATTTTAATTACTTCGGCGGAACGATTTGTTATTGAATCCCCTAACTTTTGACAAGTCTGTATTGAAATATTATACCACAGAACTTTAATCATTGCCCATAGTTCATTCTTATCACATGTATTTTTTCCTTTAAGAGCTACTTCTAACTCCCGCCACAAATTCTTAACAGGATTTAAATCTGGCGATTGTGCAGGCCACCTTAAAACTCCAACTTTGTTAGTTCGAAATAGAATTTGACATTTTCCATGTGTGATTCGGGTCGTTGTCTTGCTGAAACACCCATCAAAGTGGCATTTCCCATTCAGCATAAGGCATAATGATGTCATTCAGAACATTTGTGTAAACTTTAGCGTCTATTTTACCATAAACGAAACGTAAAAAGAAGAGATTAATTCCTCAAAGAACTTGCGGATTGGCCAGTAACCAAGTGGCGGTATATTTTGTGGTCATATGAAACGAAAGTGAAGTTTTTTAACTCTCATCGCAGCGAGCTTCCTTTACAAAGACCACCCAACACCGATCATCGTCCCCATCAACGAATATCGTCCCCAACACACCATTATGACCATAAAAACATGGTGGTGAAAACATACTGATATGGGGTTACTTTTCGTACTATAGTACTGGGCCTGTATTTCTGAGGGTAAAATTTACGCTACATTTTACACAAATATTTTAAATGGCTTCATGATGTCTTAGTCTGAATGACAAATGCCACTTCGATGAGTGTTTTAGCAAGACAACGAACAGAAACACACATGGAGTTGGCTAAAATGAATTTCGAAAACAACAAAATTTAAGTATTAAGATGGCCTGCACAATTGCCAGACCTAAATAATGATGAGAATTTGTGGCGGGAGGTAAAAATAGCTCTCAAAGGTAAAAATCCTTCTAATAAGGAATGAACACTGGATATTAATTGAAGCTGCTTGGAAGAATGTTCCAATACAGACTTGTCAAAAGTTAGGGGATTCAATGCCAAAGCTTTGCACAGCAGCAAATAAAAATAATGGCTATTCTACAAACTACTGAGGTAAAGTAAGATATAACTTTAATATTTTTGTAATTTAAGTTACTTTTTTCATTTACATTAAGGTTGATAAATTCTTTGACTCTATTTTTGTTCACAGCAAAAACCTGGGAATTTGAAATACTTTTGTTTGTTTGTGCCATTTTATGTATTGAACTACCACACCGATATTCGAATTTGTCAAATTAATATTGAAATTTAATAAAAATAACTAAAAGTTCCATAAAAAATATTTTTTTGTGCATTTTTCTTGCTTTGACAATTTTGGTTAGGTGCGACTCTATTTCATCGCACACCACTGTATGTGCAGATATATATTTTTACTTTATTAAAAGTTTATTTTTATAAATATTTTTCGTTGAAATTTCATTCCTAAAAAAACGAATATTGAAATATGTATTGGATATACTCGTCTCTTTTTTTCTTAAAAAATATTGATTATTTGTTGCTTTTGATCGTTTTATTTCACCTATTCTCTAATTATCATTACAAAAACTACCCTACCTATTGCAGTTAAAAATTGTAACCGGGAGCTAAAAATTTTGTTAGAATCATTGTTATAGGTAGTGTATCTTTAATTTAAGTACCCGCACATTGGGCGTCAAAAGATAATTCAAAGGGGGCCCATTTTGGGATCCCAATAGTCCCGGTGCCAACATCGATTTCGGTTTTCGTGATTTAGGTGCTACCTATTTGCCGGGTATACCATTATCCAGATCCTGCCCGGTAAAGTAACATTTTACAGTCTTGTTTTGAATTTATACGGAAAAAATCTGGCTCTGGACATTTTGTTTTCAAATTTATACTTAAAAATTAGAAAGACCTTTTCATTACTTTATCCTGTTAAAACTTAATTCTCAACAAACATTCAGTTTGGCACTACTACTTTAGAATTTAATCTATACCCAAACATGGGTCGTGGTTTTCGTGTTACCGTGGTTATTTGGGGAGGACGCTATTTTTCCAGATAAAATGCTACAGATATTTATTCTGAATTTAGGTATTTGGAATAAAAATTGTTCTAGAAATTTTGTTTAAAAATTTGCTCTTAAAACAATTATAAAGATATTTTTATTACTTTATTCTGTTATAATTTAGTTGTCAACAAATACACAGTTTGGCGCTATTAATTTAGGTCAAAACATGTCATAGAGAATCGTTCACTTGGCAACTCTGTTCACACACATACTATATTTCATTATCGACCATAGTTTTTTTTATCGTTCGAATGGCCATAATAATCATGATATTCATGTTCGTTACGATGATGACGTTGTTGTCGTCAAAGGCACAGAATGCAATAAAACAAAAACATGCAAAACAACAACAACAACGATCAAAGGAAAAAGTAATCAGTTACAAAACACACACCCCTTCCTGGATCTCGTGGATGGACGACGTCGACGACGACAACGTTCGCTTCGTTCACGCGTTCACGTTATTGCTGTTGCTGTTCTTGTTGCCGTGTTTTAGGAAAAACAAACCACTCACACAATCAGCCAACGCGCCAGCAGGCACAACACCACTCGTAGTCTTTGTCGTCGTCGTCATTTCAAGTACAACAAATAATGTGTGCTAGTATCCAACAACAACAGCAACAACGTCGTCGACATAAAAGTATTGAGATTCATTCATTCAAGGTATTCTTTCTTCATATGGCGGTAGTCCTCACCCGTTTGTCCACCCGCCGCCGCCACTCCTCGCATTTCGTGTGATACCCGGATTGACGTTTGTCGGCCGTTCTCATTTGTTGCACACAATACAATTGTGAGAATTGTCGATATGCAGCAGCAAATCTCTGGGAATGTTTACACAACAATTCTAAAGTGTTCTCATTTTTCATGAAAATAATAATGACGAATAAGCGCGGCGGAGTACAACAAACCGGAGTTTACATTACGGTTAATTGAAATGAAGAAAGGCGAGCTAACAACAAAAAGCACCACGTGTTGCTAATTCAAATATTTGAGGAAAGAAGGTGAGGTCGCGGCGGTATAGGAGTCGGCGGGCGGTACGATGACATTACGTTGTATTAAAAAACAATCAATGACTAATGGGGCGCCCCCTGATATCTACCTATAAATAATCTCAAATTCTAAATAATTTATCAATAGTACATAGGTACTATCAATAGTAAAAGTACCAGAATAGTCATTGAGCTAAAACTGAGGGGCTACCCCGAAATATGTACATAGTTAATGTTTGTCATCTTGGGACTGTGGTTACACCAGGAACTAACGGTTTGTCATACACCACCATAGTGTTGTTTGCGTCTCTTAAACGGCGTTTAGTAATCTCAAATCTCAGTGATGTAGAAGAGTATCTTAAGAAACCAGTATAGAAACTGTAGTCAGTTGAAGTGACTAACGCATACTCTCACCCTATGACTTTTCAACGTAGAGTAGGATATGTTAAGCAAAGGAGCAAAAATAATTTTAATAAAAATAAAAAACAAAATAAAATAAAATAAAACAAAACAAAACAAAACAAAATAAAATAAAATAAAATAAAATAAAATAAAATAAAATAAAATAAAATAAAATAAAATAAAATAAAATAAAATAAAATAAAGTAAAGTAAAGTAAAGTAAAATAAAATAAAATAAAATAAAATAAAATAAAATAAAATAAAATAAAATAAAATAAAATAAAATAAAATAAAATAAAATAAAATAAAATAAAACAAAATAATATAAAATAATAAAAAAAAATTTATCTTATTTAAAATAATATACAATAAAATAAAATAAATTGAAATAAAATAAAATAAAATTCAATAAAATAAAACAAAATAAAATAAACAAAAATATAGTAAAATAAAATAAAATAAATTAAATAAAGTAAAGTAAAAAAAATTATATAAAATAAAATAAATTAGATAAATTAAAATAAAGTAAAAAGAAAAGAATACAGAAATATGTAAATAATGTAAAATTAAAAAAAATAAATGCTTTAAATCCTGTTTTATTGAAGATTTATAAAAATCAAGTAGAAAACGGCAGATTGTTCTTACAATCCTGCTACCGTGGATGTCATTTATGTTACTTTCTTTTTTCCAGTCATGCCGCAGACATGTTAAAGAGAAGACAAGTGGAAGAATGGAATCCGCTGGGACAACGAAGATAGGCCGCCCATGTTCTACATGGATTAGAAGTAAAAAGACAGTATACGAAGAATTAGGAATGACATGAAACCAAGTCGAAACTTTAGCAAATCATCGTGACATATTGAGAGAATTTGTTAGCGCCCTAAGTTAACATTGCACGTTTTATTAAACTGTTTATCTAAGCAAATTGATTAAATAAAGGACAAAAAGAGGAAGGTGTTTGTGTGTGTAGTCATTGATTACAGATTACAGACCTTACTGTCCAAAGTTTTAAAGTAAACGTTTATTTTTGCCACAATAATTGTAATACCACCGTAAAAAACTAGTAATATAATTATCTAATGCCATTTGTAAAATAATGATGAAAATATTAGTAGTACTCACTATCATAAGTATTTGGTCAAGTATTGCAGAATTTTTGGTAAATTTAATATTTGAGGTAAATTTTAAGTATGTTCTCACAAAAGCAAAACATATACCAAATTGCAAAAAAATACAAAGTATTCAAAAAGTTTACTACAAATTCTCCATACACTTCAGATCATGAATAATCCAATTCTCTTTAAATTCATGTTTTTTTAACCCCCAACCAATAAGAATAAAACATACAATTTTGTAGTATATTGATATTATTACTCGATTTGTAAACTGGGTGGAGTGGTACATTTGTATGGGAGGCATCAGAAGGGTCGTGGCTAGCCTTCCAATTTTTTCTCCAAATCTTTATCCTGTTATAGCTTTACTAAATACAGAATTTGATAACGATCGCGTTGAGTGTATTGATATTATCACTGATTTCTAAAGTGGACAGAATGATGTATTTGTATGGAAGGTACCAGAAGGGGCGGGGCTACGTAGCCCATGTTCAATACCGTAAGTAATTTTGGGGAAATTTTAACTCGTGCAAAATTTCAAAACATTTAGTTGTGTCTTTCGAAAGTTATCGTGCGTACCAGCCGGACAGCCAGACAGACAAACGGACATGGCTCAAACGACTTAAAAAGTCATGAATCGAATTTGGTTCAAAGATCTTACTCATCTTAAAATGTAACCACTGTTTAGAGGTAAGAAGCTTTCACGATCTCGCTCATCTTAGAACTTACCATCCGCATAGAGCTTATAAGCTTGTTGTAAACGAGGAGACAGAAGGGGAAGTTTGTATGGGAAGTGGGTGTAGTTTTTGTCTGATCTTGCTCGTCTTAGAACTGAACTTTCGCTTAGGAGAGAAGCTTGTATGCCAAATTTTATCTCGATAGCTCATAAATAAGGCTGTAATCGCGGGGACAGACCCCTAAAAAAGGGGAAGAATTTAAGAGATGTGGGTGTATTTTTTGTCCAATATTAATTAATCTCCGCTTAATGTTAGAAGCTTGAATACCAAATTTCAGCTTTATAGCTCCTTAACTACGGCTGTAATCGACCGGGACAGATTTCTTAAACAGCGGAAATTTATATAGGAGGTGGGAGTAGTTTGGCCGATCTTACTCATCTCAGAACTCAACCTCCGCTTAGAGGATAGAAGATTGCTTACAACTCGATAGCTCGATAGCTCTTAACAAACTGCTGTAATCGCGGGGACTGACCCCCAAAAAGGGAGAGTTTGTATGGGGTGTAGTTTTTGTCCGATCTTCGTCATCTTAGAACCTAACCCCCACTTGAATGTTAGAAGCTTGCTTACCAAATTTTTTTAGGGCGGCAGCGAAATGTATGTTCTTAACATACCAAAAAGTGGAAGTATATATGGGAAGTGGATGCCAATGCGCACCATACTATCTGGGGTAGCTCAGATATCAACCTAAGGGGTGAGTCGCTTTTCAACTTTATTATTGAAAACAAACTAACAGTAGTTAACAGGGGTAACGAACCCACTTTTATTGTTACTAACAGAAAAGAGGTTCTAGATGTTACACTAATTAACGATAAATACTCAAATATGGTCAGTAACTGGAGGGTATCAACAGATTGCTCGTTTTTTTTGACCATCTATATACCGACTTTGATCTGTCGCTCGAAGTGGATACAGAAGACAGCTATATTAATAGAAGGAAAACAAACTGGCTCATCTTTAATGGAGTTATAGAGAGCAAGTTACCCACGTGTCCGACCTCTATCGATGATAAGTCTACACTGGACTCCACGGTTGAAATACTAACAAACGCTTTAGCTGAGGCAAGGGAAAAATCCTGCAGCAGAACTGACAGGAAAGGCAAGGCTAAGCCACACTGGTGGAATGCAGATATTGCGGCAAAACGCAGGGAATGCAGGAAACTATTCAACAAGGCTAAAAGAGATGGCAATTGGAGCGCATATAAGTCTTCAGTTAACATTTTTAAGAACCTGATAAGGAAGGCCAAAAGGCAGTCTTGGAGAAAATTCTGCAGTAATGTAGAAAGCTCCTCGGAAACTAGTCGGCTACGCAAGATCTTATCCTCGAATCCAACAATACCATCGTACATACAGAGACCAGATGGTACATGGACCACTAGCAGCCTCGAAACTCTGGAAGTGCTGATGGAAGCACACTTCCCAGGTTGTCGTGAAAGTGACTACCAGTTTATAGCAAACTCGGTCGACCATAACTATGATATCTCAGACATACCGATTACTGAACATCGAATTCATTGGGCTATCAAAAGTTTCCACTCTTTTAAGTCACCGGGACCCGATGGAATTATTCCCGCGGATCTACAAAAGAATATCGGAGTATTGTAGCCCTGGCTTCTGGCTATATTTAAAGCATGTCTGAAACTGTCGTATATTCCAACTAGATGGACAACCTACAAAATTGTATTTATCCCTAAAGGGGGTAAGGCATCTCACACTAAAGCCAAGGATTTTAGACCGATCAGCCTATCTTCCTTCTTAATTAAGACTATGGAGAGAATAATTGATGTATATATCAGATCATCTCTTAAACCGGAGGCCCTTTCCAGGGCTCAGCATGCCTACCCGAAGGGCAAATCCACGGAAACTGCTTTACATTCGATAACTAGCCTCATTGAAAGATCCCTGAACTACAAGGAATACGCTCTCGCTGCCTTCCTGGACATTGAGGGAGCTTTTAATAATGTCAAACCTGAATCTGTAATTGACTCAATGGAACAACTGGAGATTAACCCAGTGGTCATCGCCTTAGTTGACAAACTACTAAAATTTAGGCGCATTGGATCCAGTCTGGGCGTGTCAAATATTTCCAAGGTGGCGGTTCGCGGTACTCCACAAGGAGGAGTACTCTCTCCATTACTATGGAATCTTAACATCAACACTCTCCTGAGAAAGCTGGAGAAAACATGCTGCACAACCATCGCATATGCGGACGATGTGGCACTAATAGTTACAGGTAAGGATCCAAAACTACTCTCTGAGCTACTGGAATCTGCACTGAAACTTCTTCTGAAATGGTGTCATGAATGTGGACTGGGTGTAAATCCGAGTAAAACAGAACTGGTGCTATTCACACGGAGATACAAAATCCCTCAATTTGCCAAACCTAGATTAAATGGAGTCGCACTTACACTCTCTGACAGTGCCAAATACCTCGGGCTAACACTGGACAGTAAACTGAATTGGAATCTGAACACTCAGACCAGGATCAGCAAAGCGGCAACGGTTCTATACTGCTGCAAAAGGGCAATCGGCCTAAATTGGGGAATTAGCCCCAAGAACCTAAACTGGTTATACCAATCAGTTATCAAACCAATCTTATTCTACGGATCGGCAGTCTGGTGGCCGGCGCTAGATAAAGCGTCCCAAAGGCTGAAATTCGAACGCATTATGGGACTGATGGCAATCATGATAACAGGGGCACTTAGAACTACTCCAACTAAGGCACTGTTCACGATCCTAAACTGGTTACCCCCGGACATTGAGGCGAGGAAAATAGCGGCGAATGCAGCAATGCGTTTAGACGCCACAAAAGCATGGATGCACAGAAACTATGGACCAGCCAAAATTCTGAACCTAATCAATGTAATCTACCGCACGGATTACACTATACCTGAACCTCTATTCGATCCGGGTTTTATAAGGAACATCCCGGACAGGTCCTACTATAATGATAATGCCCTGAACTTTGGGGAGGATGTCATCCTAATTTTCACGGACGGTTCAAAATCAAAGGAAAGAGCGGGCTGTGGAATCTTTTCGGAAGAGTTGAATCTGAGTTTATCAATCAGGCTACCAGACCATTGTAGCATAGTTCAGGCCGAAATAGCGGCCATTAGAATAGCCGTAGAGACAATTCAGTATCTTGGGATATTGGACGGCAATATTCATATTCTTACTGATAGTAAAGCGGCTATCAGATCCCTAGAGAACGTGTACACCACTTCGAGAAATGTTCGTGAATGCCGGTCGTCTCTTGAGGAGATAGCGAGACATTCGACGGTTACCCTAACATGGGTTCCAGGACATGGGGACATATATGGAAACCAAATGGCCGATACGTTGGCAAAGGCCGCCATAACCGTGAACTCGGGCGAAGTTTACGGTCTCATTGGGATCCCTCTCACAAGGGGGAAACAGCTCATTGCGGGGAAACTAAACATCATTGCTGAAGAGAGATGGGCAAGAGAACCCACCTGCACGACGACCAAACAAATTTGGCCTACACAGGATGCACAGAGGACACGATTTGTGCTGGACATGTCCAGAGTCCACCTAAGGAACATCATAGCTGTAATAACTGGTCACTGGCCGGTTGGCAAACAGGCTAAGAGGCTAAAACTACCCTACAACGACTTTTGTAGGAGCTGCAATGATGAGGAAGAAGAGGAGACCACGGAACATCTTCTATGTCACTGCCCTGCTTTTGGTGACCTGAGATACGAAAAGCTTGGTCATCGGACACTTCTAGACAAAACCTGTCTATCTGTAGGCGATTTGCGGAATATCCATGCCTTCATCAGAGCAACGAAATGGCTTGACAGCGACGTTGGCCGAACAGAATAGGAACATTTGGTACGAAAATCTTAAAATGGTATCACAACGGGACTCATACTAGGACCCAAGTGAGCTGTGTTCAACGTGGCTGCCGAATTAACCTAACCTAACCTAACCTATGGGAAGTGGGAGTAGTTTTTCTTCGATCATCGTCGTCTTAGAATTTAACCTCCGCTGGAATGTTAGAATTTTGTTTTTTTTAGGGCGGCAGCGAATGTGGAATGTTACTTGACAAAACGAATGATGTAGAACTTCTTCTTTTTGGGACTACTTTCACGTGCAGTTCTCAGAATTGAGTCCCAAATCAATGAGCTGAAAAATGTTGTATTGTAAAAGTAAAGAACAAATTGAATATACCTTTCGGTCCGTGTGGTCCGTATTTGTAAACACAACTTCTATTTGCATTATTGTGGTTTTCCTTTGGGTGTTATTTTGTTTCGCATATCTAGCATAATACTCCAAAAAGGCCAAAAATTACTGATAGAATTTAAAACATCAAAACCTCTTCATTACCAACTCATCAAATTAACCGCCCATATGAAAACTTAAATTTCTTTTGATAGCCATGTTTTATTAGGTATTTAAATTGTAATGTTTAACAAAGACAATGATTGTTGCTCGACACCAAGTGGAATCCTCAAATGACTTGACATTTCATGCGAAAATTCCAAGTAATTTAAAGATTCTACGAAATTGTTATTAATCGTCAAATAAAACCAAAAGTGACACCCCCAACCACTGTGCATTCAAGCTCATACATGCTCACAATCAGTTTGCATTACTCAGTGTTGAAATATGTATTTATTTCAGTTTTCTTCCGAAAAAAAACTCTTTATCAGCAAAATTAAATCGAACACATAAAACTTTTTATACCACAAATGTGTAAAGCGGCCCAAACTAGTGATGTTGTTTCCACGCCAAGGTATGACAACACCAACAAACAATCCAGTCAGTCAGTCAGTTGTCGTCGATATCTCATAATTTTCAAAATGCTGGTAGAATCCCCACCGTAGTCATGTGAGTCATGATGATGTTCTCGTTTCCGAAACTTTGGTGGCCTAAAGAATGCCAAAGTACAAACGACACCAGTAAATCTCTACCTGGTTATGTTATGAGCGAGTCAAGCGCGAAAGAAAGAAATCAGACACACACACACACAGTCAACAACTTCAGTTAACTAACGAGGCTAAAACTGATGTTGATGATGTGATAGCTGGCTTGCTATAGCTGGTATTCTGGCCCCGTGGAAGTTGTGTGTACTACGACGACGCGACCATGTCGTGCTTAAAAACTTAGTTTGCGTTCCGTTTCCCAAAAGGTCTTTGGTTACCAACTGGGGAGAGAGAAAAACAAAAAGATTGTTTATTTTTGTTTCGTCCGTCGTCGTCGTCGTCTCTGTTTGCGTTTGTCATTGTTCCTCCAACAACCAATGTCTGAGGTAGATCTCATACAAGTGATTGGCCGATGGTGGCTGCTATGAATGGTGCGAAATCCATTGAAATATCGTCACAACTCTATAAATGATTATGACGCCCCTTCTTTTATTTCAAACTGGAGAAGAGTTTTTTTTGTTGTTTGAAACGACAAAAAATAAATAGGTATTTATTATTTTTTTGTCGTATTGTTGTTGTAGTTGTCCAAACAACTACACAACTAGAAACAAGAAATAACCCAGAGAAACTTTAGCAACCTCGTCATCATCCAGCGTTATCGTTGTCTGCTCAAGAGTTTGCAGCTGGTTTTTTACATTGGCGTGTATTTCAATAGCAACCGCCACCGACGCGGCCATAGCGCAATGAAGATGGTAACATTTTTCCTTTGAATTTCACCATGTTAGGAAACTTAAAGTACAGTTAAAAGTTCGCAAAGCACTTTAAAGTGGTTGGCTTGTGTAATAATCAGATTTTTTGTTATCATATTCCAAGAAATTGCAATTTGGAATGTTCCAACGAGGGCTGAATTACATGTAAACGGTTGAGGTCTGTCCGGATATAAGGGGAAATTCTATTATCCTTGGGTATGGTTCCAGGAAAAGCTAGAACTTAGATTAATGTTGGGGGAAGGTAAAAGGATTATCATAGCGATTACGATGCTTTTAAAAATTTTTTTCTTGACCACTTTAAAACCAATTTCGTAACTACGTTATAATGCTTTTAAAAGCGGAAATTGAAAACAAACATTGAAAATCCACAACAAGCCTTGCAACTGCTCCGGAGTTGCCCCTAAAGGGGTAAAATGTATGACCTACCTATACCAATTTGTTCTCCTAAAAATTTGTCCACAACTTACGGCACCTACTTGTTTATCGACGAATGCGAAAGTCACTGTTTGCGAAGCTTTTACTAGACATGCCGATTGACTCGACACTTATACTGCGACGTTGCTGTCGACAACATCGAGGGGTAGTCGCGTATTCTAACCACTATGCCACGGGCGGTCCCCAACCCTAACAGTTTCTGGTAATATCTTCGAGCTTTAAGGTGGTCCCCACACTATTTTTTTATACCAGTTTTTTAAAATGGTGCCTTTGGTAAAATGTAAGACCGACCACCACTAATTTTTTCTTCCTAACGTTCTTCCCGAACATACACATCCCATATCTTCACCCCCTAAAGAGGATCCCATACACAAATCACAATGTTATTAAATAACATCCGCCCGCTCTAACTACCACAAAGGTGCGCCTAGAGGATTCAAAGTTCTAAATGTTTGACGGCGATCTTGGGGCCATAATCACAAACCAAAATTTGGGCGATCTTTGACTCTTTTATTATATGTGACTAGTGGGCCCGGCAATGCTTCGCTATTGCATATTATCGAATATTGCCATTTTCACCCCCTAAATGTAGAAAAATCCAAACAATGTGTAGCCTATGTTACTCGCGGGGTTATTCGGAAGATTCCCTGAAAATTTCATCAAAATCGGTCCAGCCGTTTTCGAGTCCATACGTTACATACATATATACACACATCCTCTTTTATATATATAGATTACGTACAATAAAGATATTATCGCTTCGATGCAATGTATGAATTTTTTTAGGTGCCTAAGTTATTTCTGGGCCAAGTCAGGCCTATACCGCAATGTACCATAACACTTAACTTTTTTTTTCAAAAAAAAAAAAAAAAAAAAAAAAAAAGGTAACATCTAAATTATCAAAATTTTATTTCTTAGATGACAATAAGAAGACATTACGCATATATCAAAATATTTAAGGCTACCTAGGTGGGGCACGGTAAGTGCTACAAGCTTTGTTAATGCCACAGGCTTGATTTTCTATGGGTCGCGCAAATCGTGCTTTTACTGCACAAAAAATACAACAAAATAATAAAATAAAATATTGTCACTAAATAATATTATATTACAATAAAAATATAAAACACATAGTCACGAAAATTTCAGTATATATTTTTATATTTTAATATTTGAATAATTGAATATTTGAAAATTTTAATATTTGAAAATTTGAATATACAAATATTTGAATATTGGAATATTTGAATATTTGAATATTTGAATATTTGAATATTATTAAAATAATTATAATTAATAATATTATTAAAATATTTAATATTATAAGAAGAAAGAAAGCGGTATATTGGTGGAACGATAATATCGCCGATATCAGGCGGGACTGCCTCCGATGCAGGCGAAGGTCTACAAGGGCAAGACGCAGAGGGTCAGCGGAAGCCGAACAGACGGCATACAAAGAAGCGAGAAAATCTCTACGAAAAGCCATATTCTCAAGCAAGCGGAAAATTTTCGAGGAACTTCGCGAGGATATTAACAACAACCCATACGGCCTTGGCTATAAAATTGTCACAGAGAAGCTGAGTGCAAAGAAATCTGTGGGACTGATGGATGAGGTGACAATGGAGAGAATTGTAACATCCCTGTTTCCGACACATGCAATCAGGGAGGAATATTTGGATACCGCAAACACTATCGAGTTCACCCCCTTCACAGCAAATGAACTCAGTGCAGCTGCGCACGGCTTACGACCTAACAAGGCACCTGGCCCCGATGGTATATCCGCAGAGGTAATCAAGGAGATTGCCAATAAAAAGCCTGACCTTTTGCTGGACATGTATAACGCCTGCCTGGAGGAAGGTGTATTCCCAGAAGTTTGGAAAAGGCAACAGCTAGTGCTTATTAGCAAAGGAAAAGGAGATCCAGAAGCCCCGTAATCATACAGGCCACTTTGTATGCTGGATACTGGGGGGAAACTGTTTGAGAGGCTGATAAAGCCACGGCTTACAAACGCGATAGATGCTAGAGGTGGCTTATCCAGTAGACAATACGGCTTCAGACCGGGTAGATCAACGATTGGGGCCCTAAAAGAAGTGACGGAAGTAGTAGATGCCGTACAACGAGTGAACCATTACAGTAGACCTGTTGTACTCCTCGCCACGCTGGATGTGAAGAATGCTTTTAATAGCTTAAGATGGAAAGACGTACTGGACGCTTTAGAAAACTTCTCTGTGCCACAGTACATTATGAGGATAATAGGAAGCTACCTAAGAGACAGGGAGCTTTTGTACAACACGAGCAGGGGATCAAAAAGGAAACAAGTCACTTCCGGAGCGGCTCAGGGATCAATACTGGGACCAGACCTGTGGAACGTCAGCTACGACGGAATCCTGAAGATGGAAATGCCTGAGGGCACTTTCTTAGTAGGATATGCGGACGACATTGCAGCCGTTATCACGGCTCGAAACACGGACGACGCACAACGTAAGCTGAGACAAGTTATGATGAGAGCGAAATCTTGGCTTGATACTCATGGTTTACAATTGGCAATGCAGAAAACTGAAATACTTCTACTTACGCGGCGTCACATCCCCGTATAGTTGGATGTGAATATTGGAGATGTCACAATCACGACCAAGAGATCGGTGAAATATCTGGGATTAAGACTGGATCCTAAACTAACATACGCAGTCCAGATACAGCATGCGGCTAACAGAGCCGGAAGAACAACTGCGCAGCTAAGCCGCCTAATGGCAAACATAGGAGGACCACTGCACCAAAGGCGCAAACTACTGATGGAGGCCGCAAACAGCATCATGCTCTATGGATGTGAAATATGGGCCGAAGGCGTTAAAATAAAAAAGAGGGCACAGTCTATTTTAGCTGTGCAGAGGACAGCTGCTTTACGAATCTGTTCGGCGTATCGCACAGTATTAGCAGCCGCTGTACTGGTAATAGCAGGTACTATTCCAATTGACCTGTTAGCAAGAGAACGACGCACATTATACCTAATGAAGGTATCCGGCAACCCTGGGATGTCAATAAGAGACCAGACTGTAACGTCGTGGCAAGAACTGTGGAATAACGAAAAACACGGAAGGTGGACAGCAAAGCTTATACCAAACATCAAAATTTGGCTGGATCGACGATGTGGAGAGGTAAATTACTACCTAACCCAGATGTTATCCGGACACGGATACTTTAGGAAGTACCTGAATAAAATAGGAAAATGTGACAATCCGTTCTGTCTGTACGAAACAGATGAGGTTGTAGATGACGCAGAACATACTTTTTTTGTGTGCACACGCTGGCTGGCTCATCGTCAACAACTGACAGACGAGGTAGGAATAATAACAGCCGATAATATTATTAATGTTATGACAACCAGTGGAGGAAATTGGATCGCGGTAGCAAAATACACGGAGCAGATCCTTAGGTGCAAAAAATTAGACCTGGACGCCGCAGTTTCCTGAGGTGCAGCGGAGACCAAGCGGGGGCCTGAAAGCAGGTCAATCGAGAAGGTTGGCGTACATGGCCACATGGGAACCACCTTGAAGTAATACGTAAGCGGTTCCGATGTGGATTACTTCCCGGAGAGGAGACAGGGAGGGGTTTTAGTCGGTATACCATATTGGAGAGTCCGACATAACGTGACTTCTGTCACGAATGCGTAATGCATTTCCCCTACCTTACCCGCAAAAAAAAAAATATTTTAATATTTTAATATTTTAATATTTTAATATTTTAATATTTTAATATTTTAATATTTTAATATTTTAATATTTTAATATTTTAATATTTTAATATTTTAATTTTTTTATTGTTTTATTTTTTTATAATTTTATATTTTTCCATTTTTATATTTTAATATTTTTTATATTTTTCAATTTTTATATTTTAATATTTTTATTTTTTTGTATCTATATATTTTTATATTTTATATTTTTGTTCCAAAATTTAACCAAATTCTAGGGAGTACGAATGAATGCAATTTATAATCATTTTCAATTATGTTAACAAAGAGATTTCTATTGAACTAAAGATCAACTTAGTGTTAACTGTTTCTTTCGTAAGCATGATAACGAAATCCAATGCCCTTGAAATTCCTTTATTTCGGAATTTTAATTTCGCCAGAAACCTCTTAAGAGTCTGGAAAAAAATACATATACGTGCAGTGTATGGCACATAGTCTAATGTATTGCCTTCTACTGAAATTTCCAAATTGTTCATTGGAATAAAAACTCATCAGAAAATATAATAACTAAAAAAAAACCAGTAAATAAAAACCTCTGTTTGATTATGAGAAAAAGTGAGCGGTAAACGAGTGTATGAAGCTGGAAGCTGAGTATGGTCATAACAGAATGCTTGATGCATGCAGAAACAACAATACGAATGCTTTCAATTTTTCATGTGAAATTTTCTTCGATTTAAAGTGTTAACTATAATGCTAAGTTTGGGTTTTTGTGAACTTTTGTTTGTATGCACACGGGCGTGTGTACGTACATTCATTTTTTATATAGCTTGAAGTGAGAAATAAAGTGAATTAAAATTAATATTGTTAAAATATAGTGATTGCAATGCACAAAATTCTCATGAAATTAAACAATTACGATCCAGAGGAGTTGGATTGTTGAAACTGTGGTACAAAAGTGATAATATCGGAAAAAAATTATCAAATACATAGTTATAAAATAAATTATAATGAAATAAAATAAAATAAAATAAAATAAAATAAAATAAAAAATAAATAAAATGAAATAAAATAAAATAAAATAAAATAAAATGAAATAAAATAAAACAAAACAAAATAAAATAAAATAAAATAAAATAAAATAAAATGAAATAAAGTAAAGTAAAATAAAATAAAATAAAATAAAATAAAATAAAATAAAATAAAATAAAATAAAATAAAATAAAATAAAATAAAATAAAATAAAATAAAATAAAATAAAATAAAATAAAATAAAATAAAATAAAATAAAATAAAATAAAATAAAATAAAATAAAATAAAATAAAATAAAATAAAATAAAATAAAATAAAATAAAATAAAATAAAATAAAATAAAATAAAATAAAATAAAATAAAATAAAAATAATATAAAATAGACTAAAATATTAAATAGTACAAGATAAAATGATATAAAATGTAATAAAAAATTTTAAGAGATATCCAGTTGAAATTTAGAACTCCTATCCTTCAAGTGGAGGTTAAGTTCTAAGAAAAGCATGATCGGTCAAATGAACTCCCACCTCCTACACAAACCCCCCCCCCCTTTTTAAGCCGACTCCTGCGATTACAGTCGTAGTTTAAGAGCTTAAATTCTCTAAGTGGTGGTTTAGTTCTGAGATAAGCAATAGCAAAAAAAACCCTTTTTGGGGGACAGTCCCTGCGATTACATGCATAGTTAATAGTTGTATTTTGCAAGGCAAGCTTCTCGGAGGAAAAGTTCTCAGATAGATAAGATCGGACAAAACTCTTTATATCTCCCATACAGACTCCCCCTCTTTGGATGTGAGCTTATCTTTCGACGCGATTACACCCGTAGTTTAAAAAATATCGAGCTGCAATTTGAAATGACTGCTTCTATCTAAGTGGAGGTTCAGTTCAAAGATGAGCAAGATCGCACTAAAACTACTTTCACCTCTCATAGAAACTCCCCCGTTTTTGGGGATGTGCGACTGTCTATCCCCGCGTCCAGAGCTTTTCCAGCTGGTCGATTTGGTTTACAAGCTTCTATCCCCTAACAGGAGGTTAAGTTCTAAGATGAGCATATCTACTAAAATAACTATTTCCACCTCTCATACAAACTCCCCCATTTTTGGGTGAAGTCCGTTTGCCTGTGTCCCTGATTACAGCCTTTATTTAAAAACAATCGAGCTGAAATTTAGTATGTAAGCTTCTATCCTCTAAGCGGAGGTTAAGTTCTATAATGATCAAAAACTACGACCTCCCCCCATTACAAAACTCCCCTTTTTGGTTGAAAATTCATAACAATTTTTTTTTTCAAAACTTTTAGCAGTTTTGATTTAAAATTTAAAAAAAAAAATAATTTTCATAACCTTGGGCAAGACCTATCCTATAAGGCGGCAGCAAAATGTACGGCGGATTTTTTTTTGGAAATTTTAAAATGGCCGTCCAGATATTGTTCCACTTGATGTAAAAAATACATGACGGATATTTGAGTAAGATAGGACAACTAAGTCCCGTGCCACAAAGAGGCTCTTAGTAAATCCTATGTTTTTTACTAATGTTCGATGTAATAGTCAAATATTGACGTGTGTGGGCGGCGCCTAGCCGAGTTTCATACCCCGCCCACTGATCCGATCTCGCCGATTCACAAATTTTCAAGGCGATTTGAGATACAGTCCTCTAGATATTGCGGTTTTTAAAATAGGGTCCAATGGGCGGGCAACACCCACTTGATATATGAAAAATTGTACCCTATTTTCACAAACGACATCTCCCCTACATTCTGTGAAAATTTTAAAATGATCGGTCAAACCGTTTTCGAGTCAAACAAACAAAGTTTAACTTATTTTTATATATATAGATATTCATTTGACCTCGTTGAGACACGGCTTAAAATCGTCCGAATTTTCTCAAATTTTTACCATAGCCGTTTTATAACTTAAACTTACTTAATTTTGCTTTACACCCCATAACTGAGGTAAGGGATAGCTTCTCGCGTTATTGTGAATTAACACAACAAACGGCACCTACTTGTTTATCGACGAATGAGTACGTCACTGTTTCATAAGCTCTTACTAGACATTCCGATTAACTCGACACTTATACTACGAAGTTGGTGTCGACAACATCGAGAGGGCTGGCTAAAAAAAAATGCAGATCACTGGAACCGGGAATCAAACCACGGATCTTCCGCATGGTAGTCGCGTGTTCTAACCACTATGCCACAGCCGGTCCATATGCCACGGCTGTTTTATAACAACTGACACAATATTCCAATATTGCATTTAATACTCTTAAAAAGAAGGCAAAACTTCGTACTTGCCTTTTTATTATAACGATGATGATGATAATAATAAAAATATAATTGTGCATAACTCTGAGGCAAGATCTGTTGTTTTGATATTTTTATATTTTTATATTTTTATATTTTTATATTTTTATATTTTTATTTTTTATATTTTTATATTTTTATATTTTTATATTTTTATATTTTTATATTTTTATATTTTTATATTTTTATATTTTTATATTTTTATATTTTTATATTTTTATATTTTCATATTTTTATAATTTTTATATTTTTATAATTTTTATATTTCGAGTCAACTTAAGGTCTTCCATGAATTACATGAATTTCACCTATCTCCTACGGTTCCCACTGTGCATGTTTACAAGCCAAAATGTGCAATAGCAACAATAGCAGCAACAACAGCGTTAATACACGCCACCGCTACTTGACACAATCCGTTTCAACGCCATCGGCGTTTTTCCTTGTAATGTTAAAAATTGCAAAGCAATGTAGCAGCTATGTATAAATATGAGAGAGAGAAAAAAAAACGGCAACAATATTAAACATATTGTATAAAATTATTTTTCGCACAAATTCCAATTAAAGTAGGTTTTTTTTTCGTCTTCTGCTGTTTTTATTGTTGTTGCCGCTGCTGGTGCTTTCAAACCCCACTTACGCCACAATAAAACGAAGAAGTACTGCTGAGTATAGTACAACTGCCACAAGTCATAGTGCTGAAGTAGTTCATGATTGTAATCATCATCATCGTCGTCGTTGTTGTAACCATTCATCATTATGAAGAGCGGCATAAGTACAACACAAACACACACGCACACTCTGTACTATGAAGTACGTATACTATGCCAGCGGCGGAAAGCATGGGCTAAAAGGCTCTGTATCATAATTTCCATAGGAGCCGAAAAGACAGTCTGAAGATCTTATATAAGGTCATCCAAAAGGAACTTTAAAAATAGGGCTTTATATTCTTAGGGAATGTCCGCTTTGAAATTAGACTGAAAGGGACTTCAAGTAGAGGCAATACATAAGCCCTCTTTTTGAAGGCCTTGCATTTTTCGCCTCTGCTAACTTAAGAGTTGTCTATGTACGTGAGTATGTATTATTGTTGAACTGTTGCAAGTATCTTGATGAACTATGCGTTGTTACAACAAAACACCCGCAACGTGGGGGATAGCTCACGAATGCAGGCGGAGTTGGGGTTTTAGTATCGTCGCAGAAGTTTTGTACAAAATAATGTACTTTAGTTCACATTACAATTGCACTTAAACAGTGGGGGTCAATTTAATAATAGAATAAAAATTGCAGTTGTATTTCGTCGTCGCCGTAGCCGTCGTCGTCATTTTTCTTCAGAGAATATTAGTCACACAAGTGTCAGTTGTTGTGTTGTGTTATGTGACAAAAATCCCCCCTGAAAAGTTCCCTATAAACTAGGGGGAATATTCATTATCTGATCGTTAGTTGTGGGGTTCAATGTACTTTTGGGCAAAAAAAAAAATAGTCACTAATTATGGATGATTGAAAGGAATTTTTAAGTTGAACGCATCAGTCTAATTAAACAATAAAGATATTTTATATCAAATTATCGCGGGCATTAAAATCGTTGTCTGGTATAAAACGTTGTGAAATATTTCTATGATTTTTTAGAAACAACTCAAGAAAAATTTTGATTTCAATACTTCATATGGTATAATTACTAAGCAAAAACGTGGTTCTTTCAAATGTCGGCAACGATGGATGGATGGCGTTTAGAGTATATCCATTTTGAGCACAAACCAAACTGACCGATAAATACCCTAACCCTATGTATGATATTGTTAAACTCTCAAGTAATTGATATTAGCCGATTTTAAAATAAAATAACCAATGCATTATTATTTGTCTGCTTGTGGAGAGAGAGAGAGTTAGGAATTTCGGTCGTATGATCAGATTTTTTACAGACATGTAGTCAAACTGCAGAAAACATAACAGTGTAAAAAGTGTTAATGAATTCCCCAACAAATGTGAAAAGTTTGATTCAACTGTGCAAATGGTAATTTTGTGTTGTTCTGTGGACTTACAAACAAGATATGTATTGAAAACTATTAGAGTGAATTCTGTCCATTGTATGGGAAGTACCAGAAGGTGTGTTGCAAATGGATCGGTTATCTGATCATTAGTCTACTATTTAAAGTGAATTGAACTGACAAAATGTTTATATCCAGCGGTTGTCCATTTGGAAGTTATGTAAGAAATATTAATTTTGCAAAAATAGGTAATTTTGTATGGGAGATACCAGAAAGAGAAGGCCAATTTATTCCTCCGTATTCATTCCTAAGTCTGATTTTCATAAGCGCTTCCCTTAAGCAAAATTTGACTGAATTCAGTGTCCTTACAAACATGATATGCATGAAGAACGCATTTAATGTTGTATTTTTTAAGACCCTGCGGCATTTTTAGAGCCCCAGGGAGCCCAAAAAGGGTCCACTTGTGTCCAATGGTGACCTTTTATGTCCGGGTGCTCAAATAAAAAAATATTTTTGAGACGAATCCAGTGTTAAGGTCCTACGGGCTCCAAGGACCGATGACTAAAATTCTGTTAAAAAAAATCGTCACGATTTTTCAAATAGAAAAAAAAATTAATTTAAATGCATTAAGAATGATAATTAATATCCTATAGTTCAACGGCCTTATTCATAAAAAATTTCTAAAGTGGATATGAAGCGTTCTCTAGCTTAAGTATTCTTTAGCTCTAAAAAACCTTTACTAAGAAATTGTATTCATAAACGTTTGTTATCAGTCCTTTAGCATAATGTGTTCCACTGACAACGCCGACTGTTATTGGTCGTTAATGATGTATAAAAAAAAAATTATAATCGGATACAAAAGCTTAATAATCGGATACCAAACATGTATTTCCACTTATAATAACTATCAACATTATTGTAGCTTAATTCTTCATTGACTACGATTCTCATGACGATAAGAAAGACGTGAAAGTAAAAATTATATGAAAAAATTGTATTTTCTTTTCCTCATGTTGAAATAATAATCGGATACCGATTACATTGTTTCCTCGTTTTGATTGTTTATACATCACGAATATTATTTCAATATTTACACATTATTTTTGAAGAATTTTGGAGAAATATTTTTCAAAATGGAAATCATAAATGAATAGTGTCTATTTAGATACTTTTGTATGTGCGTAATGATTAAGAAATTATCTATATATGGAAATTATCTAATTTCCTACACAATGAATACATGCAACAACTCTTTCCAATAGGAAAAATGACGAAAAACTCAAAATAAAGATCTCAAATTCATAAATTTACAATAAATTGTACAAACATCAAGTTATAGTATGCTTAAAGTAGAGACAATCCTACTTTAACTTATTGAAGATGTGAATCGTTTATGAATATTGTTTTCTCGAAATTTGCTTAAAAATGGTTTATAAACCTCTAGTGACCCAACAAAAATTGGTCTAACTTGGTATAAGGGTAGGGTTGGATTCTAGAAAATATCATGCATTTGAGTACCTGGACATAGGGGGTCAGCATAGAACCCAAGGAGCCCTTTTATGTGTCCCCTGTTTTTTAACAGGTATATTTCTTATTTTTGGGGGAATGTTTCATTGGGGTATTTTTCATAAATTATTTGGGGGATGTTCGTAATTGTTGGGGAAAATTTTGTGCCTGAGATTTTTTTTTATAATTTTCGCCCAAATTTACTTTTTGGTAATTTTTGTTTTTTTTTTGTATTCTTTAATATTGTTTTAATTTTATATTTTTTAAATTAGATATTTATATTTTCATATTTTTATATTTTTATATTTTTGTATTTTTATTTTTTTATATTTTTATATTTTCATATTTTTATATTTTTATATTTTTATATTTTTATATTTTTATATTTTTATATTTTTATATTTTTATATTTTTATGTTTTTATATTTTTATATTTTTATATTTTTATATTTTTATATTTTTATATTTTTATATTTTTATATTTTTATATTTTTATATTTTTATATTTTTATATTTTTATATTTTTATATTTTTATATTTTTATATTTTTATATTTTTATATTTTTATATTTTTATATTTTTATATTTCTATATTTTTATATTTTTATATTTTTATATTTTATTTGTTTGCTATAGTTGGGCTTGAGGTCATAAGTGGTGCTTGAGAAAAACACTGATGTTAATGTATTTTTCCTGGTTTTATTTATATTCCAATATTTCGATTGACATCGTCAATCATCTTCAGGGAAATTTTTCTATATAAATTTACAAATACATAAAACAATTACACTGTTAGACAAATAATTTACATTAAAATCACAACATATTTACATTAAATAAAACGAAGAACAAAAAACGTTAAACGTCTGCGTCGCGTCCAGAATAGTTATTAACTAAACCTCTCTTTTTTCTGTTGTGTTTTTTAACTGTGTGTCTATAAATTTTTGCTAGTCCTTCTGTGTCTCTTTTGTAATTTATACTCTGCTCTTTTGGCGTGTCCATGATGTGTAACATCTCTAGAGTATATCTTCTCTTGTAGTTGGTCTCTTGTGTCAGTATTTCCACGTCGTTAAAAATATTATTATATTTTTATAATTATTTTTTTTTCTATATTTTTTTAATTTTTATATTTTTAAATGAAACAACACATATATAAATAACCAAATATGTCGCGATTGTTCGATCAGATTAATCTAAGCAAGATAACAATTTGTTAGACCCGGCTGACTCACCGAGTCTCAATAATTTTTTCCGCTGCCATTATCTGCAATGATTTGAAGAATTTCCCCCTAGTATCAGTTTTTATGTAATCGTCTTCTGTTTTCGGTTTATGACATTTTTTTGTATTCTTTAATTTTTTTTAATTTTATATTTTTAAAATTAAATATTTATATTTTTATATTTTCATATTTTTATATTTTTATATTTTTATATTTTTATATTTTTATATTTTTATATTTTTATATTTTTATATTTTTATATTTTTATATTTTTATATTTTTATATTTTTATATTTTTATATTTTTATATTTTCATATTTTTATATTTTTATATTTTTATATTTTTATATTTTTATATTTTTATAGTTTTATATTTTTATATTTTTATATTATTATATTTTTAAATTTTTATATTTTTATAATTATTTTATTTCTATTATTTTATATTTTTTTAATTTTTATATTTTTATATTTTTAAATGAAACAACTAATATATAAATAACCAAATATGTCGCGATTGTTCGATCAGATTAATCTAAGGAAGATAACAATTTTTTAGACCCGGCTGACTCATCGAGCCTCAATAATTTTTTTTGCTGCCATTATCTGCAATGATTTGAAGAATTTCCCCCCTAGTATCAGTTTTTATGTAATCGTCTTCGGTTTTTGGTTTATGACATATTATTGACGTAGGCCTGTGTGACAGTGTAAGCAATATGAAATGTTGCGAAATTATAAATTTATTTAGAATTTCCAAGTGATTTAAATTATAGAGCCGTTCACAGCAATTCAAAACTGTATATGTATATTTTAGAAAGAATCAACTGAAGCTTTATATGTATGTGTGTTTGTGTTTGGGGGATCAACACCAACGCGAAGTGGCGTTTCATTTACAAGATGTCGCACTGTTTGAACAATATAAAAATTTATTAGTTTTATTGTAGTAATTGTTGTTTATCGTATAAATAATATGCTGAGCGAGCGAGAGAGAGAGAGAGAGAGTAAGGTGAACGTAAGGCAATGAACTTTTATCATTGCGTATTGTACTTAAAATTCATTTTATAACATCTTATCGTTTGTTAGCGCTTTTTTTTTAAATATAAGTACTTGTATTATAGCTTTGTTAATTTATGGCACAACATTTGTTTTAAGCAAAAAAATTGCGTTCTTAAGAAATGTTTACGTTCACTAATGCCAAGGTCAATTTGCGATACTCTGCACCGAACTCATTAAATGTTTATCGATTTCTATTGAAAAAGAAATTCCAATGGAATAAAATTCAAATTAAAATTATTTATAAATTGCAGATACGTTCTAATCTAATAGATACAGTTTCTAACTCGAAATGCCATTCGGTTTAATGCATAATAAATAGAACAAGTTATTCCGAGAGAGTCGTGTTTATATGTTATTTTTTTTCCTCAAAAATGTTAATTCTGATTTGTTATTTCATAATGAGTGGCAGGTAGCACACACCCAATTTAGCGAGACATTGGGGGAGGGGAGGGAAGTATCGAATGTTCTTATTTCATTTATAAGCAAAAAAAATAACAACTACTATTTTAGAGGGGTCGAAGGGAGCAGGAATCAAAATGAAGTATAGTATCCTATAATTGTCTTTGGATAAACCTAAAATTTGGGGTTTATATTATCAATTTTTTTCGAATCTATCTACTCCTCATATCAGATCATGAATAAGGCCTTCATCTGAATTTTAAACATTCACATAAAATATCAACATTACAAATCGTCCCCTTAATATAACAATAGTGTATGTGCTCATACACTATTATTTTTTTATTGCATATTTAGATCACCATTGATTCTATGCCTGGTCAAAATTTCGTCAAAATCTACTTCCACAAAGTGCGTCAAAAGGTCATTGAAAAAAATAGTATATAATTTTTTCTTCAAAAATTTCATAGACATCCGATTTGACGAAAACTTTAAACTCGATTTTCTCAAAACACCAACAAAATTATACACTATTGTGTTATTAAGGGGACGAAATATACATACATACACATAAACATTTTTCCTGGATATATTTTGATTGGCTGTTACCTGCAAAGAAAAATTAAATAAAAAATAAATTTGTATTAAAACATATAAAAACAATATTAATTTATTAAAAAAAATCTTTGTCATATTAAAATTTAAAGCGCAAAAACAAAATATGTAGCAGATTTTTCTCTATTTTCACATTTTTCATTATCTCAACAAATTCGTATATTTTTTGTATATAAAGTATCTCTTGATCTGGATCCAAGGTCACATGTCACATCTGAAGTGCCGCCAAGTTTTTCGTTTAAAATCTTTTGACTCGTTAATACACCGCCAACGTATTATTCTGCACAAATGAACAATTCGTAGTAAACTCAATATACTTTCATCAATCTTCCAACAATTTCTATTATTTCACTATTACTCGTATGGCAAATTTATAATGACGTTGGTAGTTGCGCCAACGTATTCGCCCAAAGGTCGTTCAAAGTCCATCTATGAGTTTATCTATCTATACTGCATGCGGTTTCCATGAAACTTCATATAAATGTCTTCATAATCGTAATTGGCTTGAAGTTAAAACGAATTGGCCAATGTAATTAAGTATTTCCAAAAACGACACAAACAGATAAATAATATAAAATTTCATTTCATAGAAAGTCGTCTCGGGGTATCCAAACAATTCGTGTGAAATGAAAACAAAAGCAAAAAGGAAATTTATTATATTTCATAAAAGATATATATTTCTAGTTGTTATTATTCGCAACTGAATTTGCGTCATTTAGTCAATGTTTTCTTTTAGATACTTATTATACCAATATATATGTGGAACATAACAAAGCTGAAATAATTTCGTGGTATTGTTTTTCTTTTTTTTTTCGTTTTGTTGGAATGGTGTGAGAGAGGATTGGTTTATAATCCCTTGGGGACTAACGTTTGATTTAACGCACTGAATTGGAATGAATACGAAATTCAGCGACTGCCGGTCTACACGATATATTATATAATTTTTTAATAACAAAATTTGGAAGTATTTATAAGATTTGTCTTAAAAATAAAATAAAATAAAATAAAATAAAATAAAATAAAATAAAATAAAATAAAATAAAATAAAATAAAATAAAATAAAATAAAATAAAATAAAATAAAATAAAATAAAATAAAGTAAAATTAAATTAAATAAAATAATAAATAAAATAATATAATATAAATGAAAATAAAATAAAATAAAAATATATAAAAATATAAAATAAAAAACAACAAAGCAAAATTTTAAAAAAAAATCCAGGTAACCTTACTTATATATACCCACACTCTACGTCTGATATTGTTCAACTTTCGAGTTATTGAAATTAACTAATTTTTGAGTAAAATAACTTATTTATTATTCTTTGCCTTCTTTTAGACAAATGTAAAAAGTTAAATTAAATATCCTTAGACATATGGCCCTTTTTTATGGAGGTACTGAATGAATTTTTTACTGTACCAACAGAGAACTAAGGAAAAAGCCTTTACAAAATCTTTAAAAAAGTCATTATACCTAATGGTTGGGGTTAGGATTCGCCACAAAATACAAAATATTTTTTGTAGAGTTTCGGGAAATTGGTTAATTTCTATAGGAGGCGCCAGTAGGGCTGGCAGAACGTAGCCCATTTTTATTCGTTAGTCAGCGTCCAATAAACATTTACCTTGCGCAAAATTTTAGTGAATTCAAAAGATATATGTAAATTTATAAATATGACGGTGAATTAAGTCATTTGTATGGGAGGTACTGGAAGGGGTGTGGCATATGTTTCGATTTTTTTTACAGAGTTGGCTACTATTAAAAGATAATTTTTCTGACCAAATTTAAATATCCTACAGTTATCCGTCTGGAAGATATGGGAAAAATATTAATTTCCCAAAAATAGGTAATTTTGTATGAGAGGTACCAGAAGAGGTTGGGTTATATAGTCCATATTCATTCCTAAGTCAAATGTCCATAAGAGTTTTTCTTGTGCAAAACTGGACTGAATTCAGTGCAATAAAGCCATAGGTAATAAACCCATATGGCCATATTTCCCAATCGAATGCTCCTCAGATAGCAAAAAGACTGAACATCTTCGAGTTCCACATTGTTGACAGTGAAATTGAAGGGATGCGTAGAATCTTTGGGTTGCTGATGTTAATGTGCATTCCAACATTGGATGCTATATGGTGTACTTGATCCAATTTGGCTGATATATCAGAGTAGTTGTGGGCGAGCTGACATATATTATCGGCATAGTCCAGATCTTCCAGTCGACCATTCATACCCCATGTGATGCCCATTCTAATGCGTGTTGCTGCATGACCGAATCCAGTACGATGTTAAATAACAGTGGTTATAAAATACATCTCTTCCGTACACCAGTGGTTACACAAATTGGGTTGCTCAACAAACGTTCATGCAGCACTCGGCTTGTTGAATTCTGATATAGAGCTCAAATGTGGTCAATGAATTCAGGTGGAACTCCTTTACATTGGAGAGCGTGCCAGATCGCCTGATGATGAAGAGTGTCAAATGCTTTCGGGAAGTCTATGAAAATTAGATATAGTGAGGATCGCCATTCCACAGATTGTTCCACAATGATTCGTAGACTGTATGTAAACAGTGCAAGATCGGTGTGGTCTAAAACCGGCATGTTCAATGCAAAGATCTGCTGCAAGCGAGGATGACAGCCTCGAGTGGATTATTGTGGCTAACACATTGTTGAACATAGTCAAGAGTTCTTTTGGAAGAGAATGGAATAAGCAAAAGTCTTCGATAATGGGTCTGACTATAGATGCGCTGAGATTTGGATCGGTTTTAAGAAATTCGGGGTTGATGTTGTCTTCACTTTGTGTCTGGACGAATTTTAGTGAACGAATAGCATCGGCTATCTCGGTTTCATCCGGACTGGATGTACTTATGTCAGCTCTAATTTTAAGAGAGTGGCATTGCCAGACATGTTGCGGAATTGACAGTATGTCAGCATAGTAGTCGGACAATATTACCAATTACCGCCCCTCGGACAAGGAGATCTCCATTCGGTTATTCTCTAAAATTTGTTTTGCAATCCTTATTGTATCGGCAGCAGCCTGGGCTTCAGAGGACATGTTTTCCGTCAAAACGCGCTTGTCTCGCTGCGCACTTGATTTGATCAGGCGGTCTAAGGTGGTATATTGAGCTTGTAGACACGATTTTGAGACTCTAGTTGGGGTAGCGTTTATGGCGACTTCTTTTGAGCGACTTCTGTTTTCAAAAAGTTGCCAGGTATGGTCTGATATCCACACTTTACGTTTACGTTGCGGGTAACCGAGATGTTGTTTCGCGCTCTCTGAAAGAATGTTTTTGATTTCATTCTACTGCCTTCTACAGTTGTTAGGTACACCTTCATACCGCGTTCTTAAGGAATCGATGTAGATTTCGCGTACATGAGTGGACTTAAGTTTGACTACGCAATATCGTCTTGGCAGAGACTGTGTTTTTTGTCGCCGGATTGCAGATAATTTCAGTCGTATCCCCCCTACAAGCAAGTGGTGGTCTGAAGCTCCATCTGCACCACGCCTGTTGCGTACATCCAGTAATGACCCAAGCCATTTTTGCTTATCGCAATGTGGTAAATTTGAGTTTCTGTTCGGTGATCCGGGGAAACCCATGTTACTTTGTGTACGTCCCTGTAAGGGAAGATAGTGTCGCCGATAGTGAGGTCGTTATTTGTACAGGTTTCGGTGAAAAGTTATCCATTCTCGTTCATTTGTCCCAGCCCTTGAGATCCCATTACGTCTTCCATATTTGTGTTATCTGTTATCGTTATGATGCCTTTACCTGGTCATCTTGTTCGGCATAGACAAAGGAGGAGAAGTTTGTATTTCTTGAATTCTTTGCATATTTGGGCTAATCTTCATGGTTATAAAAGTTTTCTAATATTCCACATTCCGAATCGTGACTTGATTTAAAGCTAAAGCTCGTCAATAGTTGGGGATCATTTTGGTTTCATTTGTTTCGGTTTCTGTAATTATTGTGATATGAAATTGGCCGGTGATTGGCCGATCGCATCTAAGTCTGTATTGGGAATGTAGTTTTTATTATCGGATTGGCTATTTGAGTGGCGCCAATTGCTCGCCACGTTGTTTTAAGGATTACACCAGTTTACAAATCTTTATTTTTTATCAGCTGCAGAGTTATATATAATTTTTTTCTATAGATTTCGGCCTCCTAAACACGAATATAAACTGTCATTGTTTAAAAAGTAAAAAGACTTTTGGTCCAGTCGGCAGAAATGAAAAATATCGATATTTTCTAAAAATGATCAGCGAGGATTTCAAATTAAACATTTTCGTGATGCATAATCAACCCATAACATAGTGGCATTTCCACTTTTTATCATAATTTTCATGCAACGTAAAGTTTAGCTCTAACCCTACCGTGATATGATTAATATCAATAAATTTACGATTTGTAGTGTCCTATTTAAAAACGAGTAACTCTTCCTCTTATCACCCAATTTTTATATATGATGGCTTGTTTTCCTCGGGAAAGTCCAATCTTTATACTCAATTTATGAAATTGGATTTATTTTTGCGATTAATATTTTTTATAAATTTTTTTATCAATTTAAATCAGTGATTTTTGCACAAAAAAATTAGTTTTTTAAACTTTAATTGCTCCTACCATCAGAACTACCCAACCGATGTTAAAAGCTTGTATAGAAATGTTTTAGGGGAGCACATTACCTTTAATTGGATACCACTCTTGTCCAAATCGTTGGATGCGTTTACGAATTATTCTCCAATAAGCTGATGCATCTCATAAAAAATTTGCAAAATAATTTAAAAATTCATATCTTGAAAACTAATCAGAGGAAAAATTTTTAAATCTCATATTCGTGTTTAGGAGGCCGAAATCTATAGAAAAAAATTATTTAGAACTCTGCAGCAAAATGGCTGTAAACTAGTGTTATTGGCAACTCGGGTATTTCATGCAGCCGGAGGCCTCCCGAGTCCATATTTCGTATTCCTTGGAAAAATTGTAACTGATTTAAGAAAGAAGATAAGTAGATGGCAGAACTATGAGAGTGATTTGGGTCATTTGTATGGGAGATACCAAAGGGAATGTGGCATAGATTACGTTTTTCTGAGAATTTGTCTTCTTTTCCAAGTTAATTGAACTGATCAAATATCCTTTAGTTACCACTTTAGAAGTAATGGAAGAAATATTAATTTCCAAAAATAGTAAATTTTGCCTATTTGCAATCCCATTCCAAGCCTTCAAAAAAGAAGGC
Organism: Muscina levida; assembly: GCA_964034835.1. Classification (NCBI taxonomy): domain Eukaryota; kingdom Metazoa; phylum Arthropoda; class Insecta; order Diptera; family Muscidae; genus Muscina; species Muscina levida. Next base: position 115,367,418 of record OZ035881.1, on the reverse strand, counting down.
AAGAGGAAGGTGTTTGTATGAGTTTCCACTGATTATACCACGGTGAATCTCATTCGTGATCACTTCCTTTTCTTGGGACATCTTATGCATAAAGTGTGTTAAAAAGAAGGCAAGAGGAAGGATATCGTATTTTAAGCTTCAGCCACACAATTCATAAACTACATACTTACTTACTTACTTAGCTGGTACTTCTATGCAATCCCAGTGGATTATATACCGCACGTAGAAAAATATTATAAGCGCCTCGATCTTCTGCGCTTCTTCTCCAGTTAGTCACACCGAGTTCTGTAAGGTTTTCAGTAACCTGGTCTTTCCAACGGAGTTTTGGTCGCCCTCTTCTGCGCCGTCCATCGAGTTCATTGTCGAAGACTTTTCGAGCTGGAGCATTTTCATCCATGCGTACAACATGACCTAGCCAGCGCAGCCGTTGCACCTTAATGCGTTTGACCACGTCAATGTCAGTGTACAGCTCGTACAGCTCATGATTCATACGACGCCGATACTCTCCGTTAACGATGATGGGCCCATATATTTTACGGAGTATTTTTCTCTCGAATACCGCCAGAACCGATTCATCCGCTTGTGTCATAACCCAGGATTCTGAGCCATACGTTAAGACAGGTAGAACCAGTATCTGGTATAGCTGGAGTTTTGTTGGTCGAGAGAGGGCTCTGTCATTGAATCGCTTGCTTAGTCCGTAGTAGCATTTATTTGCAAGCAGGATTCTTCTCCGGATTTCTAGGCTGACATTATTCGCTTTATTGATGGCGGATCCTAGGTAGACAAAGTTATCTACCACCTCGAAATTATAGTTGTCAACGTTCACGCAGTTTCCCAAACGAGTAGATTCTTTGTTCGTTGAAACTAATAACTTCGTTTTGTCCTCGTTCACCGTTAGGCCCATTTTCGCTGATTCCTTCTGTATACCTGAGAAGGCTGCAGTCACATCCCGCAGTTTTCGACCGATGATGTCTACGTCATCAGCGTACGCGAGTAGCATGTGGCTTTTGTTGAATATAGTGCCACTCGTGTTTACTGCAGCTTTTCTCATTATCATCTCCATCACAATGTTGAAGAGATCGCACGATAGGCCGTCGCCTTGTTTTAGGCCTCGTCTGGTATAGAATGGCTCCGTAAGGTCCTTGCCAATCTTCACTGAAGACTTCGTGTCAGTCAGCGTCATTCCGCAAAGACGTATCAGCTTCGCTGGAATACCAAACTCAGCCATGGCATCGAGTAATTTCTGCCGTATCGGGCTGTCGAAGGCAGCTTTATAGTCGACAAAAAGATGGTACGTGTCGATCTGTTTCTCTTGGGTCTTTTCCAGGATTTGCCGAAGTGTGAAAATCTGGTCAGTTGTTGATTTTCCAGGTCTAAAGCCACACTGATAAGGCCCGATCAGGTTGGATAACACTGGCTTTAGTCTTTCACATAGCACACTCGACAGGACCTTATATGCGATGGGTAGAAGGCTGATCCCGCGGTAGTTGGAGCACACACTTGGATCACCTTTTTTCAGCACAGGACATAATACGCTTACATTCCAATCGTCGGGCATGCACTCTTTAAGCCAAACCGTGCGCAGGAGCTGGTGCATGCTCGTTATCAGCTCCTCGCCACCGGACTTGAAGGACTCTGCGGGCAGACCGTCGGCACCGGCTGCTTTGTTGTTTTTCAGCCGCGATATTGCTCTTCTTACCTCGGCTTGACTTGGTGGTGGGCAATCTAAGCCGTCGTCGACAATTGGCGTGATAACTTCACGTGCGCTGCCTTCTGGAACCAGCAGTTGCTGGAAGTGTTCTCTCCATATGTGCAGCACCGTCTGCGTATCCGTGACCAGATTTCCATCACTGTCCTTACAGGTGGGGAGGCCATTACCGTATCCATTTGTTCTTATTTTCTGGTAAAATTTTCGGGCCTCACCTCTATCCCTGTATCGCTCTATATCCTCGTTCTCCCGTTCCTTCATCTGACGTTTTTTTCGCCTAAATAGCTGTCTCGCCCGTTTTGCTTTCTCCTTATGCCGTTCCCTAACAGCACGGGTTGCAATTGGCTGTAGCGTTGCCCTATAAGCAGCATCCAGTTCCTCAGACGCTATGCGACATTCTTCATCGTACCAGGATTCGTCTGAGCTCCGCTTTTCATATCCTAGCACGGTTGTTGCGGCGGTTGCCATGGAATGCGCAATATGCTGCCACTGTGTATCGGGAACGTCAGAAGTAGAGGCGTTGTGTCGTAAAAGTTGGGAGAGCTGGTTGGAGTAGGCAGTACCTGTCTCTGGGGTTTGCAGCTTCGCGATGTCCAGCTTTCTTTGTGTTTGGTTACGTGCGTTTTTCGCTCTGCTCAATCTTGTGCGCACCTTGGCTGCAACCAGGTAATGATCCGAGCCAATATTAGCACCACGAATCACACGCACGTCCATGACACTAGATGCATGTCTGCCATCGATTACTACATGATCAATTTGATTTTTGGTGTTTTGATCGGGGGATAGCCAAGTTGCCTTGTGGATATCTTTGTGCTGGAATCTGGTTCCACTCACTACCATGTTCCTTCCCGCTGCGAAGCTAACCAGCCTAAACCCGTTGTCTGACGTGTCGGTATGCAGGCTGAATTTGCCGATCGATGGACCAAGAACATCTTCCCTTCCTACTTTTGCATTAAAGTCTCCTAGAACAATTTTAATGTCGTGGCCAGGGCAGCGGTCGTATGTTTCCTCTAGGCGCTCGTAAAATGCATCTTTAATCTCATCGTCTTTATCTTCCGTCGGGGCGTGTACACAAATCAGCGTGATGTAAAAATATTTCGCCCGGATGCGAATGGTGGCTATTCGGTCACTTACAGGGTTAAACCGCGAGACCAGGTGTCGAAGTCTCTTGCCGACTATGAAACCACATCCAAATTCGTGTCTTTCTGCATGGCAGCTGTAGAAGATGTCACAGTTCTTTCGTCGTGTGCATCCCTGTCCCGTCCATCTCATTTCCTGTATGGCGGTGATGTCAGCCTTGTATTTGTCGAGGACATCCGCCAGTTGGATAGAGGCACCATCTCTGTATAGAGTTCGGACATTCCAGGTGCATATCCTTAAATCATGGTCCTTATATCGTTTGCGGGGGTCGTCAACATTTGGGGGGGTTCTTGTTTTTTCTTTTCTTCGTGTTTTCATAATAAATTTTGTTTAAGGAGAGTGGCTTATTAGGCCACCGCTCCCGATCCTAGTTTCTTGGGGCTGCCAAGGCCACTAGGAGAGCCTGTGTTGAGCTTCAGTAACTTTTGTTACCTACTTCCTAAGACGCATCGGTGGTAGCATGCCGATTAGGTTACTCAACGCTTCGCCTTCTAACTCTAGCTAACTTCTAAGCGGTTGCTTTGTAGTCATTGCCCAGGGAATACTTGGTCTAGGACCGGAAGTAGTTAGCTGCTTGGACAGTGCCACAAAGGTATCGCTTCTGGTCACTCCCAAGTGAGTGACAATCAGTAGTTTTCAGCCTCTGAGCAAAGTCCCATTCCCCACATAGTGGATTTAAATTCCAGCGAGAGTGAACTAAATAGTGTATGGTGGTTATTCATTGCATATTTTAATGCTGCTGGCCAGTGTAATATGTTATTACGTATTTTGTGTACGCTTTTTTGTTCATGAATTAACAGATATGCGTAGAGATAAACAAAATACTAGGCGTAAACAAATTATACATTATGTTTACTTTGTTAACCTCTACGATTTACTAGCTCAAACTACTTAAGTGGTACATTAACACCAGTAAGCCCCATTGTGTTGTTATCAGTTACCAAAGCACCGAAAATATTCACATACATACATACATATTAAATAAAATAAATTATAAACACACAGCTACAACAAGTACAATATGTATATTAATTAAAAAAAGTAAACAAAATTCTTATCAAAATGCTAAATAAGAAGCTATCTACGAAATTCCTAGGAATTCCACGTGATGTAGGAGTCTTTACTGCGGCAGTATTAATGTTCGTGGTGGTGGTGGTGGTGGGAAAGTTGTGATCCGACAACAAAACAGATCTATTTTGTTTTATATCTGTGAATTAAAATCATCTTATAAAACAAAACTACAAATCATCAAAATAATGGATGCTAGTTGTCATGAACATTGATCGTATACAAGCCAGTAAAAACTTGCTATAGTAAGAGTACAATATGTATATACAAAACATATTGTACTCTTACTATAGGTACTATGTGTTCAATGTTCACCTACAAACAATGAGGGTACTCATACAAAACACACACACACAGCAAATATCTCAACTCGAAGTCACACTCTTTACTGAATGAAAGAAACAACTACAATGGGGATCTGTTGTCAGAGGGTTTTGTGACTACATTCATTCCTTTGAAGTGACAAAATGGGGTGGAAACTAAATAAAGATAATAAAAACCAAGTGTTTTGTTTGCTGCGACTTCGCTCAAATAAGCATTTTCAAATCATCTGCTGCCAAAGACAGCTGTGCGCATTTTATTATTGTTTTTCTTTTAATTTTTGATAAATTGAAAGACAACCGAGAATTTCAACGCTAATTGTTGTTGCCAGCCGGCAGTCATTCGACATATCGAGAATTATTTTATGTAAACAATATTATCACGAAATATTAAGTGAGAGCACAAGTCGTAACAAAGTAACAAAAACAGCTGTGATAAACAGCTGATGTTTGTTGACCAGCTGATAATAACTGCAATACAAATTCCAATGGAATTTGTTGTTTTGTACTTTTGTCCTATGACGCCCAGTGAATCTGTCTTACTGTTATCAACAATTCATGGAAAAAAATTAACTATCTTCCACTAAAAAAAAAGAAATAAAGTAAATTAAAAAAAGGGGGAAATAAAATATCTGAAATAATTAAAAAAAAATAAAATAAAATAGAATGGGATTCGCAACAAAAAGCGAATGCTACTACTGCGGGAATAGCAGCAGTGGACCATCTACCGACCACATTATATGTGATTGCCCAGCGCTATGCAGAAGGAGACTGGAAACACTGGGGAAACCCTTCTTAAATGATGTAGATGAACTTGCATCCTTGGATATCGGAAGGATCAACAACTTTTGTAAAAATAAAATAAAACAAAATAAAATAAAATAAAATAAAATAAAATAAAATAAAATAAAATAAAATAAAATAAAATAAAAAAAATAAAATAAAATAAATTAAATAAATAAAATAAAAAAAATAATATATTATAATAAAATAAAAAAATAATATAGATGAATTTCATATCAAAACCGATATTCATTGAACCCGACCCTCTCAGAATTTAATGAAATATGGCATACAGCTAGATTTTACCTATAGAAACACAACCACATTCTTAGAAATTGCATTTTTGAAAATATGTGGGCGTGGCAAGGTATCGAAATATTTGAAAAATGACGGTAATAGGTACCTTTAAGCTGCAATTACTATGGAATGACTCAACTGAATTAAAAAATCTTGGTGCCATTAGAAAGGTATATATTTCAGCTTTCGAACATACACTGTAAAATTTTTGTATTACACTGAAAAAAATTTTGTGCCAAAAATAAAAGTTTAAACTTGGAAAACACTTCGAAGATCAAGTCTTTTTTTTCCAAAAAAAAAATATTTTTAGATAGGTCTATTTAATAAGTACAACATATCCAAAAACTAAAATGGGGTTTTACTTTTTTTTTTTAAATTTTTAAGTAATTGCATCTCTTGTTAACTTCCTTATATTTTGTTATATTTGTGTGACAAAAATTAATAAAGAAGCTAAACTTTGGAAGATATACAGATTTTTTTGGTAATTCTAATAGATTAGAACAAGAATCGTATTATACATTTTTCAGACACCCCCAAAAATATGGACTTAACCTTGATAAATTTTGCGCAAGAAATACTGTTGACTTTCGCAATATTTGCTAACATTTAGTGAAGTTTCATCTAAAGGTATAAAAGAATGGAAGCTTTGAGTTCCTGTTATAGTATTATTACCTTGAAAATAGCTCTTCTTGTGTTTTGTTGTAGTCGTCAGCGTCTGCATAAGCAACTTCTATGGAGGTCTTACAAGTTTGTGAAGCCCAATGATAAAGGTCTTTCGCCGTTTGAAGGAGTCACTTTAGACCCTAGGTTTCTTTGAACCAAATTCGATTCATGACTTTTTAAATCGTTTGAGTCATATCCGTCTGTATGTCTGGCTGTCCGGCTGTTGCGCACGATTACTTTCGAAAGACGCAACCAAATGTTTTGAAATTGTGCACGAGTTGATATTTCCCCAAAACTACTTACGGTATTGCAAATGGGCTTCATGTCCCCGCCCCTTCTGGTAATTTCCATACGAATACATCATTCCGCCCACTTAAGAAATCGAGTAATAATATCAATACATCCAACGCTGTCGTGCTCAAAGTCTGTATTTAGTAAAGCTATAGCAGGATACAGTTTTGGAGAAAAAATTTCGAGTTATAATTTCAATATAATACAAAATTGTATGTTTTATTGAGAGTGAGGGTAGATGTAAGTCGGGTTGCCCGACTGAAACTTTCTTACTGCTTATTGTCAAGGAATTTGTAGAACACATGGATAAGCTGATGAGGTGCATTTAGTTAAAATAGTTTTTAAAAATAAATAAGAAAAACCCCATTTTAGTTTTTAGATATGTTATATTATATATATATCAAATAGGCCTATCTAAAAATATTTTTTTTTGGGAGAAAAGACTTGATATTTGAAGTGTTTTCCAAGTTTAAACTTTTATTTTTGGGAAAAAAAATTTTTCAGTTTAATATAAAATTTTTACAGTGTATATTTTAGACAGCTGACTTATATACCTTTCTAATGGCACCAAGATCTTTCAAATCGGTTGAGTCATTCCATAGTAATCGCAGCTTAAAAGTACCAATAACCGTAATTTTTCAAATATTTTGGTACCTTGCCACGCCCACATATTTTCAAAAATTTAATTTCTGAAAATGAGGTTGTCTTTCTGTAGGTAAAATGTAGCTGTATGCAAAATTTCATTAAAATCTGAGGGGGTCGGGTTCAAAATGTTCCTTTTTTATAGGCTTTGATATGAAATTCATCTATATTAAAATAAAATAAAAAAATAATACATTAAAATAAAATAAAAAAATAAAACCAGTACAAGAAATCCAGTCAGATAAACCGACTTATATATACACTCACTCTACGTCTTATACGTTTACTATTCTTAAATGAATCCACACCAAATGTCAGGAACATTGGCTCAACACTTCCAGATACCGCATTTTCAAAAATTGGTTCTTATGGGCGGGACTATGACCACTCGATATACCAAAATTTCATGTAGCCTATTGTTTCTTGCTGATTTACAACTGTACGCAGCCAAAATTTCTAGAAATTCGGTTAAATTGTGTAGCTTCCTACAAACTTCAAACAAACTCTTTTTTATAGATGACCTCAAAGTTGAAGATGTTTTGCGCGGGCTTAAAAATGTAGACTTGGTTTTCTTGGCAAAAAATTCCTAGAATTTTATCGCATATCTACGACTACGCATATCTTTTAAACGGCAGTTGTTACATCCAAGTGTGTAAAGGGATAAAATTCTATAAGTTTCCTTATTTTATTTTAAATCCAATTAAAATACGAATTTTGCACATTTCGCAGAAATTGTCAGCAGCACCAAAAACTCTGACCTTTGTACGTAATGCGCCTCAATTCTTGAAGCGGAAGTGAAGCGTGTTCCTACATCAGGGATACATATCCTATCAATTGGCTATATTTGTTGTACATCATATACATCACCATTCAAATGAAATTCTTGAAATTACATATAAATGTGATTTATTTTTGCTTTTGATTTCAATAAACCTTAACATTTAATTTAACACGAAATTAATAAATATTTCAATCGAGTTTTTCCATATATCCAAATCTAAAGCAAATCAACAACAACCCCCCATCTAAATCTGCTTTGAACGAGTTGAAAACAGGATTTAGCCGGAAACTGATTTCATGTGAATTCGTTTAAAACGAAGTTCTCAAAGTGTTTTTGACACAACCGCAAAATTAAATTTAGTATATACATATGTAAAAAAAAATTATTTAGTAAATTGTTAATAATTTTAGTAACTAATAATTGAAATGTGGTTGGAAACTGAAAACAGTACAGCGCACGATGGGAAGTTAATGAATAGCAACACTTTCATCGGAAACTACTGGGTTAAATCTATATGTGTGTGAGTGATAAAATAATATCCAAATGTTCGAGTGAGTGTACCTCAAAGTCATACTGAGAATCGATATTAGTTTTTTTTTAGAATAGTTTCGAGTAAAAAGTGAAGTGAAAACAAAATAGAAACAAATCAGAAATATTGCCCGTGCTAACAATTTACAATTGATACTATGGGATGAGGACTGTTTCGCCAATCGCCTTGAAAATTTGTCTTTATGCATTTGACAGCAAAAATCGTGATCTTATAAACCAACTAGTGGGCCCGGCAATGCTTCGCTATTGCACATTAACTTGTAATATATTTCACATTTAGGTCTACAAAGTACTTTGAAAACGATCATCAGCAAAGTCATATCTATAGTGCTTACATGTAGATTAAGTTTTTTCTGTATGTAGGGCGAAAAGCCACTTCTTCCAAAAATCGGAAACAGACATTCCGCTAATTTTAATAATTTTTATTTTGATCTGTAGTAGCGGATACTAACTATCTTTTTGGGCATAAAAAACATTTTGTTATGCCTTCTCCGCCTATTGACCGCAAATGAAAATTCCGTCCGAAGCTTCATGCCTTTAGCCATAAAAACTTCTTTTGTCATGTCTTCTTATCACACGGATCAAGAATATTCCGGAATACTATTTTTGTATTGAACTCGTATTACCATTTTTTTTGAGATAATTCGGTCACATATTATACCGTCGTGTTGGAATCATTTCTCGTTCAAATAATGTGCAATGACATGATAAATAAAAAAAATCACTTGATCGTCCACTGGCTCAAATTCTTCCACCAGTTAGATCTTATATAGATGCAGGCCAAGATCTTTCTTCAGCATTTGCATTGACCGAGTTGCTGAGAATGGCGTCGGTTTGATAAATTCGAGTCCTCTGTCACACTTACGTCTAAAACATCGATGGCTTCTATTAGCTGCTCAGATGGATCATTATATGCACCCTCAACTTCACAAAGGGCTCCATAAGTTTGGCGAACAGAACGTGCATTTTGAAAATAAATTTGCAAGATTTGCAAACGTTGTTCTTGTGTAGTTTTTACATGGTGATTTTCCAAAGTATACTAAAAGAAGTTCTATACGTCAAAAGAAATTACCCCATATATAGGTTATTTACAAATATTTGCTTATGTTACCTCTGACATACTTGAAAATGTTAATTGTGCCCCAATAAAACAAAAGGTGTTTTCCAGTATAACTACAATGAATATTGCATTTTTTTCTGAAAAGTAACTGGTGTACGGACCATTATTTGATACAGTTTAAATATTTAACTATTGAAGTGCGTGGCAGCGCCTCGGCACTTTTTACTTATTAAATTCCAAATAGCCTGTTCATTAGGGCGGAACAATTTGTTCGCGTCTAAAAAAACGTGGTAATCGTATACCAGTATCGCAATGTACGATGAATTCTTAGACAATTTCGCTTAGAAACTATATGTCTACAATCAATTCCTAGTTCGCGCTGAGAAGCATGAAGATTTCAGGTTTAGGTATATTTTTAGCAAATTTTTCAGTTACGTCAGACGTGCCATTCCGCTGTTTGGAGACCAAGACGAAGAGAATAGTATATTTTTGACATTGTTTTGGATCCCGCCCAATATTCTGAAAAATGATTTTTAAAAACTTAATTTCTGTATGCCAACTCTCAGAGGTCATAACTTTTTAACCAATACATAGATTTGCTTCTGTAATACCTCACTTACTTTGCTGGGGAATTAGTTTTACGCAGAAGGTCTCGAAAAATATATATCTGAAGTTTTCGGTTTGTGCTCATTTAAAAACCAAAAAAAATTACTTCTTGTAAGCGGGGAATACCTTGTGTTATCGAATATTGCCATTTTCACCCCCTAAATGTCATCAAAATCGGTCCAGCCGTTTTCGAGTCCATACGTTACATACATACACACATCCTCTTTTATATATATAGATAGATTTCATAGATCCCCGAAGATGTGATTTACAATAGCTAAGTATATAAATTAAATGAATGGTTTGAGTAAAATGGAATAGCAACGAATTGCCAATTTCTATTCCCTAAATGTGGAAAACTCTAAACAATGTATTGCCTATGTTATCCGCGGGGTTATTCTGAAGATGCTCTGAAAATTTCATCAAAATCGGCACAGCCGTTTTCGAGTCCATACGTTGCAAACATACAAACATATATATATAGGAAAGGGGAGTTTTTATCCCTTTTGCTATTTTCACCCCCTAAATGTGGAAAAATTCAAACAATGTTCAGCCTATGTAACTTGCGAGGTTATTCGGAAGATTCCCTGAAAATTTCATCAAAATCGGTCCAGCCGTTTTCGAGCCCATACGTTACAACAATACACACATCCCCACACACACACACACACACACATACATGTTTCGAAATGAATGCAGTGTTCGCTATAACTCAAGAACCAATGCACATACAAAGACCGATTATACATAAAAACCTTGGTATTAACGTCACCTTTCATATGAAGTTTGCAGAAACAAAATCGGTCTACGCATTCCAGAGAACATCAATTTCTAACACAATGCAACTTATTTTTATATATATAGATTGTTATGAAAATTTCACAATGTAGTACTGATGACCTGCTGACAGTCCTTGGCTATACTTGATTGAGATTGGTAAAGAGGCGTGATACCGCCCATACAATTTGAAATTTTAAATGGTCTTATCTCATGAACTATCAGAGGTATGAATATTTGATTTGGTGTATATGTTGTTGGTTCTAGTTTGATCATCCTGAAAGTTTTATAGTATGTTGCAGTTGGCCTAGAGATATGTATGATCTGCAGGGTGATTGCAAGTTATATGGAAAAAAAAATTGCAGAATTTTTTAGGTCTAATCCCCCAAAAATGATGTCTTTGTTTGAGCACAATTGGAGTATGTTAACCCATGCCGCTGGGGGTCAGATCGACCAAAAATCCAACATCGATTTTTGCGAACACCCTAATGAAAAGGCTATTTGGGGCCTAGTTGTCAAAAAACGGCCGAGACGCCGCCGCTCTTCAATATTTGACTATTACATATTAAAGCAAAAATTCCTAAAAGTACAATTCTTTAACCAGTAAGAAAGTTTCAGGCGGGCAACCCGACTTAGCCTCACCCTCAGTTAAACACAAAATTTTCTATTATATTGATATTATTACTGGATTTCTTAAATAGGCGGAGTGGTACATTAGTATGGGTGGTACCTGAAGTGGCGCGGCTAGACTTCCAGTTTTTTCTCCAAAACTTTATCCTGTTATAGCTTTACTAAATACAGAATTTGGGCACGATCTTGTTGGGTGTATTGATATTATTACTTCATCTCTACAGTGGGCGGAATGATACATTTGTATGGGAGGTACCAAAAGGGGCGTGTCTAGACTTCTAGATTTTTTCTCAAAAATGTTATCCTGCTTGAGCTTTACTTTAATACAGAATTTGCACACGATCGAGTTGGGTCTTTTAATATTATTAATCGATTTCTAAAGTGAGCGGTACCAGATGGCTATGGAAGGTACAAGATGAGGCGTGGCTAGACCTCCAGTTTTTTCTTCAAAACTGTATCTTACTAAAAAAAGAGTTTGGACACGATCGTGTCGAGTGTATTGATATTATTACTCCATCTCTAAAGTGGGCGGAGTGTTACATTTGTATGGGAGGTACCAGAAGGGGCGTGGCTAGACTTCGATTTTTTCTCAAAAACTTTATCCAGCTTGAATTTGGGCACAATCGCGTTAGGTCTATTAATAATATTAATCGATTTCTAAAGTGGGCGGTACCAGATAGGTATGGGAGGTTCCAGAAGGGGCGTGGGAGCGAGGTACCGAAACTTTATCCTGTTTTAGCTTTACTAAATACAGAATTTGGGTACGATCCCGTTGGGTGTATTGATATTATTACTCGTTTTCTAAAGTAAACGGAATGATGTATTTGTATGGGAGGTACAAGAAGGGGCGGGGCCATGTAGCCCATTTGCAATACCGTTAGTAGTTTTGGGAAAATATTAACTCGTGCAAAATTTCCAAAACATTTGGTTGCGTCATTCGAAAGTTATCGTGCGTACCAGCCGGAAGACAGACAGGCGGACATGGCTCAAGCGAATTTAAAAGTCATGAATCGAATTTGGTTCAAAGAAATCTAAGGTCTTAAGTGACTCCTTCTGTGTGTTACACTTTTGGGTCGTATCAAATGATATATACCCCCCTACTCGTAGGGTGAGGGTATACAAATAAAGGATTAAATAAAAACCTGACTTTCGATCTCTTTGGGGCACTGAAAATCGTTGTCCGATCTTACTCAAATGTCCGTCATGTATATTTTACATCAAGTGATACAATATTCCGTTCGAACATTTTTTAATTTCCACTGTCACACTAGTATACATATTAGACTGGTCGCAATTTTTTTTTTTTTTGGAAATTTAATTGTGTGCGCTGCTTAAAATATGAGGTTTGGTGTAAGAAATCATATGTCATCAGATGGCTTCAGAAAGATGCGGAAAGGATAGGACATACATACAAACATCCGAACATACTAAGAAATTATCTTATATATGAAAATGAATTGTTGTTCGTTGGTAAAGTCCATCACTTGAGAACGCATGGACCGATTTTTTATATTATAAAAAATACTTAGAAACCCATGAATATTTAAGATCCGAAAAAAAAATTAAATTTTCAAGAAAAAAAAAATTGCGTCGCTATCTGGGATAATATGGAGAACTTTGGGCTCCACTCGGCACGACCGATTCCGGGATAACTATAGGTTGTAGGAAAAAAGTTATATTATAAAAAATACTTAGAAACCCATGAATATTTAAGATACGAAAAAAAATTAAGTTTTCAAGAAAAAAAAATTGCGGCGCTATCTGGGATAATATGGAGAACTTTGGGCTCCACCCGGCAAGACTGGGCACCGTCGGATTGAGCTGAAAAATTAGGACATGATTTCTTACACCAAACCTCATATTTTAAGCAGCGCACACAACCAAATTTAAAAAAAAAAATTTTCCCATACAAGATGCGACCAGTCTAATACATATATACATGATAAGCGTTGAATTCTGTGTCGTTTTTTAAATGTCCTTCCCTCCGTCCAATTGACAGTCTGCAGAGGTAAAGTTGTAAGATAAGTAAGATCCGACAAACATTTTTCACACCTCCCACACAAATTCCCACCTTTTTGAGGGTCTGTCTCCGTGATTACAGTAGTAGTTAAGACCCATCGAGTTGAAATTTGGATTGCACGCTTTTAACCACTAAGCTTACTACTCTTACCTCCCAACAAACTTCCCCATTTTAGGGATATCCGTCTGTCTGCCCCCACGATTGCAGCCGTAGTTGAAAAGGTATCGAGCTAAAATTTTGTATTCAAACTTCTATCCTCTAAGTGGAGGTAATTTTTTGTCATTGGTTAAGTGTATGTGAGGTTCGGCATAACCGTAAATAATTATCTTACTACACCATTTCCAATTGAAATTCAAAGAAAATCAATTCAAATTCAAAAAATTTTATTTGATATTCAAACATCCCATTTAAAATTCAAAACTCGTCACTTGATATTCAAAAATAACATTTAAAATTCAAAAAATATCTATTCAATCTAAATTTTCCATTTAAAATTTGAAAATCAAAACTCGTCAATTGAAATTCAAATACATATCTTCAAAACTCTTTCAACTGATGGTTTTTTGAATTTCAATTGACGAGTTTTGAATTTCAATTGACGAATTTTCAATTTCAAATGACCAGTTTTTGAATATCAATTGATAAATTAAAAACACAATCGATGTTTTTTGAATTGACGGGATTTGAATTTCAATTGACGTTTTTCGAATTGAATTGATATTTTTGAATTTGAAATGGATTTTTTGAATATCAATTGACGAGATTTGAATTTCAGTTGTTTTCTTTGCTTTCCAAATGGAAATGGTGTAAATTTCCATTATAATTATATTTGAATTCAAAAATATTATTTGAATTTCAAAAATTATATTTGAATTAAAAACATTTTATTTGAAGTTCGAAACACGTCAATTGAAATTGAAATTTTCCATTTCGAATTCGAAAAATATCAATTGAAATTAAAAGCTCGTCAATTGAATTTCAGACACAACAATTGAAATTCAAAACTCATCAATTAAAATTCAAAAGTCGTCAATTGAAACTCAAAACCTATCTAAACTCATTCATTTATTGAGTTTTGAATTTTAATTGATTGATAAATTTCATTTGATGAATTTTGAATTTAAAATTACGAGTTTTGAATTTCAATTGATGAATTTTGAATTTCAATTGATGAATTTCGAATTTCAATTAATATTTTTCGAATTTCAATTGAAATTTTTCGAATCTCAAATGGAAATTTGAATAGGTATAAATTGACAAATTTTGAATTTCAAATGGATTGTTTTAAAATCAAATAAAATATTTGAATTTCAATAGTTTTTTTTTTAAATTTCAATAAAAACACATTGATCTTAAAGAAAACGTTAAGTAAAGTACCCCACTTATTTTAATAGCCAAATTGTGAGGTTTTAAAGAAAGAATTATTTAAAACGTTTCAATATTTTTTTTGGTTATCCGTGACAAACTTATTCATGTAACCAATTCAATAAATAGTAATAGGTAGATAATAGATTTTTAATTTTACAACCTACAACAGTTAGATCTACACCCACATAACAGTTTAATAAGAGCAAAAGAGATCATCAAACGCCTTAAAAGTTTTCTGGCTCAGTTTTATCAATGACACTCACTTAAAGAGACACTCAAAATAACTAACCATTTAACTAGACAACAACAACCTTTTTTACATTTTATCACTAAGAATACTGACGACATACTTTGGCCTTTCATAGCATTGGGGAATGCATTGCAATTTATCGAAAATTGCAATCTGTAACATCCTCTATAAAAACAACAACAACAAAAAATAACAAAAAACTTTCACTCTTTGTTTTATTTCGTTTCAAGTTAATTTTATCTGCTGGCAAGCTTTTGTTGCCCTTAATTAGACATTTCCCCCTTTAGAAATTTTGCTTCAAATGCTTCAAGCATTGAGCGAAATTTCACAAAGACCAGCAGCAGCAGAAAATTTCGTCTAATTCCGGCGAAGTGTATCGCCACAGTCCATTGTCGTATCGCATTTCCTGGAATTTTCTTTTTGAGCACAAAAGAGGCGGCGGCGAACAGAGCGAATGTTCGTACGCAAAGCCACAAACAAAAATTCATACTGAATATCGAAAATCGAAAGTCATTATTCCAATGAAACTCGCAGCAACAACACCAACAACAACATCTAAATTACTTAAAAGTACACTTTGAGCATTACGTTACTTATGACGCGGGGGACCATCAGACGTACATACAGCTCACTGACAGATAACGGCAGCAGCAGCAGCAGCAGTAATTATTTGGCTGATACTCATTCGTATCGTCGTATCAATGTTGGCTTTTAATTTAACAGTTATTAAATATAATTCTTAATAACAACGAATGTAGGTAGTTTGCGATCTTATCGCT
The DNA here is from genome assembly GCA_964034835.1 of Muscina levida. Taxonomy (NCBI): domain Eukaryota; kingdom Metazoa; phylum Arthropoda; class Insecta; order Diptera; family Muscidae; genus Muscina; species Muscina levida. Next base: position 115,351,686 of record OZ035881.1, on the reverse strand, counting down.
CGCAACACAATGTTATTTTAAGTTTAGATTTTTGTCGAAATAATTTTATCTATTACCTGGAAATGTGAAAAAGCTCAATTACATTTTCATATGAAATTCAAGTGTCATCAGCGAATGTCATCGTTTCGTCAACACAATAGTCTAGGTGGTGGTCGGCCCTAACTCATACCTTATATAATGTACATACAAGTACATACTCCTATATGTATGTATGAATGTATTTAAATGAAATGTTCAAGGTAAAAATAAACACACAAAAATAAACAAAAAATAAACATGCTATGTTACGAGTAAACTAAATTTAATATGAAGCTGACAGCAAGCAGCATAACGGAGAACCAACAAACAAACTACACCCAAATATTATATTCCAATCCTTGGTAATACCAGGAATGTTGCGGACATACCTACATACGAGTATTATGAATCCCATTTACCAGTCAACAACACAGATATCTGTCACATGATGGAATGGATGTCTCAAAATTGGTTTACTTTTCAATAAGAAGAGTCATAAGATTTTAAGCTGATTTAAAAGTCAAGTGCATAGTGTAGTTGCGAAATAGTATTTTTTAGATTGGTTACACAGGCTTACAAAATGAAAATACATAAAATGTTTTGTAAAGAACAAACACTATGTATACCAGCCCATCCTAATCAGCGACCCGCGTATCATTTTGAAAACCAAATGAATCAATCGTTTTTTTTGGAAGTAGGTAACAGAAGTTACTGAAGCTCAACACAAAAGCTCTCTTAGAGACTTTGGCAGCTCCAAGAAATAAGGATCGGGCTCGGTGCCTAATAAGCCACTCTTCTTCTTAAATGAAGCAACTATTACACAACATTTGGGTGCCGTTGGGGATGTAAAGCAGGGTACTATTTTTTTTATGTAAAAAAGTACTTTTATTGGTCCAAAAGCGCTTTTCTGTTGCACAAAGTAATTTTTTTGTACCAAAGTACTTTTTAATACCAAAAAGTATTTTTAATGTACTTTTCGGCACAAAGTACTTTTCTGTACATAAGTACTTTTTTATGCCAAAAAGTACTTTTATTGACCCAAAAACACTTTTCTGTTGCACAAAGTATTTTTTTTTGTACCAAAGTACTTTTTTTGTACCAAAGTACTTTTTTTTGTACCAAAGTACTTTTTTTGTACTAAAGTACTTTTTTTTGTACCAAAGTATTTTTATTGTACTTTTTGGTACAAAGTACTTTTTTTGTACTAAAGTACTTTTTGGTACAAAAAAAGCAACTGTTACACAACATTTGGGTGCCGTTGGGGATGTAAAGCAGGGTACTATTTTTTTTATGTAAAAAAGTACTTTTATTGGTCCAAAAGCGCTTTTCTGTTGCACAAAGTAATTTTTTTGTACCAAAGTACTTTTTAATACCAAAAAGTATTTTTAATGTACTTTTCGGCACAAAGTACTTTTCTGTACATAAGTACTTTTTTATGCCAAAAAGTACTTTTATTGACCCAAAAACACTTTTCTGTTGCACAAAGTACTTTTTTTTGTACCAAAGTATTTTTTTTTGTACCAAAGTACTTTTTTTGTACCAAAGTACTTTTTTTTGTACCAAAGTACTTTTTTTGTACTAAAGTACTTTTTTTTGTACCAAAGTATTTTTATTGTACTTTTTGGTACAAAGTACTTTTTTTGTACTAAAGTACTTTTTGGTACAAAAAGTTATTTTATTGGCCCAAAAACACTTTTATGCTGCACAAAGTACTTTTTTGTAAGAAAGTACTTTTTTGTACCAGAAGAACATAATGTTCTTTTCGGTACAAAGTACTTTTTTACGCCAAAAACTACTTTCATTGGCCCAAAAGCACTTCTTTGATGCACAAAGTACTTTTTTTTTGTACCGGTAAAGTATTTTTATTGATCCAAAAATATTTTATTGCCCCAAAAGCACAATAAAAGTACTTTCTGGTACCAAAAACTACTCTAGTACAAAAAAAAAGTACTTTGTGCAACAGAAAAGTGCATTTGGGCCAATAAAAGTACTTTTTGGGATAAGAAAGTACATTTGGTAAATAACTTTGGTACCTATCTCTCGAGCCAAGAGCCACGAAATTGCAAATGTGCTTTCGAGCTGGCTCGGAAGTCAGCTCTTTATTTAGGCTCTTGGCTCGCGAGCCAGCTCTTTATTTGGGCTCCTGGCTCGCGAGCCGTGAAAGAAAAAGTAACATACGGAACCCTCCAAATGTTAACGACCCCCCAAAAGTACGTGCGGACACTCTACAAGGAAAGTTGTCACTATCCGACTGGCAGATGTCCTCAAAAAATATAAGTCTGACATCACCGTCATCCAGGAGATGGGATGGACAGGACAAGGATGCTCGCGACGTTAAAATTGCGACATCTATTACAGCTGCGATGCCGAAAAGCACAAATTTAGATGTGGATTTGTAGTTGGAGAGAGACTCAGACATCTTGTCTCGCGGTTCAATCCTGTTAGTGATCGAATAGCCACAATCCGCACCAATGCGAAATATTTCTACATCACGCTGATTTGTGCTTATGACCCGATGGAAGATAAAGACGATGAGATTAAAGATGCATTTTACGAGTGCCTAGAGGGAACATACGACCGCTGCCATGGCCACGACATAAAAATTGTTCTGGGAGACTTTAATGCAAAAATAGGAAGGGAAGATGTTCTTGATCCATCGATCGGTAAATTCAGTCAGCTTTCCGACACGTTAGAGAACGGATTTAGGCTGGTTAGCTACGCAGCGGGAAGAAACATTCTAGCAAAACGATATCCACAAGGCAACTTGGCTCTCCCCCTAATTAATTAATTAATGGCAGGCATGCATCTAGTGCCATGGACGTGCTTGTGATCCCTGGTGCTAATATTGCCTCGAAACATTGCCTGGTTGCAGACAAGGTGCGCACAACATTGAGCAGAGCGAAAAACGCACGTAACCAAACACAAAGAAAGTTGGACATCGCGAAGCTGCAAACCCCAGAGATAGCCACTGCCTACTCCAACCAGCTCTCCCTACTACTACGACAAAACGCCTCTTCTTCTGACGTTCCCGATACACAGTGGCAGCATATTGCGCATTTCATGGCAGCCACCGCAACAACCGTGCTATTATATGAAAAATGGCGCTCAGGCGAATCCTGGTACGATGAAGAATGTCGCGTAGCGTCTGAGGAACAGGAAGCCGCTTATAGGGCAACGCTACAGCCAATTTTCACCCGGGCAGTTAGGGAACGGCACAAGGAGACAGTAAAACAGGCGAGACAGCTCAGATGAGGGAGCGGAAAACCGTGGATATAGAGCGATACAGGCATAGAGGTGAGGCCCGAAAATTTTATCAGAAAGTAAAAGCAAAAATCCAATTGTCGACGACAGCTTAGATTACCCCCACCAAGTCAAGCCAAGGTAAGAAGAGCAATATCGCTGCTGAAAAATAATAAAGCAGCTGGTGCCGATGGACTTCCGGCAGAGCTCTTCAAGTCCGGTGGCGAGGAGCTGATAACGAGCATGCACAAACTCCTACGCACGGTTTGGCTTAACGAGTGCATGCCCGATGATTGGAATCTAAGCGTATTATGTCCTGTGCTCTAAAAAGGTGATGTAAGTGTGTGCTACAACTACCGAGGGATCAACTTTTTACCCATCACATACAGTACCGAGCGTGCTATGTGTTATATGTTATGTTATCCAACTTGATCGGGCCATATCAGTGTGGCTTAGACCTGGTGAATCAACAACTGACCAGATTTTCACACTTCGGCAAATCCTGGAAAAGACCCAAGAGAAACAGATCGACACGTACCATCTTTTCGTCGATTATAAAGCTGCCTTCGACAACCCCATACAGCAGAAATTACTCGAAGCCATGGCTGAGTTTGGTATTCCAGCGAAGCTGATACGTCTTTGCGGAATGACGTTGACTGACACGAAGTCTTCAGTGAAGATTGGCAAGGACCTTACGAAGCCATTCTATACCAGACGAGGCCTAAAACAAGGCGACGGCCTATCTTGTGGCCTCTTTAACATTGTAAAAGAGATGATATTGAGAAAAGCTGCATCGATCATCGGTCGAAAACTGCGGGCTGTGACTGCAGCCTTCTCAGGCATACAGAAGGAATCAGCGAAAAAGGGTCTAACGGTGAACGAGGACAACACGAAGTTATTAGTTTTAACGAACAAAGAATTTACTCGTTTGGGAAACTGCGTGAACGTTGACAACTATAATTTCGAGGTGGTAGATAATTTTTAACTATTTAGGCTCCGCCATCAACAAAACAAATAATGTCAGCCTCGAAATCCCGAGAAGAATCCTGCTTGCTAATAAATGCTACTTCGGACTAAGCAAGCGATTTAACGACAGAGCCCTCTCTCGACGAACAAAAATCCAGCTATACCAGATACTGGTTCTACCTGTATTGATGTATGGTTCAGAATCCTGGGTTATGACTAGGGCGACCAATTTTCAGCACATGCTGAATATTGCTGATGCTGCTTAATTTAACGATTTCAAGCGATCTTGCTTATTTAAAAGGTTTGTCCTTTTTCATGCTGTTTTTGCCCTTATTTAAATTTTTGATACATTTTGATAAGATATGTTTCTATAAATTGAAAATTTTTATATATCACAAGCCCTTGCGGTTCATAAAAATATGACAGGTAGAATTCAATTTGCAAACTATCCTCTTATTTTACACACAGCCTGTGTTCAAGATTTTGTAATAGCCCTATTTTTATCGATAGCTTAGATCGTTCGATTCGTTATATATTACTATAGTTTTCAGGCGCCTTATCGAAAACAAAAATTTAAACTAATGAAACATAATGTGCCTTTATAACCTAAACCAATAACGACACGATGAAGAACGTGGTTGGAAGCAGCGGAGTATTATACAAATTATTTGGAAGACATAAGGGAAGTCATTTAAGAGTTTAACGAAAATGATTCTGAAGCATTGCGATAAAGCAAAGAGGTTATTTCTAAGGAAAATTTGTAATCCGACTTTTCCTTCATAAAAATTAACTTTAAATGCATCTGGCATGCCATCACAAAAATTGAGTCAAGCGGATTGCCATTAAATGAAAGCTTGGAAACAATCAATTTAACATGCTATAGAAAAACATAAACATAAAAATTATTTTAAAAAAATTACTGCCGTTCTTGCGCGAAATCCTGGCTTTGTGGAAATCAACAATATTATTTTTAAAAAACCAAAACAACAAGTGCGTTTATGGGAAAATATTCGCCTGCTGAATCAAAATTTTTTAAATACGCTCCCGTTTCATCGTGTGACGTGGAACGCGTTTTTTCTACATATGGAAATTTTTTTACAAACCAGCGTAAAAGTTTCACCTTGGAAAATTTAAAAATGCACTTAGTGCTTAATTGTAATCGTGACATTGACCAAGGTATAATCTCACTTTAAGAAATTTTTTTTTGGTATAAAAATTACTTTCTTTGTATGAATACACGATTGAATAATTTGGTTAATTTACTTATTGTTTTTTATTACTTCTTCAATAGATGTGAAATTGTTTTTTTGTTTGTTTTTCAAAAAATAAAAAAAATTATAGATGCTGAATATAAAATCTTTCGTGCTTATTTCAAGGGTTTTTCATGCTGTTTTAAGTACTGAAAACCGTTTTTTTCGTGCTGAAAAATGGTCGCCCTAGTTATGACACAAGCGAATGAATCGGTTCTGGCAGTATTCGAGAGAAAAATACTCCGTAAAATATATGGGCCCATCATCGCTATCGGAGAGTATCGACGTCGTATGAATCATGAGCTGTACGAGCTGTACAGCAGCGGCTAGGTCATGTTGTACGCAGAACGATTTCTAAAAACAGCGAATTATGAAAACTTAAAAATATCCCTATACCGCAACAATTAAGACTGCTAAATCTCCATTCACGATCTTACCCCACAATTAAATATAAATCACGTTAACATGTCTTTCCATCATTTGTCGCACAAATAGCCGATTTTACAACTTAATAATCAAGTTATCGAACTTAAAGGCCATCAAATTCTAGTCGCGTCTCATAAGGGCTCAATATTCCTTTCAATAATTACACAAACATCGTTCGAAATGTTCACAAAGAGATTAATCATTATTCTAATGATTTTCCAATAAATTAACATTCTGCGGCGTCAGTGAGAGACAAAGTTGTGTCAAAGTTGTTAGCTGATGGCGCCCTGCGAGTATCACTGATATGCTAAATGATAAATTATAACGCGGCCGATGATGTGGATGATAATGATGGTATAATTAACTTGGCAACAAAGTTTCCAACAATATTGTAATGTAAACGTTACATTACGTTCGTGTGAGTGTGTGTGTGTGTGTGTGTGTGTGTATTTGCACGCAAACTCATGTAGAAAAGTTAACAGCTTTGCGCACTTGGAAAGTTCAAGAACCCAAATGATGATGAAGGTGATGGCGATGATGATACGGCTGAGCTCACTGCGAGCGAGACCCGCATGTGGTAAATATTTATTTTTAGAGCTTTGTAAATCCATTAACTGCGACGCTAATTGATTGGAAATATTGTTGGCGGTTTCTTTCCCACCATAATATTCTACATTTCCATAGGACAGCATGATTTAATCATAGGGTACATGTATATATATTGCTAATGAACAGTGGCACGAAAACATTTTGGATTGGAAGCAATATTGCAATGGGATGAAAATATAAAAATATAATATACAAAAATGAAAATATAAAAATAAAAAAATATAAAAATATTAACGTATAAAAACATTAAAATATTAAAATCTATAAATATAAAAATATAAAAACAAAAATATATAAAAATATATATATATAAAAAATATAAATATATATATATATATAAAAAATATAAAAATATATATATATATATAAAAAATATAAAAATAAATGAGTATAAAAAAATAAAAATATTAAAAATTTGAAAATATCAAAATAGAAAAATATAAATATTAAAACATAAAAATATAAAAAATATGGAAGTATAAAAATATACAGTAAAACTTCGATATAACGAATCTAGAGGGGACCGAAAAATACTTCGTTATAGCTATTGATTCGTTATACATATGCATTGTGAAACCTTGGTATAACGAAATTTAAAGAAATACGAAAGAAATTCGTTATAACTATAGTTTTTTTTTGTCCGAATTCTATTTTACACGAAAATACTAGTATAATAATAAAAATTAACTATTTAAGAGGTAAATAAAAAATTAAGTTTTTATTATTTTTTTATTTTATTACATTTTAGTAAAATATTGTGTAATTTTTGTTTGTTTACGCAAGTTTAGAATGCAACCATCAATCTTTTTTTCGACAGATGCTAAGCTGTCGAATGTATTTTGCGGTGTAGAATCCTGTGCCTCAAAAAATGTTTGCAGTTTTCCGACAATTATTTTAGCCTCTCTAGCGGTTACAACATTTTCGATTTCTTCAGTTTCATCTTCATCCTCCTGCTCACCATTATCTTGTGGTTTCGTTACACTAATAATAATGTCGTCATCGGTAAGGAACCCGGTAAAAGACATTTACCTTTCGTTGGTTTTAAAATGGAATTCCCCGTTTTGCTTAAAATTTAATTTTGCTTTATGCTTTATTCTGACTTCGTTGTATGGAGGCTATAGTTCAAGACTTCGTTATGTAGAGGCTTTTGATAATGACTTACACACTTAAAATGTTATATGTATGTATTACTCAATTATAATTTCGTTGTATAGAGGCTTTTGAAAAAATATTTCGCTATATAGAGGCTTTATAGATCAGAATTTTTTCGTTATAGCTATAGAGCATTTTTGTATGAAAAACTTTGCAATAAAAAGGTTTTTTCAAGGGTCTCAGCTAAAAATTCGTTATATTGAGTTTTTCGTTATAACGAAGTTCGTAATATCGAAGTTTCACTGTATATATATAAATATAAAAACTTAAAAATGTAAAAATATAAAAATACATAAATATAAAATTATAAAAATATGGAAATATCAAAATATGAAAATATGAAAATATTGAAATATTAAAATATTAAAATATTAAAATATTAAAATATTAAAATATTAAAATATTAAAATATTAAAATATTAAAATATTAAAATATTAAAATATTAAAATATTAAAATATTAAAATATTAAAATATTAAAATATTAAAATATTAAAATATTAAAATATTAAAATATTAAAATATTAAAATATTAAAATATTAAAATATTAAAATATTAAAATATTAAAATATTAAAATATTAAAATATTAAAATATTAAAATATTAAAATATTAAAATATTAATATATTAAAATATTAAAATATTAAAATATTAAAATATTAAAATATTAAAATATTAAAATATTAAAATATTAAAATATTAAAATATTAAAATATTAAAATATTAAAATATTAAAATATTAAAATATTAAAATATTAAAATATTAAAATATTAAAATATTAAAATATTAAAATATTAAAATATTAAAATATTAAAATATTAAAATATTAAAATATTAAAATATTAAAATATTAAAATATTAAAATATTAAAATATTAAAATATTAAAATATTAAAATATTAAAATATTAAAATATTAAAATATTAAAATATTAAAATATTAAAATATTAAAATATTAAAATATTAAAATATTAAAATATTAAAATATTAAAATATTAAAATATTAAAATATTAAAATATTAAAATATTAAAATATTAAAATATTAAAATATTAAAATATTAAAATATTAAAATATTAAAATATTAAAATATTAAAATATTAAAATATTAAAATATTAAAATATTAAAATATTAAAATATTAAAATATTAAAATATTAAAATATTAAAATATTAAAATATTAAAATATTAAAATATTAAAATATTAAAATATTAAAATATTAAAATATTAAAATATTAAAATATTAAAATATTAAAATATTAAAATATTAAAATATTAAAATATTAAAATATTAAAATATTAAAATATTAAAATATTAAAATATTAAAATATTAAAATATTAAAATATTAAAATATTAAAATATTAAAATATTAAAATATTAAAATATTAAAATATTAAAATATTAAAATATTAAAATATTAAAATATTAAAATATTAAAATATTAAAATATTAAAATATTAAAATATTAAAATATTAAAATATTAAAATATTAAAATATTAAAATATTAAAATATTAAAATATTAAAATATTAAAATATTAAAATATTAAAATATTAAAATATTAAAATATTAAAATATTAAAATATTAAAATATTAAAATATTAAAATATTAAAATATTAAAATATTAAAATATTAAAATATTAAAATATTAAAATATTAAAATATTAAAATATTAAAATATTAAAATATTAAAATATTAAAATATTAAAATATTAAAATATTAAAATATTAAAATATTAAAATATTAAAATATTAAAATATTAAAATATTAAAATATTAAAATATTAAAATATTAAAATATTAAAATATTAAAATATTAAAATATTAAAATATTAAAATATTAAAATATTAAAATATTAAAATATTAAAATATTAAAATATTAAAATATTAAAATATTAAAATATTAAAATATTAAAATATTAAAATATTAAAATATTAAAATATTTAAATATTTAAATATTAAAATATTGCCGAGTATATATGTGTATCAAAAATAGTACCCTCCGCTCATTATTCGAAGAAAAAATGTTCGTCTTTATATGAATAGCTGCAGTATCTGTCGTCTTTATTTATCGTTATTTTTCTAGGGTTACAACAATTTTTCCACATAAAACCCACCCAGCAGTACGTGCAAGTTAAATTTGATCTATTTAACCCTAAAAACTATTTCCCAAGCTCTCATCCGTTCGCTGATTGAAAATAAAAATGTTGTCTACATTTTCATATCTGTTGTGCCAAGTGCTATCTGTATAATGAATTTCTTCATGCTGGGGGTAAAAAACATTTTTGACACGCCCCCATCTATCTACTGATCGAAATAATAATAGTGTGAAGTACTATATGTATACCAAATGATGTCTCGCTAGAGCTTAAATACAGTTCGGACACGCCCACTGATCAAAATATGTTATTGTTGAGGTTTTCCTAGCCCCCTCCGCCCACTGAGTTAAAATAAAAATCTTGTCTGCAAATTTAAACCATTCCTGCATATTCATATTCGTGTAGCTGAGGACTTTCTGTGTATCAAATTTTAACTCTCTAGCTCTAAACTAAAGTTTTGCCACGCCCACTCTGGCCATAGGGTTAGAAATTCGGAAAATTCATAATTCATTTTTGATCGGTTTAGTGTAAAAAGAAATTGTTGATATTTCGGAAAAGGTCAATTTTTTTTCTTTAAAAACCATTCTCGAGCTATTACCAACATTATAAAAAAAATAGTCAAATCGGTCTATTTTTTCTCAATTGATGCCATCACCAACGTATAACAATTAAATTTTATTTATATAGATGAATATATATACAAATATTAAAATGACTATTTATTTTTATTGTTCCCTCTATTTCAGTCGTTCTTTTAGTCACTGTGCGCTCCATCATCGTCATCATTGCTTCACATCAACACCACTAACGCTGCGCTTATCTCCGGGTGCTGTTGCCCGTAATTCTTAAGATTTCCTCAAATCACATTACTCACGTGTGTGTCTTACGGCGAATTGTGCACACACACTTGAGGGTATAATTAAACACAAAATATGCTAATTAAATTTTAACACATATGTTAAATGTGGGAATTTGAATACACTGCAATCATTTGGCTATAATTATTGTTTATTAAAAATTATTCGTTTTCCGACTAAATTTAGCTTTCTTCTTAAAATTCTTGCGATTGTTTCTCAATATGTATTTGGCAATTTTTTGTAGTAATCATCAGTAAATTTGGTAAGAGATTTTGCAAACGTCGAAGTAGTGATGATGTTCTTGGCCTTAGGTAATCTTAATACAAGCCCCCCTCACCGTCATTTTCTCCTCTATTATTTATAATTACAAACAAAAGACAACAACAGATATTTTTGTTTAGATTTCTAAGAATTCATTATTCATTTTTCACAAGTTTTGTGTTTTTGTTTTCTTTTTAGTCTTTGGCACGTAAATAAATTATAAAATTAGTTTCAAAAATTTATAATAATTAATTAATTTTTTGTGGCGCAGTCTCTGTACAACCTTAGGCCAAACATATACACATATGTCTGTAAGTATATGATCTAAATTTGAAATGTGGAATGTTTTCTTAGGAACATGTATAGTTTAAAAATAGATCACCACAAACAACATGTTTCTCTACTATTCGTGTATGTTCGTTTTTAAAAACTAATGTCTAATTTCGGCCTGCACGAATTATTTATGTCTGACAGTTCAAAATTGAAATCACATGACGGGGGATCTTCTCGTCATTGAATATTGCGCCATATGGTGATGATGAAGATTCGTGGATTTGTTGGAAATACAAAATATGGGCTATTTTAAAATGTATTGAGGCAAAATGAGTAGAGAGAGCAAAGTCCAATTAAGTGTGCATTCATGTTTAATGTAAGCTGTCAACGCTGGGGTGGATTCGAAATATATATAAATATGTTTAATATTTCAAAAAAAATATTAAAATATTAATATAAAATTATAAAAATACAAAAATATAAAAATATAAAAACATCAAAATATAAAAATATAAAAGTAAAAAAGATATAAAATTATATAAATATAAAAACATTAAAATATAAAAAATAAAAATATAAAAATATAAAACTATAAAAATATAAAAATATAAAAAATAAAAATATAAAAATATAAAAATACAAAAATATAAAAACAACTAAATATTAAAATATAAAATTAAAAAAGATATAAAATTATATAAATATAAAAACATAAAAATATAAAAAATAAAAATATAAAAATATAAAAAATAAAAATATGTATATATTTAAATATATAAAAATTTAAAGATATGAAAAAATCTATATATGTAATATGGAATGTGTGTTTGTTTATTTATTTGTTTGTTTGTACTTTATAGGAGACCAAACCACTGGACCGATCTTCCTGAAATTTTCACAACATTTAACTGGGAATCTGGCATGAATTATAGGGTACTTTTTTTCGACCACGCCCATTTTTACGCCCATTTTTAATCTATATATATAAAAGGCTTGGGTGACTGACTGATCACTCCGCAGCCCAAACGGCTAAAGCTTGAACCGTGAAATTTAGCATGTAGATTCCTTTTATGACGTAGACGCGCACTAAGACGGGATTTTTGGAAATTCGGACTGCAAAGGGGTAAAATAGGCGTGGCACCGCTCCATACAACTCGAATTTTTAAATGAATGTATCTTTTAAGCCATAATAGGTTCGAAGTCGAGATTTGGTACGTATATTGGACGTATAAGAAAAAATATTTTGTTTAAGGAAAGTGGGCGGTGCCACGCCCCTTTTAAAAATATAGTTATATTGGCCAAATAAATGGTCCGATTGTAATTATATTTTCTTTGTGTGATATTGTCCATAGGACCTTCATCATAGGCTACATGGACATATTTAGACAAAGGGCGTGGCTCCGCCCACTCAAGCCTCAATTTCAATCGGTCATACCTCAAGAGCCATTAGAGGTATGTAGATGAGGTTTGCTACATATGTTACTGATACGAAGAGGAACCCGTTTCGCTGAAAAATGGGCAGTGCCACCCTCCCATTTGAAAAATTAGTTGGACCGATTGCAATGAACTTTGGACTGTGTAGTACTATCCGTAGGATCTCTATCATAGGCTAGATGAAAACATATCTAGACAAAGGGGCGTGGCACCGCCCACACAAACCAAAATTTGAATCGGTCATATTTCGAGATCCATTAAAGGTATGAAGATGAGATTTGCTACATAAGTAAATGGTACATGGGCGATTACGTTCCTTTTGAAACAATTGTTATGTCGGTCATATAAATAGAACGATTGTAATTACAATTTCGTATATTTCAAATTAGTTAACTAACTGATTCGGTGAAATGGCTGTAGATAGGTTGATGAAATTTGGGGTAGTTGTTCTCCTTTTCGAGTAAACGTCAGCTAAGAATGGATTTTGGAAAATGCGTACTTTAGGGTGTAAACATTGAAAAAGACCGAAAGGGGATATAACTTGTACCTTGTACCAAAGGGGGACCACTCAATTATAGTTTTAGGGATAAAAGGGATTAAAGCGGTACAATCACTCAGACAAACGGGATAAAGCTACAATCACATAAATTTGTGTCCGTTCGACTTAAGAAACGTTTGCATTTTATTTGTATTGATTACATTCTTAAGAAGTTTCATTGTAGGTACGGGTGAAGCAAAGCGAGCCGGGAAAGCTAGTATAAATAAAAAAATTAAGAAATATCAAACTATAAAGGTTTAAAAATATAAAAATGTGAAAAAATTATACTATGAAACCATTAAAATATTAGTGTGCCGGCAATGCTTCGCTATTGCAAAGCTGACAAATATTCAAAAATTAACTTAATCAGACTTATTATAAATGTGTTTAATATATCAATACTTGCGCTATATTGGGATTGATGCGAGTAAAGTGTTGACAATTATTTTTAAAATTGATCTAAATGTTTGCACTATTTATAGGCAGTTATGTTGGGACTATAGCATGTTACTGCAGTCTTCTCAAAGATTGAAATGCAGTCGGAAAAAGCTGCTTTGACAATAAACGAGGACAAAAGTGTGAAGTGTGAGTGTGAAAAGTTAAGCTTCGTTGGAGTTCACTCATGCTTCCTTTCTTTCTCCACGCCTGCAAAAGGCTAGTATTAGGGAAGGCACGAAGAAGTGTGTTCCCATAGATATTACCATTGTAAAAAGTAGACAGCTCCACCAATGTTGACGACCACCCCCAAACGTTAAGGGGAACATAATTTAAAGATGTGCACCAGAAATGTCCGAACTCTCTACAGAAATGGTGTCTCTATCCAATTGGCTGATATCCTTGACAAACACAAGGCTGTCACCACCGCCATATAGGAAAACCGGTGGACGGAACAGGGATGCACACGACAAAAGAACTGTGACATTTTTTACAGCTGCCATGAAGAAAGACACGAATTTAGATGTGGATTCATAGTCGACTACACCATTTACAATTGAAATTAAAAGAAAATCAATTGGAATTCAAAAATGTTATTTGATTTTCAAACATTCCATTTGAAATTCAAAACTCATCAATTGATATTAAAAAATCCCATTTGAAATTAAAAGAAAATCAATTAAAATTAAAATTTTCCGTTTAAAATTCGAAAAATATCAATTCAAATATCATCAATTGATATTTACAACTCATCAATACAGAATTCGTCTTTGAAATTCAAAATTCGTCATCAGTTGATGGAGTTTTAAATTTCAATTGACGAATTTTGAATTTCATATGACGAGTTTTGAATTTCAATTGATGAATTTTAAATACCGATTGTTGTTTTGAATTTCTATTGACGAGTTTTGAATTTCAATTTATATTTTTCGAATTTCAAATGGAAAATTTGAATTACAATTGATTTTTTTTGAATTTCAAATGGATTTCTTGAATGTCAATTGGCGAGATTTGAATTTCAATTGATTTTCTTTGAATTTTCTTTGAATTCAAAGAAAATCAATTGGAATTCAAAAATTTTATTTGATTCTCAAACATTCCACTTGAAATTCAAAACTCATTAATTGATTTTAAAAAATCCCATTTGAAATTAAAAGAAAATCAATTTAAATTCAAAGTTTCCATTTGAAATTCGAAAAATATAAATTCAAATATCATCAACTGATATTCACAACTCATCAATTAAAATTCAGAACTCGTCATTTGAAATTCAAAATTCGTCATCAGTTTTGAATTGCAATTGACGAATTTTGAATTTCATATGACGAGTTTTGAATTTCAATTGATGAATTTTAAATACCAATAGTTGTTTTGAATTTCAATTGACGAGTTGTGAATTTCAATTAATATTTTTCGAATTTCAAATAGAAATTTGAATTAGAATTGATTTTTTTTTTTTTGAATTTCAAATGGATTTCTTGAACATCATTTGACGAGATTTGAATTTCAATTGATTTTCTTTGAATATCATTTGGAAATGGTGTAGAGACTACGGGATCAAGGATCAAATAACAAATTTTTACTGATAAGGTTTAACTCTGTAAGAGATCGAATGGCCATTATCCAAATCGAGGCGAAATATTTTTACATCACCCTAATTTGAGTACACTCCTCGACGGAAGACAAAATCGAGGGCATTAAAGATACATTCTATGAGCGCCTGGAGGAAATATATAACCGCTGTCATGCCCATGACATTAAAATTGTTCTGCGTTATTTAAATGCTTAAATAGTAAGGGTTCATTCGGCAGTCGGAAGGGTTCAGCAATCGGAAAATTCAGTCTACACAACAATACATCCGATAACGGATTCAGATTGGTTAGCTTCCCGTCGACAAGAAACATGGTAGTGAGTGGAATCAGATTTCTGCATAAAGATGTCCACAAGTCAAATTGGATATGCCCTGATCAAAAGACAACTAGTTGAAGCCAAGATACGAATGTGATTAAGTACCCGGTGGTAAATGAAACGAAGTACCTATTTAGTAATCCATGACATCAGTATGGTACACGAGATCTAAGTACTTAGAATATCACGCGTCTGTTACTTACTTCGTAATCAAGCGTATTATCAAGCTCGCTTATAACATAATTGCAACTGAAATGGCACTTAATCACATCGTTGATTACTTTGTAAGCCGAGGTCGCGGCGGTTTAAGCACAACGATTAAATGGCCTATGACACTCCTATGTTAAACTTAAAGAGACCCAGCGGTAAATGCAACGAAGTACCTATTTAGTAATTTATGACATCAGTGTGACATTGTAAGCAAGGATCGTAGTACTTAGAATGTAATGCGTGTGTAATGTAAAAAACATTGTCCACTCATTATAACTCCGACTACAATGCTATTGAAATGACACCTACTGACATCGTCAATTACTTCGTAATCTGATGTGTTATCAAAATCGCTTTAAACTCAGTATATAACGTAATTGCAACTGAAATGGCACTTACTGACATCGTCGTTTACTTTGTAAGCGACAGCGCAAAGCGATTAAACAGCCTATAACACTTCTATGTTAAATTTAAGGGGAAATATAAGCGAGAGAGTCATCACTGATTGCTACTTAATAAAGCTGGCATCAGTGATTAAATAATGTGTATTTTTACCGTCGGGTTACTGACATCGAGCGCACCGATTAAACGGCCTATGACACCGGTTAAACCGGTTTCTTCGGGGTTTTTGCATTACGCACAAAAATAAGAATAAAATTTACTATTATTAGCAATTTAATTCAGAAATGTTAAATAGGAAGGGAGCGTTTAATTCATAGCACAAAAAATTCTTGTTTTTATTAAATATTACCATTCATAAAATTATTTATACATTTCCTTCTTGCACAACACATATTTCAAAGATCTCCTAACATATTAGTTTCGTTTTATTGAATTAGTATCAGCCGATTATTTCTTAAAAGAGTCTTACAGGCATGCTTTTTTAAGCATTTTTAAGCATCTACATAATTTCTAAGCGGAAACTTAAACTTGATTTTATGTTGTGTAAAATTTTACTCTTAGGTTGCGTTCTAATATTAGCCAATTATTGGGTAACATGGAGCCAACATTTTAATACACAGTGCAACACATTTTTGGGGGCGGAATAATAAAAAAGAGTTTGAAATAGGCACTGAAAAACTATGTTTCTTACTCATGTTGTTTTAGTGCATTTTCGATATCAAATGTCTTTATTTAATGATGTCCTTCTCGTCCTTATTAAGGGAAAAGCCATAAATTAACCTTAAAATGGTTAAAAACTTACAACATTCAAATCTATATATATAAAAATAAGTTGCATTGTGTTAGAAATTGATGTTCTCTGGAATGCGTGAACCGATTTTGTTTCTGCAAACTTCATATGAAAGGTGACGTTAATACCAAGGTTTTTATGTATAAACGGTCTTTGTATGTGCATTGGTTCTTGAGTTATAGCGAACACTGCATTCATTTCGAAACATGTGTGTGTGTGTGTGTGTGTGTGTGTGTGTGTGTGTGTGTGTGTGTGTGTGTGTGGATGTGTGTATTGTTGTAACGTATGGGCTCGAAAACGGCTGGACCGATTTTGATGAAATTTTCAGGGAATCTTCCGAATAACCTCGCAAGTAACATAGGCTAAACATTGTTCGAATTTTTCCACATTTAGGGGGTGAAAATAGCTGGCCCGGCAGACTTCGTCCTGCCTCCAAATTTTTTTAAAATATGTTGAGTGTAGTTAAAATAAAATAACGATTGGTTTATTTCTTTGACCTCTAAAATCTATCAATTTAAAGGGCGAGGTTTTCCCGGACAAATTCTGTTCTTTATATATCTTAAAGATTATTATATATTATTATAAGAATTGCTAAACCGGATCATCAGTGTCGTCCATGATGTGATGAAAACTTACTTATTGATAGGCATATATTCTTAAACCACATTTTTAAGCCGATTGACTGACATATAACTTTCTGCTTTGGTGTACTGGGTGATTGTACCTTTTTATCTTAAGGAGTACGATTTTCCAAAAATGCCTTCATTAGGCTCAGCAACCCTATTAAAAGTATGGTCTGGGTGATATCAACAGTTATTCCTAATTTCGTTATTGTCCCCTAAAATTTCGAAATGGGAAAAACCACTTTGAGAAACTCCCTAATTCTGTAGGAAGTGCGCCATTATAAAAGTAAGTTAACATATAAGAAAGCTCATTGCTGTGCATAATGTATTTAAATATTTAAGGTTTTAGTGATGTGTTTATATTTAATTTATTTCATAGATCCCCGAAGATGTGATTTACAATAGCTAAGTATATAAATTAAATGAATGGTTTGAGTAAAATGGAATAGCAACGAATTGCCAATTTCTATTCCCTAAATGTGGAAAACTCCAAACAATGTATTGCCTATGTTATCCGCGGGATTATTCTGAAGATGCTCTGAAAATTTCATCAAAATCGGCACAGCCGTTTTCGAGTCCATACGTTGCAAACATACAAACATATATATATAGGAAAGGGGAGTTTTTATCCCTTTTGCTATTTTCACCCCCTAAATGTGGAAAAATTCGAACAATGTTTAGCCTATGTTACTTGCGAGGTTATTCGGAAGATTCCCTGAAAATTTCATCAAAATCGGTCCAGCCGTTTTCGAGCCCATACGTTACAACAATACACACATCCCCCACACACACACACACACACACACACACACACACACACACACACACACACACACACACACACACCACACACACACACACACACACACACACACACACACACACACACACACACACACACACACACACACACACACACACACACACACACACACACACACACACATGTTTCGAAATGAATGCAGTGTTCGCTATAACTCAAGAACCAATGCACATACAAAGACCGTTTATACATAAAAACCTTGGTATTAACGTCACCTTTCATATGAAGTTTGCAGAAACAAAATCGGTTCACGCATTCCAGAGAACATCAATTTCTAACACAATGCAACTAATTTTTATATATATAGATTATTATTACATATATTATTATTACATTTGTTATTATTATACTTATTAATATATTTATTAAACCCATTTTTTGGCGCTCTGTATAATCATCAATGTCACTCTTTATATCGCTTTAACGCTAAAGATATAAACATTTAAAATTTAAAGATATTACATAACAATTTTCAAAATTCGTGCTCATTGCAGATTTAAATTATTTGCCGCAAATAGTCTATATTCACTAGCCATTGGTGCCGTTAAGCAGTTTTATAATATTTAAATAGTTTTTGTAGATTAAAAAACAAGATACGAGAGTAACTGTTTATTTCATCATTTGTTTTAATTCGTGTCTAACGTAACATTTGATAAACTTGCGTTGTTTTTTTAAATTAATTTCTTCTCTGCCATCTAATAAAACACACAACAAACATTTAATCTTATGACTTGTTCACGTTTATAGTGGCTTTGAAAGATTTCTCACAATGCGTTCAAGGTCCATCAAAGATTTGAGAAATAAAAAAAAAATAAAAATAAAAATGTTTTAAGTAGACTCACATTTATTGTTAAACTGAGGCCATAGTTTTCTTTGGTGAATAGCTGCTGCTGTTGCTGCTATTTTATTTCTTCTATCATATCTTAAAAATCTAAGGTGGCATTGAATACAGTTGCAGAGAGACGCTTCGACTTAAGAAAACAACAAAGAAACAGGTTTAAGTAAATATTTTATAGTTTAAAATCTTGAGATAAATTACAAAATAGCTAAGAGTAAAAACAACGTCAACTTTTGTGAGATACTCAAGATAATAGCGCAACGCATTAAATACGAATACAATAGTAAAATAGTCTGTCTTTATTATTAAAATTACAACAATGACTTAAGACTGTAAAATATTGCTGAGATTTTTGTTTTGAAATATAAACAAAAGAGCTAAATTAGACAATGTGTGTATACATATACGGACATAGACATTAAACTGAAGTATGGCCGTTAGGTATAAGAATATTGTACGCCTAACTTTATCGAATTTTTTCAACAAATTTTAAGAAATATCTACTAAGCATCTGTTTTTATTTCTATAAATTTTTTTGCTTTTGTTTTATTGTTTTTTATTGTCGTTTTTATTCTATTTTTTGTGTGTGTTTCTTTTTTTTCTATCTATTTTATTTCTCTCCGCTTTGTAATTAGAAATCTAATTGTTTCTATTTCGATTTGTTGTAATCACATCCAATTGTAATGTGAGAACAATGACTATTTAGAAAGCAATTCAATGGCAAAAAGTAAAGTATTTCTGTAATGAATTGTTACTATTTTCTAAACCGTACCTAAAGTGTCACTTGAGTTGTAAATCCAATACGATACAACAACATTACAATTGCGACAGGATAGGACAGGATACAACAGGAAGAACACAATAGGGTTCACTCAAATTGGATAGGAAAGAGAGAAAAAATTATTCTAAGGATACATAACAACTAAAGGATACATAACAACATTACAAATACAATGAATTATCATGAAGGCATACCTACAACGCGGGAACACAAATAAAGATGCTGTGATAACAGTCAAACACTTAAATACAAGAGGCGGCCGACAGTTCAAACAAGAGCACAGATGGACGAATGCAAGGACCCCTATAGGCACGATACAGCAGCACAGTGACATGACGCCAATATATCTGTGGTCAAAAGTCTAAACAGACTATATCTATTTAAACTTTTAAGGATAGCAGTTAATAGTTTTATATGCGCACTGTAAATCAGAAGTCAGTTCCTTTTGGTTTAGGGTTAGGTTATGTTTAAGACTCGTATGATCTGATAAAAAAAACCATCTCAGACTACACTGAGTGATCTACTGGTCCACTGTGATTGTCCGATAAAAAGGGGAAAGGGAATTAAAACAATGAGTATAGACATAGAAATGTCTAAATATGGTTAATGAAGGAAGAGAGGATAGTAGAGAACTATTCTAAGAAGAACCTAATTCAATCATCCTGACCTAGTTAACCACTCAGGGATAAAAATACCCATTAGATAATCGGTGCTGTTATCTACCTAGCGGTTAAAATACCCATTACCTAATCGCTGATGTCAGCTGTATTTAGTACCTGCTTAAATTTAGCATAGAAGTGTCATAGGTAGTTTAATCGTTGCGCTCTAGCTTACAAAGTAAGCGACGATGTCGGTAAGTGCCATATCAGTTGCAATTACGTTATATGCCGAATTTTAAGCGAGCTTAATAACACGCTTGATTACGAAGTAAGTTACGAAGTCAGAAGGTGCCATTCCAATCGGATTTATAATGAGTTGACGACATTTTTTAAACTACACGCGCGTGACGTTCTAAGGAATTAGAACGCTCGCTTACAATGACATACTGATGTCATGGATTAATAAATAGGTACTTCGTTTCATTTACCATCGGGTAGTTAATGAAGGAAGAGAGAGAATGGAAGAGAACTATTCTATGATGCACCTAAGTCAATCATCTTGACCTGGTTAACCACACAGTGATAAAAAAAATATCCATTATGTAATCGGTGTTGTTAGCAATCAGTGGTGATTCTCGCACATATATTCATCCTAAAATTTGGCACAAGAATGTCATAGGCCGTTTAATCGGTGCGCTCTCGCTTACAAAGTAAGCGACGATGTCAGTTAGTACCATTTCAATGAGTTTTAAGCGAGCTTGATAACAGTACCGATTACGACGTAAGTGACGATGTCAGTAGGTGCTTTTCCAATTGAAGTTATAATGAGTGAATGATATTTTTTATATTACACACGCATGACATTCCAAGTACTTCGAACGCTCGCTTACATTGATATGCTGATTCATGGATTACTAAAAATATAGTTCGTTTCATTTATCGCTGGGCATAGAAGCCACTGCATAAAACCTCCCAGCGGTAAAAATGCCCATTAAGTAATCGCTAATGTCAGCAGCATCAGTGATGATTCTCTCGCTTATACTTCTCTTGAGGTTTAACATAGGAATGTCATAGGTCGTTTAATCGGTGCGCTCTCGCTTGCAAAGTTCAGTTTTGCCCTGTTTGCAGGATCCTTTTCCTTAGACTTTGCATGACATATCTCATCGTACCAGGGCTTGTCTGAGCGTGGTTTTTCATAACCCTGTACGGTTGATGCGACAGTGGTCATCAAATTCGCAATATTCAGCCACTGTGTATCGGGAACATGAGAATTTGAGGTGTTTGTTAGATGCAATTGAGAGGGTTGGTTGAAGTAGACATTGGCTATCACGGTAGTATGCAGGTTTGTGATGTCTAACTTCTTTTGAGTTTGGTTATGAGCGCTTCTGGTACTGCTTCATCGCATGCATACCTTGGCATTACACAGAAGGTGATCTGAGTCAAAATTCGCACCGCGCATCGCACGAACGTCCATAACGCTTGAGACATGCCTCCATACTCGTCTTTGTCTGCCGTAGGCGCGTTTACACATATCAGCGTGGTGTAAAAATATTTGGCTATTCGGTCACTTACAGGGTTAAACCGCGAGACCAGATGTCGATTTCTCTTGTCGACTATGAATCTGCATCCAAATTTGTGTCTCTCTGAATGGCAGCTGTAAAATATGTCACAGTTCTTTTTATCGTATGCCTGTACCTCTCCCGACCATCGCATTTCCTGTATGGCGGCAATGTCAGCCCTATATTTGTCAAGGACATCCGCCAATTGGCTAGAGGCATCACCGCAGTAGAGAGTTTGGATATTCCAGGGGCATATCCTTAAATTATGGTCCTTATAAAGTTTGCGGCGGTCCTTTTCTTCCTGTTTTCATAGTATTTTTTTAAGGATAGCCGCGTCGGTCCTAGTTTCTAAGGGGTTGCCAAAGCCATTAAAAGAGCCTTTATGTTGAGCTTACGTAACTTCTGTTACCTACTTCTTAACAGGTCAATTGGGGCTGACACATAGATGGCGGTACTAGAATTAAATCCATATGATTTTTAGTTAGCCCTAACCTTCAAAACACGCGTGTGTAATATTGACAGTTGTCGAATCATTAGTTTGTAAATTATAGCATTCTGAGTGAAGCAACTTTTGTTATTGTGAAAAAATGGATAAAAAGGAATTTTGCGTGTTGATAAAATATTTTGCTTCTTGAAAATATTATCCAGATCTGGCCCCCAGCGACTATTTCCTGTTTTCAGTTCTCAAACCAATGCTCGCTGAGAAGAAATTTTCGTCGAATGAAGAGGTGATCGCCGAAACTGAGGCCTATTTTGAAGCAAAGGACAAATCGTACTGCAAAAATGGTATCAAAAAGTTGGAGGGTCGCTATAATCAGTGTATCACCATAGAATAGAATTATGTTGAATAAAAAAAAACGAATTTTGCCAAAGAAAAATGAGTGTTTTACTATGGTAGGCCGGGGACTTTTCAATTGACCTGTTACATTTAGGTTGCGCCATCTCACATTTGATACAACTGACCGAAAGTTCAGTGGCATTGAGAGGCCTGTAGTATTAAATAATTCCACAATCTTCTGTCTTTTGCGGGCGATCTCCAGATAGTCCTACTAGATGGTGGCTTGTCGCCAACCACTCTTGGTCCTTCCAACGAAGTCTGTTTCTGCCTGCTCTGCGCAATCCTTCAGGTTGGCCTTTAAACACTTTTCTCGCTGCAGCAGTTGCATCCATCCTGGTAACATGTCCCGAGCACTAATCTCCGCTAGAATTCTTAGCTGTCACGATTTGTCCTCGTTTACCGCTTAACCAATTTTTGCTGACTCCTTTTCCAACGATGAAAAAACTGCAGTAACATCACTCCGATTTCGGCCTATCATCGACATAGGCTAGTGGCATGCGGCTCTTGTTCAATATGGTGCCAGACATGTTGACATCAGCCTTTCTCACCACCTCCTATATTAAATAGTGTACTTGATAAACTTTCGCCCTTCCTGAGACTTCCTTCCGTATTGAATGATTTAAAAAGATCCTTACCAATCTTTACCGAGGATTTAGTGTTTTCCAGGGTACATCTACAAAAGCGCCTGCCTGAAAAAATCCTCTCTTTCCGTATTGAATGGTTCAGAGGGATCCTTACGAACCTTTACCAAGGATTTAGCAGTTTTCAGGGTACGTATAACTTCGCAGGAATACCAAGCTCATACATGGATTCATATAGCCTATTCCTTATCGGAGAGTCGAATGCAGTTTTGTAGTCGACAAAGAGGTGGTAGGTGTCGATCTGCTTTTCATGAGTTTTCTCCAGGATTTTTCGTGAAGTGAATATTCGATCCGTCAAAGATGTACCAGGTCTAAAGCCACACTGATAAGGTCCAATTAGTTTTTCTACAATTGGCTTTAAACGTCCTTAAATATTGGAGAAATGGGGAAATAAAATATCCAACATTTTAAATTCTGAAACTATTTTCTAAAACATTATTATTTCCATATTACTTGCATCACAAAGTAAGTAGAAGTTCTGCATCATTCGTTTTGTCAAGTGACATACCATAATAATTTAAAATCGATTTGAAGTAAGTAAGTAGAGCCTACTGTATTGTGTTATATTTATATACTATAGTTCTTATTTTAAGCGATTGTTAAGATTTGTTTCCATATTGGCAAATTTTGACTCGATTTCAAGTATTGTTTACTTATTTTAATCCCATTTACGCTTGATATTTTGACCGTAGCCCGTTCTGTACTTGAATCAAGTATAAACGATCTTAAAGTACGATTTTGGCCAAAAATGCAAATTTTTTTCTTAAATTTATCCGCACAACATTACTTTAATTTCGGTCAAAAGTCCTGTGGTGAGCGTATGCATAAGTCAGTTAAATTGACTGAGGCTTTGTTTCATAAAGCCATATTGTCTCAGATAGATTGTTTATGTTTATTTGATACCTTTGTTTTAATTTTTAATTATACTCTCTTTAACATTACGAAAAAAATCATCCAAAACTTTACTAGTATTCTATGCATATCCCAACTCAAGCGGTTTCAAAACACTGTTACTGTTAATTCATTCTTAATGGATATTAGAAAATCGAATGGAATGGATTTGTGGTGAAATCTATAGTAAACAACCAACTATAAGGATGAACACCGACCAACCAGTTCCCAACTGACAGTGCGAAAATGATATGTGGTGTGATACAGATAAAAAGGAGACAACAAAAAAAGGAACCAACAACACATAAGCCTTGACAGACAGAAGCAAAACAAGATGTTTGTCGAAAAAAAAAAGAAAAGGAACCCTAACAACAGCTGTTATACATATTCTATAGCAGACCAAATTTATGTTGTATCCATCTTAAAGTGATAGTAGTAGTCAGCGATAATACCATTAACCCACACACACACACATATATGCAGAAGTAAGGAACCTTAAAGGTAACCAGAGTTCAAAGGAAACCAGATGACAAAACGTTTGCTTAGCTAAAGAAAAATATAATGGCAATGTAGCTGGGTAGATAGGTACGTAGGTACTTTGCCTTGTGCGTAGGGACTCTTTTTTGTTTCTTCTAAAGAAGTACTAAGGATTCCAGTTACACAAAGAATGGACACATTGGTCTTTGCATTATAAAGGGGGAGAAGAAAAAGGTCACTTAAAAGGTAAATGTGAACAGGAAAGGTGTTATTATGCCACATAACACGATGTCGATGTCGATAAGGCTTAAAAATTTTATTAATGCACAGCTGGGGACAATAACATAGCAGAAGATTAAAGACATGTGAGGATATACAGTTGAACAATAGCTGAGGCACAAACAGGCGATTAAAATTGAGATTAATTATAAATTTAAAAAAGAGTTTGGTTTATAGAGTTTGCTCACAACTTATGAAAAAAATTCAATCTCGTACGTCCGTAAATAATAATAAAATTTTTTTAATATAATTCAACTTACTTTTTTAAAATGATGCATTAATTTTCATTTTCATATACGAGAATTTAATTTACCTGAAAATAAAAACAATATTAATTTTGTTAGTCAAATCCAATACATAAATACTAATATAATTTTGCAATACATAAAAAGATACTTTTAAACATAAACAACAGTTTCCAATAGTTAAAGTTGTAACCTCCAACACAAAACCTGCTATTTTAATGTTCACTAGTGTTAAATTATATACTATATATTATATTACCAACAATGCGTACAAAAGTTATTCATTTGTTAGGTTTCATGGGTGTAACATTTCACGGTGAAAACAAAAACTACAAAACTCTTTTTTTTTGTCATATACCAGAACATATACGTATATATATTTATAGTACCAACAACATAACGTTACACACAAACATCGCATATGGTACTTGTCGTACATCAACAATAACCGATCAATTTCCCAGAATATGCCAATACACAATATTATTACATCCTCTCGCTGTTGTACCGTTCGTTCGTTGTGTTTCAGTTTCAGTTTTATACAAAAAAAAAATTGAGTTTATTTGCGTTGTTTTTGTTACTGTTGGCATAAAACTGAAATCCATTTTCGAATTCATTAAAAATGAAATTGATTTTGTCATGAAATGATAATTACGAGATTCTCGTGAAATGTTTATCTCTTACAGTCCGCACAACAGTTACGTATCGGTGGCGGCTGTTGTTTCGAGACCGGACAGACGGATTCTTTTACACGTGCATGTATTAATTACGCTCGATACTAGGTGGGTGCAACAAAATTCACTATAAAAGTAAATTGAGTGCTGGCGACGCATGCAACATTTAGCGGCGAAGCGTGTTAAAATGAGAAAGGAAAATATCTATTTATATATAGATATAGAAATTAATTTTAAAAGGCTATAAATTTATAGAAGAAAAATAAATAGAACTGCTAATTTAGAAAACTAAATGCGCAATTACTGAAGGAGGTGTGGTGGTGGTGGCATTATTATTCTAATGGCGGTCGTTCTAAGAAATCGATTTGAAATATTCTAATTACACATTTTTTGTATTTTTATTACTGTTTACATTCATTTGGTATAAAGGGTTTTCCAATGAGAGGTGTTATTGTGAATGGCCCGCTGTTTCGGTACATGTCACTTTTAAAGGTTTTATTCTTTGACATTTGGCAAGTAGAAACTACGCCATTACTAAAAATGGAACGGTACACGCATCAACAACGCATTGAAATTATTAAAATTCACTACAAAAATGGTAAAAATCTTGCAGTCACAGTTCACAAAACTAAAGCATTTTTTGGTCGTCGTGAAGCACCTTATAGGAACGCGATACAGAAATTGGTGAAAAAATTCGAGCTGTTGGGACAAGTTAGTGATGTGTAGAATAAAACCCGTGCACGTCGCTCAAAAACAACTACAAATATTGCTGTTGTAGCCCAAAGTGTTGAAGAAAACCCAGATTTGCATAAAGACTTGGGTCTTAAGGCTTATAAAGTTCAGTTAACACAAGAACTCAAGCCGGCCGATCATCAACAACGTCGCGTCTTTGCTGATTGGGTCCTTGAAATGCATGAAAATAATCCGGAATTCCATCGAAAAATCATCTTAACTGATGTGGCCTATTTCCACCTCGGTGGCTACGTCAACAAGCAAAATTGTCGCATCTGGGGCTCGTAAAACCCAAGAGTAATTGTTGAGAAGCCTCTCCATCCTCAAAGTGTGACTGTTTGGTGCGGTTTATGGTCCGGCGGGGTCATTGGACCATACTTTTTCGAAAATAAGTTTGGATCAACAGTTACGGTGAATGGATTGCGCTATCGAAAGATGATTAATGATTTTTTATGGTCGGAGTTGGATGGTATTGATCTGGACAACGTTTACTTTCAACAAGACGGCGCTACGTGTCAAACAAGCAACGAAACCATTGATCGTTTACAGAAAAGTTTCCGGACCGTGTTATCTCTCGAAGAGGTGATCACAATTGGCCACCGAGATCTTGTGATTAAACACCTTGCGACTTCTTCCTTTGGGGCCACGTGAAAGATAAGGTATACGCCAACATATAAAGAAAGATAAAATTCGTGAGGCTATCGAGGACCTGGGGCAGCCACTTTGCGATTTGGTTATGGAAAATTTCATGATAAGAATATGGTCCTGTAAGCATGCTCGTGGTGGCCATTTGGCTGATGTTGTTTTATATTATAAACGGCATGCCTTCCTCATTATTATGAAATAAACAGCCGATCATTTATCTCTAAAAATTAGATTTTTCTTTAAATACCAAAATAACACCTCTTTTTGGAAAAACTCTTAATTTTGAATGGACTTGGCACGGAAATAATCAAATACATACAAAAATATACAATTAAAACAACTTTGGCAAAGGTTTCTAGGAGAAGTTCTGCATCATTTGTTTAGTCAAGTTATATGCCATAATAATTTAATATAAATTTGAAGTTAGTAAGTATCGTATAGGAGAATTTGTCACCTTTTAGCCTCTATCTGCCCTGCCAGCTGTCAACATAATCCATTTCACACAACTCTTGTAAAACAAATTCTATTAGCAATAATAATAATAATAAATAATTTGAAAAAAATTTAAAAAAAAATATTTTTAAAATTGTTTAAAAATATTTTCTTTGTTTAAAATTTTTTTTTAAAAAAATCAACAATATTCTTTTTAAAATTAAAAATATTCTTCTTTTAACTAAAAAATATTTTTTTTATTTTTAAAATAAAATTTTTTGAAAAAATTTTTTTAAAAGATCAAAAATATTCTTTTTAAAATTAAAAATATTCTTCTTTTAACTAAAAAATATTTTTTTTATTTCAAAATTTTAAAATTTTATTTTAAAAATAAAAAAAATATTTTTATTTCAAAATTTTAAAATTTTATTTTAAAAATAAAAAAAATATTTTTTAGTTAAAAGAAGAATATTTTTAATTTTAAAAATTTTAAAATTTTATTTTAGAAATAAAAAAAAATATTTTTTAGTTAAAATTTAAAAAAAAAAATATTTTTAATTTAAAAAAAAAAATATTTTAATTTTTAATAAAAAATGTAGTAAAGCTGTATCAGAATACAGTTTTGGAGAAAAACTGGTAATCTAGCCACGCCCCTTCTGGTACCACCCATACAAAAGTACCACTCCGACCACTTTAGAAATCAATGCGATCTATACACCCAATGCGATCGCGCCCAAATTCTGTATTTAGTAAAGTTTTGGAAGTCTAGCCACGCCCCAGTTGATGCCTCCCATACCCATTTGGTACCGCCCACTTTAAAAAACGAATAATATTATTAATACACCCAGCGCCATTTAGCCCAAATTCTGTATGTAGTAAAGTTAAAGCAGGATAAAGTTTTGAAGAAAATATCTGGTAGTCTAGCCACGCCTTTTCTGGTACCTCCCATACAAATGTACCATTCCACCCACTTTAGAAAGCCAATAGTAACATCAATACACTCGATAAGAACGTGCCTAAATTTTGTATTATGGTAAGCTATAACAGAATAAAGTTTTGGAGAAAAAATTGTAAGTCTAGCTACAAACCTTTTGGTACCTCCCATATAAACATATCACTCCGCCCACTTTAGTGATAGATTAATAATATCAATACACCTTAAACGCGATCGTGCCCAAATTCTGTATTTAGTAAAGCTAAATCGGGATAAAGTTTTGGAATAAAAAAACTGGAAGTTCAGCCACGTCCCTTCATCTACCTCCCATACAAATGTGCCACTCCGACCACTTTAGAAATAGGGTAATAATATCAATACACTCGACACGATCGTGCCCAAATTCTGAATTTTGTTATGTTATAATAGGACAAAGTTTTGAATAAAAATTTGGAAGTCTAGACACGCCCCTTATGGTACCTCCCATACAAATGTACCTTCCCGCCCACTTGAGGGATGTGGTAATAATATCAATACACCCAACGCAATCGTGCCCAAATTCTGTATTTAGTAAAGCTATAACAGGATAAAGTTATGGAGAATAAATCTGAAAGCCTAGACACACCCCTTTTCGTACCTCCCATACAAATATACCACTTCGACCACTTTAGAAATCGTGTAATAATATCAATATAATAGAAAATTATTTGTTTTACTAAGGGTAAGGGTATATGTAAGTCGGGTTGCCCGACTGAAACTTTCTAACTGGTTTTAATTACAAATCGGTTAATTTCAATAACTTAAGACTTAAACAATATCTTATAGTGGGTGATGGTATTTATCAGTCAGTTTATCTGACTGAAATTTCTGTACTGGTTATGAACTCTCATTTTCCTAACTGTTTCTATGTCGGAAACCCAAATTTTATGTATTACTGAGGGTGAGGGTATATGTAAGTCGGGTTTCCCGACTGAAACTTTCATGCTGGTTTTTTTATCATTAATAGCTGCAGACCGGCCGTGGCATAGTGGTTAGAACACGTGACTACCATGCGGGAGATCACAGGTTCAACACCTGACTCCAGTCATCTTAAAACAAAAAAAAAAAATATTAAATTGTTCTTTCATTGTCGGCTCCCCTCGAATGTTGTCGACAGCAACTTCGCAGTATTAGTGTCGAGTCAATCGGCGTGTCTAGTAAGAGCTTCTCAAACAGTGACGTTTGCATTCGTCGATAAACAAGTAAATGCCGTTAGTTGTGAATCTAAAAATAGAAAGCGTGTTACCTCATTCATGGAGTGTAAAGGGAAATTAAGTTTTTTTTTAAGCTACAGATAGTAAGCGACGAACCCTGGTGGGCTAGCCCCCCGCCTTCAGGTCCTTTACTGTCTATGAAAACACGAGAAAGAAAAAGTAACTAACGGAACCCCCCAAATGTTGACGACCCCCGCAACGTAATAAGGACCATGATATAAGGATATGCAACTGGAACGTCCGGACTATCTCTAAAGAAGGTGCCACTACCCGGCTGGCGGATGTCCTCACAAAATATAAAGCTGACATCACCGCCATCCAGGAGATAAGAAATTGGGACATCTATTACAGTTGCCATGCCTAAAAGCTCGAATTTAAATGGGGATTTGCAGTTGGCGAGGGACTCAGACATCTTGTCTCGCGGTTCAATCCTGTTAGTGATCGAGTAGCCACAATCCGCATCACGGCGATATATTTCTACATCGCGCTGATTTGTGCTCATACCCCGACGGAAGATAAAGACGATGAGATAAAAGATGCATTCTACGGGCGCCTAGAGAAAACATACGACTGCTGTCATAGCTACGATTAAAATTGTTTTGGGAGATTTTAATGCAAAATAGGAAGGTAAAATGTTCTGCGTTAAGCGAAAAAAACGTCAGATGAAGGAACGGGAGAACGAGGATATAGAGCGATACAGGGATAGAGGTGAGGCTCGAAAATTTTACCTGAAAGTAAAAGCAAAAGGCTACGGTAATTGGCTCCCCTCCTGTAAGGGCTCCAAGTCAAGCCGAGGTAAGAAAAGCAATATTGCAGCTGAAAAATAATAAAGCAGCCGGTGCCGACGGACTTCGGCAGAGCTCTTCATCAATCTAAGCGTATTATATGCTAAAAAAAGGTGATCCAAGTGTGTGCTCCAACTACCGCGGGATTAGCCTTTTACACATCACATATAAGGTCCTGTCGAGTGTGCTATGTAAAAGACTAAAGCCAGTGTTATCCAACCTGATCGGGCCTTATCAGTGTCATTTTAGATCTACAACTGACCAGCTATTCACACTTCGTCAAGTCCTGGAAAAGACCCAAGAGAAACAGTTCGACACGTACCATCTTTTCGTCGACTATAAAGCTGCCTTCGACAGCCCGATACGGCAGAAATTACTCGAAGCCATAGGTGAGTTTGGTATTTCAGCGAAGCTGAACGCCTTTGCGGAATAACGCTGACTGACACAAAGTCTTCAGTGAAGATTGTCAGGGACCTTACGGAGCAATTCTATACCAGACGGGGCCTAAAACAAGGGGACGGCCTAACGTGTGACCTCTTCAACATAGTGATGGAGATGATACTGAGGGAAGCTGCAGAAAACACGAATGGCACGTTGTTGAACAAAAGCCACATGTTACTCACGTACGCTGACGACGTAGACATCATCGGTCGAAAACTGCGGGATGTGACTACAGCCTTCTCAGGTATACAGAAGGAATCAACGAAAATGGGTCTAACGGTGAACGAGGACAAAGAATCTACTCGTTTGGGAAACTGCGTACACGTTGACAACTATAATTTCGGTGTGGTAGATAATTTTATCTACCTAGGCTCCGCAATAAACAAAAAAAATAAAGTTAGCTTCGAAATCCGGATAAGAATCCTGCTTGCTTATAAATGCTACTACGGACTAATCAAGCGATTTAATGACAGAGCCCTCTCTCGACGAGCAAAAACCTGTCTTGATGTATGGTTCGGAATCCTGGGTTATGATACAAGCGGATGAATCGGTTCTGGCAGTATTCGATAGAAAAATACTCCGTAAAATATATGAGCCCATCATCGTTAACGGAGAATATCGACGTCGAATGAGCTGTACGAGATGTACATTGACATTGACGTGGTCAGACGCATTTAAGTGCAGCGGTTACGTTGGCTAGGTCATGTTGTACACATGGACAAAAATGCTCCAGATCGAAAAGACTTCGACAATGAACTCGATGGACGGCGCAAAAGAGGGCGACTGTTGGAAACACCAGGTTACTGAGAACCCTGCAGAACTTGGTGTGACTTACTGGGGAAGGAGCGCAAAAGTTCGAAGGGCTTATAATATTTTTCTACGTGTGTTATATAATCCAATAGGATTGCAAAAAAGTGCCAGCTAAGTAAGTAAGTAAGTTGGCCTGTCGGGAATGTCGCACTGCTCTACCAGGCATTGTTTAGACCCTGGCAACACTTCACCAATGACCGTTATATCCTTTTTAATTAGCTCTTTCGAACGCTGGTCGGCGAAGGCCATCCTACATCGATACATCCTGCTGGAGTGCCAGTATTGTCTCTTATTACACCACGGGGTGGGCATTGCCCGGCGTTGGCTTGCTGTTGCCGTTTCCCCTTTAGAGGATTCTTTTTCTGCGGCTTTCTTCTTGACGAAGGAAAGGTACAGGTATTCTGCTCTTGGCTTTCTGTGACAATTTAGTTGAGCCAAGAGGAGTACCTATTTTCGAGGGAGTTGAGGTGAAGGATCTGCACGCAGACCCTGCGGATCCTTATATAAATTGATAAAAGGTTTTTTTTTCCATAAAACTTTTTACTTCAGCGGAAAATTCAATAAAAAAAGATGATTTTTTGCCCGCCAAAAATTCATTTTTTCCAACAGCCATGTTTTGAATAACTCGAAACCCGGGCTCGGGCAAACTCATGGCATTTGAACACTCCAAATCATAACAAACAATAACTGACAGTAAGAAAAACGACAACAAACCACTTACCGAGATATCTCACCGAAGCAACCTTCACCCACCACCCACTGCCACCTGAACGGTGGGAGAAAGAGTCATCAGCCACTTAATGTTCACAACAAATTTGGCATTGGCGTCAGTACAAACATACATACATACATACATATATAGCAGGGTGTGTATATGTTTATCCGAATATTTCATGTACAAATATACAAGTGTATGTTGTATTTAATTCCGCTTATATTCAATTGAAACAAATTCATGGGAACAATTAAACAAAAATGCATACAAACAAATGGTTATATATATATGTACATATGTACACGACACACACTTACATATATTTGGTTTCAACATGCAGCCGCTACAATAACAAGTACATAGGTATGTTATAAAAAAAAAGTATATTTTATATTTATTCCACGAATTTTTAATATAAATTTAATACCAACTGAGGACCAACAGAGAAAACCACCAACAGCAAAAACAACACACACGCACACAACCATACAAATGGACCCGTTCGTCGGCGCGCTCGACCAAACCAACGACAAGAGCAACCAAACTATCAGTACCGACCGACTGACGGTGTAGTATAATCGTCCGATCATCCGTCTGTCCACCACATCAGTCCATGCCTCCTCAATATTGTGAGAAATATACTACCTCAATTGATGATGATGATGATGTTGTTGCTGTTGTTGTTGCTGCCGTTTCGTTGTAAATCGTTAACGAGATATCTCTTTAATGCTACGTCAAGCGTATGGGCGCGCGAGAAAAAAAAAACGTATTGAAAACAAACGAAGAAAAAAATGCCTTAGGCACTCGTTTACTCATTCATTCTTTTGGCTGGTTGTCTGTCAGCCAGGTGCCTCAACCACCCAAAGATGGCAACGACGACGACTTCAGGCTCACGCTACACATGTGTGTTTCTGTGCCGTGATCCTTCACACAGGTGCAATTTGTGATAGGCAGTGGAATAGCCGTGGCAAAACTATTTTTAGAGCTAGAGAGATAAAATTTGGTGCACATATAGTAATCGGCACTTCAGATTCAAATTTGCAGACGAAATTTTAATTTTTAATCAGTAGGCGGAAGGGGCGTACAGTGCTATGACTCATAGACATAAATCAAAAACAAAAATA
Organism: Muscina levida; assembly: GCA_964034835.1. Lineage (NCBI taxonomy): Eukaryota > Metazoa > Arthropoda > Insecta > Diptera > Muscidae > Muscina > Muscina levida. Next base: position 115,317,674 of record OZ035881.1, on the reverse strand, counting down.
TTTCAAAATGTATTGAAAGTTATAGTGATCGATAGATATTAACAAAACTCAAATAAATTTTAAGGAACTGGTATCATTTGACTCTCCTAATTAAAAACTAAATTGTATTGGTTCACAAAAAATCATTTTTTTAGGAAATAGTTTGAAATTTCGGTTTTTATGTTATTACGTAAGTTTTTACGTGGCCCGTTACAACTTACGAACGTAGTTAAATAATTACAGGCCTCAAGTATAATATTAAAGAATTTCACACGCTTCAGTCTTCTGCGTGATTTCTTCAGATAGTACTACCAGCTGGTGGAAAGTCGCCTACCACTTGGTCTCTCCAACGAAGTTTGGGTCTCCTGATCTGCGTCGACTTTCAGGTTCTTCTTCAAACACCTTTCTCGCTGGAGGATGGAACGAAGTCGTTGGATTCTGACTCTTTAAGCTACGTCGATGTCGTGGAAAACTCATACAGCTCATGGTTCATTCGATGGCGAAACTCGCTGTCGACACAGATAGGTCTATATATTTTTCGGAGTAATTTTCTTTCGAATACTGCCAGGTTTTGTATGTTCGTTGTCGTAAGCAACCACGATTCGGGTGTTCGGGTATTCTTAGTATCTCGAGATAAGATGGTGTTACTAAAGTGTTGCCGAAGTCCGTAAAAACATCTCCACTTGATTTCTTGGGTGACATTATATTTATTGTTGACAGAAGATCAGAGGTAGGTAAACTCATCTACAATATCAAAACAATAAGTTTCAAAGTTGACGGTGCGTCCGCATCGAGAGAACTCTCTGTTCGTAGAAATCGTTTAGTTTTGTTTTGTCCTCGTTGTTAGCGGTCAACAATTTTTGATGATTCTTTCTCTAGTGATGATATAAATGAGAAAATATTGAGCCAGGATATCGAAATTTACCGGGATAGAGGTGAAAACCAAAAGTTATAGAAACAGGTAAAAACAAAGGTTTTGGAACATGTATCCCACCTGTAAGGACGGAGATGGAGTGAACCCTTTTGTTCTCTGCTTGTTCCCGAAGGCAGCATAAGTGACCAAATCCCGACAATCATCGACGACGGAGTAGATTGCTCACTACCGAGAAAAAAAGAGATCAGGACGGCAATTGCGCGTCTTAATAACAATAAAGCTGGGAGGACCGATGATCTGTCGGTCGAGCTAATCGAGTAAATCCACGATCGACCAGATCCTGGACAAGTCCTGGAGAAGACCCAAGAAATTCAGATCGACACCTACCATCTGTTTAATCGACAGTCCGATACGACAAAAATTATTAGATGTTATTGATGCTAAGTTTGGTATCCGTGCGAAGCTAGTACTACTTTGCAGGTTGACACTAAACGACACGAAATCTTCGGTGAAAATAGACAAAAATCTAACAGAGCCATTTTCTACCAAAAAAGGGTTTAGACAAGGCAACAGTCTGTCATGCGTTCTCTGAAACATGCTAATAGAGATGATCATCCGGAAGGCTGCAGTAAACACAACTGGTTCTATCTTTAACAAAAGTCGCATGATGCTCGTATCATGTAGGTATTATTGGCCATGGACTGCAAGACGTTACTGCGGCCTTTTCGAGCATTGAAAGGAAGTCGGCGGAAGTAGGTCTGGAAATAAAAGAGGCGAAACCAAGTTATTTGTTTCAACGAACAAAGAGCCTTCTTGTCTGGGACGCTGCGTGAACATTGAGAACTATAACTTTGAAGTGAGAGATAATATTGTCTACCATGGCTCCGCCGTACATAAAAATGATAATGTCAGCCTGGAAATCAAGATACGAGTATTGATTGCAAACCTCTCTCGAAGAAAAAAGGTCCAACTCTACCAGACTCTTTTCCAACCAGTCTTGCTCTACAGCGCAGAATCCTGGGTAATAACACAAGCGGGTCAATCTCTTCTGGAAGTCTTCAAGAGAAAAATAATTCGAAAAATATTGGACCCATCATCGTTAACGGGATAATGGGGAATTTTCTAATTTGAGTCTTTCTGATTGCTTTTCACTTGGGAATAACCAGTAACTCAGTTTGGACGTTCCCAAGCAGCTCACAACGTCCGAGAAATCACGTATTACCGGGCAATGCCACTAAACATCCGTTCAGTGGTAGCAAATGTGAGAAGGCGCAATGTGGAGTAACCTAAATGGCTTGCTATCGCTGATGCGTCATAGGAAGTAAGTAAGAGAAGTTACTGAAGCTCAACACAGAGGCTCTCTTAGTGGCTTTGACAACCCCAAGAAACTGGGAAATTATTAAGCTTAAGCAAAATAATTGATATGAAAACACGAAGAAAAGAAAAAACTAGAACCCCCCAAATGTTGACGACCTCAGGTTGGCGCAGAAGAGGGCGTCCAAAACTTCGTTGGATGGACCAGGTGAAAGACCTGTTATCTACACTTGGTGTGACTAGCTATATATGGAGAGCAAAAGAGCGAAGCGTTTGGAATTCTTTTCTACGTGCGGGTACTGATTGATGAATTTATGTTGCTGCTGCCAACTAAGATGAAGAAGGCATATGCGGCGTTGCGAAAAAAATTTTATCGCCAGAAAACTTAAATTTGGTATGCAGATAGCACTCGGTACAACAGAAATGAATATGTAGGCAATAATTTAATTTTCAATCTGTGCTGGAGCAATTTTTTTTTAGCAATTTGCAACACAATAATGCTCGGCTCTTCAGATAAGGATATGAAGGCGAACATATTATTTTCGATCGACAGGCAGAATGTGACATGTTAAAAAGTGTTTGAAGAGCTATACCTATAACGTAATATTTGTATACAGGTAGTACATATAACAACACTATATATATAAATTTGCAGACGTATTTATCAATTGCGGTAAGTGAGCGGAAGTTGCGTGTGAGAGGTAAGCAAGCTTAACATATAGTTATCGAGCTTAAGAAAAGTTCCCAAAGTATAAAATATTAAATATGTCAGCACTTATAGCTGTTCGGCAATTCCGTGATACCTATATGTCATATTTAGCAAATTTTTTAATACTCGTTATATAAACTTAATCAGAGAAAAGAACAAAAGCAAAATTTTTTTAAAATTGAGCTAACAGATGCTTAAACATTTTCAAGAGAAAAGAAATTATAATCTTAATAATGCAATAATTCTTTGATTTGGATAATATGGATTTCTGTTAAATATTTAAATTACTGAAAATATACCAATTCACCAAACCCACAATAATTCTCACCATCCCTTTGAAATAACTTTCCCCCAAATAATGTTTTAATATAAAACCTCCTCCTTTCTTTCACTCTCTCTCTCTCTCTCTATAGATTTCCATAAATTTATACAAAAACACAAATTTAAATTAACGAATGTAATGCATTCCCAGAATCCTATTGAGGAGATGCGACGCATGTTTCAAATATTCGTCCCTCCCTCGCCCTACTCATATCACATTCTGCTCATCCTTCCGTTCGCTCCCCCTCTCACCGTGTCAACCATTCATGTGTTACCATGTACTACACAGTTTTTAGTACTCAAAACATTTTCCAATGAATTAATAGAAATTCTACTAAATAATACGTCGAACAGTAGAAAAAAAATCAAAATTCTGCAACAGATGGCAATACAAAGCCAACTACGACGTAAAAAGGGGAATACGTAGAAAAAGAAGAAAAAATGGCCAGAAGATGAATTGTGCCATCTCCTGAAAAGGTCGCGGCGCATATGCCAAAAACCCTTTATTAACGATAGCAGCAGTCGATGGTGATGGTGGGAACTGATGCTATTGGCGCGGTTGGTGATGATGACGATGACGATGACGATGTGCTACAGTGAGTTGATGAATGTTAGACATACGGTCGGTGAGATCGCTTGCGGCAGTGTTGCCAAACAGTGAGAAAATATGTACGCTGAGGAATATGAAACTGATCAATGGGCTAAATGGTTTAAAATTAGAGATGTCCCCGTCCGTTTACTAACCGTCGAATTGTCATTAACAGATTTCGGGTGTAGGAAAATGTAATTTATTAACAATGTAATTATTTGATATAATATTTGTAATTATAAAACAATTATAAAAAATATATAAAAAATAAAAATCTAAAATAATTAGAAAAAACTATAAAAATATAATATAAAATACGTGTGTTTTTTAATTACAATTTATTTTCTACTATCAAAATTAAAAAAAAATAAAAATTTTTATAATACCCAATTAAAAAAATTATTTATAAACTATTTTTATTACGATTATTAAAAATCTTTATTTAAAAAAATTAAATTAAAAAAAAAATTTATTTAAAAAAAAATTTAAAAAAATATCGATTTCGATCGATTGAAAGCTGCCTTCGACTCACCGATAAGGAATATGAAGCCACGTCTAGGTTTGGTATACCTGCATAACTAATTCGACTTAATAGATGTACCTTGGAAAACACAAAATCCTCTATTAAGATTGGTAAGGATAACTCTGAACCATTCAACACAGAAAGAGGTCTCAGGCAGAGCGATAGCTTGACCTGAACACTTAATAAGATAGTTATGAAGAAGATGATGAAAAAGGCTGGTGTCAACTGTCTGTCTGGCACCATATTCCACAAAATCCACTTGCTACTAGCTTATGACGATGTTATAGACATTATTGGCTGAAATCTGCGGCATGTTACTGCAGTTTTCTCATCGCTAGAAAAGGAGTCATCAAAAATGGGTTCAGCGGTCAATGAGGACAAAACAAAAATAAAACATTTCGGCGAACAAAGAGTTTTCTCGATGGAAACGCACCGTCAACGTTGAAATTTATTGTTTCGAGGTAGTAGATGAGTTTACCAACCTCGAATCTTCCCTCAACAAGAAAAATAATGTCAGCCAATCAAGCGGAGAATAGTGCTCGCCAATAGATGTTTTTACGGACTTCGGCAGCACTTTAGTGACACCAATTTATCTCGGAATACTTAGAAATATAATAGCTATAACAGGTGTTAATTTTACCCGTTCTTTTGTATCCTGCCGAATCGTGGGTGCTTACGCTAACGCACATACAAAACCTTGGACTGTTCGAGAGAAAAGTACTGCGAAAAATATATGGACCTATCTGTGTCGACGGCGAGTTTCGCCATCGGAAGAACCATGAGCTGTATGAGCTTTACCACAACATCGACGTAGCTAAAAGAGTCGGAATCCAACGACTACGATGGCTGAGAAATGTTTCCAGGATGGGGACGTGCCACCATCTGGTAGGAATAACTGAACAACGCACGCAGAAGACCGAAACGTGTAAAATTCTTTAATACTTTATGCCTCTAATTTATGAACCACGTTGGTAAGTTGTAATGGGCCACATAAGTAAGTAAGTAATAGGTTTATTAACGTAGCTATGGTATTGTAAGTAGGAACCCTTCTGGTACCTCTCATATAAGATGATATTAAAAAAATGTATATTTCTCTATATCTTCCAAACGCCCACTGACCCACCATTTAAATTTCGTCTGTATATTTATATTCTAGTTGTCGAGTACTATATGTGTACCTAATTTTATCTCTCTGGGGCATAAATAATATTTTGCCACGGCAAATTTTATATCTTTATTGCTAACATACACTTTTGCCATGTAACTCCGCCCACTTATCCAAAATTTACATTTTGTCTGCATATTCGTATTTGTGCAGCCGACTACTATCTGGGTACCAAATTCTATAACTCTAGGGTTAATTACAGTTTTGCCACTCCCACTTCGCCCACTGGTCCAAAATTAAAATTTCGTCCGCATATTCACATTCGTGTTGTCGAGTACTATCTATGTACCAAATTGTATCTCTTTGGTGCTAAAATACAGTCCTGCCACGCCCACTCCGCCAACTGATCTAAAATTAAAATTTAGTCTGCATTTTCATATTCGTGCAGCCTTGTACTATCTGTGTACCAATTTTTATCTACCTATCTCTAAAAATATATTTTGCCACGCCCATTCCGCCCACTGGTCCAAAATTAAAATTTCGTCCGCATATTAATATTCGTGTTGTCGAGTACTATTTGTGTACCAAATTTTATCTCTCTGGGGCTAAAATACAGTTGGGTCACGCCTACTCCGCCTACTAATCCAAAATTAAAATTTCGTCTGCATTTTTATATTCGTGTAGCCCAGTACTGTCTGTGTATCAAATAGTATCCCCCTAACTCAAAAAAAAAAGTTTTGCCACCATATTGGCCTACGCTTTCTGATGTCTCCCATACAAAATTACCTATATTTTTACAAGGGGGAAAACTGCAGGACTTTTGCTTTTGGTTAGTAAAATTATCCTGTTATAGTCAACAAATCCTCAGTAAACCGAAATCTTTGCCACACCCCTTCTGGTATCTCCCATACAAATGACCCACTTCACCCAGGTGTTGTACAATTTTTCTTATTTAGTCATTGCTTTTTGTAATTTGAATTTTTTTTTGAATTTTTTTAACGGCAAATTTACGATTACCTACATAATATATCTGGCAACACTCGTTGCAATTCATCGCTACTACGTCTTTTCGCGAAGTCAATCTCTTGCTGTGATGATTCTGTTGTTGTCATGAGGTTTAGCAATTTCAGTAGCGATTTTGTCAGGGCCTTCAATATAGAGGCCAATTTAAAGTAATGACTTCAGGTGAATATTTAAAATTTACTAAATTTCCTTGCAATTGAACCAATATCTTTCATATATAATAAGAAGTTTAAATTTTCACTAGGCCCCTAATTTCATCCAAAGTAATGTGAAGGGAAAGACAAACGGTCAGTGGAATAGGTTGCCTGATGGATGGATGGCCTTTTAATCAAAGAATTCCGCTACTGAGTACATTTGGTGGCGGCATGGGTATGCAGAAGAGTTAGTGTGTGTATGTGTGTGTCGTTATTGTTACCACCATCATTTGTGTTGTGTTGTCACTTCTGAGAATTTGGTCTAAATTAGAAATGCGTTTCTTGGAACTTTTGGTTATATTATTTCGTTGGTAGCACTTTCGGTTTGTTCGTCGAAATACTGCTGGTTGGTTGGTTGGTTATGTTCGTTGGATGGATGATGGTTCTTTCTCTCGCTGTTGTCGTGTGCGAGCGTGTATTGTGAGTTGGATTGAGATGGACTGAAAGGCTGACTGGATGATGGTTAGTATAGTTGGCTGTTTGGTTGGTGTTGGGTTGAATAAATGGATGGATGGATGGTTGATGGATTTAAATAGAAGATGTTGGTTGGTTGGTGGGTCTTTTTTGGTCAGCTGTGTTGGCTTGTATTTACACTATGGTATAGTGTCGTCAGGTTTGGCGAAACAAATGTCTTATGGCGTAGTTTTATAGGTATATGAAGAAAATAGTAAAATAATGAAAAATAGGTGTGTGTAGAAAATTTTAAATTTTTAAATTCTGAAAGTAATCTGAAAAATGTGGATAGTATATTTCGAAAGTGCTCCTAAAGGACTATCGAATGGTATAAGAATAATAATTTATTTTGCCACTGGGCCCAAATTTTCAAGTAGGTACTTTTACAAAAGTTCTGCATCATTCGTTTTGTCAGTTACATGCCATAATAATTTAATATCGATTTGAAATTAGTAAGTATCGTATAGGGGAATTGGTCACGTTTTTGGCTCTTTTGTTTCACATAACTCGAGAACCACTAGTCCGATTTAGCTGAAACAAATTTAAAAAATTAGGAATAACAATTCCTTTAATCTGTTCATATAACGTTTCTCTACATTAGCAAATGTTTCATTTTTCCATTCATCAAATGATTTTGAACTGGGTTTATATTGTAGCAGTTACAATAAAACTGTTGTACTCCGTGGCGTTTGACTTCCGAGGAATATTACTTACGATAATCATACGCCACCATATAACAATATAACAAAAGAGCCTAAAACGTAAGAAATTTCCCTATACGATATTTACTAACTTCAAATCGATATTAAATTATTATGGCATGTAACTTGACAAAACGAATAATGCAGAACTTCTTCTTTTTAGGGCTACTTTCACGTGCAGTTCTTAGAATTGAGTCCCAAAATCATGTATTGACTGTGTAATTTTATGGAGAGGTAGAGGGTAGGTATGGTTTTTTACCCAACCACACATAATTAGTGGTTGGTTCATATTGAATTCAAAAACTCGTGCTGGTGTATTGTAGGGTAGGTAACAGAACGGTTCGGCCGATACAGCCCATATTCATACCTTAGTAAGATTTTCATAAGCGTTGATCTTGGGCCAAATTTGGATGAATTTATAGTGCTCTTCCAAAAAAAATATGCATTTAAAACTATGTGGGCCATGTCTGTGTTTTGTATGGGATGTACCAGAAGGGCTATGGCCAATATTTCGGTATTCTGAGGGTTTGATTATTATTGCCATGTCAATAACCTGATGAAATTTAAATGTCCTGCGTTTTCCGTTTGGAAGTTATAGAACACTATTAGTTTTTCAAAAATGGGTCATTTTGTATTGGACTTGGGCCAAATTATACTGAATTCGGTAAACTTACAAGAAAGATATGTTAATTACTTACTTACTTACTTACTAAGTGGCCCATTACAACTTACGAACGTGGTTCATAAATTAGAGGATTGAAGTAATAAGAAATTCCACACGCTTTGGTCTTCTGCGTGCTTTCTCCAGTTAGTCCTACCAGATGGTGGCACGTCGCCTACCACATGGTCCTTCCAACGAAGTTTGGCTCTCCCTGAACTACGTCGTCCTTCAGGTTCGCTTTCAAACACTTTCGCTAGAGCATTTACATCTATCCTGGCAACATATCCTCGCCATTGAAGTAGTTGGATTCTGACTCTTTTAGCTAGGTCGATGTCGTGGTATAGCTCATGCAGTAAATCTCATACGGTTCATCCGATGGAGAAACTCTCTGTCGACACAGATAGGTCCACATATTTTTCGGAGTACTTTTCTTTTCTGTTACTACAGTGCTGCCGAAATCCGTAGAAACGTCTATTAACGAGCACTATGCTCCGCTTAATCTCTTGGCTGACATTATTTTTCTTGTTGACGGAAGATCCGAGGTTGGTAAACTCATCTACTACCTCAAAACAATAATTTTAAACGTTGACGGTGCGTCACCATCAAAAGGACTATTTGTTCATCGAAATCATTATTTTTATTTTATCCTCGTTGACCGCTAAACCCATTTTTGCTGACTATTCTAGCGATGAGAAAACTGCAGTAAAATGATGACGTCAATGATGTCTAAACTATCGGCATAGGCTAGTGGCATGATCATAGCTACATTACTATAACATCTCCATAACTTTATTAAATTGTGTACAGGACACCGTAGAATTATCAGATCTAAAGCCGCACTGATAAGGCCCAATCCGTTTTTCTACAATTGGCTTCAGACGTTCACACAATATGCTCGAAAGGACTTTGTACGCACTTTGTAATAGGCTTATTCCATGGAAGTTCTTACACTCACAACGATCTCCTTTCTTGCATATGGGACATAACAGACTGAGACCCCAATTCCCGGGCCTGCTCTCCTATAGCCAGATGTTCTCTATGAGCTGATGCATACTCCTAATCACTCCTCTCCACCTGCCTTAAACAATACAGCCGGGATACCACTGGCTCCAGCTGCTTTGTTGTTTGAAGGCAGGATATTGCCACATGTATCTCGCTCTAGCTCGGAGGTGGACAGTTAATACCATCATCATACCATTGGAGCGGGGTCTTCTGGAGTGTTGGCCGTATCCAGCAGATTTCTGAAATGTTCCCTCCATATCTTCAGAACGTTATCCGGCCATCGATGTCCTTGCAGGAGGGAAACCGTGTTCCTCGAATTCTCGCCTTAACTCTCAGTTAGAACTCTCTTTTCGGGCTTCCCCTCTACTCTGTGCACTTATCCTGTTTTTTCTTCAGCTCCTTCTTTTGCCTCTCGTCTCTTCTACCTGTGCCGTTTACGAACAGCTCGCTTTGCCATTGGCTGCAGTTTTGCCCTGTATGCAGCATCCGTCTCTCTCGTGGCATTGCGACATTCATCATCGTACCAGGCATCTTCTTGAGACGGCTTTGAGTACCCGAGTACGCTTCTCGCAGTCCGTTCCAGGGAGTCTTCTATATATTGCCACTGCGAGTTAATATTATCAGCGGTTAAAGCATTCCGTAGCGGTTGAGTTAGGTGGGTGGAATAGGCTTCCGATACCCCTGTGATCCACAGTTTACCGCCGTCCAGCTTTCGTTGTACCTGGTTACGTATGTTTTTCGCCATGCTTAGCTTTGTGCGTACCTTAACTGCGGTAAGATAGTGATCGGAGTCAATGTTCGCACCCCTGATCACTCGTACGTATAGAACACTCGATGCATTCCTTCCATCGACTACCACGTGATCTATATGAATCCTCGTAAATTGATCTGAAGATAACCATGTTGTCCTATGAATATTTCTATGGCCAAATCTAGTGCTGCTAAATGCCAAATTTCTAGCCGCAGAGAAATCAATCAGTATGAGGCCATTGTTCGGTGTGAAGATGGTAGGCTCAAATGCCAATTTTAGCATAGTAGAATTTTGATGTCATGGCTTTCATATCATATACATTTTCTATGCTCTCGTAGAACTCATCTTTGTCCGCATCGCTTTACTCTTCTGTCGAAAGATATGTATATATGTGAATATGGGTGAAGTATATAAATGAATTCGGTCATTTGTGTGAGAGGTGTCAGAAAGGATGCGGCAAATGTTGCGGTTTTTTGAGGATTTATCTGCTTTTAAAAGATAATTGTAGTTAACAAATTCAAATATCCTGCAGTAACCCGTTTGGAAGTTTTGAGAGATATATACATTTTTTTACCATCGATTATTTGTATGGGGGGTGCCAAAATGGGTGGAGCAATTCTACCTATTTACAAACACATAACCATATTGTGGAAAATATTAATACTGATACATTTTTATAAGGGTCAGTAAAGGTTTACTAAAGACATCATGAATAAATCGTATAAAGAAGTCCTGAAACGAATTTTGTCTGCAGATACTTGTGGTCTAAATCGTTCCTTTTTAATGTGCCTCACTTTTTCGCGTATCAAATGATATTTACCCTTATTCCTAATGGTTGAGGATATAAAAATAAAGTCAAAAGTACAACAAAAATATGTAAAAATTTAAGTGAAATTATTTAACAACTTGTCGTGTTTAAATTGTTTGCATTCTGCTTTGGGACTCAATTCTGAGAACTGCGCGTGGAAGTAGCCCCAAAAAGAAGAAGTTCTACATCATTCGTCATGCTATAATAATTTTATATCGATTTGAAGTTAGTAAGTATCGTATAGGGGAATTTGTCACGTTTTAGGCTCTTTTGTTATATATGGTGGCGTATGATTACCATAAGTAATATACCACGTAAATCATACGCCACGGATTACAACAGTTTTATTGTAACTGCTACAAAATAAACCCAGTTCAAAATTAGAACAGATTTAAGGAATTGTAATTCCTAATTTGTTTCAGTTAAATCGGTCTCGAGTTATGTCAAACTTAAAAAAAAAAAAATAACTTAATTTCCCTTTGCACCCCATGAATGAGGTATGGGATAGCTTCTCGCGTTGTTGTGAATTAACACGCTTTCTATTTTTAGATTCACAACTAACGGCACCTACTTATTTATCGACGAATGCGAACGTCACTATTTTGAGAAGCTCTTACTAGACACGACGATTGAATCGACGCTTAATACTGCGAAGTTGCTGTCAAACAACATTCGAGGGGAGCCGACAATGAAAGAAAATTGTATTTATTTGTTTTCTTTTAAGATGGCTGGAGCCAGGTTTGAACCTGCGATCTCCCGCATGGTAGTCGCGTGTTCTAACCACTATGCCACGGCCGGTCCCATTATGTCAAACTAAAGAGCTTAAAACGTGACAAATTCCCCTATACGATACTTACTAACTTCAAATCGATATTAAATTATTATGGCATGTAAATTGACCAAACGAATGATGCATAACTCCTTCTATTTGGGGCTACTTTTACGTGCAGTTTTCAGAATTTAGTCCTAAATCAATGAGCTAAAAAATGTTGCACTGTGTAATGCACACCTCTCTTTGTCGATTTATCACATTTTTTGGCAGCAACATCTGGCAACACTGCTGATACCTATACAGCCAACAGATCTTTTATAACTTTAGACCGTTTTGCTTCTGTTTCTTCTATTTTCCTTTGTACCTTCTTGCCGTAAAAGTTTGGTATCCATTCTGGTTAACCGATATTGTTGCTGCTGTTGTTGTTGTTGCCGTTGGTGTTGCCTTTGGTGCTGTAACATAAGAGATGACTACAAAACGACGGAGAGAACGAACGACTTCAAATAATAATAAATTCCTGGTATTTTAATTTAGAGCGAAAATGAAATTATGACAAGAAGATTCTTACAAAACGATTGAAAAGGTTTTGGAAAGGACAAACAACGACAACAACAACAACTACCAAAGGCAATCCCAACCAATCAGTCGTTGGTGAAGCAACCAACCAAACCACCCATTTATCATCCTGCGGCACAACGATTGACGTAAATGAAATGTTATTGTGGCGTAGGATGGATAAGAACATTTTAAGAAGTTGAACAAGATGATGGTGGTGGCGTCGTTGGCGGATTGGATCGATTCGTGTTAATTGTGTGCATGTGTGATATTTGTAGGGTATGGGGTAGTTCTTAAAGTTCTTCTGACTTAATCCTTTTTAGGGTTCTTGCCCACACTGCTGCAGCATGCTGGTGGAAAGTTTGTAATTTGTCTACAGGTGGAGGGCGGTTAGACATTTAAACGTTAATGAGATCCAAGAAAAAGTTATTGGTATCCACCCCTACCATAGTTAGGTATAAACTTTACGACAGGAAATGTGGGATGTGGTTGTGTTTGGCAAAAATGTTGTGACAAGTGTATGACATTGATTTTGGCTTGAAAGTCGTCGGTAACAATTTAAACACCAACGTGTTAAGTAAAATGGGATTCACAGCGCACGTGTCCTCAACGTTGTATGCTTTATTTGTTGTTTTTATTTTTGTAAGGAAACACAACAAATTTGAAGATTTCAACTCAGCAGTTGCAATCATGCCTTAAAGGGGGATGTCATTAGAGTCTAATACTTTTGCCCTTTCTTTTTATATAAAAGGACATACATTGGGTATCAGGAAAAATGTGTCAATATTATTTAAGTGAGTATTAAAGCAATCATGGTGTATCTTTTGCAATATATGTTTTTAAATTAAATTTATGACCACATGCTGTGTTTACTTTTGTATTTTAACTTAATGTCGCAAATCAACATTCAAATGCACAGCGAATAAATATGTTACACATTACGGCATCCGATAAATGTGTATTTAATGTATCTATAGTAAAACTCATGCGGTCATTTCATTCATGTAAAATGATACATGTAGCACTTGTGCGTCTTCCGATAATACTTGCCATCAAAAAAATTTCCGTGTGAGGTCAATACAACAACACTTACCTCAATGTAGGCCATATCCGACAGGCAATTGAAACTGACACACAATATTGTGTTGAACATGACAACAACAACAACACGATACGGTGAATTCAAAGAAAACCACACATTCTGCTGTTGCTCGATGTGTGCTGTGCAAATTGCTGGACATACAAACATTAGTGTAGCAATAACCCTAGGTAGTATCAAAGAAAAACTACTTAAGTGGAGTTAGGACATATTGCATGGGTCCCAATTTGGGACATTTTCGTACAAAAACATTAATTTACACCTCTTGGGCTCCCCACATTCGAAATATATTTAGGGCAAAAGTGCAGGACCTACAAAAAAAATATTAAAAATGGGCATGCCACCCTGAATACCTCAAAAATATTAAGACAAAGTTTGAAACGGGGCTTAGAGTCTTTAGAAACACAAAAATGGGGACGAAGGAAACATATTTTGTACCAATACCCGTCGGGAAGATGTTATATTTCTTTTGGTACAAAAAAAATTTAACAACATTTCAAGTGTCTTTAGATGAAGTTTGTTTTTAAAACAGTTGAGTTATGTCCATCTGTCCGATTGGCTGACTAGTGGACATGATAACTCGAGTAAACTTTCACTGATACCTATTGAAAATGTACCAATATTAATGTTTTCGCAAATGTAGTTATGGTATTGAAAATAGGCAACATAGGTAACTCCCATACAAGGTGAAATATTTTTCGAAATTTAATATTTTTTCCATAACTTTCAAACGGAAAACTGCGGGATAAATGAATTTCGTAAGATTAAGATTAGGACAAGCACCAGTTTTAAAGTAGATTTGTGGTTGACAAGAGATTGCGACACCAAGTCTCAAGGTTCAACCCGGTGTGTGAACGAATAGCCACCATAAGAGTCTAAACAAAGTTTTTCCACATAACACTTATATGTGTCCATGTTCCGACAGAAGAGAAAAGCGATGAGGACAAAGACGAGTTCAACGAGAGCTTAGAAAATGGATATGACCGTAGCCCGAGTCATGACATGAAAATTGTACTAGGCGACTTTAATGCTAAAATAGGCAAGGAGATCACATATGAGCCCACCATCGGAAAATTCAGTCTGCACACTGATGATTTAGCCGAAAAAAGAGTCCTCTGGATTGGGACGCACCGTGAACGTTGACAATTATTGTTTTGAGGTAGTAGATGTAGTTACCTACCTTGGATGTTCCATCAATAAGAAAAATAGTGTCAGCCGGAAAATTCAGTCTGCACACCGAAACGTCGAACAATGGCATTAGACTGAATGATTTCTCTGCGGCAAGAAATTTGGTAGTTAGCAGCACTAGATTTGACCATAAAAAAAACAACTTAATTTCCCTTTACACCCCATGAATGAGGTATAGGATCATGATTATCTCAAGATCAATAGAAGAGGAATCAGAGAGATCACGTGGTAGTCGATAAAAGGTACGCATCGAGTGCTCTAGACTTACGAGTAATCAGGGATGTGAACATTGACTTCGATCACTACCTTACCGCAGTTAATGTACGCACAAGGCTATGCATAGCGAAAAACGTACGTAACTAGGCACAACGAAAGCTGGACATCGGTAAACTGCGGACCACAGAGGTAGCGGACGCCTACTTCAACCACCTAACTCAACTGCTACAGAATGCTCCAACCCCTGCTAATATTACCTCGCAGTGGCAATATATAGCCGACTCCATAAAACGGACTGCAAGAAGCCTACTTGGGTACATAAAACCGTCTCCAGAAAAAGCCTGGTATGATGATGAATGTCGCAATGCCACGAAAGGGACGAATGCCGCATACAGTGCGAAACTACAGCCAATGGCAAGGCAAGCTGCTTGTGAACGGCACAAGAAGAAGGGACGAGAAGCGACCCGTCTTTTAATGCAGGAAAAGAAGGAGCTGAAGAAAAGACAGGAAGAGTGCGCAGAGTTGCTTCGAAGTAGAGGCAAAGCCCGAAAATTCTACCAGAGATTTAAAGCGAGAATGCGTGGAATAGGGTGCCCTCCTGCAAGACGGACACGGGTAACGTTCTAAAGATATGGAGAGAACAGAAGAGCCCGCACCAATTCATGACGAAGGTAATAACTGTCCAGCTCCGAGCCAAAGCAAGATACGTGTGGCAATATCCCGCCTTAAAAATAACAAAGCGGCTGGAGCCGTTGGTCTCCCTGCTCAATTGGTTAAGGCAGTTGGTCAGCAGCTGATTAGTAGCTTGCATCAGCTCATGGAGAACATCTGGCTAGAGGAGAGCATGCCCGCGGATTACAGTCTAAGTCTGTTATGTTCCATATATAAATTCGATGTGGCTCAAGGAATGCAAGCCCGAATCTGATTGCCTATGTTCTTTGTGTGTACCAAATATCACGGGATCTGCATTTTACCCATCGCATACAAGGTCCCTCCTCGTGTGTTATGTGAAAGACTAAAGCCCATTCTAGCGAGAATGATTAGACCTTTCCAGTGTGGCTTTAGATCTGGTATTTCCACGACCGACTGGATATTCACAATGCGACAAATCCTGGAGAGGACCCAAAATAAAAAACAACAGATCGACACCTACAATCTTTTCATCGATTGCAAAGCTACATTCGACAGTCCGATACAAAAGAAATTGTTAGATGCTATGGCTTAATTTGATATCCATGCGAGGCATATACGAATTTGCGGGATTACACTGACTGACACGAAGTCTTCAGTAAAAATAGGCAAAAATCTGTCATAGACTTTTCTACCAAGTGAGGCTTTTGACAAGGCTATCTCTTTAACATTGCAATGGAGAAGATCATGCGGAAGGCTGCAGTAAACGGGAATGGTACCATCATGCCGATGATTGGCTGTGGATTACGGAATGTTACTGCGGCCTTTTCGAGCATTGAAAAGCAGTCGGCGGAAGTGAATCTGGGATAAATGCGGCCAAAACAAGTTATTTATTTCAACGAACAAAGAGTCTACTCGTCAGGGATGCTGCGTAAACTTTGAGTTTTATAACTTTTAAGTGGTAGATAATTTTGTCTACCTTGGCTCCGCCGTAAATAAAAATAATAATGTCAGCATGAAAATCAAGAGATGGGTATTGATCGGAAACAGCTGCTACTATGCGTTAAGCAAGCGGTGTATTGGAAAAGCCCTCTCTCGAGGAACAAAGATCCAATTATACCAGACACAGGTCCTACCTGTCTTACTCTACAGCGCAGAATCCTAGGTAACGACACAAACGAATCATTCTATACTGGGAGTCTTCGAGAGAAAAATACTTTGCAAAATATTTTTAGCTGTACAACAACATCGACGTAGTCAAGCGCATTAAAATAGACCGAAAGCTCGGCCACGCTGTACGGATGGATGAAAATGTTCCAGCTTGAATGATCTTCGTCAATAAACTCGATGGGCGGTGCATGAGCGGCGGTCAAAACTTCGTTGGATAGATCAGATGAAAGAGCTGTTAGCTAAACTTGGTGCGACTAACTATCTACGGAGCACAAAAGACCAAAGCGCTTGGAATTCTTTTCTATGTGCGACTACTGAAAGATGAATTTCTATTGCTGCTGTCAATTAAGAAGAAAAAGCGGTAAATTTGTAACTTGATAAAACATATACATAATAATATACCTAAATCTGTCCACAAGTCCAAAATACATATTTCGTCCGCAAATTCGTACCTGTAGTGCTGAGTACTATCTGTGTACAAAACGTTACATCTTATGAACTAAAATAAAGTTTGTCTACGACCAATGATCAAAA
Organism: Muscina levida; assembly: GCA_964034835.1. Taxonomy (NCBI): domain Eukaryota; kingdom Metazoa; phylum Arthropoda; class Insecta; order Diptera; family Muscidae; genus Muscina; species Muscina levida. The sequence continues at coordinate 115,300,503 of OZ035881.1, read as the reverse complement.
ATAAAAATTTCTTCTGGAAATTGGTAAATGTAGTAGAAAATTGTATCTCTATAGAGCTATAACACAGTTTTGCCATGTTCCTTCAGCGCCCACTGTTTGAAAATTTAAAATTTATGATTTTGCTGTTACAAATGAAAACATGTAGTTTTAAAAATAAAATAATTGTCCACTTAATACAATCGTCATAATTTCCATCTACTCAAAATTTTGTTCGTTGAATAAAAGTATTGTTCATAAAAAGAAACAAACTTTTATTTAAGTCAGTATCATCGACAAATTTTGTATTCATTCCGTTTAATATGTCGTGATTTTTTTTTTTTTTTCATTTTTTTGATAAATATGTGTTTTTGCTTATACAATTGCGTACCTCGCACACTCGGTGTCAGTAAATAAAAACTACCCATTAACTGAAAAAAATGTCAATATTTTTTGTGGTATTTTTAATTAATAAAATGCTGAATTTTTAATTTCAATTGAAATGGCCCAAATATGGTTTTTGTTTCAGGTGCTTTTACTAATAATGTAATAAATAGTTCTTACAACAACATTTCCTGGTTATTTGGACGATTTTTTTAGATGTCATTTTTTTTTTGCTTACTTTACTATATTTAAAAAGTCGAATACACATTTCAGACGATTATAGTAATTTTAGCGGCTGCACATAGGTAAACCTGTAGGTTATACATGTTATAGGTACATAACGAAAAATAATAATTTGCTAGTTTCAGAAATTGCTGTTGATGACGAGAGGGCCGTCAACTAAAGAAATGTATATGTTTATGTCATTGCTTGAACCCTGTTCACGTACTACGCTAAGCTGTCAAAATTTAAATTAAAAAAAAAATGTAATGACCAACAGAAATTTTTTACATCCTGTTGCAAAATCAAAATAAATTCTAATATAATACAGTTAAAATGTAAATACCTCATCCCAATTGCTAACAATTCCCGCAATCAGCTACATACAAACGTACATGCATGCAAACCAATTCACATACATATGTACATCCTAACCTGTCAAATTAACGACTATATTGTGTTATAACAAGCCCCTCCATTATCCATTGATTCCCAACCTACCGCACAAAATTCTGCACCAAAAAAAAACACTCTCAACTTCACTTCTCTGCTCTGGCCTGCCACCATTGAACCTATCACAACCGACTAATTGCCGGCTGCTGTCGTCATAATCTGTTTATTTTGGTGTTTTGTTCATCGTTAAATAAATTGTATTCCATTTAATTATTATTCGTTTTTGTTAATTTCTCTCTTGTCTCTTTTGAGTCTTTCTTCTTTATCGATGGAATTCTTAGGAAATATCTTAATCAAAACAAAATTCCAGGAATTTCGCGCTTGTCTCCCTCTGTTGCTTCATTCTCTCTTTATACAATAGCCATTACTCTCACAAACAGCAGAAACACGTTTGCGGTGGCAGAATTTCTTATTGGTGTTATTGTTATTCGTGTTGCTGCGGCTGAGCTTTGTTGCTGTTGTTGTTGATGATTTATCAGAGATGGTATGCTGGTACAGTTTAGATACAATATGAGCTATAAAGAGCAACAGAAATGTTAAGTGGCTGTAGTTTTAAACTTTAAAATTCACAATTACACTATGCAACAGGATGAAAAAAGAATTTTTACATCAGTAATCCCATCATATTTTTTTTGATGCATAGTCGAAGTGACCGGCCGTGGCATAGTGGTTAGAACACGCGACTACCATGCGGGAGATCGCAGGTTCAAACCTGGCTCCAGTCATCTTAAAAGAAAAAAATAAATAAAATTTTCTTTCATTGTCGGCTCCCCTCGAATGTTGTTTGACAGCAACTTCGCAGTATTAAGCGTCGATTCAATCGTCGTGTCTAGTAAGAGCTTCTCAAAACAGTGACGTTCGCATTCGTCGATAAATAAGTAGGTGCCGTTAGTTGTGAATGTAAAAATAAAAAGCGTGTTAATTCACAACAACGCGAGAAGCTATCCCATACCTCATTCATGGGGTGCAAAGGGAAATTAAGTTTTTTTTTTTTAAGTCGAAATAGTGGAAGAAGGGCAGATTGTTGTTATTGTTCGTGTTATTATGCTAAAATATGTGAAACATTTTGTAATTGTGGGACCTTACTACATCAGTAAAAATCAGTGCAAATACAGACATTTTTTTTTTTTTCGTTCCATACATAAATTAATGAAAGTGTTCAATGGTTTGAGTTTCGCAGGCATGATCTGGGAAAAACGACTTCCGCATCCCAAATACCCCCTAATACGAAACCTATAGAACACAAAAGAGTGGTCCTGTGGGACATCTTATGGCCACCTACATAGGTGTGGATACTGAAATTAAAGTTATCACCACGATTCCAACCAAATTATTTTTTAGAACTCTGCGGTATTCTGAAACAAAAACTTGTTGTAAAAAGTAAAATTGCCACTCAATCAGGGCTGCCAGTTTTTTTTAAGTCCAAATGTCCAAATTGAAATTTTGTAATCCCCGAAAATTCCCAAAAAAAAGCTAAAATCCCCGAAAAAGTCCCCTCACTTTAAAAGGAAATTCGAGCAAGTTTTAGGTTTTAAAATTAAAATTTATAATTTAATTCAATTTAACAAAACAAACGAAACTATAACTTCAGCATAAAAAAATAAAACTTAAAAAATATATTAAATTATTTTAGTAATAATTAGGAACAAAATTTGTTTTTTTTTTTAATTATTTAAAAAAAAAAACAACAAAAAATTCTTTTAGTTGAATACAAATTATATTTGTATTCAAAAACATGTTTAAAAAAATTCATATTATATGGGTATTTCCTGGAGTTGCGGACGCACGTTTTTTTTCTTATTTTGTAGTTTTTTGAAAAGTTGAAATATATTGAAGATTATGTTCAGATTAAAAAATGTAAATTTTGGACAGTACTATAATGTTCTTTTAATTAAACTTTACTTAAAATGTTGTATTCAAAATTATGACTACTTCAAAGTGCGTTACGGACATACACAATTTTCGACAGCAACTTGAAGTGTCTACGAAAATTTGTGAAATTTAGCAAAGTTTCTTATGTGGCTAGTCTATTCTTTCTTGTAAAATAAAGAAACATATTGGGGTTATATAAACAACTCACTTCACATTAAAATAATTTTACCTTTTATGCTATTTCAGTATAAATGTGCGTTGCGACAAAAAAATCAATAAGTAGGAAATTATACTATTTTTCTGGTAGGTGCTGCTGAGCACTACAAGAAACTGTTTTTCAAATTCCCAAAATCCCCCAAAATCTTGAGTTACAGGTAAAAACCCGGTTTTCGAAGGAAGAGACTCCAACGATATATAGTTTATTTTGTTAAAGTTCAACAAATTCATGATATGATTAAAAAACACAAAAAGTTAAAAATATAGAAATTTTTTACTATGAAATCGTCCTTCCGCTGGAAATACACATATATTAATCAGTCAAATAAATTCAGTCGTATTATTTGTACCCCATTTTTCAGTCAATGTTTATAATATTAAAAACTTTAGATTCTAAACTGTCGTCGAAACCGCTTAAGCATTTCCGGTGACGGATTGTACTTATCACCACATATTAAATTGGTTTTAAAATGGGTATTTATTCTTAATAATATTGAATTTTGTTGCGTATTTTAGTTTTGGTGGTGTTCATAACTGAGAATACTCTCTCCACGCAAGCATTACTAGTTGGCACGCAGAGCATATTCAAAACCATTTCAGCCAACTCCTTAAAAATATATATATATTCCTTAGGAATATATTTTAAGCCAAGCTGAGATTAGATTAGTAATGATGTCATCGCCGAAAATGTTTTTCCAATTCACGAATGGCATTTTTCTCCACTGAGATTCGTATAAAACGGTGGGAACTCCTTCTCTAAGAACAGGCTTTAAAATTGGTAAAATAGATCCAAACCTTTGTTGACATACAGGATTACAGCATATATTTATGGGAAATTGTTTGAATATTTTAAAGAACAGTAAGTTTGGTGGAAACCCTTGTAGCATTTGCAGTAGAAGATAAGAGAAACCTTTTTTTTAAATTCTGTGTTTCGAATTCTGGCAGAGATTTAATTTCCCCTTTAATTTCCCAAACAAACGATGACATCCCCATAAAATTCCCATAAAATGCATCCCTTTTTTCTAATAAAAATCCACAAAAAGGGGAAACTGGCAACTCTGCACTCAATCCAAAATATCCCCAAATAATACGAAAACAACAGTAAAAGTTACCGCAGGAGACCTTGGGGCCCAAGGGAGCCCAAAATAAGGGCCCTTACGATCTTATTATGACATCCCATGTGTAGGTACTTATACTAAAGTTATTAACAACAAGATTCTCGATACCTTTCCAACCGTCCTCTATGGCGGGGCTTGACTAAATTAAACCTATAACTGCAAATTTCGCAAATTTTTGTAAAAAAAAAAATTATTTGTATTTTTTGTAAATTTTTATTTGTATTGTTTTCTTAATTTTTTTTAGTTTTTTTTTTTAATTTATGTTTTTGTATTGTTGAATTCTTTTCTGGATTAAAGTAGTTTTAATAAAAGCGTGTTGTTGATTTGAGAATTACAAAAGGAATGAATAGATATTTTTATTATTTATATTAACAGTGTTGCCATATTTACATAAGAATAAGAAAAGGAGATAAGCAAAAGAAAGAAAAGTGTTGATAACATATTTAAATTCATGTTTCATTTTTAACATCCTCACTAAAAATTAATTTAAATTTGTTTAAGACCCATGTCGTCTACAAAACGACTAATCTTCGCATTGACAAGAGGTTTAGTTAAAATATCTGCAACCATGTTCTCCGTGCTCAATGACTGCAATATTATCTTGTTTGAGATAATGTTGTCTCTGATGAAATGGTGTCTTACATCGATGTGCTTAGTTTTAGGATGATAAGCTTCATTTTTTGCTAGTTGAATGGCACTTTGATTGTCGCAGAATAAAGTTGTTGCATCTTGCTTTTTGCACAAGAGTTCTTCCTCCAAACTTCGTAACCATAGTATTTCCTGAACTGCTACGCCCATCGCCATATACTCGGATTCACAAGTTGAAAGGGCTGTGGTTTGTTGCCTCCTGGAACCCCATGCTACTGCTGCACCCTTTTTTATCAGTACATACCCACTAACGGACTTTCTTTCATTTGGGTCAGATGCATAGTCTGCGTCACAGTAACATAATGTTTCAAAACTCGCCTGTTTTTCAAATTTTAGTTTGTAGTTTATGGTACCTTTTAAGTACCGAAGAACGCGCTTGGCAGCAATCCAATGTTGTTGTTCAAATTTGTTGTTAAAACGACTCAGCAAATTTACCGCATAGCTAATGTCCGGTCTGGTAACTTGTGCCGCAAAAAGTAGGCTACCGATGAGTTCCTGGTACGGATAATTGTTAACATCAGATTTTTTCTTGGAATTTTCATCTTTGGTCTCATAGAATCTGACATTTGGGTCCATAGGTGTTAAAACCGGATTACAAGAACCCATATCAAAACGGTCTAACATTTTTTTTATGTATGCTGATTGATCAACTGTTAAGTATTCACCGAACTTGTAGTTAAGTCTCATTCCGAGAAAAGTTTTCGCAGGGCCTAGGTCTTTCATTTTAAATTCATTTTTAAGACTTTCTATTATCGAGTTTTTTATATTCTCATTTTTCCATAAGACAATCATATCGTCCACGTATACTGCCAAAATAATCAAGTCGTCACTATTCTCGTTCAAGATGTAAACACATTGGTCAGTTTTCAGCTGCCTCATGCCCAGATCCTTTAATTTCTCGCTTAACCGTACGTTCCACATTCTCGAAGCTTGCTTTAAACCATAAAGAGGTTTATTTAAACGTAGAACTTTACCTTTAGGAACTGAGATTCCTTCAGGAGACTCTATGAAAATGTCCTCACTTAAATTTCCTTGAAGAAATGCTGTACAGACGTCGAGATGATTAATTTGTAGATCAAATTCTAAAGCAAGTGACAATAAATATCGCAAGGTATTGTACCTCATCACTGGTGAGTACGTTTCTGTATAATCTATACCATTTCGTTGCGCACAACCTCTCGCAACAAGCCTTGCTTTATATCTTATGCCGCCTTCTTCATTTTTCTTCTTAAAAACCCACTTTGTGGTTAATTTTCTGACATCATCAGGTATGTCCACTATGCTCCATGTGTTGTTTTCCAAAAGTGAATTGTGTTCACTTTGAATAGCTTTAGACCAGTTTTCTCTTTCGGAACTATTTACGGCGTCTGTGTAACTTAAAGGCTCATCAGTGTTACCACAGACCAAATATGTGATGTAATCACCCATTTCTGGGGGCTTTCTTATTCTTGAAGAACGACGAAGTACTTCTTCTTCACCACCTGATTCAGAAGAATCACCAGAGCCACTGTCGACGATACTGTTTTCCGCTGATTCAAAATCGGGTTCAAAAATTTCAGGTTCAATGTCGGATTTAAAACTCTCAGATTTTTCCAATCCAAAACCAGGCTCAATATGATCTAAATTTTCGTTAACCAAAATCCTCACTAAATTTGGATCATGTGCAGTATGGTCAGTGTTGTTGTGTGTATCCTTTTTTTTGGTAAAATACATCTCATTTTCAATAAACACTACGTTTCGACTTACGTGAATTTTCTTCTTAACCGGATCGTATAATCTGTATGCTTTTGTATTCGTACAATATCCGAGCATTATGCATTTTGTCGATTTCGAATCCCATTTTCTTCTCAACTCTTTTGGTACCATTACCATTGAAACACAGCCAAAGACTCGCAAATGATTTACACTTTTCGATTTTCCACTCCATACTTCTTCAGGAGATTTGCCATTAAGTCCTTGTTTTGGTGTGAGGTTCAACAAATATGCTGCAGTACTTGTAGCTTCAGCCCAATAAAACTTTTTTAAATTTGCGTCTATCAACATTGACCGGGCTTTCTCAACTAGGGACCTGTTTGTTCGTTCGGCTTTACCATTTTGTTGCGGACTATACGGTGCTGAAGTTTGATGTACGATGCCACTGTCGTCACAAATCCGTCTGAGCTGATGATTACAATATTCCAAACCATTGTCAGAACGTAGTATTTTTATTTGTTTACCCGTTTGGTTCTCCACCATGATTTTAAATGATTGAAAAATCTGAGGAACTTCCGACTTATTTTTCATCATATAAACGAATACCTTATTCGAATAATCATCAAGAAACAGCACATAATAAACAGCACCACCCATTGATCTCTGTTCCATCGGCCCACAAACATCAGAGTGTATCAGCTGTAATATTTCCGTTGTTTTTGTTGTTGATGGCTTATACGACATTTGTGACTGTTTGCCCTGTAAACATGACGTACATATATTTGAGTCACAGACATCATCATAATCAACTCCTGAGGATTCATCTGAACGTAGTTTTTGCATATTGATATCAGCAGTATGACCTAATCGTTTGTGCCAAACTTCCTTACTAACGGCTGCAAAGTTTTCGTTTTCCGTAGTCACTCCAAGCTTGAACATACCCTTTTCCAAATAAGCCTCTGAATAAATTGTGTTATTTTTCCGTACGACACATTTGCTGCCAAGAAATACAACCTCATAACCTTTTTTTGTTAACTGGCTTACTGAAATTAAGTTTGCACAGATTTCAGGCACGTACAGTACATTTTCTATGGTAATATATTCCATTTTGTTATTTAACTTTTGTTGTATTCTAACATTACCAATACCAGCAACATGTAGGCTATTGTTGTTAGCTACCATGACACACTGCTCTCTTTCAAATGGCTGGAATGTTATAAACATTTCCCTGCGATTAACCATATGAGAAGTTGCACCGGAGTCGACCAACCACATGTTGTCAGCACTGTTAAATTTTACAACAAAACTTGCTGCTAAAGTTTTTTCGTTGTTGCAATTGTTGCCGCCATTTTGTTTCTTTTTCGGTGCCTTACAATGTTTTGCAAAGTGGCCTTCACCTTTACAATTGTAACATATTACCTTTTTACTTCTATCAGCAGGCTTTTTCTTGTTCTGTTTACTATAGAACGCTGATTCAGTTGATGCAAAATTGTTGTATGTATCAAAATCCTGCAACAATTTTGTTTTGATGGTGTCTGCAGTAATTTTGATATTGCTGCTTTCAATGGCCATTATCATGGGACCAAAATGCTCCGGCAATCCGCTAAGCAAAAGGCTTCCGATCCACTCGTCATTTACCTTTAGACCTATTTGGTTTAATTTCTGGGCCGTGTCTATAATGGTGTCAACATATTCGCCTATGCTAGCGCAATTGACCAACTGAGTTGTTGTCAGCTTCCTCAGCAACCCACAGCGACGTGTCAAACCAGAATCATCATATGTCGTCTCCAATTTCTCCCATATACCTTTCGCCGTTGTAACGTTTTGTATGTGAACATAGAGATTAGACGATATGTACAAAACCAATCTGGATGTAGCCTTTTCCTTTACATCCTCGGATGTCTCCGTTCCGAGTACTGCCTTCCAAAAGCCTTGCAGCTTCATTGCATGCTCCACCGCAAACTTCCATTTGTGATAATTCTCCCTCCCAGTCAACTTTTCAATATCTACTATTTTCTCCATAGCGTTGATCTGGGCCCATAACCTGTTGAATTCTTTTCTGGATTAAAGTAATTTTAATAAAAGCGTGTTGTTGATTTGAGAATTACAAAAGGAATGAATAGATATTTTTATTATTTATATTAACAGTGTTGCCATATTTACATAAGAATAAGAAAAGGAGATAAGCAAAAGAAAGAAAAGTGTTGATAACATATTTAAATTCATGTTTCATTTTTAACATGTATGTTTATTATTATCTGAATGATTTAAAATTGTTGATGAAATTTTTTGGCCTATTCTTGGTGCCCAAACATCGGAATGATAGGTCAAAGTTTGTGGGTCCCTAAAATGTACAAAAAGGGGACATTCAGGTTTAAAGATGACTCCCTATGGGCATATATCAAATGAACATTTATCTGTGGACATTTACCACAAAAAAATTACTTGAAAAACGTGCCGAGACATTACACATAAGGACATAGTGCCGAATTCTTTTTGAGATAATGACCGCGGGTTTTTTTTGGCTATTTCTTGGGTATTATATTCCGACGTCGCTTTTTTGCTCCCTGTAAAATTTCTATTTTTGAAATAAGTTGTTTAGTCGGATGTCCATAGAAATGTATGTATGGGCATCTTCCAGTATCTCGGACAACTTAAATTACGCCCAAAAGAAAGAAATAAAACAGTTGATCCTTGTATTTAATGTTCTTAACAAAAAATAAGGTAAAACGAATGCGACAGGTAACTGTTCTTAAGAAGTTAAAATACATAGATATGCGAGAAGTTCAGCGATTTTTGGTAACTTTTGTTTTTCTATACCTACAGATCACAGGATAACTTTTTTCGTAGACTTATAAAATATAAAAATTATAACCTCTTTAACTTATCTACAATTGGAGCACAGCAGCATATAGCTTTTTAAAAGTAACAGAAACTTTTAGAATGTTTTTTTTTGGTTTACTATGAATGTATATTAGGGCAAATATCATATACATACCAGAATAGTAATCTACCATGAATTCTAAGAAAATTTCACCATCAAAATATGTGCCAAAATTAATTCGTAGCTCCCGCTGAGAAGCGTGAAGATTTTAGGTAGAGGTATTTTTTAGATGTTAAATAAACACAAATGGAAAATTTGAGATACAATTTTCTTGAATCCTCCTTCAGGTGTACAAAGCGTCCCCTTGAATCGGAATCTAATTTGTATTTTCTTATCTATTCAAAGAAAATTTCACCAAGGGACTATGTGTCTAAAATCCTTTTCTAGCTCCCGCTGAGGAACACTAAAATTTCAGATAGAGATATTTTTAGTTTTTAAATGCCTTAAAATACAGTATTTACAACGTTCTTCTCCTGACTAACACATTCTGATTTGGGTTTGAGCAAAGCGTGAGGACCACGTTTTGCAAAAAATGGTTTTAGAAACGTTATTCACGACTAGGCTTCAATTGTTTACTCATTATCTTGCAATGTACTATATACATATACTTATTAATAACATTGCCGTTATACAAAAATTACAAAAAAATTTAAAAAGTAAGAATAACAACATAAACCAAAAAAAAAATTTAAAAAAATTGTCAACATAATTTTTATAATTGAATTATTTTTTATAAAAAAATATTTTCTAAAAGTGTATTTGTTTTTTGTTAGTCGATCTTACAGTACATTATATTAATTTAGGTTAAGTGTATCGAAATGATACAACAAATTCGGCTCAAGATCAGAAAAGTGTTCTTTATTTATTGTTTGATATTTTTGGTCAAATTCAGTGTGTCACGCACTAGGATGACGCGTTTCGAACTCCATGACGAGTTCATCTTCAGACCCCTTTGTGACGAACTGATGCACAATGGTACATCATCAGCTGTATATATATCTACAATTATGCCAAACATATGCATGTGAAGTAGATATCAGCCGAAAATGTCCAGCATAGTTATGAATTTGACCATTCACAATCAAACATGAGAATGGAGGATATTTTATCCCCACGATTCCCTTTTTACCTCACAAAGCTCAAGCTTTACAATGGCTTTTCACCACAAAACTCAAGCTTTTTTTACAAGGTTTGTTGTTAAACTAAGCTTACTATTGTTACTGAGCATATAGTTTTTGCTCACTACTACTACTAAGCATATATAGTTTGTTAGGCCGTGCCGTGCCAGTTTATGTGTATTTGTTTTTTGTTAGTCGATCTTACAGTACATTATATTAATTTAAGTAAAGTGTATCGAAATTTGTTGTATCATTTCGATACACTTAACGTAAATTAATATAATTTTCTAAATTTTATTCAAATCAAAGTAATAATTTTCTTTTAATACAATTTCCAAAATAGGTCTAGCGCGGTCTAAAATCGCCTTAGAGGCCAAAGTTTGTATGATTGGAAACGTAAATTAAGTACATAAACTTAGGGATATTAATAGGACATAAAAATATCCCGCTTTTGGTTGTTAGGTCCCTAACGGATTTTTTATAAAAAAGAATTAAATTTTGAATAATGATGTTGGAAATTTTTTTTTTAATTTTGCATTTTTCTTTTTTTTTTTTTGTTAATTTTTGCTTTTCTTTGTTAATTATTCAATTTCAGTTTAAAATGTCTGGTAATTTTTGTATTTATAAATTAGTTCTTTTTTAAATTAATATTCTGTCATTTTTTTTAATAAATTGGTGCTTTCTAAGATTCTGGTACAAAGTTGTAGCTAGGTTGGAAAAATTATTAGTGCCGCAGGTCGACTTTATAATAAAAAAGCCGAATTTTTTCTTTATTTTTTCCCACATTGCATTATAAAATATGTTTTATCGTTCGGTTTAAGACCTATTCCATTATTGCGATTAGAGTCTGTTTTACAAGTGTAGTGTGTAAATGGATAATGCAACAGCTAACTTGGCGAAACACTATTTCGATAGTAGCCAAACTATCTCATCAGCATCATCTGCTGTGGCCATCACAAACCTTAAGTGTAAAAAGCTCCACCAAATAGTTGAGAAGCCGAACACACCGGTGAGAAGACATCATCAACGAACACCACACGTCAGCATAATCCACGGAGAACATCCGCAATGTAACCATATTTTCCCTTAACTTGGAATCGCTCCGCTATTCATATTCATTGATCATCCCTATTCTTAATTAACTTCGCTCATTATCATTAATATTTACTCAATGAGCTAATATTTCGTTCATTATTTACCTTGTTGCTTTTTGTTTTTGCTATTACAGTTGCTGCTGCTGCATCGGCGGTCGTATTGTTATTATAATTATTGTATCCGTTGGATTTGTGGTGGTCACACATTACTTATATTTCACTTGTGTTTTTTTTTGCCGCTTTCTTGTTGAGAAACACGAAACATCAACAAACACACACACACTCACTAAAGTACGCTAGTCATTTTTTCACCTCTCCACTTGCTGCACTTGTTAATAGAGATCAACCAACGCAACGCACTCTTAATAAGTAAACAACTTTTTGCAAACTCTTCTCACACTGCCACTCTCTTTTTCCTCCCCTGGAGCGATTATTTTATGCGGATAGGTTTGTGTATGTGTGTGTCTTGCTGATTTTGCTTTACTTTGCGTTTCTCTATTTCGTGTCGTTGTTAGACATTTGCCACTCCATATTACTTAGAAATCGTAAACACACCTTATAATTTTTCGTCATTTGCTTTGTGGCTATTTTCTCATTACAATAATTCCATTACAATTTTCTTTTGCGAAATTTTATGTTATAGCATTTTTTTCTTCACTATTTTTCTCTTGTAATTGCAGAAGTGCCGAGAGGGAGATTCATAAGGTTTTGCTGTATTTCACAATTTGCTGATTAACCGTAATTTTATTTTAATTGAGATTCTCATAGATTTTCATTTCTTATTGGCGTGTGAACAAATACGGATTAACTAAATGTTCTGGTCGTACTAAAGAAAATCGTGAAAGCAGAATATGGAATAACAGCACAGAAGCAGAGTTCTACGTCAACATTAAAACATTGACGGCGGCAATTGGGTTTTCCTTGGCGCTTGAAGGCGGCAATTTTATTGAATCAAACAAAGAAAATGATGCAGTTTTCATGGAACAAATAAATCTGCAACAATTTAGAGGATAATTATATTCACTTAAGTGATATTTTAGTGTTTTATAGTTCTGCTGAAGAATTTTGTACTTAACAGATTTGTGTCGCAGTAAATGGCAAAATTACAAAAAAATGGGGCAAACCGCCGATTCAAAAAAAATTGTACCATTCTCTTCGTATTGGTCCCAACACAACACAACAGATGGTCAAAATTATTAAAAAAAAATAAAAAAAACCAAAAACATTTAAATTATATATACATATATAAATTTAAAAAATGTCACAAGTTAACACAATTCCAAAAAAATATAAAAATTAGAGGGAAAAAGACATTTTAATTAACAAATATTAAAATTATCAAAAATTAGCAAATAAACATTAAACTACCATAAAAACGTTCGCAAACAATTAAAATACAAACATAATACTATAAATTAAAATAAAATTTTATAAAATTACTATAAAAAATAGGAAAAAGCAAACGAAAAAAATTGCTTTTAGTTAATTTAAAACTTATATGTAATACAAAAAATTTCAACATACAAAATTCAATAATTCTAATAAAAATAAGAAAAATATAACGTTAAATTTACCTTTATACAAAAATAAAATAAATAACAAAAGCAATTTCTATAAAATCAAAAGAAAAATTACACAAAATATTGTAAAAAGAATTATATAAATTAAAAGAAAAACCAAAAACATTTTAACGAAATATATTACAAATTTATCTCTTCTGTAAAGAATAAAAAATATATAAAAATTAAGAAAGTTAAAAAAAAGTTTAAAAGAAATAATAAACACAAAAATAGTACTATAAATTGAAATAAAACCAGAAAAAATTACGTAAAAGATATACAAAAATAAAATAAGAAAAAAAAAGAATTCAATAAAATGAATTCACAAAATATTGTAAAAAATTATATAAATTAAAAGAAAAAAAAAACATTTTAACTAAAATTAGTAAAGGTTTATTTATTCTGTAAAAAAAATATATAAAAATTAAGAAAGTTAAAAAAAGTTTCAAAAATACAATAAAAACAAAAAATAGTACTATGCATTAAAATAAAATTTTATAAATTTACAATAAAAAGTAGGAAAAAATCAAACGAAAAAAATTTTTTGGTTAATTTAAAACTTATATGTATTACAAAAAATGTCAACTTACAAAATTCAATAATTATAATAAAAAAACCAAAAAAAAAAAAAATAATGTAAAATTTCAAAAACTTCTATAAAATCAAAATTGGAGCCAAGTCCATACTTCCCGAGTTATGGGTGAAAACAAAAAATTAATTTATACATAAACAGTTCAAAATAAAAAAACAATTGTTAAAACATTGTTATTTTAAGCAATGCGTACAAAAATTACAAAATCACTAAAAAGTAAAAAAAATATAAAATGTTTAGAATAAAAATATCTATAAAATCAAAAAAAAAAATTACACAAAATGTAAAAAATATTTGTATTTTTATTTTAGCTAAAATTACTAAAAAAAAATATATAGAAATTTAAAAAAATGATGGTTAAAAAAAGTTTCAAATTATTATAAAAATTAAGAACAAAAAAACATTCACATATTCTAATATATTTTAAAAAATAATACCTTAATAAAACCACTACAAATTCACTAATTTACATTAAATTAGTGTTAAAATAAATAAAAATACTCGCAAACAATTTAAAACAAAAAAAAATAATTAACAGCTCAAAAAAAATATAAAAAAAATCCTTTATTAAATATATTTTAAGTTTTTTCGCCTTATTTTGTCTAACCGTTTTGTCTTATATCGTACTAAATAAAAACTAAGATTTTCAAGCCCAAAAAAATTATCACAATATTGGTCTATTCGGCACAGATTAACATTAGAGACCTTTACAAGTAACATGGAATAGTGGATTTAATACCTTAAATTTAAGTCTCAACACAGTAATAGAGTTCAGGGGGGGCATGGTTTGTGCTTCCTAGAGTGCGTCACCTGGTAAGTGCAATATTATTAAGTTTTTTTTAAAAAAAATATATTTCTAGTATCTTGTTAGTCCAGCTTTGACAAACTAGTTGTAATATTTAAAGTATTTTTATTTTATATTATTTTTTACTGCTCCCGTAAACTTGTGACAAAATAATGTTACGTTATTTTGTATTTGATTCTCTTATTATTTATTTGTATACATTGTTCAACCGTAATCATAATCTTTGAAACCGCGATTTCAATGTAATCAGTTATAGGAACATCAATTTTCCCGTTACTTGGTAACCTTTATATTGAACGGGTGTCTGGCAACGCTATACGCAACGAGGTGAAGAGAATGTTGACAACTCTATTTCACTCCTCTTTGAACGCCGTGCACGTGGTGAAATCCCCCACAGTCTATTTGTTGAGTTTTATTGTGTTGCGGGAAACAATTTTGTTAAAATATGAAAACTTTAATCAAAAAAGCTGGGAAACCTAAATCCCTTAGTGTTATCCCTAAGAAGAAGAAGTCCGACGTAAAAGAAAAACTTCCCAACAAAGTAAAGAAGATCAAAACATCTGTAGAGGAACCCGAGGAAAACAGCCAAGTGGAACAGATAACAAAACCCAAAAAATTGGATAAAAAAATTAAATCTCAAAATAAAACTGTAGCGGAGACCACTAAATCCAGCAAAGAAACCAAAAAGGTTAATAAAAAGGATGGCAGCAAGAAAAATAAAAAATCACATCAAGAAGATTTAGAAGGCCTGAAAGACATCGATCCAGAATTTTATGATTTTCTTAAGAAAAATGACAAGAAACTTTTGGATTTCAATCTCTTGGACAGTGATGATGAAGATGAGGAAGAGGAACAGGAAACGAAACAACAAACTAAGAATAGCAAAAAAGATAAAAAGTCAAAAAAATCACAGGACTCAGACGAAGATGAAGACGATGATGATGACGAAGATATTGATATGAATGGTGACGATGATGAAGATGATGATAAATTCCATAAGCCCAGTGCTGACTTGGAATTAGCCAGTGACGAAAGTGATTTTGAAGACGATGATGAACCCGAATTGTCAGCGGATGGCAGCCAAAAAGTTACATTAAATCTTTTGCGTCAATGGCAACTGCAATTGGAGAATCCCAAAGTACCCATTGACATTGTACGCAAAGTAATACAGGCATTTAGCTCTGCTTTGGCCAGCATCTCAGGCGACAATGAACAGGCACCCATGGCGTATAAAGTAGTTGGTTCGGCAGCCTTTAATGGTGTCATTCAGTTGTGTGTCCTTCACTTGCAGCCGGCTATTGTGCGTTTTTTGGGTCTTAAAGAGAAATCTTCAATACCTTTGCATAAAACGAAGAAGTGGAATAAAGTACGAGGTTGCTTGCGTTACTATCTAACCGACTTGATACGTTTGGTGGAGCAGGTGTCTTCCCCAAACATTTTGTCGGTGCTACTGAAACATTTGCATCAAATGGCAAATATGGTGGCGCCATTTACTGCACTGGGCAAGACGATTTTGAAACGTTTAATAGTGTTGTGGTCAACCGGAGATGAAACGATACGAGTGGTGGCATTTTTGTGCATTTTGAAGATAACACGCAATCAACAGGTGAGAGCAATAAAAGCAGTGTAATCTTAAGGAATAAGCGTTATTGTCGCTTAATCATAGATTGGTAATATTATATACTTCGATAAGCGCGTCCTGATTACTATGCGGGTGATTAGCGTCCGAGCCTTGTCACAGCCATGTACATTTCTCAGATCGGGGGCCCCTCAATGTGGCACTTGTGCTATAAATTTCAGCAGTTTAGATACAAGATAAATGAGTTTTTTAGTCACTTAAAACTTCTATAATTAACACCTATCTTTTTTTATATATTTAACATTGATTTTTTTTCCCATCTTACAGTTTACCATGTTGAATCACGTCCTCAAAGCCATGTACCTTTCATATGTGCGCAACTCGAAATTCGTCTCACCCAATACATTGCCATCGATTAACTTTATGCGACGTTCTCTGGTGGAAATGTTTGCCCTGGATTTGAATGTCACCTATCAACACGCCTTCTTGTACATACGTCAACTGGCCATTCATCTGCGTAATGCTGTTATCTTAAAGAAGAAAGATAGTTTCCAGGCTGTCTATAACTGGCAGTATATTAACTCGCTACGTCTGTGGTCCGACTTGTTGGGTCTTACAGCTGATAAGCCACAGCTGCAACCCTTGATTTATCCATTGGTTACAATAGCCACCGGGGTTATTCGCCTTATACCCACAGCTCAATATTTCCCCTTGCGATTCCATTGTATACAATCGCTTATTGAATTGGCTAAATCCACGCATACGTTTATTCCCGTATTACCTTTAATATTGGAGGTCTTGTGCAGCAGCACTTTCAATAAGAAACATACGTCTGTGTCCATGAAACCCATGCAATTCACGTGCATTTTGCGTTTGAACAAGGCTCAACTTGCTGAAAATGGTTTTAGAGATGAAGTCATAGAGCAAGTGTGTGGTTTAACATTGGATTTCATGGCCTACGAGTCGAATTCCTTGGCCTTTAACGATTTATCGGTGCACACTGTAACGGCCCTGAAGGGCTATCTCAAGGAGTGTCGCAATGCTAACTATTCGCGCAAAATCAAACAGCTGCTTGATAAGATCAATGACAATGCCAAGTTTATTGAGCAGGAAAGGCGTAAAATCAATTTCGGTCTTATGGATACGGCACAAATTCAAGCTTGGGAGACACAGGTGCGCAACAAGGGAACACCCTTGGATATTTACTACAAAGCCTGGGTTAAAACTCACGAAACTAAGAAGAGACGTCAAGCTGCACAAGCTGATCGCGTTAATGATGACTACAATTTGCCATCGATCAAGAAATCGGCCAAGAAATCCACTGTTTCAATTAAAAACGAAAATGGAGAAATTGAATTGTTCCCCTCGGACTCAGAGGACGAAGAGTATGATGGTCCTAAAGTACCAGAACTTGAAGACAGTGACGACGAGGAAGAAATGGAATTGGAGGAAGAAAGACCTAAAAAACAGGATAAAAAATCGAAACAGAAGAAGAATAATGAAGATGCGGAAGTTGAGCAGGAGTATGATATACCAATCGAAGAACCTGAAGGTGAAGAAAATGTGGATATTGTTAAGGATCTTGATTTGGATGATTGGTAGATTAAGATACATTTTTGATTTTTTTGTTTTATCATTAACAAACTTTGTAACAATAGATATAAAATATAAGATACACAAAAATCCATTCACAACAATTAATTTATGGGCACAAAAAGAATAGAAATCTAATGTTGCACTCGGAGCCAACTGTTTTTCCACGTCAGTATTGTTTTGACTAAAATTATCAACAGAACTTTTGATACAATACAACTTTGTATTAAGTTTGTTAAATTAAGTTAAACGATCAGAAACGTTTTTTTATTGTCAATATTAATGGCAATTCATTGTCACTCACTAGGATGACGCGTTTCGAACTCCATGACGAGTTCATCATCAAACCCCTTTGTGACGAACTGTTGCATTTTTTATATTAAAAGAATTTTTGTCACAATTAAAGTTCATTCTGATATATTGGAAGTAATTTTTGGTACAATAAAGTACTTTTTGGTGCAGTAAATTTACTCTACTCTACTAACAAATATTATTTTTGATACAATAAAAAATACTATTGGTTACAATAAAAACACTTTTTAGTAAATCAAAATACTTTTTGATACATCAAAAGTACTTTTTGGTGCAACCAAAGTTCTTTGCGGAACAGTAAAAGTACTTATTGGTATAATTAAAGTAATTTGCGGTACAATAAAAGAACATATTGGTACAATTAAAGTGCTTTTTGGTACTATAAAAGTATTTTCTTGTAGAATGAAAGTAATGTTTAGTACTATAAAAGGTCTTTGGCATAACAAATTTTGTATTTTTTTTTGTGAAAAATATATTTTTTTTAAATAAAATTTTTAATTAAATTTTGGTGTGAATAAATCGTTAAAATATTATTAATTATACAAATTATGTTTTAGAAAAATTAAATTAAAATAAATACATTTTTTTTTTTAGTTTTTCTTTGTAATTTTTTGTTAAGCTTTTTAAATATTTTTTTTTATTTTGACATAATTTTTTAAATTAAAAAGATAGAAAATGAATTGAAAAATTTAATAATAACAATTTATATTCATATGTATATTCAAAAAATTTTGAATCACACATAAAAATTATGATTAAAAAATTTAAGATAAAGATAAAATTCGAGAAAATGTCAGGAGGGAAATACTAGGGTGGGTAGGAGGCACCACGGGAGCAGCAGGAGCTGATTTCATAAAAAAAAGTTATAAAAATAAAAGAAATTGTACGGGGACTATATAGATAGGTATATGTTCAATATAGATAGGTATATGTTCTGAGATACTGTTGGGGTTGCAAAAATTTATTTTTGTATGGGAGCCCACTTAGCGGGTTGAAAGTTTGGGAAAAATTACGGGATCGCTCATACATTATACCTCTAGTTGCTTCTCCGGGGCAGTTGCGGGAATTGTGGAATTTTCCCCCTTCCCCACCACCTTTGACCACGAAGCGCAGCCTTTTGAACCCACCCCATTTCCCCTATTTATTTACTCATGAGTTATGGGTGAGCCGTATTGAAATCGAAAACTCGTGCACTATACTAACGCTATTTCATATTCGAGTTTGAAATCTTTACATTTTCTCGTTAAAAAACGGGGTCTCGATTTTGTTTTTAGATCCATTATTCATGGATTTAGATCATCATCTGCTGCGGCTAGGGTTTCAATCAATTGCCTTCTCTAAAATATCGTTCTGGGGTGGTCTCATAACATGGCCAAGGTCCAGGTCGACCATTCATTGTTAAGAGTGTTTTACTTCTCCAGTTTCTACATTCTGTCAGATCTCTTCGATAATGGGTTGAATCGGCTGTAAGCGATTCGAGGTTGATGTTGTCTACACCTGGTGTCTTGTCGAGCTTCACTGAACGAATAATATCGGCTATCTCTGTTTAATCAGTGCAGGCTGTACTAACATATCGTCATCAGAAATGCACAGGACCTTTTGCATCACTTTTGAAAATTTTATATGAGGGATAAAAATATAAATATACATAAATTTGTTATTTGTGATTCTAGAATGATAAAACATTTTGATCATGTTTATATCGATGCAGTGTACCATTTGCAATTAAAAAGCTGTTTTGAAATTTTTAAGTTAGGTTCTTTTGCCTTTCTGAAGACGATATGTCAGTTCTTATTTAATGGGAAGTGCAATTGCATCGCCAGACAGTTGCAGGTTACGGAATTGACAGTATATCGGCATAGTAGTTGGACCATATTTCTTTCGGACGAGGTATTTCTCAACCGTGGTGATAACTTATATTTAAGTATTCACAAAAAGTGGTTATAATGGAATACATTGGGTGCCATGGGCACCGGCGTCAACAATGTCATAGGGTTTTCATTTTATGGGACTAAACTACAGACGATGACGTCTTCATTTTTTTCCAGCCAGACCTCGCCTGGTAAAGTACAATCCAGCCCAAAAATTAATTTTTGAACTAAAAATTGCAAGCCGTTTATTTAGGCCCTCAATTGAATAAGTCTAAATTTGTATGCTACCCCTTATAATGTACATACAATTGACTTTTAACAGATACTCTATTGTCTTTTATTATAAATATTACCATATTCAGGATTAGATGTTATATATTACCATGATTCGAGTTACTCTAGGTGTACCATAGTCAGTAACCGAAGTACATTCATTCTATATGAGTATATTTGGCTGACCGTTGCCCAGTCAACAGAACATAGGTTTTAAACAAGACTTCTTCTATAACACACATTTTTTTTTTATTTATTTATGCTATATAATCTAAAGTAGTAGTCCTACATTCTTGAAGTCTATCACAGGTTTCATTTTAAAATTACTTCTCCGGGTCTTTGCGTGGTATTATTTCGTATTCCTTGTACTTGGGAAAAGTTCCTATAGTTTCTTTTTCCGGAGCTATCAATTGGCCGGCTGAATCCTTTTTGGCATATTTCACATCCAGCTCTGCAGCATTTTTCTTTTTCATATCCATTATTTGCAAATTTCTCACCAATTCTTCTTTGGTTGGAGGTTCCTCTCGGCGACCACGTAGCCATGCCTCCCATTCGGCGGTTAATTCCTGATCAAATGCCTCTTTATCCGTTGGTTCGAACCATCTGGATGGCTTACGTTTGCCAATCGAGGGGTTTGCTGGTATCTCATAGTACTTATTGCCAAAGTAGTCCTCTCCAATATAGTTACCACGTATCTGTCGTGGCCTGAATGATTTAAAGAAATTTTGAAAGATGATCTTTATGAGGTCACGGCTCGGTGGTTTTGCCATATTGTCCTGTAGCAATTTACTGTAGAATTCTTTACTTGTGCCTTAACAATAAATAAAATTTCCTACAATGCACGTCCGAAAGGCAAGAATACTACAGAGGGTTATGTTTTTGTTATGACATATAATCAGCTGTTAGTTATAATTTCTATTGGGTTGCCAGACTGTTATTGGCAAAAGTGCAGAATGTGGGGAGAACCCAAAATAAAAAAATAAAAGACAACAATTTTTGACAAAATAAGCTTTGGCCACAAAAACCGAAAATAGAATAAAATTAAAGAAATCGCAACAAAAACGAAAATACAAAAAAAATAAAGAAATCGAATAAGCCACAAAAAACAAAAATAGAATAAAATCAAAGAAATCGAAAAACCAATAATTGTTTCATCGCGGGGGTCAATGGTTCCCGAGAGTTCCAATATTGCATATCAAAATCGATATTTTTTTTCAAAAAAGGTAAAGAAACAAATCTAATATATAAAAAAATATTTTTTAAACTTTTAATAGTTATCGAATAATGAAATTGAAAAAATTGCATGATTTAAAGTACAAAAACGATTTTTAAACTGTTTGTAAACAACTATTCATTTATTCAACGAGTTTTATAGAATGTATCAACGTTTTATCGATAACGGTATTAGTTATCAAGCTATTGACAGATAAAATAAAAAATTCTAAAATATAATTTATTATTTTTGTAGATAGGTTTTAAATTAAACTAAAATATTAGCTTTATAAGTTATCTATTTTAATAATTTTCAATTACTGTTATTTTTTGCCAACAGGGTTCAAAAAAGGGTCGCAAAAAGCTATAATAGTGTCAAAATAATTCGAAAACATGAAATAATATTTTTTCAATAAATCCGATGATTATCGTTGGTAAAAAATTTTAATTTTTTTTAACGTTTATTATAAAAAAAGTCAATTTGTTTTCGAGATAAAATAAAAAATTTCAAAATTTTAATTTTAAATTTAATGAAAAGATTCTTAAGAAGATAAAAATATTTAATATTAGTTATTCAATTATTGAAAAATATATATTTAAAAAATACCCTAATTTGATGTCGATTTATTTAACGCTTTTTATAAAGTCTTCGAAAAATAAAAACTATAATGCAATCGAAACTTGAAAAAATCATATTCTGTCAAAAAAAAATATTCCATCGTAATCGTTCGGTAAATCGATACCTTATACATATAAATTTGTTTTCCTCTGATTTTTATTATTACGATAAAGCGTGTTATCGTTACTTATTTTAAATTAATAAAAATTTTGAACATTAGTATATAATGCGTTAAAAATATTTTTTTAAATATTTAGATTTTTATCGTTAGGTAACTATAAAATAACGATATAAAAAATACTTACACTTACTTTAAAAAGCCGTAAACAAAATCGATATATTTTTATAATAATATTTCATATTTCAAAAATTTTATTAATCAAATATTGCCCAGTGAAGGACTACTTATTGATAGATGTACAATTCAAATAATTTCAATATACTTAAATCTAAGAATTAAACCCTAACACACACTTTTTCAGACAATGATTTGACAAATTTTGGTAACACATTTAGTAAAGATAAGATTATCAGTGAATATAATTGTAAAGCGTTATTGCAAAGTTATTGGTCTGCTCTAGCGAAATAATTAAGCAATTTTAATTTGAAATTAGCAGGAGTGGCAGAAAAATCTTTTAAATTTTGCGGCAGATTATTCCACATTCTTGATACACGAATAATATACGAATAATATATTTTGGGGTCCTTGTTTTGGATTCTATGGGTCACATAAGTTCGTCCTAAGGCTAATTTTTCGATCTTTCTCGTGCTTGATTTTTTCCGCAATTTCCGTTTTTTTTTTTAAATTTGTTTAACTTACAAAAAACTGTGCTATTATCAAATTTGTGATTACACAATAAATGTTTTTGTTTCCCTCGGTTACTTTTATAACGCCTACAGCACTATACTCTTAAGTATCCGGTATTTGTTCTCTCTTTTGCACACGTTGTACTCATTGAAGCAACACTGGGTTGGTTTCTTTTTTCATCGTTTCTTTTTTATTAGCAGCCGCTGCGGCAGCAGAAGAAAAAATCACGAAGCCAGTTTTTTCTTCTTCAATTTATTACTCTACTACTACTCCTCAACTTTTCTCATACAATTAGTTTAAAAACGCATTCAACGTTTCAAGATTTGTGGCTAAGCTAAAAAAAAACATAATAAAAACTCGTGCGAAATTGTGAAAATACGCGAAAAACTCAATTGTAATTGAAGAGGAAAGATAGTGCGAAGATGGATGTGAGTGAAGAAGAAAGGTCAGTATCGTAAGTGGCGATACGGCGATTTTTCGACAATTTACACAACACGCGTACGGTGTGTGCTGCTGTGCTTGAGGTGGATGGATCACAGTGATGAGAGCTTAGAAACTAAACTAAAATTAACACAAACTACCGTAAAACACTTCCCCCGCGAATACTACAACAACAACAAATACACAAGCATCAAATAAATTTACTGCTTTTGTTTGTCGGTTATTATACTACGTGAGTGCAAAGTGAGTCCGGGTATTAACACTCGGCGAGAAAAAAAAATAAGAAAAAAGAATCAAAACCAACAAAAAAAAAAAAAGAAGAATTACACATTTAAGCAGAATATACAAAAAAAAATTGTGATTTCTTTCATTGTCGAAAGAGCAACAGAGGCGTAGCGGCGGAACAAGAAGAAGAGTTATAGGAAAAGGCAGAGAATGAAGAAGAAGGTGGCAGTAGTAGCAGGCAAGTGATCGGTTCGGAGCATATCGACGAAGTGTGTATGAAAAAGCTTAAAAAGACACAAGAAGAAACAAAGGGGGGTACAACAACGACGACGACAACGTCGTTTTCGTCCATTCGTTTGTTCACAATCAGAAAGCAAAGGGAAGCAAGAGAAGAGAACACCACACACAAGATTTGTCAAAAGCACACAAACACACAACACACACAAGCTGTGGAAGAAACAGAATCAGAGGAGGAAGCAAGTGAGAAGACGAGAAGAAGTAGAAAAGCAACCAACACCAACAGGAAATTTTGTAGAAAAATTCAACATAATTTTCCTGTGTAACATTCTACCACAATACTTTGCAAACAGAAAATAGTAAGTTTAACTCATCGCCATAGCATCGTTTGTCCTTTTCATCTAAATTCTCGCGTCTATTATCATTTACAGTGTACACTTCACCCTTCCACTACTCCACAATGAGACCACAGCCTCCCGGTGGTGGTGGTGGGGGAGGACCAACCATGGATGCAAACGCCGATGAACTGCGTAACGTGGAATGGTATTGGGGCAAAATGTCTCGTGAGGATGTCAAGAATATTCTTGCTGGCCAGCCGGACGGCAGTTTTTTGGTGCGTGATGCCCTGTCCAAGGAGGGCGAGTACACGTTAACCCTCATCAAGGATGGTACAGAGAAGTTGATTAAGATTTGCCATCTGAATGACAAGTATGGCTTTGTCGATTGCAAATTCGAATCAGTGGTGGAATTGATCAATTACTACAAAGTCAATTCTCTGAAATTGTACAACAAAACGTTGGACATAACACTCAGTAATCCCATTATAAGACCCATTGAAGATGAAGAACTTCAGCCGAATGGTGACCTGCGTATTTTGGCCGAGCAATTCTTGGCACTACACCACCGTCTCAACAAGCAACAGCTGAGTTTGGATCAAAAGCTTAAGGTGTTCAAGTCCATTGAAACAGAGCTAAATGAAAAGAAACTGCATCAAGAGGTTTTTCTGCGGGCTGAGAAGATGTTTCAGTCACAAATAAAACTACTGGAGACATTCATCAACTCCCAGCCGCAGGCCGGTTCGGGGTCAAATATGTATTCCAATGCCGCCAATACGTCATCGTCACCATCGGCGACGATACCCACGAATACCCGCCAACAGGAACAAGAACAACTGCAACAAAATGCGGCCTTAATGAAGGCACGTCTCAGTGATCTCTGCAGTGAAATGAATAAACTCAATCGTCA
The DNA here is from genome assembly GCA_964034835.1 of Muscina levida. Taxonomy (NCBI): domain Eukaryota; kingdom Metazoa; phylum Arthropoda; class Insecta; order Diptera; family Muscidae; genus Muscina; species Muscina levida. The sequence continues at coordinate 115,275,458 of OZ035881.1, read as the reverse complement.
TGTTGAGTCCAAAAAAGAGGAATACAAAGCCTTGGAGCGACAGATTAATGCAGCGAAACCAGAACTACAAACCATAAATACGCGAAAAGAGAAATTTATAGAGTGAGTACTTTATTGCATTGCAACGACTTAAGATAACAATTGCGCCTACCCCCCGCAAAAGAAAATAATAACTAATACACGCACTAATAATACATTGTGGTGCTAGTGTTGTAGACTGAAACCTATGCCAACAACAAATCAATTTTATCTCGTTGTGGTCGAGAAAGAGGTGTACTGATGATGTTTTCAATTCAATTATGGGGGTAGGTTAGGGACCACTAATTATTTAACGTATGTAGATGGCTCTATGCCTAGGAACCAATTCCAATGCCTCACACGTTTATTTCTTGTCATATGTAGTATATAGAATATATAGGATGTACACCACACACATAATGCAGTGACTAATACGTATTAATTTATTGTAATGGAAACAACCGTTTTAGTTTTCGCAAAGTCGGCAGAAATTTGTAGAAGCTTTCCTCTATTGCAATGTAATGTGTACGGTATGTTAAGAGCAATTTATATGAATAGAGTGTATTTAGGATATGCCTAGAAGTTTGTCAGTGTTGTGTTAATTTGCTAATTGGTTATCTTTGTTTGTCCTCTGATATCTATCAAACGTGGAGCAAGCAGCATGGATGTAGAAACACATGTATGTATATGTTTTGCTAAAAAAGCTGTTTAAACTGCTCGCGAGCGTATAAAAGTGTGGCATTCTGTTTATATAAACTTAGAATGTATTATAAGACAAAAGATTTGTAGGGATTTGTATTGTAAACACTGAGATCAAGGAGGGACAAACTAACTAATGACGTTATTTGGACTTTTTTTTATTAGATTTAATTAACTGTCAGTATGATATAATGAAAATCTTTCATTCTTCATTTAAATTATTTAATAAAATATAAAAATATATACATATATATGTACATATCTCACTGTAATATATGATTTTTAATGTTCAAAGGTTAAAGCTTGTTAAAACATTGTGGCTTTCTTATATTTAGGCAGATTTATCTAAAATTAACAAGATGAGACGGTCATAAATAGTAAAATATATCTTTCACTCAAATATACTATGCAACTTCAACCGAGTGTGTTTGAGTGTTTGTTAAATTGCAGTTACGTTGGAAGTACTGGCGATTGCCTTCTTGATAGTTTGATACAAAACTTTCCATTTATATTTTGTTTTCACCATACTATCTATCGCAAAATGTAGCTTTTATCGCCCCCTATGCAGTATTTATTGAACAAGGTAATAATCCTCTTATCAGTTAAAATTCCCCCTGACTGCAATATTGCAGTTACAATTAAAGGGGTGCGAGCCTATGGTGTTGTTTTTTCTATTAATTAATTTTCCTTGGCCCTTTAATTTTTAAAGAACACTAATTTGGTTAAATATTTTTAAAATTATTTTACGCTTTAATAACGACAATTTTTTCTAATGTAAAGATTTTTCCATGCCGTTTAAAGTTGTGGCTAAATCTCATTCATTCACATTTCTATTGTTTTCTCTATTGCAATGTTGTTATTATTTTATAAATAAAAACTATGTCTAAAATAAAGAAAATCCAACGAAAAATACGATTTGTTTGTGCACTTCTTACCAGTACATTGTGTATAAAACAAAAAATTCTCTAAAGATATTGCTTCTATTTCTGAAAAGAAAAACGAAAGAAATCGGACCGAGATTTACAATGCTCAAATAGATGATTTTTAGGAAAATTACAAATTACTTGATATGCTTTATTTTTATATTTGTGTTTGCCCTACCTCACTACTAAATGTGGCAAATGACAACTGCAGCTGTAGATTTCATTTGAATACATTAAACCTATTATGATAGAATTGGCAATGAAACGAATATGAAACGGATAAAGTCTAAAACAAAAAAGGAAGAAACTCACAAACTAGATACTTATGATACTTATGAAGTGTCTGACATCAATTTCTTTTGGCAAAATAATGCTCACATCTAGCTTTTTTAAACGATATTCCCTTAAGAAATTGATTTGTATATACTTGATATTCATTTTTCAATGCGCAAAAGAGGTCGGTCATATTACAATCACTGTTTAATGCCAATTACCTCTTACTTCTATGGGAGCCAGATAAATAATCTGTGCCGTTGATTAGATTGTCTTTAACCGACCAAACATCCCAATAAGAAAGAACACTAGTTCACATTCCACACAAAAAACTGTCTCATTGGGGATATTTATCTATTTTAAACAAGTATAGAAACAGTTCAGAAATTCTAGTTGGACGGTAGTTGATTGTCTCTTTTAAACTAGTGTGAAACCAAAATATGTTGATAAATCGAGTACAAAACTTTCTTATTAGAAATATTTTCCATACAGTTTCTTATTCAAAGATTTATATATCGACGTCGGTAAGATTTTTCAAAAGAGATGCATAATACGAAACTATAAATGCAATAATTTACATATTTACCTTCTTCATCTAAAAAATAAGGACAATTTATCATTTGCTTTCGTTGAACTTTTGAAACTATTTAAGTCTCTTGTAAATTGGTTCCAAATTCAATAACTCATTTTGGTGATAGTTAAGAATTCCAATCCAATCCCCAACCACGGATTGATCGCAAAATTTATAATCAATTCAAACTATTTTTCGAGTTCTTATCTTGGATGCTTTCACAAAAACTTAGAATGTCCGAACGAAGCAAATGGATATCAAGTTTCAAGTTTCAAAGATAATATTTGTATTAGTAGATAATATTCTGCATAATTAGAAGGAGGGGGAGACAGTTCTGTGTTGCAAAAAACTAAAAATGCTGCTTTCCATTAAGACCAGAATCTAGCACCTATTCTCAAATTTGTGACACCCCTCATGTATGAACGACACTTAAACAGCAATTTAAAATAAGTGTCTCTATTTTATAAACTATCACGACAAATATGCGTGCCATTCGATCGAGAATAGGCCTATAAGACTAGAAAAATTTAGTTGAACTTTATTGTCACAGCTTCAAAGGCTGTGTTATTGTACTGAGTATGTAAATACGAAAAAAAAAACAATTAAATCGTTAGAAGAAATACTTTTAGAACTCGTGTGGATTATATAAAGGGAAAGTAAATTTGCGAAATAAACATTTCCGTGGCATAATAATGCCACATTTGTTTGTATTATTTTAATAACAAAAGAAGCCAACAATTGTTAGCAAAAAAAAAAACGTTTTGGCCTATAAATTTCAACAGTCGCCACTTTGGTTAACGTTTTAAAATGTAGATTTTTAAAAATAATGATAACAGTTGAGAAGTCTCTTAAATATTTAAAACTATTTCCAGGAGATATTCGTGCTTGTGCTACTAAGCATTAAATAAAGTCAATTATATTCAACACAATTATAATTTGTAATAATTATTAGTCGTCTGAAACTATTTTGTTATATTTTATTTTATTTTATTTTATTTTATTTTATTTTATTTTATTTTATTTTATTTTATTTTATTTTATTTTATTTTATTTTATTTTATTTTATTTTATTTTATTTTATTTTATTTTATTTTATTTTATTTTATTTTATTTTATTTTATTTTATTTTATTTTATTTTATTTTATTTTATTTTATTTTATTTTATTTTATTTTATTTTATTTTATTTTATTTTATTTTATTTTATTTTATTTTATTTTATTTTATTTTATTTTATTTTATTTTATTTTATTTTATTTTATTTTATTTTATTTTATTTTATTTTATTTTATTTTATTTTATTTTATTTTATTTTATTTTATTTTATTTTATTTTATTTTATTTTATTTTATTTTATTTTATTTTATTTTATTTCATTTCATTTTATTTTATTTTATTTTATTTTATTTTATTTTATTTTGGTTGGTGTGCGGGCATCTCCATCTTTGAGGAGAACACTTAGGTCCTTATGGACCCATTGTGACACCCGTTGGGCATTTACGCCATCCCTTCAACCTATGCTATCAGCGAGTGTGCTGCCTGATTGCATTGCCAGTTGTCGATTGGGTATCCGGAGTTTCGATTCAATCCGTCCAGTTAATAATTTTACAAAAGTTGTTGATCCTTCCGATATCCAACGATGCAAGTTCCTCTACACCATTTAAGAAGAGTTTCCCCAGGGTTTCCAGTCTCCTTCTGTATAGCGCTGGGCTTTATTTTATTTTATTTTATATTAAATCTCATATGATTGTTTGTTTGATAGGAATTCAGTCGAGATAACTTGAGATTACTTTTACTTTCATTACATCTAAAAAGTCTACAGATTGCCACTTGCCAACTGTGTTTTTAACTATTTCGATATGATATTCTTTGTACTAGATATTTTATTTTAAATGTAAATGATAAACTTAAAACATTTGCCAAAAAAAACATTTGCTATTAATTAGTTCCAGGAACATGTTGTGAGCACAATTTATAACAAATTGGCGACATCATAATTTTCGTCTACTATGTACGATACTATATTCCAATACATATTTCTATTCTGCGCAATTTCTGCATTGACATTATACATTCTATATTTTTTATGTGTTTTAGTGTAGAAATTTTGTATTGTTCTCGAGTTTTCTTTCATTTCATTACAACCGGCGAATGAATGAGATCTTCAAATTACAAATTTGTCAGGCGATCAAAAGTTTCAGTGAAAAAATATACATACGTAGTATATAATTTTTTTGTTTCTTCTCAAGTTAATATCATCGTCATTTATCGTGTACGTGCTTTTTGCCGAATTTCGATATTTATGGTTTTTTTGTTGTATATTTTTGTATTTTCGCACTTATATCCCTATATCATCAGATATAGAGTATTGTGTTTAGTGCTATGGTTACTACAATATGATTCATTCACAGTCGCGTAAAATAGTCGCGAAACGGCTTTATGTTGGAATGGAGCAGTTGCATGCATAATGTTCTTTTGTGTATTATAGGTTTATACATATTAAGTTTTTTTGGTGTATTTGGTACATTGCAACATGATAATGATCCCATTTCTTTATATGAATGAGATACGTATTAGACAATTATTTTTCACTTCTTCAGATGAAAAGTTTAAATTAATTTATTGCAGAAATTAATACGATTTCGGTTAAGGTTAAGGGGGTAGCTGCAACGAAAATGATTACAACAAATGCAATTAGAATATTCAACTAGCAATACGAAGTTGTAAGTTTCGATCAATGGGTAAAATTTGTATTCTCTGCAGAGCATCATGATACCTATTCTTTATGAGATATTAGACAATTATTTTAAACGATTTCAGCTGAAAACTTCGAATCTGCTTTTAAGGATTAATACGTTTTCGCTAAAGGGTTAAGGGATAGATTTGTTTAAGGGAAATGCCCAGAACAAATTCTATTGAATTGTAAATATAGTGATGTCAGATGCATTGACATATAAAAATAGAGCGCGCTCTAATTGAAATACATATTTGTTGTACAAATAGTTTTATACAAGCAGTGTTTGAAAGGGATGACACGACATGTATACATTTTACAGTGCGAAAAGTGACTTGACACATGTAACATACACATCGTGTAAATGCACCTTAAGAAAAGCACACGTTATACTTCGCTGAATAATGCCATGCCACTGAATAACCCCTCCGCCCAACCCAGCGTAGGTGCTCGACCCAGCCAAGATGTATCCACTATAAGGTGGTGGCATCATTACAACAACAGCACAACAACTGCAACAAATTCATGTTTTCGAGTCATAATCTGTTAAAATTTCGGCAGCAAATATATGCATTTGACAGCTTATGACACACAATTAAAAAAAATATATGGTCAAATCAGCTGACATGTTAACACCACCTTATAATTGATACATCTTGGACCCATCATATTGTTTCAAATGTAAACAGAGTTTTGGCCATCATGTATTTGACTTTGTAAAAAAAGAAACAAAAACATAACATGGGCTACACAGTTGCCACAAAAAAACACATTTGATTTATATTAGTTCTATTGTTCTGAGTGTTATAGTTAATATTCGAGATATTCAAATGTATCAAAGCATAATGCTAAGTACAGGTTGACCTCGCATAACACGTGCTTCTTATAAAACGGCCTCTTTCTACTAACACGGTTTACTTTTTCAGACAATTTTTCATCTAACACGCTAAATGGCCTCGTTCTAATACGGTTCAGGAAAAAATAACAAATTTATGAAAAAACATTCAAATATTAACTGACATGTGTAAGTTCTAAATGGAAATTTGAACTAGATTGCCATCTACTGCTTTTGTATTTTGGTAAATTTCGAATTCTTTTAGTTATTTTATTTTTTTCTTGTAATTTTTTTAATTTATAAGAAGTTTAGTTAAGTTTGTTGAATGAAAATAAGTTGTCGTTTATTTGTTTAATTATATCTACAATTGCATTAAAAAAAACAGTTTTTGTTGTATTTTTGAGATCTAGTAACGTAACCTTCCTTTTTGTACTGGTTGTTGTTGTTGTTGTTGTAACAGCTGGTGGTAGCTGGGGTGATAATTCTTTATACCGTTTTTCTATTTATCGGCACTCGATCGGGCGTATAATCCGATTATCATACGATTATTGTTGGCAACTCTGTTCGTTCCTTTGTAGATAACAAGGTTTGTGTCAAGGATTGTTAGGTGTTGTTGTTGTGAGTTTTTACGCCAAATTCCACCAAAGATGGCGCCAGCTGGCTTGTTGATTTATATGAGATGTTGATAAATCATTTTCCTTGATCCTTGCGCAATCTGGATTTTTGTAGTGGAAGCATCTAGGATGAGTTTTGTTGGCTGGAGAACTCGAAAGTATTTGAAAAAGTAATTTTTCATCGATGTTGATTTTGGCCAGTGCCCCGGCCGGTAATCGAACCCGGCACCTTCGGATTGCTAGTCTACGTCGCTTCCACTGAGCTTTCGAAGGCCACTGGTACTGGTTTCTTTTATCGCTTAACAAGGTTTCACTTAACAGTATAACTAACGGAACGTAAACACCGTGTTAAGCGAGGTCTACCTGTAGTAGTCGTTTATGTTCCTTATTTAAAGATTTTATAAAATTGGATCCGAATAGATTTTATTTATTGGTTCATCTAAAATATGATCTGACAGATAAACTTTGATAAGATTAAATCAGCCGTCACATATTTGGGTATAACCTTGTAAAATAACTTACTGCAGTTAGCAATGCTTGCAAGACATTCGTAACCAAAATAACAAATTCACATTAATGCGAGGAGAAACAAAACGTGCATTGTTTATGTTGTGTATGAATGTTTTGAAGTCTGCCTTTTCTTATTTATCTTAAATAGAGTGATAACACTGTTCTACAAAAAAAATATTTTTAATTTATCTGGTTATCTGAATTGTGATTCTATGGTTATTAATATCATGGTTTCAAATATGTTTTCCGATTTTCTTCTTCAGACACAGGTTTTAGTAATTTGGATTTGAATTTTTGTTCTTTCTTTACGTTGCATTAAAATATATTTTGCATAAATGTAATGAAAACTTTATTTGATCCAACAGAATCTTTTCTAAATACAATAACCGATACTAGTAGAGCTTAAAACATGAAAAATAAGAAGAACAAATATGTATTTCCTATTAGTTAATAATGTTATTTGTTTTTTTTATGCTGAATATCCTTGCAGTCTCCTAAAATATTCCAGCAGCAGTAGCAGGCATCTACTTTCCTTCGTAACGCTTTTCTAAATTTAGAATATCTCTGTTGACCATTTCACCATAATAATCGCGAACGTCGCTGCAGCCTTCATGAAAGAAATGCAAATGAAAGTGCAAAAAATTCACTTTCAAGGACATGTTGCATCCCGAGTCTACGTAGAATATTAAAAAGAGAATAAGGTGATAATAAAATAGAGTAGGGCGATAATTGAAGCCGAACAGGCATGTTGCTGATGTTGCCACCTGTTTTTATTAAATTTTTCAGCAATAGCCTCCATACAAATTATTATGGAAAACAAAACTTATTTTCAAATAACCAAAAAATTATGCCCGAAAGCAAAATTTGATTTCGTATTTAAATTTTCCATGTCGAAAACCCTTAGAAAGACATAAATGCAACACAAGAAAAAAACCCTCGTCGAACAGTGTAATCAGTGCTGTCGTTTTTGTACGTTGGGTAGAAGCAAAATGTCGTACTTGCTTCGTGGTACAACAATAGAACTTCTGCTACAATAAAAGTACTTTTAGATACAATAAAAATTATTTTTGGCACAATTACAGTACCTTTTGGTACAAAAAAGGTACTCTTTGTTACAATAAATTTCACTTTTTAGTTCAATAAACTGCTTTTTTGTATAATATATGTATGTACTTTTCGTACTGTAAATTATACTTCTTAGTACAATAAATTGTACTTTTTGTACAATACATGTTCTTTTGGTACAAAATATGTACTTTGTTTGTGCAATAAAATATTTTTTAGTACATTAAATACATTTTAGTACATTAAAAGTACTATTTGGTACAATTAAACTACTTTTTGGTACAATAAATGTACTTTTTGGTAAAATAAAAGTACTTTTTGGTACAATAAATTGTACTTTTTAATATAATACGAATGCATGGTCATTTATGTGAAATAAGCAGTACTTTTTGGTACAATAAATTGTACTTTTAGGTATAATTAAAGTTCTTTTATGTAAAATAAAATTACTTTTTGGTACAATAAATTGTACGTTTTGGTATAATAAATTGTATTTTTGGTACAATGCTTGTAAATGTACTTTTGGGTGCAATGAATGTAATATTTGTTACAATAAAATGTTTGTTTGGTCAATTTTATACTTTTTGGTACAATTAATTACTTTTTGATGTAATAAAAGAACTTTGTGGTACAAACTAGGTATATTTCACAAAAGATCTGATTGTAACTAATGAGATGTCCTATATCTTATTATATATGATGTCATATCTAATTATATCTACATTTAGATCCAATAATATCTAGCATATTTTGTTAGCTAAAAATGGATCTAACAAGATATGGCATATTATGCCAGACGTAAACTTTTAGAATATACTTACTTACTTAGCTGGTACTTCTATGCAATCCCAGTGGATTATATACCGCACGTAGAAAAATATTATAAGCGCCTCGATCTTCTGCGCTTCTTCTCCAGTTAGTCACACCGAGTTCTGTTAGGTTCTCAGTAACCTGGTCTTTCCAACGGAGTTTTGGTCGCCCAATGGGACTTTGCCCAGAGGCTGAAAGTTACTGATTGTCACTCACTTGGGAGTGACCAGAATCGATTCCTTTGCGGCACTGTCCAAGCAGCTAACTACTTCCGGTCTTAGACCAAGTATTCCCTGGGCAATGACTTTAAAGCAACCGCTTAGAAGTTAGCTAGAGTTAGAAGGCGAAACGTTAAGTAACCTAATCGGCATGCTACCACCGATGCGTCTTAGGAAGTAGGTAACAGAAGTTACTGAAGCTCAACACAGGCTCTCCTAGTGGCTTTGGCAGCCCCAAGAAACTAGGATCGGGAGCGGTGGCCTAATAAGCCACTCTCCTTAAACAAAATTTATTATGAAAACACGGAGAACAAATAAAACATTTAGAATATGCACTGATATAATCTGATCAAATCAATTTATTAATATTTTTAAACATTTTCAGTATAAAATGCAATTAATGCCCAGAGTATATAAAAACATTGATTGGTATTTATTTAACGGTTTTTATTTTTGAAAAATAAATCCAATTAACAGAATTGGTCTAAGACAAAGATCTGATCATATTAGTTATAAATATATCACTTGTGACAAATTTTGGCTTACAACAGATCTGGCTAGGTCTAATGCTATCTGCTGCCATCACATTAAATAATATAAGGATCAAAGAACTGATATAATCTGATCCATATTAGATATAAATATTAGTTAGTTAAATAGAACCTGTTGGATGTGCATTTTAAATAAGGACGAGTATTTATAATTAAGTGTGTTCTTAAAAGAATAGAATAAAAAGTAGGCAGTATACAAAATCATTGTTTTTATTAAAACAAAAAGTTTTGTATTCTCCACACTTCAACAACAGTCAATATTATATTTATAGTGCTCTTTTGAAATAACTTTATCTTTACAACACCCTCTCCCCCAATCTATTAATTAGTGTCATGTTAACGTCAGTCAATTTATTTATTTATCAATAATTATATTAATTATTGCAATATAAATGTGTAATTACACATAAGGGATAAATTGGCATTGCAATAAATGCATTGCGTTAAATCGTGATGGGTGGAAGTCAACGACTTAAAAAATCTTGCGTGTATCTCTGTGGTTGTTGTTGCCCCAACACAAAGACTACCACCACCAGACTGTCTGTCAGTCATTTTGCAATGAAGTGATAAAAATGACACATATTCACACACTTTTATCAGTTCATTATATTTTTTTTTTTAATTATTTTATAACAGATGTTTTATTGATCCTACACGCGTACGTATGTGTACATATACATACATGCGTACATACATATATAAATAGAGAGCTATGTGTGCCATTTGCTATAACAATCGATATCATTCATACAATACAAAAACAACAACCAAAAAACCACTACAAAACTAAACGAGTAATAAAACTATAGAATAATCACCTTGGAAATTTGCAGAGCAAATAGAATTTATAAATAGTAAACTTTTCGAGTATTTAAAGCTATTATTATTATTATATAAGAGAATTATATTTAGCAAGCAGCGGGGCGAGACATAAGAAAAACAACAGGGACATTAACAACAACTACAACACTCGATATCGACAAAATCAATCATTTTTATTTGGAGTAACTCTATATAAACTATAAGTAGAAAAATTTCCACTATTATATTAGTACTATTAAATGACAAAACAAGTATATAGTGAGCAAAAGTTTGTAGCTGCAGCAGCAGCTTCGTGTATTAGAACGATGAGAAAGCATATTGTTGTTGGACATCTCACATCTTCCATTGTAAGATGATGTTACCAAGTAAAATTGTTGCTATGCGGTCAGGGGAACAAATAGAGTAGAAAATTACAAAGTTCATTAATGGGGAAAATTTTAAAATTTAAGAAAATTGAGAAATTTTTTATTTTCTTTGTGCCTTTTATCTAAATAATGTTTACCGCGATATTTTTACTTGAAATGTATCAAAAATGAATTTTGTTGTACCAAAAAGGACATTTATTTAACCAATGCTTACAATTTATTGTACAATAAGTACTTTTATTGTATCATAATGTACAATAAGTTCTTTTATTGTATCAAAGTGAACACTAATTACTTTTATGTACCAAGGCATACAATTTATTGTAGCAATAAGGACTTTTATTGTACCATAAGTACTTTTATTGTTCTGAAGTACTTTTAATGAATCGATAATTACTTTGCTTGTACCAAAAACTACATTTATTATACCAAAAAGTAAAATTTATTGTACCAAAAAGTAAAATTGATTGTACCAAAAAGTACAATTTATTGTACCAATATGTACAATTTATTGTACATAAAAGTTTTTTTTATTGTTCAAAAAAGTACATGTATTGTGTCAAAAATTGAAATTTTTGTACCAGTAATTGCTTTTATTGTATCAAAAAGTACTTTTATGTACCAAAATGTACAATTTATTGCACCAAAAAGTGCTTTTATTGTACCAAAATGTGCTTTTAGTGCACCAAAATATGAAATTTGTTGTAGGAAAATGTAATTTTATTGTACTAAAAAGTAAAATTTACTGTACAAAAAAATACAATTTATTGTGTCTCAATGTACAATAAGCACTTTTATTGTACCAACAAGTACTTTTATTGTACTAATAAGTACTTTTATTGAATCGATAATTACTTTTATTGTACCAAAAACTACATTTATTATACCAAAAAGTACATACTTAGTTGTTTCAAAAAGTACTTTTATTGTACCAAAAAATACAATTTATTGTACACAAACTTTTTTATTGTTCAAAAAAGTACATGTATTGTGCCAAAAATTGCAATTTATTGTAACAATAATTACTTTTATTCTATCTAAAAGTACTTTTACCAAAATGTACAGTTTAATGTGCCAAAAAGTACAATTTATTGTACACAAAAGATTTTTTATTGTTCACAAAAGTACATGTATTGTTCCATATATTGCAAATTATTGTACCAATTATTTCTTTTATTGTATCAATAAGTACTTTTACCAAAATGTACAATTTATTGTATCGAAAATTGTTTTTGTTGTACCAAAAAGGTCTTTTATTGCACAAAAAGTCAAATTAATTTTTAGCAAAAAATACTTTTGTTGTACCAAAAAGTACAATTTACTGTACAAAATAGTATAATTTATTGTAATAAGTACTATTTTTATTGTACCAATAAGTACAATTTATTGTACAGAAAATTACAACCTATTGTACCAAAAAGATTTAAAAATTGTATCAGAAACTATTTTTATAGTACCAAAAAGTACAATTAAAAAAAAATACATTAGAAAATTTTCAAACAACTTTAATTTTACCAACCCTAATTTCATTTTCAACAAAATTTGCGCGTGTATAAATTACTTTTGCAATGAATACCAAAACAATTCTAATAATTACAAATTGTTAATGAGTTTATAATCAACATTGCCTAGTGGCTTACTGAACTTGTATAATTAAATATTCATTACAGTTGACGGGTAAAAATAAAATAGCCATCAATAAGTGAATACCCTGAGAATACTCTAAAATGCTCAATATGTAGCATTATATGTTTGCACAGAAGCCAGTAGTCCATTTGTTCTCTACTATACATATGTACATACATACCACATACTGTGGAATAATTTATTATCCCGATAATTGCATTTTGTCATATAAACTACGAATATATCAGCAGCAGATTGTCACATTAAGAATATGTGTGACATCACAGTGCAGCAACCGAAGCGAAACGAAAAAAACGAATTAATCTAAGCTAAATTGTTTAGTACTCGTAAGCGCAATGAGATTACACTTTTCGTTTTGAATATCCCACACACAAACACTCACACACAGAGAAATAAAATGTTTTATATAATTAATTAAAGTAGTGAATTAATCAAACATTTGTTGAAACATTTGCTGTCTAGGGCAATTATATAAAATGAAAGAGCCTTTTGAATCGTAATAAACATTTTTGGCGAGAAAGCTAAATGATCCTGTTCTGTATGAGAACAGTGGCAGCAGTGTACAAAATACAAAGGCTTGTATTTCGACGCTACACGAATTAGTAAACTGATTCATCAGTAGTACATGATTAGTATGGTATTTAACAAATATAAGCATTGATAATAATAATACTAGAAGTTATTACATAATATTACGAATAAAAAGCACTTCTTTTATTAAATAAGAACATGAAAATGTTTAAGGTTTTTTAAGTTTGGCGGAAGACAAGTAATTACCGACCGTGTAATTAGAGACCTTATGGTCCATTGTGATTGTCTGATTACAAATGAAATTAAAAAATATAAAGTAAAATAAAATTAGTCAAAATCCATAAAAATTTCGATAGTTTTTGAAAAAGATACTTTAAAGGAAGCAGAGAAATGTTCCTATGAATTCCGGAGTATTACCCCGTTCAACTTTTAATAAATCAACTAGTGAGGTTAGGCATGACATACATGGATACTAGGGTGGTCGGAAATTAAATGTGAAAAAAAATTTGAGAATTTTGTCGTTGTCACACCCTAAAAATGGCAAGCGCTTGCAGATTTTAGGACAGCTAAACTTTGAGCACGATTTGAGTATGTTAACCCTTGCCGCTTTGGCCTTAAAGTTTTAAAGCTCCTACAGCCACCTTTAGGGGGCATGACTCAAGAACTACTAGTCCAATTTTAATAAAACAAAAATCCAAATTTTCGGAATTAGGCTGGTCATCTGCCTGTAAAGCGGTGTTTAGAAACACGGATCTGCTGACGGACTTGTCGATAACACTCCTGACAGACAAATCTTTCCGACAGATTCCTTGTGTCTTGTGTCATTAATACAATCAAAATACCACTTTCCAAGGAATTGCATCTTTTTTCTATGAAGAGTTATGCAATAGAGAAACAAATGATCAATAATTTAAATTTCCTCCTCATCGTCACATGGGGTCTACACCTGAGATAAGATATAAGATTTTTATATCAGCGAACGTCCAATTCAATCGCAGAGAGTATTATGTTGCGTGTAGACTCTCAAATAGTGTTAGCGTTTGTATTTTAATAAATGTCAAGGCACAGTTGTTACGACAATTCTCGTAACAACTATGTTATAATATGAGCTGTCAAAAATAGCACACACAATCATAACTATAAAAAGACGCCATCATTGAAAATGTAATTCTTTTGAAAAGTGTACAATTGTGAAATAATAATACAGCCAAAAAACCAATTAAACTATTATTCTGCATTTGTTTACAAAAAAATATTAAAAAACAAAAAGACAAACCACGCACACAATAAAAAATTCCAACGAACAACACAAGTTTACTGCACGAGAGTCAGTCAAATATGAAATGTTATAAGATTAACATAAACACGTTTTCCCCTTGTTTAAGATTTAGATGAACATGAAGAAATGTCTTCTCTCATTCTGTCGATGTTTTCTCAGATATTATGCCAAACATTATTTCAGGTGGAGACCCCGTGTTACACAGTTTAAAATAGTCCTCTGTGTTTTCTTCTAGGGACTCAACTGCTGCGAACGCTATTTCTCGGTTTCTCGGGTTGAGAGTGCCAGTTTGCATCTGTACACCAGTCTTAACTTTATAAGCTATGATTCCAAAGCGTTCAGAGCTGTTTTTCTCCAGGTTCGTTTCCATTAGTTTTTCTTCAGAATTTAAAAATCAACTACGTTGTGTTGGCTGAATTGAGATGATCGCTAAAGACACCTGATTCTGTCCCGATGTCCATTTTTATGTTCAAATAATGTAAATAATTCGGTACTTTTATGTACAATTTGGTATACATTTGCCGCTGTATGCCTTTTTGCTAAATAGTACTATTTGGTGTTTTAGAACATTTTTAAACTCCATACTTTTTGCGACATGTGTACTTTTTGGTACTAAAATAAATTCGTATACTCTATACTCTATAGTACTTTTTTGTACTTAAGTTCTTTTCGATACTTATATTAGTATTCTTTTGTTCTTAAATACTTTTTTATACTTAGTACTTTTTGACGCTTATGTAATTTTGGGTACTTGGGTACTTTTTGAAACTGAAGTACTTTTTTTGACACTTAAGTATTTTTTGTTACTTTTCAAACTAAGTACTTATTTTGGTACTTTTTTTATACTGAAGTTTGGTTTGTCAGTTTAAATGCTCAAATACATAAAAAATTTAGTTTTTTATCCATATTCTACTAAACTCTATTAATAGTTATCACAAAATGTATTTTAACGAGGTCTACAAGGGTACTTTACTAACAAGTTTTTGTTACTAAAGCACACTTGGATTCTTAAGTAATTTTTGGTCCTTAAGTATTCTTTGGCACTGAAGCACTTTTTTCAATTTAAGTAAATATTTTACATCACAATTTACGTTAGTGTATCAAATGATACATCAAATTCGGCTAACGATCAGAAAAGTCTTTTTATTGTTTGATATTTTTGGTCAAATTCTGTGTGTCACGCCCTAGGATGACGCGTTTCGAACTCCATGACGAGTTAATCTTCAGACCCCTTTGTGACGAACTGATTCACAATGGTACTTCATCAGCTGTATATATATCTACAATTATGTCAAACATGTACATGCGAAGTAGATATCCGCCGAAAATGTCCAGCACCAATTATAGTTTGAATTTGAACGTTAATATTCAAATAGTAAATATTTTACTAGCACTTTTCGATATTTTAGTACTTTTTGTACTTTAGCTCTTGTTGGTACTAAACACTTAACACTAACACTTTTTTATACTAGTACTTTTGTAATTCAGTATACTATATTATTATAGAAATTTTTCAAACTTAGTCGTTTTTGATACATAAGTATTTTATGGTACTAAAGTATTTTTTGTAACTGTAATTGTAATTTTTGATACATACTTTTTGGCACTTTAGTATTTTTGTTACTAAGTACCTTTTAACATTTAGGGTATTTTTCTATTTTAGAACGTTTTCAATGTTAGTACTTTTTGGTACCTGAGTACTTTTTTTATAAATAAGTATGTACATTTTTATATTTAATGCTTAAGTCCCTTTTTTACTTAGTACTCTTTGGCACTAAGGTAGTTTTTGGTCTTTAGTACATTTTAATACCTATTTACTTATTGGAACTTAAGTACACTTTTGTTTATAAGTATTTTTTGAAACATAAATACTTTTTTATACTTTGTATTTTTTGGTTTAAAAGTATTTTCTGTTATTTAAGTACTTTTTAGGTATTTTCCGCTTTTGAAGTACTTTATGTTACGGTTCATTTTGGCATTTCAGTAACTTTCTGGTGCTTAAGTACTTTTTAGTTCTTATGAACTGTTTATTTATTATGCTTTTTTAGTTACATATAGTACTTTATGGTACTTAAGAACTTGTTGGTACTTGTGTACTTTTTGGGTCTTCTGTACTTTTTGTTACTTATTGTACATTGTGTGGTTTTCGTACTTTGTACTTTTTGGATTTTAGAGCTTTGTTGTGTAGTATTTTAATTCCAATTTTAATGGACGTCTTTATTATTCAAATTACAAATTCTGAATGAAAATTTTTAAACAAAAACTGACAATAATTATATAGGAAAACAAAAGCAAACTAAGAACTGTTTATAACTATTTTACAAGGTATACAAAAGTGTAAAAAGGGAACCTACAGTTGTACAAAAGTTAATTTTGGTACTTGGTACTTTTAAGTCAATGGTTTTTCGATACCTAATTACTTTTCTCTACGTATGTACGTTTTCTACTTAGGTTCTATTTGCGGCATTTTTAACTATGTACGTTTGTACGTTTCTTCCCTAGGTTCATATGGAATTCCTTTACCAAGTGATTTTCTTTTCACAGGAATCACAATGGTGCGCTTAGATTACAAGGTAAATTCATTAAAATATTCCTCTATTGGGAGCTTAGTTTACGAGATAAATACTTTTCACGGTTCCTCCATAGGTTCATATGGAATTCCTATATCTAGTGATTTCCCCCTTTATTTTTTATAGGGATATTAAATAAAGCTCCTTTTTCGATTGGACGTATAGTTTACGAGATAAATACATTTAATGATTTTCATATAGATTTGCACGATATCTCTATAGGTTCTTATAGAATTTCCATCCTCTACTATTTCGTAGCGATTACAAAGTAAGTTCCTTTTTGCTGTTGGGTTCTAAGTTAACATGATACATGAATTTGTAAATTTAATTTGCCCGAGAATTTTCTAAGCTCGGGTGAATTTTTGCTTGCTCTAATAAAAATTATTCATATAAAACTGAAAAAAAAACAAATGTAAAATTTTACATTTTGTGCAATTATTAACGAATTAATATTACTTTATTATGTTATCAAAATTGTAAATTATTATTGCCTAAAAATTCATAAAGGTTTCATAAAAATTAAATTTTAACAATCGGTGTAATAGAGAGTGAATTTATCTCTGCTTCAAAGTCATTACTGTTTAATACTTTAGAACGTGATATCTCGGAGAATAGTTGAATACATGTATCCATAACATTGCTATATAAAATTCTATATCGAATCGGTTATATGTTGGAATCTTTATTGGCTATGTTATTGCTACCTATGACAATGCTTTGTTGTACTATTTTTACGTTTGTAATACAAACAGTGCGAAAGTTGTGGGTTTAAACTTTCCCGGTTAAAACTTATATGTTCGACATTTTAAATTCGACATATTTATTATGTAATTCTTGTCTATACCAAAAAAAAAAATTAAATGTATTCTATGCTTTGGTCAGAAATTTTATTTTAAATATTGACTTCACTAAGTCTACTTTTTATTATATTCATCGCCCCCCTATTGATTTGTACTAAAGTCACGGTTTGCAAAACGGGACCATTCTCCTCGTCCAGCGTGATATCATTATCTGTTTCTATATTTAAAAAAAAAACGTTATCACTTTAACTAAATATTACTGAACACAGAGGCGACAATGCATGTGTTGTGACACGTTTATATAGCACATATATGTATACCTATGTAATGGATTTTATTTGCTATATACTGTATATAGAATAACGCTACAGGTTACTATACTGCTCTTACATTGCGAGCGATTGTTTAAATTTCATCGGACAAG
Organism: Muscina levida; assembly: GCA_964034835.1. NCBI lineage: Eukaryota > Metazoa > Arthropoda > Insecta > Diptera > Muscidae > Muscina > Muscina levida. The sequence goes on along the minus strand of OZ035881.1, from coordinate 115,257,200 downwards.
TCAGCCAGCCAGCCGACAGACGTACATATCTCTAGGAGTAAAGTTGAAATCATATACCACTCATTAGCACCACAGCAATTACTGACATTGCCGACGAGCTGTCTAGTCTGCTAGTACTACGGTTAACAAATTGTGAATTTCTTGTGAAAACTGTAAATAAATACCGTCATACGTTTATAATTATATATAATTTACAGATAGTAGATAGTACATCACATATCTACACAATCTATGTACGTACGTATGTATGTATGTGCGAATGTACTCAAATCTATAAATTCGCTTCTATTATCATTATTGCTATAATAATGTGTTTAATGTGTTAAATGAATGTGATTGAATTGAAATTTGCAGTAAGTGTTGTTGCTGCTGTTGTAAATCAATGTGTGATGTAGTATATTTGATAGTATTGAGTTGTGGTTCTACAAAGGTGTATAGAGTACTGGGTTTTGAATCAGTTCAGTGTATGATGATGAGTCACATTCAACAGTACTACATACCTTTTTATATACATACAGAGAAACGACGAGCATGTCATATTTCCTTCTTACCCTAGTATATGTGTGTGCAAATGTCCGAAATCACGTATCAATTCGATTTTGTATTTCACTATATTCGAATGCTACAGTTGGCGGCAAAGAAAATAATACGGTACAATCGACTATAAAATATATTAAAAAGAAGAAAAAGATTAAAGAAAAAAAGAAAAAAAAATTTTCGCACTTGAGAGAGTTTACTTCTCTATTTTTAGATTTAATCGTTTGCTAATGTTTAATTTTTTGAGAAGCATTTACCAAATATTTACTTTTAACTATTATCCCAAAAATACCTAAATTTTTAATTGTGAAGCTTACAAATAAATAAATTTAACAATAGTTTAAACAAAAATAATTGGTGTCAACCACCAGCCTAGAACCAGTTTAGTCTTAAACTATGCAGTTTGAAACCACTTTGTTTCCACTGTTGCTCAACCTTGATGCGAGTGGAACTACTTTTCTTCTATTTTAAATTTGGCCCTAAAGATATTTTTGTTACTCACTGTATGTTCGTTCAGTCATTCTATAATTTCTTTGTTGTATAACAAGTTCTGGTTTTAATTAATTGGTATGAAAAAAAGTGGAATAATATAAATATAAACAAAAAAGAAAATTTGCGATACAAAGCAATTTGTTGCTCTCTTTCCTGCCAAGACGGGCCCCCTTTTAATGCGACAACAACACAGACGATCATGCAGATGCATATATGTACAAATTTATATATCCCTTGATGTGTTATTGTATGCATGATGTTTGAATATAAATACATACAGTGAAACGTCTGTATTAAAAACATGGACATAACAATGTAAACTTTCATTTATTTGGTTTTGAAATATTTAATAGAATAAATTGATGAAAATATAATAAAAAAATAAAGTTAAAATTAAAAATTGAAACTTAAAATTTAAAAATGAATAATTTAATATAAAAAAATTAAAAAAAAGAATAATTTAAATTTAATTTTTAATACAAAGTTTTATTTAAATTTTAAAATTGAATTCAAAATTTTATTTAAATTTTATTAAAATTAAATTCAAAATTTTATTTAAATTTTAAAATTTAATTTAAATTTTATTTTAAATTTTAAAATTTATTTAAAACTAAAAATTAAGAAATAAAAATGAAAAATTAAAATTAAAAAGTGAAATTGATAATGAAAATTTTTAAATTTCTAATCTTTTAAAATTAAAATTTAAATTAATTTTAAAATTTTAAATTTTAAATTTTAAATTTTAAATTTTCCTGTTTTCCCTGTTTTCCCGTCACCGAATAACCGCCGTCGTCTAAGGACCATTTCTCTGTACAAAGGATAACAACCCCAGGCACCGCAGCACCTTACACCAGATACCATCAACGATACAAGGCCACCGACCAAGCATAATCCCCAGCCATCATTACCCGCCATTAAACATCTTAAGGATCTCAGACTGCACTTAGCTTAAGGATTTGGAGTGTTTTGTTCTATTTAAATTGTGTGGATTATAAAATAAGTAAATAAAAATATAAATCTTGCCCTAGTCAGGGAAAATCCACTCTTTTATTTCGTAAGGTTTTGAGGGTCCTTGCGAAGACCCTGGAGGCGGCTGAGCTACCTCAGCCTAAGATAAAACCCCCGTTATAAATTTTAAATTTTAAATTTTAAATTTTAAATTTTAAATTTTAAATTTTAAATTTTAAATTTTAAATTTTAAATTTTAAATTTTTAATATTTAATAATAATATCTAATTTGTAATTTTTTAATCTTCGAAAAATAATCCGAAAATCGGAAAATACAATATATTTGAAAAAATTCGCAATTAATAAAAATATTTCATATTTCGAATATTCAAAATAATAAAAAAAAAGAAATACAAAAATTTTCGAAAATACGAAACATTTATTCGAAAAACTCGAAGTATTGTGAAAACCACAAAACATTCGAAAAATGCGAAATATTTAAAAATTGACAACAAAATGCAAAATATACGACAAATACAAAATAATCTATTAGTATTAAAAGTTTGAAAATATAAGTCCAAAAATTGCAAAATATTCGAAAAATAATGAGTGTTTTCATCGTGGGACCGGCCGTGGCATAGTGGTTAGAACACGCGACTACCATGCGGGAGATCACAGGTTCAACACATGTCGACAGCAACTTCGCAGTATTAGTGTCGAGTTAATCGGCATGTCTAGTAAGTGTTTTTCAAACAGTGACGTTCGCATTCGCAGTCGATAAACAAGTAGATGCCGTTAGTTATGAATCTAAAAATAGAAAGCGTGTTAATTCACAACAACGCGAGAAGTTATCCTATACATCATTCATGGGGTGTAAAGGGAAATTAAGTTTAAGTTAAGTTTTCTTCGTTCGGTTTAAGATCTATTCTATTATTGCTAATAGAATTTGTTTTAGAAGAGTTGTGTGAAATGGATTATGTTGACAGCTGACAGGGTGGATAGCTATTTCGATGGTTGCCTAACCATCTTCATCAGCACCCTTTGCTGTGTCTTCTCCAAACACACCGATGCGAAAATGGTATCAACGAAGATCACATGTCAACATAATCCACACAAGCTCTTGTCTATGCTTTGTCCATCGGACAAAATTGCATAGAATTGTTTTTGGCAACAAATAAAATATAAAAAATAATTTAAAAAAAAACAGAATTCGAAATATTCCAAAAATAAAGAAATGTTTAAAAAAAAAAAAAACGAAATACTTAACAAATTTTAAATATTCCAATACGAAATATTCGAAAAAGAATTATTGAAATAAAATATTTTCCAATGTAATGAAATGTGAATCACTTCTTAGAAGAATTTCTCTAGTTTCATCAACAATCAAAATATTGCGAAATCTGAAATTAATCAATTCACAAAGTCTTCTCTCCTGAAAGTTTTTAAAATTTCTACCTTAATATCTTATAGCAAAATTTTACATGTCAAATTTTCATAATTTACCAGGAAGCTAATTCAAAATTTTGAAACCTCATATGGACATATCAGCTTTTTATATTGCAATTTAATATACTCCCACTTGTTTCAGATATAAAATACTTTTCCATGTTGTTCTACAAATCTTAAAAGGCATGTAAAGTAAAGACCCTTCTTTTTTTCTTTAAATGGACATATCAACTTTTACCGTAACGGCACAGATCTATTACTAATTATTAATTAGAGGCACTTATTTCTATTAAGGAAGTGAATTAATTTCTTATAACGCTTGCCTGCCATCTAGGCTAATACACACACATCTTAATAACAATATAATTATTTTCTCATAGTGGAATCTTTTTTCGCATATACTTTATAATAATTATAACAAAACAATTTATAACTTCTAATCATCTACTCACACACAACTTGTTTTAGCACTTCACCACTGCGAACTTTAAGGTTTCAGTTAAACTTTTCGAATGTGTTCCACAATATCGACGACTACACTTTCGCTACCACCACTTTAAGTAATTACACAAAGATTTGTATATAGTACATAGTCGTCGTCGAACATTTGTAGTAGATACATAGATAGATGACAATTATTTTCAGAAATAAAAGCGTGATTACTGAAAATGTTTGGACGACGAACTACAACAACAACAAAAAACAAACTTAATCGAATCGATCACACGATTTAGAGAATTACACCATATGTGCTGTGTTTAAAAATACTCCAACGTATAAATCATCATCGGTGCCGTTGTCGTTGTCGTATGGCCAAACATTTTCTTTTTTTTCGCTTACTTGCCTTTCTAAGATTTTTTTTTTGTTTGACGATGATGATGATGGGTTTTCATGCGAAGAAACTTATTACAGGCACCACCGCTACGACCGAGGCAAATGTTGTGCACCGGCTAGAGTACGTATGTACCCCCGTCGTATTGGGACTGAAAGCCGAAAAGAACCACTAACAATCTATAAATGGTGTAAGGGTCAGAATGAGACGAAACAGACTGAAAGGCTACTACATCCACAAAATAGTAGCAGTAGCAACTACAACAATAATAATAAAAACGACAAATTTCGAGTTGGTAACAAACGCTAGCTGGCTGACTGACAAACTGACCGGCTGGCTGACGTGACGTGACACAATAGAGCAGGGAGAAACCACGGGCGACGGGGACAACGACAACAGCTAAAACACAGCAAAATGACGACTAATGGTCTAGGTTGCAATTTTTCATTTCATTTAACTTATGGCGTCCTATGTATAGTATTGTTATTGCTATTGTAGTTGTTACCTAGTCTATTTTGCTATTGCTATTGCTTCTCATTCGATCGATCGCGCTTGTAGAGATAGAGTAAATAATGCATTAGTTGTTGTGTGTATATAGTTCCTATAGTCAAGTGAATGATCCCATGAGCGATTACAAACAGAGATACAAATATTTCGATAATCAGCCATAAAAACTCAAATTCAAACTGTCAATCGTGTTTGCATTGCAATTCTCCATTATATGATGATTATTTAATAAACAGTCATGCTTCGCTATAGTGTAAACGTCTATGTAATAAGGAAATTGCAAATAGTTCACCGCGCACAGTGGTCCAAATGACAAATTTTGCGCGAAAAAAAGTCATAACTTTTTTTCAAAAGTGTCCAGAAACATAAAAATGGTACGACCTCAAGCCTCAAAGTTGCAAACTTTTTTGATTTTTTCACAATTTTATAAGATTAATGAAATTTTTAGACAGTTTTTAGTACATTACCTTAATGTTTAATATATAATTCTGAAAGTGTATTCTATCATGATTAAGTTGTTATTCATGTTTTTCAAGGAACGCAATTTTTATATCCCATTCTTTGGCTGATAAGATATGCAACCCATGGTTTTTTTAAACATTTAAGATGATAACAACATAAAAATTGAAGCGAAAGTTGGTGAAATTCACATTTAGAAGTCCAACTCAAGTTACAATACTGATGAAATTTTCCAAATGGTTTAATAGATCAACTGCACATTAAGAATTTAAAGAATTTATACCTTTATTTTATAAATAAAATAAACTAATATTAAAGAAACTCCTTTCATTCCTTTTGTACAGCCTCTCCAAATCACACAAAATTATTGACTTATCTCTTAGGAAAAACAAAATAACAGTATTGGGCCGAACAAAAATTCAATCCTGCAGTGAGAATATTGTAAATATTAAAAAAAAATTTAAAATTTAAAATTTAAAAATTGAAGATTAAAAATAAAAAATTAAAAATAAAAATTAGATATTTTTATTTAATATTAAAAATTAATCATTTTAAAAATTTAAAATTAAATTTTCACTAAAATTTAAAATTTAAAAATTAAAAATTGTAGATTATAAATAAAAAATTACAAATTAGATATTATTATTAAATATTAAAAATTTAAAATTTAAAATTTAAAATTTAAAATTTAAAAATTAATTTAAATTTTAATTTTAAAAGATTAGAAATTTAAAAATTTTCAAAAAATTAGATATTATTATTTAATATTAAAAATTAATCATTTTAAAAATTTAAAATTAAATTTTCACTAAAATTTAAAATTTAAAAATTAAAAATTGTAGATTATAAATTTAAATTTTTAATATTTAATAATAATATCTAATTTGTAATTTTTTATTTATAATCTACAATTTTTAATTTTTAAATTTTAAATTTTAGTGAAAATTTAATTTTAAATTTTTAAAATGATTAATTTTTAATATTAAATAATAATATCTAATTTTTTGAAAATTTTTAAATTTCTAATCTTTTAAAATTAAAATTTAAATTAATTTTTAAATTTTAAATTTTAAATTTTTAATATTTAATAATAATATCTAATTTGTAATTTTTTATTTATAATCTACAATTTTTAATTTTTAAATTTTAAATTTTAGTGAAAATTTAATTTTAAATTTTTAAAATGATTAATTTTTAATATTAAATAAAAATATCTAATTTTTATTTTTAATTTTTTATTTTTAATCTTCAATTTTTAAATTTTAAATTTTAAATTTTTTTTTAATATTTACAATATTCTCACTGCAGGATTGAATTTTTGTTCGGCCCAATACTGTTTTGTTTTGTTTTTCCTAAGAGATAAGTCAATAATTTTGTGTGATTTGGAGAGGCTGTACAAAAGGAATGAAAGGAGTTTCTTTAATATTAGTTTATTTTATTTATAAAATAAAGGTATAAATTCTTTAAATTCTTAATGTGCAGTTGATCTATTAAACCATTTGGAAAATTTCATCAGTATTGTAACTTGAGTTGGACTTCTAAATGTGAATTTCACCAACTTTCGCTTCAATTTTTATGTTGTTATCATCTTAAATGTTTAAAAAAACCATGGGTTGCATATCTTATCAGCCAAAGAATGGGATATAAAAATTGCGTTCCTTGAAAAACATGAATAACAACTTAATCATGATAGAATACACTTTCAGAATTATATATTAAACATTAAGGTAATGTACTAAAAACTGTCTAAAAATTTCATTAATCTTATAAAATTGTGAAAAAATCAAAAAAGTTTGCAACTTTGAGGCTTGAGGTCGTACCATTTTTATGTTTCTGGACACTTTTGAAAAAAAGTTATGACTTTTTTTCGCGCAAAATTTGTCATTTGGACCACTGTGCGCGGTGAACTATTTGCAATTTCCTTATTACATAGACGTTTACACTATAGCGAAGCATGACTGTTTATTAAATAATCATCATATAATGGAGAATTGCAATGCAAACACGATTGACAGTTTGAATTTGAGTTTTTATGGCTGATTATCGAAATATTTGTATCTCTGTTTGTAATCGCTCATGGGATCATTCACTTGACTATAGGAACTATATACACACAACAACTAATGCATTATTTACTCTATCTCTACAAGCGCGATCGATCGAATGAGAAGCAATAGCAATAGCAAAATAGACTAGGTAACAACTACAATAGCAATAACAATACTATACATAGGACGCCATAAGTTAAATGAAATGAAAAATTGCAACCTAGACCATTAGTCGTCATTTTGCTGTGTTTTAGCTGTTGTCGTTGTCCCCGTCGCCCGTGGTTTCTCCCTGCTCTATTGTGTCACGTCACGTCAGCCAGCCGGTCAGTTTGTCAGTCAGCCAGCTAGCGTTTGTTACCAACTCGAAATTTGTCGTTTTTATTATTATTGTTGTAGTTGCTACTGCTACTATTTTGTGGATGTAGTAGCCTTTCAGTCTGTTTCGTCTCATTCTGACCCTTACACCATTTATAGATTGTTAGTGGTTCTTTTCGGCTTTCAGTCCCAATACGACGGGGGTACATACGTACTCTAGCCGGTGCACAACATTTGCCTCGGTCGTAGCGGTGGTGCCTGTAATAAGTTTCTTCGCATGAAAACCCATCATCATCATCGTCAAACAAAAAAAAAATCTTAGAAAGGCAAGTAAGCGAAAAAAAAGAAAATGTTTGGCCATACGACAACGACAACGGCACCGATGATGATTTATACGTTGGAGTATTTTTAAACACAGCACATATGGTGTAATTCTCTAAATCGTGTGATCGATTCGATTAAGTTTGTTTTTTGTTGTTGTTGTAGTTCGTCGTCCAAACATTTTCAGTAATCACGCTTTTATTTCTGAAAATAATTGTCATCTATCTATGTATCTACTACAAATGTTCGACGACGACTATGTACTATATACAAATCTTTGTGTAATTACTTAAAGTGGTGGTAGCGAAAGTGTAGTCGTCGATATTGTGGAACACATTCGAAAAGTTTAACTGAAACCTTAAAGTTCGCAGTGGTGAAGTGCTAAAACAAGTTGTGTGTGAGTAGATGATTAGAAGTTATAAATTGTTTTGTTATAATTATTATAAAGTATATGCGAAAAAAGATTCCACTATGAGAAAATAATTATATTGTTATTAAGATGTGTGTGTATTAGCCTAGATGGCAGGCAAGCGTTATAAGAAATTAATTCACTTCCTTAATAGAAATAAGTGCCTCTAATTAATAATTAGTAATAGATCTGTGCCGTTACGGTAAAAGTTGATATGTCCATTTAAAGAAAAAAAGAAGGGTCTTTACTTTACATGCCTTTTAAGATTTGTAGAACAACATGGAAAAGTATTTTATATCTGAAACAAGTGGGAGTATATTAAATTGCAATATAAAAAGCTGATATGTCCATATGAGGTTTCAAAATTTTGAATTAGCTTCCTGGTAAATTATGAAAATTTGACATGTAAAATTTTGCTATAAGATATTAAGGTAGAAATTTTAAAAACTTTCAGGAGAGAAGACTTTGTGAATTGATTAATTTCAGATTTCGCAATATTTTGATTGTTGATGAAACTAGAGAAATTCTTCTAAGAAGTGATTCACATTTCATTACATTGGAAAATATTTTATTTCAATAATTCTTTTTCGAATATTTCGTATTGGAATATTTAAAATTTGTTAAGTATTTCGTTTTTTTTTTTTTTAAACATTTCTTTATTTTTGGAATATTTCGAATTCTGTTTTTTTTTAAATTATTTTTTATATTTTATTTGTTGCCAAAAACAATTCTATGCAATTTTGTCCGATGGACAAAGCATAGACAAGAGCTTGTGTGGATTATGTTGACATGTGATCTTCGTTGATACCATTTTCGCATCGGTGTGTTTGGAGAAGACACAGCAAAGGGTGCTGATGAAGATGGTTAGGCAACCATCGAAATAGCTATCCACCCTGTCAGCTGTCAACATAATCCATTTCACACAACTCTTCTAAAACAAATTCTATTAGCAATAATAGAATAGATCTTAAACCGAACGAAGAAAACTTAACTTAAACTTAATTTCCCTTTACACCCCATGAATGATGTATAGGATAACTTCTCGCGTTGTTGTGAATTAACACGCTTTCTATTTTTAGATTCATAACTAACGGCATCTACTTGTTTATCGACTGCGAATGCGAACGTCACTGTTTGAAAAACACTTACTAGACATGCCGATTAACTCGACACTAATACTGCGAAGTTGCTGTCGACATGTGTTGAACCTGTGATCTCCCGCATGGTAGTCGCGTGTTCTAACCACTATGCCACGGCCGGTCCCACGATGAAAACACTCATTATTTTTCGAATATTTTGCAATTTTTGGACTTATATTTTCAAACTTTTAATACTAATAGATTATTTTGTATTTGTCGTATATTTTGCATTTTGTTGTCAATTTTTAAATATTTCGCATTTTTCGAATGTTTTGTGGTTTTCACAATACTTCGAGTTTTTCGAATAAATGTTTCGTATTTTCGAAAATTTTTGTATTTCTTTTTTTTTTTATTATTTTGAATATTCGAAATATGAAATATTTTTATTAATTGCGAATTTTTTCAAATATATTGTATTTTCCGATTTTCGGATTATTTTTCGAAGATTTGTTATTTTTCAAATATTTCGAAATATTTTGTATTATTCGAATGTTTACTTTTTGTTAATATTTATTTCTTATTTTTCAATAATTTTTCTATTTCAATTGTTTTTTTTTACATATTTCGTATTTTTGAACATTCCGCTTTTTAATATTTCGAGTTTTTCGAATAAATATTTCGTATTTTCAAAAATTTTTGTATATCTTTTTTTATTATTTTGATTTTATATAATTTCTTATTTCGAATATTTTGTATTATTCGAATATTTAAATTTTTTTTTTAATATATTGTATTTTCCAAGTTTTGGTTTATTTTTTGAAGATTCATTTTTTTTTTCAAATATTTCGAAATATTTTGTATTATTCGAATGTTTAATTTTTTTTTAATATATTTCTTTTTTTCAATAATTCTTTAATTTCTAATATTTCATATTGGAATATTTTTTTTTTTTACATATTTCGTATTTTATTTTTTTTTTTGAAAATTACTCAATATTTTTTACACATCGCTTTTCGTACTTTGGTATTATTTAAATTTGGTATTATTAAAACTTATATTATTCAAACATTTTTTATTATTTTCTTTAATATTTCGCATTTTGTAGTAATTTTTCGAACATATCACTTTCATCGAATGTTTTGTACTTTTCCGAATATTTCGAATACATGTTTCGTTATATCTGAATATTTCGTGTTTTTTTTTTAATTTTTTAAATATTTCGTTTCTTTTCTCACATTTTTAGATTTATTTTTATTATTTTAAATTTTGATTTGGAATTTATTTCAAGCTCATGACCAGTGTTTTTGAAAGAAGTTTATAAAAATAAATATTTGGTTATTTCTAAATATTTTGACATTTCTAAATTTTTTCTGTATATTTTTTAAATGTTCGAACATTCTAATAATTCTCTCTATTCGAATGTTTGGAATTGTCTTTTTCGTTTATTTCGTGTTATCGAATATTCAAATTATATTGTATTTTTTTCGACTATTTCGTCTAATTCAAATATTTGAAATATTTCGTATTTTTTCAAAATTTTTTATAATTTTCGTATTTTCTACATTTTACGAAAATGGATTATTTAAATGTTTTTTATTTTAGTATATAAAGAAATACTTTTTCTTAGTAAGGTTCGAAAATTTTAAAAAAAATACATACATATGAATGAATTATATAAGGAAATACTTTACGCATAGTTATCAAAATGTTCAATCAAATATTTTTTAATTTTTTTCTTTTATTATTTATTTTTTTTTCTAAGATTTGTAATAAATTCATGAATATGAAAAAAAACCAAAAATGTTTATATAAAAAATTATGGAACAATATGTTTTGAACAATTTAAATATTTTGTAAATGTATCTTATTTAACGAAATTTATATTATTCGAACTTTATTCAAAATTGTGAGTTTATTACAAATTTCAGCATCTGGACTTACAGTTTAGCTATGGGAAAATATGTTTTGAACTATTTAAATATTTTGTAAATGTATCTAATTTAACGAAAATTCGTAGTATTTAAACTTTATTCAAAATTGTGAGTTTATGACAAATTTCAGCATTTGGACTATTACAAATGTTCAGAAATCTAGAACAAGTAATAATTTGTAATTTTCCTGTGTTGCAAAAAAATTGTTGGTTGAATAACCCTGGACTAAATTGTATACCGCCTAATGGTCGTTGCTTTGATCGGGATATAAATTATATTCATAGCAGTTGCAAAATTTAATGCAATTCTAAGAAACCATTTTCCTTATATAGATATTCACTACAAATACAATTATAAGTAACCATTTCCCTTATATAGATATTCACTATAAAAACAACAAAATATATGTACATTAGGGGTATAACCAATTTTTTGGCATAGTACCATGAGGTCAACCATGTCCTAGTAACCAAGAAAATCATAATCTTTTGTAATTTTTCTGGAAAAAGTTCACGCACCAATTGGTTTTTCTAACAGGTGTATAAAAAATTTTTTATTTACAAATTTATTATTTTTTTTTATTTTTATTTTTTTTTAAATTACTGAAAGTTACATATGTACTAGTATAATAAAAATAAGAAAAATGATGAGTAAATTTTAAGATTTAAGATTAAAAGTTCGAGGAGATTTTTTAATTTTTTTTCGTTAAAAAAGGTTAAAGATACGTTTTGGTTTGCGAAAAAATTTCTTACCATCTATAAATATTAATGAAATTTCATACTTGAGCTATTTTTTGTTTTAAATAAACATATTATTAATTTTTCTTAACCAAAACTAAAATTAAAATTTTTCAAAACTTCATCGCGATTGGTGCGTGAACTTTTTTGACCTTAGCGAAAAAATAAATATACTTTCCCATATAGTTTTTTATGCTCTATTCGACTGTGCTATGCCAATTTTGATATTTTAAAAAATTGTTAAAAAGTTATACCCCTAATGTACATATAAATATGATGATATAACAAATTATATAATTTTTTTTTTGTTTTTTTTTTTTATAATTTTGGCACATCTATGAATTTCGAAGATACCACATTGGTGTTTGAATTGCTAAAAACTGCTTAAAAACGTAATAGACAAATTGCATTAGTACTAAAGAAAACAATGACAAACGATAGAGAGGAGATGATGGCCTTGGGTAGCGTATTAGATGTTCATTGATCTCTTTTGTTTTAAACTTTGCTAAAATAGATATGTTTAGCTGATTTGGGAATAACTTTCCATAAATATGCAACAGCTGCTAAAATTAATAGAAATTTTGAAATTAGTTTAAATGCAAATGAACGGTGACAGTACACAATACAATATAGAAAACATTACAGAGAACAACAATAGCCATCATTGTTGTTGCATGTACTATTCGTATATGTGTGTTTGTTGTAATTGTTAAGAGATATTAGAAATTTCAATTGGCTGAAATTGATTACATGTGAAAATTAAATATTTTGAAATATGTTTATTTGCTATTGTTCGCGTTCTAGGAAATGACATTTTAATGTATGTTATTTGTTAGCAGAAAACAGAGGAGTTTAGGGGAAATGCTGTATGCTGTAAGTATGAGAAAAACAACTACAGATATAATTGGTATCTTCCATAACGGCATACAAATTTAAAAAATTAATTTAATTAAATTTTAAATTTTTTTACTACTAATGCATTAAAAATACCATAAATTATTAGCAGGACAACCGAAAATATCCCATGCGCTTAAAATATGCCTTAAAAATGACAAAATGTGCTCTTACAGTAATAAAATATGCCCTTAAAATCAACAAAAATATGCTCTAAAAAATTAAAGTCATACAATTTTTTTCATGTGAATTATAAATGTTTTTATGTAAAGTCAAAAAACAGCTTAAATTTTCATACACAAATATTGAATAAGTAAAATAAAATAAAAAGTAGTATAAATTTTATGATATATTTCTATTTAAGTATTATTTTTTAAGGAACAATTTAACAAAAAAAAAAAAAAATAGATCACATGAATTCATTAAACATTAAAGTAAAAAATCTTCATCTTTGTTTCCTAAGTAAAAATTATTGAAAAAAAATACGTTTGTCTATTAAAACGTAACATTATTTTGTACATTGAGAACGATCTTTCAACATCCACAGATGTAATGTTACTTCCAAGCCAACTTTTTTTGTTTAAATTTGATTAAATTGTTTTTTAGTATTAAATTAATATTGGAATCCGTTAGATTATAATTATCAATCAATTTAAAAGTGACTTCAACCACCTGAACTAACTCAATAAGGGTAAGATCTGATTTTTGCAAATTTTTAATATGTTTTGAAATAAAACCGTAATCTGAAGCAGTACAAATCAAGTCAGATCTAGTTTGGGGGTCTGTCAAGACATCGTTTGCAGTTTTAATTGTTTCAGCATCTTCATCGTTTAATGAACTTGAAAAAAAACTTAATTTCCCTTTATACCCCCATCTCGCCTTGTTGTGAATTAACACGCTTTCTATTTTAGATTCACTACAAGCGGCACCTTCTGTTTATCGACGAATGCGAACTTCTCTGTTTGAGAAGCTTTTACTAGACATGAGGATTGACTCGAAACTTATACTGCGATGTTGCGATTGCAAGATCTGGAAGTTCCACTCTACATGGAGCTTTCAAAAAATATCTTCTTGACATGCGTCACTTTCGGATAAAATGCCACTATAGCATTTCGAAAAAAGCTAAGTTGCACAGACTTCTTTGGTTTTACGAATGAAAATTTAATGTGAAAAACATAAAATATGTTTAAAAAGAGATATTTTTTTAAAAATATGCCTTGAAAACTTGAAATATGCTTAAAAAGGATGTTTTTTTTTGTTTTAAATATGCTCTTAAAACTAAAATATGCCAAAATATGACTTTATGGGTAAAATATGCTAAGTATGCTAAGTATTAAAACACTTGTAGGACCGTGAAATATGTAAATACCTTACCCAATTGTTAATATCGTTCTCACCCTAAAAAAACATGCATTTGCATATTTCTGGTTGCCCTGATTATTATGTCCCTTGTTCCTTGTCCAACTAGGCTTGGCCAGATTTATAACTACATTCTATCTACAAATGTTCCGAAAAGTACAATTTATTGTACCAAAAAGTAAAATTTATTACACGAAAATGTACAATTTTTTGTACAAAAAATAACTTTTTATACCAAAAAATTATTTATATTGTATCAAAAAGTAAATTTTGTTGTACTAAAAAGTACAATTTATTGTGCCAAAAAAATGCTTTTATTGTTCCAAAAATGCCTTTATTGTGCCAGAAAATGTCCTTATTCTACAGCAAAGTAATTTTTTTTACCAAAAAGTTCAATTTATTGTACAAAAGAGTACATTTATTGTACTAAGAAGTGCTTTTATTGTTCTAAATATCATAATTGTATCTAAATCCACAATTTATTGTACCAAAATGTACAAAATTGTGTGCAAAAAGGTAATTTTAATGTACTTTCAATAAACCAAAAAAGTGTTTTTATTGTACAAAAAGTAATTTTATTGTACATAAAGTACTTTTATTGTACAAAAATGTACCTTTATTGTACCAGAAAGTACTTTTATTGTACGAAAAGTGATTTTATTGTACCGAAAAGTACTTTTATTGTACTAAAAAGTACTTTTAATGCACCAAAAGTACTTTTAATGTACCAAAAAGTATATAGTACCAAAAAGTACTTTTATTGTACCAAAAAGTACTTTTATTGTACCAAAATGTACTTTTATTGTACCGAAAAGTACTTTTGTTGTATCAAAAAGCACTTTTAATGTACCAAAAAGTATTTTTATTGTACTAAAAAGTACTTTTATTGTACCAAAAAGTACTTTTATGTACTTTTATTGTACCAAAAAGTACTTTTATTGTACCAAAAATTCTTTTTATAGTTTCGAAAAGTAATTTTCTTCCGTTGTTGCACCAAAGAAGAAAAACTACAGTGGTTTTATATTCTCTTTTCGAAATGTTCCTCCCTTGTTTTCCTTTTTCGAATGTTTAGAAGTTGAAGATTTAGTTCTCGGGAGTAATTAATTCCCACGAAACTCTTTTTCCTGGGAATATTTTCTGTACGGTTATGACAAAAGTTGATATGTCGGTTTTTTTTAAATGTTTTAAAATTGTAAAAAATTGGACACATCAACTTTTGGTATATAGACATAAATTGGGCTCTCCGTGAGTTTTGTATTACATGTCGTACATTATGTAATCTCTATTGTTTTTCCCGCCGCAGTGGCCGATCGACACTTGTTTACATCCATATGTATATATTTTTTTAATTATAATTTGTTCTTTATATGATTTATATACAATTTCCATAATTAATAATAATCATCCATTAACTGTATAATGGGGTTACATATTAACATAGAATTATAAAACATGAGTTATTTGGCTTACATGCAACTAGAACTTGTATGGCAACAAACCACAATAGGTCTAGCACACTTTTCCGTGAATAATTTAAATGCAGACACAAACACACACACACACATACCTAACGACCAGGTTCATGGACATGAACATGCTCAAATAAAATAATGAATTAATTCAAGTATTTATTTACAATATATTACACTTTTATTAATACAAGAGTAATGTTTAGAATATCAGCAGTTAGCAACTGAGGCCATTAGCTATTAATTTTCAGTACAAAATGATTAGTCTAAACTTTAAACAATTTTATTAGTTTGTGAAAAAAATAAAGTTATATGTTGCACTAACGTTTTGAAAACTTCTTAAGTAGAGAAATTTAGAATTTAGAACTCGTAACAAACCGCAATAGCTCTAGCACACTTTTCTGTGAATAATTTAAATGCAGACACAAACACACACACACCTAACGACCAGGTTCATGGACATGAACATGATCAAATTAAATAATGAATTAATTTTATTATTTATTTACATTATATTAAATTTTTATTAATACAAGAGTAATATTTAGAATATCAGCAGCTAGCAATTAAAGCCATCAGTTATTTTTTTTTACAATATTATTAGTTTGTGAAATAAAGATATAAGCTGCACTATAGTATTGGAAACTTCTTAAGTTAATGAGTAGAAGAATTTATTGTATTGATTTATTTATTACAGAATTAATGTTTTTTTTTTTTTTAATAACCATTCTAATGAATTTTTATTTTTTGTTCTCTTTTTTTTCTCTGCAGACGTCTCACAGAATTTGGAATTTCGGAGGAAGACATCAAACAACTTGTCGAAATGGGCTTCGAGGCGTGGAAACAACGCTACGAATTCGAATCAAATCAACCCCACAACGATGAGGCAATGTGGTTTCTTCGAGATGTCTCCCGTCAGGAGGCCGAAGAGCTGTTACGTGGTGCTCCAACTGGTACTTTTTTAATACGTGCACGTTCTGCTGGTCATTACGCTCTATCGATAGTATGTAAAAATTGTATCAATCATTGTATTATATATAAAACCGAAAGTGGTTATGGTTTTGCGGCGCCCTACAACATTTACCATTCGCTTAAGAAACTGGTAGAACACTATGCCACAAATTCGCTGGAAGAACATAACGATACGCTGACCACCACACTCAGTATCCCAGTGGTGTATTGGCATCAGAATAAGGAATTGATTACACAGCAGCTGAAGGAACAAATGGATTTGGAAAGACAACAACAACATCAACTGGAGCTGGAACAGCAATTGCAGGAACATATGATGTTGCCCACACCACCGGGCAATGCTTCGGCGCCCATAGCTGTTACGGGAGCGGCAGCGTCCCTAATGCATCTAAACGATATGGCAGCTAGTCAAACACCACCCACAGCGACACCGCCCCAAGCACATTCCTATGGAAGCAGTAGTGGCGGCAATGGTGACGGAGCCAGCAGTTATCCTGGCAGCAATCTGTAGTCATAAAGCGTTACAGCGCTCCTGCGCCACCACCACTTTGCGCAATTGCAAGTGCGGTGTGTGTGTGTGGTAAGTAGTGAGTACTTTAGTAGAAGTATTTTGAATTGATAACCTAGAATTCGTATTGTGTTAGCAAGGAACAAGTGGTGGTGCTTTTCCTCCTCCTTCGCCTACTTCATTCTAGTGCTACAGCTGGCTGTTGTGTTTTTTTGTACAATTCTACTTTTCGTGTAGACACAGAAAAGAAGAATGAATTATGTAATTAAAAGATAAAAGAAAGAAAGATATATTGATGAAGAAGAAGAAGAAGAAGAAAAAACGAAAGTAATATGTATGTGAGGCAAAGTTTATTGTTAAGAACTCTTGAATGGTGATTTTCTGTTTTTTGAAAAAACAAAATGCTCGATGTCTACTTTATAACGTACAACGATGTACGACCTTTTGTAAATTGCAAATTTAAAGCAAAAGGAGTCGTCGTCGTCGTACAAAGCTATAATTTCAGAGAGAGAAATCGTTGCATTTTTGCGTGATATATTAAGTGACCATGATGATGTTTAAGTGTAATACCGTAAATGATACGAAAAGCTACTCCCCATTATCCCCTTCCCCCCTCCGCCCCTTAATCTACATAAATCCCATTTATATATTTTACTAGAGACCCGTTAATTTTTTTTTTTTACTTTTGTATTGTCTTGAATGATTTATAATATTATTATCAGTAATAGTAATATAATGTATAGTTTTTTTTTTGTATATTATTATTTGTTTTAAATATTGTTCTAAATATGTAATTTATTTAATATATATATGTAATGGCAACTAATTTCCTAAGTTTCTCTATCACAGTTGCTACATGTAGTTTTTCTTAGTTCTGTGTTGCAGCAATTATTAGCGGGGCTGTGGGTGGGTTTGTTGTGTAATGATAATGCCGAATTAAGATTATATATAAAATTATTGAAATTTTTTCAAATATTTGCGAAACAAAGTTGAAAATGTTGTTGATATAAAAAGAGGCACATAGAGAAGATTGTGACCAAACGCTTGGAGAAGACTACACCATTTCCAATTGAAATTCAAAGAAAATCATTTAAAGTTCAAATATTCAATTTGGAATATAAAACTCGTCAGTTGTTATTAAAAATTTCCATTTGCAAGATGTCAATTGAATTTAAAATTTTCCATTTGGAATTAGAAAAATATCAATTGGAACTCAAAACTCATCAATTGAAATTTAAAACTCATTTGAAATTCAAAATTCGTCAATGGAAATTGAAAACTTATTTGAAATTCAAAATTTGTCAATGGAAATTCAAAACTCATCAATGGAATAGTATTGAATTTCAATTTTTGTGTTGTTTACAGACTCTAAGGTAAAGTTTTCTTTAATTTATGTCTTAAAACCCAAAAGTTTATGTATTTGATTATGATTTTTGATACAAACTCAATGTCTCGAGTTAGACTGTTATGGTCTATGACCACTGATTTGTACCTGGTGGTGCTTTTATTATTGAAAACTATTCCTCTAAGCTCTCTGCACTGTCGAAAGTTATAAATCGTTTAAGGAATTTGATGACCGCCCTCTCCCTTCCTCAGTTTTTTGTGTCAACAAGTTAAATAATAAGTAATACTCGTTTTCTTTTGTTAGCAGACTACAATTCATATGGCATTTCATGGCATGACACAACCCAACCCCCCTAGCCACAAATTTTGCAACTACATACCCCACTCTCCCTCTCCTCCCCCCTACCTACTTCACACTACTACCTTTTGTAAATATTTATAAAATACTTTTTGTTAAAACAAAGAAATAAACAAACAACTTTCAATCGTGTCTCTTATTTTTATACTTATATAAAAAAGAAAAATTGTTTCTACTGTTTTTTTTTTTTGTTAAACACAAATTCTCATTCAATACGACCAAACGACTAATGAATGAAAAAAGCATAATTAGTTTTAAGTTAATAGTATATAATATAGTATATATCTATATATTTTTTATGTGTAATCCTATAGAAGGAAGAACAAATTATGTTTTTTTATATACGTACATGTAACTATTTTTTTTATAAAAAACTAAAATAAAAACTGTTTAAATTAACACCAAATTCCCTTAAACCGACCTGCTCTATTAAGAAGTCCCTTACCTTATCCACTTTGAAAAAAAAACACAAATAAGAAAAAAGTTGTAAACATGAAAAACAATTTTGTATAAAATACAACAAATGCAAAATTGCAAATGATTTGATTATTTTTTTAAATTTCTGTAAGAAAATAATATAATGTTGGCTTATATAATAATTGTGAAAACATACATAAAACAAAACAAAACAAAAAAAAATGTTGTTAACTTAAAGTCTATAGTAATACTACAAATACGAAACGAATATTATAATAACACTTTGGTAACTCACATGTTGGTACGTCATACTACAAAACTTCATTGACGACCCCCCTCACCATCAACTACTAAACTAAGTACTATTTTGTAATAGGACACTTGTCGTCAATCTCGCCACAGTGTGTCAGTGAATGTTTTGAAAAGATTGTATAATAATAACTTAATTAATTATTTTTCCTTTTTTTTTGTATGTGCGTACAACATAAGATCTTGAAAAAAAAAATACGATTTTGTAATCCTTATATAGTTGTATAAATAAGAATTATTAATATGATCTTGTTTTTAGCAACAATCCCAAAAAAATTGAAATAGCTCCGAAAAAAATCTTTTTGAATCAAAAAGATGTAGTTGCTGGCTAAGCTGTGTTGTGTCTATTAATTCTCTATATATGTAAAACTACGATCTGAAAGCTTTAAAATAGATATTTTTTATAAATTTAAAAAATGCAAAAAATTTTGTTCTTTTCTTTTTCTTTTCTCTCTCTCATATATACTCACACGTATATCACATTTAAAATATATATTTTAATTTACTTATATGTTCTTAGCTTAGTATCAAATGTTATATTAATTCATTGATCTCTTATAATTATTATGATTTTTTTTTAGTTAAATTTGAAATAGTTGTGCCTGAACAATGCAAATTGTGTGTTTTTTTTAATTTTACAAGTACCCAAGTATTGTGGTATTTCTTATAAGACAAATAAAATATAACCACATTTGGCAATACCGATTTTTTTCGGAATAAGAAATTTTAAAAACTATTACAGTTTCTTATATACTATAATAAAACGTTCTCTCCAATAACTATCTCAATCCATTACTGATGCCATTATAGGACCACATGTTGGTTTTTTGTTTTAAGAAACCTGTTGGGTCAAACTTAAACAACAAGACTTTGTTGATAGCATCAAAATTTTGGAACAGTTGCAAAATGCATGGCTAAAACAGGGGTCTAATTATCACACTGTTGATCGCAACGAAATCTGGAATACAAACGTGCTCCAATGGCCTTTCTTATAGCCGCTCTCTTTTCAATGAGTATGGGAATAGTTTCAGGTATGAATTCGATTCATATTTTTAAAAATTTTGGATGTTTAGACTGAAATGTATAACTTGCGTAATCATAATTTTGAATCGATGGTTTAGTTTATATCAAAACTAGTTAATTTTTATCAAAATTTAGTATCGCAACGAATTCCATGAACAAAACTTAAATGATGACGCTCAGTTCCTTTATAGTTTTGATGCTACAAAAAAGTGTCAGACAAACCGAAAGCAACGTACACACAAATATTATGTGTTTGTGAATGTGGCTTAAACAGAGAATGATCATAGATTGTGTGTTTTGAATCGCGTATGTATTCTGTATGAAAAAGCCGACTATTGCCCGCCTCGCGAGGCTATAGGATGCCTATTAATATATAATTGTATCTAATAAGATCTACATGGAATTCTTTTTCACGAGCGCAATTCATCAATGGAGATTTCTCTTTTCTGCCCAACAAAATTAAGTTATGGATGGATCATAAGCTAAAAGGCCTAACTCCACAAAATAAAAAGTTGAAAAAAACTAGTGATGTTGGAAAAACTGATTTCCAAAATATCTGAAAATTTACAAATTATATCTCGTCAGATTTGAAAACTGGTTATATCTACTTGGATCAAATAGGATCAAAACTAATCTAATTTGAGCTGAAAGTTTTAACCTTTTATAGATCTTCATATTTGGCACAAACAGCAGATATTCATCTATCAATTGCCGCATGTAGAAAAAGAATTCCATATAGATTTAATTGGATTATAATTATAATCATTAGATACAATCGGATCTCACCATATCCCTATAGGTTCAATTATATCTGCATTTATAATTATTTAAAATTAGTTCCGACGAGACCTTGTACTTCGAGTTGTTTTATATAATTATGATCTTGTGAATAGGATTTTATATATTTTGGTATAATTATCAGATAAAATCAGAAACAAACTGCGGATCAGATTAGATACTATTAGACCAATTCTAAATATTGGATTGGAAATTAGTTCTCTGTAATGAAATTCTCTCACTCTTAAACAGGCAGGGACGGGAATAACAAATTTCAAGTATTGTCTGCAATGTTTTTCGTAACATTTTTTAAAAAAATTTAAATTTTATTAAAAAATTCAGAAGAATTAATAGTAATTCATGCTTTTTGGCACAACAACAAAACTTGTTGATACAATAAAAGTACTTTGTGATGCACTAAAAATAATAATTGACACAATTAAAGTACTTTTGAACACAATAAAAGTACTTTTTGGTAAAATAATAGAATATATGTACATTTTGGTACTGTCAACGTACCTTAAGTACCTTATAAAAAGTACTTTTAAAAAAAAAAATACATTTTGGTACCATTAAGATTTTGTTGTGGTAAAATAAAAGTACTTTTTGGTACAATAAAAGTACTGTTAAGTATCATTAAAATACTTTTTAGTACTAAAAAATACTTTTTGTACATTAAAAGTACTTTTTGGTACAATAAAATTACTTTTTGATGCAATAAAAATAAATATTGACGCAACAAAATACTTTTTTTGTACAATAAAAATACATTTTGGTATAATAATAGTACTTTTTGGTAAAATAATAGAATTTATAGTACAATAAATTGAACTATTCGGTACAGTTAATGTACTTTTTGGTACCATTAACGTACTTCATGTTTTATAAAAGTACTTTTTGGTAAGTAAGTAATTTTTGGTACAATAATTTGTACTTTTTGGAACAATAAAAGTACTTTTTGCTACCATAAAAGTACTCTTCGGTACAATAAAATATTTTTTTTGTACAATAAAAGTACATTTTGGTACAATAAAAGTAGTTTTTTCGTAAAATAATAGAATTTATAGTACGATAAATTGTACTTTTTAGTACAGTTAATATACTTTTTGGTACCATTAATGTACTTTATGTTTAATAAACGTACTTTTTGGTAAGTAAGTAATTTTTGGTACAATAAATTGTACTTTTTGGTAAATTTGAAGTACTTCTTCCTACCATAAAAATACTTTTCGGTACAATAAAATACATTTTTGTACAATAAAAGTACATTTTGGTACAATAAAAGTACTTTTCGGTATAATAAATTGTACTTTTTAGTAAAATAAAAGTAAAGAATAAAAATAAAAAATGTACAGTAGATAGGGTAGAAAAAATAAGTTTATGTTTTCTTCCCCCAGTTTTGTTGTTTGTTTAAAACAATTTGAGAACATCAATTTTTTCGGATCCGTGCACCATAAAACCCCCCGAAATAGTATTTATTACGCTGTATCGTCATTTAATATCCGATCGAAACGAGGCGCATATCGTTATTAATGGTTAATCAAGGGCTACATTTTGTATATTGGTAATTTTTGACTCCGACGTCAATTTTAGTTTTTGATATTTATTACTTCTTCTCTTAAAAACTTAATACGCCCATTTCTCATACAATTCGTAAAGATCATACAAAAATATGTAAATTTCGCTTTTAAATTATATATTTTTATTCATAAACAAAAAAGATAAAGAGATTTTAAAAATCAATAGGTCACTCTACACATCGCCAATAACTTAAAAACTAAAATTGAGGTCGGGGTCAAAAATGCCAAATAAGTTTAACGTAGCCCTTAATAAACCTTGAATAACGATATGGGCCTCTTTTCTTTGTGTCGTCAAATTGTCTTTAGACAAACTTCAAAACTGGGGGGAGAAAACATAAACTTTTTTCCGCCAGATAGAGCGACCCCCTATCTAATGTACAGTGTATTAACTACTATCGCCATGCGTGTCACTACTCAATTATTTGAAATTCTTTTCCTATCCCTGAAAAATATTTTTCCTTTTTACAACTCCCTTCAAATTTGTTGGCTTAATTAATCCCAGATGTTGTCATCAAATTCTCCCGTTAATTTACATTCGAAATACTTACTTTGTTCCCGGAGTAGAGTGGCCATTTTAGAAGTTCGTTAAGATATTTGATAATGTGAAGGTCATTGGCAGAGAGAGACAGTTGAATCTTGATCGACTAGATAATGCCCAAAAACCCCTGTCAGTCTAAGCAGCAGCTTTGTTTGATTCCCATTTAATAAAAGTATTATAGATGTTTCGCTCTGTAATGTCCCTTAGGCAGTCCTGTTGTCCCCATATACAATCAAAAGGTTTCATGACCTTAAAAACTAACTCTATTGGAAGATTCGATTTATTATGTGATATAAGTAATTTTTGGGATTATATAAAAATTGTCTAAGAACATAAAGTCAAAGCATAAGTAGTATAATCAAACAATTAAAATCATATCATTATCAAAAATACACCAACATGTGAAAGTTTTTCAAGTGTTACCCCGGAAACATTTAACACAACTGTGGACAAGAGAAAAAAACATTGCTCACTCTCTACAAATGATCTCTCTTTAATGTTAAACATTAAACACTTTGTAGAACAGTGAGCTATGAACGATACAGGTGTGTTATGTGTTGTTATCGAAAGAAGAATGTACAACAAAAAATGGGAGAACGAAATAAACAAAAAATAACACCACATACTTTTAGGTGTTACAAACAAATGGTAAACACATTCTACTTAAGAACATTTTTATTTCTTTCTTTCACTTTTCTTTCAATGTAATTTCCTTTCATTTCTAATTTCTCTCAATGTTTTTTGTTTTTATTATTAAATATATTTTCTTTATTAATTTTTACTATTCTTTTAAGATTTAATTAGATTTTTTCGGAGCTAAACTAAGTAACATAAATCAACGAAATTGAAACTGAAATTATTACACCCAAAATGTTCGCGCGGTAAAACTCACATTTTGTAATACAATTATAATAAAAACAACAACACAAAAATCAAGAATATCAATACTTTTTTTACAGAACGAAATTGAAAGTTTGAAGAAGAAGAAAAACAAAAAACACCTAATAACAAGACGAAGTCTTGTTATAAAAACAAATTCAAATTATAAATATTTGTAAAACATTGGCAAAGTGATATTTAAAATTGATGATTTTTTTAATATATATATATAAATGTAATTATAATAAATCCTAAAATTTTTCTAATTAAAAAACAAACAAAAAGTATAAAACACAAAAAAAAACACAAATCATTTTATTTTTATTAATAATTTTGTAATTTATAAAAGAACGCGGGGAAAAATAAAAAAATTTGTGTTTTTAGTACAACCCATATAAGTTTTTTTTTTGTTAACTACAACTTTCATTGTCATTATATAATGACATAAATACAAATACATAGTTTATTTTTTATAATTTTCTTAAAGTGCTTCCATAGAGCCATAGAGCGAGTCCATCATCAAAACTGAATAGAAAACAAAACATAACAATATGAAACAAAAGGACTAAGTAGTGTTATACACTTTAAAAGCAATACATTTAAATAGAAGAACCAAAAATTCTACATTTTAAAGAATTTAACTTTAACTTTAACCTACAGTTTAAAGTGCATCACACTACAGTGCATCCTATACATAGTAATAGTTTGGAAATTGCATAAGCGTTCAAAACTGCAATCAAATTAAAATAAAAGCAAGTAACAAAAACATAAAGAAAGCAAAAATAAAACACAAAGATTGCCATATTCTCTATACAGAACATAGAAATACACAAGAAAAAAACAAAACATAATATAAAATGAAATAAACTAAACCTAATGGCTGTTCTAATTGTACATGTATTTAGGAACTAAAACAAGATATAAACATACATACGAAAAAATCCTATGAAGACGAAACAAAACAAAACACTACAGAAAAAAGAGCAATTTGTAAACTGTGTGCAAGAAAACCTTCCAAGAATTTTTATTACAAACCAAAACAAGAAATGTGACCTTTTTATCCTTCTACAACTATTTGTATTTGGTTTTACCTTAACTCTTTTGTATAATTTATTCTCTTACAATAATGCGTTACTAGTTGTAACACAATCTCCCAAATTGTCTCTTGTGTTTCAGCAATGCATTGTTTCCATCTTTATTTTGCCATTTATTCACATTGTGTAGTGTTAAGTCCTCCTCCTAATTTTTTTTACCAATTTTTTTACTTTGAAAATCTTGTGTAACTCTTACACTCTTAGTTGTGTACGTTTTCTTATATACGTCTATATATATTTTTTATATAAACTTTTGTATATGTTTGTTAATTATAAAACAAAATCAAGTAAAACATTTATTTTTACAACAAAAAAATAAAAGATCCTCCTTTCATTATTGATATATATATATATATATACATACATAATATATATTTAAGTTACTAATAACAACCCTAATGTATACACTATATTTATGTACAATATGAGTGTAATGTTTGTTTTTTATTTGTTTTCCAAATATGTTTTAGCATATAAGAAATTACAAGAAAAAAAACAAAACAAAAGAAAAAGAAAAAAAGATTGGCATACAACAAATAAAGAAAACAAGAAAATCTATAAAACATTAAAATTCATCGGTGTTTTTTTATACAAAAGTTATACGATATTGGTAAGTGTCATTATAATGGTTGGTATACAAGTTTCAACTATGTGTCTTATTTTTTTACTTCATTTTCCATATCAGATATCTTGAATGAAATTTAGCGTGGATTTTTTGTGGAACAACATAAACAAACAAAACAAGAAAGAAGTTTAGCAAATGGTTTCTTATAGTAAATGGTTGTGAAGTTTTTCGAGTCTATGCACTCAAGAAAGAATTCTCATTTTGTTGTGAATTCTGGTGCATAAGACTTGATAAACAATTTGCAATCATTATACCAAAGTCCAGCC
Organism: Muscina levida; assembly: GCA_964034835.1. Classification (NCBI taxonomy): domain Eukaryota; kingdom Metazoa; phylum Arthropoda; class Insecta; order Diptera; family Muscidae; genus Muscina; species Muscina levida. The sequence goes on along the minus strand of OZ035881.1, from coordinate 115,230,727 downwards.
GTGAAATAGTGGTTAGAACACGCGACTACCATGCGGGAGATCCCGGGCTCAATTCCCGCATCCAGTTCATCTGCTATAAACTTCTTTCAAAAAACAGTGGTCTTGAGCTTGAAATAAACTCCAAATCAACATTTTAAGTCTCTATTTCGACGCCCCACATGTCCTCTTCGTCCTTATTTCGAGATAAATCAGAAAAGGACCTTGAAATGGTACTTTACAACATTCAAATGTTCTACAAACATGTTGCTCAACAAATTTTACTTGAGGTGTTCTAAGGCCAACTTTTAATAATCGTTTTGTCTCTTTTCAAAGCACTGTGTAAACAACGACCTAAAATAGTCGAAATATCTATGTTATGTTTCTTATTGTTGTAGTGCATGTCTTAAAGAGGATTTTTTATGAAACATTTAAACTCTCTGTCTCGAACTTCTTTTCGTTATTTTAAAGATATTTTATTTTTTTTATAAATTTTATATTTTATTTCATTTCATATTTTAATTCATTTTATTTTATTTTATTTTATTTTATTTTATTTTATTTTATTTTATTTTATTTTATTTTATTTTATTTTATTTTATTTTATTTTATTTTATTTTATTTTATTTTATTTTATTTTATTTTATTTTATTTTATTTTATTTTATTTTATTTTATTTTATTTTATTTTATTTTATTTTATTTTATTTTATTTTATTTTATTTTATTTTATTTTATTTTATTTTATTTTATTTTATTTTATTTTATTTTATTTTATTTTATTTTATTTTATTTTATTTTATTTTATTTTATTTTATTTTATTTTATTTTATTTTATTTTATTTTATTTTATTTTATTTTATTTTATTTTATTTTATTTTATTTTATTTTATTTTATTTTATTTTATTTTATTTTATTTTATTTTATTTTATTTTATTTTATTTTATTTTATTTTATTTTATTTTATTTTATTTTATTTTATTTTATTTTATTTTATTTTATTTTATTTTATTTTATTTTATTTTATTTTATTTTATTTTATTTTATTTTATTTTATTTTATTTTATTTTATTTTATTTTATTTTATTTTATTTTATTTTATTTTATTTTATTTTATTTTATTTTATTTTATTTTATTTTATTTTATTTTATTTTATTTTATTTTATTTTATTTTATTTTATTTTATTTTATTTTATTTTATTTTATTTTATTTTATTTTATTTTATTCACCCCTATTCCCGTAGTCGTCGTCGACGCAAAACGACGTCGTCTTGTGACGACGCTGTAAAATCGGTATTCTCGTAGTCGTTTGTGATAACTATCGGTTACTATTGACACAAATTTGGTATTCTGTAAGCAAATGTGACGTCGATGTTGAATTGAAACGACTCTGTACCTGTCGTCGCAGTATTTGGTAACGACTTAAAAGAATTTGAAGGAATAATTTTGTGGAAATTTTAAAAAGGTTTTATAATGACGTCAAGAATGAAAATTTCGAGTGCCTAGCAGTTCGAAAGTTGGAAAAAAATGAGTTGGAAAAAAATCCCTCATTGGCAAAAGGATTTCGGAGGGGAACAGTTCCGTCCAATTTTAAGGGGCAATGGGAGGAAATTGCTAACAAACTAAATTCCTTTGGACCGCCGTTAAGAGATAGTGATGGTTGGCAAAAGGTAAATACAGTAACAAACTAACTCGTTACGTTTTAATAATACAAAATGTATTTTTAGGTTTAGAGAGATTTAAAATTTAAAGTAAAAAAAAAGAATTCTTGCAAATAAAGTAGAGTGTAATGCAACAGGCGGCGGGCGATATAAGCAGCAAATAGTAAGCCCTTTAGAAGAAACTGTGGCCAACATGCTCCAATTTGAAAAACAATTAAATCCACAAGGCGCTGTACAGGGAGTTAGTAGTGTCTCCAAGAAGAGGAATGTGCGTTGCTTGTGGAAATAGAGGAACACAATGCAGAGGAAATAGAAGATTTGAATTTGGACGTAGTCATGGAGGAAGAACTATCAACAAGTATGAGTGCTCAAAAGAAGAGAACTTCTAGCAAGAAGAAAAATGTAAGAAGCGAGCGTCAAAGTCTGCTAGAAAAGCATTCTGCTCCCGGTACCAAAGAAAGTAGAAGAAAAAAAAAATTAAAATTGATGGAAAGAAGAGACAAAAGAGAGGAAAGTTTGTTTTAAAAAGAAATGCAAATCAAAAGTTTGAAACTACTAATAAAAGAAAAGGAGCTTAAGAACCTAGAAAAATGATTATTATTAGAATTAATGAAGTGAATTTTTTTGCGGTTATAGTAAAGATTCTGGTCTTCTTTATTTGGAGCTAAAATTTTGATGTGGGTTCCATCCACACAGCCAATAACACCAGGAAATCCTGTACAAATGACCCTTTCTAATGCATTCAGGGTTTCGGCCAAAATCTTGCAAACTGATGGCTGCAACAGTCCAATTTGAAAGTCATTGCCTACACTTAGCTGGCAAGATCCCTGTCATAAGAACCTCAATGTTGCTGCTAACTTAATTTTGACTGAAACAGATGTTGACCTGAGATCACTTTTCATTATTGGAACAATTTCTTCCAGCACATAATTCAATGCAGCCTTATTAAGGCGAAAGTAGTTCTCGAATCTAAAAAAATAAAAAAGTTGGATGACGCCCAGCAGTAAACACAAATTTTGATTTTAACACTTACTTGTTATCTGGCAATTTAAAGATATCGAATCTTTGCCGAAGTATTTTCCTTTTCAATATAAGATTATTTTTACTTTCCTCATCACATGAATCTGAATCGGACACAAAAAACATTTCTTCACAACAGAAAATAAAAGTCAAAATGGATCAGCTGATGTACAAATGTTACATCAGCTGTTGTTATTTCTTTCATGTTATCGATTACTAGTCGACGTCGTCTCATAGTAGTTACAGAATACCGAAATAGCATTGATGTGACAACGATGTTGACTCGAAGTGATGTTGACATAAAAACGACGACGATGTCGACGACGTCTACGGGAATAGGGGTGATTTTATTTTATTTTATTTTATTTTATTTTATTTTATTTTATTTTATTTTATTTTATTTTATTTTATTTTATTTTATTTTATTTTATTTTATTCTCTTGTTTATTTTTTTTCGATCTGTGCAGAATATGAATATGTTTTTCATTGTTCGGTTTAAGATCTATTCTATTATTGCTAATAGAATTTGTTTTTACAAGAGTTGTGTGAAATGGATTATGTTGACAGCTGGCAGGGCAGATAGCTATTTCGATGGTTGCCAAACCATCATCATCAGTGCCGTTTGCTGTGCCTTCTCCACTCATTATCACAACCTTAAGTGTTAAAAGCTTCACACAATCAATGTGAAGCTCACACACACCGGTGCGAAAATGGTATCAACGAAGACAACGTCAACACAATCCACACAAGCTCTTGTCTATGCTTTGTCCATCGGACAAAATAGCATAAAATTGTTTTTGGCATAAAATGCCAACCCAGTGTACCTCCCGTGTATGTATTCTCTTGTTTATTTTTTTTTTTCGATCTGTGCAGAATATGAATATGTTTTTCATTGTTCGGTTTAAGATCTATTCTATTATTGCTAATAGAATTTGTTTTTACAAGAGTTGTGTGAAATGGATTATGTTGACAGCTGGCAGGGCAGATAGCTATTTCGATGGTTGCCAAACCATCATCATCAGTGCCGTTTGCTGTGCCTTCTCCACTCATTATCACAACCTTAAGTGTTAAAAGCTTCACACAATCAATGTGAAGCTCACACACACCGGTGCGAAAATGGTATCAACGAAGACAACGTCAACACAATCCACACAAGCTCTTGTCTATGCTTTGTCCATCGGACAAAATAGCATAAAATTGTTTTTGGCATGAAATGCCAACCCAGTGTACCTCCCGTGTATGTATTCTCTTGTTTATTTTTTTTTCGATCTGTGCAGAATATGAATATGTTTTTCATTGTTCGGTTTAAGATCTATTCTATTATTGCTAATAGAATTTGTTTTTACAAGAGTTGTGTGAAATGGATTATGTTGACAGCTGGCAGGGCAGATAGCTATTTCGATGGTTGCCAAACCATCATCATCAGTGCCGTTTGCTGCGCCTTCTCCACTCATTATCACAACCTTAAGTGTTAAAAGCTTCACACAATCAATGTGAAGCTCACACACACCGGTGCGAAAATGGTATCAACGAAGACAACGTCAACACAATCCACACAAGCTCTTGTCTATGCCTTGTCCATCGGACAAAATAGCATAAAATTGTTTTTGGCATAAAATGCCAACCCAGTGTACCTCCCGTGTATGTATTCTCTTGTTTATTTTTTTTTCGATCTGTGCAGAATATGAATATGTTTTTCATTGTTCGGTTTAAGATCTATTCTATTATTGCTAATAGAATTTGTTTTTACAAGAGTTGTGTGAAATGGATTATGTTGACAGCTGGCAGGTTATTTTATTTTATTTTATTTTATTTATAATATTATTAATAATGTTATATTAGTTTAAACTGATAAATTTTGCCACGGGCTTGTAAACCCAGTTTTTATGCTTTACAACTAAAACATACATACATTAGTTTAAGACAACCTACAAAACCGTCACATATTATGTATCCACATCCAATTATAATAATATTATGTGTTTAATATAAATTATTATTTTATTTAAATGTAAATTATGGAATTGACTGCCAAAGTCGTGAATTTGTTCGCTCGTCTGCCCTAATCAAACATTTATATATTAGAAGAAGAAAAAAAAAACATATGTAAAATTCATATTTGTCTAGATGCTTATGTGGATATGCAAATGATTCCCATAAACTGTACTGCAAATATTTTAATACCCGTACAAATGTTAATCTGACAAGATTGGTTGGGCATTTTGAGTGTTTGATAGTTAGACGCCAAGACACTGAAAGCGTTTGTTTAAATAATGGTTAGCTGCTTGCTAGCAGGCAGGATTATTTGCAGTGAAATGCACTCAGAGTAAAAAGGTTAGTTGAAAGTTTGGCATTACCAAACCATAGTATTTAGTGAAAGATTATAGTTGAACATAACCTATTTTTTCTTCCCGAAGCATTGTATGCGATCTCCAATTTTGAATAGTAACAATAGCGGCTATTATTGCAAAATATGACAGCCTGTCTAAGTTATATCCAATCTACTGCTGAATTTCAAGAAATTCCCACTAGAAGACTTACCCGTTTCCCTACATCAAAATATTACCACCACATGTCTTAACCAATTGCAAATTGCGCATTGTCTAGCAATGATATTGTCACTTATTGTCTAGGTTTTTGCTTATTTTTTCCACAATTGTGCAGAATAACCCAAAAATACATACATACATATGTATATATATAGTAAGTATAAACAGTTAACATGAATTAGTATGATTTGATCTTCAAATATTTGTGCATATTCAGGGCATATTTTGGAATTTCTATAGTCAGCATTTTACGAGGCGTAGAAAGAATGTGCAATAAATATTGACAAAGTGTGTCAAAACAATGGTAAGTAGGTGTATTTTTTAATCCATTATGTTTGTGTGTTTAAATATTTGAATTAATTAAAAGACAATACAGGCGAAGCAATGCTATGATTAATCGCCATACGATCCAATGATGAAATCAATCTATTGTTTGGGAAATTGTCAAGCATATACAAAATGTATATTTGAAACGAAAACTTTTGCAGCAGTTTCAAATTTGCGTTTATTTAACCTTGTCTTTCATAAATTAATGTTTCAGAGTCCCACATTCATTGTGAAATAAGAAGGGTTGTAACAAGTGTTTTTGAAATGTCATCATAATCCATAGAACTTGACATTTTTTTTGGCAGAATTATATCGGTAGCAATACTAAAGGCTCTTAAAAATTTTCAAGATTCTAATTTTTATTTTCAAAAATAATTTTTCGGTGAGCGATATTTTGGAAACCATACATACATACTTAAGAATTTCACATTGATCACACATTTCTCTTCGAGTGAAATTCCACTTCCCAGCTGAACTTTTAAGACCAAATGACAAACGACCGCCATACGGACGGACGAACGGACACGTACGCGTAAGTGTCGTTCGCTTTTTGGGTGGAATCATAAAATCAAAAAAAAAAACACTAAAACGATGAGGAATACTAATGAAAGCCAATGTGCGATTTTTGAAACTACGCAGTAGTTTTTATTTCTCCGCCAGTTCTTTTCTCCTCATACTAGTATGGAAATGTGCTATCGCGTGGATGTGGCGGCCGCCGAGTAGTTGTGCTGCTGGTGCTGCCGGTATGCATATATTGTTGCTGCTGACTGCCGCCGCCCGTATGTTGTTGGTATTGTTGTTGCCAGTTGTTTGCGGTCTTTATCGTTGGATTTGTTTACATTTTCAATTTGTTTGTAGCCGGCAAAGTGAAGTTTATGTAAATAGGCAACAACAAGTTCAAATCAAATAAAGGCAGCAACGACGACGACATCAACTGCAAGACGAACAAAAAAAAAACACTAATAACTAATAGTAACAACAAATGAAGATGGCGAAAAATTTAATATTAAAAAAAAATTATGGCACTTAATGGTTCAAGTGATATCTAATTAGTTATTAATTAGCGGGAAGAGTAATAATTAGCATTGGTGCTAAAAGTGGAACAACACTAAATGTGACAGTCGTTTGGAGAGGAGGTTGCAGTTACATAAGGGTTGAACTTTTTATAATCGATAATTGCTAATAATAGACGGAAATAAAAAATAAATAAACATCATTATAAAGGTACATATATGTATGTGTACATATTTACATACCTACATACATAGTATGGATGTAGTGTTGTTGCTTTATGCATAATTTTAGCTGCAGGGAAATGAAACGCATCAAGAGGTGATAAAGCAGTCAGTCGCTGGTGGTGGTATTCAAGGTTGATGGCGCCGGCAATACATGTGGAAATGTACCGAAGGCTAAGGAGAGAGAGAGAAAGATTTTTAAATAAGTTATGGCTGAGAAAAAAGTTCTTTCGCCAAATAAAATATGGACCTATATAAAAGTTTGGAAGATTCACGCATTATTTTTAAAACTGACATTTGCTCAAATATTTTCGAAAATTATTCGAAATTTATAATGTTTTTTTTTTTTAATTTGGCCCACCCTCTCCGGCCACTAACCGAAATTTAAAAATTCATTTAAAAAATCGTATATGTAGCGCTAAATATTTTATGTGTACCCAGTAGGAAGTGTCTGCAAGACATTCTCAAGGATAGGTGCATGACCATAGTAAATCATTGATGACATTTAGGGGACCGTCACATACAAATCGTCGACGAAATTTTCGTACAAATGTCCGCTTTGTCATGCACGACCTGATGAGCGACAATGTCGGTCAAATTTTCGTAGGTGCCTATACAAGCGCCCTGACGCCCACACAATCATGCACGACATATGGGTGACAATGTCTGTTAAATTATCATTAATGACTACATAAGCGACACAATCATGCACGACCTGATGGGTGAAAATGTCGGTCAAATTGTCGTTGATGCCTATGTATGTCTTGAATTGTCATTCAAGCCATATTAGTATTACTTTGTATATACATTGGTGCCAGTTTAAAAGATGGATTTTTAGCTGTTTTTTAGCTTTTTATTAGTATGACGAATTGTTAATACTTTTGGAAAACTACTTACCAAGAGAGATGTGAAGGATATACGGCATTTACCTTCATTCCGGATTTCAAACTATAAAATTGCTGATGTTTACTCGTTCGTTTAATAAACTAAAAAAATTTTTTACATCAGATTCCATTTTTTTGTTCCCATTACCATAGCAGCACAATTTTTCCTTTGAATTAGTTGAATGTATTTGATGCACGACAACATTAGTATTTTGTCGGTCAGCTTGTCGTCAACCGAGTGTTGTGACGACAAGTACATCAAAATTTTACAATTTTCTTCCTTAGATTTTGCTGATTGGATTTTTCCAACAATTCGGTTTTCAAATTCCTGACTTAGAAAAAACAGGGAAAACCGGTTTCGGACGGTTCTTCGGAAATTGTAAAATAATCCCAAATATGAAACTTAACTTTATTTAAATATGAAAACATATGAATATCGATACCTTAAATCTTAACCCTAGAGAGTTACCGTATATAGAACACGCGGCTACCATGCGAGAGATTACAGGTTCAACACCAGGCTCCAGTTATCTTAAAAAAAAAAACAAAACAAAAATGTTCTTTTATTGTCGGCTCTCCTCGAATGTTGTCGACAGCAACTTCGCATAATTAGTGTCGAGTTAATCGGCATGTCTAGTAAGAGCTTCTCAAACAGTGACGTTCGCATTCGTCGATAAACAAGTAGGTGTAGTTGTGAATCTAAAAATAAAAAGCGTGTTAATTCACAACAACACGAGAAGCTATACCATAGCTCATTCATTGGGTGTAAAGGTAAATAAGTAGTAGTAATAGGTAGCGATAACACAGTACAAAATTTTTCAGCTCATTGATCTTGGACTCAAACTTGAGAACTGCACGTGAAAGTAGCCCCAAAAAGAAGAAGTTCTGCATCATTCGTTTTATCAAGTTACATGCCATAATAATTTAAGATCGATTTTAAGTTAATAAGTATCGTATAGAGGAATTTGTCACGTTTTAGGCTTGACATAACTCGGGAACCACTAGTCCGATTTTGTTACAGTAAAACTGTTGTACTCCGTGGCGTATGATTTACGTGGAATATTACTTATGCTAATCATACGCCACCATATGGTATTTATGTTATGCCTAAAACATGACAAATTTCCCTATACGATAATTATCAAATCGATATTAAATTATTATGACATTTAACTTGACAAAATGAAAGATGCAGAACTTATTTTTTTTGGGGCTACTTTCACGTGCAGTTCTCAGAATTAAGTCCCAAAACCATGTGTTGTACTGTGATATCGATTGCTAAATCAACCCACTCTAATATGCATATCGAAGGCTTCCCATCGATTTCAGCGTCAGATCCCAAACTATTTCTAAATGAGATCCCAAATGTATATTGGTGATTTTCCAACTATTACATGGTGCTTATAAATAAAGCTCCTTCTTGCGATCGGACACATAGTTTAGGAGATATCTGTACTTAAAGTTGTTAATATAATTATCGACGGCCTTCCAGACATTGCATGGCGAGATCTTAACTATATCTTAGTGGTTTCAAAACTATTGTAAGGTGATCACTATGAATTTTATGCTCTAAAAAATCGAAAATATGAGCATATAACATGCACTTAAAGTTCAAAAATATGCACTACAAAATTTAAATATGCAATTAAAAAATTACTTTTTTTTATTTATTGCTTGAATTTTGGCAAAAAACTCAAAAAAATCATTTTTCTGCTCGTATATGTACATATCAAATTAATATTAAATCGATTAAACTGCTTTGCCAAATTCTTCGAATTTCTAGGTATAATATTTAACTGCATTAAACTACTCTCCCAAAGAGAATTCAGTTCAATAAAATGACTTCGTTAATAAACTTCAATTCAATAAACATGTCACATGCATCAGCGTTGTAATCCTTTTGCCGCTTATATCTGGTAAGCGCTACATCGGTTATAAAAATTATAAAGCAACTTTTACCCAAAGATGTTCCACAAAAAGTTAAAGCCGTTTTATTTTTTAAAGTGCGTTGTTAATCTAAAAACCAAAATTATGCAACAAAAACATGCGTTTATTGTCAAATTTCTTAAAATATGCAAAAAAATATTTTTCATAAAATATGCAAAAAAGATTGAAAGCCATTTTTAATGAAATTTCATGATAACATAACCGTTTCATTTTTAGGATGTTCAGAAAAAAAATGCATTTGAATAAGATTCGTTGCGTTGTGATTAGATGCTTAGTTTAAGTGACAACTTCAATTGAAAAATTTTTGTATGAATTCTTCTTCACATTTCAAAATGAGAGAAAACAGTCAACTAGCTGCATTTTTGAAACAAATTTTCGTATTGCATAAGGGATTTTCATAGAAAGCAACCGGTAAGATTTGCTCAAAGAGTATCAGATAAACAATTTATTTTTTATAGTTGTGTTATTTTTTTATAGTATCGATAGACGAGGTAAAAAAGAGTTTTGTTGTTGGAAAAACAAACAACATCTGAAATTTGACCAAAAAGATTCGATCTAATACAAGAACCGTAATAACTCCTTACTGCTTCAACCGATTTGAATGATCTTACAGGAAGCCGATTCAAAGTTTTCAAACCTCATAAATGCTAATTAATAGAAAATTATACTATACTGAAATGTAGAGAGATATATGTATTTTAAAAATAGTAAAGCTAAAATTAAAATTTTTGAAATCTAAAAAAAAATTTTAATTTTTTGTTTCAAAATAAAAAAACAAAAATTTTAATTTATTGTTTCAAAAATTGAAATTTTTTTCCATCAAATTAAAATATTTTAAATCTTAAAAAAAGTTTTAATTTTTTGTTTTAAAAATTTATTTTTTTTTTTAAATTCCAGAAATTTTAATTTAAATTTTATATACCAGTGGCCATTTACGATCAAACTCATAAATGAATAGTGTTTAACCCCCCTTTCTTCTTTCTTCCCAAGTATAGTAAAATTTTTTATCAACTAAAAAAATGTATTTGGTTTGTCAAAATACCGGTGGCCATTTACGATCAAACTCATAAATGAATAGTGTTTAACCCCCCTTTCTTCTTTCTTCCCCATAAATAAGAAACAACCATTAAATTTTTCTTTTAATAAATATTTTATATTTTTATTTTATTATTTTTTTTTTTAGATTTTTTTCAACATTTTTTTTATTTTTATAAAAAAATATTACTTAAAATTATATCATGATACAATGGTGATCTAAATTAAAAAAAAAAAACATTAAACTATAAATCAAAATTACAAAAATAATATATTTTTTTTAAAAAATTTTCAATTAATTTCTTTAAACTGAAAAGAAAGAAAAGTTCTAATTTTGATGATTGAATCCAGTCAATATGACCGAAGATAACAAACAAATAATGATAAAAAATAAAGTTGAATTCAAAACTTTGTTTTTTTTTTCATTTTAAGTAAAAAATCCTAAACTAAATGCAAATTTGAATGATTTGATAACGATGAAGGAGAAAATCTTAGTAACTATCAAAAGAAGCTTAAAAGTTTGTTAAAACTTTATTATCCGATAAATTCTTGAAATGTTAATGCAGCCCAAGTCCTTGGGAACCGAAGGGGTTTTCAGAGAAAACCCCGCCCATATGGGGAAAGGGCAGCCGTTTTGGAATTTTCAGCGAAGTAAAAAGTTGTCAATGTGAGTTTGTTTTACCTTAAAGCTTCCGGGCTTAATTAATAGCAATAATTACTTTTGTTTTGTGTTGTTTTTTTACTTAGAGGACAATTAAGTTTATGAAGTGCTGCTGCTGCAGGTGGTGGTGGTGATGTGTTAATGATAGAGTTTGGTTTCTAATTTTTACTCTTAGATGGCAGGGATGTTTTAATGTGAATGTTGTCTGCGCATGATTTACAAATCCAGCTGGAATTGTTCTTGATCCTCAATCTTCAATGAATCCGTCTTCTTGATCAAATCCGAGGGTGGTGGTACGCACTTGCGGAAAGGTGTTCTGGGTGTACCCTTCATCAAACAAGAGGGAATATTGGTGGGTGGCGATTTGCTCAAAGGTGATTGACGGAGATTCTTGAGGAAGGTTCTTTCGTAAATCAATTTAGTGCCTGGAATTAGAAGAATTGAAAGGGAAATTATTAGTGAATGTTTGTATGTATGTAAATAAAATTTGAATTTAATTTCCTATACGAGTAATAATTCGATGGCCTAATTATTGAAAAATTATTATCTACTATTGTTATGTTTATTACGGCAAATGTTTGCAGGTCTACGACGCAATTTAAACGATATCTTTACAATGTCCAATTCATTTTCTTGCTTTGTTTGGTATTATATTTCATGTTTGGTGATTGACCTTGTCGTTAGGGTTTGCTGTTATCTCGCTCGATTTTTGGTTTGTAAAATATTGATAATGTGTCGTTTTTTATTTTCGAAATACACTGATAACTTTTGTTTGAGGAAAAAAACAAAACACACACAACGATTTGTGTTTAGAAATAGCGAAACATGCAGAAGACCTCTTCTATATCTTATCGGTTGTGTTGTGTTTCTGCTGTCTTTCCTCATTCAATATGATTCATGCGATTGTTGGGATAGGTTGTTTTAAAAAGACATATTTAGATTGCAACGCATTTCAGGGACATAGAGTTTGGAATAGATAAAATTTCGAAATATGTAAGTTTCGAAATTTAATTTCTGAAATATTTCTCTCATTTTGTTCATTTTTGGACTAAGACACAACAATTGCCGTTAAAAGATATAGTTATTATGAAAAATTTCGAAATTTTTATTAATTTTTATAGTATGGTAACTTTTCGAATTTCGAACAGAGTTTAAAATATGTTTGGTCAATGAGAAAACGTTGAATTAGCTGCAACTTCGAATGTTTTTAAGAAAAAATAAACATTTGTTCGAAAATATATCTGAAAAATTTACAAATTTATATTTTATTGATGTTTGCAATATTTTTTTTTATTTCAAAATAAAAAATTTTAAAAATTGTATAACTCACGTAATTCATTATTTTTCAAGTTTCCACGCAAGTGAAGGATTTGTTTTGTATTATTTTAATTATAACTGATTTTTTTTCGTTTTCGAAACCATGTTCGAAGGTAATTGTAGGGCAAATGTGTTGAAATTTGAATGCATCGATTTATTGTTAAATTCCTATATAAATAAAACTTCCAAATTTATATAATTTATTATTTTTTTCATCTTCGAAAAAGTGACATTTGTTAAAGCAACAATATATTGAAATATATTTCGATATCTATAAGCTTTAATGTATGTCTATTTTTTGCTATTTTTGCCATCTTCGAAAATATGTTCGAAAATCGGAATTTGGTTTAGGTGAAATATAATATGTGGGTAAATCGTAAAAATGTTATAATTTTTGTAATTCATTTAAAAAATATGTGCATATGTTTGTTCAAATGTTCGAATATATGTTCGAAAGTATTAAAAATAAATAAATTAATTAAGCATAATTTATTTGAAAAATTATGAAAACTTGCTTAATATTGCTATTTTTTTGCATTTATCCTATAAAATATTTCAATACTATTTTGAAATTGCTTTTCTGTAATCTTCGAAAATATGATTGGAAAATATATTACCATTTTTAACATTTTATTACATCATAAAAGTTTTATGATTTTTTTAAATTTTCATAATAATTAATTTATTTGAAACTATATAGAATCATGCTTAAATCCGCTATTTATCTGTTTTGTTGTATTTATCTTACTAAATATTTTAATTTTATTTCGAAATTATTTTTCTTTCATTTTCGAAAATATATTCGAAATTTTTTTAAGATCTTATACATTAAAATTTAAGTGAATCGTTAAACAATTGTTATTTTGTAATTCATTTGTAACTTATTTGCATAATTCGAATGTTCGAATACATGTTAGAAACTCGAAAAAAAAATTGGCAAAAGCTTTAACAATTATTTGAAATATTATGCAAACTTGACTTATTCCGTTATGCATTTTCATTGAATTTATCTTATAGAATATTTAAATTCTATTTCGAAATTGTTTTTCTTTTATTTTCGAATATATCTTCGAAATTTGTTTGAGGTCAAATATATTGTAATATATTAAGTACATTTTAAACTTATTTGTCAAATGTTCGAATACATGTTCGAAACTCGAAAAAAATAAATAAATTGAATTTTTTTAGAAACATTTTTAAATGTAGCCTAATGTCGCTCCATGTTTTTATTTCATATATTTTATCAAATATTTTAATTCTATTTTAAATTGTTTTTTCTTTCATCTTCGAAAGTATATTCGAAATTTGTTTACGGTATAATATATTGTAATGTAAGTACATCATTAAACTTTTGTTATTTTTTAATTTATTTTGACACTTATTTGCAAAAGTCGAATGTTCAAAAACATGTTCGAAACTCGAAAAAATAATTAAATAAATTAAATTTTTTTGAAACATTATAAAAACTAGCATTATGTGGCTATATGTTTTTATTTCATTTATTTTATGAAATATTGCAATTTTATTTCGAAATTTTTGTTCTTTAATTTTCGAAAATATAATAGAAATCATTTTTCGGACAAATTAATTGAAATTTAATACGTTAACATTTATGACTTTTGTTATTTATTTAAAAATTATATCCGTATGCCGAAAGTTCGAATATATGTTCGAACAAAAATTTTAATTTTAAAATTTAAGTTTTTTCAAACATTATAGAAATGTACATTTTTATTACATTTATTTGATCAAATATTTCACATTTATTAACTGTGAATTTATCGCCCCAAATTTCAACAACATTCATTAATTTGTGACAGTTTATTTGTTTTTCTATTTAAATTTCCTTAAAAATTCTTATTAATTGATTATTTTATTCCGAAAAATATGTTATCGCACAAGACCAGGTAAATATTTTTTAGAATTGCATCAGCATTCGTGACTAAAAGTTCAAAACTGGGGTAAATCACATAAATAATTTCTGCTGACCTATATAATTCATTGAATGAATTTCCCTACGCGATAATATTCCGAAGAAATTGCATCAGCTTTATGTCGTATTGTTTTCGAACACATGCATGCATTGTCAGCATAGTCTTATGAATCATATGATAATGCTAGCTTGACCTACATAATTACTAGGAGGAAATAAGCAATGTGGCTGCGGTTTTATTTTGAACTAAATACGTTATCGTAAGTGAGAAATTTCTTTATAAAGAACTGCATAAATAATGGGATTATGAAATTAATAACTGTTGGCCTACATAATTGTGAGCAAATGATAAATTAAAAACCGCTAAAAATTTTCAAATTTTTAAACTGATTTTTAAATTTGCTGTAGTGAGCTGATAAACGTCTTTTTAACCTTCTATTTATATTGTCAATCTAAAACTGTATCTAAATGATTGTATTTAGCCGCCAAATACTATTTTCAAATGACATTAACGTTAAATATATACGAATGAATGTGTCTGTCAATTCGCTTTCGTATGAAATGTTTACATTTTCTTTGGTCTGTTTGCATTGACCCAGTATTTAGTCAATATGGCCTTTGTATATGATTGTCTCTTCTACTTTTACTAAATCCTTAACGATTATATTCTCCTTTTGCATTTGTTAAGTTTTTTGTTTTGTTATTGCTTCAACTTACCACCAGGTGTCGTTGAGTACAAGGTACCGCCAGGTGTGGAGGAGTATACTTCCGGCATTTGAATAGGATCGGAAATAGTGATTCTCTTTGTCTTTTGAGGGACATTGAGGGCTTGACGGGCAGTTGGTGAAGCAGACATCTTGTTGGCTTTTAGTTTATAGTTATCAATTGATGGTTTTCTTTTTTAATTAAAGCTTGCAATTATTATTCACTAGGTGAATTTGGACTTGTTTATAATATTTGGTTTAGACGTTGTCACTTGTTTTTTGAGTAGTGTGATGTTGTGTTTTGAACACTTTGGCTTTTTATTTTTTTAATTTAAATTTAACTATTTATTTATATCAGATATTTCACTTTTTACACACTTAGGATTGAAATTCTCTTTGAATCTTTCCTTCTGTTTAGTGCTGAGAGAGAGAGCTGGCTATTGCTTTGTTTCCGTTAACGAACCGACTGTATCGAAAGTCGTTGGTGAAATGTTGTTCTTTCGGCCAGTTGCAGCCGGTATTTATATGCCAGGCGAACGTGCCTGAATACCATGAAGCGATGTCGTCCGTCGTTCGTCTCAACGACCGGCAAAATAGGCAGCTACGACGCAGTCACACGTTTGGCTGTTGACGTAGTTCTCAAAAAAATACGAGATACGTGTTCATACTTTCCTCAGTCGATTGTACTATAGCGTTCGTTGCTGCTCGCACTCAGTTGAACCGAACCGCATTCTCTCTGTTGGCTGTGGGAAAGAATGTTTTTGGTAGCGTGTTTTCTTCTTCTTTCTCTTGGCTGCTGTTTAATGTTATTGTTCTAGGGGTGGTGGTGTTGGCGGCCGCTGTCGTCGTCGTCGTCATCGTCATTTTAAAGAGTTGTTTTGTTTAGCTTGTTTATATTTTTTGTTTTCACCTCGGCATTGTTGTTGTTCTGCCTTTCTTTCTCTGATAAAAACAAATGCTACGCTTACGTTTGCGTCGCTGCCAACGTCTGGTTCTTGTTGTTCGGCGGCGGCGTCTTGTTTGTTGTACATATAGAATTTATTGCGCACTCTTTAATAGAACCACAACGTTCGTTGGTGCTTAATAAGATTTAAAACAGCACAAAAAAAAACACACACACACAAAAAATGCTTCTGTTGTTTATTTGTTATTTTGTTCTTGAGTGTTGCAGACATTAATTGTTGTGGGTTCTCTAAACGAATTGTAAAATATGCAGTTGCGAAAACATGTTTTTACAATTTCCAATGAAAATAGTGGCCATTTTATACAAAACCGTAGTTTCAAATAAAAAAAAAAGCAAGTTTTACCGTGAAAACTTAGTTATCAACTTTTTGAAATGAAAGAAATTTTTAAAAGAAAAGATTGAATTATTGTTTATAACATACATACGTTCATACATATTAATAAAAATTTGCCGGCTCATTTAAATGTCGGTGAACTGGTTTCAATGACATTGCCCGTCAAGGCAGCAAGGCCATCGAAAGAATTCGAAGAAAGAGTGTTACCGTTCGATAGGTGTTATTAAATGAAATTAAAAAAATACAATAAAAAAAGAAAACAATGCATAGAATAATTTTGTTATACATATTTTGTGAGAAATATTGAAAGAATAACTTAATTAAATAAACTATTTGTGTTTGTTTTGGAACTACCTAGGTATATTAAAATTTTTTGTTTCTTAAATTCTATAACTTATATTGTGAAATTTAAGAAAAGAAAATAAGATACATATTTTACTTAATATTTATCTTATATGTAATTTGTTTTATTTTGTTAGATTTTACCAATTTAAAGATAATAATAGAACTTTGTGCGCATGGTTAATATAAAACGCTCATAAAATTACTAATACTCATACGTTTCACATACATATGTAGGGAGTGCAAACTTCCCTACGGGAAAATGAACCGGTACAGTACCAGTCACGGGACCGGTTCCCTGGGGTGCATGAACCGGTTCTAGTTCCGGAACTTTTATATGTAGAAAACCGGTACGTTTTGTATGGGGTTGGCCACTAAAGTGTCAATTGACACCTAACTGATACTTTGTGATGTGTCTTGAACCGGTTCAACAGTAAAATCCCTACGACAGGTTCAGTAAAAACCAGTCATCTAACTATGATATCTGTTTTTTGTTAATATGCCCAAAAATAAGACGGAAAATTAAATTAAACTTTTTGATAAATTATTTAGTTGTCTAGGGTTAAATTATATTTAAATATTTAATATTTTTCAGACTTTTCTACTTATTTATAAACAACGCCGCAAAATGCTACAGATCAGTTAAATAGACTTTTCTTTAACACTTTAGAACCAATTTGGTGACACATCCCCTCTTCACCCGTCCTGACATAGGTACACTCGGGTAAATTAACACCACTTTTCCCGTAGGGTTGCTACGGCAATTTGGAGTTATTAGGGAAAATTTATGAAAAAAAGCGATAAATTAATTTGGTTTTGTATATTTCTTTCGTCAAAATTAGTCAAATTTGATATTTTTATGGATGTGAGCAATTCCATTGGGACGGGCGTGACCATGTTTCTCACAATTTTAGTTATAATTCATTTTTAGTTATAAATTAAGACTTTCAGGTTAAATTCTGTAACATTTTCCGTAGAAAGTTCACAATTATTTTGATGAAGGTAATTGTTTATAAAATACTTCTTCTCATTAAAAAATTTTTTAGAAAAAAAGTCCGGTGTGACACCGTTATACAACGGGTGTGACCTAGTAAAATAAACTCGAAAAGTATGAAGAAAGTTTTAATAGAGTTTAATTATATAACACACATAAACAAATAATAACCCATATAATTATTCACCCTACGGGCATTTGATACGACCCAAAAGTGTAACACATAGAAGGAGTCAGTTTAGACCATAAGTTTCTTTGAACCAAATTCGATTCATGACTTTTTAAGTCGTTTGAGCTATGTCCGTCTGGCTGGCTGTTCAAATGATTTGAAACTTTGCACGAGTTAATATTTTATCCAAACCACTTACGGTATTGCAAATGGGCTACATGGCCACGCCTCTTCTGGTAAAAAAAAAAAAAAAAAACTTGATTTCCCTTTGCACCCCATGAATGAGGTATGGGATAGCTAGCTTCTCGTTAATACTGCGAAGTTGCTGTCAAACAACATTCGAGGGGAGCCGACAATGAAAGAAAATTTTCTTTATTTTTTTCTTTTTTAAGATGACTGGAGCCAGGTTTGAACCTGCGATCACCCGCATGGTAGTCGCGTGTTCTAACCACTATGCCACGGCCGGTCCCTTCTGGTACCTCCCATAAATATAAATATCTATATATATTAAAGGCTTGGGTGACTGACTGATCACTCCCCAGCCCAAACGGCTAAAGCTAGAACCGTGAAACTTGGAATGTAGGTTTCTTTTATGACGTAGGCGCGCACTAAGACGGGATTTTCGGACTGCAAGAGGGTCAAAAGAAATGGGCACCGCCCCAAACAGCTCAAGATTTTAAATGGCTGTATCTCATTAATCATTATAGTTACGAAGTCGAGATTTGGAACATATGTTGGTCGTACAAGAAAAATTACTTCTTTGTGGAAAGTGGGCGGTGCCACGCCCCTTTTTAAGAAATAGTTATATTGGCCAAATTAATGGACCGATTGCATTTATATTTTCTTTGTGCGATACTGTCCATAGGGTCTCATTTATAGGCTACATGCAAACATAATTAGACAAAGGGACGTGGCAACGCCCACACAAACCAAAAATTTCTATCGATCAGTTCTCAAGAGTCATCAGAGGTATGAAGATGAGATTTGCTACACATGTTACTGATACAAATAGGATCACGTCTCGCTGAAAAATGGGCGGTGCCACTCCCCTTTAGAAAAAAACGTTATCTGGGCAAAATAAATGGGCCGATTGCAATGAAATTTTACTGTGTAGTACTAGGCTACATAAAAACATAATTAGAGAAAGGGGCGTGGCACCGGCCACACAAAAACAAAATTTCAATCGGTCGTATTTCACGAGCCATTAAAGGTGAGAAGATAAGATTTATTACACATGTAAATGGTACATATGGGATGACATCTCGTTGGGAAATGGACGGTACTACGACCCATTTGAAAAAATTGTTATGTCGGTCATATTAATAGTTACAATCGTTCTATTAATAGGATGGTGAATTTTGAGAAGGTTGTTCTCCCTTTCGAGTAAACGTCAGCTAAGAACGAATTTTTGAAAACTCGTACTTTTATGAGGTAAAAATCATCATTAAAGGAAAAAAGTTATACCATCACCCAAACCAATCGGCAAATGGTATAATCGCGAAAATATTATATGGAAATGCTTACTATCAAATCGGATACAAGTATGTTTTTTTTTAAATCCAATGTTTCTGTGTAAAAAAATTGAAAAAAGTATAAAAATGTTACTATCGCCCAGACCAAACGGCTAATGATGTAATTGTGATAATTTATATAGGCTTGCTCTCTATGAACTTAGAACGAAGCAAGGAGGGTTTTCGAAATCCTTACCTTTTGGGGGTAAAAAGGAATGAAAAGGGATAAAACTGATTATAAACGGCTAAAGGTATAGTCTCAAAAATTGAGGTGAATATTTTAGTTGTGCGATGTGAAGTAATTTTTCAAATTTGTTTTTAAGTTGTAAAAATAACGAAAAAGGGATAAAACTGATGATATCACCCAGATCAAATACCTTAAGGTAGAGTTACGAAAATGTATATAGAATCGCTCCCTATAGAATAAGAGAGCATCCAGACGGAATTTTTAGACAATCGAACATTTAGGGGTATAAAGGCCGAATAGGGATACAACTGATACCATCACCCAGACCAAACGGCTAAAGCTATAATCGTATATGGGTATACCCTCTAAATAATTAGAGGGGGTACCAGTCAATTTTAGTTGTGCAATACGAATGTATCTTTGAAGTTCGTACTTTCGTGGTACAATCACTCAGACCATTGGGATAAAGCTTCAACGCCATAAATGGTGTTTGCGTTTGCATTTTATCTGTATTGCTAAAATTAAGTACGGGTGAAGCAACGCGAACCGAGAAAGCTGGTATATATATAATATATTAATACACCCAACGAGATCGTCCCCAAATTCTGTATTTAATAAAGCTATATCAGGATGAAGTTTTGGAGAAAAAACTGGTAGACTGGTCACGCCCCTTCTGGTACCTCTCACACAAATGTCCACTCCGCTTACTTAAAAAATCGAGTAATAATATCAATATAATATTGTTTATATGTTTCACTGAGGGTATATGTAAGTAGGGTTGCCCGACTTAAACTTTCTTACTGCTTTGTACGTACACTGAAATCAGTCATATTTTGCGTAAGTTGTAAGCTTGTAAGAGTTCTGGCACCTCCCATACAAAATTACCGATTTTTAGAAAATTAATATTTCTCCCATAACTTACAAACGGACAACTGGGGGATATTTAAATTAGGTCAGTTAATTTATCTTGTAGTAGTAGTGAAAACTTCAGAAAAACGAAACATTGGACATAACTCTTCTGGTACCTCCAATACAAATTACCGAAATTACTCTCATAGTTTTGCATACATTTTTTTGTAAGTACACTTAATTTAGTTACATTTTGCAGAATGTTAGCTTTTAATGAACGTTGCATAACGAATCAAAATCGTATACGTTATGCTGCCTCTACTAGTACAGCCTATACAAATTGGTTAATTTCGCAAAATTTAATATTTTTCAAAAAACATCTTAAAGAAATGCCTAAGAAACTCAAAAAAAAAAACCGGGAGATTAACTCCGTCAATTTAAAATTATGATTTCTTTAATGAGTTTTGTTTAAATTAAGCAAAGACGTATTTGTTAGAGCCTAAACAAAAGAGCCTAAAACGTGACAAATTCCCCTATACGATACTCACTAACATCAAATCGATATTAAATTATTATGGCATGTAACTTGACAAAACGAATGATGCAGAACTTCTTCTTTTTAAATATAAATACATATAACGGAAATTGAAATAAATTGTTTTTACACAGATGTACTGGTGTAGTCAGCACTTATGATCGAGGTGCATCGCCTTCCCATGACTGTTGGGTGCTCAAATTCTGTCTATAGAGTGCAAGGGTAACCCACTTTCATAATCTGATGTATTTTTTTATAGATATCGTAAATTTGATATTTTTAAATACATAGTACATAATTCAAAAAAGTAAACAAATACTTTTCATTTAAAAAGAACACACATCTAAAAAGTCAATGACATAATTGTTAATCACACTGAATATACGTCTTAATGTACCGATTATTCCAAGTATTTTCTGCAATTATTGAACTTTCATCTTGATACTACTAGATCGAAGGTTTCATCTTACGATATTCTTGTATTGCGTTTAAAATAAATAGGCATATAATCAATTTACTTTGTCTTTCTAATATCGCGGCGCTGTGCACTGTCGCGCAAGGTGGTCATTAACTCATTAAAAATTGCAAAAATAACAACAAATACACACAATATGGATTTTTTTAAATGTTTGTAAACAATTTTTTTGTGTACTGCATTATTTTTTGTTTATTTGCTTATTTTTAAAACAAACTCATTTCGTTTGCATTTTTTTTTTTGTTTTATGTAATATTTTCTTTAATAATTTATTCACAAGACGTAATATATTTATGACCGAATTTAATGTCTCCGTTCGCAGATGAGACGTTTGCATCTTCGTTATAGGCTAGAACGAATAGCAGCTAGTAAATTGCGCATTGGTTATAAAAAATTTGAAGATTCTACGCCGGTTACTAGGGTGTGTTGAGAGAGAGAGAGAGAGAGGAGAGAGAGAGAGTCGTTTCAGGATTACGAAGCGTACCATATTGGAAAGTGAATGAAAATCAAGGAAAATAAAATTGTCGCCGCGACAAGAAAATCCTAAGTCATCCAGTCATCTTAAAAAGTAAAAAAATAAAATTTTCTTTCATTGCCGCACAGTGGGGAAAAAAAGTTTTTTTGGACATTTGAAATTTTAGGCCGCAATTCTTGACCGATGTTCAAAATTCTATTATTGGAAACAAAATTGTGCACAGAATTTACGTTTTTATTTATTCTGAATTCCTTACCGTTATTTTTTTAAAATTTGTCAAAGTCCATGAAAAAATAATTTTTGGATTACGTGTCCTTAAAATTTCGAACTGACCTTAATTAATGTGAACATATGTTACGAATTAAACTCAGTGAAAAAATAAGACAAAAAATTTTTTTTGGCTCAACTGCTAGTAATTTTGTGGATGCACTATTTTCACACTTTAACTCGGTGTCCTGCTCATAATTATAATCCGATTAGAACAAAACTTAATTTACAACCTGGAAAAGTTTTAAGAAAGTCGTCTGTAAAAAAATAAGCTAAATCGGTGAAGGTTGCCATGCAATTTTCAATCGCGGCCTGAAATTTCAAATGTCTAAAAAAACTTTTTTTCCCCACTGTGTGCAGGCCCTCTCAATGTTGTAGTCCACAACTTCGTAGTATAAGTGTCGAGTCAATCGGCATGTCTAGTAAAAGCTTCTCAAACAGTGACGTTCGCATTCGTCGATAAACAAGTAGGTGCCGTTAGTTGTGAATCTAAAAATAGAAAGCGTGTTAATTCACAACAACGCGAGAAGCTATCCCACATACCTCATTAATGGGGTGTAAAGGGAAATTAAGTAAGTAAGTATGGGTGGTACCAAAAGGGGTGTGGCAAAGCTTTTGCCTTTCTTCAGTTTTATCGACTAATACAAGATAATTAAACAAATCAAATTTAAACATCCTCCAGACATCCGTTTGGAAGTTTTGGAGGAAATGTAAATTTCTTAAAATAAGTAATTTTGCATGTCAGATACGAAAAGGGATGCGCCAATATATCCCGTATCCATAAGTCAGGTTCCAAAAACGTTTTCCTTGGACAAAATTTGACTGAATTCATTGTATTGACAAAAAAGATATGTATGTAAACTATGAGGGTGAATTTGGTCAGTTGTATGGCAGGTGCCAGAAGGGGTGTGGCAAAGATTTTCAAATAATTAACTGACCAAATTCAAATTTTGTATGGGAGGTATCGGAGGGGGTCGGCCTATACAGAAAAATTTGGTGAACTTGCAAAAAAACCAGTAAGAAAGTTTCAGTCGGGAAACCCGACTTACATATACCCTCACCTTCAGTAAAACATAAAATTTGCATTACTTCATCTCTAAAGTGGTCAGAATTGTACATTTGTATGGGAAGTGCCAAAAGGGGCGTAGATAGACTTCCAATTTGTTCTGCTAAACTTTATCCTGATTAAGAAATACAGAATTTGGTCACAATCGCGTCGTTTGTTTAGATATTTTTACTCGATTTCAAAAGTGGGCGGAATAGTTCATTTGTATGGGAGGTACCAGATGGGGCGTGGCTGGACTTTAAATTTTTCCTCCGAAAGTTTATCCTGTTATAGCTTAACAAAATACAGAATACGGGCACCACCGTTTCGAGAGTTTTTATATTACTTCTCGCTTTCTAAATTTGGCGGAATGGTACATTTGTATGGAAGGTACCAGAAGGGGGTGGCTAGACTTCTATTTTTTCCAAAACTTTATCCTGTTTCACCTAAATAAAATGCTGAATTTGGGCGAGATCGCGTTGGGTGTATTGATATTATTTCTCCATCTCTAAAGTGGGCGGAATGATACTTATTTATGGGAGGTTCCAGAAGGGGCGAGACCATATAGCTCATATACTATCCCCTAAGTAGTTTTGGGATAATATTAACCCATGCAAATTTTCAAAACAATCATGCGTACCAGGCAGATAGACAGACAGACAGACAAACACAGACAGACGGACAGGGATCAAACTACTTAAATTGTCATAAATCGAATTTGGTTCAAAGAAACTATGAGGGTAATTTCGGTCATTTGTGTGGGAGGTACCACAAGGGGAGTGGCTAATGTTTCGGTTTTCTCCGAATTGGTCTACTATTACAAGATTTTCGGCGGATTTGTCGACATTTACAAGATAATTAAACTGGCCAAATTCAAACATCCTCCAGTCGTCCGCTTTCAAGTTATAGGAGAAATATTAGTTTTTCAAAAATAGGTAATTTTATATGGATGGTAACAGGAATGGTAGGGGCTTTACTGCCTAGTTGCAATCCCGTAACTTCATTTTGGGAAATATTAATACTGGTTTATTTTCTTAACAATCAGTGAATGTTTAACCGAGTTAATCTCCCCTCCAGCCAGACAGACGGACATGGCGCAATCGTCTTAAATAGTCTCGAAACGAATTTGGCCTTAAAATAATTGGGGTTTAATTCGTCACTTTTAATGTGCCCTTATCCCTATGGTTGAAAGCATACAAACTTCTGAAGAAAAATTCACAATGTTTAAACTGTGACAGAGTAGAGGGAACCACCACCCCTACCTTTTGCACGGGTAGGGGGGTATATATCATTTGATACGACCTAAAAGTGTAACACATAGAAGGAGTCTCTTTAGACCCTATGTTTCTTTGAACCAAATTCGATTCATGACATTTTAAGTCGTTTGAGCCATGCCCATCTGTCTGTCTGTCCGCCTGTTTTCCGGCTGGTTCGCACGATAACTTTCGAAAGACTTAATAATTGTTTTGAAACTTTGCATAGGTTAATATATTAATAATATTTCCCCAAAACTACTTACACTATTGGAAATGGGCTACATGGCCACGCCCCTTCTGCTACCTTTCATACAAATGTACCATACCGCCCACTTTGGAAATCGAGTAATAACATCAATACGCCCAACGGGATCGTGTCCAAATTCTGTATTTAGTAGAACTAAACGAGGAAAAAGTTTTGGAGAAAAGAATGGAAGTCTAGCCATGCCCCTTCTGGTACCTCCCATACAAATGTACCATACCGCCCACTTTGAAAATCGAGTAATAACATCAATACGCCCAACGCAATCATTCCCGAATTCTGCATTTTGATAAGCAATAACATGATTTACTTTCTGACGAAAAATTGAAAGTCCAGCCACTTCCCTTCTGACCATACAAATTTATCACTTCGCCCACATAAAAAAATTTAGTGATAATATCAGTAAACCCAACGCGATTGTGCCCAAATTATGTATTTTGTTAAGCTATAACAAGATAAACTTTCGGAGGAGTTATTCGAAGTTATTCTGGTGCCTCGAATACAAGTGTACCATTCCGCCCAGTTTTGAAATCGAGTCATAATATCAATCCACCCAACGCGATAGTGCTCAAATTCAGTATTTTGTTAAGTCAATTTTATGTTTTTACTGAGGGTGAAGGTAAATTTATCCGACTGAAACTTTCTCAATGGTTTTCTTAATAACTTTTTATGTTCAAACCGAAAATCGCCAAGTCATATCACATAATCTTGTCTCAATTAATAAAGAATTCTTTGAATTTTCATTGCAGTACATCCAGACTCTTAAACGAAATCTTGTTTACAGCTGATAGGCTCTACACAACTGAAGGGCTTGTACATTTAATCCGATTACTGCTATCATATTTTTATTAGGTATTCAGGGTTCCTAAACCGAAATGAGCATAATGCTCATTGTGATAGATTTTACACAGCGAGTCGTCTGACCAATTGATGGGCATCCAACACAACAACAAAAACAAGGTCACGTTGATTAATGTACCATATGCATATTGTATTTACGAACGTATTTATGTGTTATTTGTATTTATTTTCAGTTTGTTTCAGTAAATAATAATCGTCACCATTTCGAACAAAATGCGTGTTTGCCACGGACCACACCCACCCACACGTTTTTAATGCGAACGCGCCATCATCCCCAACCACGAGATGCAAACGTCATCTGAACGAGCGGCCATCGCGCAGTAATCTTTAAAATAATATACGCCGCATTCAGGGCCAGTTAATATACAAACATTAAACTTGAACCTTAAATGTCATGTAATCAGCTTAAGTGTAATTTACTTAATCCATGAGGATCACTTGCCTGTATTCAGTAATAGGGCTCGTGTTTTAAGAATAACACCAAAAAAGATATTGATGGGCGCGTTTCATTCGCATAATTTATCTGAAAAATTTAAAACAAAACAACAACATGGTCGCGTAATGAGCGCTGCGCTGACTGTCTCTGAGATCAATAAGATCACAACGTGTCTTCATCACACAGCGCACAGCATAACACGTCTTTGGATGCGCAGACAGAGAGAGTTGAGCTGCCAGCGCCAGTCCGTCGAAGGTACAATGTGAATGCCATGAGAAGAATATGTCGTAGTCTCTGCTGCTTATCTATGGCGCTCTCTTATCGCGCATAAAAAACGTCCGAATTTTCTACTACAAATTGACACCGACCACAAGACCGTTTCAAAAAAAAAGAGGTCCCCCCATTCTACTTATACTTGAACTACTACAACTGATCATCGACAGAAGACAGCGGCGGCAGCGACAGCAGCAGCAAATGGGTGATGCAATATCACTAAAAAAACGTAAAGATCTGCCCTCCTTCGCCCACCCCCTTCCATTAGGAAATAACAATAACATAAAAAAATACATAAACAAACATTTAGAAGCAAATTTGTTTTTTTTTGTTCGTTTTCGATTTAGCCCATAAACAATCGAAACAAGAAATGATCTCGTCTCTGATCCGAATAATAATAAATTTAAATTAACACCACATTTAAGCGCCAGTAAGGTGCCAGGTGCCGCCAGCTTCTGTTTAAGTTGATGATCATAATGATGTGGATAGGGGCTAGGAGCGAACAGATTAAGAAGAAAGTAGAGAAGATACATTTTTATAGCTGATTAGGGAGGAACTGATGGTTCGAGGGACGGACGTCCCTCCCCATTTTGTTTAGATTCGTTTCAGTTCAACGATCTCTCATAAAACACATTTGTTTGGCGAATTTGGCAGAGATAATAAAAAATAACATTGGCTAGATTTGTAAAACTTTCTCATTTTTGCTGAATATACTTACGTATGTTTGTTTGTATGTAGTTATAAATATTCATAAAGAGATCTGAAGATGTTTTAGTAGTGCAAAAATTCGCGAACATTTGATAAACTACGCACTATAATTAAATGTTTTTATTTAGGGGGTAATATGGGAACGGTCCCACACTTAAAATCAAAGTTCCCACACCTTGGTCCCTATATGCCCAAACAAACAAGTAAGAAAGTTTCAGTCGGGTTAACATACTTACATATGCCCTCACTTAACATATACCATCACCTCACCTAAAAACATTAAATTTGTAAGCATAAAGATACTCGATTTCTAAAGTAGGTGAATTGGTCAATTTGTATAGGACGTGTCAGAAGGGGCGCGGCTAGGCTACAGTTTTTTTTCTCCAAAACTTTATCTTGTTATAGCTTTATCGCATTGATATTATTACTCGATTTCTAGAGTGGGCGAAGTGGTACATTTGTATGGGAGGTAACAGAAGTGGCGTGGCGTATAGCCCATATGCCATCCCTAAAGTAGTTATGGGAAAATATTAACCTATGCAAAGTTTCAAAACAATCGGTTACGTCTTCCGAAAGTTATCGTGCGTGCCAGGCGGACAGACAGACGGACATGAATCAAACTACTTAAAATGTCATGAATCGAATTTGGTTCAGAGAAACATAAGGTCTAAAGTAACTTCTTCTATGTGTTACAGTTTTGGGTCGTATCAAATGATATATACCCTCCTACCCATAGGGCGAGGGTATTAAACAAATTCAATACGTTTTTATACCTTCACCCTTAGTGATAGGGGTATATATCATTTGAAACGTGTGAAAGTGTAACGCATTAAAGTAGATGTGTTAGACCTCAAGCATCTTAAATTTCAGACTTTCTAAGATAATTCAGCCATGTCCGTCTGTCTGGCTGTTGGACAGATTGACTCGAGTAAACCCAAACTTAGCCTTATGGAAATGTACCACTATTAATATGTTCCAAAATAAAGTAATGGCATTGTAAATGGACAAAATAGCCCCACCTCTTCTGCTACCGCCCATACAAAAATACCTAATTGAATTATTATTATTATTATTATTAGCCTTTAAAACAACTTGACACCATATATATTTATATCTTCGTGTCTAAGTCAGAGGCCGAAATGATTAGAGATTTCCATTTGCTTCGATCTTGTGCGCACCGCATCTAGTCAGTCCTACCAAGCAGCATCAGTGATTCCTCCACCTGGTCCTTCCAACGTAGTCGCTGTCTCCCTCTTTTGCGCCGTCCTTCGAGGTGGATTATTAATAATTTCAAAACGAACAACTGAAGGATATTTGAATTTGGTCAGTTTAATTATCTTGTAATAGAAGACAAATCTGTAGAAAAGCAAAAGCTTTGTCACACCCCTTCTGGTTCCTGAATACGGGCTATATTTGCTATTTAAGAAGTTATTTATGAAGTTAATTTAACCCCATGTTTTTTACGGAGCGCAAAAGACCGAACGTTTGGAATTCTCTTCTACTTTCTGTTGCTGCTACCAATTAAGAAGAAAAGAAGAATATTTGCACCATAACTTTTAAACGGACAACTGGAGGATATATGAATTTTGTCAATTGAATTATAAAAACAAAAGCTTTGCTACACCCCTTCAGGTACCTCCAATACGAATGGTAGAATTCACCCTTATAGTTTTACATACATATCTTTTTTGTAAGTACATACACTAAATGCAATCATATTTTGCGTGAGATCTACTCATATGAAAATTTGACACAGAAATTAATATGGACTATATAGGCCGACCCATTCTGTTACATTCCATACAAAATGACATATTTTTTCAGAAATTAATATTTCTCCCAAAACTCTCTCTCTACCGAATTCACCCCTATAGTTAACATATCTTTTTTGTAAGATAACTGAATTCAGTCATATTTTGCGCAAGTAATACGCTTTTTAAAATTTGACTCAGGAATGCAATACAAAATTACCTATTTTTTGACAAATATTTACCGTTGACCGAAATTCCCCTTAATAGTTCTCCAGGCCTATCTTTATTGGTACCTCTTATATAAATTAGTCAATTTCAGGAAAAATTTATATTTTCCAACAATTTTTAAAAGAAACCCCTCAAAACATTGAAAACTAGCTGGGCCGGCAGACTTCGTCCTGCCTCCAAATTGTTGAGTGAATGTTGAGTGGAGTTGAAATCTAATAACTTGAACCTCTGAAATATTTCAATTTTAAGGGCGAGGTTTTCCCGGACAACTTTTGTACTTCATATATCTAATAGTCTTATATTATTGTAAGAATTGCTTAAATGGATCAGCAGTGTCCATGATTTGATGAAAACTTATTTATTGATCGGAATATATTCTAAAAACACATTTTAAGCCGACTTTGCCCCTTTTTATCCCAAGGAGTACAAATTCCAAAAATCCCTTCATTTGGCTCAACAAACCTTTTAACCGTTTGGTATGGGTGATACCAACAGTTTTTCCCATTTTCGTGTTTGTCCCCTAAAAGTTCGAAATGCAAAAAACCACTTTGTGAAGCTCTCTAATTCTATAGGAAGTGCGGCCATATAAATGTTCGCCATTCTACCTTAAGCCGTTTTGCGGTCTGGGTGAACATCTACAGCCCATACCCAACTTTCACTGAAATTTTGGTACAAATCTGTTTAACCATTTTCGCAATAAGTGGTGATATCAAAATATATATCTATTTTTATATATAGACCTCAATAATTTTGATGTTAAAAAAAATTTTATATCCCAAATGCCACCTACCGGGTCCATTTGTACATACAATTTTTTCTGATGATCATGCAAACGTACATTCTGAGTTTCAGTTGAATTGGTCCATCTATTAAAATTGACGATATAAATCCACCTTAGCGCCACCCGGAGTAGATGATTTTCTTTACAAACCATCTCCTGAAAATTTTGAGTCGTATAAAAAAATCAGAAAAATCTCAAGTGATGGGCTTACATACGTGGACCATTTAATTTTTATATGTATATATATATATGTAACTTTTAATATAATGTTTTTCTAGGTGATACCTAAGAAACCAGAAAGTTTACCCATCCATTAGAAATTATGATTTTTTTTGAGATTTCTGTGCTAATTAGTTAGAGCTATATTTCCTTGAATCACAGTTGGTACCGTAAAAGACCATGTCATTGCTGATGATATTGAATGACCTTTCTGACCCAAGTACTGTATTGTACATATGTAACGATTTTTCGTATTGTATGTACTAGCTACATTACGGTGGTTGTAAAAATCGATGCTGGCGTCACCCTTCAAAAATGGTGTCTTTGCAGATTTTAGGATAGCAAAGTTTAAGCAACGACTAGTTAAATTTTTCATAAATTTATTTATAACTGCGAAGGAATGTTATTTATTTAATTTCGGATTTTTCTTTCGTCAAAATTGGACCACCCGTTCTTCAGTTTTGCTCCTTAAGCTCATGGTGCTCATGCTTTGGCTATCCTAAAATCTGCAAAGATACCATTTTTGGGGGGTGGCAAAATCTGAAATTTTTTTCCCCATATAACTTCCGATCACCCTAAGCTACATACCAGTGATCTACGGCGATAGGAGTTTTCGCCCCTACTGGTGTACTCGCTGTTTATGCGGCTGCGGTAACAAACTGCTTGGATATTTTTGTGCTATTTGTTATATTGTTTTCTTTTACCGGGATAGTTTGCCACCGCATCAAAAAACCATGAACAAAAAAGTTAATCTTTCTTGTGTGAGCTTTTTCTATGGTGGTGGTTTAGCACGACAACTAAAAAACACAAACAAAAATATTACGAAGAAGAATACGACGTCGGTGCGATCGCCACCAACATACTAACCGCCTCGCTGTCGATTTGTTTTTTTTTTTTGCTTTTGTTTTGGCGACAAATGTTAAAACAAGTTCATTAGGCCGACAGATTTCCAACATAAACAAAAAAGTTTTAAAATGTCAGATCATACATTTGTGTTAGACAAAACTATTGAACTTTTTCATTGAATTTTCCTGACCTATAAAGAATGTCTCCAAAAAATAAAAAAACGGTACAAATCCACAGCGAGGCGGTTAGTATGTTGGTGGCGATCGCACCGACGTCGTATTCTTCTTCGTAATACTTTTGTTTGTGTTTCTTCGTTGTCGTGCTAAACCACCACCATTAACAAGCACACACAACAAAGCGTCATATTTTTGTTTTTTTTTGATACGATGCTAAACTATTGCAACAAAAAAAGTAAACACAAGAAAGAGCTTTACTCCACCGCATCAGTTTTCGTTCGATATTTCGAACACTTGCGTATGAAAAATACTGAGTTCGGACGCGGTGTACCGGCGGTTGCGGTCTTTCGGTTCTGATCTCTGCTACATACATATGTGCGTATGTACAACGTATGAGTAATACTAATGTAATGCGGATTTTATATTAGTCATGAGCACTTCGTTCCATTATTATGAATTTATGGTTTAATAATAATGAAATTTTTTAGAAAATATCATTCGATAAAATTAGTCACACTTGATTTTTACAGGGCTATATTATTATAAATTATTTATTTAAGCCTTAACTTTAATTCTGCTGAAGAGTGATATGAGAAATCATTGATGGTTCTTGAGTTATGAGTGAAAACTAAGCGAATACATCAATATAAGCAAAATATAAAAGGTCATAAAAAAAGTATGGCCTGGGAACGGCATTTTACTATACTGACCTAGTTCCTTCACCCTGACTTGGAATTTCTAACCCCTAGAAAATGACACTGCAAATGTTCCACAGTGTAATACATTAGTAATTTCTTATAAAAATTGATAAATTTCAATAAATCGAGGGTTAAACAATATCATACATAGGGCGAGGATATTTATCAGTAATTTTACCTGATTGAATTTTTTTTTTCACTGGTTACATTATTATTTCGCTTATTATCGTCTGTTTAATGATTACATACTTACAACTGAATGTGTAAACTCTGAAAAAAAAATAAACAAAAAGTTCAGACGCTATAATTTTTAAAATCAATAACACTTCTAACATTCAAATATTATGGACTAAGACAATTATAATATTTGGTAATATGAGTTTTAACGTCATTCAAATTGATACAGCAATCTAAAAACCTAGCGTCCCACCAGCGATCACAATGCCAACGTCATCGAGCATATATATATAATACATATAATATACATATATGTGTATCATTTAGACATCAACATTATATTCAATAATTTATGACTGCTATGGCTGGGGATGCGAAAAGTATATTTGTATGTATACATATTTGCATCATTAGAAGCTTATCAAATGATGCGTAACTACGAGTATAGTTGACGCAATATTATTTCGCAGTCAAATAATACAAAAATGCGAACTACTCTTAAGAATTGGCAAATAAATTTGATTGTTTAACGTATGCTGCTATTACGTTAAGAAATCATTTTGTATTTCTTCCTTCTTTTTGCGCATTTTTCGAAATGTTTTGCTATGATCGAACTGTCCGCAACATGATCTGTATAACCCAGTTTTCTTGGCGCAGCATTGTCATTCACTCTCTATTGTTTATCTAATTGGACTGGGTTAATAGTTTACTGGATTAAAATGTTAAATTGTTGTTGTTGGCATCTTTTGTTTTGTACCGAGTTCATATGAACTTAAAGAACTTAACAAGAGTCTTGTTTTGTTGTTATTAACGATTGTAATCGATAGGAATCAGAAGGGAGACTAACATTAAGGGGAGACAAGAGAAGAGAAAAAAACACTATAGTATTCTAAAACGTAGAAAGTTCAATACTGAATTGTTCAAAGGCGGTGTGAACAAACACTGTTAAACAGTGATTTAAGTGGAATTTTTGAAGGTAACAAATTGTTTAAAGCGGATAAAAAACCAGTACAGAAATTTTAGTCAGTTAAACTGACTGATAAATACCATCACCTAATATAAGATATTGTTTAAGTCTTGAGTTATTAAAATTAACCGATTTGTAATTAAAACCAGTTAGAAAGTTTCAGTCGGGCAACCCGACTTACATTTACCCTTAACCTCAGTAAAACAAATAATTTTCTATTATATTGATATTATTACTTGAATTCGAAAGTGGGCGGAGTGGTACATTTGTATGGGTGGTACGAGAAGGGGTGTGTTTAGGCTTCCAGATTTATTCTCCATAACTTTATTCTGTTATAGCTTTACGAAAATACAGAATTTGGGCACGATTGCGTTGGGTGTACTGATATTATTACTACATCCCTAAAGTGGGCGGAAAGGTACATTTGTATGGGGTGGGGGTGTCGCTAGACTTCCAATTTTTTCTCCAAAACTTTGTCCTGTTATAACATAACAAAATACAGAATTTGCGTACGATCGTGTCGAGTGTATTGATATTATTACCCTAT
Source organism: Muscina levida (assembly GCA_964034835.1). Classification (NCBI taxonomy): domain Eukaryota; kingdom Metazoa; phylum Arthropoda; class Insecta; order Diptera; family Muscidae; genus Muscina; species Muscina levida. The sequence continues at coordinate 115,197,144 of OZ035881.1, read as the reverse complement.
TTCTAAAGTGGGCGGAGTGGTACATTTGTATGGGAGGTACCAGAAGGGGCGTGTGTAGACTTCCAGATTTTTTCTTCAAAACTTTATCCTGCTTGAACTTTACCAAATACAGAATTTGTGCACGATCGCGTTAGGTATTTTAATAATATTAATCGATTTCTAAAGTGGGCTGTTCCAGATGTGTATGGGAGGTACCAGATGGGGCGTGGATAGACTTCCAATTTTTTTCTCCAAAACTTTATCCTGTTATAGCTTTACTAAAAATAGAATTTGGGTACGATCACGTTTGATTTATTGATATTATTTCTCCATCTCTATAGTGGGCGGAAAGTAGATTTGTATGGGAGGTCCCAGAAGGGGCGTGGCTAGGCTTTCAAAATTTTTTCCAAAACTTTATTCTGTTATGGCTTTACTAAATACAGAATTTGGGGTCGATCCCGTAGGGTGTATTGATATTATTACTCTATTTCTAAAGTGGGCGGAATGGTGTATTTGTATGGGAGGTACCAGAAGGGGCGGGGTCATGTAGCCCATTTGCAATACCGTAAGTAGACAGACAGACAGACGGACGTGGCCCAACCGACTAAAAAAGTCATGAATCGAATTTGGTTCAAAGAAATCTAGGGTCTAAAATGACTCCTTCTATGTGTTACACTTTTAGGTCGTATCAAATGATATATACCCTCATCCCTAAGGGTAATGGTATAAGCTTGTAAACAATATCTTTTGGTTCAAATTGTTGATACATACCAGTGATGGTATACAAAATTGGACAAAAATCGTCAATTTTGGGTTTTGAAATCGTCAAAAAATCGTTACACAAAAATTTACTCATTTTATCCTGTATGTAAAAAACTAATGCAAAAAACAAAAAATAAAATACATTTTTTAAACGTTTTAATTAAAGTCATTTATTAATGAATTTAAATAGAATAATTTGTTGAACAAAATAACTTTAAAAATTTAATAAAAAATCTTAATTTCCCTTTTCACCTCATGAATGAGGTATGGGATAGCTTCTCGCGTTGTTGTGAATTAACACGCTTTTTTTAGATTTACATCTAACGGCACCTACTTGTTTATCGACGAATGCGCACGTCACTGTTTTAGATTGATGCCGATTGACTCGATACTTTATACTGCGAAGTTGCTGTCAACAACATTCGAGGGGAGCCGAAAATGAAAGAAAATTTTTTTTTTTAAGATGGCTAGAGACAGGATTTGAATCTTTGATCTCCCGCATGATAGTCGCGTGTTCTAACCACTATGCCACGGCCGGTCCCAAAAAAAACATAACAATAATAAAAAAGTGAGAGGTTAAATATTAATATCTTTTTATATTATTACGTTTCTAGTTTTCTCAGTCTTCAAAAAATTATTAATAAAAATAATTTTACATTTTAAGCAGATGTACTGTTATTTAAATACATGTCACTTTAAAACTTTTTAAGTACGTCTGGCTTTACCTTTAAATCATAACAATTTTCTTTATTATATTTAATGTCGTCTTTTGTGAAGAGAATACCTTCCATTGAATTTCTTTCTAATTAGTTTCTATATATATTTTTATTTAAATTAACTTGACTAAAAGCTCTTTCTTGGACCGGCCGTGGCATAAGGGTTGGGCGGCCTGGCTCCAGTCATCTAAAAAATAAAATAAAAATAATTTTCTTTCATCGCCGGCCCCCTCGATGTAGTCTTCAGCGAGCTCGCAGTATGTGTCGAGTCAATTCTCATGACTAGTAAAAGCTTCTCAAACAGTGACGTTCGCATTCGTCGATAAAAAAAAGTAGGTGCCGTTAGTTGTGAATCTAAAAATACAAAGCGTGTTAATTCACATCAGCGCGAGAAGCTATCCCATACCTCATTCATTGGGTGTAAAGGGAAATTAAGTAGTAAGTAAATGCGATTTAAACATTTGCCGACGAATGTGGTAGTATTCGATTTTTTTTAAATAATTTTTTTTCAACCACTCTTCGTTGTGACTATTAAATATATTTCTAAAATCTAACTAGGATACTTCGCGGAATTCGGAGTCTGAACTTTGCAGTTCATCGTATTCAATAAAAAGTTTGTACTCTTTTACAATAATAGGGAAATACTGTTCTAGACCATTTATTAATACATTCTGATTAATTAAATTTAATGATTTGAATTTATTTTCAAATTCAAATCGTTTCCGAACTTGATCACAAAGTTCGATGTAAATTGTAAAAAATCGTCATTTAAGGGGTAAAAATCGTCAAATCGTCATTTCTGTTTTTTTGGACAAAAAATCGTCAAAATGACGATAAATGGTCAAATATACCATCACTGATACATACGATCATTTGACATATAACTGTGGTTTTGTAAAAAAAAAACATGTTTTCCTAATGTTTTGTTCACTGTACGTAAACTACAGTGCTGATAAATAAACTATGTACAGAACATTTGAGGACCTCATACATGTCATTAAGAAATTGATCGATTATTTCCATTTCGATTTATGTATAGCCAAAAAATTGAAGCTTATATCGATATAACATAAAATTTTAAAGAATTTTTTTTGTTGTCGTTTATTTAAGACTGAAAATCTGGTTTTTGTACAAAACACCTTTAAACTAGTTTTATTACATAAAGAAAAACTATTATCCACCATCTGTTCTTTATTTTCTAATATCTTTAAATATTTAAGCATTTTCGTTCTATGTCTTAAACATTTTTTCCACTCCACAAACCACTGTACCTCAACGTACGAGACAAATAATGCTTTTAATTGCTATCATCGACATAAATCCCACTTATTTAAATACACTTTGAAATTAGAATTATTACGTCGGACATATTACACTACTACAGACAGACGGATAGCAAGCACTTGAATTGAATGAAAACAACAACATTAAAATTTGCATAATCAGCTATTAGCTTTAGCAGCAGCGGTCTGTCTACCCAGCGGGAGAAGTACCTCCACATGTGTCAACCGGCACCGGCATTTGTTGCAGTCGTCATCATAGCATGTTGTTTTTTTGTTTTCGATTTTGGCCTGTTTCGTGTTGTTTTCTTATTTTGTGCAATTTATATGATTCTTTTACACATTTAGAGAGGGAAGAGGTGGGAGGCATTTACGTCAAAAGAATCGAGGAATGCTTTGAACCAAACAATTACTCAGTTCGTGCTTTTAATCGATGAAATAATTGTAGTTGTATGGGAGCATTGACTACAGTTACCCGCCAGGAAATGGAACTAGTTCAAAACCTGTAGCATAGTTAGTTCCTAAGTAAACATGACTAGTTCCGACTAATTTACCTTCAATGGCTTTTAACTGGCGAATTTAACATGGGCTTGTCATTGGGGGTAATATACTCACTTCCCTCTGCATTACCCTGTACTAGCTACTGCTATAGTTCTGACATACCAACTATGTAACTGCTACATTGGTACATACAATTTTTTCTTTAGTTCTTTATTACTGACTACGGACCTATTTCTTTTGGACTGTTGATTAATTAATACTTCTTAAATACTTATCAAAGTAATATTCAGATTCTCACTTCTTTAATTACAATAATATAATTAATAACAAGCACTTTACTTCCACGATTATCAAATTGCGACTAAAGAACGCTTGCAAGAATTAAAACTCCACCACCAAATATTCAAGTTTGTTTTTTTTCACTCAACTAACGGGACAAACAAACAACAAACAGCAAATATGACGAAATAAAAACAAAACATTTTAGCAAACACGCATTCAAATTGACCCGTCCTCGTTTACTTGGATCAAGCTCAGTAGTTAGTTCGCTGTATTCTACCATATAGCTAGTATCATGTGGAAATTAACCTCCTGTAATCGACTATGTAACCAGTATTTAGTGGCAATTGATTTCTTTAAAAACTGGCGGGTAATACAAGTTAAATGTTTGTGTTTACTGCTCAGTTATTTTTCCGTAGTTTCCGTGCTGGCCGATGCTGCGTTGACTTCCACAGAGGAGGTGGAGCGCATTTGGGAGTAAAATCGTAATATTTTTCTGATTTGCAAATTGGTGCCACTTGTGAAATAAATCTAATTATGATGTAAATCTAATTATCTAATTAATTATGATTGGGACCGGCCGTGGCATAGTGGTTAGAACACGCGACTACCATTCGGGAGATCACAGGTTCAATTCCTGGCTCCAGTCACCTTAAAAAAAAAATCTTTCATTGTCTGCTCCCCTCGAATGTTGTTGACAGCAACTTCGCAGTATAAGTGTCAAGTCAATCGGCATGTCTAGTAAAATCTTCTCAAACAGTGACGTTCGCATTCGTCGATAAACAAGTAGGTGCCGTCAGTTGTGAATCTAAAATAGAAAGCGTGTTAATTTACAACAACGCGAGAAGCTATCCCATACCTCATTCATGGGGTGTAAAGGGAAATTAAGTTTAGTTTTTTTATGATGTAACGGAGATCATATTTTGACTGCATATTCATCATAACATGATTGGTTTTGTAACCATTATATAGTTACTAGTGGTCCCAGCAATGCTTCGCTATTGCATAGTTGACGAATATTGGAAAAATAACTTAATATAACATATCTCACGGAATTGCCCCACAGTTATAAGTGCTGACATATTCCACTTTTAAACATACAATATACAGTCGAAACTCTCTATAACGAACTCCTATATAACGAAGTTTTCTTTATTGCGAAGCAATTATAAGAACACTGTGTTTTGGGTCTACTTTAAGTGTATTATAATCTCCATATAACGAATCTCCCTATAGCGAATATTTCCTTATAACGAAGCATTTTTTCGACCGTAATAAACGAAATTTAACGCACGCACACAAAAAAGACGTCGCTTTGTTGTGTGTTATTGTTGCTCTGTATATACTTTGTTGCTTTCACAACGCACAATCAGAGACTGATGCTTTGAATCGTTAATTTACCATAAAATTTAAAGTGTATTTTGGGGAACCACCGAACTATGCAAGCGACAACTGGAATCATTACCATTTCTCACATTTCTTGCAGTCGCTATCATTATGCTTTTGCATATCGCGATATGTGATGTGTTTACTTCTCTAAATGTATTAGAAAATTATATTGAAAAAGAAAAGTGCAAAAATTTGCTTCAAACCAAAATAACGGACTACTACAAATATAAAATGTTAAAAGGAACAAAATTGTTTTTCTTTTCTATACAGCGAATTTTTTTCTTTATACCGAAGTAAATATCCAGTCTCTTGGAATTCGTTATAGGGAGTTTCGACTGTACATACTATATACATACTGTATACTAAATTTCATCTCTCTGATGTAGAATAGTATCTGTATACCAAATTGTATCTCCCTGGTCAAAATATGTAATTGTTCGCCGAGTACTTTTTATATAATAAGTTATATCTTTCTAGGGTTAAAATGCAGTTTTTCCTCGCCCCCTCCGTCTACTAATTTAAAATAAAAATGACATCTGCATATTTAAATCAATGCTGCTAAGTACTATAGTACTTGTGTTTATAACACAAGGGAACAAAATTGAACTTTTTGAGTGTTGTTTGGAAATCTATAGCAGGTTTTTACTAATTTGAGGTCGCAGATTTTAAATCTAATCTCCATTTTTCTCCATCAGCTCAAATTTTTAAGTTACAGGTACTAATCATATTTTCGCCTTTTTTCCAAAAAATTATAGTTCGAAAAATCATAATTTTTTTTTTTCATAAGCCGGATTTTGAGTTTTTGTTTTTTTTTTAAGATATCGTTGTTACCTTTGAAAAAAAACAAATTTTTTAATATCACAAAAAAATGACTGAGTAAAGGCTCTTTTATTAAAAAAAAAATTACAAATTATACATTTTAATTTTCTTTACGCTGAAAGTTAATCGGTTGGGGGCAAATTGTTCTTTTTATTAGCTTTTTTGAAGTAAAGTAGCTTTCTAAAACATGTATGTACATAATAATCGATTGAAAATTGAATGAGTTATGCTAAGTTCGGTGATAACAGATTTTTCGAATTTCTTTGTTTCTACCCAAAAAAATTAAAATTTCGTATTTTTAAAAATCATGACAAATTTGCAAATTTATTTATAGTTTAATTTATAGTTTTGCCTCCTATTACAATATTAATTAACTGACCAAATTTTATTAATCTGCAGGTTTCAATTTGGAAGTTAAGGGAAAAATATTAATTTTCCAAAAATAGGTCATTTTGTATGGGAGGTACCAGAAGGGGTGAACCGATATAGTGCAAATTCATTCCTGATTCATATTTTCATAACCGTAAAACTTACGCGTAGTTTAACTGAATTCAGTGTACTTACAAAAAAGATATGTCTGTAAGACCATTGGGGTGAGTTCGGTCATTTGTATGGGAGGTACCAGAAGAGGTATGGCAACGGTTTCGGTTTTTTTAGGGTTTGTCTACTTTTGCAAGATAAATAAACTGACCAAATTTAAATATCCTCTGGTAGTCTCTTTGGCAGCTATCGAAGATATATTATTTATCCAAAAATAGGTAATTTTGTATGGGAGGTACCAGAAGGGATGGGGCTATTCCGCCCATTTACAATCCCATAAGTTCGTTTCGAAAAATATTAATACTGATAAATTTTCATAACGATCCGTTAAGGTTTGTATGGAAATCGCGATTTTTGTAAATTTAGTTATCTCAGTAAATTGTTGACAAAATCAAAATTTGTGCACAGATTTCAATGAAATCAAGCTCATTTGATTCAAACTATATTAAACTAAATGTTTTAAGACCAACACTGTGATTTTTGTTGCATTATTTTTTTTATGAATTTTAAGAAACAATTTTTTTTTTTTTTTTAAACGATACAACGATATCTCTAAAACTACTAGGCCAAATTAAAAACAATGTAGGCACGGATTAAAGATAATTTTGTTGGCGAGTTTAAGTTTTTTTTTTAATTGAATATGGTGAACCGTTTTCAAGTTATTTTAAAATTTGTAGTGGAAGTGCCTTAGTTTTGGACATAACGGTATATCGCGAAAAGTCGAGCTGGCACAAAAAAACCAAGTGCAGATTTGAATTCAGCTACCCAAATTACCTTTAAAATAATATTCAGTTCTTAATCAACAAATACCTTGTTCCCTTGTGTAATTGATTTGCAGAGTACTATCAGGATATCAAATTTTACCTCCCTAGGACTGAAACACAGTTTGGTCATGGCCATTCCGCCCACTGATCTAAAATTAGAATGTTGTCTGCATATTCATACTCGTATTGCCGAGTACTATCTGTGTAACAAATTTTATCTCTTTTATCTCCACGCCCACTCCGCTTTTAGGGTCAAAAATACCACAAATTCATAGCATGCGGTAATTTCCGTACTGTATTATATATTTATAATTTTTTTTTTAAATCGTTTTGATATATCGGGAAAAGTGGGCTTAGAATTGGGCGTGGCCAAATTGTTTTTTTATAAAATCCATTCTCCGTATATTACGAGCATTAAAAATTTGTCAAATCGTTTCAAGCGTTCTTAAGTATGGCCCTTAGCAAAGCACATCAATTAATTTTTTAGAAAAATTGCGGCCTGGGACTCCTTAGAAGGTCCAACCCCAAAAATACTAATAAATAGTATGACCGAAAGGCAAAAATTCAAAATGCGAAAGGTCATATGTATTATTAAAAAGTGTTGTTTTTTTTTTGAATTTGGTTTTTGTTTTAATAAAAAAGTTTTATTTCGTAATTCAAAACCATTGCGTTTAATTTCATCCCATAATGTAAAAAAATGCAAAAAAAGATAAACTTAACTAAATACAATTTTGCTGTTGTTGTATGTAAAAGTGTAGTTTTTGATTCTCTTTCATCTCTCATATTCGGTTTTTGAAATATGAGCCCTTAGGTACATCTGCATCGAAATCAAGTGTAGTACAATCTATTGTACCAAAAAGTACTTTTATTGTAACCAAAAGTAAAATTTACAATTTATTTACTAAATAGTATTTTTTATGCCCAAAAATACTTTTATTGTTTAAAACAGTATAAATTCTTGTATCAAAAAGTAATTTTATTGTTCCAAGTAGTAAGATCTATTATACGAAAATGTTTCTTAATATACCAAACGTACTTTTATTGTAACAAAAAGTACTTTCATTTTACCAAATAGAACAATTTATTGCACCAAAAAGTTATTTAATTGTACTAAAAAGTACAATTTATTGTACCAAAAAGTACTTGTATTTTACCAAATAGTATTATTTATTCTACTACATAGTTTTTTTATTGTACCAAAAAGTAGTTTCAAAGTACTAAAAAGGGCTCCACGAAAAGCCCCCCAATGAAATAACGCCCAAACGAGAAATGAAATAGTCCCCAAATTTTTTTCATACATTTTTGGGTGTTATTTCATATGAAATAACTCCCAATTTTTTTGGGCCATTTTTCATTTTTCTTTGGGAATTATTTCATTCTTCATTTGGGGTTTTCAAATTATGAAATAATCTCCAATGAAATAACACCCAACCAATTTTTTAAATTTGGGGATTGTTTCATATCGTGTATAATTTGGGTGTTATTTCATTTTTTATTCGGGGGTTGTTTCATTTTAAAGTTGTTGGCTTTAAGGGGTTATAATTATATAATTATATAAAAATAGGCCTTTTACAAGAAAACTTTTAGCCTGTGAATATATGACAATATCTTTTGAATGCTTACAGATATTTCCATTTATGTTCATACTGACGGATAGAAAATCAACAAAATGCAAAATTTGATTAGCACACACTAGGAATGGAATTTTTTTTTTAAATTTGTAAGAGTTCTTCAAAAGGAAGAATTCAATAAAAGCAGCGAGTTTGATTTGCTTGTGAACACTGGAGGTGGTTGTGTAAAAGCCAAACGTAAAAGGCAAATTGTCTTCCGAACTGCAAAAATAGAGCAGGGCTACAATGATCTACTATCCACACGATTCATTTCAAAAATTTTGCGACTTTGGTCCATATTGACTTCGTGAAATCCTTGGTAAAACTGACTTTTATGAATTTTGGGCATAATTTCATTTTTGTTGCTGATGGGGTTTATTTCATTGGGGGTTATTTCATTTTCATCATTGGGTGTTATTTCATATGAAATAACTCCCAAATATTGGGGGTTGTTTCGTTTTCGCTTTGGTGTTTATTTCATTTATTTTTGGATGTTATTTCATTCACTGTTTTTGGGTGTTATTTCCAATTTTTTGGGGTTTATTTCATTGGGGGTTATTTCCTGGGGGTTATTTCATTGGGGGGCTTTTCGTGGAGCCCTAAAAAGTACAATAAAATAAATAATAAAATACAATTTATTTACCAAATAGTACTTTTATTGTAACAAAATGTACAATTTATTGTGCCAAAAGGATACTATTATTGTAAAAAATAGTACAATTTATTTACCAAATAATATTTTAGTTGTACCAAAATGTAATTGAATTGTACCAAAAAGTACTTGTATTGTACAAAATAGTATTATTTATTTTACTAAATAGTACTTTAATTATACCAAAAATATATTTTAATGTACAACATAGTACAATCAATCGTACCAAAAAAATCTTTTATTGTACAAAAAAGTACAATCAATTGTACTAAAAAGTACTTTTGTGGTACCACAATGTACCCAATAGTAAAATTTAAATTTACAATTTATTGTACCAAAAAAGTACTTAAAATGTGCCAAAAATTATTTAATTGTATCTAAAAGTTATTTTATTGTGTCGAAAAGTTGTTGTACTATTGTTTACTTAAAAGCAAGAACAACATTTTTCTTCACCGCCACGTATAAAAACATAGCTGTGATTGCCACTACATTGTAGAAAAATATGAAAAGGCCTTAAAACATTCAAATTATGTACTGCATTCATTAACATAGCAAGTAGTAGTTATCATTGTTTTGGTTGTGGGGGAAAAGAATTTATGGTGAGCAAGAAGTTTCTTAGTTTGGTTTGGCACTATGAAAAATGCAAAAAAAGACCGCAAAACAAAATAAAAAAAGACCCAAAACAGGCACGAAAATTTCCCCAACAATTTTGCAAAATCCCCCAAGCATGAGGGCTAAGAAAGTGGCGTATTTGGTGGAAAAAATTTGGGTATTTTTCATCAAATTTTGGGTCATTACCATAAAACTAAATTTTACCTAAAATAAACGAAAACTTCCGCAAAAATTTATTCATATTGAAATTTTTTTGGGGGCATTTTGCATTTTTCACAGGGCGAATGAATACTATTTCAAGGGATCGTAGGGTGCACGAATCCTTTATCGAGCGACCCTATCTAGTGTACACATCAATATTTATATTCGACCCATATTAGTACTTTCTCTCCTGGTTAAAATGACCCAAAAATTGTTGTCCTCTTGTTTTTAATTCATTGTGGTCCCTTGGGTTTGAGTTGCTGCTATAACAAATCCATTAATCATACGCTCTGTGACACTGTGTGTTGTTTTCTCTCTCATGATTTTTTTAATATGTAAATAGTACCGTTGGCCATTGTTTGTTATGTAGTCTATCGTCGTTGACCTCATGCTGAGATTTATGATGATGCTTTCGTTTCGCATAAGGAGTAGGAAAAATACTGTCAACAACAAAATGCTGCTGGTTGACAGTCTCTTTTTTTTGTTTAATTTTTTTTTGGCATCTTTAAAATGCACAGAGAGAAGGAATAACATGCCAAATAGACATTTGAACTGTTCAAAGTGTTCTCCTGAGCCGGTCAATATTAACATATAAGAGTAAACAGCGAGAACGTTGCGAGAACAGTGAGTTGCTTGAAAAAAAAACAGAGGTGCGGGTGTGTTTTTGCTGTGTGCAAAACAGCAGAGGCGCCAAATTGTTTGGTATTTAAAATGCGTTCTACTCGCTTCTCTACACTCAGAAAAAAGTGAACTAAATTGAAGTAAAATTGAACTAGAATTGAGTAAAATGAGTCTTCATATGGCGCCAAGTAACACAGTACTCAAATTGAGTTTGCAAATTTCTTTAATATAAGTCTAAAATGCGAACTAAAATATAGTATACATTTCTTTGTTTTGAGTACAACACGACTTATTTTTGAACACATTTTGAATCAAAAGTAGTAAGTTTGTATTACAAATAAGTATGCACTAGGAGAAACATGTACTAAGTTTAAGGAAATATTTACTAAAATTGAGTAATTGTTGAGTTGAGTGGCCATCAATTCGGAGTCAAGTATTACGGTTACTCAGATTGAATTCATTTCATACTTGATTTCAGTAAAGTTGTTACTACATTCAAATACATTTGGAATAAAGACAAGTAAAAGTTACTGAATCTTAGTCGACATATACTATAGGCAAGTATTATGTGTCAATAATCAAGTATGCACTTACTCATTCGTAGTTTTTTTTGATACGATTTGAGTGCAAAATTTCTAAAATAAGGAGAAACGATGTTTCACTGAGTATGCACATCTTACATTTTACTACCAATATTCAGAAAATTTCCTAAAGTCAACCACAAATTGACTTGAAATAAGTACACGCGGCAGTCATTGAAGTTTGCATCGTATTCAAAAAAAGAAAAATTTGACTTACTACAAAGCAAATTTTCTAAATTGAAGACCGCATTTTCTCCGTATTAATGCAAATTAAACTACATTTAAGTACGAGACATGTTAATGCGTATTGGAATTTAGTATAGTTGAACTTAATTGAAATCACAAACGAAGTAAAAACAAGTATGCTCTCCTAGAATTAGCGAGAATTTACTTAAATGTACAACTAATCAGATCTGAAATTGAGTCAGATTGTACTCAAATTGAGTTAACTTGTAGCCAATATGAACATAAATGTCTTACACTATAAGACTGAATGTACTATATTTGAGTTTAGTGTCAACTTGGCTCAAGTTTATCTATCCTATTGTGGAATATATATGTACAATATTTAAGTTCGTCCAGACTTGCTTGTATGCTTTTTACCCTTAATTGAAGTCACAAAGAATTAAAACAAGTATGCTTTCTTGAAATTAACGAGAATATACTTAAATGTACAACCAAACGGACGGAAAATTGGATTTATTGTACTAAAATTAAGTTTAATCATGGTTAATGTAATATTTGCATTTCCCCCAACTAGCTTTAATTTTTTTTTTAATAATTACGTTATATAAGCTTATAAATAATTTAAATGAAAGAAATTGCTGTCAAAATAAAAAACTTTTATTTTATTATTATTAATAAATTGTTTTTGCAATTGACTGATATTGCAGAAATGCCGTGGTCATGTCTGATGCTAGAACACGCATGCGTACAAGTAGTTATTCATTTTAAAATACAATTATTTTACATAACTAATACATACCACTTCCAACTGCAGATATACAAATGTCATCAAATTGTACGTCATCTCTGCAAGAAACGACTTCGCTGCCTTCAAATTTTAGGTAAAGGAATTTAAGTTAATGTTTGGCCAACATGCTCAGAAAGTTGAGGAAGGATTGGGGTTTATAATATTAATTATATATTCGAATATTATATTATATTATTCGAATTTGTCATGTATTTGCGCAAATACACGTTCATTAGATAAAATTATTTTAAAAGAATACTACAAATCAAATTCCATTAGCAAATATAAAATAATATGCCGCGTGGAGGTTTTTATACAAATGAAAATCTTTAACTCAATTATTGAATTGTGTTTTTCTCTAAATCAAATTTGGCGAACGGCAAAGTTGACTTTAAAATACAAATTTTTAAGTCAAAAGAAAATTTAGAAGCAAGTTGTCTACAAAATGTTCACATGAACTATTTTACGTATGGTTACATAGATTTAATATTTGACTTGATATATAATAAAGGTATTGATCTAAACAATTAGAACCTGCTCTTTAGGTTTCCCCGCGGCATAATAAACTGCGTCAAAGTCTCATCATTGTCAGTAATATTGCAAACGGTTATTTGTTTACATGAGTAAACTGCTTCAAGCATAATAGAGGAGGTCTCAAATCATACGTAGCCGTGACACAGACGAGCCTCCCCGCCACACGCTAGAAGTCTAACTATCTGACAGCAAACTGAACTATTAAAATAATTTACAGTATTATTACGCGAAAGCCAAGAATAAAAATTATCTAGATCATGCCAATAATAAATATCTGTCTAACATTACAATATATGAACTAACGAAGATAAAATACAATTTTTATAGTCTAAGAGGTTTGAAATGAAATAACTAATAGTATTTAAATTGATATTTGATCCCAAATTCAAAAATGTTTTTTAATATTTTTTTTCGAGTACAACATATCCCATACTAAAATCAAACAGTTAAAGAAAATATTTTTTTGTGGTGTTGTTGTTAATTTGGAATTTGGATTTGAAGATTGCGTTCGAAAAACACCAATTTTTACAAACAAATATGCGTTTTACAAATGGCTAAATGCACTTTCTGAATAATACAACAAACATAAGGGTAATGTAACAAATTAGTGGCTAAAAACTTCTTCAAACTTCAAAAATAGTGAACAAAATAAAAAAAAGTTTAAAATTGGGGAGCAAAATCTGACAAATTGTTGCGGTGCCTATAAGGCCACATTTCAAAAAAAAAAAAAAAAACGTGGAGCTTCGCAGAGGTGGGACTTTTTTCCACCATGGAAGCCCAAAACCATCTTAGAGAATTATTATGCCTGATGAATCTGCTCAGTTTTGGAGGCTGGAATATTTTTGGCATTCGAGCGAACATTATTTTTCGCCGAAAATCGAAATATTCCAGCGCCCAAGACCGCAGTCATCAGGGAGTTGGAATATCTGTGGCAAATTCTTGTTATCGGCAGGTATGCAGCTGCCGATAACATGTCCCACCGGTAGGTATGCGGCTACCGGCAGGGATACGGACAACTGTCCCCACGTTGCGTGCGAACGGAGGCCTGGAGATTGTTCGGTGTATTAAAACACTAGGTAATCCCCAGACGCCCAGTGCACGAAATCTGAAAAGAATGGAAAGAAAACATTAGAAAGAGTCGATTTTAAGATTATACGTACCTGATAAATATGGTCCCCAACCAGCAAAACTGAAATTTCTGAAAATAAAAAGAAAATAAATATTAGAAAACAATTAATGTTATACTTACCATGTGAATCTTACACTTATCAATGAACAGCTGAAGGCGCGACAGTTGTTGTAAAATAGTATGGTCGCGGTGTTACCAGATTGTAGGACGTATTCTTACACTGTTAAATGTGCGATTTTTTGTTTGTTATTGTTCGTAGACGTTGTATTTTGAATGTAATAATCAATGAAAATTATTCATAGTATATCGTTATGTGGGGTGTTAATGTTTAAATAAGAGGTTTGAATCTGTGATGTAAAATGTTGTTACAAAATGTATAACATCAAGAAAAGGACAGGTTTAGACTACATTCTATAAAATAAAAACCAAATGAAACAAATAGATAATATTAGAACTTATTGGAATTATTAAACGAGGACAACAAGATATGATATATTGGAGGGAATTTGCTAATAAAGATGGCTGGTTGGAAAATTATTCTGAGGCTTCAGCAGGCTAGTACATGCAAGATAGGAGCCATTATCTTAAAGTCATTAGAAACGAGTGGTATCGTGCGCTATAAAAAAAAGCCTGGAAATCGTGACGTTTGCAAATGTAATGTTTGGAATTTAAATTAAAAATTTGTGAATTAAATACAATAGCCAAACATCAGAGTGATAAACTAAAACTTGTGAAAGTGAAACTATCGAGGTAGGTAGTTCGTGGTAGTGGCAAGGAGAATATATATTAACAGTGTAAACCACCATAGGTTAACCATTATAGGATTCCACAACAGGGTCAGGGCTGAACAAAACAACGTCCGTCAACGCGTAATTCTTTGGACCAGGTCGACTGAAAATACCAAAGGAATCCAGGTAACCTCGATAAGTTTTTTTTTGAATACGAACCAGAGCAGGCTATAGAATTATGAAGGGGTCTACATTAACCTTACTGCAGTGGAATAAGTACTGAAACAAACGCATGAAATATATCAAGAACAGGCCTATTGGTAAACCTTTATAAATAAAATAAAAATGGTCTGCAGAATTCATTATAAAAATTTCTAAAAACAAAAAAAAAAGATAAATTATTCCTTGGAATTATTAAATTATTGAAGAAATACAATTTTATGAAAAAGAAAACAAAAGAAAAAAAAAAAGTAAAATTTTGTAGCGTAAAGTTTTTTCTGGTTATTTGTAAATGTTTAAAGAATATCTAGCGTTAAGTGAGTGTCCATGGTGTAAATGATCAAAAATTTGAGTAGAAAAGCTTGATAAATAGTCGAATTGTAATCCGAAATTAGACTTTAGGGAGCTCCTTCAGGTCAGGAACAGTAACAAAAGGAAATAAAAGTTGACGCGCAAGAAAACAAAGATTTTTGGTCATATTAGGTTTTTTAGTTTTATTGTGTATTTGTTTTATTTATTTTATTTTTAACCGTAAACAATATCATATGTCGGCAAATTTTTTTTATATAAATTTAAAACCACCAATAATTTTGCGAGTCAGATTCGTAAAAGCAACATATCTGAAAAGAAATAAATAAAGAAAAAAAAAGAAAAGTAAAGTAAATTAAGACATATGATAAACTATTTTAAGAAATTTAACAACATAATTCAATATAAGAAAATAACGAATAGTTCAGTAGGTTTAAAATTTAAAATAAGTATATGTATAGAATAATAAAAATATGTGATCTATAATGGAATTTTGCAGAAATTAAATTATTAGTTTGGGGGGGCCAAAGTAAAGGGTGAGTGAAGTGTGAGCGGTGCAAAGGGGCCATTAAAAAAGGAGGGGTGAACTCCGTGGCTATGGAAGGGAGGGCGGCTGGATGAAACATCTGCATCCCATTCCTGAGGTGGATTCGTTTGTTAGTTCCGTTTTGTTTTAATGTTTTTTTTTATTAATTGTGATGCCTCTTGGCTAGGGTAATTGGGTTGGGATTCACACCCTTGGAGATGCCGCAAGAGCTAGTCGGCCCTCTAATTGCCCTAGTACACAAAGGGACATAACAATATGGCGCCCAATGAAAGATGAAAGCATTTTTAAATGTTGATAAATTATATATTTATGTGTGTATATCAGCGAAACACAGTGCAATAAACCACTAAGATAAAGTGCAATAAACCAACGGCGTTCTGAAGAATTGTATACAATTATTGATTAAGACATTCATAACCGTTCCAGAAGAAGACGTGGAAGCAGTTGTATGAAAGGATTGAACAATTATTTTATACAATTTGAAAGAACACCGCCTGAGTGCAATATAGATTTTAACGCATCATAGGAGTTTCAATATGTAAACCTTATTTGTGCATAAATTTCTGTATATTTGATTTCGTAAATTAACATTCTTATGATTGTCTAGTTAGTAAAACAGTGTAAATCCCTAGCGATAGCCGCTTAAGTCTAAGGATTTGAGGTCAGAGGTATCGTGGAGGATAGCCCACTGGCCTTTGCTATGTATTAGTGAGAAAACATGACAAAGTACATAACTAGTGCAAGATTCGCTCTCTTTTGAAAATAAATTGATTTAATCCACCTATCAGGAAGAGCTATAAACGATAGAGCCAACAAAAAAATAAAAAAGGAACATAAAACCGCACGCACTACACCTATTACTTAGGTCACCCCAAATGTTGATCTAGAAAAGTTAGAACACGACCGCAGATTTTTTTTATAACGTTTTTTTTGTTTTATATAACCACAGTAAATTTCATGCATTTGTTTTGTCTTAAAGATTTTAATCTTACAACTTATTATCCGTTTTATGTGTGTGAAGGTTAGATGTTTACACTTTAGAGTAATATTTTTTTTTGCGGATTTGTAATGAGTAAAGGGACCAGATCTCAAACAAGAAAAAGAAATAGAGAACCGTTTTTTGATTTAAATCGCTCAATCCAGCCAACAGTACCAAAAATTTGCAAATACGTTGAAACAATGACAGAAATGCCCGAGCCTGTCCAAAATGCTAATGCATGCACATTTATGGAATTGTCAAACTCCATAAATGTCGCGGGAACGGCGAAAGATAATTCTTCCAACCAGACCAATAAAAACATTGTGCCCACCGCGGTAATGGACAACAATATACAGGAAAATGTAACACAAAAGGGTGTGACCGAACAAACCCCATTACAAGAACAAATTAGAGAAATGCAAAGAGACATGATAGGTATAAAACAGATTATGGGAGATTTGTCAACAGCCATTAAAAATCTAACAGACACGAATATGAAAAGTTCTGCTAGTGGTATTCAAACTACTCAGAACAGTAACGAAAATATTGGAACTTACGTACCACCATCTTTTCAGGTTAATCCCCCAATTGCTCGATCCAATTATCCAATAAATCCAACAATCTGCAATTCAGTGAGTAGATCTGTGGGTTCAAATAAAGAACAAATTAGAGTAAGAATAGATAAATTAGGCATACAATTTGATGGGAATACCTCACGTTTGAGCATCGAAGATTTTATTTTTCGACTCGAACACATTCAGGCCCAGTACGACATACCATGGGCCGAAGTTATTCGCGACTTCCATTTGCTTCTTTCAGATAGGGCTGAACAATGGTATTGGTTATATCTTCAAAACCGTGTATCAAATGATTGGCCAAGCCTTCGTCACGCTATGTTGGAAAAATACCAAACGGTGAGATCAAATTTTGAATTAATCAGAGATCTGACTGAAAGAAGGCAGCAAAATAACGAAACAATTGATACTTACTTTCACATCATGGGTCAATTGCGTGCGAGACTGCTGCAATCCATTTCCGAGTACGATATGATAAAGATTTTGAAACGAAATGTAAAGGAAAGTATCGGAAGAATAATCTATCCTATGACGGTGTCTTCGGTTGAGCAGCTTAGAATAGAATGTAATGAAGCTGAGAGAAACTTTCCGAGGAGAGAGATACGAAGTCTACCTCCACCACCTTCACAACCACAACGTCAGCCTAGATATGTGAATGAGATGTATGTTGATGAAGGCGAGTACTTTGGTTCACAGGATTACACCCAGTCGACTGAAGAAGTATCGGCTATTGGTGTTAATGGTCAATCTACAAGACCGGTGGTTACATGCTGGAACTGTCGCACCGTGGGTCATATATTCAGGGATTGCCCGTCCACGGAAAGAACCCTGTTTTGCTATCGATGCGGTAAACCTGGTACCATAACACCTAAATGTCCAACATGTAACGTGGAAAACTCGAAAAGAGGCGTGGGAACGACAGGGGGCCCACGTCAATCGGAGAACCCTGCAGCACAAAATTAACGCTCTTGGAGAAACCATCTGAAAATAGGGAAAATAAGGTAAATAAACCGATCAGTGGAGCAAATAAGAACACCATTGATTCACAAACGAGACGCTACATATCCGTTGATCTTAGGCAGTCGAATTATGATAAGGTTAGATCTAGGATATTCGGGGAAAATAATAATAAAACTTTGATTTCCAATCGAATTAAGAAATTGCGGCGAAAGTTCGCAGAACGCCGTGAAAAAAGAAAATGTTTAGTGGACTCTATACAAAAGGCTGCAAAAAGTAAAAATGATCCTCGTGTTTTTATTAATGTTAGATTAGGTGATAAGGAAATAGAAGGACTGTTGGACTCAGGGGCTTCTGTAAGTATACTGGGGAGAAATTGCCGAGAGTTTATAGAGTCATTAGGTTTAAGTATTCAACCTTCGTTGACCAATGTGAAAACTGCCAATGGTCGGCAACACCGGATACTAGGTAAAATAAATTTATCCATAGCGTACAAAGATCAGCAGCACCAAATGTTGCTATATCTTTGCCCTGACTTGGAACAAGTTTTATATTTAGGTATAGATTTTTGGCGCACATTTTCTCTGGCCCCGGAAATAACTAACATCGAGGAAATAAACATGGAAAAGATCCAAAATGATATGATCACAAATGGGGCGGAATATAAAATGAAACCTCACGAACTTACGGCAACACAGAAAGGAGAACTAGAGGAAGTTATTAAAAGTTTTGTCTCCTTTGAAGAGAAAGGCCTGGGGCACACAACCATTGAAAAACATTCAATTAAATTAATAGAAGGTGCAACCCCGGTGAAAGATAGGCACTATCCCATGTCGCCTGCGGTTCAGGATATAGTATATAAAGAGATAGACCTAATGTTAAAATTAAAAGTAATAGAATTAAGTAACAGTCCATGGAGCCACAGAACCACTTTGGTCAGAAAACCCGGGAAAAACCGTTTTTGTTTAGACGCGCGAAAATTAAATAAAGTTACGGTGAAAGATGCTTACCCCTTACAGAATATTAACGGAATACTGAGCCGGATAGATGAGACTCATTTTATTAGTAGCGTCGATCTCAAATATGCCTTTTGGCAGATAGAGTTAGACGACGAGAGTAAACCTTATACGGCGTTTACAGTCGCTGGGCGACCACTCTATCAATTCCGAGTGATGCCGTTCGGGCTTTGCAATGCGGCACAACGTCTCTGCCGTTTGATGGACCAAGTTATACCGACCCACCTTAAAGAAAATGTATTTATCTACTTGGATGATCTTCTTCTAATATCGAGTACCTTTGAGGAACACATAAAATTATTGAGAGAAGTGGCCAAATGTCTTAGGGAAGCAAATTTGACCATTGGTTTGAAAAAGTCCCAATTTTGTTTTCAAGAACTTAGATATTTAGGATTTATTATTGGGGGAGGAACCCTTAAAACGGATCCGGATAAAATATTAGCCATTAAAAATATAAAACTCCCTAAAACTACAAGAGAGGTAAGAAGCTTTCTAGGTACTGCCGGATGGTATAGGCGGTTTATCAAAGATTTCGCTAGTATATCTGCTGGTTTACCAGACACATTGAAAAAATCTAATAAATTTGTCATGACCCAAGAAGCCATAGAATCTTTTGAAAAGTTAAAGAAAGCGCTCACCTCGGCACCTGTTTTGCGACATGCGGATTTTTCAAAACGATTTTTTATTCAATGCGACGCGTGTGATTATGGCATTGGCGCTGTTTTATTTCAATTAAATGATAAAAACGAAGAACACCCCATAGCGTTTTATTCGCAAAAACTTAATGCATGTCAGAAAAATTACAGCGTCACCGAAAAAGAATGCTTGGCCGCTGTATTGGCAATACAAAAGTTCCGTCCTTACGTAGAGATGATGCCATTCACGGTTATTACGGACCATGCAAGTCTTAAGTGGCTAATGACACTTAAAGACCTATCTGGAAGGTTGGCAAGGTGGTCGTTGCAATTGCAGGCTTTCGACTTCGATATCGAACATAGAAAAGGTTCAGATAATATTGTTGCTGATATGTTGTCCAGGGCACACCGAATCGTGGCTGAGGAAATTTCTGAAGAAGATCTTTTAGATTTTGAAACACTAGAATTCGAAAGTGATGAGTATTTGGAACTTATCAAGACTATCACCGAAAATGCAGATAATTTGCCTGATTTGAAAGTAGAAGACGGGAAAGTTTTTAAAAAGACTAGGTTGGATAATGAGTTTGACGAATATGTTTGGAAACTTTGGATTCCTCAAAATCTTACAGGTGCAATAATTCAGAATGCGCACATTACTAATATCTCAGCCCATGGTGGAATGAAAAAGACTTTGGAAAGAATAAAAAGATATTTTTATTGGCCAAAAATGACATGTCAGATTCGGGAATATATCCGATCTTGCCAGACATGCAAAGAAACGAAGCCAGCTAATCAATATTTAATGCCAGGTATTGGCCAAGAGGTGATGACTGATCGCCCTTTTCAAAAATTATATATAGATTTTTTGGGGAAATATCCCAGATCTAAAAGCGGAAATTGCTATATATTTATAGTTGTGGATCACTTCTCAAAATTTACATTTCTTAAAGCTATGAGGGATGCAACAACCAATAATGTAATTCAATTTTTAGTTCACGAGATTTTCCACAAATTTGGCGTTCCTGAAGTGATCCACAGCGACAATGGTAGTCAATTCATAGCTAAGGGTTTTCAAGACTTGATGGAGACGTATAAAATTAAACATCTAAGAACAGCATTCTACTCTCCGCAATCTAATGCCTCAGAGAGGGTGAACCAATCCGTTTTGGCAGCCATCAGGGCATATCTTGATGAAGACCACCGCGACTGGGACCTATATATTTCTGAAATAGAGTGCGCGCTCCGAACTTCTGTCCATTCTGCGACAGGAGTTACGCCTTTTTTTTCCCTTTTTGGCTTTCATATGTTTACAAGCGGCAGTGATTATAGACTAGCTAGGAAGCTGTCTTCCTTGACTGATCACGAAATAATTAAGTTAGAGAGGAACGAAAGATTGGATATGATACGTGAGAAAATGAGGAAGAACATGCATAATGCCTACGAAAAAACCGCGGAACGATACAATAAACGAGCTCGGAATATAAAGTTTGTACCGGGACAGGAAGTTTATCGAAGAAACACGATTCTCAGCGACTTTGAAAAAAACCGAAACGCGAAATTTTGCAAGAAATTCGTAAAATGTAGAGTACTTCGTCCAGTCGGAAACAACATGTATGAACTAGAGACACTGCAAGGCAAATCTATTGGAATTTATCACGCGAAGGACATTAAAATTTAACAAAGTGCAATATTTAATCAGTCTGTGATAAAACAAATGTGCAATATTAGGTTAAGTAACAAAGTACTTCAAAATAATTTGTTATCGTCCCAATATTGAAAATTTATTTTATTCGTACCTGATTAAATGTCGTGTTTTGTCCTAACAACGTAATTCTAAAACCCTTTCGTGATTATACAATATTTTTTTTATTATAGTTACATTGTTGTAACTTTGCCGTATGTGTTTTCATACCCCTTTTTCTAAACACAAATGAGAACATTAAAATCTTACCTAAAACTTAACATCGATCATACAAACAATATCAGGATACGAGCAGTTGGAGGGACGGACCTGAAACGAATTAAGCACAAAACAAAGTAAACACTGATAAAACACCAATTAAATGAACATTAAACTTCCCTAAATCTGAAGAATTATGCCCGGCTGATAGAGACTCCAGGGCGTGGGAGTTCCCCACGTGTGGACCAGGACCTATTACAATTCCAAAGAGGCACGCACACCGTCCCTGTTGATTACTAATAACCAGGCCCGGAGTTTTGTTGCGGTGCCTATAAGGCCACATTTCAAAAAAAAAAAAAAAACGTGGAGCTTCGCAGAGGTGGGACTTTTTTCCACCATGGAAGCCCAAAACCATCTTAGAGAATTATTATGCCTGATGAATCTGCTCAGTTTTGGAGGCTGGAATATTTTTGGCATTCGAGCGAACATTATTTTTCGCCGAAAATCGAAATATTCCAGCGCCCAAGACCGCAGTCATCAGGGAGTTGGAATATCTGTGGCAAATTCTTGTTATCGGCAGGTATGCAGCTGCCGATAACATGTCCCACCGGTAGGTATGCGGCTACCGGCAGGGATACGGACAACTGTCCCCACGTTGCGTGCGAACGGAGGCCTGGAGATTGTTCGGTGTATTAAAACACTAGGTAATCCCCAGACGCCCAGTGCACGAAATCTGAAAAGAATGGAAAGAAAACATTAGAAAGAGTCGATTTTAAGATTATACGTACCTGATAAATATGGTCCCCAACCAGCAAAACTGAAATTTCTGAAAATAAAAAGAAAATAAATATTAGAAAACAATTAATGTTATACTTACCATGTGAATCTTACACTTATCAATGAACAGCTGAAGGCGCGACAGTTGTTGTAAAATAGTATGGTCGCGGTGTTACCAGATTGTAGGACGTATTCTTACACTGTTAAATGTGCGATTTTTTGTTTGTTATTGTTCGTAGACGTTGTATTTTGAATGTAATAATCAATGAAAATTATTCATAGTATATCGTTATGTGGGGTGTTAATGTTTAAATAAGAGGTTTGAATCTGTGATGTAAAATGTTGTTACAAAATGTATAACATCAAGAAAAGGACAGGTTTAGACTACATTCTATAAAATAAAAACCAAATGAAACAAATAGATAATATTAGAACTTATTGGAATTATTAAACGAGGACAACAAGATATGATATATTGGAGGGAATTTGCTAATAAAGATGGCTGGTTGGAAAATTATTCTGAGGCTTCAGCAGGCTAGTACATGCAAGATAGGAGCCATTATCTTAAAGTCATTAGAAACGAGTGGTATCGTGCGCTATAAAAAAAAGCCTGGAAATCGTGACGTTTGCAAATGTAATGTTTGGAATTTAAATTAAAAATTTGTGAATTAAATACAATAGCCAAACATCAGAGTGATAAACTAAAACTTGTGAAAGTGAAACTATCGAGGTAGGTAGTTCGTGGTAGTGGCAAGGAGAATATATATTAACAGTGTAAACCACCATAGGTTAACCATTATAGGATTCCACAACAGGGTCAGGGCTGAACAAAACAACGTCCGTCAACGCGTAATTCTTTGGACCAGGTCGACTGAAAATACCAAAGGAATCCAGGTAACCTCGATAAGTTTTTTTTTGAATACGAACCAGAGCAGGCTATAGAATTATGAAGGGGTCTACATTAACCTTACTGCAGTGGAATAAGTACTGAAACAAACGCATGAAATATATCAAGAACAGGCCTATTGGTAAACCTTTATAAATAAAATAAAAATGGTCTGCAGAATTCATTATAAAAATTTCTAAAAACAAAAAAAAAAGATAAATTATTCCTTTGAATTATTAAATTATTGAAGAAATACAATTTTATGAAAAAGAAAACAAAAGAAAAAAAAAAAGTAAAATTTTGTAGCGTAAAGTTTTTTCTGGTTATTTGTAAATGTTTAAAGAATATCTAGCGTTAAGTGAGTGTCCATGGTGTAAATGATCAAAAATTTGAGTAGAAAAGCTTGATAAATAGTCGAATTGTAATCCGAAATTAGACTTTAGGGAGCTCCTTCAGGTCAGGAACAGTAACAAAAGGAAATAAAAGTTGACGCGCAAGAAAACAAAGATTTTTGGTCATATTAGGTTTTTTAGTTTTATTGTGTATTTGTTTTATTTATTTTATTTTTAACCGTAAACAATATCATATGTCGGCAAATTTTTTTTATATAAATTTAAAACCACCAATAATTTTGCGAGTCAGATTCGTAAAAGCAACATATCTGAAAAGAAATAAATAAAGAAAAAAAAAGAAAAGTAAAGTAAATTAAGACATATGATAAACTATTTTAAGAAATTTAACAACATAATTCAATATAAGAAAATAACGAATAGTTCAGTAGGTTTAAAATTTAAAATAAGTATATGTATAGAATAATAAAAATATGTGATCTATAATGGAATTTTGCAGAAATTAAATTATTAGTTTGGGGGGGCCAAAGTAAAGGGTGAGTGAAGTGTGAGCGGTGCAAAGGGGCCATTAAAAAAGGAGGGGTGAACTCCGTGGCTATGGAAGGGAGGGCGGCTGGATGAAACATCTGCATCCCATTCCTGAGGTGGATTCGTTTGTTAGTTCCGTTTTGTTTTAATGTTTTTTTTTATTAATTGTGATGCCTCTTGGCTAGGGTAATTGGGTTGGGATTCACACCCTTGGAGATGCCGCAAGAGCTAGTCGGCCCTCTAATTGCCCTAGTACACAAAGGGACATAACAAAATGTGGCAAGTTATCTATAGTAAAATATATATATTTGTGTATCGTTGGAAAGGTATCAGATTATTTTCTTCAACCCAGTTAATAAATTCAAAATTGGTTTAGAACTAACTGAGTTATTAGCTCATAAGTGATGAAAGACCCGAAAAACCGGGTTTCGAACCATATTTCAAGATTTTGAGGGCGTTAGGAAACTTTGGTTTACAAGATTCATGATGTACCCGACTACACCATGCACTAGGTCTCTCCCCAAGTTCCTTCAATTTTCCTAATTTTTTTTTTAACTTCAACTTTGACTTCAGAATAACAATTTATAAGTCATATGAAAATGTATAAAACAGTTGTCTACAAAATGTGCAGATGAACTATTTTACGTATGGTTACATAGATTTAATATTTGACTTGATATATAATAAAGGTATTGATCTAAACAATTAGAACCTGCTCTTTAGGTTTCCCCGCGGCATAATAAACTGCGTCAAAGTCTCATCATTGTCAGTAATATTGCAAACGGTTATTTGTTTACATGAGTAAACTGCTTCAAGCATAATAGAGGAGGTCTCAAATCATACGTAGCCGTGACACAGACGAGCCTCCCCGCCACACGCTAGAAGTCTAACTATCTGACAGCAAACTGAACCATTAAAAAATTTGCAGTATTATTACGCGAAAGCCAAGAATTAAAACTATTTAGATCACGCCATTAATAAATATCTGTCTAACATTCCAGCATATGAATTAACGAAGATAAATCAAGTTTTAATAGTCCAAGGGGGTTTGAAATGTTTAGAAAACGAAAATAAAATCTATTCAGTTTAACAAATTGTATTTCAATTGATATTTGATCTAAAATTCAAAAATAATTTTGAAATCATGTTGTACGTTTATTTGGAATTTGATTTGTGATTGAATTTAGAAAGAATAAATTCCGATTTGTGATTAGTAATTGGATTAGAATTTGTTATATCGAAATGAATTTAAATATTCAAATTGCACTCTTGAAATTCAAGAATAAATTGTAGTTATAATTATATAAGTATAAGTAAACGGAAATTAATAATCAAAAGTGAATTCACAAATTTGTTGTAGTTTATATTTGAAATTCAGCAATAACCTTCAATTAAAATTAGAATTTGTAATTTGATATTCACAAATTAATTTAAATTTTTAATTTCCTCTAAAATTGAATTCTGTAATTGTATTAAGAATGAATGAAATCATAATAGCAATATAATTCAGAATAAGTATTTTATTTAAAATTTTATATTCTGATTTCGAAATGTCATTCATTCTGCAATTTTAATTTTCAAAACTTAAATTTATATTTAAATTTATTTTTTAATTTTAATTCAGATACTGACTGCATATTTCAAATTATAATTAGAAATTGCATATTTTTATTTAAATTCCGATCACAAATTGGAATTACATAAATCTAAAATTTAAAATCTTAATTTAAATGACACCTCTAAATTTTAATTTAATACTTTGCACTCCAATACCCATTTAAATTCCATTACAATTTGGAATTCATTTAATTAACTAATTAATTTTTGAATACCAAATGCAAATTACAAATTTAAATTCAATATTCAATAAAAAATTATAAACTGTTCTACACTTTTAGTTTATAATTTTTTGTAAAATACATTTGTAATTTTTGAAATTTAAATTATTATTAGTATTAGAAATTGGAGTTTGGTATTCAGAAATTTATTCAAATTTGCAATTGACACTTGTGGAAAGAATTCCAAATTAAAGGAACTTTTATATTTAAAAACGAATTCGAATTCAAATGACAATAATGAATTTGAGTTCATTTTTCCACAATAAATTCCAATTACTAATTGCAAGTCAATTTGGATTTTACTATACAATTTGTAACATAAATTTTTGCACACATACACACTACATACGCGTAATTCTTTAAAAACAAGCGCCATACAATTTGAATTTCTTTAGTAGCATTAATTGTAAATTTGAACTCATTACATATTATTGAATTTGAAATTGGAGCTTCTAATGAAATTCAAATTGCTTGTTATTTTCGCCGGTCACACACACACAACAACAATGAACGAATACACAATTGTACTTACCCATTTTTTCCTATTGAAAACACCACGGTTGAGAACACCACCGCAAAGACTTTTTCGCCAACAATCTTGTTAAATTATTCACATCTAAAATTGATAATTAAGGTTCTTATTATCACTTACCTTTTACAAAGTCTCCGAAAAACACTTTTTCACTATTTAATTTCTTTTACAGTAACATGACACTCCAAATAAACACTTTACTCCTAAACCTCTTCAACAAAACTGTTCTAAACGCAACAAATACCAGCTTGTATGCGCACAAACACTTATACACACACACACACAAATCACATAGTTCGATCGCTGTCGAATGTTTGTCTCTTTTTGTTTCACAGTTGTTAAATGCTGCACATTATGGCTTCATAGAGTTTATCTCTTTCACTCACATTTTGTGTGTACTTATGAGAACACAGAGCTGTATTTCTGGGAATGAACTTAATTTGAGTACACAGTGAACTAAAATTAATTACAAATGTATTCAACTTTAGTTTGACGCTACTCATATTTACAACTATATCCCTCAACTTGAATACCCTTATTGACAACAAATTTGGCACAAAGCTAAAGACTTTTTTACTTCAAATAAGTATTTTGTTACCATTGTTTATTCAAAATGAACTCAAGTTTAGTTTAATGTCTTATTTTTAAGTAAATGTTTACCTTATTTGAGTACGCATGCTTACTATATTTGATTATTTTTCGAACTACCATTGGGTAATATTCTCTTTTAATATAAGTTGAGCATACTACAATTAAGTTTTTCGTCCCCAAATTCTAGTTTATTTTGAATAAAAATTTCTGTTACAAATGTATTATTTTTACGTAGTTTGCTTGTCCATTTTAAGTCTACAATATCCTATATCTTATTATTTGCAACCTAAAATTGAGAAAATCGTACTCAATTTAAGTACGATATTCCTGAAGATAATCTTCCTTTATTTTAGTACACCGTAACTCAAAATTACTACATCTATACTTGAAACGATCATACATGTGTACTCTGTTCTACAACTTCTTTGAGTAAATTGAAGTACAATTCGAACTAAACTTACATTCTTCCATATAATTTTGTTTTCAACACTTTGCAAACTTAAATATTTACATGCCGTACTTCAAACGAATAATATTTTCCTTAAGGCGAGTAAAATTTTACTCATATTGAGGAATACAATTTGAGTAAAATTTCGTACTTATATGAAGTATGCACTTTTTCAACGCATACTCAAATCCAGTACAACATATTCGAATTGAGTATAATTTATTCATTTTAAGTACAAATTTACTAGTTTTGAGTAAATTTTGCAAACTCAAATCTAGTATGTTTTGTACTCAAATTTAGTACGGACTTTTTTCTGAGTGTACTACGCCATTCATTGACGTTGGGGGTGGTGGCGTGCAGTGTGTGTGTGTGTGTGCACGTGGCGTGTTCAGCCGGCAGATGATGTAAACAAATAGACAAATTTCAAAATCAACGTGTGTGATAAATAACATGAAGTATAAACACAATGAAATGTGTGTTTACACAAACAAAACTTTAGAATAATGGCAGACGAATTAAGTATGAATATTTTAAACAAATCATTAGTATCATCATCTTATTAGAATACCAACAGCCAAGTTTGTTTATTTTCATTGAAATGTTCAAGATCAGAAATGAATGAAATTTTAGCCAAAATAAATGATGTCGACTGAAGGCAATAATAAACTTAAAGGGGCTTTTCTTTCATATATAGGAATCAAGTGTAAAAGAATACCAGTGTTCGACTTAACTTTAAGATGTACACAAATTAAAGAAAGAACACATATTTGGCATCAGATGAAAAATCTATTTGAACATCTAGAAAAGTCCCTTAAAAACATCATTATTATTATTTAAATTTCATTGAAATATTTAAGAACGAAAATGAATGAATATTAGCTAAATTATTTTATGTCAAAACGCGCTAACAACAAACTTAAGGGTATGTTATAGGCACAAATAAACTTCAAGGGGCTTCTTTTATATAGGAACCAAGTGTGGCATCTCAACCTTGCTCAACTTAACTTTATTATGTTAAACATGAAGGCAAAAAACGCATTTTAAAACACTTGTTTGACACAAAAAACCAAAATCTATTTGAAATTCTAGAAACTTCCACTAATTTCTCCTCTTATCCATAGTTTACCCATTAACAAGCAGTATTTATTTAACATAATATGAGTTCTCTTTAACTACATCTGACTTTACTTTTTTTTGCCGTTATCACAGTATAGAGCTGCTGCATAGCCCCAATGGAACTGGCAAACGTGTCTGATGTGGGCCGGGTGACGCATGACAAACTGTAATCATCACAACACTATGTTATGTGTTTATGTTTCTGTATTAATTATACGTATAATAACCAAAATAACCGGCTACAACCGGTTCACCGTCTTTATCGCTCCCCCTAATCCATAACAGTTCAAGAACTACAATGGGCTGTTTGTTAATGAAGAGCGACGACGACAAAAACAACAACAATTACTTAATTTATTTTATAACCATATTTACTATTAAATAAATAAATTTAAAACCAAAACTTGTTTCCCGGCTCAAATGTTTCCATTGTGTGGTTTAGTGGAACACACCCCCTTTTTAGAGACGACGTTTGTATGTACGAACATATGTGTGATTGCAGACGACTGGCAGAAAATGCGTTTTAACGTCAAGAATTAATTCTCAGAACTGCTCTATTGAAGCTGCATTTTAAACGGAACAAACTCAATACGTAAAGAGGAAAAAAATAGAATGGCTCGTTTTAGCATTGTATATGGAAGCAATCAAAATAAAAAAAAGCGTTAAAATTAAAAAAAAGTGATGTTATAGCGAACATTTGAAACGTTTTATATATATACGTTTTAAATATAAGTTCAAAATCAAAAGATATTCCATTTTTAAGTTTGTATTGTCTCTCAAACGATTTGTTAATGTTTTAAGGAAAATACTTTCAAAATGTGTTTTGAAATGACTTTAGCTTTTGTTTTTTTTTTGCTTTGAAATTCAACTTCCGTCTTACACAATTCAATAATTTTTATCATGTGGTACTATTTAATCCAATTTTGATAAATTTTTTGAATTATTTGTAATATTTTTTAATTCAAATCGATATTTTTAGGTTGAGATGGGTTGGAAATCACTGTTAGAGTTAAGTATTGACAAATAAACAATAACTAACGCATTACAACACATGATTTTGGAACTCAATTCTGAGAACTGCACGTGAAAGTAGCCCCAAAAAGAAAAAGCTCTGCATCATTCATTTTGTCAAGTTGCATGCCATAATAATTTAATATCGTTTTGAAGTTTGTACGTATAGAATAGTGGAATTTGTCCGGCAAAAAATATTTTTTTTTAAAAAAATCAAAGGTTTAGTTTTTTGTTAAAGCCTATAATTGTATTAAAAACATTAATTTGGACAGAAGTGTCTTAAAGCTGAAGTCTATACGCTTCCAATGAGATATAACACGATATATTATCTCTATGATTTGAGCAAAAAACCGAGACACAAATCAAAAAATCCTTTTATCTTATAAAAAGGATAAGCTAGGATTTTGATTCAAGTGGATTTTTAATGTACAATTTACTCCCAACAAAACCCCATTAATCGTTTTTGTTGCTATTTTAGGTCAACCTATTTATCATTCAGGCAAGGTTTAAGGAAAATATAAATTTTTTGGGAAAAATAAAAAAAAGACTTTCAGTTTTTTTTTCCGCAAAGCTTAATTTAGTGCAGTAAACTTAAATTTCGACAGAAGTGTCTTAAACCTGAAGTCCGTACGCATCCAATGAGATATAACACGATATTATGTATTATCGGAATCATGGGGCAAAGAACGTCACTTCTAAAAACAATGTGCAAAACGGAGTAAAGAAATCCTCTATCTTAAAAAAGGATCAGCTAGGATTTTGATTCAAGTGGATTTTTAATGTACAATTGACCCCCAACAAAACCCCATTTACCGTGTTTGTCATTTTAGGTCAACCCATTCGTCATTTAGGCGAGGTGTGCTGATATGCGTGAAACAAAGCACTAAAGGATTTTTGGGGTCACTAATTTCGAATCCGGTGTCAGATTAAAAAAAACACACAAAATTGCAGACATTATTTTCCAAAAATGCTTGAACTCACCTGAACAAAGTGACCATTTTGTATCCGCCATTTTGTTTATTTTAAAACATGAATCCGGATTCGAATTCAACGAACCCAAACGCCTCGTTAGGCACAAATCAGTTAAATTCCTGCATTATTTGAAAAAAAATCCGCCAATCTTTATCCACGATTTTGTTTTTTTTTACCGTTTGACTCTAGATTTGAAACCAGGAACCCCAAAAACCCCCATTGGCACAATTCCAATATTTTTTGAAAATAATCAGCAGCTTTGTATTCTCCGTTTTGTTTTTTTTATTTGATTTCAGATTCGAAACCAGCGACCCCAAAAACCCCCATAACCACAATATTGATTGAATTCCAGCATTTTTTTTTCAAAAAAAATGTCCGCCATTTTGTTTGTTCCAAATTTTACTCCGGATTCGAAATCAGTGACCCCAAAACCCCTTAGTACCATGTTTTATGCTCATTGGAAGTCTCCTTAATTTTAAAGCCAAATTTGAGCCTGAATAACTTTAACGCGTTGCTCGATTGGGTATTTTTCAATGGTTCAAATTGAGTAAGTCTGAAATTGAGAAATATCAGACGAAATGCAGAAAAGAACCTGACGTTTAGGTGCGGTTAACATTCAACATTGGCCCTACAATTTAACCACCCTTTGTTAATGTTTACAGTGTTGGAAGTGTTAATGAATAAATAAAGAGTTCCTTTTCGAAATAATTGCGAAAAAAAACAGTTTGGAAGGTAATCTCATTTGTTGTTGGCATATCAACTGTTTTGCGCGGTACTGTGTGAGTCAGCTGCAAAATTTTTAAATATGAACTTAGAGCCTTTGCATGTTAAGCCCACGATATGCCGTTAAGAATATATGCCCCAACCCAAAAGCCTTTAAAAAATAACTAATTTTTGAATATTAATGGAAAAAAACCAGTAAGAAAGTTTCAGTCGGGCGATCCGACTTACATATACCAGTAAAACCTCAGTAAAATAAAAAAAATTGCTATTATATTGATATTATTACTCGATTTCTAAAGTGGGCGGAGTGGTACATTTGTATGGGAGGTACCAGGAGGGGCGTGTCTAGACATCCAGATCTTTTCTCCAAAACTTTATCCTGTTATAGCTTTACTAAATACAGAATTTGGGCACGATCGTGTCAAGTGTATTGATATTATTATTCCATCTCTAAAGTGGGCGGAAAGGTACATTTGTATGGGAGGTACCAGAAGGGGCGTGGCTAGACTTCCAATTTTTTTTCCAAACCTTTTTCCTGTAATAGCTTTACTAAGTACAGAATTTGGGTACGATCCCGTTGGGTGTATTGATATTATAACTCGATTTCTAAAGTGGGCAGAATGATGTATTTGTGTGGGAGGTACCAGAAGGGGCGGAGCCATGTAGCCCATTTGCAATACCGTAAGTAGTTTTGGGGAAATATTAACTCGTGCAAAATTTCAAGACATTTGGATGCGTCTTTCGAAAGTTATCGTGCGAACCAGCCGGACAGCCACCAGACGGACAGACAGACAGACAGACAGACGGACATGGCTCAAATGGCTTAAAAAGTCATGAATCGAATTTGGTTCTAAGAAACCTAGGGTCTGAAGTGACTCCTTCTATGTGTTACACTTTTGGGTCGTATCAAATGATATATACCCTTATCCCTAAGGGTGATGGTATAATTAATGTAGCCCCACTTTTCCCTGAGCTGCTCTTTCAATGAAATCAAATTTGGGAAAGTCTTCTTTCGATTAAAAAAGGAATAATTTTCGGAAATTTTTAGAAAATGAATTATTTTTATGCGAAAAAAATCGATTTAGATTGTAGTGGCAGTGGGCGTGGCCGATTTTGATTAAATTCTATTATTTTTAATCAAGTCAATATAATGATTGGTGCCAACTTTTGCAAAAAATTTTAGAGAGCCATTCCACTGTGCGACCTTAGTTTTATAGTTTTATATCAGATAATGTTGTTCTCTTGTCTTTATGAGCCCTGTGGTAAAACGTTGGGGTAAAACTACTTGCAACGAAATACAAAATTTTAAAAACTTTTGTGAAATTAAAAATTATCCATATAATTTTGGATAATATATTTTTTTTCAAATTAAGAATACCAAAAACTTTAAAACAAATTAATCGATGCTCTTAAACATACGTACGTTATTATAAACAAATGTAATTGATCATTTCATTGATAATTTTGTTTACAATATTAGGGCCACAAACAGAGAGTGATAAGGACACCAATAAACAAACAATTCCAGCGTATTTCGAATAATTTATACAAACGCCACTCGAACTTATAACAGACGTAAACGTAAACGTTTCGCTGATACCAATTACGTAGCATACTAATAACATGTGCTCCCACATGTTGCCACAGTTGTACGCGAGCGATACATCTGTGTCTAAGCATAGTTCTGGTCATAACAACAACTTATGCAATTTGTTTACTATCCATTTGTTTATCAGGAAATGTATTAAAACCACAACAACAACACATTATCTTAAGCAGAATAACAATAACAGAAAAAAACAATAGTATAATAAAATAAAGTTGCAATCGTCTGTTATGTAGTGTTGTTTTTAATTAGTTAAGAAACATTAAGAACGAACAGCGATTGCATCACGTTAAGAACTGTCAACAACTGTTTTTGTACATATTGCTAAAAACTTAGTCATAGTTATAGTCATGTTTCAAATCAGAAAAGGGTAACTACGAATCGAACACGAGAACTTAAGAGTCATAGTCCAGCGGATATTTGAAATGTTGTCAATATTGCCCATCACATCTGTCTGCTTTAGGTCTAACACGTTTTCATCGATAAAGGTGTGTGGGGAAATATTTAATAATACTTATCTAATATATAAATTATTTATTAATAATATCAACTGATCATACTGATATACTGTCAATCAATTGATCATTATTTTAATAAGTTCTCACAAAATCAAATGAAACGCAAATTTCTAATTGTTTACATTCCGCATATCAATGTTTGACTACTTTCGCCCGAAAACACTTGAGCTTCGCGATGTCTTGTCTTTAAGTTGAATCCACTTGTAAATCAATCAAGATTTTGTATAATAAGTCTGTCATAAACATTTCATTCATGGGAATTGTATAAGGAAAACGCATTAAAATTTTAAAATTCAATTATTTAATAGATTTTAGGGGGAAATACCCTTTTGGGGGTAGGCATATCGATGGTTTTCTCATGATCCCGTCTGCACCCTATCTATTGTTTGGAGTACAAATAAATAATGAAAATGTTTTTCTAACACATCTTCGTTTTACGTATACAATGAAAAAACCTTAAAGGGAACTTAAAATCCCATATGTTTTCAATATTCTTATGTTGGGGGAGGAGAAACTATTACAACATCTGCTACGGAATTCGGAAGATGAGCATTAGAGTAATATATGTTGATTAGGGTGGCAGCGAAAATATAGCAATTACATCTGGTCTTAGTATTAGATGTATTGCATTAAGGTCAAAGGTCACAGTATTTGTATTCAAGACAGTTCTCAACAAACAACTGGGAAATAAAAATGTTTAAGTGGATTTTAATAAAATTGGAAAATTATTACAACAACAAATCAAAAATACCCATTTGCATTCTATGAATGGGATAAAGGAAAGCCTTAGAAATCTCGCATTAAGGTCAAAGGTCACAGTTTTTTGTATTTAAGGCAAATCTCTCTAAATAACTAGACAATCCTTATCTATATATATATATTTATATATATATTGTATGGAATTTTGTTTGCAATTGTTTTAAAATTTTAAAAATTTAAAATTTTTTTTTATGAAATTTTGCATATTATCGTATGATTTGATAATTTTGGACGATATAACAGTGTAAAATTTCGGATAATTATTCCGAATGGAAAAATAGAAAAATTCTCGGTGGAAGACTCGGAAAATTCAGGAATAACTCGAAAAAATTGGATTTTTTCGGAAACATTTTGCACAATAAATTGAATTTTTGTATTACATTTTGTGTGTAATTGTTCAGTTGTGGCTTTTCGGTTGGAAAAATAGAAAATTTTGGTTTGGTTGGTGAAAAATTTCGTATAATCATTCGGAAATCACTTTTCGAATGGAAAACAAGATAAATTATTGGTGGAAAACACGGAAAATTCCGAAAATACGAAATTTTTCATTGTATCGCTTGATTTGATGATTTTAGACGACGTAAAGATGGAAAATTCGTAATGATGCTTGAAAAGTTTCGGAATATTGTGAAATTTATTATGTTAAAGGATCAAACGCGAAATGGTCCAACAATTTCAAAATCAAATAAGCATAAAGCATTGGTCCAATTTTTCAAAACCGCATTAAATACAATGCATTATGACGTCCACATAATCATTATCAGAGCAGACAAAAGACCCTCTGGATGCCATGTAAGACAATTCAATGCTCCCACTATAAATGAAGTCGAAGTGGTGATTGTTGGGGAGTATGAGGAATCACACGATACTGTTATCAAGCTTCGGGATGGTGGACAAGTAGGCACGTGTACGAGACTCATCAGTCATATGATTCACTTCAATACCCGTTGATGTTCTGTGGTGGCAAGGATGGCTATCAACCCAATTAAAAGATGGTCAATAGAACGAAAGGTTTGTTTACAAGTCATCAGTTCTTATTCATTATCCCTTTAAGTTCGAATTCGTATTTCAGAAGAAGAAACGAATAAAATGTTTAGCTCACAAGATGTTGACAATCATCTGTTAAGATATCGCCGTTTATTTCAACAGTACTGCGTTTTCATGAACGTCAAGCTCGAAACGGAGTGTCTCAATTTTATTAGTTTCAATCAGTAGCCGCACTTCGAGAATCTCGCCAACAACTGTTTCTGCTCCAGCGAATCAAATTCGAACATTGTTTGCGATCATCATAGCCACGTTGCATCTGCCGAACCCGAGCGCATTGTGGGGCAAATAAAAGGACGAGATGGCTGACCACATTTGCATATAGTTCGCACGACAACATCCAATTCCGATTTTGAAATTATCTTCTGATCAAAGACATGTGCGTGCTATTGTGCGGCAGTCTACTGTCCTCTGGTATTGCTTCCATATTGTTCAAAGGCGGTCGAACTGCACATTCCGCTTTCTTCTCACGGTTGACAAGCCATCGTGTAGCGAAATTGTTGCGAGTATGCTAAATCATTATTTGGAACGAATGCACGATGGCGCATAAACGAGCTTTGGAGGCAGATGACCGAACGATGAATTGTTTTCGGAGTGATTTAACGAGAATGAGGCGACCAACTATTCGATAGAATTTTTGAACTCTCTAGATGTGCCAGAAACTTCGACGCATAATTTGCAGCTGAAGGTGGGATCGATCATGATCATTTTGCGGAATCTGAATCATCCGAAATTGTAATTAAAGTGGCGATCATCAAGGGCAAATTCAAAGGAGAGGAATTCTTATCCCTCGAATTTATATTATTCCAACCGATCTTCCCTTCCAATTCAAGCGAATTCAACTCCCCATTCGATTGGTATTTGCGATAACAATCAATAAATCGTAAGGCCAATCGTTGGAAATTTGTGGAATCAACCACAAATTTCCCTGCTTTTCACACGGTCAGCTGTGCGTTGTCTGTTTTCTTGTTGGTAAACAGTCTTCATTGTTTGTTTTTACGCCGGAAACAAATCGAAAATCATTGTATATCAGATCGCTCTTCACCGATTTCGATAAAATTCAAGTAAATCAGATTAAAGCTTAAACTATCTGTGTTTTACTATTATATGAAGGCGTTATCTTAGGAGCGAGGCGAAGTTTGCCGGGTCCAAAGTTGTATGGCAGAACAACGTTTGCCGGGTCAGCTAGTTTAATATGGATTTTAAAGAGAATTGGAAAATTATTACAACAACAACAAAAAATATTCATTTGCATCCTATGAATGGTAGGTAGGAAAGCCTTTGAAATCTCGTAAAAATCCAGTGCATCAACGCGCCTATAATAAATAGTTGTTTATAAGTTTAACTGTATACAATATTTCTCGAAATATATGTAGCAATTATTTCATTAATATGTTTTTTTTTATTACGTATTTATCTAAATTTAAAATGTTTATTATTTTCGTAAATAATATATTTTTTTTCAAATCCAATTGTGTTTATGTTTATTTTGAGTCAGTGCTGCGTAAATATTTCTATATTTTTAAATATTCTGTTGTTGTTGTCGGACTAATTAAAAATAGACAATTGTTTATGTTTTCAAAGTGTTTTAAGATTGATCTTAAATTTCCATTGACCTTCTTTCGTAAAAATGTTCGTAGCCTTGAGTTTTGAGTAGCGGTAATGTTATATTATAGTTTTTTTTGTAAATACTTATAATGTTTCCAGTGGGCAAGCGGTTAAAACAAACATATTGCATAATATAAGATCATATTGCAGAAAAATTTTAAATTGATTAATTTGTATGATCGGCACTTTTTGCAAATTGTGTCAGATAGTCCAAAATTTTCCCTATATTTTACAAATTTTTTTTAATTTGTTTCATTTCGTTGAATGTATTTAAAAATACACATATTCATAATTTCTTATTATTTTAACAGGTAGAGCATTAATATAAAAATATAAACTTTTCCCAAAGTTTCAAAAACTTGTACTTTATCCGATTTTAAACACCTTTAATGTCCTTGAGAGGAAGGGGGAGGGGAAAATCCACAACAAGCCTCGCAACTGCCCCGGAGGCGTAAAATGTATGACCGACTCCCACTAATTGGTCCCTCCTTACATTCCCAAACATACTTAGCCCATAACTTGAACCCCTAATGGTGCTCCCATAATGGTACTCCCATACAAAAATCAATTTTTTTTTACAACCGCTCTAAGTGCCCCGAACGTGCCCCTAGTGGAGTCAAATGTATGACCGACCTCCAATATTTTTGCAACCTTAATAGTTTGTCAGAAAATATCTATCCTTTATCTTGAACCCTTAAGGTGGTCCCCATACAATTTTTCGACCAAAATATGTCAATATATATCGAGGACAGTAACCGACAAAAGTACAACTATCGAATGATAGGTGAAACTGAAAATCGTTAAAAATCGAATATTTAGACCTTCACCAAAAAAAATGCATAACTTGTTTATAGATTTTTACGGTTGCGGTCTTGTTGTCTTTAACATAGAAATGGGTCCACAATTTGTGAAAATTACAAAGTTAGGGTTTGCATTGGGTTTTATATTTTTTCTGCTGCAATAAAAACATTTTTTACAACAAGTTTTTTTTTAGAAAAATTTACATTATTAATCAATAGCATCGAAACGATATTGGGACCTGTTGCGGCATAGTGGTTAGAATATGCGACTACCATGCGGAAGATCCGTGGTTCGATTCCCGGGTCCAGTCATCTACATTTTTCTTTCATTGCCGGCCCTCTCGATGTTGTCGATAGCAACGTTGCAGTATAAGTGCAATATAAGTCAATCGGCATGTCTAGTAAAAACTTCTCAAACAGTGACGTTCGCATTCGTCGATAAACCAGTAGGTGCCGTTAGTTGTGAATCTACAAATAGAAAGCGTGTTAATTCACAACAACGCGAGAAGCTATCCCATACCTCATTCATGGGGTGTAAAGGGAAATTATTATTTTTTATTTGAAACGACATTACGCGACCTAAGGTCGTAAAGGTTGTAAGTCCACATTTAGCCAAAATGTATTTTTTGATGTAGAACGCAAGATAAATCGAAAACGCATCTGGTTTGAAAAAAAAAACACCAAAAATGTATGCCATTCATGAACATAATTGCATTAAAAGTTTTGAAAAAGTAAGTCGTTAAAAGAAAAATGTAGTTTTTTTGTCTCTCCTGTAAAATTTTGAATTTTGGACTTACAACCTTTACGACTTTAGGTCGCGATTACTTGTTTGAAAACTTTCAAGGGAAACTTGTGGAAAGTTTTGTCATCTTCAATTTAATTGTTTTATATGAAGATCGAGTAAGGGAGACGCAAAATATACCCAAAATAGTAAGTTCACCTCCAAAAATGTAAAAAAGATATCAAAAATTTTTATAAAAAAAAACGGCACCTAAAAATTCTGAGTTGCAAAGAAAAGTCGAATATTTGTGGGCTGGTGTGATTTCAAGTTATCATCCCAAGCAAAATGCGTTAATATAAAAGTGTAAACATTCCATAAGTTTTAGAAACAATAAAATTAAGTTTTTATATGAAGGGCAAGACCTCTAGGACCACTAAACCCATTTTAATGTCCTTAAACATTATTTCACTTCTACTATCTTCTTCTGAATAACAATTCCCTAATTTCAAATAAAATTTCACGAGTTTTTTTTTTCTTTTATCCCTTTGCCTTCACAAGCTAAACTAACTTCGAAAATTCGAAACAATTTTCCGGAAAAAGTACTTTTGATGTATAAAATTGATGTATATATTGTACCAAAATGTTATTTTATTGTACCACAATGTAGTTTTACTGTACCAAAAATATATTTATTTTTTAAAAAGTACTCTTTTTATTACTTTTATTGTACTTCAAAGTACTTTTGTTGTGTCAGAAAGTATTTTTATTGTACCAAAATGTACATTTATTGTACCAAAAAGTAATTTCATTGTACCAAAAAGTACATTTGTTGAATCAAAAAGTACTTTTATTGTGCCAAATGGTACATTTATTGTAGCAAAAAGAACATTTATTGTACCAGAAAGTACTTTTGCTGTATCAAAAAGTACATTTATTAAATCAAGAAGTATTTTTATTGTCCCGCAAAATACTTTTGTTGTGTCAAACAATATTTTTATTGTACCAAAAAGTACATTTATTGTACCAAAAATCAATTTTATTGTGTTGTACCAAAAAGTACATTTGTAGTTCCAAAAAGTACATTTATTGTACCAAAAATCATTTTTATTCTACCAAAAAGTATTTTTATTGTACCAAAAAGTACTTTTTTGTATCAAAAAGTATTTTTATTGTACCAAAAAGTGCTTTTATTTTTATTAGAAAGGACATTTGTTGTACCAAAAAGTATTTTAATTGTACCACAAAGAACTTTAATTGTACCAGAAAGTATTTTTGTTGTACCAACAAGTATTTTTATTGTACTATAAAGTACATTTTTTGCACCAAAAAGTATTATTATTGCACCAAAAAGTACTTTAATTGTAGCAGAAAGTACTTTTGCTGTACCAAAAAGTACATTTATAGCACCAGACAGTATTTTTATTGTAGTATAAAGTACTTTTGTTGTGCCCGAATTGTATTTTTATTGTACCAAAAAGTACCTTTGTTGAAGGCAGTAAAGATAATACGTTTTCTAATACGTTTAGCAAAGACACAAACCAAAAATATAGAATTTATCAAGACTGTAGTTAAGTATAAAAAAGGATATTTTAGTTTCAAAATAATCAATATTAATTAAAATAAAAATATCATTGCTACCAAATCAGATGTGGAATTATTCGAATTTTTTATATTAAATTTTTTAAAGCTCTTTTGGTCGTCCATCGACCCATAAATCCTTTTCACAATATCTTTATTGGTTTTGTAGATATTAATATCAGTTATGTGGAGAATATATGAGCAATGTTCCAAAATAAACATGTTAATGGTAGTAGAAAAACTCATAACTCATTGCCCCATGGGAGCAGATCATTCCCATATATAGGACACATCCCGATTCTGTGTCAGATCAGAGATATATTCCATAAAATATGCGGTATAAATGGTATTTGGTATTAAAAAACGTAATGTCCTTTGCATCAGGAAAAAGACATCCTTTCCATATATGGTATTTATCCCGATTCTATTTTAGGTCAGAGATATTTCTAAATCTTTTCAACGTGCGGCTACTGATGGATACATTTCTGTTGTTGCTGCCATATAAGAAGAAGAAGAAAATATATCTCAAAGTATATGTACGTAGTGCCGAGTACTCTCCGTATAGAAAATTG
Organism: Muscina levida; assembly: GCA_964034835.1. Taxonomy (NCBI): domain Eukaryota; kingdom Metazoa; phylum Arthropoda; class Insecta; order Diptera; family Muscidae; genus Muscina; species Muscina levida. The sequence continues at coordinate 115,156,359 of OZ035881.1, read as the reverse complement.
TGTTTCCACACACCTAAAATACATTTTAGGTCTCCGCCCACTGATCGAAAATAAAAATTTCCGTTTCAAACTTGTAATTGTAGTGCAGAATAATTTATCTATACTAACTTTTGTCTCTTTATGGCTACAATGCAGTTTTGTCACGCCCAATCCGCCAACTGATCGATAACAAAAATGTCGTCTCAAAATTTGTAATTGTAGTGCCAAGCACTTTCTCTATACTTAATTGTATCTCTCTAAGGCTTAATTGTATCTCTCTTTACCAAAAAAAAAAATAAATATTTCGTCCGCAAATTTGTTACTTTGTTATACTGTGGTAGTACTGTCTGTGTATCTAATCGCATCTCTCTACGACTACAAATCCCCCACCGCTCATACGGCAAAAAGTTTAACAAAACATAAAGCCTACGGTAATTTCCTACACTAATTGTCAACAAAATGACCTTGAAATCGGTTCAGCCGTTAATATGTTATTGACGCACAAACAAACACACTGACAAATACTCACATTAATAGCATTATTAGGGATAAAACAGATGAAAACTTTCGTCCTTTTCGAAGTCCTTGTATATGTTTCATAATTTATTATTTTCGAAGTCCTTGTATATGTTTCATAATTTAATATTTTTTGATAAATTCCCTAAATTACAGAAATTTGTATGGTGATTTGAATTTTCTGTCAATTTCATAGAGATAAGTCAATTTCAATGTCCCTGAAATTCATAATAATATCTCATAACAAAATTTCTCACAATTTCTAAAATTTCTTATATAATATTGTAGTAAAAATAGAATCCTTATTGAAATTTATATGCTAAATTTTACAAATTTGTTTCAACTTTAGACACATAGTAATCTACTGTAAAGTTTGACCACAACCACATTTGGTTACTAATCGTTGGGTTAACTAGTAATTGGGCTAGTAGTTGGGTTAACCCGCTAGTAATATAATTAAATTCCTTAACATTTTCTTTTTCTTTAATAAATTTTAACATTATTGAAGCTACCAAAGTTTTCACACAGCTGTACAAACTAAAATTATCGCACCATAATATTTACATAAATAACAAATAACTTGTTTATTTATTGGCTAAAGCACACAAAAAAAAAATAAAAACAAAAACACGACAACAACAAAATGTCAAAAATTATGTAAAATGTAATGTCACATGCTGTTGCTGCTGCTTCCTATTCTATGCTGCTGGTGTCTCGTATCTGCAGCTTTAAAAACGAAAACAATTCCATATCTTCAACGACGCGTCGCGTTCTCCCCCAAATGAAGAAGAATTTCGGTTGCGTATCTTATTTGACACGCATTTTGGGCAGAAGCGTGGCTGCACTGCTACCGGCAAATGTAAACGATTGCCGGCGTTGTATTTCTTCCGATACTACTGGGGTAATCATGTAAATCGGCACGTAGACACTGAGCACCACTCCCAACACAAATGTACTCGACGCACTTACCATCTCTCGCTCTCTCTCTCTTATTTACAGGGCTTACGCAGTACGCATCACATTGAATGCTATTACAGCGGGGATACATTTTAACATTCTATGCCGTGTAGTTGTCATCTTCAGGGACATGATAAATTTATGTGGGAACTCATCAGCAACAACAATAGCGCGTAAACAAGCGTCACTGGGTTACATGTTGAGCTCCTTGTGGACCTGTTTGAGGGTAGAGTCCTCTTCTATAACAACAATGCTTGGCTAAATGGATGCATTATGTGAGTCTTGTTTTTTATTCTGTTAAGGAAAATCGGTGGTAGTTTTTGCCGGTGTTGTTTGTACCTGCGCATAAGCTTAGGTTGATATTGCGTTTTAACATATTTCCCTTTTTGGTTTGAAAACACGTGATTATGGCCTCATGTGAAAAGGATGTACGGATTCCAATTGTGGGTTAATTATGCCTTAAGTGTTTCCACAAATTGCGTCTCAGGAATTACATACTTAACATTAGGTTTTACGACTAAAATAACTACGCAACAGAGAAGCTAATAAGGAAACCCATTTAGATCTATAAGAATAAAGAAAAAAGAGTTGCAACGAAATATAAACCTAGAATGGCATTATGTTACATTCCTATAAAAGTATGTATGGGAAAGTGTTTGAAACAAAATTTTCCAATTTCTTATTTCTACAACGGACTTGGATTTTTTAAATAGTATTATAAGGACCATGATTACTTGGAGCTCTATTGATGAATTGTCCCTAAATATACTACTGTTTTCAATTATTTGAAAAATATAACAATATTGCGAATTCAATGACCTGGCAAATATTTTTTAAAATTTGTTTAAATTTCTTATTATTATATTTAAGTATCTTAGTCGAAATTTTGAAATTATTGACAACATTTTAAAAACATTGAAAAGGTCCATCGACCATAAATTCGTAAAAAGTCACACAATCTTAGCCTCCGTTTAAGGATAGAAGCTTGCAATTTAAGCTCGATATATTTTAAGCTACGCCTGTAATCGCGGGGACAGACAGACAGAAGGTTATGAAAATCGTAATCTACGATTAATTTTAAGAAATTTGCCCAAAAAACCTTACATTTACAATCAAATTAAAGCCCCCGGTTTTTAACGAGGAGATTTCCAACTTTAATATGTAATAGAGTTGGTATAATTTTTGATGTCGATACGGCTCACCCCATAATTTTGTGTGGTTGGGAAGAATAATTCATGAGCCAAAAAATGAGAGAGGTGGGATGGGTTCAAATGTCTGCGCGTCGTTGTCAAAAGTGGTTGGGAAGGGGAAATAATCCACGCAAGCCCTGTGACTGCCCGCAGTTGCCCCTAGAGGGTTAAAATGTATGACCGACCCCAGCCATTTTTTGCTCCTAACATTTTTCCTAAACATACCTACGCCCCATCTTCACCCCCGAAGGCTGCTGCCATACAAAAATAAAATCTTTATAAAATTTGCTCACACCGCTCTAACTGCTTCAAAGCTGCCCCAAGAGGAGTCAAATGTATGACCGATCGCCTGTTATTTTTCGCTCCTTACATTTTTCCCAAACATACCTACCCAATTCTTCACCGCCTAAGGAGATTCCCGTACAAAACAATTTTTTTTATAAAACTTGCTCCCACCGCTCTAACTGCTCCAAAGGTGCCCCAAGAGAGTCCGATGTATGACCGACCGCCAGTCGTTTTCGCTCCTAACATTTTTCCTAAACATACCTACGCCCCATCTTCACCCCTTCAATGCAAAACTAATTTTTTTTTTAAATTTGCTCCCACCCCTCTAACTGCTCTAAAGATGTCCCTAGAGGAGTCAAATGTATGGTCGGCTCCCAATATTATTGCAATCCCAACAGGTTCTTAGATCATATCTTCCTTCTATCTTTAACCCTTAAGGTGGTCCCCATACAATTTTTTTACTTTTATAATTTTTTGTAAAATCAGCTCCTGCCGCTCTGATGGTGCCTCTTAACTAGTGGGGTAAAATGCATGACCTACCCCACTAATAGTTCCTTCTAACTATGGGGCAGTTTCGGGGCTTATTTTGGAAATCGAAAACTTGGGCACTAATATACCAACCCTATTTCATACTAAAGTACGAAATCTTCAAATCACGGTTTCTTGGGAAAGGAAAGGATAGGATACTTTCCTTATGTAAATTTTAATGTCACCTAAAAAAGTACCGTTCGGCAAAGAATATCGAAAATCGAAATTGGCATCTCTAATTGGTGATCACGCGTGCCAATATGTTCGAGTACTATTATATCTTGACCTAGTTTTGCTCAAATTCAAAATAATATTTTGCTTCTGTTCTCTAAACAAATAAAAATAAATCGAATTACGCGGAGTCTACGTGTTGCCTCTAGCGTAGTTGGGGATGATATGATGTTTGAAGTAGAACAAACAAAAATAAACAATGCCACCTTGTACACATGTGTACACAGATGTGCAGATGTGGTCATTTAAATAGCATGACATAGTGGGAAATGAAAATATAATATAGAGCAAAGGTTACTAACTTTAATGACTTTTTTAGCTGTCATTTGCATTCTGTGTGATTCGATAATGTTGCCAATTCCACCTTGCATCGCCATGTCCGAACACCTGTGCTATTTCTTGGTACTCAGATGTAGTAATTTATATTTGCTAACTTAGCATGGGCCGATACTGAAAATGAAATACGAATGGGAAAACCCCTTTGGCTAATGATGAACAAGGGCGTTGAGAGTGATTTATGACAAATTTCATAAGAAATTCCGATTCAAATAAATAAATACATATTGCTGAAAATGTTTACGTGATATTCTGGCGGTAAGCATCACTTAGAGGTAATACCGTAATGTTTCAAATAAAATGGTAACATAAAAATAATTTATTTTTTTGCTTCACACTAACTACTGTGGAATTGCTTCAATATTGTGAAAATCTTAAATTGCTTTGAAAATTACTCGGTACAGTTTTATAGAGAAATGGTGTATACAATTCTTAACGAATAGACTATCCACTAGGGTGATCAATTATTCGGGTTTTTGCGAAAACCGGTTTTCGAATTATTCGAAAAATGGCATTTAAAAAAAACCGGTTGCTTTTTTTGAAATTCACAAAAAAACGGATAATCCGGTTTTCAAAATTATGCCAAATAACGAATTAAAACACAATTTTTAACAAAAAATTGTATTAAAAAATAACAGAAAACAAATCAATTATACCTATAAAAAGTAAACTTTAAGTTTAATTATAATTACAATGCAAAACATTAGTGAGATCAGTTTGTTATTTTAACAAAGACAAACGAAATAAAACAATTCATTTGTAAATAATTGATTATATATAAATATATTTAATTTAATCTTTAGTTTTACCTAAAGTAACATTTAAGAAATAAGATACAATTTAACATTTGTAATTTCTTTCGCCGACTTATTAAACATTGAAGATTTATAAAACTAACAATTAGGTCGTTCTTCCGAAACACTGGAAAAAAAAACAAGTACGAGAACACATTTAACACAATTATGAATAAATTTAAATAAAAAATATCGAACGCCAAAAAACCGAGATTCGACAAAAAAATAACCGGATTATTCGATATTCGAAAAATAGGGATTTAAAAAAAACCGAGTAGCCGGTTTTTGAAAAACGAACTGATCACCCTACTATCCACTCACGCAGTGGTACTTCTAAAAAATATTAAAATTAGCTAAGTAGTCTAGCTTACAACAGTTGTGCTGAACTTTTATGTAAAATGCTTTTCTAAGCTACATTCCTTTTGAAATTTTTACTTTTGTTTGGTTTAACTTCCCGTTTATTTTTATACCCTTCACCACGCGCATGAACAGAGTGAAGGGTATATTAATTTTGTTCTTCCATTTGTAACGCCCATAAGGAGGCGTGGTAGATATGACAATATATATATATAAAAATTATCAGCATCGAAATCTGAGTCGATTTAAAGGTGACCGTCTGTCTGTCAGTCCCCGCGACTACAGCCGCAGTTTAAGAGATATTGAGCTGAAATTTGGAATGCAAGCTTATATCCTCAAAGCGGAGGTTAAGTTCTAAGATGAGCCCGATCAGTCAAAAACTACTCCCACCTCCTATACAAACTCCCCCCTTTTGGGGTCTTGGAAATCAAGCTGAAATTTTGTATGTTAGCTTCCCTACACTAAGCGGAGGTTGAGTAGTTAGATGAGACCGATCGGTCAAAAAATACTCCCACCTCCCATACAAAATCCCTCTTTTTGCGGGTGTCCTTATGTCAGTCCCGCGATTACAGCAGTAATTTAAGAGCAATCAAGCTGAAATACTGTATGCAAGCTTTGTTGCCCTAAATGGAGGTTGAGTTCTAAGATGAGCCCGATCGGTCAAAAACTACTCCCACCTCACATACAAACTCCCCCTTTTTGGGGTCAATCCTTACGATTACAGCTGTATTTTAAGACAATCAAGCTAAAATTGTGTATGCAAGCGGAGGTTGAGTAGTTAGATGAGACCGATCGGTCAAAAAATACTCCCACCTCCCATACAAAATCCCTCTTCTTGCGGGTGTCCTTATGTCAGTCCCGCGATTACAGCAGTAATTTAAGAGCAATCAAGCTGAAATATTGTATGCAAGCTTCCCTACTCTAAGCGGAGGTAGAGTATTAAGATGAGACCGATCGGTCAAAAACTACTCTCACCTCCCATACAAACTCTCCCTTTTTGGGGTCTGTCCCTGTGATTGCAGCCGTATTTTAAGAGGTATATAGCAGACATTTTGTACGCAAGATTCAATCCCTAAGCGGAGGCTACTTTCTAAGATGAGCAAGGTCGGTCGAAAACTACTCCCACCTCCAATACAAGCTCCCCCTTTTTTGGGGTGTCCGTCTAACTGCCCCCGTAATTACAGCCGTAGGTTACGAAATATCGAGCTGAAATTTGATATGCGAGCTTTAATCCTATAATAGGAGCTAACGTTGTAAGATGAGCTATATCGGACGATTACTTCTCCCACCTTCCATACAAACTCCCCCATTTTGGGGGTGTCCGTCTGTATGTCCCTGTGGTTTATAAGCTTTCGGGTTGAAATTTGGTATGTAAGCTTCTGTCCAGAAGCAGAGGTAAAGTTCTAAGATAAGCAAGATCGGACTTAAACTACTGCCATATCTCACACAAATTCCCATTTTTGGGGAGTTACAAAATTTATAAAAACATGCTCCAACTCACCAACTCATTAATTTATCGGTAAATCGAATAAAATTGATAAAAAAGTATTGACAAAAAATGGATTTGTAAAGCATAAAGTAACGTCCTCTTCTCACCAACTTTCCTGTTTTGTGGTACAAAGTTTAATAAAATATAGTTGTAGTGCAAATAACCAATTTTACAAATGGTGAAGGGTATCTGAGCTTCGGCATAGCCGAAGATAACCGCCTTACTAGTTTTTTTTATTGTTTTAGTGCATTTGCGATATCAGATGTCTTCAATAAAATTTATGAAGGCTGTTTTTGTAGAAGCCGATCCCTATGTGTCCATTTCGTCCTTATTGTAAGAAAAGTCGGAAAAGAAAAGTCGCTAGCCAAGGACTAAACAACTTCAAATGAGCTCTCGGCTCGCGAGCCAGGAACCAAGAGCCCAAAAAAGAGCCAGCTCGAGAGCCCATTTGAAATTTTTTGGCTCTTGGCTCTCGAGCTAAGTGCCAAAAGTACTTTTTTATTCCAGTACTTTTATTGTACTTTTTGGTTCATAGTGCTTTTATTGTACTTTTTGGTACAAAGTAGTTTTTTTGTACCAGAGTACTCTTTCGTGATATCAAATCCTAATCTTAATAAGTAGGCGTAAGCCTTCAGCCATTTGAGAAGAGTTTATCAGACAAATCTTATACAACTTGACTACCCAGCGGTAAATGAAACGAAGTTCCTATTTAATAATTCATGACATTGTAAGCGAGGATCTTAGTCATGCATGTGTAATGTAAAAAATTTCGTCCACTCATTATAACTCAATACTACCTACTCATTACAATACTACCTACTGACATCGTCACTTACTTCGTAATCAAGCATGGTATCAAGCTCGTTTCAAACTGCGCTCATACCGTAATTGCAACTGAAATGGCACTTACTGACGTCTTCGCTTACTTTGTCAGCAAGAGCGCACCGATTAAACGGCCTATGACACTCCTATGTTTAAATTAAGGCAGAATATAAGCGAGAGAATTATCACTGATTGCTATTAAATATATGTAGCTGACATCAGCAATTGCGCAATGGGAATTTTTACTTGATAACACGCTTGATTACGAAGTAAGTGATGATATCAGTAGGTGTCATTTCAATAGCATTGTAATCGCAGTTATAATGAGTGGACGATGTTGTTTCATTACACACGCATTACATTCTAAGTACTTAGATCCTTGCTAACAATGTCATACTGATGTCATGGATTACTAAATAGGTACATTTACCTCTGGGATCATGCCATCATGTGGCTGCTCTTACTATTATTGTGTGCTCTAATGCCGTCGTGACATTAACCCACATTTCTGCACTTTTTTTTTGCCTTTTTGTGTCTTACTCGAAAATATGCTGTTGATAAACAAAATTTTAGTTTGCATTTGCATTGCAATAAAAATTGCAATTGCGATTGCAATTATTTTACAATCGTCGATCGATAACGTTTATCATTTATTTCAAATTACAACGCAATTTCTATAAAATTTATTTATAAAAAAAAATTTGCTTTTGTTGGTGGCTTTTTATTTGATTTGCAAAACAATCAATCAACCTAGAGCGCCACCGTATGTTTGAATGTTTGAACGTCGACTATTTATAATAGCCACCAACAATATGCGGCAGCAATCTGCGATCGGACGGACAGACAATCTGACCAACCGATCTTCCGGCCACAATCAATACTTTCTTTGTTGTATTGCCAGACGGCAGCAAAGACGTTCGTCCGTCAATTCATGCGATAACACTAGTTTACAGTCGTTTTGTTAAAAATCTGCGAATAACTTTAATTTAAGGAATATTGGATCCTATATCTAAAAAAAATTATAAAAAAATTTTATAGAAAATTGGTTTCTATTTTTTTCGTCAGTATCCTGCAAAACGGTCTCAAGACCACTACTTGTATTTCTGAGCTACAAAACTACTTTACATAGATATGGGATTTTTTACATGGCATCGACTATGACATTTTGCACGCTTTTGCATCATTATGTCCAGTGCACTTGAGACCTTTTTGCAGGATACCGACGATAGATTGTTTAAAGCACATATAATTTTTGTTTTTTCTTATTTTATTTTTTGTAAACAAGTGTAATCGATGGATGCATGAATGATCGGTTGGGCGGCCGATTGATGATTTTAATTTTAAATTTTCACACAAGCATGCACACTTATTCCTTACCCCGGAAAGAAGAGTGAGTGATTGTGGACGTTTGCCGCAAAATCGCAATGTGACTGCGCAGCCAGGCAGCAGCACCACCACCTATGTGGGCTCTTATCTCCCCCACTCTCATTGGAAGGGGGATTTGATACAACATACGAAAGATCGAGCATAGAAATGACCTTTGGGTTCAAGCGACGATCATTTCGAAAAGACGTGCCGTGCAGTGCCGTGCCGTCTGTGATGAAATATTTTGTGCCGGTTTCATAAGTAGTCCAGAGGTCCCTCCCGACTAGACATTTAGCGAATACCAATTATTCACAATTTATGTGAAACAAAATACTGGAAATGCTGTTTTGTTTGCTAGAGTTGCTGTTGGTTTCGATTTAATGGATCATTAGCTGATATGGTAGAAATAAACTTTTTAATTTATAACATGGACAAACAAGTTGTTTTGAGAATTCCCACATGGTTTGTGCAAGAATTGTGTGAGAAGAAACAACACAGATTCCGCATTATTTTTCAATCTTTTTTTATTAAAGCTTTAATTTAATCTCTTTTTCTTTAAAATATTTTAAGTACAGTGAAAGAAGTTGATGTAGATATTTAATACCATTATTTATTGGAAATCGTACATTTTATTACTCATGTTTATACGTTAGCGGGCAACATTGTAATGAAACAACGTAACACATTTGTAGTAGTCTGGTTTATATATACGTACTATTTATGTAATATTGTCTGGTGCATTGATAACAAACTTGTATCAATACATCAATTCGCACTATCTTCAATGCCAGTGAGGCGAGGAGGAGCTTACAACACTGCCTGTCATTGATTGACATACAAGTTAACAATTGCGCGTATCATATTTTTTTATTCTATAAATAAACTATTATCATTTCCTATAAATTGTGTAACACGTGAGGAAATTGTTATAAGAGAATGAAGAGAGTGGCGTTTAGAAAAACAACAATACAACAATTACACTTTACCCAATGGATATCACAGAGGAGAGGTGTAACTATTCTAAGGGAGATGTATTACAGGCAGATAGATCTTTCTACTATGATTAAACATTCGGCCAGATATTTTTCCAATTTATAGGTGATAATTGAAAAACTTACACAGTACAACATTTTTCAACCCATTGATTTGGGACTCAATTCTGAGAACTGCACGTGAAAATAGCCCCAAAAAGAACTTCATCATTCGTTTTGTCAAGTTAAGGATTTAAGGATTACAATTCCTTTTCCTACATAAGCAACAGTTTCACTTTTCCATTCATCAAATGATTTTGAACTGCCTTTATTTTGTAGCAGTTACAATAAAACTTTTGTATGATTTACGTGAAATGGGAATGGGACTTTGCCCAGAGGTTGAAAGTTACTGATTGTCACTCACTTGGGAGTGACCAGAAGCGATTCCTTTGTGACACTGTCCAAGCAGCTAACTACTTCCGGTCTTAGACCAAGTATTCCCCGGACAATGACTTTAAAGCAACCGCTTAGAAGTTAGCTAGAATTAGAAGGCGAAATGTTGAGTAACCTAATCGACATGCTACCACCGATGCGCCTTAGGAAGTAGGTAACAGAAGTTACTGAAGCTCAATACTGGCTCTCTTAGTGGCTTTGGCAGCCCCAAGAAACTAGGATCGGGCGCAGTGGCCTAATAAGCCACTCTCCTTAAACAAAATTATTATGAAAACATGAAGAAAAGAGAAAACAAGAGCCACCCCCAAATGTTGACGACCCCCGCAAACGATATAAGGACCATGATTTAAGAATATGCACCTGGAATGTCCGAACTCTATACAGAGATGGTGCCTCTATCCAACTGGCGGATGTCCTCGACAAATACAAGGCTGCCATCACCGCCATACAGGAAATGAGATGGACGGGACAGGGATGCACACGACGGAAGAACTGTAACATCTTTTACAGCTGCCATGAAGAAAGACACGAATTTGGATGCGGTTTCATAGTCGGCAGAGACTACGACACCTGGTCTCGCGGTTTACCCCTGCAAGTGACCGAATAGCCACTATTCGCATCAGGGCGGTAAAGACGATGAGATTAAAGATGCATTTTACGAGCGCCTAGAGGAAACATACGACCGCTGCCCTGGCCACGACATTAAAATTGTTCTGGGAGACTTAAATGCAAAAATAGGAAGGGAAGATGTTCTTAGTCCATCGACACGTCAGACAACGGGCTTAGGCTGGTTAGCTTCGCAGCGGGAAGAAACATGGTTGTGAGTGGAACCAGATTCCCGCATAAAGATATCCACAAGGCAACCTGGATATCTTCCGATCAAAATACAAGATATCAATTTGATCAGGTGGTAATTGATGGAAGGCATGTCTCAAGCATTATGGACGTGCGTGTGATGCGCGGTGCAAATATTGACTAGAATCACCACCTAGTTGCAGCCAAGATACGCACACGATTAAGTAGTGCTAAAAACACTCATAATCAAACGCAAAGGAAGCTAGAAATCATAAAGCTGCATACCACCGAGATAGCCAATGCCTACTCCAACCAACTCTTTCAATTACTCCAAACAAATCCCCCTAGTTCTGATGTTCCCGATACACAGTGGCAGCATATTGAGAATTCTATGACCACTGCCTAAAAGACAGTACTGGATTATGAAAAACCACGCACAGACAAGCCCTGGTACGATGATGAATGTCGCGAAATGTCTTAGGAAATGGATGCTGCACACACGCAAAACTGCAGCCAATGGTGACGCGTGCGGTGACGGAGCGTTATGAAGAGAAAATGAGGGAGATGAAACGCCTGTTCAGACGGAAAAAGCGTCTGTGGAAGAAAAGAGAAAGCCAGGATATCGAAAACTACAGGGATAGAGGTAAGGCCCGAAAATTCTACCAAAAGGTAAAAAGTAAAGGTTTTGGAACAGGGATCCCCACCTGTAAGGACAGAGACGGAAATCTGTTCACGGGCACTCAGAGTGTGCTGGAGGGAACACTTTCGATCTCTACTCGTTCCCGAAGGCAGCATAAGTGACAAAATCACACTAATCATAGACGATGGAGTAGATTGTCTATAACCGTGCCAAAACAAGATCAGCCGGCCATCGCAAGGCTTAAAAATAATAACACTGCGGGAGCCGATAGACTACCGGCAGAGCTTTTTAAAGCCGTCGGCGATGAGCTGGCAACATGCATGCACCAGATCATAAACACGATTTGGCTCAAAGAATGCATGCCTGATGATTGGAATCTGAGTGAATCTGAGTGGCTGAGTTTGGTATCCCCGTGAAGCTAACAAGACTTTGCGACAAGACTTCCGTTTGGAAGTTATGGGAGAAATATTAATTTTCCAAAAATAGATCATTTTGTATGGGAGGTACAAGAAGGCGTGAACCGATATAGTCCATATTCATTTCTGAGTACCATTTTAATAAACGAACATAATACTCAAAATTTGAGTGAATTCAGTTTACTTACAAAAAAGATATGTATGTAAAACTATGTAAAACTAGGGACCGGCCGTGGCATAGTGGTTAGAACACGCGACTACCATGCGGGAGATCGCAGGTTCGAACCTGGCTCCAGTCATCTTAAAAAAAAAAATATATATAAAATTTTCTTTCATTGTCGGCTCCCCTCGAATGTTGTTGACAGCAACTTCGCAGTATTAAGCATCGATTCAATCGTCGTGTCTAGTAAGAGCTTCTCAAACAGTGACGTTCGCATTCATCGATAAACAAGTAGGTGCCGTTAGTTGTGAATCTAAAAATAGAAAGCGTGTTAATTCACAACAACGCGAGCAGCTATCCAATACCTCATTTAAAGGGAAATTACGTTTTTTAAGTTTTATGTAAAACTATGAGGGTCAATCAGGCCATTTGTGTGGGAGGTACCAGAAGGTGCATGGCAAAGGTTTCGGTCTTTTTAGGGTTTATCTACTTTTGCAAGATAAATAAACCGACCAAAATATCCTACGATCGTCCGTTTGGAAGTTATGAAAGAAATTAAAATTATCCAATTTGAAATTCAAAAAATATCAATTGAAATTCAAGTCTCGTCAATTGAAATTCAAAACACATCAATTGATATTCAAAATTTATTAATTGGAATTGAAAACTCGTCATTTGAAATTCAAAATTCGTCAATTGAAATTAAAAACTTATCGTTGAAAAAATTTTAAAGATTTTTGAATTTCAAATGAAGAGTTTTGAATATTAACTGATATTTTTAAAAATTGAAAAATTGAAACTGAAATTCAAAACACATCAATTGATAATCAAAATTCATTAATTGGAATTGAAAACTCGTCATTTGAAATTCAAAATTCGTCAATTGAAATTCAAAACTGATCAGTTGAAAAAGTTTTAAAGATTTTTGAATTTCAAATGAAGAGTTTTGAATTTTAACTGATATTTTTAAAAATTTGAAATGGAAAATTTGAGTTTGAATTGATATTTTTGAATTTCAAATCAAATAAAATTTTTGAATTTCAATTGATTTTTTATTAATTTCAATTGGAAATGGTGTTGTTTTATCACCATTTTTACAAATATTGAAGGTTATCTGAGCTTTGGCATAGCCGAAGATAATTATTTTACTACACCATTTCCAATTGTAATTCAAAGAAAACCAATTGAAATTCAAAAATTTTATTTGATTTTCAAACAATCCATTTGAAATTCAAAACTCGTCAATTCACATTCAAAAATTTAATTTGAAATTCCAAAAATATAAATTCAAATTTTCCATTTGAAATTCGAAATATATCAAGTGAAAATCAAAACTCGTCAATTGAAATTCAAAACACATCAATTGATATTCAAAACTCATTAATTGAAATTATAATTTGTAGCGGCTGTATTATAAAGTTATGTAAAGATGATTACTATTTTAAAATTATAATTAAATAACTTAAAGATATCAAATCCTAAACTATGTATTTCTTAAACTCTTTTGTTAAATCGATTACTAATTTTGTTCGTAACACTAATGTCATGTATCAATTCAATTGTTTCAACTATGTTTCAATTCCATACTAGATGAGTTTAAAGATTTCACTAGGTCGCATTTAAGGTCAAACAATTGTTTAAAATTTACCAGTCTTCGCTTAGACAGCGGATAATAAAGTTATTTAAAAACTTAACTTCCCGTCTTTCAATCAAAAAGGCTTTTCAAATCTAAATAGTATTAAGACTCTAACAGACCTTCGCGGATTTAAGAGGCTAATACTACTCTGAGACCGTATACTGACTTATTTGTCTTATTTCGGTCCAGAGAATAAATACACAAAATAAACAAAAACCCCATAATAAGTATCCCACTTATTACAAATTTTTTATGGAAACAATAATTTTTTATGCAAAGGAAAACATTTTTCGAAAGTAATTTATGTAAACTAGTGTAATTTATATAGGTTTTATGGAATTACAACCAACAACCAATATTTATTGATACGCAAGGCATACACATTAATTTACGTTGTATTTTTTTTCATAAGCCAATTGATTGAATGATCGATCAATGCTTGTCAAATTTACACCTGTTTAAATCGGACTTGTGCCTTCCTGTAACTCTAGTTTCACAATAACATAATGCTTTTTTTTTTTAAAAAAAAGTCGTCCCCAAGTAAATATAGGAAATTCTGTTTCATTCAAAAAAAAAATTAATTGTTGGGGACTACGATGCGACGTAATTTGTTATTGTTTTTTTCGTTTTGGTTCCTTGAAAAAAAAAATAATGGAATGCAAAAAATTTTGCAGTCCCATTAAAATATGAGTCATGCCCTGGTGAGGGCGTTTTCTAGAAAATACCTTCTTAATATTGCAATTACATATTGTTATTTATTATTGTTGTACCGCTAAAACTGTCAATCAACCCAAGGTACCCCACAATGAACTGATAGCAATATCGTGTAATGGATGGAACCTGTGTAAATGAGCAAAACAAATTGAAGATAGCTTTTAAGTACAGAAGACTTCTTTATAATTAAAAAAAAAGTGTTTAACTTTTAAAGAAATTTGAACAAATCTGTAGTAAAATAGGTTTAGAGTTAATGGTAAGAAAAAAAGGAAACTTCTATTATGAGAACACATTCATCAGTTGTATTGAGGACGGCACTGTACTGCGATTTCAAGGATCTTGTGAAAATCTTAATTTATATGGAGAGACTGTAAATTTATACGATTTCAAGGATCTTGGCAGCTTTTAATATCCCTGCAAATTTTAACGTAAGTTCAGGTTATTATAGCGGTCATTATACATAGTAAAATGTGAAGTAATACATCTTTCAAAATCTCACAAACATGCGATAATTGTAGTTTTTATGTTGGTCAGTACATTTTGGCGGTTAAAAGGAACTTCATCCTTTTCATTGTTCTTAAAAAAATTACTTTAAAATATCAGCTCATCACATTTACTTACTTAAAAATAAAAGTGGCCATTCAATTTGTTTGACTAATTTTTTAAACCATTATCACCATGAGTTCAATGAGCTCCATCCAGTCTCAACCAATTGCGTTTTTATGAACCATTTTCTAAAAAGTTGCAATTGCACAATAATGCACCAAAACTTTTTGCTTTAGCCATAAGAAAAAAAACGTTACTGTAGATAACTTGCTTACAACTCACAAGTTACTACAAATCGTCACTACAGTCACTACATTAATCTAGAATACTCCTCGTATGCAATGAGTCATTGACACTCTAACGACATGAGGTGACATGACACCTGTTGGGTTGTGATGATAATGTGATACACATTCTTTTAAAGGTGGGGGGAGGTGCAAATACTTTGCTATTCTTTTACATATAGACAAACCGTTATCGATTCTTTGTGGGGGGTTAAGCATCATCACGCCAATGATTCATGGAAATGAAAACGACTGATGAAATGTATGACTCTGCCTTGGCAAATATGCAACTTATCTGTTTTTGACATAAAAACGTGTATGATGTAGGTTTTTTTTTGTGTGAGAAAAAATTGGGAAATACAATTTTTAAAATAACCTCATGTCTTTTGGACGATATACATATGTTTTACTGGCATGTGATTTTTTTGTTGTTGTTCTACTTGGGTACTTTTCAAGTAATACATTTGCAAATTGTCAAGAAGTCAAGATATTCCAGGAAATGTTCAGTAAAAGTTAAATACATATTTAAACGTCAATATTAGGGTGGCACTTAAACATTTAAATATTCAAATGCATGCCTCTGAGAATAAAAAATTAATATATAGATAGTAAACGGCACAACAATTACAAATTTTCGATCAATGGGCGGAATGGGCACGGCCAAACAGTATTTTAGCCCTAGAGAGGTACAATTTGATACATAGATAGTACTCTATTGTAAAAAAATTGTTTATCCCGAGATATGAACGAATTTTGTTTGTTTTTTTTCGATCAGCGGATAGATTGGGGAGTGGAAAAATAGTTTTTAGGGTTAAAGAGATAAAATGTAATATAGACAAAATGTTTATCCTGATCAGTGGGCGGGTTTAATTGTGCCAAATGTGTTTTCTCACACTAGAGAATTATAACACAGTACAACCAGAGTTCGAAAAAAAACAGTACGTTACACGTACGGTACGTAGAAGATACACATGCGATACTAATTTTTTTAGCGTTTGCGTATGTGTACACAACCAGACTACCGTACGCTACGATTGTCAAAAGACGAGCACAAACGCTATGATAACGTAGTGAACTTCGAACACAACCACTTACTCGATTTGGTTGTGTATTTTTTAACCGAACACAAACTGAATACACTACGTTTAGTGTTTTTTTTGTGGAATGTCTAAATAACTGTGTGTTGCATATATTGTTCAAAACAGAAACCGAAAATCGTTCCATCTTTTAGTATTTAGCTATAGTTTAACACAAAATTAGCCAAGAGCTACGAAATTTCAAATCAAAAAATAAAGGGCTGGCTAACGAGCCAAGAGCCGAGAGCACAAAAAAGGGCTGGCTCGAAAGCCAAGAGCCAAAGTTATGTACCAAAAGTACTTTTTTATGCCAAAAAGTACTTTTGTTGCCCCAATAGCACTTTTACTTTTTTGTACCAAAAAGTACTTTTATTGTACTTCTTTGGTAAAAAAAAGTACTTTGAATATTAATGATATGGGGGATGGGGTATTCGATCGCAGCTGATGGCGTTGTTGTTGTCGATATCAATTTGCCTTGATATACGACAATAGACCCAGTTGGAATAGTCTGATTAAAGTGGACTGTATTTAGTGTATTTAGCGGGTGATCAAAGCGACAATTCTTCAAGGCTGGAAATCTTGGCAGTTAGTTTTGTAGATTTGAATCATACAATTTCTCATAGACGTTGGGAAATTGTATGATTTGAGTAGAAATAAAGAGACAAATGGAATTATAATTAATTCAATATGTAGTTATTTATTGGGAGAAAGCTGGGTGCTTACCGCTTGGGAGTTGGATGCAGACAAGACCGATTTTTGTATTAACAATTTTGTAAGTTAACTTAAATTCAGTTTCGTTAAATCTAATTCGAAATATAATTCACAATAATGTTAGTACTAATTAGATATGAGACAAAGAATAATTCATGGTTAATGTACTATTTATGCTAAAGTACAATTTCATTCAAAACTTAAATTCAAAAATACTAAAAATGTAATAAAATGATAAGTATAAACGTCGAGTTTATACATGCTCCCCGCCACTTAAGTTGGGGTTTTGCCTTTGGACGTAGTCGCACATAGAACTGAGGCGAGCGACCGAATGGCTTCCGAAATGATGTGTTGGTCGGGTGTGACAACTTCCTTCTTCGGTGGTTTTGTCTTCAGCTTTTTCGGCTTTGTTGAAATGCGGTTTCTTGCTGGACCTCGGATACGTGGGTGCTCTTGGTGCAGCAAAGTATGGTGAAGTCGCTTACACTTGCGACAGGTATCTCTGGAGTCGCATGAACGCACAGTGTGACTTTTTGCCAAGCAATTCAGACAATATTTATACTTCATGGCGACGTTGTTTCGGTCAGTAGGACTCATTTTTAAAAACTTCCTGCAAAAGCGGATGGAGTGGTAATGGTGACACAGTTCGCACTTGTACAGCTCAGAATCGCACCGGCTGCCTCGTTTGGTATATCTAGAAAGACTGGATGAGAAAAGAAACAAAAAAATGGAAAAGGAGAAATAATTATGTTAGTGTATTCGATGTGCTTTCGTATAAGAGAGAATGTTAGGTGATTAATGGGAGTTTTAGCATCACTGTAGTTCGACATCATTATCGTATGGTAGAAGGCATAATTTAACAATAGGACGATTTATTATTCCATTAGCCACCCTTACGTCTGCTACGCGGACATTGTGATCAGATCCTAAGTGGACCTTATCAATTCGGCCTAATCGCCATTCGCTTGGGGGTAGTAAGTCATCCATGACCACTACTAGATCGCCAGTTTTGATATTGCGTGTGGAATTTTTCCACTTATAACGTTTTTGAAGGGATTTGAGATAATCATCCTTCCATCTTACAGAAAATTGGTGGTGCATGGCTTTTATCTTTTCCCAACGGTTTATCAATGATAAATTGTTTGATAATTCTTCGGGCAAAGCCATTATGGGTGCACCTTTAATGAAGTGACCGGGTGTTAATGCAGTCAAATCCGAGGGATCTTCCGAAATTGCGGAGATTGGGCGAGAGTTTAAAACTCCCTCTATCCGCGCTAAAATTGTCGCAAATTGTTCAAAAGTGAACTTATGGGCGCCAGCAATTCTTTTGAGGTGGTGCTTAAAGCTTTTTACAGCGGCTTCCCAGAGACCGCCCATGTGAGGAGCATGGGGTGGAATAAAACTCCATTCAAACCCATGTGAGGCGTATTTGTTTGCTATGTCGCTGGATGAAGAATTTATAAAGCGTGAAAATTCTTGGAGAAGCGATCTGCTAGCGCCAACAAAGTTTCGTCCATTATCCGAAACCACCCTTCGGGGGAGTCCCCGCCTACCAACGAAGCGCGCAAACGCGGCTTCAAACGCAGCAGATGATAAATCTGAACAGATTTCCAAATGTATTGCTTTCGTTGAGAAGCATACAAAAACTGCGACATAGCTTTTAATCAAAGGTGATCGTCTGAGATTTAAACTTTTCAGCTCAAACGGGCCAGCAAAATCAATGCCAGTGACATGAAAGGGTGGTGTAATCGTACACCTGTCTGAAGGTAAGGGTGCCATGATCTGGGAACACGACTTGTGTTTGAATATAACACATACCTTGCACTTGCGAATAATACCTTTGATTCTAGGTTTAAGGCGGGATATGTAGAATTCCGTTTGCGCCATTCTACACATTTGGTTACAGTCTGCGTGAATAAGAAATGCATGTAAATGTGAAAGATAAAGATGACAATATCTTGAATTACCGGGAAGTATGATAGGAAAGCGCTCACTATAAGGAAGAGAGGAATCGGCTAACCTACCATTTACTCGAAGTACTTGATTATTATCCAAAAATGGATTAAGTGGCTTTAATGCGCTAGTTTTTGAGATTTGCTCTGAATTCGAAAGAGCCTTATATTCATTTTCGTAGTATCTTCTTTGAGCTAATGATATTAGACGGCTTTTTACGAATACTATTTCACTATAAGAAATGTCTAGATCACTGTGTTGAAAATTTCGATTTGAACTGCGATGAGTGTGTTTGAAAAAACGAAAAACATAAGATAAAACCCTAAGCGCCCTTGGAAGGGAAGAGAATCTTGTTAAAATTTCAGGTTTGTCCGAAGTAACGTGAAGAATTTGTGTTTTCACTTTCGGTTCTGGAGCAGACAGTGGAGTTGAAACAGGCCATGTTGATGGTGGATTTGTAATCCATTTTGGCCCATTCCACCACATTGTATTAAGTGCGAGATCTTGTGGACGAGAACCGCGAGTACCGAGATCAGCTGGATTGTCATGTGTTAAAACATGCCTCCACTTTGCATCAGGTACTAGGGAATGAATTTGGGACGTACGATTTGCAACGAACGTTTCCCATGACCATGGTGGCTTTGATAACCATCCGAGAACAATGGACGAGTCTGTCCATAAAATAGTTTCACTTACTTTGAATTCCATGGTACGAGTTACGTAATTTATTAACTTGGCTAGGAGTAACGCTCCGTTCAGCTCAAGTCTAGGCAAACTTACAGTTTGCAAGGGAGCCACTTTGCTCTTGGCAATTAGTAAAGTGGAATAGGCAACGAACTCAGCTGATTGACACCTCACGTAAACGCATGCACAATAAGCAGCTTTTGAAGCGTCTGAGAATCCGTGAAGTTGGATTACATCCGAAGGATTGTACTTCACCCACCGTGGGATTGTGATTTTGTTTATTGTTTGCAAATCCGAGTAAATAGTTTGCCATTTTGTCAAGGATTCAGGACTTATGTCTTCGTCCCACTTTTTGCCCTCGAGCCAAAGTTCTTGCATAAAAATCTTTGGTCTGATAATTATCGGCGTAATCCAGCCTGCTGGGTCAAATAGTTGGGCAATTGTGGACAGAACTATTCGTTTTGTGACTTTTAAAGGAGATTGATCAAGATTAAGTGAGTAGCTAAACGTATCAATTAGAGCGTTCCACTTGATACCTAAAGTTTTTGTTGAGCTTGTTTCATGAAAGCGCAGAAAATCTAAGTCGTACAAATCTTCAGGGGCTACGTTTTGTAATATTTGAGAATCATTAGCAGTGATTTTCTTAAGTGAAAAGCCTGCAGAACTAAGGGTATCGATAAGATCACTTTGTTTTTGTCTGGTTTCCTCAATAGAAAACCCTCCAGAAAGAATATCGTCCACATAAGTCTCCTTTCGTAGGATGGACGCTACTTCTGGGTATGAGGACTCGGAATCTTTAGCTAATTGCAAAAGAGTGCGTATTGCTAAGAAAGGGGCGCAATTGATACCGAAGGTTACCGTGTTAAGTTGGTAATCTTTTATTGCACTATTTGGGTCAGGTTGATGCAAGATTTTTTGGTATGCCCTATCTTCAGGATGTACCAGGATTTGACGGTACATTTTCTGAATGTCACCGCTGAAGACATACTTGTACTTCCTCCAATTGAGGATAGTAGAGACCAAATCCGTTAGCAGAGTGGGACCCGTATAGAGTATGTCGTTAAGGGAATACCCTGACTTTGACTTCCGAGACGCATTGAACACAACCCTGACTTTGGTAGTTTTGTGTTCCGGTCGTACTACTGCGTGATGTGGGAGATGGAACGAATTAACTTTACCCTCAGAGATCATTTCAAGAGACGAAGTTTCTTCCATGTGACCAAGGGAGATATACTCGTTCAGCACCGCGTTGTATTGAGTTTGTAACTCAGAATCTTTTGATAGGTTTTGTTCCATCCTGGCATATTGACCAAGAGCAATAAACCTTGATGAACCGAGAAATACAGTGTTTGGAAATTCACGTCTAAATGGCAGTCTTACGACATACCGGCCATCTGGATTTCGTGAAGTAGTTTTTGCATAGTATTCTTCGCAAATTGTGTCTTCTTCCGAAAGAGAGGGAGAATTTGGGATTTCTTCTTGTTCCCAGAATTTGCGAAGGCATTCGTTGAGGCTAGAATCTTCGGAAGTAATGACGTTTGTCGTAAAAGATTGAACTTGGCCCGACTTAATGGGACCACTGAGTACCCAACCGAAGACAGTATTATAAGCGGACGTTTCACCGCAAATATTTTTTCTAATACCATCGATGTTTATGAAACGTTCCGAATCGTTGCCTAAAATAAGGTCGATCTGAGCGGACTTGTTGAAGTTTGGATCAGCCAGATCTAAACTCTGAAATTCTGATGGGTTAGGAACGTTAAATGAAACAGCTGGTAAGCGTTTTGTGAGCTTAGGAAGAACTATGGCATTTACCGTAAAGCGGGCGTTATGCCTACGAGAGAAAAGGACGAGATCGCATTCTTTGTTAGCAGACTGCTTTTGTCCCCCAATGCCAATAATTTCAAAGTTTGATTTTCGCGATGGAATTTGCAAACGATTTCGAACTTTATCTGATAAGAAAGTTCTCTGAGAACCAGGGTCGATCAAAGCTTTTACTGTAAATAGTTCCCCGCGATGTTCGATTTGTACCAGCGCTGTTCTAAGTAAAATCGTATCGTTGTTTGAAGAAAAATTAGCCTGTACTTTAGAAACTTGAGCTTTAGATGATGTTGAAGCGTGATAAACATCACCTTTCATTTCTGGCTGTGAAGGCTTGGAATTTTTAATGTCCAAGTTGGATTCAGGTTGAACATTACTGGTTCTTGCGTCAGTAGAAATGTTGTTAGCGTTGTTTGCATTATTTAAGTGAAGAAGAGAATGATGGTTCTTTTTGCAATGCATACACGTATGTTTGCTCTTGCAATTGTTCTTTGTGTGACCAGGCGATAAACAGTTATTGCAAAGTTTTTTCTTATAAGCGAAATCTATTCGCTCTTGAACAGAGAATGTTAGAAAATTTTGACACTGACGTATGCTATGATTAGAATCACAGAGAAGACAAGAAACATTTAATTTTTCTTGCGATACATACGTTTGAGTTTTGAAAGTATTTTGGGCTGGAAGACTGCGTCGATCTCTAATTGACCTAATACTGGATATCCGTTCCACAACTTCATATCTGTTGATTAGGAATTCATCCATTTGGGTCCATTTTGGTAAATCGCGGTGAGATTTTAGAGATTGTTCCCATTGAGAAAGTGTCTCATCAGGTAGCTTTGTTGAGATTAAATAGATGAGAATTGGATCCCAGTCTTTGACGCTAACATCCAGAGTTTTCAAGGTCGCTAAACAGTCATTGACCGTAGCTTGAATTTTCTGGATAGATTCGCTATTCTCTATTGTGGCCGAAGGGATATTGAAAAGAACCTTTAGTTGGTTATCGACAAGAACTCGCTTGTTTTCGTAACGAGACTTTAGAGCATTCCAAGCTAGTTCAAAGTTCTCATCACAAAGCGGGTATCTTTTAACAATTGCGCCTGCGTTTCCCTTCGTTTTATTCCTTAGATGGTACAACTTTTGGGCACGAGAGAGTTTCGGGTGGTTTGCGTATACCGCCGTGAACATATCACGGAAAGACGGCCATTCTGCGTAACCCCCTTGGAATATTTCAGTGTCGCATGGTGGGACCTTTATGCACACTGACGAATCCCCTTGAGAATTGTGAGAACTGAGATTTGGTTGATAGCTTGCCGAACTAGGAAGACTCAGCCTTGAAGGTTCATGTTGAACGGGAGGGCCTCTTGAAATTCTTAATATGTCCAGAATTTGAGATCTAGCGACATAATAAGCGTCTGAGCAAGCATTAAAGTTAACCCTAGCGTTTTCTTTGAAATCTCTAGAACTAGTGGCTTCTGGGGCTAACATGAGAGCTTCGTATGAGCTTTGCATTTTATCCCATCTTCTATTTAGATCTTCAAGTCTCACTTCCATAATTGAGTCTGTCTGATCTTCAACGTCCAACTTTTCAAAGTTGGAACAAAATGTAATTATATGATCGCAATCAAAAAGAAATTTTTCGTGAAGACCTGGGGCATGATTTGCCATGTTGCTTTCATTAGCAGATACAGAAGCAGAATCGTTAGGCATGATGAAAATTTAGGCGGTAGCGATAAGAGTTAGAAATAGTAGATGATTATGAGAAAAAATGAAAATGTAGGCGATAGCGATACGCGTTCGAATTTAAGTTTGTTACGAATAAATTCTAGATAATTACGAGCAAAATGAGATGAAAATGATTGAAATGCGTTGTATGTTTATGAACCTCAAATTTGTATTCAGAAATAATATGAATCTCGTACGAGAAACTTCTAATAGTAGATAAGTAATGAGAAATTTGAAAAAATTTCATACAATTTGAATATGCTAAGAACTTTTAGTCAATTAAGGGAGATATTAAGATCTCGCGCTTCTGTCTTGACAGTTCAGCAAAGTTATAGAGTAAGATTTTGAATAGCGAAGAATTGTGGTAAAATTATCAACAATAAACATTGGTCAACTAAGGGATTTATAAAGAAAGCGCGCTTGTAATTGTTGACCGTTTAGCTGATAACACCCAACTGCGGTTTAAATGTAACAAACAAATTTGTATTAGCGGTGAATATCAATCATTTGACGCGGGTTCATAAACATAAATCACGTTTCAATTTCGTTAAAAGACTTCCAAAAATCATTCGAATAGATTGAAATGAGTTAAAATCAGATATATAAGATTTAAAAATGTTGTATTGAGACGTAAGGGATGTGAAATGAATTCATTTGATAAGAAAAAAAATGAATTATTTTTCTTACGACGATTAAATTCAGTTAAAAATTTTTGTTTTTTAAAAAATTTTACAGAATTTTAAATTTTCTTCCGATAGGAATGGTTTTATTTATGCTTTAAATGAAAATATTGCATAATAAAGCACAAAAGTATTGTTTTTAAACACGTTTCTACTAATAACCGTGATGTTGTTAGAATTTTCCTCCAAGCTTTTGTTAGCTATTAGTTGTTTTTTTTTGCATTTATAGAATTGAATTTGAAAAATTGTATGTTGAACCACAAATTTTTAAATTTTAAATTTTTTTTTTTTTCTTTTTTAAATGTATTCGGTGTTAATTAAATCCGAAGATCATTAAACTGGCAATAATTTATTATTCCATAAATTCGACAATAACAATTTATCCCAATAATTTGTTTAATTTAAAAAGTATTTAGTTTTCCAACAACAGAAACTTTTCACCTTCTTTTTTAAAAATTTCAGAATTCCATACAATATTCCGTCGAGATCCGTGTAAATGTTATCAATAACAAATTGGAGAAAATATTATAACAATGAGATCGATTTTAATGTGTTTTGTAAATCGTTGTAAATATGTGATGGAACTATTAACTTGTTTTAAATGTTGATTTTAGAAATATGTAGGTGAAATTATTATGTATTATGTTCTCATAAATCGGTGCAAATGTAAATTTAGGTATGAAACGGTGCAAATGTTGTTAATATAATACGTCGGTGTAAATTATTTTGTAGATATGAAACCTGTGCAAATGTTGTTTTTATAATGTATAGATGTAAATTATTTTGTTGATATGAATGCGGTGTAAATGTTGTTTAATATTATATAGCTGAAAATTATTTTGCATATATGAATGCGGTTTAGGTAAATGTTGTTTTATTTGTGTAATCAGTGCTAATGTTGTTTTATTTTTGAATCATAGTGGAAAATATATAAAGAATTTTTTTTGACGATTTTCCTAAATTGTTGTATTGTTTCCAATATGATATGTGCTATAGTATTGTACGCTGCTGTAACACTCAAACATATGTGAATATTTGATATTAGCACATATTTCAGATTAGTTGTATGATAATTGCAAAAAAATGATTATTGGATACAAAAATCCCATAAATTTAATTTAATTTCTTTGCTTTATTAGGTTTAATTTAATTTTTAGTTTAATTTGTGTTGTTCTTTTGTTTCCATTGGCCTTTATCGTAGTTATGACAGGTTTCTTGTATTTCTTTTTCCACTTGTGCAATTTGTAAACAAAAGCAAATTCTAATTGTGCGGCGAATTCTTCTTCATATTTTTTTTTTTGATGTGAAGAGAGACAGAGCGCGCCACTACTGACAACTCTTCAACTCCTCGCGAAATAAATCAAAAAACGATGAGCTGATCTCTTGAGTAACAACTACGAATGTTCATTTACTGAGAACTCTCTTTCGTATGCACTTTCTTGTTTCTTTATGTTATTCTCCGAGTTGTTGACTGTGCAAATGGTATGTAGGTATGTGCAAATGAGTGGAGTTCTTACATACATATGAACATATATAAATGCTTGTCTATGATTATTGTATGTCTGAACAAGTGTTAACTAATTTTGAGTATGTAAGCTCTAACAAGCCAATTTTAAAAATTATGTTTGTGATTTCTGCCTACTCTATGTATGTATGTATGAGCGAGTGTGCAAAACTTTGTTTTGTAGTTTTGTCCAACTGTATGTATGTAAAAGCGAGTGTGCAAAAATGTGTTTGTTGCATGTGAACAACTGTATGTATGTATGTAAAGCGAGTGTGCAGAACGTTGTTTGTAGTTTTGCCTAATGTATGTATGTAAAACCGAGTGTGCAAAATGTTGTTTGTTACTTTTGACTAACTGTATGTATGTATGTAACAGCGAGTGTGAAAAAATTTTGGGAATATGGATGTACATATAATTGTGACGAAAAAGAAAAATGAAAAGTAGTTACCTTATTCTGGTTACTAAGCGGCAAATTTTGACCGTTATATTTGTTTTGCAAAGTTGCAATTTTAAGATTTTGTTGTTGTAGTGCGTGTCACGAAAATAGTGACCTTTTAAAGCACTTTTGTTGTTGGAGTTGCCCTTTTTTAACGTTGCGTACAACACGCAATTTCCATATATGTATATGGTCTGAGGGCTACGCACTTGCACTTTTATGTTTTTATATTTTCTCTTTTTAATAAACACGTAGGACCTTAATTTTCTAAATTTTCCTGAAAACTGCAACTAACCTTTTTTTTACTATTTTTGGGCGATGTTTAACGAGTTGCGGAATGCTGTTTTTGATATTAGATTTTTTGAGTTTTTTTTTTTTTTCACTTAATGAGGTTTTAAATCTTTATTTTCCTTAAAAAACTCGACACTTAACTTTTACTTTGCACTTGTGTTTTTTTTTTTTTTTCTTTGTTTCGGGATTTTAGTTTTAATTTCGGTATCTTACCTTCACGAGCCGCACATAAACTACTTTGTTGCTTTGAAGGAAGAATGGAGTTTACCTCATTTCTGCTTTGCCGAGTTGTTCGCCGTGTTTCTCTCCTCTCGATAGGACCATGAACAAGGTGAGGGGTTTGACGCTGGTTCTTCTCTTTTTATTAGAGGCTCGAATGGACCATGAATATTAATGATATGGGGGATGGGGTATTCGATCGCAGCTGATGGCGTTGTTGTTGTCGATATCAATTTGCCTTGATATACGACAATAGACCCAGTTGGAATAGTCTGATTAAAGTGGACTGTATTTAGTGTATTTAGCGGGTGATCAAAGCGACAATTCTTCAAGGCTGGAAATCTTGGCAGTTAGTTTTGTAGATTTGAATCATACAATTTCTCATAGACGTTGGGAAATTGTATGATTTGAGTAGAAATAAAGAGACAAATGGAATTATAATTAATTCAATATGTAGTTATTTATTGGGAGAAAGCTGGGTGCTTACCGCTTGGGAGTTGGATGCAGACAAGACCGATTTTTGTATTAACAATTTTGTAAGTTAACTTAAATTCAGTTTCGTTAAATCTAATTCGAAATATAATTCACAATAATGTTAGTACTAATTAGATATGAGACAAAGAATAATTCATGGTTAATGTACTATTTATGCTAAAGTACAATTTCATTCAAAACTTAAATTCAAAAATACTAAAAATGTAATAAAATGATAAGTATAAACGTCGAGTTTATACAACTTTGTGCAGAAAAGTACATTAAAATTACTTATTGGTACAAAAAAGGACTCTGGTACAAAAAAAAGTACTTTTTGCAACAGAAAAGTGCTTCTGGCCAATAAAAGTACTTTTTGGCATAAAAAAGTACTTCTGGCACATAACTTTGTTACTTAGCACGCCAGCCGAGAGCTCACTTAAATTTTTGTGGCTCCTTGCTCGCTAGCTGAGAGCTCATTTGAAATTTTTTGACTCTTGGCTAGCAAGCTAAGAGCCAATTTTCAGGAAAGGGCGGTTCGCGAGCTTGCCAAACCGAATCCTGCAGTGTTTGGAAGAAAATATTTTTTTATTGTTAATTCCACAAAAAATACACTAAACGTAGTGTATTCCGTTTTTGTTTGTGTTCGAAGTTCAGTACGTTATCGTAGCGTTTATGTTCGTCTTTTAACAATCGTAGCGTACGGTATTCTGGTTGTGTACACATACACGAACTTAACAAAGTGTCGTAGTGTATTTCGTACTTCTTGTAAGGTAAGTGTTTGCGTACTGTACTCAATGAAATTCCGTACAGAACGTTAAAATACCGTACGTTAATGTTTTTTTTCGAACTCTGAGTACAACACATGATTTTGGGACTCAATTCTGAGAACTACACGTGAAAGTAGCCCAAAAAAGAAGAAGTTCTGCATCATTCGTTTTGTCAAGTTACATTCCATAATAATTTAATATCGATTTGAAGTTAGTAAGTATCGTATTGGAGAATTCGTCACGTTTTAGGCTCTTTTGTTATGTTGTTATATGGTGGCGTATGATTATCATAAGTAAACTCCACGTAAATCATACGCCACAGAGTACAACAGATTTATTGTAACTGCTACAAAATAAACCCAGTTCCTAATCATTTGATGAATGGAAAAGTGAAGTATATGAAGTATATGAACAGATTAAAGGAATTGTTATTCTTATTTTTTTTTTTTAAATTTGTATCAGCTAAATCGGACTAGTGGTTCTCGAGTTATATCAAACAAAAGAGCCTAAAACGTGACAAAATCCCGTATACGATACTTACTAACTTCAAATCGATATTAAATTATTATTATGGCATGTAACTTGACAAAACGAATGATGTAGAACTTCTTCTCTTTGGGGCTACTCTCACGTGCAGTTCTCAGAATTGAGTCCCAAATCAATGAGCTGAAAAATGTCGTACTGTGTAATTTAATACACAGACAGTACTAACAAGGCACTCCAGCTATGTACATTAGAGTGGATCAATTTGTGTGGAGTAAAACAAATGCAACAACGGGCTATTAAAATCGCAATCTACGATGCATTCTAAGAAAATTTTGCCTAAGAAACCATGGGTCTAAAATCAAAATCGAGCCCCTGGGTTTTAACGAGAAACTTTTCGTATTGTGGAAAAAATCCACAACAATCCCCGTAACTGCCCTGGAATCTCTCCTTAAACTTAATTTCCCTTTGCACCCCATGAATGAGGTATGGGGTAGCTTCTCGCGTTGTTGTGAATTAACACGATTTCTATTTTTAGATTCACAACTAACGGCACCTACTTGTTTATCGACGAATGCGAACGTCACTATTTGAGAAGCTCTTACTAGACACGACGATTGAATCGACGCTTAATACTGTGAAGTTGCTGTCGACAACATTCGAGGGGAGCCGACAATGAAAGAAAATTGTATTTATTTTATTTTCTTTTAAGATGACTGGAGCCAGGTTTGAACCTGCGATCTCCCGCATGGTAGTCGCGTGTTCCAAACACTATGCCACGGCCAGTCCCTCTCTCCTAGAGGGTTAAAATGTATGACCAACCCTCAGTAACTTTTCTCTCCTAAAATTTTTCTGAAACATACATACCCATTTTCACCCCCAAAGAGGGTTACCATACCGAAATTTTTTTTATAATATTTGCTTCCACCGCTCTAACAGTCCCGAAGTCGCCCCTAGAGGGGTAAAATGTTGGCCGACCCCAAGTCCTTTTTCCCTCCTAACATTTTTCCGAAACATGCCTTCCCTCCATCTTCAGAGGACTCTCATACAAAAATTAAATTTTTATAAATTTTTCACAGACAGTACTCGACAGGACTTGTTCAAATTTGAAGACGACATTTTTATTTTCAATCGGTGGACGGAGAGAGCGTGGCTAAACTGTATTGTAGCCTTAGAGAGATAAAACTCTAATGTGTAGATTAGGGGTGTGAAAGTGTTGAATTAAGATTAGTGTGGGTGTGGCAGCGAAAATTCAACTTAAGATTTTCGGTAAAGTCCGAGCGGATTATTGCATCAGTTTTTATAGAAGGGTTACGGTTTTAATTTAAGCCCCAAAGCCGTTTCAAATCTATATATACGAAAGTACCGTGTTGGCGTCACAACGACTTGACCAATCTTTTCGAATTTTTCACTGAATGTAGCTGTGTGATCGGTGATGAAAATAGGTTACCTTAATTTTTGATGTATCAAGTGGTCTTGGCACCACCTATTGGACCCTATTTTTGAAACCGAAATAACTGGAGGATTGTTTCTCCAATCTCCTTTAAAATTTGTGTGGATGCATTTGACAGCAAAGTTCGTGATTCAACAAAAAATTGCCGGGGTCGGATCAGTGGGCGTGGTATAAAACTTAACATTTTTAAAGTCTGTATCTTATGAAATATAAGAGGTATAAAGATGAAATTTGGAATGTGTTGCTGGTGCAGTATGAATTACAGCCAGGGTGGAAGTGGGCTGTGCCACCCTTCATTTAAAAGAAACAGTTTTAACAGCCATAATTATACACCATTTCCAATTGAAATTTAAAGAATATTAGTTGAAATTCAAACATTCCATTTAAAATTCAAAATTTGTCATTTGATATTCAAAATTATGAATTCAAAAAACATTAATTGAAATTCAAACGTTCCATTTGAAATTTAAAAATATCAATTGAAATTCAAAACTCATCAATTAAAATTCGAAACACATTAATTGATATTTAAAATTCATCAATTTAAATTCAAAACTCGTCATTTTAAATTCAAAATTCGTCAAATGAAATTCAAAACTCATCAGCTGGAAGAGTTTTGAAGTTTTTTTTAATTTCAATTGACGAATTTTGAATTTCAAATGACGAGTTTTGAATTTCTATTGATGATATTTGAATATAAATTGATGTGTTTTGATTTTCAATTGATGAGTTTTGAATATCAATTGATATTTTTTCGAATTTCAAATGGAAAATTTTAATTTGAATTGATATTTTTTTGAATTTCAAATAGAATTATTGAATATCAATTGTCTAGTTTTGAATTTCAAATGCAATGTTTGAAAATCAAATAAAATGCTTTAATTTCAATTGATTTTCTTTGAATTTCATTTGGAAATGGTGTAAATTTATCATCCTGAAAATTGTACAGTATAGTAGAGATATAACCGTGTTATTTGGAACCAAGTTGGCAAAAAGGATCGAGGCGCCGGTTATACACGTGATTATTTAACTATTACATATTTGCCAAAAAAAATTCAATCCCTTAATCGTACATTGGTAAAAAACATAGGATTTAGTAAGAACCTGTCCTCTTTGGGGCACGGGAAATAGTTCGATCCGATTTTACTCAAAATTTCGTTATGTATTTTTTACATCAAGAGGCAAAATATTCCGCTCGGACATTTTTAAATTTTTGCAATAAAAAAATCGTCCATACATTTCGCTGCCGCCCTAATGGAGATCCTTAGTACCAAGATTTGGATACGAACCACCCCCAATTTCTGTGGTTAGGAAAACAAATGATCAATGTTAGTAGGGAAGGGGAAAAAATCCACATCAAGCACCCCAACTGCGCCGGAGTCGCTCTATTACCCTCCAAACAAACCTACCCCTGCTAGGTCCGATGTCTTACATCTGTTGACATCGGACGTAGTAGCAGTTTCGGAGTAATGCATTTGATGATGCCTCTTGTTCCCTGTCATACACGCTTATGCAAGATCATTTCATAATGGGAAACTTTATGGTCAGTATCTAATTCACCCGATTAGATTTTGATTTGAGACCTATGGTTTCTTGGGAAAATTTTCTTAGAATTCATCATCGATTACAAATATGATAACCGCTTGGTCAAGAAATAAATTTACCCACTCTAATATACATGGAGAAAAACATTTTATTCATACTCATAGTGGACAGAGGGAATAATATTTTATACGCTTAAAGTACTCAGCGGCGGGAGGGGCGTCGCAAAAGTGTATTATTTTGCAATATAAAACACAGATCGGTGGGCGGAAGGGGACGGAGGAAAACTGATGGTTCTCAGCTCTATAGATAAGAGTATTTAAATTCAATAAGCGAGCGGTACCAACCGAGAACTACGATTTTTGGACGAGTAGAAATCACTATTTCTAACAAGTGTGGTAAAACTCTCAGTTTTGTAGGTTTTATCTATAAATACAAAATGTTAAGAATAATTTTTATTGTAAAAATATTAATTTTCCAATTTATTTATTCGTGAGTCAACGTTTATTTTTTGCAAAATTTGACTGAGTTCAGTGTTTTGACAAAAGAAGATATGTATGTATAACTGAGCGTGAATTCCGTCACTTTTTAGAGAGGTATCAGAAGGGGGGTGGCAAAGATTTTGGTTTTCTGAGAATTTCTCCACTATAACACTATAATAAATCTGATCACATATCCTTCAGTCCATTTGGAAGTGTGTTGAAAAAATATAAATTTACTTAAAATAGATAATTTAGTATAGAATGTACCAGAAGAGGTCGACCGATATACTCCATTTTCATTTCTGAGTCAAATTTTTATAAAATATTCGATTGAATTTGATTTACTTATAAAAAAAAATAAATAAAATAAAAAATATGTTTGTAAAACTATGAGGGCGAATTCGGTCATTTGTATAGAAGGGACCGGAAAATATGTGGCAAAGATTTCGGTTTTCTGAGGATTTGTCTACTATTATTACCAATAAGGATGTGAATATTCCGCCTATTTGGAATTACATAGCATAATTTTGGAAAACATTAACAATGTTAACATTTTACAAGGATCAGTGAAAGTTTACTCGAGTTATCGTGTCCATTAGTCATCTAGCCAGCAAGACAAACGGACATGGTTCAATCGTCATAAAAAGTCATGAAACATACTTTGGCCCCAAGATACTCAAACTCCTTTATTGCGTTACAATTTTTTCCCTATCGAAACAAATTATTTTTAACTGCAATATAACTTTTAACTACAAAATATATATTTACAATTAAAAAATTTTTTTGAGTACAATTTACAAGTGAATTAAGAAGATCGTGAGATTAGTTTTTAAATTTGTTACATTTAGCAAAATGATCAGAGGTGTTCATTGTCAGTATTATTGGCTATTCATTGTCACTTACTAGGATTTGTTTAACTACAATATTTTAATTTTTAAAGAAAATTATTTTTTTTAAGTTCTCCAAAACTGCTTTTGTTTTTTTTTGAATATTAGAATCATTAACAAAATCAGTGTAATTTTTTTGAAAAAGTAATAAGTAAAAAAATATTTTTTTTTTTTAAAATTAAGTTTTTACTATTGTTAATTTTTTAACATCATATTATATTTTTAATTAATTAATTTAACAAAAAAACATAATAATGTTAAATTAATTAAAAACATATGATTTTAAAAAATTGAAATTTTTACAATTTAATACAAATATAATTTTCTAACATAATTTATATTAAAATTATTCTTGGTTTCAAAACTACCAATCAAAACTTGTAGATATCTGCACTAATTCGGGTCATAAGTGGCGCAAAGAACCTACCTTTGCATCTTCCTGATTTGTCTTGAAAATATCCTAAAAGGCAGGGAAACCGCATTTGAGCCTACCATCTGAAAATTCAGGCTGGCGGGGAGGAGCTGATTAGGAGCATGCATCAGCTCATAGAGAACATCTGACAAGAGGAGAGCATGCACGGGGATTGGAGTCTCGGTCTGTTATGTCCCATATACAAGAAAGGAGATCGTAGTGAATGTAAGAACTACCGTGGA
Source organism: Muscina levida (assembly GCA_964034835.1). Lineage (NCBI taxonomy): Eukaryota > Metazoa > Arthropoda > Insecta > Diptera > Muscidae > Muscina > Muscina levida. The sequence continues at coordinate 115,123,056 of OZ035881.1, read as the reverse complement.
ATAAGCCTATTACCAATTGCGTACTAGGTCCTTTCAAGCATATTGGGTGAACGTCTAAAGCCAATTGTAGAAAAACTAATTGGACCACATAAGTGCGGCTTTAGATCTGGCAAATCTACGACGGATCAAATATTCACCTTACGACAAATCCTGGAAAAAACCCATGAAAAGCAGATCGACACCTACCACCCCTTGTCGACTACAAAGCTGCCTTCGACTCTCCGATAAGGAATAGGCTTTATGAGACCATGTCTGAGTTTGGTATTCCTGCAAAGCTGATTCGACTTTGCAAATGTACTTTTGACAACACCAAATCCTCGGTTAAGATTGGTAAGGATAAGTCTGAACCATTCAACACGGAAAGAGGTCTCAGGCAGGGCGATAGCCTGCGAACAAAGAGTCCTCTCGATGGGGACGCACCGTGAACGTTGACAATTATTGTTTTGAGGTAGTCGATGAGTTTACCTACCTCGGATCTTCCATCAATAAGAAAAATAATGTCAGCCATGAAATTAAACGGAAAATAGTGCTAGCCAATAGATGTTTCTACGGACTTCGGCAGCACTTTAGTAACACCACCTTATCTCGGAATACTGAGACACAGCTATACCAGGTGCTTATATTACCTGTTCTGTTGTATGCTGCCGAATCATGGGTGCTTACGACAACGGACATACAAAACCTGGGAGTATTCGAGAGAAAAGTACTCCGAAAAATATATGGACCTATCTGTGTCGAAGGCGAGTTTCGCCATCGGATGAACCATGAGCTGTATGAGCTTTACCACGACATCGACGTAGCTAAAAGAGTCAGAATCCAACGACTTCGATGGCTGGGACATAAATGCTCCAGCGAGAAAGGTGTTTGAAGGCGAACCTGAAGGACGGCGTAGAGCAGGGAGACCCAAACTCCGTTAGAAGGACCAAGTGGTAGGCGACGTGCCATCATCTGGTAGGACTAACTGGAGAACACACGCAGAAGACCGAAGCGTGTGGAATTCATTATTACTTCAGGCCTCAAATTTATGAACTACGTTTTGTAAATTGTATTTGGCCACTTAAATAAGTAAGTGAGGGGTTAAAATCGGATTCAACTGAAACTTTTTTTCACACCCCTTCGTTTTCGATATTGGAGCCCTAGACAATAGGAATATCCTATTTTTATAATGGGCGTCCGTACCATTTACTGCAATTTAGCCAAAACTCGGTGTGATGAATAAAAAAGGTGCTGAGAAGACTGGCGATACAATAAAATTTATTCGAATGATCAACCACATATGAAAGAATATAAGTAATGGTATGTAGAATTTATTTCCCACTACAGATTTATATCTGTTTACATAACTAGAGCTCTTTGGTGAATGATTTGTAAATCATTTCTTAAGTTTTACTAACCAATCACTTAAATAAATTGTTAAATTTTTACCAATATCTTTTAATGTTTTTTTTTTTTTCATAATATAAAGTACATCAAAAGCAACGACTTATTTATGGTTTTATTGTGCAAGTACTTCCATATCTTATCTTTGTGTTATTACAAAAAAAACAAATTTCCCCATACAAAAATAATAATAACAACTGGAAGTCTTGTAATGGTAATTAGTTGAAATGGTAAAAACAAAAACATTTATATTTAAGAAGTTCTTGCAATTGTAGTATATTGATTTATACTATAACACTAGTTAACAAAATAATATAAATGTATTTTTTGTGTGTAGGAAGTATTATATCATACCCTCAATATAATAATAGCCTATGTTTCCTAAGAAAAGTGCTATTATACTCTATTGTTATATTAAGGGGACGATATAATGTAAAATAAAAACAAACAAAAATATTAAATTTTTTAAACATAGCTTTGGTGGTGGTATGTTTTAATATGACCGCAATATTTTGAGATAGAAATATCTGATCAAGCATAACATGGTCTTAAAAAAACTTTGCATAGTGTTTCAAATGCTCTAAACATAGTACTATAAATCGGTACAATAGTTTTAGTATAGTGTGCTTAAAAAACTTAATAACTTAGAATTTATTACTTAAACTATTTTATTCCTTTATCCCCCAAGTAGTCACTAGCGGCTATGGCTTTTTCTTTCTCTCTTACAGTATAGAAAATTTTCTTCAATGAAATTTAGAAATGACGTTGTTGTTCCTAATACCACCGTCTTGAATAATAAATTTGTATGAAAATCCCGAGTATAAATTTAATTATGACCATATCGCACAAAAGAAAAATATAATAATCCCAATATTATGTATATGTGCAAACAAATGTTGTATTTAATTTTCACTTTTTGTTTTGTTCTAAATAAAAATGTGTTTTCATTCAACAAAACACAATAGAATTTTGTTTTCAAAACAAAAACAACTGTGTGAAAACCCAAACAAATATATAACATTACCATTTGTGCAGTCAATAAACTTATCGACGAGGTGGTGAATGCACGTTTGGGCTAGTAGGTTCGTTCGTCTATCATCCAAGCCAGACAATTAAAATAAAAGAAGCAATTGCATTTATTAGAAATTCCGGCTGCATTGTCTTGAGTCGTAAACAATAGGAGAATGATTGCACCTTCGCTGACCAATGTGACTCATATGGCGGTGATATACAGGCATATGGGGGAAGGTATGTGTACAATTGTGTATAATCTTAACAAATATTAATTTCACTTTTTAATGTGTACTCAGAATGTCCTTAAAATCTATACTGCGTGTATAGACTGTATGTAGATTTACTTAGCAATATGTTAGGGTGGATATTATATGGTGGATTTCTAATTAGAGAGAGAGAAACAATTCGCATAGCTTTACAAGTAATTTGTAGATTGTTTTATGAGACGAATCTCTTAAGTGAATGAGTTAATATTTGTGTTCATCTATCCAACTAAAATCTTGGACCATACGTAAAAATCTAAGCTTAAGAAAAAGTTTCTAGACTAAAATGTATATGCGATTCGTCCGTTTTTGAAACCTGCCGGTATTTAAACGGGAATCGGGTTTCAGAGAAACTGTGGGAGGAAATTTTATAAAAATTTGAGTTTTGTATGGGAGACCCGTTAGGGGGTAAAAATGGGGGGTAGGTAAGTTTGGCAAAATGTTAGGAGGGAAAAATGAGTGGGGTCGGTCATACATTATACCCCTCTAGAGGCGACTTCACGCCAATTGCTGGGCTTGTTGTTTATTTTGTTTCCCTTCCCCACAACTTTTGACCACGATGCGCATCCATTTGACCGCACCCAAATCTCCCATTTTTTGGCTCATGTATTATCACGTGTATTATTTTTATTATTAGCCTCGACACTTTTGTGGCACTTAATTTATAATTGAAACCGGTTTTGGGAATCGGTTTCAAAGAACCCGATTCTTAACCGACATTATCGTAACTAGCTTATTAATTATATTAGCTTATCGTTATTAGAAACTTGTTCCCAAAAAGCGTTCATACGAACTGTTTTATTTTAAATGTTAACTTAAACATAAATCAAAACATAACCGCAATTTCAAATTCTGTTCTTTGTTTCCAAAATAGGCAACGGTGTCCAAAACACCTACACACATATTTATAGTAAAACGAAATTTCCCTAACCGGTTTCTTAAATTATTCATGTTTGAACACACAATTTTAAGGAAACGGTAATCAAAATCCGTTTTTAATGAACAGGTTTTATTATGTGGTACTTAATTTATGCCTGAAACCGCTTAATTTATGCATAATACTAGAATTAAAAACCGGCTTTCAAAATGCCGATACTATACTTCCATAACCGGTTTCTCAAATTACTCGTAGATTGAAAACAACTTTCTTTTAGAAAATTTTTCCTAAAAATCGGTTCTTAACCGGTTTTACGAACCGATTTTTTTTTTGTGAGTGTTATTTTATACATAAACTTGTTTAGGGGACCGGCTGCAAAAAACAAAACTTTTCTTATCGTCTCCAGTATTTCATATTCCCCGTAGCTTGTCGTATCTTACTAATCGTTTCCCACCGGATTTAGGAACCGGTTTTTATCTAGTCGACAAATTTGTGTAATTTATTTATACGTAAAACAAGCTTAGGAAAACGGGTTTCAAAACTCCAATACTAAACCGAAATTTTGTATTTTGAACTCATCGTTTTTGGAACTCGTTTTTCAAAACCGGTTTTAAGACCCGGTTTTTAACCGACGTATTCGAAATTGTAAAACTAAAATTTTGTATTAAACCGATTTTAAGAACCGATTTCCAAAAACGACGGTTCTACACCGAAATTGGAGTTACTGATTTTCGATAAAATCGTGTGTTGAACCCGCCCTGGTTAGAATATAGTAACAAGAGCGTTCCTATAAACCATGGTTACATTTTTTTTAATTTACGTCGACAAATTTATGTCACTCAATTTATACAAGAAAACCGGTTTCCAAAAACGCGACTCTATACCAAAATTTCATATTAAGAAATCATCGCTTTTAGGAACCGATTTTAAAAACCTGGTTTAAATTACCGGTTTTTATTGACGTCTACAAATTTATACATTTTTTTATTCATCTTTATTATATTCATCTTTTTTTATTCATCTTTATTAGAAGTGTTCGCAAAAATTGGTTTTAAAAACTTTTTTTTTTTGTACAACTAAATTTATACTAAAAACCAGCTTTTAATACCGGTTCCTAAAACCATAAGTTCTAGATATGTACAAAGTTTCGGTATTCTGCTTTCAAATAACCCATAGCTTATAGTTTCTGACACACACGTAACCCAAAATTAGGTTAAAGAACCTGTTTTTGATTTTTTTATAAACCCTGTTTGGGAACTGATTTCCTTGTTTCTAAACCCAAATTTAGATAATCGGCATATTAAAGTAATCGTATTTGGTACTCATCATTGTTAGAAAACAGTTCCGAAAAACCTAGTTTAAGAATTACTTTCTCAAATTGAATGTATAAATGTACAAATTTGATAAAAACCGGTTTTGGGACTGATTTTTTTTAGTAGAAATTTATTTATACATAAACCGGTTGTGGAGACTAATTTTTAAAAAAGTTATTCTAAACCCACATTTAGAAAACCGGACAACCCGTAGCTCTTTGTCTAAATCTTAACCGAAATTTACAATGCCGGGTTTTCAAGTTAACCGTATCTTTAACTCATCGTTTTTAGAAACCATCCGGTTTTTAAAACCTGCTTCTGTGCAACATAGTTTTAACATAGTTTTTTACTCAATTTTCGATAAATTGACTTTCAAATAATCTGTTGCTCATTCTTTTTTACACACCGGTTACCCCATACAAAATTTTAGAACCGGTTTTTTATTGCCAACGTAAGATTGTAAAACCTAATTTACACATAAAACCGGTTTTGGAAACTGGTTTCCACAAAAAAACTTTCTAATTATTAAAAGTTAATCTCCTATAGTTTCATATACATTATTGCAACTGGTTCTGTTCTTTAACATAGCTATCGAAAAGTTTCTTTAAAAACAAAATTTTTCTGAAGTAAAATCTTTGTAGTTTTTTGTAATGTAGACTTAGTACTAGAGATGGGCACGTGAGTAAAATTTTTCGCTACTCACGTTCACGCACGCTCACGTGAGTAAATTTTGTACTCACGCACGTTCACGTGAGCGTGAATCACGAAAATCACGCCAAATAAAAAGTAAAAAAAACTTATTGTTATTTTCCTCTAATTACACTATACAATTTCGAGGCAAAACAGAATGATATGACAAGACACAAAAAAATATATGTGACCCGGTAAGTTAAAAGGGACCTATGCTCAGAAAATAAGTTTTGGAGATAAACGACTTTGAAGTTAAAAAGTTGATTTTGATGCGTTAGTTTGTCTAATTTGAAGCTAATTTCTGCCAAAACTAATGCAGCTAGAAAGCTGTGGTTTGTTGCATTAGAAAGTACGTGTTGTCTAAAAAGTAAAAATCGATTTTTCGACCCATAGGTCCCTTTTAACTTACCGGGTCACATATGATGAATTTCATATCAAAACCGATATTCATTGAACCCGACCCTCTCAGATTTTAATGAAATTTTGCATACAGCTAGATTTTATCTATAGAAACACAAACTCATTCTTAGAAATTGCAATATATGGGCGTGGCAAGGTGTCAAAATATTTGAAAAAATGGCGATAATAGGTACTTTTAAGCTGCAATTACTATTACTCAACCGAATTGAAAAATCTTGGTGTCATTAGAAAGGTATATAAGTCAGCTTTCGGAAACATACACTGTAAAAATTGTATATTACACTGAAAAAGTTTTTGTGCCAAAATAAAAGTTTTAACTTGGAAAACACTTCGAAGATCAAGTCTTTTTTTCCAGAAAAAAATATTTTTAGATAGGTCTATTTAATATATACAACATATCCAAAAACTAAATTTTTTTTTAAAAAAATTTTTAAGCAAATGCATCTCATGTTAACTTCCTTATATTTTGATATCTTTTTGTGATAAAAATGAATAAAGTAGCTAAACTTTGGAAGTTATACAGATTTTTTTGGTAATTCTAATAGATTAGAACAAGAATCGTAGTATACATTTTTCAGACACCCCCAAAAATATGATAAATTTTGAGCAAGAAATACTGTTGACTTTCGGTATATTTGCTAACATTTAGTGAAGTTTCTAAAGGTATAAAATAATGGAAGCTTTAAGTTCCTGTAATAGTATTAGCATTTTTATACCTTCAAAATAGCTCTTCTTTTGTTTTGTTATAGTCGTCAGCGTCTGCATAAGCAACTTCTATGGAGGTCTTACAAGTTTGTGAAGCCCAATGATAAAGGTCTTTCGCCGTTTAAATGAGTCACTTTAGACCCTAAGTTTCTTTGAACCAAATTCGATTCATGACTTTACTTTCGAAAGACGCAACCAAATGTTTTGAAGTTTTGCACCAGTTAATATTTCCCCAAAACTACTTACGGTATTGCAAATGGGCTACATTTCCCCGCCCCTTCTGGTACCTCCCACACAAATACATCATTCCGCCACACAAATATCAATACACCCAATGCTGTCGTGCCCAAATTCAGTATTTAGTAAAGCTATAGCAGGATACAGTTTTGGAGAAAAAAAATTGGAAGTCTAGACACGCCCCTTCTGGTACCTCCCATACAAATGTACCACTTCGCTCACTTTGTAAAATCGAGTAATAATATCAATATAATAGAAATTTTTTTGTTTTACTGATGGTGATGGTATATGTAAGTCGGGTTGCCCGACTGAAACTTTCTTACTGGTTTTAATTTCCATTGACATTGTTTTTATAGCTGAATAAACTAGATCTTTTTGATCCGGCTAAAAAGTTTAAATTATTTAAAAGGAATTAAGTCACATATTGAATATTATCGGGTTTAAATCTTTCTAACAATAATAGTTTTATAGATGTTTTAAATTTAGTGTTGACTTTTTGTTCACACATTTCTTTTGAGCAAATTTTACAAAGTTTTTCGTACCATATAACGTATTTGCTCATTGTTGGACTTCGAGCAATCTTTGAAAGGATTTTAAATAGTTAAAAGATAGTTTAATAGATCAAAATCTATTAAAGCTATCTTCTGGGTATCTGAATTGTGATTCCTATAGCTATTAATATCATTATTTCAAATATGTTTTCAGATTTTTTTCATCAGGCACGGTTTTTTAGTAATTCAAATTTTTTTTTTAAACTAATTTTCAAATTACTAAAAAACTATGCCTGATAACAAAATTCTGATTTCGTAATTGAATTTTGCATGTCAAAAACTCTTAGAAACACATAATTCAACACAAGAAAGAAACCCTTGTCGAACAGTGTAATTTTTGAATTTCAGATTTCATAGTATTCCTTCTTACATATAATAAATTGAATTCCATTTGGTTTTAACATTTTGTTTTAACGATTTACAGAATTTTCTATTAAGTTCTGAGTGTTTAAAATATCCGACTAGTTTTTTGCAAGCTTTTATAAGTGGGGAAAGATTCGATTTTTTTTTAATATTTTTAATATTTTATTATATATTATATATAATAATTTATATTATAATATTACTAAGAATAAAGTCCCCCTTCATAATCGTCCCCTGTGGGTCCAAGCTTTTTTTGAATTGCAAACGTTTTTCTTCAGTAGAATATTCCAATTGTATATATGAACAGTACTTCCATCACCAAAATAACAAACACCCTAACCAGCACGCTTGCACATATACACGTGTATTTACGTATAAATATTAATTTATACAACAACAACAAAAACAACAAGCAATGCATCATTTTGATTACTTTTACCTTTGGCTGACGAAATTGACTGCATCAGTTTCGTCAGCAAAACACTTTTGGTGTATTTACAGAAAATTATTGACGTCATACAAATAATTTCGGCGATAACTGTAAATCGTTTCCCGAATCTCATAATATGGGGGTTAAAACAGAACTTGCATAAATCACAAGAAATCATTGAATGATATGACTTAATCGATTGTTATTACCTAACTTTGATAAACAATCATAAAGTTACACAGTGTTACAAAACAAACACGTTGGAAAATCATAAACAACTTTTTAAATAAATTATTAAATTTAAGTAAAAAAGGTATGCATCATCATTTCATACGTTTGCATGAGAACTATATGAAATCATTTTTAGTCATTCAGGTTTATATTCGACTCGTGTAAATAAAAGTTCAAAATTTAATCAAAATTCAATGCAGTAATCAAAGCACTGTTAAGTATTCGATTCTTTTATAAAAAGGGTCATAAATACAATATCAAAAATATTTTTTTTTAATTCCTTGAACACTGTGCGATCTAAATTTGTCTTACTAGTCGCCCGTTCTCCTTTGTAATTAATCGATTAATTTAAATTTTTATTGTAATAATTTCTCCTCTTTTAGTACCATTTTTCTCTGTGCTCCAAAAAGTACCGAAAATTAATGTACTGAAATCGTTCCAAAAACAATTTTGCTGTAACAAAAAGTACTTTCATTTTAACAAATAATACTTTTATTGTATTAACAAGTACTTTTATTATACCGACAATTACTTTAGTTGTATCAAAAAGTACTTATACCAAAAGTACTTTCATTATATCAATTAGTACTTTTTAAACTGACTAGTACTTTTGTGGTGCCACAATGTACTTTAATTGTGCCAAGATGTACTATCATTGTACTGATAAGCACTTTCATATCGAAAGGTAGTTTTAGTGAATCACCAAACACTTTATATAAAACAAAAAGTACTTTTTTGTACGAAAATTACTTATGGTGTATTAAAAAGAAAATTTATTGTAAGTACCAACAAGTATTTTTGTTGTCCCAAAATTTACTTTTATTGTTCCAAAAAGTACAAAAAAGTATTTAATTATAAATTTAATAAAAATTCACTAAATTATAACGTTTTTTTCAGTTTTTCTTTATATTGTAAATATTATTTTTTAATATGATATTATATACTGGTTATAAATATTTAAGTTGCAAAGTCATTTACGACTAATCTCTTTGAATTTGTTTATAAGTATACTATTGTACATTATGAAATATTACAGTTTGCAAAAGATCTTCTTTGAAAAAGTATTTAATTGTAACCAAAACAACCTTTAAGATACTTTTATTGCACTAAATATTATTTTCATTGTACCAAAAAATACTTTTGTTGTACCAAATAGTATTTTATTGCACCAACTAGCACTGTTGTTGTACATCTAAGTACTTTTATTGTACTTCTAAGTACTTTTATTGTAATAAAAAGTACTTTTATTGTACCAACAATTACTTTACTTTACAAATAGTATTTTATTGTACCACCAAGTACTGTTGTTGTACTTTAAGGTACTTTTATTGTACCACAAAGTAATTTTGTTGTCTCAATAAGTACGTTTATTGTACCAGCAAGTAATTTAAATGTATAGAAAAGTGTAAGTAAAAGTACTAAAATGCACTTTTATTGTACTACAAAGTAGATTTACAATACAAAAAAAACTTTTACTGTACTAAAATGTACTTCAATTGTATCAACTAGTCCTTGTTTTGTACTTCAAAGTACTTTCATTTAACAAAAATTACTTTTATTGCAAAAACAAGTACTACTATTGTACTGCAAAGTACTTTTATTGTACCAAAAAGTAATTTTATTGCACCAAATGTAATTTTATTGTACCAACAATTACCATTACTGTACTACAAAGTACTTTTATTTTACCATAAAGTACTTTTGATGTACCAAATAGTACTACTATTGTCTCAACAAGTACTTATAGCGTACCACCAAGTATTTTAAATGTAGCAATAAGTAGCTTTATTATACCAAAAAGTACATTTATTGCATCAACAAGTACTTTTATTTTGCCAAATAGAACATTTATGGTACCAAGAAGTACTTTTATTGTATAAAAAAATACTTGTTGTACCTAAAATTCCTCTTCGTTGTTACAAAATGTACTTTCACTGTATAAAAATTTATAGATTGTACCAAAAAGTACAATATATCGTACCAAATAGTTATTTTATTGTACAACAAAGTACTTTTATGTACCAAAAAGTTATTCTACTTTATTATATCAAAAATTACTTTAACTTTCCAAAAAAAGTACATTTGTTGTATCAACAAGTACTTTTATTGTGCCAAATAGTACTTTAATGGTACCTAGAAGAACTTTTATTGTACAAAAAAATACTTTTGTTGTATCTGAAATTCCTTTAATTGTATCAGATAGTGCTTTTACTGTAAAAATTGTATAGATTATAGTACCAAAAAGTACAAAATACCGTACCAAAAAGTACATTTATTGTATCAAAAAGTACTTTTACTGTACCAAAAAGTCCGTTACTGCACCAACTGGTACTTTTATTGTACCAAAAAGTACCTTAATTGTACAACAAAGTAATTTTTTGTACCAAAAATATTTGTTTGTACCACCAAAATCCTTTACTTTATTTTACCAAAAATTAATTTGACTCCAAAAAAGTTATTTTATTGTCTAACTAACTAGTACTTTATTATACTACAAATTGGTATTGTTGTATCAAAAAGTACTTTTGTTGTTCTAATTAGTACTTTCATTGTATCAACAAGTCCTTTTTTTCTGATAAATCATTTTATTGTACTACAAAAGACCTTCATTATACTAACTAGGACTATTATTGTACCAAAAAGTACTTTTATTGTATCAAAATTAGAGTATACAAACATTCGACTTTTTTGAAAAACCGGTTTCGGTTATATTCGAAATTTATATAATTTCAAAAACTCGGTTTTCGAATACTTAATTAAGAAAAAACCGGGTAACCGGTTATTTTTCGAGTTTTTTATTTGTGCACAAAAACAAGAAAAAGTGTTACTATTATGAGCAATTTAATTTAGAAATGTTAAAAATGGCGTATGGAAGGCAGCGTTTAACAGAAAAACATGTCTAAATCTAATTCTAATATTACTTACTTACTTAAGTGGCCAATTACAATTTACGAAACGTAGTTCATAAATTTGAGGCCTGAAGAAATAAAGAATTCCACACGCTTCGGTCTTCTGCGTGTGTTCTCCAGTTAGTCCTACCAGATGATGGCACATCGCCTACCACTTGGTCCTTCCAACGGAGTTTGGGTCTCCCTGCTCTGCGCCGTCCTTCAGGTTCGCCTTCAAACTCCTTTCTCGCTGGAGCATTTACATCCATCCTGGCAACATGTCCCAGCCATCGAAGTCGTTGGATTCTGACTCTTTTAGCTACGTCGATGTCGTGGTAAAGCTCATACAGCTCATGGTTCATCCGATGGCGAAACTGGCCTTCGACACAGATAGGTCCATATATTTTTCGGAGTACTTTTCTCTCGAATACTCCCAGGTTTTGTATGTCCGTTGTAGTAAGCACCCATGATTCGGCACCGTACAACAGAACAGGTAAAATAAGCACCTGGTATAGCTGTTTCTTAGTATTCCGAGAGAAGGTGGTGTTACTAAAGTGCTGCCGAAAACCGTAGAAACATCTATTGGCTAGCACTATTCTCCGTTTAATTTCTTGGCTGACATTATTAATCTTGTTGACGGAAGATCCGAGGTAATTCTAATATTAATTAGATTAAAATCATGTAATATAAGCCAATTATTGGGCATTTGAAGCCAGCAAATTTTTAAGGGCGGAATAATTCCTTTACGGGATGAAAGCCTTAGATGAGTATATCACTGATGAAATTTTCAGTTTAACCCATAATAGACATTGACATAGGCACTTAAGACTACGTTTCTTACCCGATATCAGATGTCTGCAATAAAATTTAACGATAATTTTTTTATGGAACTTTTATGGCACTTTCTACTTTGAATTGTTACGTGCCCGTTTCGTGCCTGTTTCAAGAAATGTCAGAAAAATATCTTCAAATAGGACTTTACAACATTCAAATGCTCTACAAAAATGCTTCTCGGAAAATTTCACATGGGGTGTTGTAAGACCAAAATCAATATCTCCAACTTTTACTACTCATTATACCATCATTCATAAGGATGAGGGTATATATCATTTGATACGACCAAAAAGTGTAACACATAGAAAGAGCCACTTTAGACCCTAGGTTTCTTTGAACCAAATTCGATTCAGGGCTTTTTAAGTCGTTTGAGCCATGTCCGTCTGTCTGTCTGGCTGTCCGGCTGGTACGCACGATAACTTTCGAAAGACGCAACCAAATGTTTTGAAATTTTGCACTAGTTAATATTTCCCCAAAACTACTTACGGTATTGCAAATGGGCTACGTGGCCCCGCCCCTTCTGGTACCTCTTATACAAATACATCATTCCGCCCACTTTAGAAAACGAGTAATAATATCAATACACCCAACGGGATCGTACCCAAATTCTGTACTTAGTAAAGCTATAACAGGATAAAGTTTCGGAAAAAAAATTGGATGTCTATCCACGCCCCTTATGGTACCTCCAATCCAAATGTACCTTTTCGCCCACTTTAGAGATGGAGTAATAATATCAATACAACCAACGCGATCGTGCCCAAATTCTGTATTTAGTAAAGCTACAACAGGATAAAGTTTAGGAGAAATAATCTGGAAGTCTAGACACACCCCTTCTGGTACCTCCCATACAAATGTACCACTACCCTACTTTAGAAATCGAGTAATAATAACAGTATAATAGAAAATTTTTTGTCGTACAGAGGGTGATGGTATATGTAAGTCGGGTTGCCCGACTGAAACTTTCTTACTGGTTTTGTTTCTTTTCATTCAGAGTCTGACGTTTGTCATTGTTTTAGCACTTATTGATATCAGATGCCTTCAATGAAATTCAACGATTATTTTTGTTGTGAAACATTTAAACTCTCTATCTGGACTCCTTACGTACCCTTTTCGTTCTTATTTCAAGAAAAGTGTCGTAAAATGGGACTTTGGAACAATAAAATTTGCTACTAAAGATGTTGCTTAGAAAAATTTTTGGGGATGTTCTAAGGCAAAAAATCGATATCTTCAACTTTTCATGATTTCAGAAAACCGGTAAAACCGACCTTAAATAACCGGTTAAACCGGTTATTCGAAAATCGATATTTTGTAAAAACCGGCTGACGGTTTTCAACAAAAAAACCGGTTTGTCGGTTTCCGGTTTCGGTTTTGTATACTCTAATCAAAATGTACTTTAATTGTGCAAAAATTTACTTTTATTGTACGAAAAATACTTTTGTTGTACCAACAAGTAGTTTGATTGCTCTATTATTGCATCAACAAGTACTTTTTATAGTAAACATAATATAAACTTAAGGTAAGCATAAACGGTTATCAGATCTAACAATGTTATCAGATCTGCTAAAGCTAAGCACAGACGGTTGCCAGAAATAGCAATTTTGTCAAATCTGCTAATGTACCGGCAATGTACTGACATGGACAGTGTTGCCATATAATTAATCTCTGCAAATGGTGAAATTTGCAGATGCATAAACTTCGCACATCTGCAAATTAAATGTGTTTGCAATTATCTTACAAAAATTTGAAGGTGGCAACATTTTGCGGTTCAGACGATTATCGGATGTCTGGCAATATTGTTGTTTTACAATGATTTTTCTGCAAACGTTGCCATACAAAATTTAAAGTGCACACGGTTGTTGGACATTTTCTGCAAATTTTTCGGGCAATATTGTAAGATCTGGCAACCGTCTGTGTGTAGCTTAATTCACCAGCAGTGCACTGACAAGGACAGTGTTGCCAATAGAATTATTTTTCTGGCATTGGTGTATTTGTCAGATGCATAAACTTCGCATATGTGCAAATTAAAAGTGGCCTATTGTGTTCCCACGATTGTCGGATGTCTGAAAATACTGTTGCTTTACAAGTAATGGCAATGCTTTTTTTGATAACGTTGCCAGTCAAAAATTTTAAATTCCCACGGTTGTTAGATATTTTCTGAACATTTTTCAGGCAATATTGTAAGATATGACAACTGTCTGTACTTAGCTTTAGACTTCTATCTTAAAACATGGCTACAAGATTTTGGAGTAATTTAGATCAATACAATATGCTTGAAAGATTTTTCACATCCTCAATAGTTGTAAGTAGATTGAAAATATGCCTTGTAGTACTAACATATACATATGTATCAAGGCATATCCTTAATAACTGTCGTGAAACATCTTAATCTTGTTTTGAAATATACACAATTGTCAACAAATTAATCAATTGTTTGACAGATGTACAAACTGCTGTCATTAACAAATTCCTCAATACACGTGTTCGAAAACAATTTTTCATTTGTTTGTACATATTACCAATTCCGTTTTTCAGTTTATATTTTAAATGATTTATTTTTGGTTTTGTTTTTGTTTTCAATGTCCTCCCCCTCGCATTAGTAGTAAAACGTTTGTCAAACCATAAAAACGACGATAAATGTAAAACTTTTCACACCACATCTACAAATATCCCTCTCTGGTCTGCGATGTATTTTTGCAAGTGTCCCAATTGGCAGCGTTTCGTGGGAACCTCGATGTGCGTCATTCTTTTTTAAGATATTTAATGTGTGCCACACGACGCTGTGGCCGTCCGTTAGTTTGAATCTATTTTTAAATATTAAGGTGTCAATGAATTCAACATAATTGACAAGGTTAAGGCTATAAAATATGGACTAAATTTTGTTGATACGTAATATCTTTTCGTAGAATATTCGAGACGATATTGTAAGAAATAATAATAGTTTGAAGAAAAACTACAATTAACAAGAAAAAAAAAATTCTTAAAAAATTGTTTTAAAATTTATGACTAAAAAATTTAAATCTCATGAAAATTTTTTAGTTATCTCATCAACGAAATTTAGCGGTGCACAAAGGGACTAAATTTAATTAAAATATATTCAATCATCATCTTTCTAATAGAGCATTTTCTTTGAAATCAAATAATATGCCATTGTGTGCACTCAAATATGAGGAGCTCTCTCTTATATCTTATTTGTAAGATATAAAACGAAAATACGTTAAAAGTAATATATCATTGGATAGGCCTTGTCTCAAAACATTTTTATTATTCGACTTAAAAATTAGCATATAAATTCCAAACTGGGTTATGCACATATCAATTGAAATCTGTCTATATCTATATATATAAAAATGGTGGCAAAAATGTATAGTAATTCATCAATTGAGAACGGCTGGACCGATTTAGCTCAAATTTTTTTCAGTTGTTCGTAATTGCCGGCAGAAGGTTTATGTAAAAAAAAATTTTGGGAAAATCCTTCGGAAAAGCCGGAAAATTGGAAAAACCGAAAATTGCTTTTTTGTATGGTATTTTGTGTGCAAGTGTTACGAGTGATTTTTCGAATGGAAAAATAAATAAAATTTGTTGGAAAATTCGGAAAAATTCGAAAAATTTTAATTCTATTTTCGACGAAATTTTGCTTTTTGTCGTATGATTTGACAGTTTTGAACGATGTAACTGCGAAAAATTCAGATATTTATTCCAAAATCTTTTCCAAATAGAAAAATTCTCGGTGGAAAACTCGGAAAATTCTGGAAAAACTCAATAAATTTGCATATTTTCCGGAAACATTATGCATCGCAAATTGAATTTTTGTATAAAATTTTGTGTGCAATTGTTCCGTAATGGCTTTTCGATTAGAAAAATAGAAAATTTTAGTTGGAAAATTCGGAAAATTCAGGAAAAATTTGAAATTTTTTCAACGAAATTTTGCATTTTCTCGCATGAATTGATAATTTTTGACGATGTAACAGTGAAAAATTTCGGATAATTATTCCGAATGAAAAATTAGAAACATTCTAGGTGGAAAACTCGGAAAATTCCGGAAAAACTCGAAAAATTTGAATTTTTTGGCAAAATTTTGCATATTATCGTATGATTTGAAAAATTTGGATGATTTAAAATTGAAAAATTTCGGATAATCATTCCGAAATGACTTTTCGAATTCGTTGTGATGCTTATAAAATTTCGGATTATTGTGAAAAGTGTATAGTAATTCATCAAGTCAGAACGGATGGCCCATTTTGCTCAATTTTTTTTTTTCAATTTTTCGTAATTGCAATAAATTTTGAGAAAATCCTTCGGAACAGTCGGGAAATTGGAAAAATAGCTTTTTTGTATGAAATTTTGTGTGCAATTGCTACGGAATGACTTCGTATGGAAAAATAGAAAATTCTTTCGCATAATTTGATAATTTTGATCGACTAATTTCGGATAAAAGTTGGTTGGAGTATTTAGCGAGATAAATAATATTTAGATAAAAATATATATTGATATCCTATGCAATACTTATCAATTTGATAATTTTTTTCAGAAAATGAGTTTACGTGTGAGAAATTAAGTTATCCAATTAGATTGCGGGCATTCATTCCGAAACGGCTTTGTAGTTTTTTAGGGAGAGTTATTTGCTTGGCTAACGCCCCCTATTAGACGATCAAATATTAGATGGCGTAAATGTCGTGCAATAGTTAGTCAGACTATACACAGTTCATCAACGCCAAGGTGTATGCTTATATCTTTGCTATTCTACAATTCCCTGCGTACTGAGGATGGAGTTCTGTGCGCCGCATTTCGGGAGGCTTGCCGAAATTTAAATGTCCTCGAAAATGGACTCAATGCTCACCAATGCGACTGTTTCTGCGTCAGCGATTCAAATTCGTACATTGTTTGCTCTCATCGTGCGGCAATCTGCTGTCGACATTGGGAATGCCAGCGCCAAATCGTTCGTTGCAAACTGCATTCGATCGCGAATTTTAACGGGAGTAAGACTAGAATAGAGATAAGTTGACCGAAAGAGTTCGAACAAACGTGTCGCAGTTAAATGACGAGTACAAGAACGTGTATGATTCGCTGATGAAGGTTGTTGACAGGCAAGACATTTTTTTGTTGACTCTGACAACAATTCGGTCAAAATCTAAAATAACTTTGACCGCTGCATCCTCTGGCATGGCTGCCACATTGTTGGAAGGCAGTCGTACTGCAAATTCTGTTTTGAAACTGTCTATGAATCTTCTCACGGTTAAAAAGCCAAAGTACAAAATGACCAAGAATTCGGCAACCATGCTTGAAATCGTCGTCAATGTCAAGAAGTTAAAACTGCTGGCGCTTGGCAATGGTCAATTTCGTGTTGATGTTTCGACTGTATTGATATCGTTCTCTGCAAATTTTTGCGAGTTCACATCGTCGGAAGAGCAACTCATCACATAGCACAAAATTAAAAATTTATCGATTACATTAATTTACGGGCATGTACCAGCAGCGACGAATAAAGACATCGATAGCTTGAATTTCATTTTGAAAAGTCAAATCGCTGGAGAACTGCATTCGTAGAAATCTGTTTACAGCTTGACCGACGAGGATGAAGCGACCAACAATCCAACTGAATTTTTCAACTCGCTTAATGTGGCGCATAATATACAGATGAAGGTGGTATCGATCATAATCATATTGCGGAATCTGAATCAACCGAAATTGTGCAAAGGTACGCGGTTGTCTGTCAAGAATTTGATAAACACTGTAATTCAACCAACGATCATGGAGAACCGCCTTCGTTGTTTGTTTTTGCGGCGGAAAACTAATCGAAAAACATTATTTATCATACCACTTTCTACTGAGTTTATCTGAAGTGAAGTTCGCCGGGTCCGCTGGTTTTATATAAATTTGAGTCCCGTCGACTGAGTTTGTGAGAGAAGTTAATGAGAGACAAGAAACCCGTTGAATTGAAATATTATTGAAAAGATGGGTGGCGATGAGTGGTACCATATTGTTAGTGTTTTTCACTTGTTTACATTTGTGTTTTTTAAATATGTATATGAGATCTTTGTGATGGAACACTGTTGTGTGGTTATTATCATCTTGTACGGCAGATATGGGAATGAAAATATTTTGCATACTTATTACCAGGGCAAACGGAAATATGCCCTAAAAATCATGTTTTATGCGCATAAAATATGACCTGAAAAATGGCAAAATATGACCTTAAAATCAACCAAAACATGCTCTAAAAACTTAGTCACACAATTTTTTCATATGAATTAGAAATATTTTTATTTAAAGTAATAAAAAACAGCTTAAAAATTAAAAAAAAAACAATATTATTTTAAATTCAGACTGTAAGTATTTTTGGTAAATTTAAAGTTACAAATGTTGAGTAAGTAAAATAAAATAGAAATAAATATTTAAGTATTATTATTCAAGGAACAATTAAAAAAATATCACATGAATTTATTTAACATTAAAGTAACAAAAATCTTAAACCATGTTTTCTAAGTATCACGATTTTTCTGTATGTTGAACATCTTATTTGAGATTGTTGTTGCAATAAACTACACAATATTGAGATAAATAATTGAACAAAAATGTCTATTACAACGTAAAATGTTTTTATACATTAAGGATGATCTTTCGACATCCACAGATGTAATTGGAGCGAATTTAAGGGACAGTATTTCCTTTATTTCGTATTTTGATGTTAATGTTGGCGCAGATCCATACAATTCTTTACAAATACTTTTCACTTCTTCCAAGCCAACGTTTTTTGATATAATTTGATTCATTTTTTTTTTAGAATTAAATTTATTTCGGAATCCGATAAAATACACTGTACAACACAAAAAAAAATAACAAGGTTCGACCTATAAACTTTGATAGAGGAGACAAAATAAGAAGAAACGTGTATCGGCGTTTTAAAAGTTTACATCTGGGTTTCCTTTTAGGGGGAGATAAAGTTTTCCCCAAATGCAAATTTTGTATTGTCAATCGGCATAGAAAATCTAGTAAAGCTTACATGAAAAGTATATGGTATGTTGAGCAAATTTATGTAAAATTTTACGGAGAACAATTTTGTAAAATATGTTAACCCTCTAACTCCTCAAGGTATGGGTCTTTTTTGTCCTTTTTTTAAAAGAGAAAAAAATTACCATTAAAACTCGGACTTAAGGGGTTAAAATGTTCGTCAAAAATATACGCCGTAAAATTTTACTATAAGTCCCTGAACGGAAAATTCAACCAGAAAGTTAGAAATGATTAATTAATTTCGGAATTCGATAAATTATTTAAAAGTGTCTTCAATCACATGAGCTTGTTCAATAAGCGTAAGTCCTGATGTTTGCAAATAATAATTTGTTGTGCAATGAAACCGTAATTTGAAGCAATATAAATTAAGTCAGATCTAGTTTGGCGGTCTGTCAAGACATCCTTTGCAGTATTAATGGATTGTGCATCCTCATCGTTAAATGCACTTAGGACCTCTAAAATGTCTTCATAACTGTTGGAATAGTAGTTAACTGCTTCAAGCCATGTTCCCTATCGTGTTGTTATGGCTATAGCTATAGCACTATAGCTTTTGCATCCTTTACCATGTATGGAGCTGCATCCGTCACAAAAAGCAAAACATTCTTATTGAAGTTGACGTCCAGATTTTTGATGGCGTCGTCCAACAGTCGAACAATTGTTGAGTAATTATCCCTTTCCAAGGCTGCTGTATGTAGGAAAGATTTCTCACTTGCAATTTCCTTAATACACCTGCTCAAATGTTTGCCACATTTCTGCCTGTTCCATCTATAGTTTCATCGATTGAGATCCATATAAATTGATTTTTTAGTTTTGCTCGTATATTGTCCATGCAATCGTTGTATAAATTTTTTTTGTTCTGTTCGAAGAACTGTTTCGGATATCACTTGGTAGTCCGTTTATTCCTCAAATAGTGCTCTTATATTTTGATTTCTCATTTTGTAAAGTAGAATGTCAGCAGACACAAAAGCTCGTTCAGTTTTTCTTGAAAATCATGATCTTTTAAGAGTCTACCGGAACATTCTGGCAAAAATAATTGTTTAGTCTGCTTATTTTCACTTATATGACTTGAATATGTTTGCCGCTTTCCACATGTTGCTTCACTTGAACTTGAAATAAGTCAGGAAACTTTTCTACAACAATCTTTAGTTTTGCTGCTTTTGTCGGATTAGCTTTAGGCATTATGTCCAGGGTCAAAATCGGCGGTGGTTGAAAAGCACCTCTTTTTATGTTTTGTTTACTTATTGAATAAGAAAGCGCGAAAAACAGGATTAATAAACGTTTAACATTTCACAGTTATGTAAAACATGTAGTAAATTTGGTTGCAAAGACACTTGTTTTTACGAACAAAAAAATAATGTGAAAAACATAAAATATGCTTAAAAAGGGATATTTTTAAAAAAATATGACCTAAAAAATACAAAATTATGCTTTAAAAAATGAGGTTTTTATAAAATTATGCTCCTAAAAATAAAATTTGCCGAAATATGACTTTATGAGTAAAATATGCCAAAATATGCTCTAACAAATACGTCTCAAAACACTTGTAGGACCATGAAACATGTAAATACATTACCCATTTGTTAATATCTCGTTGTAAAAAAAACATGCTGTACCATATTTCCGGTTGCCCTGCTTATTACATTCTAATAAAAGTAATATATTATATTATTAGATATCTCTTGCCTTAAAGTTGTGTACAATTATATTTTTCTTATTAGACTTAAAAATTACATAATAAATTGCAGATATACAGGGATTATGATGGCAGTCCCTTTAAGTGAGTTTGCGAGAGATGTTTTTTGAGAGAGAAGAAAACCGCTGTTTTGATTGAGGTGGCTGGGGATGGGAGGAACCATACTTTTTGTGTTCTTCATTTGTTTACATTTGAGTGGGTCAGAAGCAAAGGGGTGCAGTGCAAGTGACAAAAAGCTCATTTCGAGATATTCGCATTCAAAGTTGCAAATACTATTACTTGAACTGTTTTTCGCCTGGATATCATCACTGGTAAAAAAAATTATCTCATTTCATTCTAGTAGACAGAGATGGTGTCAAGGAACACAACTGCACACTAATCTTCATTTTTGTATATTTGTCACTTGCACCCCTTTGCTTTTAACCACCTCATTTGTATTCTACAAATATATGTGATTTTTAATAAGGAACGTTGTTGTTCTTTGGTTATTATAGTCTTGGTCAGCAAATATGTAAATTAAATTATTTTACAGATTCAAGGTGTTGTTGTTGTAGTGGACAGACCTACACAAGTGTGCTTAAAACGGTTTCAAGCCTATTTGTTTTTTTTTTCATGATATGTGATTGTTTTTATTCTGCGAACAAGACATATACACGACAACGGTATTGTTTTGGTAAAGTAACAAAACAAAAAAGTAATAGTACAATTTATTGTACCAAAAAGTTATTTTTTTTGTACCAAATAGTACTTTTATTTTGCTAAATTGTACAAGGTATTAAATGTGCCTGAAAATACAATTTATTGTATCAAAATTTATTTGGTACCAAACAGAAAAATTAATTTACCAAAAAGTACTTTTATCGTTCCAAAAAGTACCTTTATCGCAACAAAAACTACTTTTATTGTACCAAAAAGTACTTTTATATTGTACCAAAAAGTACATTCATTGTAGCGAAAAGTATTATTTATGGAACCAGAAAGTACAATTTGTTGTACCATAAAGTACTTTTATCGTACCAAAAAGTACTTTCATAGTACCAAAGTGTATCAGTATTAAAAACACTTTTATCATACCAAATTATAACATAATTTTATTGTACAAAAAAGTACATTTATTGTACCAAAAATTATAATTTATGGTACCAAACATTAACATTTTTTGTACCAAAAAGTACCTTTATCGTACCAAAACGTACTTTTATCGATCTAAAAACTACAATTTATTGTACCAGAAAGTACTTTTATTGTACCCAATATGTAGTATTATTTAAAATACCAAAAAGTACTAAAATTTCTTGTAGAAAGAAGTGCTTTCATTGTACCAAAAAGTACTTTTAAAGTAACAAAAAAAAATCATGCACAAAAAGGACATACTTTTATTGTACTAAAAAGTATTTTTAGTGAAACAAAAAGAACAATATATTGCACCAAAAGTTTTTTTGTGTACCAAATAGAAAAATTTATTTCACAAAGAAAGTTATTTTATCGTACCAAAAAGTACAATTTGTTCCAAAATAGTACAATATAGTGTGTCTAATATTATTGTACCAAAAGTACATTTATTGTATCAAAAAGGACTTTTATCGTATCAGAAGTACTTTTATTGTATTTTACGGCTAGATACCAAAAAGTACAATTTATTGTACCAAAAAGTACTTTTATTTTCCTATTATTGTTGTACCAAAAGTACATTTATTGCATCAATGGGACTTTCATCGTATCAGAAAGTAATTTTATTGTACCAAAAATTACTTTTTTATAGTAACAGAAAACTTACTGTACCAAAAAGTACATTTATTGAACCCTACTTATTTTGTAGCAACAGGTACAATTTATTATACCAAAAAGTAATTTTATTTTACCAAAAAGTAATTTTGTTGAACCAAATAATACATACGGTTTTGTACCAAAGAGTACAATTCATTGTTAAAAAATTCAATTATTGTACCAAAAAGTACTTTTTTATACGTAATAGTACTTGTGTTTACCAAAAAATACAACATATTGTACAAAATAGTACAATTTAGTAAACCTTAAAGTACTTTTATTGTATCAAATAGTACAATTTGTTGTACCAAAAATTAATTTATTGTACTTAAAATTATTTGTATTATTGTATATGAAAGTATGTTCTTTTATTGTATGAAAAAGTTCTAGTGTACTAAAAATTAAATGGTATATTTTGTTTGTTTCTCCCCCTCTATTGCAGCAAGATAAGAAACGGCAGACTTCAAAATAGCTGGATCTATGCTGTTCAATTATTTGAAGAATTTTTTACTATGACTTTGTGTCGCTGTAACTTTTTAAGTACGATATATTGTCAAAATCAAAATAATTATTGGACCTATGAATATTAAGCATCCCTCTAAAACTAGGCACTAGTTCGTAGGTGGTGAAATTACTACTTACTAATGGACCACCTGTACCTACTTTGCAAACCCTAAGCAATGCATTTCATAAATTTGTTCTTTGTATGAAATGTCCGCAAATAGGGTAATCTCCATCAAATCGTTTACTGCGAACTAGTGAAATTACATAGAGATATGAGTACCCAGAAAAACTTAATATCCTTTCACACCCCATAGATGAGGTGTTAAGGAGAGTTTTCTATTTTTATATTCACCTACTAGATCAATTGACTCGACACTATATTGTTAACATCGATGGAGCGATGGGGAATCGTGAGTTAGTCGCGTGTTTTAACCATCATGCCACGGCCGGCCACACCCGCTTTCTGTTGCTGTCGTGCGCATACATTTTTTTACTCGGTTGTTCGGCGTTCGTTTACCGTAGGGTCATTCATGGAAGTACCCATATAGAAAGTAGTGGGGTAGGGAGTTCAAGCATGGCCTATCGACACCTCCAGAACTGCCGGGATCAATGTGCTATATTAAATATAACGGTAAACTGGCAACTCTGCATGCGCTATAATTTGTTTAAATATTCTAGACACACACCTAGCATTCAAATAGCAACACTGCCATCAAATTGTGTTATCATTCCCCAACACAGGCATACTGCGAACAGCTGTTCGTTTGACATAGGATGAGAAAAAAAACATTAGGTTTTTCGGCCTTTGGAAAATCGACAGACAGAAAAATAAACTTAAAGTTTCTGTAATTTTTCATTATTTCCATAAATTTTAAAAAGAACGGTAAGTAAAACGAGAATAGCCAACACAAACAGCAAAGCGTGAATAAACATAATTTTATTTTGTTTTGTTCCATAACTTTAGAAACGTGAAAAATGCCGGAGGCTCGCAGTCCCTTGCAGGCTTTTGCTGATTGTGTTTACAACATGATCGATGGCCCTATAACATGGGTCCGTGGTGAGTACTCATGTTTGCCATAATGTTTTCTCAGCCAAAATGAAAAAACTGAGCTGTATCCTTTGGAATTTTGATAAAATTTAAAGCAATTCCTTAGACTCCATTACATAATGACATAACCTCAATGTATGAGGGGCTACATCTGTCAGTTTTTTTGTTTTGTTTACATTTTGCCCATACAGCATATTATTAATGTTTTCTTGTTTTGTCCTACAGAAACCATTGTTGAACCCAATCAGAAGAAGTATCCCTGGTACCATCAACAGTTCCGTCGTGTGCCAACCATTGATCAGTGCTACACAGATGATGTGGTGTGCCGCTTCGAGGCCGATCAACAATTTCGTCGTGATCGCATGATAGACAATGAAGTTCTTAACATTATGCGTCAACGTTTCGAGGATTGCGTTATGTATGAGGCTCCCGATCATAAGGAAAAATGTACACCCATTTATGATCTATATGAAAAAGCTGCCGAAAATTGGTTTATCAAATGTAAGTTGGTCGCCATCTATTAAGAGATTTTTGCGAGGATTTATATTGGAGAAGTGTTTAGGTCTGTAGTAAATGCATCACAATGGAAGTTCTTAATATAATATAAAAAACACTAGCGACCGCGGAGCCTTAGGGATCGCAAGTATGAGCACACATTGTTACTCAAACGATATCCCTTCTTATTGTGAATCAAATCGAAAATTTTTTCGCATTTCCGCAAAGGTCACATCTGAAATTCCTGATGTATATTTTGATCGGTCTTTAGCCAAAATAATGGATACTTTTTAATATGAATCAAGTCAAAGGTATTCAACAATTTTTAATATAACTGCTCACACGGTTTGAACAAGCGCGTATTCACTATAACTATTAAATTTTCTTTTGGACGGAAGATGCCTCTCCTCTTACTGAACAGTGGGTTCCGTTTAGACATTTGTAGTGCACCGTCTATGGGCAACTTGTTCCAAACTAGAATTTTTTCCTACTGGGGTTGAAAGGTGAATAGCATTTTTTGACTCTTTGATTTTTAAAATAGCAAGAGATTAAAGAAAAGCTTGTACATGGCAGTAGTAGAAGCTGGAAATATGCTGCAATATGCAAGACTAAAAGAAAAGTTATACAATTTTTCCATAATTTTTTTTGTCGATTCAATTTGCGATTTCCGAGGAAATGGCAGGAGATAGAAGATCGAAACTGCAATACCATTGTTACTGTTATAAATTTGATTTGATAATTTTTTTGGTTAATTTTGATTTTCTGACACAATGATTTTCGATTTAAAAGAAAAAGTGTTTGTATAGAGTAATAGTACCTAGGAAGATGCTCCAAACTAACAAACCAAAGGGATAAATCTGCAAAAAAAAAATGTCATTAGTTCTTTGAATTGTGACTATTTGGAATTTAAATTATTTTTTTATTTTCTATTTTTAACTAAATCATTTTCGAATGCCGGGTAAACGATAATACTCTCCCAGTCCTTTTACTTCATGATCCTATATTTTGCCCTATACCGAAATAACTCCTTAATATATTTTACCATTTCAGATGGTGATTTGGGTGGCAGCGCCAATGCCAAGGCTGCCTACATGAAACAAAAACATCGCCTAATTTGGGAACGTCGCCATGGTCCTGTCGGCAGCAATGCGCCTAAAGCAGATGCCACCAGCGAGATGGACAATTGAGTTGTGGTGCCGTTGGCCGTTGTACCCTACTTTAAATTGTGCTCCCAAATTTAGTTAAATTACAATTTTCTGTTAAAAACTTTTCAACATCTAAGAAAAACAAAACGTGTAACCAGATACTGCTATACATAATAATAACATGATATGTTCACACTACATTCGTCTGTTTTAAGCTAAAATTCACACAACAAACCAATTAGCAATCTACAATTGATGTTATTAGAATAACGAATTGAATGCAATTAAAATAATTGTAAACATTAATTGATGGTCTTCTTTCATTAGAGGGTAAAAATCATATTAAAGATTCACCACTATTATTGAAGGAGCCTAACAAAGCATTTGGAATTTTTACACCAAATAAGAAAATATTTATAGTTCTTAAACAAAAAAGCATAAACTGCAAAATAGGTAAAATTGTTAAAATATTTATTAATTTGAATTTCGGTAAGTTTATAACCACACATAAACCGGCTATTTAATTGACTTATACGTAAAGAATAGGATAGGATACTATATATTAGAGAAAGTATGTATAAAATAATACATCAATTTAATTGTTAAAATGCTTCATTAAAATTCTTCTAAGAAAGTTTTAAATGTTAAATTGCAAAAATTATAACTAACATAAAAAGATAAAAAAAATATAGGCCTATTTAAGGAGTACATACATAGGATTGGGTAGGAAATAAGTTTAGATAGTAAAGACGTGAAGTTTGTCCAACAATAAGTAGCCAACCTGAACAAACGGTAACAAATTCCAAAAGAACACATTTTTTTTAACAAATCTGAAAAATTTAGCTGGGTTGATAATTTTAAAGTGCGTTGTGATTATCTCTTCAAAGAAAATTTTTTGTCTTTCAAGTATGGTTGACTTTAATAAATTATTGTGATTGCGCGTCCTTTTGAAATGTCTTTCCTAAAATTCTATTTTGTCATCAAAAAAAAACATTGTTATTTTTGTTAACATATGACAAGTTTTTCTACGTACTCTATAATTAGTGAAATTAATTTTTTCTAGTCACAAACATCTGCAAACTCTATAGCCCAGAAGAATGAATAAATGCTATGATTTTTCCTTCAGAATTCTGCTGCCGCAATAAAAATCACAAACTGTAATTCATTTAAAAAATAATTTGATCAAACCTGTTTATTATTAATATATTGAACACAATAATATGATTATGCTAAAGAATTTAATGTCATGTATGTAATTGAAGTCAGCAAAAAAAAATATGAAAAAGTTTTGTCTTTCTCTCTAAATTATGTGATAAATTAAAAGTACTCCCTAATATTCGAGGAGTTAATGCGTGGCAATTGATTACAACTATAATTGACTATTACTATTGAAATATTAGCATCCTAAGGCAATTGTCAGCCTGTATTTCTAAAAAAATCTTTTGTTTATGCAAATTCTAACTAATTGAGACCAAAGGTTTACTCATCAGACTCTTTTTAAGTTTGGCCAAAGCACTTGTGACTTTATCACCGCCCTCCTTTTTCTTCTCCTCCTTGTTCTTCATGCCCAAGGGTATCATTGTGGTGTCCATTAAACGACGTCTAAATAATTTATAATACTGCAGAACTTGAGCGTTAGCCCACACCTGTTTAGCATCGAAATCGAGAATGCGCACCGAATCCAATGACTTGGCTCGGGACAGAGCAACATATGCTTGGCCAGCTTCGAATACTTTCGACAGGGACATCTCTACACAATCCAATGTTAAACCCTGAGATTTGTGTATAGAGAAAGCCCAGGCCAATTTGAGTGGAATTTGGCGACGTGTTATGGCTCCTCCTCCAGGTGTTTTTATAATCCATTTCTCGTGTTTGCAGGTATACTCCGTATTGTTTTTAAACCTTACAATTGGGACGCCTTTCTCAACACGTACTACCACACCTCGGGCACCGTTTACCAAACCCGATGATATATTTATGTTTTTCAACAACATCACCTGGGCATTAATCTTTAGATATAACTGAGAAGGCGCTTGTATTTGCGTATCTAATTGCTTTGTACTCGTAGGGTCAGAATCTTCAGCCTTGAACAATACTTTGTCGCCAGGTAAATTTTCCAATTTAGATTCATTTATTGAGTTGGCATCGTTGGTGTGGGAACACAATTGCGTGGCCAAAATGCCATTGCCCTCAATTGTCTGTTTGGAGGTGGCTTTCAGACGCTTTGTAATCTCCTCATTAATGTGGCCAATACGCAAGTGGTTTAGAATTTTCACGAATTCTGGATCTGATTGCCGATGGACCTCCTTCAGTTCGTAGACGTACTCAATACATTTTTCCCAGGCACTCGATTGAAAGCAAAATCGTTGAGAGGGTGTTTGGGATCCAGGAGCATTGTCCTCACGTTTTATCACAGGCGGGAGTTGCAAGAAATCACCACATAGTATAAGTTGAATGCCACCAAAAGGGCGATCGTTGCGTCGTATATGGCGGGCAACGGCCTCAATTTTCTGCCGGCAACAAAATGAAAAGTTTATAAACATTTTAAACACATACGTAACCAAGTAAATACTTACATCGAAATATTGACCATCCACCATGGAAATTTCATCTATAATTAAACGCTTACACTTCCTCCATGCTTGGGCACTAGCTGGACGACTTGCCAATTCATAGCAACGTTGCAAGGTGGCGTCTCCACCGCCAATACCCGCAAAAGCGTGTAGTGTTACACCGCCTATAATAAAAAGAATGAACAATATAACAAACTTACGCTCAAAACTTTATTATTGAACTTACCTATCAGACAAGCTGCCACGCCCGTTGAAGCTGTTGCCACTGTACCGTCTGGCGGTAGAGCCGATATGATTTTCCTTAACAGAAAACTTTTACCAGTACCTGCGGATCCGGTGAAAAATATACTTTTTCCCGAAATACATGACCTCAAAACGTCCACCTGCTCTTGGCATAGTTTAACTGTATCTTCTGTAGCCAAAGGAGATTCTTGATATAGTTTTTTAGGAGCCGGCAGTACAGATTTGTCGCCCGCCTTGATTTCTTCGTAACGACGTTTCTTTGATGCCAAAGGCGATGGCGTCGTGGCCGTACCCTTCGAGGGCAAAAGACCAGCCTTCTTTCTAGCCAACACCATTTCAGCCGTGGTCACCGGTGAAACTTCTTCAAAAGAACTTGGTTTACCCGACAGCATATGGGCACGCAACTGTTTCTGGGCCGTGGCATCGTCCACATTATCTCCGCCATTTATTTTAACGAATACAGTCCTCAGGAATATCATAAGAGTGCCCGGAGGAGCATTGGACAAGTACAAGGCACATTGTTCAGCTTTGAAATTGATCGAAGCCTTGCCCTCCGACATGAACTTCTTGTGTATCATTATCTCTTTCAATTTGAATTTCAAGGGTTTCACTTTATCGGGCGAGACCTCAACGAACAGCTCACGTATGTCATTCCTTACCAGTCGCAGCGTAGCCACCCGATAGGCCAGTTTTCTTCCAACAATGCCCACGGAGTTCGTCCATTGTATGCTCACGGCACAGGTAAGGACGGCATCGTTTAAATCCATATTAATGCAGCCAATTAGGTAATACACGCTCCCAAAGTTGTCCAAAGATTCGTATTTATTGCTCCTGAAGTCCCAACCCTAAACGATGGACGAAGATCACAGATTTTACCCAAAGAAAAAAAAAAAGTGCGCGAACCCCGTACAAAGCAACAAAGAAAAATGTATGCCGCCATTTGAAAGATTTCGACAGTTGTTGCTGTTTACAGATGCCACATGGTTAAAGAGAAACCAACGGCAGAGCGGTGTTGCCAGAATCAGAGATTCTATTATGAGAAGTTCTAGGGAAATCTCACAAATATTTTTGTGGGAACAATAGTAGAGGGACAAGTTAATGCTGTTATTGGCTTAAATATATAAATGATGACGATTAAATATGAAATGACAAATTTTAGTCGGGCCCTGTGCTATAGGCGTATAAAGTATTCACACAAATTGGCTTATTATCATCTGTGGCACTACCGGTGGTAGGCAGTGTAAGGAGGTACTTTTGATTTGTTATTGTTTACACATTAACATCTGTGTCGGCTATATTCATTAGTAACGGCGTTACATTCTTTTCATTATGTGGAATAGTACGGCAACACTCCTACAACAAATCAGAATCGACAAGAAACGTAAAGATTATAACAAAAAGTTGCCACATGAGCAAAAGTGTTTTAAACCAATATGGATTAAAAAATACAAACGAGGTTGGTATGTAAAGAAGTAAAAGAATGGAAAAGAATGGTTTACACGCTGCCTACCAGTATCAACCCACATTCTCTCAAACATTAAAACCGTGATGGAATGTAGGAGGAGTAAACAATGACACATGCTACAAAATTAGAGGAAAATAAATATTGAATTATAGGAACATGGATAGGAAATGAAAATGTTTTGATTTCTTAGTAGATAGGGGATATGGGTGTGGTTGGTGTATAAATCAGCCTTAAGTTAAAATAACGATATCACAAAAGAAACACGCATACTTATAGTTAGTTTATTAGTTTATTATGGTATGCTTAGTAAAGTAAATACACCAACCATTTCAGTTTTTTCCCTTAAAACCGAATTTTGATACTACCTCTATGTTTCGCCGTAAAAATTAAATTTATATCGCGACTAAGAGGAAACAAATTTAAATTAAAATCACAAAAACGTAAGAAAAATATTAAAGTTACATAAAAATTAGTAAATGTATATGCTTCATACCTATTTTATGTAACAAGATTCCCATTAAATTATCCAAAGGTTTTAAAAAAATGCCCCTTATATAGCTAAATTTATTGTATTTAGATTTTATTAATAAATAAATTCAAAGTTACATACAAATATTGGAAAAAAAAATTACAAAAACAAGCATATTTTAAAAAATATTAAAATTACTGAAAATGCATCGCTATTATTAAAAATTAGAAAAATACAAATGCTACAAAAAAAATCACCACAAATAAACAAAAACCATATTATTGAAATATATTAAAACTACTAAAAAACATCATCCTTATAAAAATTATATATATATAATTTTTTTTTATTATATAAATAACATATACGAAAGTTACAAAAAAATTAAAGAAATATAACATAAATTATATTACAAAAAATATTTTTATAAAAAACCTTTTGCAAATATTCAAACTAAATTTCCCCATTTCTATTTATATAAAATAACTTCAAAATACCAAATGTTGTATTAAACAATGTCACCCAATTATCCTTAAAAATTTAAAATAAAGAAATACGAAAAAACATTAAAAACGATATAATTATTTTTAAATTACAAAAAAATCTCTCACTAATATTTAAAATTTTAAAAGATTTAAATTTTTGAAAAAAATAAAAGTAACAACAAAGCGTAAAAACAAAAAATAATTTTTAAGACGTCAAGAAATTGAGCAAATTAAAAAAGATATTTCACATTTTGCCGATTTTGCACTTAATTTCAAATAAAACAAAATGAAAAAAATAAAAACAGTTTTTTTCAACACATATACTAAAATATTTAAAAATTTACCACTATTAACAAATAAAAAATATATGTATTTATATATAAATTATGAAAAAAAAGTTTTAACAGAAAATTTTATATTAACAATAATTGAAAAAAAATACTACAAATATTAAAACATCTCAAAATTTAGAAAAAGACGTTATTTTACAAAAAAATATCGAAATCATAAAAAAAATAATTATTTCAAAAATTAAACAAAATATTAAACTTTAAAAACTTAAAATAAAGGAACAACTTCAAATTCTTAAAAAAAATTGGCTTTAAAATAATAAAAACCAAGAGCATTATATTGTGAATATAAAAAAAATCTTCACCTTTATTCAAAATACAACTTAAAAAATGAAAAATAAAAAAAATACCTTTAAAAAAATTTAAATTTAAAGGTAAATAACACAACATTCCAGCGACGCTATCTGCTATAAAAAAATCCTTCTAATTTTCCAAATACATTTAAAAGTTAAAAAAATCGCGGTGTTGGGAAATGCACACTAATTTTTTTTGAAATAAAAAATGTAAAAAAATACTTTTTAAAAGATAAAAAAATAAAACAGAAAAAATGTCGGTTAAAAAATTTTTTTTTTAAAAACTTTTAAAGCTTTAGAAGACAGAAAATTATTTTTATTGAAATAAACAAGAGCATATTATTGTAAATATAAAAAATTCTTCACCTTTAATAAAAATATATAAAACTTAAAAACTTTGAAAAATTAAAAAAAAATACTTTAAAAAAATTAACTTTCAAGGTAAATAACACAAAATGCCAGCAACGCTACATGCTATAACAAATCCTTCTCTTTTTTCCAAATAAATTTAAAAGTTAAAAAAATCGCGCTGTTAGGATATGAATAATATACTAATTTTTTTGTAAAAAATCTCTAAAAATAAAAAATTTAAAGAAAATAATTTTTAACAAGATAAAAAAAAATAAAACAAAGAATAATATTGATGTTTAAAAATGTTTATTTTAAAAACTTGAAAGCTTAAAAAGGCAGAAAAATATTTTTATTAAATAAAACAAGAGCATAATATAGTAAATATAAAAAATTCTTCATCTTTATCAAAATAAAAATATATAAAACTTTCCAAAATAAAAATAGAAAAAATACCTTTAAAAAATTTAAATTTAAGGTAAATAACACAAAATGCCAGTAGCACTATCTACTATAAAAAATCTTTTAAATTTTCCAAAACATTTAAAAATTAAGAAAAATCGGGCAGGTAGAAAATGTACACTAAAATTTTTTGAAAAATTTCTAAAAATAAAAATCATTTTTTATTACTTTATTGTATATTTTTATATATAAATTATAAAAACAGAAAACATTTTTACTAACAAAATTAAAAATTATAAAAATACAATAAAAATAAAAAAATTAATAACAAATAATTGTGAATTTTTATTAAAAACGCAAATTTATAAAAAGTTAAAATTAAAAAAAAAACAGAAAATGAAAAAAGTACAAAATTAAAATTTTAAAAGTAAAAAAATAAATAAAAATATTAAAAAAAGAAATAATATCTTAAAATTCTTCACAATAATAAAAAATAAAAATATTTAAAAATTAAAAACTATAAAAAATTAAAATATAACCAAAAAATATTTTTTATTTTTTATTAAAAAATTTACAAAAATCTATAAACCTTAAAAAATTGGGCATATTAAACAGAAATGCCAGTGGCAATATATGCTACTTTTATAAACTTTTTCTAATATTTAATATTTAAAAAAAATAATTTTTTAAATAAAATAATATTTTAAAAACAAAGAAGTTATTCTTTTATTATTCACTATTAATAAAAATATATATATATAAATACAAAATTAAAATATTTTAAATATTGAAAAAAAAAATAAAAAAATTAGTCTAATTAAAGAAAACACCACAATTTTATTTGAAATTTTATTTAAACTGCAAATTTTAAATTAAAATTCTTTACTTCTATAAACAACAAAAAATTGGGCAAAATACGCCAGCGCTGTTTTATAAAATTCTTTTAATTTTCTGTCAAAGTTTAAGACTTTTAAAAAAATCGGGTAGAAATTTACACTGAAAATCAAAATGGTTAAAAGATTACAAAAAAATTATTGAATGTTCATATATATAAAAATAATATATAAGTACATATATAAATTATAGAAAAACGAAAAATAATTTTATTTAAAAATAAAAAACAAAACTACTACAAATATTATAAAAATTAAAATTGCTTGAAAAATATTACATTACAAAAAAGAATAGGTGACCTGGACAGTGAAAAATCGTTTTTCACAAAAACACCCGAATAAGAAGTTTTGAGCCATTGAAGCATGAAGAATTATCAATATTAACTTGTTAACTTTAATATCGTTCTTGAAATTTTGTTTTTGCACGTAAGCCCCCTTTCCAATGTCCAGGTCTCATATTATAAACTCTGCTAATTCAAAAAACAATTTAAATTCGAACAAAAGGCAGAATATACCATTATCTTTGTCTTGGTCCCCAAACATCAGAATGAAAGGTCAAAGTTGGAGCCGGGCTTATGTGCCTTAAATAATTAACAAAAGTAGGTATATGTCGATACAGGTGATCTGTAGGCTCTAAAAGATTCTTCTTGAATATATCATTTATTTGAGTACCCACACATATGGGGTTATTAAAGAACCCAAGAGGATCGGGCGTCAACTTTTTGGGCGTCAACTTTTTGACGAATGTTATATCTCACTATGACCATCCGCCCTCGGATCGAGTACTATCTGCACACCAAATTCCATGTCTCTAGGATAAAAATATTAAAATTGTCGTCTGCAATATTGTAATTGTAGTGCCGAATACTATATGTCTACCAAATTTTATTTTTCTATGGATAAGATTCGATTTAAGTATGCCCCCTCCGCCCACTGATTGAATATTTGTAATTGTTGCGCATATTATTATTTATGTTATCTTTTTAGGGCTAAAATACAGTTTTGCCACGCCCTCCACCCACTGATTAAAAACAAAAATTTGGTCAGAATATGTCCCTCTAGGTCTAAAATACAAATTGGCTACGTTACCCATTGAACGAAAATAAAAATGTTCTTTGCATATGTGTTATCATATTGTGTATATCATACAGTTTTGCCCTAACCAATATGCCTATTCGCGTTGTAGAATACTATCTGTGTATACAATGTTATCTCTCTAGCTCTAAAAAAGTATTGCCACGCCCATTGCGCACATAGGGTCAAAAATTAAAATTTCGTCTGCATATTCATATTCGTGTTGTCGAGTACTATCTGTGTATCAAATTTTATTTATCTAGCCCTACAAAAGTTTTGCCACGCCCACTAATGCCCATTGGATCCATAAATGAAAGTTCGTCTGCATATTCATATTCTTGTTGTCGAGTACTAACTGGGTATCAAAATGTATCTCTCTAGCTCTAAAAAAAATTTTGCCACGCCTACTCCGCCCATTGGGTCCAAAATTAAAATTTCGTCTGCATATTCATATTCGTGTTGTCAAGTACTATCTGTGTATCAAATTTTATCTTCCACGCCCACTCCGCCCATAGGGCCAAAAATTTAAAAAATTATAGCCTACGGTTATTTCCACATAGTACACTATCTGGCTTCCAAATTATATTTAAATCGGTTAAGCCGTTTAGGAGTGATTAAGCAACAAACAGACAGACATTCACATTTATAATATTAAAAGGATATTTGTTTATCAAATCGGCGCTTTGCCCCTTTTTCTACCCTTCATCGCAATGTTTTTGTGTGTTTGGTGATATACTAGTTGCATTATATGCGTAATATAAACTGTTTCAGTTGATTACGTATACGCACATTTAACACAATATGCGGAAACAGGAAAATACAAATTTCCTACAATCTGGCATCATCACATATACAAAGCTTTATTGCCCTTCTCTTACACATGACATTTCTGCGCTTAATGTTTTGATTGCATTATTCTTCTTTAATGTTCTACACCGCATTATCGCTTAACAAACACACACGCACACACCCATACGTATATTGACAATCAGAATCTCACACAGCTGAGAGAGCTTTTGGGGCCAGTTCTCTTGTATCTGTCGCTCTCGCACTCGCTCTCTCTCTTACGCCAGAGCACAAAAGTATCTAACGTGATGAGCAAGTGGCAAAATTTAGCATTCGCAATATTTTAATCGAACGTATGCCGTCGTGATAAAAGCAACGTGCGGATAACGCAGCGCGTGTGTACAACAACAATATGAAATAACAACAATAAAGAAGCAAATTAAAGAAAAAAATATAAATAATAAGAAAAGAAAAAAAAAGAATACAACAAAACGAAAAAGAGGAAGAACAAAATATAGAGTGTTTTGCTTTTTCTATCTGAAAAATGAAAAGAGTTTTTTTGAGTGTTGTTTCGTGTGAATAATGTGACGACGACAACGACGACGATAACAAAAAGAAAGAAATATAAATAATAGAAATAAAAAACCAAATGTATAATAAGTGGTGATACAAAAAAGAAAAGGAAGAAATAATAATAACAAAATACATAATACAAAATTCATATTTATAACAAAATAAAAAAAGGTTAATAAAGGGAAATTAAAAATATATTAAATACCTACCTATGTGATGAAGTGTTAAATGGCTGTGAGAGCAGCTATGGAAATGTTTTTTTTTTTTTTTTAAATATACAAAATCAAATAAAAAGCTTAACAATACTAAAATTTAAACAAACAGCTAGTGCGGAATTTAAATTGAAATACATAATAACATATAAAAGTTTTTAAGTTTATGTGTTTTTTTTCTTATGCGCTAAAGCGTTAATTTGGCTACAAAGTGTTTATCTTCTCGGCTTTGGCGTTTTTCTTTTTTCTGTTGTTTGTTTATTGGCAAAATTCCTTTTACGGCCGAGAGAGAGAGAAGAATTTCAAAATTGCATCGACTGCAGTTTTGCTAATCGCCGGAATTAACGCAACGCGCCACTAAGAATAAACGGCGACGACGGCGGCAAAGCTACTTAATGGAATTTATTTTCAATTTGCTGAAATAAATTGTACTTGTAATACAGTTTCCGCTGAATTTCGTTACTATTTTAAATTTAGACAACAACGTACAATAAATTCTTTGCGTTGGGATTTTTTTGTACAGCGACATACAATTCTATACTTTCCTTCCCCTCACATGCCAAACAACAACAGCGATGACGACCAGAGTGCTTTCGTGTTGTTGTTAGGCTATTTGTTGTTGTTGTATTTTTTACTTTGACACTAGACAATCGCTTTGCTAGACGTTGTCGCGCGTATCTATGAATGCCTGGCCACAAGTCTGGCCTCTCCTGCTCTCTTTAACGGTTACACGGCCTCGCACGGTTCACACATGTTTGAGGGAGAGCAGCAGCAGCAGCAACAGAAAAACGTCAAAAGTGGTGGAGCATCAGTATGTCGAGAAGAAATATCGTTCGTCGCCAGACAAAACGTTGTTGGTTAAGTAAACGTGAATTGTTTTGCGCCTCATCCGTCCGCCTGTCTGTCTGTCTGTTTTTCACGTCGGCTTTATTCATTAGATACAAAATCGTGCGCGTGTATGTGCGTGGTGTTTTTCTTTTTCGTGAATTTGTACGTAGCTTTTTTTCTATCAGCATTACTAGCAACCGTCGTTGGTGTCATAGCCGCCGCCGTTATCTAAGTTTACGCGTGTGATTGTGTTCTAGGCGACGCGATGTTTTTTTCTTCGTCGTACGGTCAAATTCCTAACAATGTTGTTGGTATTTTCAGTTTGTCTACGATATCGTCGCCCCATCATCATCATCTTTAGCAATTGCTGTAGCAACAACAACTACAAACGATAAACTAAACTATTCAAATGTCGGTACGCCAAACGAAAGAAATAAAATAGACTAAAGACTAAATGAAACGACAACAACAACAGAAAAAAAGCGAATCACTAAATGAAATATTATTGAAATCATCAAAAAGCGAGCGAATGAGCGAGGGGGAGTTAAACACGCCAGCAACGACTACTGCAACAGCAATAGCAACAACATCAGCACAGCCATCACCATACATGCCTACCATCATATATTCTATGAGAGCGGTGGGGTTGAGCTCGAGATGAAAAATATTATGTTATGAAAAAACAACAATAACAATAACGCTCTTTTAACACACAAAATCAACGGCATAAAAGCTCTCACACCCAAAATGTATGAGTGAATGATTCTCTCTTTGATTACCACCACCACTACTCCTCAATATCGCCGCACAGTTATCACCACAACACAAATGCGTACTCTCACTCACCTTCACCATCATCATCATTTTTGATAAGAGGCTGAGAGCTGAGTAATCAACTCATCGTTAGGTCGGAGGACGGCTCTCTAATAACGACGTGTGCGCGCAAAAACTCACACAGCATACCGTTATTTACATTTTGTCGCGTGTGTGTGTTTGTTGTTATTTTTGTTTCGTATTATTTTGATTTTGGATTTTGGAGCACAAGAGCAGACACACAGCCACACAACTATAGGCAAAACAATAACACACAATGATGATAATGTTTTGGCTAAGCAAAAAGAAGAAGCATCATCACCAGCAACGTCGTCTAGAGCAGCAACAACAACAACAAAAGTATCTGCAGCACCTAAAGTATCCCAATTTCTAGACAGGGCAGGCACAGCAAAACAAAAAAACAAAACAAAGAGCGACGTCACATATAACAGCAGCAGCAACAACAAATATATTACAGACATTACTGTCATTAGAGGGAGCAGTTAAACACAATGGAGACGACAGCGTTAAGCTTAAAATTTGCATAAAAACCGGTGGTGACAAATTAATGATAGCGAAACATTAACGAAAAAGATTTCTAAGGCAAAATAAAAAATACACACACAAGGAAACCGTTAACATAGTAAATTGCTGGCACATTGTTGATAAAAGTGACAAGGACAACAAATTATCGTTACATGTGTAAAAAACGAAAAATAAAAATAATTAAACATTATTATTATTATTTTGTTGTGAAAAATATAACAATAAACAAAGAATATTAAAAAAAAAAAAACAAACGACAACGGCAAAACATCGGCATACATTAAAAAGCGTTAACTAAAAAAAATAAAAGGTGACAATAAATTTTACTAGAAGCAAAGGTCATACGGAAACAAATCGATAAAAATTAACACAAAGATCGTCTAGAAGGAAACTTCAACGGTTTTAAGGTTTACACTACCGCCCTCCCCCCACCATCATTATAAACAACGAAAATTGAAAACATAATTTTCGCACGTGAAAATTCTAAAATTCTAAAAAAGCGACGTTGAGCAAAAATTACTATAAAAAATATTTTACAGAAAATTAAAGAAAAAAAATTGTGAAATTTTTAAATTGGCAAATAAAAAAGTTTAGTGAAAAACTGAAACAGAAATTGCTTTAAAAATAAAAACCACAACAAGGCAAGAAAGTCTCTAAAAAGCAAATTCCTGTACTAAAATTAAGGAAAACAACAGCAACAGCAAAAATCATAATTCATTAAACAAAATATAGAAAATTTGTCGCAAAAGTGTTGTTGCATGAAAATCAACGTGAAAATTGTGGAAAATTAGGTGTTGG
The DNA here is from genome assembly GCA_964034835.1 of Muscina levida. Taxonomy (NCBI): domain Eukaryota; kingdom Metazoa; phylum Arthropoda; class Insecta; order Diptera; family Muscidae; genus Muscina; species Muscina levida. The sequence goes on along the minus strand of OZ035881.1, from coordinate 115,084,049 downwards.
GTAATTTTTTTTTTAAAGAAACAAAAAGAATAATATATCTTTAGGTGTGCAAAAAAATTAAAAAAAAAATTACAATACCAAATAAAACACAAATTTAAAAGGAAAACAAATATAACACGTTAAACAAAAAAAAAATTATAATAAAATAAAAATAAAAATTTTGGAAATACATACGACAAAAAAATCTAAATATTTATAACCAAAAAAAAAAAATTAATCTTTGCTTATTTCTATATCACAGTGCCAAATAACCACAACAACAACAACATCTTAAGCCTAACGGAAATGAAAGTAATAAATATAGCAAAATCTTTTAACGACGTCAAACAAAGCATAAAGCAAATTTTTTTTTAAATTTATTAACGGCAACTTAAAAGCAATATCATAAAACAGTGTTGTAAAGTGCAAAAAACCTATATACAAAGTTTCGAAAATCAAAACCCTACACACCAAGAACAAAACACGGATATCATTCCCCGCGCTCCACAGCGTCTACACAACATGACCGAATACGTTACACCCAATATACACACAGTGTTGAAAAAATATCAAACAAGTGCTCCAAAAAGTCTACAAGGTCCTGGTCACTCTCTAGCCAACATTGCCAACGCCTCAGCCTCTAGTTCCGCCAATGCTTCAAATCCCGCCGCCACCGCAACATCTTCCCTGTGTTCGGCCTCTACGACTTGCCCTCTAGATGCTACACTAAATAATGGCGTTGGAAATTTATCAACGGCGGATCTCCGTGGATTGGTTGTTGGTAGTATGCGACGCACCAGTCCCTGTGATCTTAATAAAACTGCCTCAGCCTCAAACACATCGACAGCATCATCAGCAGCAGCAGCAGCAGCTTCAGCAGTTGGAGGTTCATCCCACCACCACTGTTTGGCCTCCGGTACAAAACAGCACATGGCGCAACATTCACAACAGCCAAACGCAGCTGCCGCAGCACCTCCTTTATCATCGTCTTCAATGTCAGCCTCTAATCCTGCCTTGCCTCTTATAAAGAAAGAAATTATGACATCGCCTGAACCTGCACACACCCAGCCACATGATCTCCATGCGGAACATGTTGCCGCCGCCGCAACGCTGCAGCTGCAGCAGTCGCCACCCAACCAACAGCAACAACAATCACAAGGTCCTTCCATGGCACCTTCAAACTCATCGCTGCCGCCTTCCATTAAGATAATGCCTCCGCCACCACCCGAAGTATCTCAACCCATACTGTCGGCCGCCGATACTGGTTCCGGAGAGCTATACGAAACTAAATTGGAGGGCAAAACCATAGGTTGTTTTTCCATGGGCGGTGAGATGCGCCTCTGTCTGCCGCAATTTCTTAACAATGTCCTGGCCGAATTCTCATTGGAACAAATCAATCGTAGCTTCGATGATCTGGGCATTTTTTGTTCCCAATGCACGCCCGATCAGTTGCTCGAGTTTAAAGCGGCCAAAATTTTACCCTCTGACGTCAAGTCAAGTGGTCTTATAACACGCACCGATGCTGAGCGTCTGTGTGCCGTTCTCTTGCATCGTTCGGATCGCAACAGCTATATCAATGTCGAGGATATCCCTAAAGGTGCTATATCGTTTAAGGTGTTCCATCGCTGCTTTGGCAAATGTGAAGGTATCTGTACGCCCGATATGTATTCGTATCAGAAACCGACTTGCATTATGTGTCTAGAGTGTAAGGGCTGGTTTTCACCACAGAAATTCGTGGGTCATGTTCATCGCAAAGTGGAGAATCGCACGTGTCATTGGGGTTTTGATTCGCGTAATTGGCATGATTATTTGCATGTGGCATTGGACGTGGAGAATCGTGAAAAATATCAGAAAATATTGGATGAACTGAAGGAGGTGGAGATAAAGGAACAGCAGAAAGCCCAGCAGGAGATGAATTATTTGAAAAGAAAGGTAAGTGGTAGTAAAGTAAGGAAATAACTACTAGCGATGACGACATTAATTGGAAAATCATTTTAAATGTAGCAGAAAGAAGAAAAATTACAACTGTCGAAGTGGAATTCTTTCAGGGACATATGGGGTTAATGTGTAATATGGCTTAATAAGTAATATAATATTCGATATTAATTGTTATACTAGAACAAAGTACATTTTAGTTGTTGAATCGGAATTTGTTTGAAAATTCTATGTAGGACATCAAACATCCTTTTAACCTAAGAAATTTGTTACAAGTCACTACATTTGAAATTTGTTGAACTTTTGATAAATTTTTAGGTTTTTACAACAAATGTATTTTAAAAAACTTTTATAGAGTATGGTAAGAGTTCCCAAAGCATCAGAAAAGTTTTCAGGATTTCTGCAAGTTTTGAGACCGATTTCGTTGGACAGCCAGATAAGTTAGATGTTGTTCACTCAAAAAATTACCCACAGAATAAATAATACTTAGTAATACTTTTTGTTACTTTAAAAACGATTTTTATCAATAAGTGATAACGTCTCTGTTGTTACTTGTTAAATATAATTGTCTCAAGTATCGTTACAATGAGTGCCCACTCGAATGAGTATCAATTACATGAGTTTTGTTTCGGTCCATTGTTATACCTATCTTCTATATAGCTGAAGAGCCTTAAAATAACATAAGTTTACTCAATGTCAAAAAATATAGGTTAGGTAAGGTTAGGGTTATTCGGCAGCCGCCTTCAGCAAAGCTCACTTGGGTCATTATCAGCTATGGGCAGGGAGCTCTCTCGGAGCTTCAAGAACAAACGAATTCGTATCGATACGAAGAAGTTACAACACAAAACAATAAATAAAACATTGAAGCACAAACACATGCAAAGCTTTCAATGTGGAGGTGCTCCCGTTGTCATACCATTTAAATTCTCGCATCAATTATTTGCACTCTACTTGGTCAACATCGCTCTCAAGTAATTTCGTTGCTGGATAATGACGTGGATGCTACGCATACGGATAGACAGGTCTTATACATAAGTGCCCGAAGACTAAACTTCTCATATCTCAGGTCTCCAAAAGCAAGACAGTAACATAGAAGATGCTATGTGGTCTCCTCTTCTTCCTGATCGTTGTAGCTTCTAACAAAATTGTTGTAAGGATGTTTCAACCTCTTTGTGTGTTTGTCAACCGGCCAGTGACCGGTTATCACAGCTATGATTGAATCTAGACTGGTTCATCGGAAATCGTGTCCTCTATATGATCGTATCCATGGAAGGCCAAAACTGTTTTGTCGCTGTGCAAATGTGTTTTTTCTCCCATCATTCCTTAGCAATAAGGCAACAATTGAGTTTCTCCACAATTTGAAATTTTCCCCTTATAAGAGAAACACCAATGTGACCGTAAACATCGCTCGCATTCATGGCCTTTGCCAATTCATCGGCTCTTTGGTTACCATATATGTTCCCATGTCCTGGAAACCATGTGATGTTAACCGACGACGAAAATCTCGCTATACCCTCCAGAGACCCCCGGCATTCTTGAACACTTCACAAACTTGTGTACACGTTATGCAAGGATCAGATGGACGCTTTACTAACAGAAAGTAAATGATATTACTTCCCAATAGCCTATGCTACTAATTTGCTCCGCGACTTTTCTAATCTGCCTGAATATATGGTATCCTAATCGACATCTGCAAATTGAAATCCTCCGAAAATATTCCACAGCCTGTTCTTCGTAAAAATTTGGATGACATCTTTCCTAAAGTGTAGGGTATTATCATTAACATCATAGTAGGTTCTTTCCAGGATATATCTTATAAAACACGGATCGAAAACAGGTTTTGGTATTGTGTAATCCGTATGACATCTCACATTGATTATATGAAGAATCTTGGCCATGATCATAGTTCTTTTGTTTCCATGAACTCGTGGTGTTAAAACGCATTGTAGAGTTCGCTGCAACGTTTTTCAATGCCTTTAGGTAAACAGCTTAGGATCGTGAACAGTGTCTTAGTTGGAGCGGTACTATGTTTAATTTTTTTGGTGATGATTTTAGCAGTATAGCGCAGTTACCGCTTAGCTGATCCTGATCTGAGTGTTTAGATTCCAACTAAGTTTACTGTCCATTAAGAGTCCAAGTTGTGTGGCATTACCAAAAAGGTTAAATGCGCCTCCATTTAGTCTGGATTTGGCACATTGAGGGATTTTGTATCTCCGAGTGAATAGCACCAGTTCCATTTTGCTCGTGTTAGCACCCAACCCACCATTTTAGCAGAAGTTTCAGCGCATATTCCACAATCTCTGAGAGTAATCTAGATCTAGGATCTAGGATCCTTGCCGTTTACTATGATTGCTACGTCATCCACATATGCTACAGCCGATCAGCACGTCTTGTCCATCGCTGGTAGAGGAGTATTGATGTTGAGATTCCTTAGTAGTTGAGAGAGTTCTCCTGTTTATGGAGTAACATGAACCGCCACCATATAAATAATTGATACGCCTAAACTCGATCCAACTAGTGAGATGACTGCTGGATTACTCACAAGTTGTTCCTTTGAGACAATTACAGATTCAGTTTTGACAGTGTTGAAAACACTCTCAATGTCTAGGAATAATATAATTCAATGGATATAATTTATTTCCTTCATTGTGTGTCTGGATTACTGAAAATATTTTCATTAATGTACCGAAATGTTTATTCTTATTGTTTTAAATTTTTCATTTGGTCGGTTGACGGGACTGCAAGAACTTTGGCCTCTTTACAAATATCCAGGACTTTGGCCGCTTTCAATTTCCTTGACAGTTTTTCCAGTAATTCCATTTGTACATATTTCCGAATCTCGTACACAATTTTTTTTAGAATCGTAAATTACAATTGACTGCACTCTTTTGCTAATGACACTCTCTGACTATCGAACTTATTTCTTAGATATCTTGAGTCCTTACTGCTAGAGTAAGTCCACTAAGACAGTCCTGCATGAATTGGTCGGATTGGTTGAAGGTTTACTCGTCGTCAATGTGTATACTAAGGTAATTTTTCGAGATATAGTAGGGGCGTTCAAAAACGTAACACCCAAAACGATATCAAACCTGCAAGTGGACGTCAGTATAAGGAGACTTGTATACGATCTTCTTACAAAGATCCCCATCAAAGCGGGAAAACCACCCATACTGGACCGAAAGACTTTACACTCTGGAGAGACTCTGAGTCAATCACCTTAGGGCAAACATGGACCGGAAGCTGCTATCGAATAGGCACTATGTTTACTACAAGGAAAGCCCACTAAGACAGCTCTCATGACTTATTTGGATTCGTTGAAGGTTTACTCGCCTTCAAAGATTATTCTATGGTAGCCTTTCTAGATAACTAGAACTCTAACAAAGAGACCTATCTGGGCCAAATTTGAATAAAAAAGGTTTGTCGGTAGTGGTACATCCCAATTCGGCGTTCTATCCCCCCCACTATAGAAACCCGCTCTGAATGGTATTCTGTTCTCCCAAGAGGATATTGGTGTCAAGGTTTTTAGGAGGTATTGTATACGATCTGCTTACAGAGAGACGTATCAGCGCCAACGAAAGGTTTGTCACCCCAAGGTAGCATTCTAATCCCCCTTCTATGGAACATTTCTCTGAAAGGTATTATGTTCTCTCTTGAGAAGATTGATGTTAAAGTTGTCGCATCTGTAAATAATGTGGTAATATCCGTTAGGGGAAAGTTTCAGGGTACTCTCAGAGATATCATTCAAAAAGTAAACTATCTAAATCGGAGTAAATCCAAACAAGACCGATCTGGTCCTGTTCATCAGATCGTATAAGTTCATATCCGTTAGAAATATCTCCTTGGGGTACATTAAAATTCCTTTCGCCGACTATGCAGAATTCCCGGCATATTATAAGACAAGTAGCTGAGTTTTAAACTAGATATCACGGGACCGGCCGTGGCATAGGGGCTAGAAAACGCGACTACCATGCGGGAGATCATGGAGTCAGGTTCAACCCTGGCTCCAGTCATCTTAAAAAAATGAAAATTTTTCTTTCATTGTCATTGTTGTCATTCTCAAACAGTGACGTTCGCATTCGTCGATAAACAAATAGGTGCCGTTAGTTGTGAATCTAAAAATAGAAAGCGTGTTAATTCACAACAACGCGAGAAGCTATCCCATACCTCATTCATGGGGTGTAAAGGGAAATAAAGTTTTTTTTTTATCCAAGACAGAGCAAAAAATTGTGGCACTATATGCGTGCAAGAGAGCAAAAGAGAAGCAAGAAGGCTTAAAGCTTCGCATTGTTCACAGGCTGTATACTGCAGTAGTTAGACCGATAATGCTATATGGAGTTATGGTCTGGTTAAAGGCACTTCAGAAGTCCACACAATTTAGTATACTAGACAAGGTCCAAATAATGACTATTGTGTGCATATTCTATCATTATCTAATGCACTAAATGCAATATTGCATTTGCTAATCCTGGAGGTAATTAGTTAACAGATTGCCACGGCTACGGCGGTAAGACTAAGACAGTCTTAAGGCAGTCCCGAACTCAACGTCAGCCCTGGATTGCTGCAGATCGCTCAACGAGATGGTTGAGCATTACCGCATATATCTTATGCCACGGCTACGGCTGTAAGACTAAGACAGTCCTAAACGCAACTTCAGCTCAGGATTGCCTCAGATCGCTCAATGAGATGGCAGAGTAGACGAGTTAGCATGCTTCAAACCACTTGCAAGTTTCTCCAGCGTGATGGATCATATTTAGCAGCAAACGGTACATGATCGACTACGAGTTTGTGTTCAATCCAGACAGATGTGGACTCGATAAGATTTAAAGCTTTTTCACACAATTCTGTCGCTATTAAGACCCGAGGTTTTATTACATGTGTACGTCATGACGCGATACTGTCTGATTGGAAAGTACGGAATTGTAACTAGTGATTTTTGTAGATGCTGTGGTATAAAAAGGAGTACGAATTCATAAAACACTTTCTCTGCACTTACTCTGGCGAATAGGCGGGGTTCAAAACTAGGCTCTTCTTTCATTACGGACCTAGTTGATCAGGCCGTTATTGATATTAGCCGATTCAGAGACTCAGGGGAAATTACAATCTTTGTTAGCTTCCGGGGTATCTCAATGGACTTTACAGTCTAAGAAAGCCTGATTTTCACAGCCAAACTAATTTAAACCTAACCTACAGTTTGGTTTGAAGACCCAGTACGTCGAAAGAAAGTTTTTAATATTTCCCAATTTTTATTAAGTTGGAAAAAGAAGCTTCATAACTCATTGACCTCTAGCCTTTCATAACTGTCTCATATAAAGATCTAGGTGAACTGGCCGATATTGATATTAGCCGATTCAGAGGCTCAGGAAAAATTACAATCTTTTCTAACTTCCGCGGTATCTCAATGGAATTAACAGTCTAAGAAAATCGGATTTTTAGACGGCCAAACTAATCTAAACTACGAAAGAATGTTTCTAATATTTCCCAGTTTTCATCAATTTGAAGCTTCATCACTCATTGACCTCAAGCCTTTCATGACTGTCTCATATAAAGAACAAAGTACAAATTTTGAGTTAAAATTAAAAAATTTTCCATACTTAAAAGGTCATTAATATTCACCAGAAGCCTCAGCACATTCTCCACACAAATGACTCTAATGGCCCAAAACCGAACGATTTTCATTGCACGCGCCCCAAGAGGTCATTAAAATCTTTTCAATTTCGATATTAAGTTTTTACTACTTTGTTGCGGTTGTCAACCTCCCTCCCTGCCTCCCACTCCGTTCATTTGAAAACCTCCTCGGAAATCTCTTCATAAAGTGTACAAAAATGTGCAGCATACAACAGAAAACAAAAACAAAAAAAAAAAAGCGGCCATTTGAAATATCATCAAGATTTAATAACAATTAAATCGATTTTTTTATGATGATCAGATATTTACGACTTAATTGAGTTAATGTTATTAACGGCACCTTATATGGGGTGACTCTTGTCAACCAGACGCACAGGCGGACAGACAATGAATGAGACGCACGGACGGACAGACGGAGTGCAAACACAGATGTCGTCGTCGTCGTTGTAGTCGTGGTCGTAGTCATTGGTTTGATACACCAACCACAGCAGCGATGACGGAGGCGACAACCATAATAGACATCAACTGTCTGATCTCCAATATCTATTTGTCTGACAGACAGTGAGACTTTATCGTCACGAATGCGAGTAGCAACTACATATTCGAATTGTAACTAATGAAATTGAAAATGAGTTGATATAAATGAGAAGCAAAAAAAAAAACCTAAGGAGAAAAAAAGCTTACACAATTACAAGTGACGACGACGTTCAGTCGAACGACACATCACACAACATATATCACACACGCGAATGTCGTCAACAACATCATCATCATTTGTATCACATCACATCTGATTATTGAAAGTCGTTAGAATTTCGCAAGCGTATATATATTTTGTAACTGGGGCTTTTTTTTAAGCTGCATTTATATCTCAGTGGAAGTTAGAATGAAGAGAGGGTGGAGGTATGAAAAGTGGGGGTGGTAATGTTTAGGGAATTGCAAAATTTTTCAGCATAACGCAAATATTATTAGCTTTTCTAATTTATTTTTTAACACTTAAGTTTTCTTTATATATACGTCTCACCCTCTCATTTTTCCACACATATGTTTGTTAATATTTCCGACTCCTGGTCCTTCGAGTAGCCGTAGCCATAGCGATCTTCATCCCTAATTTTCGATGATGGCTAGATAACGTGACTATCGTGTGTGTGATTTAGGTTCGAGACCTGTCACAGTCATATACATTCCTTTGTTCTGTGGCCCCTTGATGTTGTTGACACCAACTTCCGAGTAGTCGAGTCAATCGACATGTTTTTAAACAAACTTCTGCAATTTTGACGTTCGGATTTGTCGTTAAACTGTAGGTCTTGTTGTGTGAAAAAACCTTATTTCCCTTAACACCCCATGAATGAGGTATGTTGTTCTCGCGTTGTTGTGAATAAATACTCTTTCTATTTGAGATTCAGAACAAACGGCACCTACTTGTTTATCGACGAATGCGAACGTCACTGTTTGAGAAGCTTTTACTAGACATGCCGATTTACTCGACACTACACTGCGAAGTTTCTGTCGACAACATCGAGGGGGCCTGCATTGAAAGAAAAATTTAGATGACTGAAGCCGAAATCGAAACACGGATCTCTCGCTTGGTAGTCGCGTGTTCTAACCACTATGTCACGGCTGGTCTCATTCACGAGCTGCAAAAGGAAAATACGTTTATTTATGGTATACAAAAGTGAGCTTGAAAGGTTATTTATGCGCAATATATGTCAAGCAAAGGGCACGAAAAACATTCTTCACAGAAGGCAGATTTTTGTAAATTTGAAAACGTTGTTGCACTGTGAGTCTTTACATGACGAATTGTCGGTCAATACTCAACAAAATTAAGATAACAGCTAGACAGCACTAGTCACTCGTAATCTGTATAAAAACAAATACAAAATAAACCTCTTAATGAATCGCAATTAATTAAGAATAATTACTCAACAGTGATGGTTTTCAGAGAAGTTTAAGACTGTTAAGCAGTTACTTACACATTCACTGTGACAGCAACAGAGGCGTTCAACAGAAATGTATTCAACAACTACCTAACTACCTTTTGTGGTCCTTCGAGCCGAACTATTTAACAATGCACTTTGCATTAATTTGTCTCCAATTGTTAACATTATATCTTAATATATTTATTTGCCAAAAAACAAACATGCTCCAAAGTCTAACTTGTTAAATTGCCAATGTTAACTAACCCCCCAACGCAACCATAATTTGCCTGCCTCACTCCTATCAAGTTCCAACTCTCGTTAATGCATTTAAATGATTTATTTTATGCGGCGGTGCCATCAAATCGATTTGCCTTTTGAACTGACTTTGGCATTTTTTTTTTGCATTGAGTCGCGGCATGACAGCGACAGCGTGTTGTGTGAACGATCCCAACTGTCAAATGGGTGGTGTTATCAATCGTTTGTCGTTCCATCGGTCGGTCGTGCTCTTCTCGTTGTTGCAGTTATATCATATGGTGTGTGTTTGTTTGTTCGCCTGTGTGTTTTATTTTGTTATCATTATTGCTGTTGCTTAATTTAATCGCCATCGTCGTTGTCGCCGTCGTCGTCGTCTTATAATTCGTTCGTTGCAATTGCGATTGTTTAAATATTCGACGCCAACTCAGACAAATCTAATTGTTTATTAATTAACTGGTCATTTTCATAGAGTGATTTTTCATTGCAATTTGTTGTTGCTCTAGTCCCATGTGCGACTAAAATAAATAATTTAATAGTTTTGCAAAATAAAAAAACAAAAAAAATATATATATGAATTTAAAAAAAATTCTCGTGTCGAATGGTATTTACATATTAAAATATCAAATTTGTAAATATGTATGTAGTATACAAATTACAACGTAGACGTCGTCTACTGCATAGTTAAGGGGTTAGGTGCAGCAACAAAGTTTTGAGTTAAACACTCAAATGTGTGAAGCTCTCCCATATCTCATTTCAGGGATGTAAAGGGAAAATAAATATTTTTTTTAAAGAAGTAAGGATCAACCAAATGACTTTTTACTTTTTAAATGATGATAACAAGATAACTAGATCAATTAGATGAAATCTCTTTATTTATTATAAAGGTACACAAATAGGGATTCTATTTTTTAGAAATTTTATTTTAATGCTGCTGTAACGTACAGCGGCAATTTCAATGACACCTTGACAGGAGTTTTTTAAATTGAAATGCAGATTTCAATGCGTAAACATTTCTTTAATTTCCTCAAGTGACTCTGGGTTGCTGTTGAAAAATGTACATTTAAGGTATCCCTAAATAAAGTAACCGTGGTGGCAAATTAATTTCACTTGTTTTCGATATCATTTTTTGACAACAAATTTCGCCAACTGCACCCAATTAGTCGTTGGTGATGTGACATTTTGTCCCATCTGGCTAAAATCTCGATCGTTGATTAAAACCATTGAAATTCTGCAGTGCTGGAGCATAAAACTTTTGTAGCATAGCAATATTCTGCTTTGTATTAGCTGGAACTGCATGTCCTCTTTGACATTTGTAAAAGTATTGACCAATGTTGCTTCTCGATTCACCCACTTACGTTGTGTAAAAGTCGGAGGTTTATATGCTTCAATTTAGGATTCTTATTACTCTAATAACTGTTATTTAACATTTCCATTTATGTGTAACTTTGCCCCGTCTGTAGAAAAAATGTTGATCCTTAGCAAATTGGAGTATTAATTTCTGTAACATTTGAATTTTTTTAAAAGTGAATTCAAATCTTTCTGAAGAATAAGGTTTAAAGATGATCTAGGTTTAAAAGTGATACTTCGAATAGAGAGTATGGGTTGTTTGCGAACAGACGCTTTAACATGTTCTACGTTATGTGGATCCACTTGTAGTTATAGGTCAAACGGATCGGATGACAGTATGGGACATAACTCCCTTGGGTCTGTTGAACCCGCTTGCAATACAACTCCCATTCGAGCCCGAAGAATCTAACAGTGATTTCAGTATCAATCACGGCCTGCATTATGCAACGAAGTGCAAACACCAGTGATCTGGCGGAAACAAGTACGGGAGCTCCGGTCTCACTCACCGGTGGAAGTTTTGCAGTTAAGCTGCTACCAAATTGTGATTTAATGAACCATACTTCTTCATAGGATTGGTCGCCTTTCGCAGAAAGAGGATAGACTGGAAATTTTACATACAAACAAGTACCAATGCTTTCAAATCAGTATCCCAAGCAGGTGAACCGGTCGGTACTACATTGCAAGGATGCAGCACCCTCACCAGTGGCAGGCGTGGGAAGTTCCGAACCCCTTCAGCTCAACGAGGGTAAACGGCAACTATTGTTTGGCTAGTTCCTTCTGAAGATACTGAAGAACAAGGGCACTCACTGAAGACCTTGCTCGTGGGTATCCCATGTCAACTACGGTACCAGAAAAAGACCTCTGGTGAGATCTTATAGCCAACTAATTAAAGTTTTAACCTCTTGCAGATAAGCCGTAGCATAGTGGTTAGAACACGCTACTACCATGCGATAGATCCGTGGTTCGATTTCCGGCTCCAGTCTTGTACATTTTTCTTTTCTTCAAGTAGGTGCCGTTTATTGTGAATCTAAATTAGAAAGCGTGTTAATTCACAAGAACGCGAGAAACATCCCATACCTCATAAATGGGGTGTAAAGGGAAATTAATTTTTTTTTAGGTTCAGTGGCTGGTGCCCCCTTAACGGGCAGTGGCAACCGTAATTTGTCAGAATAAGACTGTGGGATCGTTCAGATCCTACGAGCCTTGTAACCTCAGAAAGACATAACTTATCAAAGTCAGCAGACCCGCTTTAACAATTATTCCGAAATTTGTTATTCAAAAAGCTTAAATGCAAACTTCGTTACTTTAGCCAACGCTCCTGGAGTAGAGAGCATCTCACTCATGTTTCACTCATTTCCTACTCTAGTTATCGCTTATTCCTGCAGATCATATAAATCGTGCATCCAGTCCTAAGAGGGTGCTCCAAATGTGCACGAAATGCGATCTGGCAGTGCGCTCTTATGCAAGAAGGCCCATGAACCATGCCCATCTCTACAAGACACGCTTGTCAAAGAGCATCCTACGCTGAACGCTACCCGAACTTCCCTAGACTCCCTAAAAAAGACAGACCAAACTCATGAGTAGTTACCCTTTTCTGGACATGAAAACCTTCGCACGGCAGATAATAACAAGATCTAGCGGGAAATCACTCATCAAAACCTGTATGGCTTCCGTTGATACTGTACCACATGCTGGTAACAAGCCAATACCACCACTCTGAAAAAAGAGAAAACCTTACGGTATGCGAAAGCAGTATTCACTACCTCGTTACAAACATAAGACCCACATGCTGTTATAGCAAGAAAAATTTCCTGATAAACAGTGAGGACAGCTCGTCTACTAAGACTCCAGTCGTCCCTAAGGACACATCTTAGATGGTCGGCAGCGCCGGACAACTTGCCTTTCAACCTATGTATCTAAATGCTGCAAATTATGTCACTTCCAAAACACATCTGCGTACAGATGCATTCAACAGTCTGACTAACCGCCTATGGTAAATTGTTTCTGCATATGTATTGATATCTTTGGTGTCAAGTATGTGTATCGAATTGTATCTCTCTAGAAATCATAATGCCCATTATGTGCGACCTCATAGTAATAGAGATATATAACTGGCTATCATGTGCGAGGTTCACAGTTCGATTCCTGTCATTTCTTTCATCGGCGGCACACTTGATGTTGTCGACAGCATATTCGCAGTAAAATTCTAGAGAAGCTATCCTATACCCCCAATCATTCTCCACTCAAAGAAAATTAAGTTATTTTTTATGTAATATTTAAGGACATTGAAATTGGTAAATTATTTTTTTAAGGAAAAAGACAAAGTGCACGAAGAGCGATCGACATGATTTCAACACATGATTTTGGGACTCAATTCTGAGGACTGCACGTGAAGGTTGTCCTAATTAGAAGAAGTTCTGCACAATTCGTTTTGTCAAGTTACATGCCATAATAATTTAATATTGTTTTGAAGTTAGTATCGTATAGGAGAATTTGTCACGTTTAGGCTCTTTTGTTATATTGTCTTACACTGGCGTATGATTATCATAAGTAATATTCCACGTAAAGCATACGCCACGGATTACAACAGTTTCATTGTAACTTCAACAAAATAAAACCAGTTCAAAATCATTTGATGAATGGAAAAGTGAAACTGTTGCTAATGTAGGGTACGTTGTGAACAATTTAAAGGAATTGTAATTTTTTTAAATATGTCAAACAAAAGAGTCTAAATCAAGACAAATTCCCCCATACGACACTTACTAACTTCAAATCGATATTAAATGGCATGTAACTGACAAAACGAATGATGCAGAACTTCTACTTTTTGGGGCTACATTCACTTCCAGTTTTCAGAATTGAGTCTCAAATCAATTAGCTGAAAAATTTTGTACTGTTTTATTAACTTAACAAACAAAATTTGATTTGATATTTTTTTAAATGTTTTGTTTAAATGTCAACTTGCCAATGTTTTTGAATAACTGTTTCTTCTACTGATTTTATATCTAAATAAAAATTATGAACGTATGTAATGATCGTGCCACCCCGGTTCGCAATAAATTATTACATATGTATATCTATTTTTTTTTTCTATTTCTCTTCCCATTATGGATCTGCGACTAAGTAAGGTTATCATTTCATCTTGAATCGCTTTACCTTAGCGCAGTGATTCATTTTTCACACACGTAGGTATGTTCATATGTACAATTTTTCTTTTTGACTTTGTCACCCTGTGTGTGTGTGTGTGTGCAACACGATTAGAAGTGACATGTCTTTCTTTGCTTACATTGTATGCGCACATTTTCCTTCTTTGCATGCTTTTTATTTGCATCTTTATTGGGGCTGTCTGTCGTTGCCGCCGCCGTGGTCGTGTTTCTCTCTCTCTCTATAGGTGTGTAGGAAAATGCAAAAGCTGTTTCTATTCGGGCGACTACGATGGCGACGTTTATTCTATGCATCATTCGCCGCCATCGAGTGCTCTTATTTAGCATTTTGCCCTAGTCGTTGTTGTAGTTGGTGTATTAGAGCTCAACGCCACTCCTCACACGATGACGGCGACGGTGATGGCGATGGTGATGGTGCTGGTGACGACGATGATGCTTTATTTTGTGAATTCGTTTCCTTTCTAACACTGTCGGTCCTTCGAACTGTGTGTGTTGTCTACCTCCTATGCTGGCTCTCTGTCTCTCTCTAACTTTTTCTCATTTTGTGTCTGCCGGCGGTGTGACACGTCTTGTATGTGCAAGCTTATTTCTGTATCGTACATCAGCAGCAACAACAACAACAACAACTGAAATGAAACCGTGATATGAGTTTTTCTTTTGCCGTGTGTTTTTTTTTATAGTTTTTGTCTATTTTTTATGTTTTTTTGCCATCGTTGTTGTAGTTTTTTTTTCGCCATATTTGCTCATTGACCCCAAAAGGTGAAACTAAATTGTTGTCGTTTACAACAATATGTATATAATGTTGTTGATGTTGTTGTTTGAGTCTTTTAAACTGAGACATGTTGGTGGTACGCGTTGTTGTTGTTGCTGCCTGTGTCGCTGCGGCTGACGTTTTTCAAATGTTTATCGTCTGGCAGAATGTCTATGTTTGTTATTGTTTTTCTTTGCTGAGACTCTTTTGGAAATTTATTTTTTTTTTTTTCACTAAAATTGAATTTTCTTCAGCCGTTTTGTTTTGCATGTAAATTTATATGTAAATGTGTGTTGCTAAGTGCAATTTGCGTGCCAGTAATTTTATTTTTGGTAGCCAGCAAACAGAGAGGGACACAATATGTGATACAAACTTATACATTTAGGGAAAAGACTGCGGTGTGGTACAGATATGTGTTTGTATCTTAATTCCGATGGTTAAAATCAGAAATATAAGCAATATTTTTAGGGGCAACATGACACAACTAGCAAGGCTAAAGCTCGGACCAAAATCGTTTTCAAAATTAATTCGCTATTCTTCTTAATGTTGTGAGATAGATCCTTGCATTTTTATATGTCCATAATAACTTACACAGTACAACACAAGATTTTGGGTCTCAATTCTGAGAATTGCACGTGAAATTAGCCCCAAAAAGAAGAAGTTCTGCATCATTCGTTTTGTCAATTTACATGCCATAATAATTTAATATCGATTTGAAGTTAGTAAGTATCGTATAGGGGACGCGTTTATCACCATTGGCTTTTCCTCGACGTTGTGTGTTAACCAATGCCCCTAGGTTAAAATGAGTTTCAGCGGGAGAAGATTTAGCCAAGGATCTTGCGCTAGTTCAACGAAAAGTAAACGCATCGAGTGGTCACGAAGCTTCAGTTCTTGGACTAATTTAACTTTAAAAGCTTTGATACCAAGGTCCTTATGCAAAATACTGCACAATGAAGTGCCAGGAATTGCTGCAAACTGGGACGAATTGATGTTGGTTGCTGTTCGAGGACTCTTCCTCACTGAACGCATTGGACGAATTCGTATGCCCAGTAAGAATCTGGATTAACGAACTCACTTCACAGATTGATTCACAAACTGCTATTTTGCACATTTATTTCACTTTAAGTAACAGACTCACAAATTTCGAATAAAATTTTCAATATTTCTTTATCTTCTTTAAGTGTAAATCGACACATTCCATTAATAGTTCAATATATCCCTGTTGAAGATCAAAGCAATGCCTTATAAACCACATAATCTCTATCTGCGTTATCCTCTACGCAATGTGAATTTAGCAGCCACTGCATTTCTTTGCAAAGTAAAAGTTGGCTCCGCTTTTTTCGCCGACAACGCAATCGATACTTCTTCAAATCGCTAACGCAGCATCCTTAACATCTTAGCATTTTCCACTATTTCTTGGGATTAGTAAGAAGATCCTTGGAAATAAATCAAACATTTAGCAACGTTTATCTGATGGCCCGTGCTACCATCTTTATACTTCTCATCCAAAGACATGGAAAATTAAGCCAAAATCTAAAGATGTTCGCTTTTATAGAACTGAAATATAACAGCAAAGAAAAACCAACCAGCGCTTGACCACGTCGATGTTGTTGTACAGCTCATACATCTCGTGGTTCATTCGACAACGATAATCGCCGTTAACGATGATGGGTCCAAATATTTTGCAAAGTATTTTTCTCTCAAAGACTCCCAGAATAGATTGATCCGCTTGTTTCATTACCAAGGATTCTATATTGCAAAGTATTTTTCTTTCGAAGACTACCAGAATAGATTGAACCGCTTGTGTTATTACCTAGAATTCTGCGCTGTAGAGCAGGACAGGTAGGATGAGAGTTTGGTAGAGTTGGATCTTTGTTCTTCGAGAGAGAGAGAGAGCTATTAAATCGTTTGCTTAGTGCATAGCAGTAGCGGTTTGCGATAAATTTCCAGGCAGACCTTTTATGTTTGTTTATGGCGGAGCCAAATCCAAAGTTTAGTTCTCAACATTTACGCAACGTCCCAGACGAGTAGACTCTTTGTTAGTTGAAACAAATAACTTGGGTTTGTCCTTTTTTTTTTATCACCGAACCCACTTCCGTCGACACCTTTTCAATGCTTGAAAAGGCCGCAGTGACATCCACCATTCCACTGACAATGATATCTTTATCATCGCCATACGCGAGCAGCATGTGACTTTTGTTAAAGATGGTACCATTCCTGTTTACTGCAGCCTTCCGCATGATCATCTCCATTACGATGTTAAAAAGATCGCATGACAGACTATCGCCTTGTCAAAAGCCCCGCTTGGTAGAAAATGGCTCAATCAGATTTTTGCCTATTTTCACTAAAGACTTCGTGCCAGTCAGTGTCATCCCGCATAGTCGTATTAGATACGAGGGAATGCCAAACTCAGCCGTAGCATCTAACAATTTCTGTCGTATCGGACTGTCAAATGCAGCTTCGTAATTGAAGAACAGATGTTAGGTGTCGTAATGTGAATATATGGTCGGTTTGTGGATATACCAGGTCTGAAGGCACACCGTAAAGGTCCAATCAGGCTCGCTAGGATGGGCTTTAGACTTGAGACCAAATTTCTTTCTTTTTATAGAAATAATCGAAAGTTAGGAAAAAATTTCGTAATGGATTAAAAGGAACATAGTTCAATTGGTTCATCGGACTAAAAAAAATGCTGTAGTGGATTAGATGGAAAATGGAAGCAATGAATCATGGAACTTCTTCTGGAATCTGGGGATCATAACATAGTACAATACTTTTCAACTTATTGATTTGGAACTCAATGCTGAGAAAAAAGAAGAAGGTCTGCATCATTCGTTTTGTCAAGTTATATGCCATAATAATTTAGTATCTATTTGAAGTTAGTAAGTATCGTATAGGGGAATTTGTCACGTTTTAAGCTCTTGTGTTTGACATAACTCAAGAACCACTAGTACGAATTAGCTGAAACAAATTTAAGAAAAATTAAGAATTACAATTCCTTTAATCTGTTCATATAAAGTTTACCTACATAGGCAACAGTTTCCCTTTTCGATTCATCAAAAGATTTTAAACTGGGTTTATTTTGTAGCAGTTACAATAAAACTGTTGTACTCCGTGGCGTATGATTTACGTGGAATATTACTTATGATAATCATACGCCCCCATGTAACAATATAACAAAAGAGCCTAAAACGTGATAATTGCACCTATACCATACTTACTTACTTCAAATCGTTTTAAATTAATATGGTATGTAACTTGACAAAATGATTGATGCAAAACTTCTTCTTTTTGGGGTACTTTCATGTGTAGTTCTCAGAATTGAGTCCCAAAATCATGTGTTGTACTGTGTAATAACCGACAGGAGGTCTTAGTGTGGCGCGATTTTGTTTGCAGATGAAGGATCCAGGGTTACGATTAATGCGGCCTTATCCTTCCAACATTAGATTGACAGGATGATTAGATATGAGCAATTGCCAGGGCGGTTTAGGTTTGGGCTAAATCCCCGACATCTCACAGTAATAAATATATGTTATAGGGATATGCCATACTACGTTAGAGAGAATAAAGCGGAAATGAATCATATGACTTTCTGATTTTAAAGAAGAACTTCTTCTGAAATATGGAAACTGTAATTTCCAACGGGGTGATCCAGGGTTTAGGATTTAGGCTGCCTTATTTGATACTAGTGATGCGAGTCTGACAACTGTCTACTGACTATCTTTCAAACAGTGGCTTGACAGGATGACGAGATGTGGTTACATGCTAGAGTGGTATAGAAAACAAAAAGTTCTACGAAGCAATGTAGGTTGCAACATAATCCCTCTCTTTTGTACATAGTAATCGTCGACAGTATGGAGAAATTCTATACTTGATTAGAAGGAACTTAGCAGAAATGATTCACTAAACAGTAACATTTCTTCTCATCATCTTCTAGAATATAGAGATTATAATTACCGACAGCGGGGCATAATGTAGTGGGATGAAGCGGATGAAGGATCCGTACATACCAATAGATCGATGCTGGAATCTACAGTAAAAAACAGCCACTTAACTTATGCTTCAGACTTGAATTGACTGAAGTATCTTGCAGCTCTTAATCGGTGCTACTGAGATGGTGCGGGATATTCATACCATCCTGGTAACATTTAAGGCATCATCTTTTGGCAACATGTCACACTTGGCCAAAAATGTTAACAATGACTTGAATAGGAAAGCCTGGCTTTATCTAAGACGATTGTGGGCTTGAGAACGTAGGGAAGAAAGCGCTTTGGCAACAGCAAAACCTTTTGTTTGTTATTTCAATAGACTGATTGATGGGTTAGTACCGGCCGTGGCATAGTGGTTAGAACACGCGACCACCATGCAGGAGATCCCGTTTTCGATTCTCGCCTCCAGTTATCTACATTTTTCGTTCATTCCCTCGATGTTGTTGACAGCAACGTCGCAGTATAGTGTCGAGTCAATCGGCATGTTTAGTAAAAGCCTCTCAAACAGTGACGTTCGGATTCGTCGATAAACAACTAGGTGTCGTTAGTTGTGAATCTAGAAAGCTTGTTAATTCACAACAATGCAAAAAGCTATTCCATACCTCATTCATGGGGTGTAAATGGAAATTTAGTTAAGTTTAAGATTGATCAAATATAAAGGCAGGATATCTCTAACCCATGTTAGAAATCGGACGGACAGCAGTTCCAGTTAGCCCTAAAAGGCATCTTGACAAATATCTGCTTTTAAGAATCTCTAAGGACCCCTGCAAACAATATCAGACGCAGATGGAATCGATCATTAGTGAATTGCATCCGAGTCTGGCGTAAAGTGTACGAGATGGGGACAGTTGCACGTTTACTGTACGGCTGTTCGTCTTAGGAACATACCGTGGCAGTTTTAGCATGACATGTTTTTGCAGAAGGTTTGATTAGCCTAAGCATCAGATCACTGCGAAATTAAGTCTCTTATAGAAATGGAACTGACGATTCCTAAATATGTTTTAGGTCTACAAGGATTAAACGATTAAGAAAGTTGAACATCTACCTGCGCTTCTATCTAGCTAAAAGCATAAAATGCTACGTTCTCTGGTTATTCGATGGTTATTATGGATGATATCCCAACAAGGAATTGTAATTCTTAATTTTTTTAAATTTGTTGCAGCTAAATCGGACTAGTGGTTCTCGAGTTATGTCAAACAAAAGAGCCTAAAACGTGACAAATTCCCCTATACGATACTTCCTAAATGTAAATTGATATTAAATTATTATGGCATGTAACTTGACAAAACGAATGATGCAGAACTTCTTCGTTTTGGGGTTACTTTTACGTGCAGTTCTCAGAATTGAGTCCCAAAATCAACGAGCTGAAAAATGTTGTACTGTATTAGTGGGTCTTATAAGTTTTTTTAACGAAGCGAAAATGGGTGACACTTTCTCATTGATAGGTTTTGATGTTTACTACCGTAGGATCAATGAGAAGGATCAATGGTCTTAAACCAACTTTTCTTCAATTATAATCTCTTGTATCTAACCAAAATCAGAGCAGCTGTTACGCTAATAAGTTTGTAGCCCGTGAACAAAAGGAGCCATTTCAGTTTGATTAAATATCTTTCGTATCGGATTACTCAAAGCAACACAAAAAGAAAACAATCAACAGCAGAAAAACAAACAAGAAAAAAACTGCAATTAAACAAATTCTTAATTACACAACAAAACTACTGAAATACTTGTGTTGTTGTTCCTAAACAACGCACCAACGACAGATTTAAATTTCAAGCTGCCAAGTTGAGAGGTATTTCCTTAAATTCGTTCGTCGTACAATGTACGAACACACACAAGAATCGAATTGCATACCAGAATGCTTAAGTGCATGAGTGGAGTGCAGTGCAATGCAGTGTGTGTAGATTTTTGGTTTCTGCCAAGTCAACTTCTTTAAGCCGACGACCATAATTAAGGTTTTTGTGTGCCGCCGCCACCCGCTCTCCCTTCGCTCTTGTATTGGCAGAATAAAAAAATGTTAAGTATCAGGTTAAAAGTCCAAAAATAAATACTGAACCACACTCGTACACATATGACCAAGAGACGACCACGATGACTACGAAAAGTTGCAATTGCTGCACTATACGGCTTTGGCTGAAATCCATAAAAACGAAATCTTGGAAACACGATTCAAGTCGCCTGGCTGCATGTTGTTTGCCTTGTTTTGCTGTGGTTTGTTTTTGGGTTGCTTAAATTGCATGCAGTGATGACAGTCGGCCAGACATGGGACGACTGACTGGCTGCTTCTTAGGCGGTTAGTGTGTGTTTTCGGTCAAACATACAAACACAAAAACAAAACAACACCCAAACTCCAGTCAGCCACAAGACCAACCGACCGGCCGATCTACCAAAAAAAAAACCGTACACAACTTTATGTCTGGTTTAAATATTGTTTTTTTTTTTTGGGAGATTTCAAGATTTAGTGTACAATTGTAGGTTGCTGTTGTTGTTTGTTTTTGGGGGTAATCAGCCAACGCGTTTAGTCTGCCAGACCAGCCTGTCGGTCGGTCGATCTGTCCGTCCCAACGGCCGGTCACCGCATTCAAACGCCAGTCATTGCATTCAGCTTGCTATCGCTTTTTTTTGCGTACACTTCGCTTGCACTTCACTTTGGACTGCATTGTCCCGCCAAAAGTCTAGCCTTTGCTCGTTTTTTTTTCTGCCACTTTTTTGGGCTCGTGAACAACAACAACAACTTGAAACTTTACTACATTTCCTTCGAAAAGTCTCAAGACATAAATGACAGCACAAAACAACCATTCAGACATCGTGAAGCGGCCACAAAAAATGGCAGGCTGAGAAGACTTGGAGTGTAGCACGGTTGCACATACACACATACAGACAATTATACATGCGCCCATACCAAAAAAATGGGTTTTGATAGCATACATGGTTATAGGCGATTGACAGATAGGCTACAATTGATTTCGAAGCCGGCTGTAAGGTCAGCAGAATTTTTTAGTTTTCAGTGTGTAAGAAAAGGAAAAATAATGTCCCTTTGTATCCTTTGAAAAAGAACGATTGAACGATTCCAAACTACGGTATTTTCGGTAGTAAGGGACTATATTTTATACTTACTGAGGAATAGTCATTGGCTATCTCGGGGTTTCACGTCTTTCCCATATATCGCCGCTCAGCACAGCGATTTTTTGTTTTCTTAAGGCTCTCATGGTACTTATCTCAGTCTCTGGATTAAAAAGGCATTATATTTCATAGTAACTGAGGAATAGTCATTGGCTATTTCGGAGGTTCGCGTCATTCCCATATATGGGCGATCAGTACAGCGATTTCGTAATTCCTGCAGGCTCTCGTGGAACTTATCATTAGTCTCTGGATTAAAAAGGTACCATATTTTATAGTAACTGAGGAACAGACATTGGCTATCTCGGGTGTTTGCGTCTTTGATTGGCTATCTCGGTAGTTTGGCATCTTTTCCATATATGGGCGATCAGTAAAGCGATTTTGTGTTTCCTTAAGGCTCTCATGGAACTTATCTTTAGTCCGTCGATTAAAAAGGGACTATATTTCATAGTTACTAAGTAATAGGCATTGGCTAACTCGGGAATTTGGTGTATTTTCTATATATGGTCGATCAGTCCAGTGATTTTTGTGCTTCCTTAAGGCTCGCATGGAACCTTTCTTTAGTCTCTGGATTAAAAAGGAACTACATTTCATAGTAACTGAGGAACAATTGTTGGCTATCTCGGGGTTTCGCGTCTTTCCCATAAATAAGCGATTTTATGTTTCCTTAAGGCGCTCATGGAACTTATTTCTAGTCTGTGGATTGAAAAGTGACTTTATTTCATAGTAACTGAGGAATAGTCATGGGCTATCTCGGAGTTTCGTATTTTTCCTATATATAGACGTTCAGTACAGCGATTTTTGTGTTTCCTTTAGGGCTTATCTTTATTCTCTGGATTACAAATAAGGAGTTTGTCTCTCTCATTGAAGAAAAAATTTATGAAAATCTCTTAAGCGTAGGGATAGTGTACTCTAGTGCCACTTAAATTTTACGCAGCCACGTATTTCGCCGCCAAAATATTATGCTTCATACGATTTATATACGCTCGTATTGGCAACGATGACCTGGCAACGCCGTTTGTTTGGAAAAGCCGTTAAACAGGATGAGTCTAACATAAATTTCGGTTTTATTTTTTGTTGTGGTTAAGTTCAAGCACACAGCCAGCGCACAGTGGTTTGAAATGACTTTTCTGTGGGAATAAATCCAAAACCAGAGAGGGGACATGCTTGGCCGATCAGTACAACGATGTAATGGGATAAGAATATCTGAATGAATTATCACATGCTTGAAGTAGAGGGGAATACTAGGGGGATTAATTAAATAATCACCAAAACGTACATTTCTGAAAAAATAATATTTTCTCCACTCGACTCCTTGAAGGGAAATTTTATTAATTTGCTCCGGCATACCTGATAGAGTTCGCAATGATTTCGGAACTCTGTGTCGGATGAAACAACGAATTTCCCTTCGGATATTCTTACGATTTACATTCAGAAATCTTTCAGACATCGTTACGACATGTCGTACATCAGACCTTCCTCAGCAGCGTCGGTCAGACTTCGTGTCAACCATTCCATACGTTTTTAATAACGAATTCGAATTACTTCAGATATTTGGTAAGATATCGGTTCGAATTAGTAACGACGCGTCGAATTTTCCTTCAGAATTTCCCTCGATTTACATTCAGAAATCTTTCAGACATCGGTACGAAATGTCGAACTTCAGATTTCCATCAGATTTCCATTCTTCGCCAGAGCAAATTCGGATCGCATCGTACCCAAAAGAACCAGCAGAGGATAACTTTCCGCATCTGCAGAAGCAAACCGACGAAGGAGTCTAAAGATGGTAGCACGTGAAGCCAAGTGCCCCAACGTAGCTTGTTATCTGCCTTTATGATTGGGTAAGGATCTGCTTTTGTAAAATGTTTGATGCCCGATTTTTTGAAGCTGCGTGTCTCTTGAGACGAAACAAGTATCGTATTCTCATTGTGCATTCTGAACACGTTAACGTGCTCCGAAGGATAGCCTTGTACCTCTAACAAAGGTTCAACTTGTTCTTCTTAATTCCTTTCAATCCCAGTGGAACATAGGGCCTCAACGTGGTTTCGCCAATCTCTTCTGTTTCGTACGATTGATTTTACTCTGTTAAAATTATATCCCATTCGTTTCATGTCTTCCCCAGTACAACACATTATTTTGGGACTCAATTCTGAGAAATGCACGTGAAAGTAGCCCCAAAAAGAAGAACTTCTACATCATTCGTTTTGCCAAGCAACATGCCATAATAGTTTAATATCCATTGGAAGTTAGTAAGTATCGTATTGTGGAATTTGTTACGTTTTAGGCTCTTTTGTTTGACATAACTCGAGAACCACTAGTCCGTTGATGGTCTGGGGATGGGGAGCTTGCCGCTAGCTGGCGGATGAATAAAGGTGTTGTTGTTGCGGTGTAAACATTAGTATAGTCGGTATAGCAAGAGATGCCGGTCGGATGGGAAACTACGGTTCTTAGATGGGGGTGTGGGTGCTTTAGTCGAGATGAAATGGCAAAAATTGGGTGATTTATCGCTTTATTATCAAAACCGTGGCAAATAATAACAGCGGGGCCCGAATAGGACGGAGTGCCATCCTCGAGCTTGTACTTGTCAGTCAATATGGTATTCCCGCACAAGATATGTCAACGACCGAATATTCTATGGAAAAAACGGAAATTAGATCCGGGCCTTAACGGCGACATTGTAGTGAGTTCAAGTGGGATGGAGCCCACCAACTGGTTGTAACAACAAGCTTCTTTATGCTTGACAAGGCCGCAAGAGATGCCGGCCGGATGGGAAACTACGGTTCCTAGATGACAGCGTGGTTGCTTTAGTCGCTTGAGGATGGAGTGGCAAACAGCGGGGGCTAAATAGGATGGAGTGCCATCCTCAAGTTTGTACTTGTCAGTCAATATGGTATTCGCGTACATGACATAACAACGACCTGAATATTCTATGGAATAATTGAAATTAGATGCGGGCCTTCACGGCGGTATTGTAGTCAGTTCAAGTGGGTTGTATCAACAAAACGATACTAGATGTAAAACACACATGATAATCTGCCTATTAATGCTTGACATGGCCGCAGTAACATCACGCAGTCCTCGGCCAATGCTGTATATGTATATCATCAGCGTTAGCGAGAACATGTTACTTTTGTTTAAGATGGTAGCAATCCTTTTTACAGCAGCTTTCCGCATGCTTATCTTGATTACGATGTATGAAAATGTGTCCCATGTATAAAAACGCTTCCTTCCGGGTGTTTCATATTTTGTCGTAACATTCCCTTCGGGATGGGTAAAAGGCTGATCTGGCGTTTGTTACTGCACATCCTTATGTCGTCTTTCGTAAACACAGCACATAGAACACTCAGATTCCATTCATCGGATATGTATTCTTTAAGCCGTCCGTGAGCTTATGAGCTGCACGTTACCAGCTTAACGTCGCCTGCCAAGAGGAGCTCTGTTAGATGTTCTTCAGTACTCGCGACTTTGTCGTTTATAAACTAACCTACTGACTTCGTTTGGCCTTGGATGTGGACAATCTGATGATTGGCGTGATTTCGTCATGTTCCATCCATATTTACAAAACACTCTGTGTGTCCGTAACCAGATTTCCCTTTTAGTCTTTAAAGGTGGACATCTAAGTTCAGAAACCTTTATATTTGATGTTTTGGTAGAATTTACTGGCTTCATCTGTATCCATGTACTTTCATATATCCTTGTTCAATCTCAAGATGCTTTTAGATGCTTTTTTCTATTTGGAAAGGAGTTTCATCATTCTGCACTTTTCCTTATACCTGCCCATCCTAGTATGCGTTGCCATTGGCTGCAGTGATGTCTTGTATGCAGCATCCTTTTCCTCAGACAATACGCGGCATTCTTCATGGCACTAGGACTAAGTGTTTCTAAGTGTAGTTTTTTTTAACCTAGTAAGGTAGGATTTAAGAGCGTTTGTTTGCAGTAATGGAAAGAGTTTGTTTAAAATAGGCATTCGCTATCTTGGTGCTTGCAGCCTTATGATATCTATCTTCCTTTGCGTTTACTCACGAGCGTTTTTGGCATTGCATAATTTCATATGCATCATCTTGAACCACTGTGCAGCATTTGTGTAAGTGTAGTATGTAAGAGAGTAGCGGCAACTTTGTATAACAACATGGCTGTATGTGTATGGGTGTGCGCACAATTCTTCTTTATGTTCGCGTATGAGTGGCGGCATTCCGAACGAAGTTGCATTCATTGCATTAACTTAGTCTACATACGACGGTGGACGTCGTCATAGTCTTCATGGTCATCATCATCATCGTCCTCTATGGCAGACGGTCATTTGGCGGATTACACGGCCAGATATGAACGCTAAATCCA
Source organism: Muscina levida (assembly GCA_964034835.1). Lineage (NCBI taxonomy): Eukaryota > Metazoa > Arthropoda > Insecta > Diptera > Muscidae > Muscina > Muscina levida. The sequence continues at coordinate 115,057,630 of OZ035881.1, read as the reverse complement.
TAATGTGGCGGCTATGGCGGTGGGGCACGATGATGATGATGATAATAAGACTGCTGGGGTCTGTTGTCTGGACTGCTGCTGCACTTTTGTTGTCGTTGCCATCATCGTCGTCGTCGTCGACATCGTCGCGGTCGCTCCTTCATCCATTTGATTGTTCAATGGCATTTCAAGTTTGTTGTCTGTGCAATTTTTGGGTTGTTTGGTTTTTTTTTCGTTTGCAACGCTCTCTCAATATTTTTCCAAAATAAACTGCAGCATTGTTGTTATTGTTATACCCTGGTTTTTGGCACATTGCAATTGCCCAAGTTGTTGTTGTTGTAGTTGTTGCTGTTCATGCAACTCCAAAATTTTTACAAAGTCAAGAGACATTAACCGGTCGACGACAACGAACGAACGAACGAACGACAATGACTTCGACGGCAGTTGTGACTTAAACCAGTTTGGTTAAAATGATATTTTTGTTTTGGCCAATGTTGTTTTGAGATATTTGTTTTTTTTGTTTAGCTGGTTTTTGACTTTATTTTGTCGCTTGTATAGAGCGCTGTTTTTATTGTTGTTCTTGGTTTTCCTGGAGGAGACAGGTCTACCTACCGCCCAATTGTGGTAGCTTCAAGTGCAATTTAAGAGGCACATGACACATTGCCGTATTGCTACAGAGATAGAGGAGGTGCAGGAGGTTGAGGAGTCAGAAGGAAAGTTCAGGATTTGTAGTGAACTTCTTTCTTACGCATTTGCTTGTTGTCGCTTTTTTGCAATGAGTTCATGATTAATATTCCAGCAGCAAAATTTGTTAAAGGCTTTGACACCAAATTTGATGGACTGTTTATTTTAGGACAGATGACAAGGGCGGGTCCGGTGACACCTGAATTATTTGTTTTTCAATTAACGCTGCATGTGTGCCGTGTCTTTCAATGTCGCAGGTGATAGTATAATAAATATAAGGAAAGGATCACAAAGGCCCGCGTTTGTGTTACCCATAGGTCGTATGTGGCATCCCTTCAACTGATGTGTTCAGCGTATCTGGTACTTGGTTGCGTAACTAGTTCCTTTCCAGGGTGTCGAAGATTACATCTGCAGGTTATTGGAAGTTTGGAATTTCGATCCAATTCGTTCAGTTGATTGTTCAACATAAGTTTAGGATTCTGCCGATATGCAAAGATGCCAGCTCTTCTGTGCCACTTATGAAGCGTTTTCCCTGGATTTTCAATATATTTCTGCATAGGGCATAGATAGTTAACTTCTGCTATTCCCGCTGTAAATACACTCGAGTTTGGTAGCGAACCGTAATCTGTTCGCGATATGGTTCGATATTTAGGTACTAGGTTTGATGCGAATCACAGTCTGTTCGGGTGTCTACCTATATGGAACTTGGTTGCGTGTCTAGTACCTTTCCAGGGTGTTGAAGATTACGTCTACAGTTTTTTGGAAGTTTGGAGATTCAGCCGTTGTGCAAAGATGCAAGCTCTTCTGTGCCACTTAAGAAGGGTTTTACCTGGGTTTCCAATCTCTTTCTGGATAGGGCTGGGCTGACACATATAATATGGTCGTTAGATAGTTAACTGCTGCTATTCCTGCTGTAAATACACTCGATTTTTGTAGAAAACCCCAATCTGTGCGCGTGTCTACCTATGGTTCCGTGTCCGATTAGGAAGTTAATAATTTTTCTTATCTTGTCCCTCTCAAGATTTTCTATGTTCGATCCGAATGCCAATATATTCGGGTGTCTACCTATGGGTCTGTGTCTCATTAGGAAAGTTTTTGATTCCGCTGATGTGCAATGATGTCACTTAAGAAGGGTTTTCCCTGGGTCTCCAGTCTCTTGTATAGGGCTGTATAGGGCTGGGCAGTTACATATAATATGGTCGATAGATGATCCAATGCTGCTATTCCCGCAGTAAATTCTACCGATGATTTCCTGTCCCGTTAGGAAGGTAATAATTTTCCTAATCTGGTCTCTTTCGAGATTTACTAGGTTCGATTTACGTTTCGGTTTGTATTTAGGTCATGTCTTCCTGACTATCATACAGGTTACCTCAGTCTTCCATCTGCCGTTTACTGTTCCCAACTTGAGGTTTTCAATAGTGCTCTTACAGGTGAACACTGGACGAAGCGCTTCGTGTTCCATGTCGCTTTCCTGTAGGGCTGAGTCTTGTCGGGCCTCGTTATCCATTCTGCAGTTGCCCTCAAATCACCTGTGTCCAGGTATCCATGTGATAAGTACTCTGTTATTCTTGGTTATCTCGTTGAGAATTGCCCGAAAGGCCCTGACCAATTCATCTGCTCTGCAGTTGCCTTCAAATCCGCTGTGTCAACTCATTCACGTGATCGATCTTTATTATCCCTGCATATCTCATTGAGAGTTGGTGTTGTGGAATTTCCTTTTCATCCGCTCTGAAGTTGCCCTCAAATCCGCTGTGCCCAGGTATCTATGTGATCAGAACTCTGTTGTTCTTGAATATCGGTGTTAGGCCCTGACCACTTTCGATTGTTGTTGTGGAAACTCAGTTAATTTACTACCGATAGACTGTCCGTAAACAGAAGAATATCCTCATGTTTATCTCGCCGACGACCAAGTATTTCCGCTTGGAAAATACAGCTGAAGTCTGGTATCCTTGACATTATACTCAGGCTTAGATCCGCGTAGTAGAATCCGTAGAAGATCCTAATATCCAGTTTGAACACAGCAGTAAAAATGTTTAGTGGTCCATATATACCGTGTTCTTTATCAGTCCACACCTTTCTAATGGGTGTTTGTTTTTCGTGCATCAAGCATGTAGTCATTTTCAAGGGTTGGTTTAGGATACTTTAGTGTCCGATAGAGGGATCCCCGTTCAATCTGTTCGCGTGTCTACCTATGGGTCCGTGTCCCATTACTTAGGATGGTAATTATTTTCCTAATCTGGTCTCTTTCGAGATTTACTAGGTTGATTCTGTTTGTATTCAGACCATGTCTTTCTGACTTTCCTGCAGGTTTCCTCATTCTTCCATCTGTCGTTTGCTTTTCCCAAAGTTGGAGAAAGCCTGACCTCTTTCGATTTGGTGTTGTGGAATTTCCTTTTCATCCGCTCTGCAGTTACCCTCAAATCCGCTGTGTCCAGGTATCAATGTGATCAGAACTCTGTTGTTCTTGGATATCTGCGTTTGGCCCTGATAACCTTCGATTTGGTGTTGTGGGAACTCAGTGAGTTCACTGCCTCTAGACTGTCCGTGAACAGAAGAATATCTGAAGTTTGGAATCCTTGTTCTTTTACTCAGGCTTAGATCCGCGTATAAGGATCTGTAGTGAGGCCTAATATCCAGTTTGAACATATTAGTAAAGATGTTTAGTGGGTCATACATAGCGTTTTCGCTATCTGCTCACTTCTTTCTGAAGGGTGTTTCATGTCCGTGCACCAAGCATGTAGTCAGTTTCAATAGGGATATTGTGCTGGTTTAGGATCATTTAGTAACCGATAGAGGGAGCCCCGTTTTCTGATTTGAGAACATAGATTTTGTAGCTTAAATCGGTTGGAAGTACATTAAGTATTGTATGTAGTGGGGGTTAATCTCATGCATCCGGTAATAAGGAAAAAAAGGAACGTTGTACACGATCCTTTTTCGGAAATTGATCTTTGTGCTGAGCGCATACCATCCACAATACTGTGGAGCCATATTACTTTGGGTTTGAGTCCCCATGTTCTTTCAATAGCTTTCTTGAATGTATATGAATCTGCTCTTAATGTTCTTTCTAAAGTTGAGCTTTCTGTTCAAGATGAGGCTTAGGTAGTTCGCTGTTTCAGTGAAATTAAGTTGTTTGTTGCCCAGATGGATAGTGGATATATCAGGGTTTGAATTAAGTCCCCTGCTGCCACACCTGTCTTCTAGGATATTGACATAGTCTCACTTCTTCCGCTCGAGGAATGGTAGTCTCTTTTGCCGAGACGCAGGTTACATAGTTGGGGAGATAATACTCCTTCTTGTGGGGACCTCTTGTTACCCTAGTAAAGGTGTGCCTTCCTTCCTGGCTTACTTTATGTCCTAGATAAACTTATTTTCTCCTAATGATATCTCTATAGGAGTGGATTCCATCGATTTTCCCTTTGTGCATGCATGTTAAGCATTCCATCTGAATCGCTTCCAGATCGCTTGTATTCTCTTTAACATCGCCCATGATCTTCCCAAGAGTTTTCAGAATGAATGATGTTAGATTTATTGACCTGTAGTTGTGGTTGTAACAGCTGGAGGAACTAGCTGGGGTAATAATATTTTATACCGATTTTCAATTTATCGGCACTGGATCGGGCATGTAATGCGATTATCATACGATCATTGTTGCCAACTCTGTTTCGTTCCTTTGTATATAACAAGGTTTGTGTCAAGGGAATTTCAGATGTTGTTGTTGTGAGTTTCAACCGCCAAAATCCCTCCAAAGATGGCGCCAGCAGGTTTTTGTTGATTTATTTTACGTTACGCAATTTGGACTTTTGTAGTAAAAGTATCTATGATGAGTTTTGTTGGCTGGAGAACTCGAAAGTATTTGAAAAGCAATTTTTAATCGATGTTAATTTGTCCAGTGCTCTGGCCGGGAATCGAACCCGACACCTTTGCATTGCGTATCTAAGTCGCTTCCTATAGTTCTTCGCTTTGGTGTCTGATGACTTTCCTGCCTTTGGAATGAAGACCCTTAGCCGTTCTCCATCTTACTGGCCTTCAGTGAAAGCAATATTATCGTCTAGGCCTGTTGAAGTTCAGAGGATATAATATCATCGGGAATGAGGTTTAATGGCTGGTATTTTGTCACTGAAATTGGTAAATGTAACAGTTGCAGAGTTGGACTTTACACTTGGGAAGTAGGTGTCCCTTAGGATTTCCAACGTTTCCTTTAAAGATTCAGTGCAGATTCTTATCAGCTTTTTTGGTAAGTTGCTGTCGAAAACATCGATGGGGCCGCCGAACTAAGAATTGCAGATGTTTGTGACAGGGCTCGAGTCCAGGTCACCCGCATGATAGTCGATAGTGTGGTAATCATCATGCAGAAGTCGGCCCTACATTAGGGGAAGATGAGATAATGATCAGAAATTGTCTAGTTTAGTCTTTATGTTAACCAATCTACAAAAATATGTATACTTTGGTATTTTCTCAACATTAATGCTTAGCTTGCAAGTGCTTTAGTTGGAAGTCCATTTGTATCGATCGACTGATCATATGATCAACGATCTTCAGAGCAATACTCTATATACACTAATACATTGAAAAAAAACCGTAACATTTATTTTCCCCTTCCATACCAGACACCGCCACCGATTGATTTTCCATTTTCACCATGGGAGATCGCAACATTGTAATCGGAAAAATGTTTCCGCTTCGAATACCGCGCGCGATCTCAATTAATCTGTTATCTAGATGTCTTTCAGCGCAGACAACTGCTAATGTTCATTCATACGATATAGTAATGCATTTCGTTTTTCATATATCAACTGATGATAACTTAGCCAGCTCGGCTGCGACACCAGTGTAAGCGCTCTCACCACAAGTGGCGTAAAGAAGCCGCGGCGGGTGGTACGAGAAGCAAAGGGGGGGCAGGAGACATTTGTGCTATCGTTTTAATTGCTGCTTGCTCGCTTCTCTTAATCGCTACTGGCACGCAATATTAGTCTTAAGCTAATAATAAAAAAAATACATACATATATAAATGCAGCAGCGCCTGCAAAACTCCATCAGATCCTAATCATTGGTTAATGGATCTTTTCTCAGTGCAGCTGACAAAGTTTCGCATTTAAGGCAAATGAGAAATAAATAAACACATATATATTTTTATTCAAATGCAAAAGTACACAAATTAGAAAATTTGCTCTAGTTGAAAGCAGGAAATGCAGGAAACCAATGCAAGATAGGAATGGGTCAAGGAGTGGGGAGGGGGAATGGATGGTTTCGTTTCATTACCATAGCAGCAGCAGCAAATTTTAATGAATAAATTATGCAAACAAAATATGAAATTATGAGTGCGCCGCCAGAACATACAGACATAACGAGGCGCAGCCGCAATTTAGAGAGGCCAGACCAGCCAAGTGGGCAGTTGTGAGTACGAAATAAAAAAAGAAAAGAAATGGGTTGGGGAATGTTACAGTGGTTACAAGGAAGAGTGTGGATGAGATAAATTAGAGTGTGGCAAAAATGCGAAGAGAGTTTGAAATGGAAGGAAAGACATTGCCTGGCGCCCCGTTTTTACTTAAGCCTCGGACCACCTCCCCATAATCCTCACCATTGACCGTCCTATCGATTTTATGGCCTCTGAACGTCATACCTTCCTTAATCAGAAGAGTGCAGATAAGGAAAGGTTCAGAGGGTACACAATTGTCCTCCGCAGTGTCCTTTCTATACCCTTTGACGCAAAGGTAGCGGACAAATATTTCCGGGACGCCATCACCGCAAAGACTGCTCACTTCATCTCTGCTAGTCGAATATCCACAATAAGACCATGCGTGATGAAATTCGTCGATAAAATCTTGGAACCTCCCAATCACCCCAGACTAGTCCACGAATACAAACGGAATAAACGGATTGACCATCTGAAGCAGAGCAACCTTAGCACCGGACTTAGCAATTTGTGGACAACGGTAAAATCCCTTTCAAATCCCACGAAACAGGACGATTGAATTGCAGTCAAATTCGGCGACAAGATAGTGTCTGATCGGAAGAGTTGCGCGAGTTATTCTAACTGCCGTGATGAAATTCGTCGATCAAATCTTGGGGACCCCCGAATCACGAAACTGGACGGGAAATCTTCGCTCTAGTCGAGGATACAAACGGATTAAATAGAGAGGTCATCTTTAGCAAAGCAACCTCACCACCGGATTCAGCATACTGTGGCCAATGGTCAAATCGCCCTCAAAACCCACCAAACGAGACGATCGAATTGCAGTCAAATTCGGCAACAAAACAGCTACTAATGCTAAGGGGTGCTCGAGTTATATTAAAAGGCGTGATGAAATTCATCGATCAAATCTTGGGGACCCTCCGAATCACGGAACTAGACGGGAAATCTCCTCACTAGTCGATGAATACAAACGGATTCATTCTCAGCACCAGATTCAGCAAATTCCGGACAACGAATTCCTCTCAAAATCCACCAAACGGGACGATCAAATCGCAGTCAAATTCGACCACAAGACATTGACTGATCCAAGGGATGTGCGATTTTAAGCGGCGTAATGAAATTCTTTGATCAAATCTTGGGGACCGACGAATCACGGAACTCGATGGGAAAAATCTTCGCACCAGTTGAAGAATACAAACGGATTTAATGAAGAGATCATCTGAAGCAGAGCAACCTCAGCACCGAACTCAGAAAATGTTGGACAACAGTCGAATCCCTCTCAAAACCCACTAAACAGAAATGAAATTCGGCGTGATAAAATTCGTCAATCAAACCTTGGTTACCCACGAATCACGGAACTGGATGGGAAAATCTCCGCAAATCTCCGGATGGGCCATCTGAAGCAGTGCAACCTCAGCACCGGATTCAGCAAATTGGGGACAACGGTCGAATCCCTATCAATACCTACCAAACGGAACAATCGAATTGCAGTCAAATTCGGCGGCAAAATAGTGACTGATCCTAAGAGATGCGCGAGTTATTTTAAACGGCGTAATGAAATTTGTCGATCAAATCTTGGGGATCCACGAATCACGGAACTGGACGGTTAATCTCCGCACTAGTTGAAGAATACAAACGGAATAAATGGAGAGATCATCAGAAGCAGTGCAACCTCAGCATAGGATTCAGCAAATTGTGGACAACTGTCGTATCCCTCTCAAAACTCACTAAACGGGACAATCGAATTGCAGACAAATTCGGCGACAAGACAGCGACTGATCCTAAGGGATGCGCGAGTTATTTTAAATGGCGTAATGAAATTTGTCGATCAAATCTTGGGGACCCGCGAATCACGGTCAACGAATACAAACGGAATAAATGGACTGATCATCTGAAGCAGTGCAACCTCAGCATAGGATTCAACAAATTGTGGACACCACTCAATTCCCCCTCAAAACCCACCAAACGGGACAATCGAATTGCAGTCAAATTCGGCGACACCGGAATCACGGAACTGGACCGGAAATCTCCAGACTAGTCCACGAATAAAAACGGAATAAGCGGATTGACCATCTGAAGCACTGCATTCTCAACATAGGATTCACGAAATTGTGCACAACATTCGAATCCCTTTCAAAACCCACAAAACGGGACAATCGAATTGCAGTCAAATTCGGAGTCGAAACAGTGACTGATCCTAAGGGATGCGCAAGTTATTTCAACCGGCAGTTTATTGAGCACCCGAGAAGGACAATGCGAAAAGGCGCCACATTTAAAATCTCCGAGTTGAAGATGAACCGTTAGAAGTTGCTGCATACGTTTTTGCTGATGTCGTCCGCAAACAAAAGAGCCTAAAACGTGACAAATTCTCCTATACGATACTTACTAACTTCAACTCGATATTAAATTATTATGTCATGTAACTTGACAAAACCAATGATGCAGAACTACTGCTTTTAGGGGCTAGTTTCACGTACAATTCTCAGAATTGAGTCCCAAAATTGTGTTGTACTGTGTAATTATCAACATGGATTCGGAAAGCAGCATAGCACGACATCACAATCGACCTGTCAAAGGAATTCGTCACTGTTGATCATGCCGGATTGTTGGAGGACAGCATGAAAACCACCCTTCTGAAAACGTTGGATCGTTTAACTATATGAGTGGGCGCCAGTCTTTTGTGGAATTCAGAAATTAAAATCTGAAACCTCGTAGATTAAAACAGGGTGTACCGCAAGGCAGCATACTTTTTCCGCTTCTGCGATATTATACATCTCGAAGTCAATGTTTTTTTGTTTAACTAGAGACTGGCCGTGGCATAGAGGTTAGAACACGCGACTACCATGCGGGAGGTCCGAGGTTTCATTCCCGGCTCCAGTCATCTGCATTTTTCTTTAATTGCCGGCCCCCTCGACGTTGTAGACAGCAACGCCGAAGTGTAGTGTAGAGTCATAAGCATGTCTAGTAAAAGCTTCTCAAACATTGACGTTCGCATTCTTCGATAAACAAGTAGGTGTCGTTAATTGCGAATCTAAAATAGAAATCGTGGTTATTCACAACAACGCTAAGAAGCTATCCCATACCTCATTCATGGTGTCTAAAGGAAAATTAAGTTTAAGTAAAGTATCAAACATCGACAAAAATTTATCATTTACACATTTATATTTCTTCTGCTTATGTCCCTGACTGACGAATCACTGTGCGCTATCTCCACTCATAGTGCCTTCTTGATTAATGTAAATACATGCAGAAATTGCTCGCACCCAAAGTGTAGATCATGACCATCAACTAAAGTGGCTGAAATATTTAGGATTTAAGACTTTGGCTCACGCACTTAATTAAAAGTTGGCGAAACCATAAAAACACCACAAACGAGAAGCAGTGGCGGCAACGGCTGCAATTGGACAATAAACAATTAGTTTCATTTAGAATCCTCGTGCGCACTCACTCTCTCTCCCTCTCTCTCTCTCCGTCGTAGTTGTGCGTAGCCTAAGCATTGGCAAATATTATTGCAACATTTTTAATTGTTATTAATGTTTATTTGTTTGTTGTCGCTATGGTGGAGACTAAATTAAGTTCTACACTTCTTCCTGCTGCGCTGGCTAAATAGCTCATGCAATTCTTGGGGCCCCCTCCACCCCCCGTAATCTGCATCTTTGTTGCAACACTCTAAAAGAGTATAAAACATTAGTGCCACGGTGTGTGTGTGCCGCATGGTAATATGCATTTGCTGGGGTGCCACCAACAATACACACACCATTTGTGCGAAGGTCTACAACCTTAGAAATGTCGGAAATGGCTGAAGAAGCACAAACAAGCGAACACCAACAAAAATTGCCGCTTAAAAAAAAAAGAAATTATGTTTTCCCATTGGGTAGCTTAAGACACGCGGCGATGGGCAATAACACGACGACAACATCGGACAACAACAGTGCGCACATGGCATCGAAATGTTGCAAAACGTCACTAGTTACCAAAACAAATCTATAGTAAGGCAATGACGACAACGAGACAACATCAGCGATATCAGCGGCAGCAGCAACAGCAGTGTCCGTCACATCTGCAACTGCTGCAGCAATATGGACGATGTTGCATTTATTTATGGTGGGCAAATAACAAACAAACAAACACCCCGGCAAACAGATGAACGGATGGACATAGGAACGCGGGATGCGAGACGGGCAGTTAGACAACATATGCCTCTTCCGTTTGAAACAGCCAAGTAGTGGTAGCAAAAGAACGCAATGTTACGATAAAAATCCTATAATGGCTTAGAAAGGGGGTAACACAAAGAAAATGAGAACTACGCCAGCGATCAGTTAAGGATAATGAAAAGGACGGTGGCCTTAAAGCCGCAGGAAATGGATATTGAGAGCAGAAACACTAATCTAGGTGTTAGTTATGGAGTTGGCTAGGATAGGAACACGCCGACTTGACACAAGTAAAAACAGTTGAGGCTCGTTTCAAAGACTTTAGAATACATTTTACTATGGCAGGTAATAATTACACAGTACAACATTTTTCAGCTCTTTGATTTGGGACTCAATTCAGAGAACTGCACGTGAAAGTATCCCAAAAAAGAAGAAATTCTGGATTATTCGTTTTGTCAAGTTACATGCCATAATAATTTAACATCGATTTGACTTTAGTAAAAACTTAAACTTTTCTCAACACTTAAACTTTTCTTAAAACAAATGTTTCTTAAAATTGAATTATGTTACACCGCTCGGCATGAAAATTGGTTCCTGCTGATTCTTATGTAAAATGATGTCCTGATGAAAATCGGCCCCATCTGATTCTTATGTAAAATTGTGTCCTGATTCTGAAAAAATTGTTAACAAATGTTTCCTATAATTTGAGTACACTGTTCGGCATGAAAATCGGTCCCTACTGTTTCTTATGTAAAATGATGTCCTGATTGTGAATGTCACCCAAGTCACTTACTATTTTCTCGGGACGTTGGGACACCTCCCTTTTTTTTTTGATGTACTTAAATGTTAACAAAAAGTGAAGTAAGTAACAGAAACTGAAGGGGGCATCCCGAGAAAACAGCTAATTGTTATATAAAACTACTTCATGATCCCGAAATCACCCCTATTTTCCCCATTACCTGCCGTTTATCCGGATGCCCCCATTTTTGCTTTACTTGAATGATAACACAATATAAATTGGGAAGTTTACCGAGAAAACGGCGGGTGATGGGGAAAAAAGGGAAGATACTTGGTTTCAAGAGGTAATTATACATAAGAATTAGCCGTTTTCTCGGAACGTCCCCAAAGATGTTTTTTGTTTTATTAAATTTATTGCGTTTAACACTAAAAAAAGTAGTAAATATGTCTTGCTCGCCGTTTCATTTAAATTTTATTTTAATAATAAAAGCGGAATTGTGCACGAATTTGAGACAAATGATATGCAACTTTTATAAAATTTAAGTTCGATTAAGCATTATAAAATAGTAGGCAACATTTTTTGCCGTCCGTTTTATGAAGATGAAAACAATAAGAATTTAAATGTGCACAACTTTGAGGCAAGTGCTATAAAAATATATATCACTTTTATTACATTTATAAAATTAAACAATATAAAAAGGTAGGCAAAATTTTCTACTTGCCCTTTTCTTTTAGTAATAAAAATGTAAATCTGCACAACTTGAAAGCGAAATATATTCGATGGCATATTAATTTTATTAAATTGATTGAGTTTACCATTCTAAAAAAGTAGTCAAAAATTCTTGCTTGACGTTTTATTCTAATGAAAATAATAAAAATATAATTCATCTCTGGGACAAGATCTACCCATCAATGCATTACTTTTATTAAATTAATTGTGTTTAACATTTTTATAATAAAAATGTAATTGTGCCTAACTTTGAGGCAAGATCTGTCTAATGATGTATTACTTATATGATATTAAATGCGTGGTATGCTTAAAAAAGGTAGTTAAAAATTCAAGCTGACTGTTTTATTAAAATGATGAAAGTAAAAATGTAATTGTGCACAACTTTGGGGCAAGATCTATCTAATGACGTATTGCTTTTATGAAATTTATTGCGTTTACCACCTTTAAAAAGTAGGCAAATATTAATTTTTGCCGTTTTACTATAGTGATGGTAGTAAAAATGCAATTGTGCCTAACTTTGATTCAAGACATATCCAATGTCATAATACTTTTATTAATTTAAATGCTTTTAGTATTCTTAACAAGTAGGCAAATATTAATTTTTGCCGTTTTACTATAGTGATGATAATAAAAATGCAATTGTGCCCAACTTTGAGGCAAGATCTATCGAATGACGTCTTACTTTTTTAAAATTATTTGCGTTTCCTATTCTAAAAAAGTAGGCAAAAATAGCTTTTTGCCATTTTACTTCAGTGATGAGAGTAAAAATGTAATTGTGCATAACTTTGAGGCAAGACCTATCCAATGACATATTACCTTTATACAATTTATTGCGTGTTATACTCTAAAAAGGTAGACAAAAATTCTTGCTTGTCATTTTATTGTAATTCTGATAATAAAACAGTAATTGTGCATCACTTTGGGACTAGACCTATTCAATGACATATTACTCTTTTAAAATTTCATGCGTTTAATACTCTTAAAAAGTAGGCAAATATTGGTTTTTGCCGTTTTACTATAGTAATTATAATAAAAATACAATTATGCATCACTTTGAGGCAAGGCCTATGCAATGACATATCACTTTTATTAAATTTAATGCGTTTATTAGCCTTATAAAGTAGGCAAAATAGCTTTTTGCCGTTTTACTATAGTGATTTTAATAAAAATTCAATTTGTGCATAACTTTGAGGCTAGACCTATTCAATGGCATATTCATTTTTTTAAATTAAATGCGTTTAGCACTCTTAAAAAGTAGGCAAAAATAGCTTTTTGCCATTTTACTACAGTAATGATAGTAAAAATGCTATTGTGCATAACTTTAAGGCAAGTCCTATTTAATGAAATATAACTTTTTTTAAATTAATTGAATTTACCACTCATAAAAAGTAGGCAAATATTAACTTTTGACGTTTTTCTATAGTGATTATAATAAAACTGTATTTGTGCACAATTTTGGGGCAAAACCTATGCAATGACATATTACTTTTATAAAATTAATGGCGTTTGCCGTTTAAAAAAAGTATGCAAATATTCCTTTTAGCAGTTTTATTGCAGTATTGATAATATAAATATAATTCTGCACTTCTTTAAGACAAAATCTATCCAATGATGTATTAATTTTATTAAATCAATTGAGTTTTCCTTCTTATAAAAGTACGCAAAAGTTCTTCTTTATCCTTTGACAAGTGACATTTTCATCTTAAGTCCTCTGATTCAGTTAAGATAACGCATGACAACTTGGTCAATCCTGTCATCAAATTGCTGACAATCGAAGTTTTTCCATAGCGCATCTGTCACTAATCTAATGAAGTCAACAACAGAATAGAAGTAGGGTATTGTGTTGGTGCGAAGAAGCAGCGCCAATGTGGCAGCTAAACCTTTTGAAAAAGCCACAAAGATCTTAGCTGAAAGATTGTCGATGGAAAACACACCTGTCCAAGAAAACACAATCTGACATTTACGTGCAGCAGTCTGCTGTGTTGTTGGTTGCAGCCAAAGTAGATTGCTGCTAGTTTTTGTTCTGTTGTTGTTGTTGTTGGTGTTCTTGTATCGAGTAAAAATAGATCATCTGCGGTATTTGCGAAAAATAACAGAGAGACGACGCTTAACACAACAAGTCTAGATTCTATGCAAAACAACAACAGCGGTTGTTACAAGACTCCAGGAGCAACATCAGCATCAGCTTCAGCAGCTATTGAAGATATCAATGAAGTTAAAAAAAGGGGCCTTACAGCTGTGAGGTTGTCGAACGAGCTATAGCCGACTACCACCCCTGTCCCTGCGGGTCTGCGGTACCAAAACTACCAACCTGATTACGCGGCAAGTAGACTCCGCTTTATGTAAACCCATTTGGCAGATGACTTCCACTGCCATTAGAGTATACACCAGCGACTATGACTACCGGTCGTCGCCGCCACTTAGCTCGATTGGTGCCTTGGTTGTTGGATGTACCATAGAGAGAGAGGTGATGGTGTTTGTTCCTTCGTCGTTTAACCGCCTGCCAGTCTGTCTGTCTGTCTGCCGTTGTTGTTATACCCGATAATCAAATAAATAAAGCATTTGCAAATGTCAGAACTCTGACTATGTCCGCCAATGTTGTTGGCGCTGGTTCACCACTTGGCTGTCCTTAGCATGACCATTGTAAGTCTTGCATATGTAGGATGTTTGTCGCTTGAGCTTATTGCTGATTGTTGTTGTTGTTGCTGTTGCTATTGCTCTCTCCCCAAACGGAAACGGACGTGCTATAAACTTAATGCTGGCGTATGTCTCTCTGTGTGTGTGTGTGTAACGAAGTAGCAATTTTTGTTAGATAATTAAATTTATTCTTGTTATTTTTCTAATTAAACAGCCAGCGACAAATGTGATTCTGCGCAATAAAGAGTTGCTGTTGCTGTGGCTGTGACTGCTGCTTGCCTTAAAATTATGGCCACAGGAAATGGATATAATTTGTATTTCTATGTAGAATTTCGAGTTTTGTATTGGGATGAAATATAAATCATTCGTTTTAAAAACGTTTGTGACCCACTTACAGATGCCAAAGAACTGTTAGCGTTGTAGTCATGCAAAGTGTTGTAGTCGTTAAGATATTACGGCTATCTTAGTGATAAATTGTAGTTGACATAGGAGGGCAGGAGTCGGATTTTTTTTTTAACTAAACTAACTTATTATCGTATGTAAAGTTTTTCTTTAGGAACAATTTGTGGCTAATTTCATATAATAACGTTTGCCTACTTGTTTTCAATGCTATAAGCATTTAATTTTATAAAAATAATACACCATTAGATAGCTCTTGTCTCAAAGTTGTGCACAATTATATTTTGACAACTTTTTTTAATTGTTATAAGCAATTAATTTAATAAAAGTAATACATCATTGGATAAGGCTTGCCTCAAAGTTGTGCACAATTACATTTTTTTATTGTACAGCTAAATATTTGACTACTTTTTTAGAGCGCTTAGCTTTCTTAATAACATAAAAGTAATATATCATTGGACAGGTATTGCCTCGAATATGTGCAGTATTACAATATCAGAATAGTTGACTACTTTTTTAGTGTTTTAAATGCCATAAATTTAATAAAAGTAATATGTCATTGGAAAAGTCTGGCCTCAAAGATGTGCACAATTATATTTTTTATTATAAAACTGCTAACACTACATTTTGCCTACCTTAATAAATGGTAAAACTCAATAATTTGTATAAAAGTAATATGTCATTGAATAGTTCGCGACTCAAAGATGTGCACAATTACATTTTACATACATTATAAAAAATAATTGACTACTTTTTTAGAGCGATATATGTTAGTTATTTAAGAAAAGTATTATGTCATTAGATAGATCTTCTCTCAACGTAGTGCACAATTATATTTTTTTTATGTCCACTGTAAAGATACGGGTAACATTAATTTTTGCCTACCTTTATAAAGTGTAAAACGCAATAAATTTTATAAAAGTAATATGTCATTGAATAGGGCGGGCCTTAAAGATGTGCACAGTTACATTATACTTCCATTATAAATAATTGTTGACTACTTTTTTAGAGTGCTAAATGCTAGTAATTTACTAAAAATTTTATATCGTTAGATAGATCTTATCTCAACGTAATGCACAACTAAATTTGTATTATGTCCACTGTAAAAAAACGGGTAACATTAATTTTTGCCTACCTTAAAAAAGTGTAAAACGCAATAATTTTTATAAAAGTAATATGTCATTGAATAGGTCGGGCCTTAAAGATGTGCACAGTTACATTATACATACATTATAAAGCAAAGTTGACTACTTTTTTAGAGTGTTAAATACTACAAATTTAATAAAACTTGTATATCATTAGATAGATCTTCTCTCAACGTAAAGCACAATAATATTTTTATTATTTTCACTGTAAAGAAACGGCTAACCGTAATTTTTGCCTACCTCAATAACGTGTAAAACGCAATAAATTTTATAAAAGTAATATGTCATTTAATAGATATTGTCTTAAAATTGTGCACAATTATATTTTTATTATTATCATTATATCAAAACGTCTAATAATAACTTTTGCCTACTTTGTAAGAGTGTTAAGCTCATTTAATGTGATAAAAGTGATATGTCGTTAAATAGATATTGCCTCCATAGTGTGCACAATTATATTTTTTTTAAATTTATTGTAATAGATTGGCATATAAGAATTGTTGACTACTTGTTAAGAGTGTTATGCTTTATTTATGTAATAAAAGTAATATGTCCTGTGATAGGTTTTACCTCAAAGTTGTGCACAAGTATATTTAAAAATATCATTTTACTACTTCTTAAGAGTATAAAACGCAATTATTTTGATAAATTATTGTATAGATCATGCCGCAAAGTTGTGCACAGTTAAATTTTTATACCCTGCACCACTCGCATAAATGGAGTGATGGGTATATTTATTTTGTTCTTCCATTTGTAACGCCCATAAAGGCGTGATAGATATCACAGTATAACACATTATTTTGGGACTCAATTCTTAGAACTGCATGTGAAAGTAGCCACAAATAGAAGAAGTTTTGCATCATTCGTTTTGTCAAGCCATAATAATTTAATATCGATTTGAAGTTAGTATTTAGTCCGATTTAGCTGAAACAAATTTAAAAAAATTAAAAATTAAAAATCCTTTAATCTGTTTATATAACGTTTTCCTACATAAGCGTTTCCCTACATAAGATGTAGAACTTCTTCTTTTTGGGGCTACTTTCACGTGCATTTTTCAGAATTGAGTCCCAAATCAATGAGCTGAAAAATGTTGTACTGTGTAATCAGCATCGAATTCTGAGTCGATTTAAAAGTTGGCGCTCAGGCCCATGGGGCCCCTTTCGGTTCTATGATGACCCCCCAGGTGCGGGTACTCAAATGAAAGATATTTTCGAGACAAATCCAACGATGTTATTTTTAGGTTCCTACGGTTTTTTTCGAGCGATTTTTTTAAAAATTATTTTTGCCTGCGGCGCTACTAAACCCAACATATCCATTTCCACTCCAATTTACAAAAAAAAAATATATTTTCCGGGATAAACCAAAAAAAATATAAAAAATTTGTTTTTGCCTGCGGCGCTTTTACGCCCAACATATCCATTTTCACTCTAATTTACAAAAAAATGGGGCGTTACTACAACCATCTCAACCGTTACAACTCTAATTTAAAAAACAAATAATATTTTAAAGGGATATATCAAAAAAAAAAAAAAAATAATTACAATACATAGCTTATTTTTAAATATTTTTCTTCATTTTTTCCACTTTTATCCTTTTTTTAATCAATTTTCTTCTTTCAAATATTTCTCTTTAGAATTTTTCTTGAATTTTATTTTATTTCTTGAAATTTTCCTATAAAAACCTTAAAAAATACATTTTGATGACATTTCATTTTTCTATGGAATTTTTCAATTCATTTCCTTAAATTATTCTAATTTTCCATGATTTTCCCCCATTTTTTTTAATTTTTTACGGGGTTTTTCAGAAAAAATTATTTTTTTTTTAAAAATCGCGCGGTTTTTAGATTTTATATTTTTTTAGAATTTTTAAATTTATTTCCTTAAATTTTTCGAACTTTTTCCATGATTTTTTCACATTTTTTCAATTTTTTTTTGGTATATCCCGGAAATTTATATGGATCTAACTAGGTCCAGGAGAACTTAAAAATAACATCGTTGGATTCGTCTCGAAAATATCTTTCATTTGAGTACCCACACATGGGGTGTCATCATAGAACCCAAGGGGCCTCTTTATTTGGCCCCCCGGGCCTTAGCGCCAACTTTGACCTCGATTTTCGTGTTTTGGGGTGGGGTGGGATTTTTTTTTGGGCTCCTGCCCCATATTCTGCACTTTTGCCAACGGGGCTTAAGTTCTAAGATGAGCAATATCGGTCAAAAAACTACTTCCACCTCCCATACAAACTACCCCTTGTTGGGGGTGTCCGTCTATCTGCCCCCAGCGATTACAGCCGTAGTTTAGGAAATATCGAACTGAAATTTGGTATGCAAGCTTCAATCCTATAAGCGGAGGTTACTTTCTTAGACGAACAAGATCGGACAAAAACTACTCTCACGTCCCATACAAACTCCCCCTTTTTGTCCGTCCGTCCCCGCGTTTACTGTCTTAGTTTAAGAGCTATCGAGCTGAAATTTGGTTTACAAACTTATATCCTTTAAGCGGAGTTTAAATTCGAAGAGCTAAAATTTGTTATACAAACGTATGTCTTTAAAGCGGAGGTTAAATTCGTAGATGTGCAAAACGGATAAAATCTACTCCCACCTTCAATACGAATCTCCCCCTTTCTGGGGTTAAAAAATACATAACAATATTACAATATCATATAAAAAAATCAAGCTTATTTCAATAAAAAATTATTGACAAAAATTGGATGTGAGAGAGGGCTATAAGTAACTTCCAACTCTCATATAAACTCCCCTTTTTGCGGCACAAAGTTTAATAACACAGTACAACATATGATTTTGGGACTTAATTCTGAGAACTGAACGTGAAATTAGCCCAAAAAAAAAAAGAAGTTCTGCATCATTCGTTTTGCCAAGTAACATGCCATAATAATTTAATATCGATTTGAAGTTAATAAGTATCGTATAGGGGAATTTGTCACTTTTTAGGCTCTTTTGTTCGACATTTCTTACAGAAGCCTATACAAAGTTGTCTGTGTGTGTGTGTTACATATAGGATCCTATACTGTTTTGCCAATTACCGAAAAAAATCTATGAGAAGTTGCCTTTTTGTTGCGTATAGGATACCGTAAACGGCGTCTATTCAAATGTTTGTCTTAGTTTTGGAAATTGTTCAATTAATGACCGATAGGTGGCGTGTGGGAATAGAGTTAATTGGAATCACTTCTCGTGTATAGGTATAGGGTGGGCCAAATACAATTTTTTTTTTCATATCACAGGTCATTTTGACAAGCGGAACACAGTTGTGTGTATACTTTCTAAATCTATTTAAACGTTTTAAAAGAAACCCAAACTTTATGAAATTTTTCGATTTCTATTAGATTTCTACGCACAGTTTTTTATAATATGAAATATTTATATTTTTTTCATATATATTAATATTAATTCTATATTACTAAATTACTTTATTAGCTTAACAATTCCATAACTTTTCTGCTTGAACCTTCATTTAACTGGTGAACAACTGTATAGTCATTGGAATTTTTCATACCAACATCTGTTTAAACCCAGCTGGTTTAATTTGCCCGAAGTTCAGTGATCTAGCTGTGAATTTTAAGGGTTATTCCTCCTCCCTCTTCTCTTCTCCTCTTAATAGAATTTAGTGACATGCCCCCTTGAGGGGAATGAAGGGAGGAATCTGCTCTCACGGGCTTATTTAAAATATTTCCATTTATTTTTTTTTATTTAATATTCTTGACTGGTTCTTAAGAGTCCGTGTTCATTATGGCCTTATTAGGTTTTATGACCAAGAATTTACATTTACCTCATGCGACTGTTACTGCCTGTCTGTCTGTCTGTCTATCTGTGTCTGCCTTTGTGTGTCTGAAATGCTGTTAAAATACATTTCTAAGTTAGTTTTGAATAGTAATGAAAATTTGTTTGCTAACATTGCAATTAACCGGTTTGTTTGATAAATTCTGTTTGTTTGTCTATTTCTTTATCTGTTTGTTGTTAATTTCTATGAATAATTAAACAAAATGTTTGTTCTTTCGCCTGTCGATTGGTATTTCATATATGAAATATATATATATATATGAATATAATTAGATACTTGTGTGTACAAATAAATCTGTTTGTTTGTTTGCCAATCGATTTGTGTTTGGCCACCACTAGAGTCTAATCTAAAAGTTTTCTTGGTTCCGCTTTAGCTTTTCAGCATCGTGTTGCAAGTTTTTTTTAATAAATTGGCAATTCCAGTCAGTGGTATTGGTATTGGTATGTAATTATCTCTGTGTTCGTCTCAAGTATCAAGGCCAAATGCCTTCAACTCCCACGGTCCTCGGCCGTGATTAGGATGTCAGTCAGTGGCGTGACAAGCCAAGAATTGAATTAAAATTCATTTGTGTTAATTCTCGAAGAATGTTTTTGTCATTAGAGCAGATGTCGGTTGTTGGGCAAACAATTTTTGTTTTAATTAACCGGACTTTCGGCAAAGCCTGACAAGTTGGAAATCATATGACCCTTCAGGTATAAGAAGACATTTCTGTTTGGATTACACTAGTTTACACATGAAATGTTAACTCAATAGAACAAGAGCATTTTTATGTATTATAGTTGAATTTTGAAGACATTAAAAATTCAAATTTCTTCATAAGTTTACGCATAGAGAAATTCTTATATTATTTTATATAATTTTTTTTTTATAAAAATTAGTTCCAATATTATTGTAAAATGTTTTATTTAATTTTTTTTCGATTAAAAACTTTGTCTTAAATAATTTCGATTTTCGAAAAAATTTTGATTATATGAATTTGAAAAAAATCTAATACGTGTATATAAAAATAAAAATTTTTTTAGAAGCTATGTCATTAAACTACTCTTTGGTTCAACAGTTTTGATGGTTATCGATTAAATTTTGGTTTAGTTTTTCGAAATTTTGATGTTAGGTAACATACATTTGTCAAGATCTCAATCAGTTTTAGTATTCCGTTTTTTAAAATTTGTTTTAAAATTTCGAATTTCGAAAAAGTTCATATTTCGAATATCGTTTTTCGAAAAATTTCCAAAAATTTCGAGTTCGAAAAAATTGATATTTAAAATTTTTAAAAATAATATTTTTATTATAATTTTCCAATCGCGATTTATAAATGTAAATGCCATCTGTTGCTTAGTAAAGGTGTTATGTTTTATATTAAATTTCGAAATAATTGAATATTCAAATGAAAAAAAAAAAATAATTGCAAAAATTTTATTAATTTCAGATATTTTATAAATGAGTGGTGATTTTTTATTTTAGTTATATTACTATTGTTGTGACAGTGCAAAAAAAAATCAAATTTCCAAAAAATCGAAATTCTAAAATAATTTGAGTATCGATATTCAATTTTTTTTAACTCACCTTCGAAATATTTTCTGTTATAAAAGTATTGTTAGTTTTCATTAAAAGTTGGTCTAGTTTCTTGAGTTTTGGCGGTAACACAATTTTGCAGATCTGGTAGTTTCGAATATTTTGATTTCGAAATAAGAGATATGTATTCGAATATTTGTATAGTAAAATAATTACCGAAATTCGATATTAGCATTTTTCGAAATCTGAAAGTTTTAAAGCTGTTAAATTTTTAATTTCCGAATTTACTTAATATTTATTGCCCGAAAAATTTTAAGTTTGCAAAAGTATTGAATTTCGGAAAATTGTGATACAAATTAAAAACACTTTACCTGAAGCTGACTTATTAAGAAATTTAACATAAAATTAAATTTTTAAAAAAATCGAGTTTCGAAAAAAAATTGAGTTTTGAAAAAAATCGAATTTCGAAAATTTCAATTTCTTTTAAACTCACTCTTTGAAAATTTATCTTAAAACTACCGCTTGAAAATAAGTTTTGATTTTGAAACAATTAAATTCGAAAAATTGTGATATTATAATGTTATGATTTTCAATCGCGACTTAAAGCGATTTAAAAATGCATATGATGTATGTTGCTCAATTACTGTATTATGTTTTATATTAAATTTCGAAATAATTGAATTTTTGAAAGAAATAATAATTGCGAAAATTTGATCTTTTTGTTGAATTTTTAAAATGAGTGTTGGTTTTTATCTTTATTATTTTGCAAAAGTTGTTGCTGTGCAAAAAGAATCGAATTTCGAAAATAGTTCGAATATAGAAATATTCAATTTCTTCGACTCACCATTGAACACTGCTCTGGTATAAAAATTTTGTTAGTTTTCATAAAAAAAATGCTCCAGTTTTTTCAGTTTTGGCGGTAACACAATTTTGCAGACCTGGTATTTTCGAAAGTTTTGATTTCGAAATTAAAGTAAAATAATTACCTAAATGCGATATATATACCAAAAGCTTAATTCAAAGCTGTTAGAGCTGTTAAATTTTTATTTACAGAGCTTTCATATTAAAAATTATTGCTCGAAAAAAAAATTCGAAAAATTATTATGATGCAAATTAAAAAAAACCTAATCTGAAGATAATTCATTGAGAAATTCAAAAAAAAAAAAAAAAAATTATGAATTTGTGTAATTAAAACCAAGAGTTGAATTTAAATTTTAATAATTTCTAATAACATATTTTGACTCAAAAATTATTGTGTATTCGAAAAAATAAATTTTGAGTTAATATTATTTTAATATTAGGACAGTTAAAATATTGTTTATATTTCCTATATGTCAAAATATGGAACTACATGTTCAACTTCTAATTTCCTTCTTTTAGAAATTGTTCTTCGAAAAAATTCGAATTTCGAAAAAATTTACAAATACAAAACTACATTTTGAACTTCTAATTTCTTAATAAATTTTAAATTTTATGAATTTGTGTAATTAAAACAAAGAGTTGATCTTAATATTTCAGCGCTTTCTGAGTACAAAATTCCTGTTTTGTTTTCGAAAAATATAATTTTGTTTTAATATTACTAAAATGTTTGTAATGTTAAAATATTGCTTTTATTTGATATAATTACCAAAATATAAAACTACGTGTTGAACTACAAATTTCCTTCTATTAGAAATTATTGTTCGAAAAATTTAGAATTTCGAAAAAATTGTATCATATAAATTATTTTGAGGCTCACTCATATGGGAAAGTTTGGTAGAATTTTGAAAATTGGGGTAAATTTTACAGTATTGAAAGCAGCACAATTGTCTTGACCTGGTGTACGTTTTGATTACGAAATTATAATTTTAGAAAATTTGTGTAAAAAAAGAATTTTTTAAATTTGGTACATACCTCAAAATATCAAATATGAAAGTGTTACATTTTTACACAGTATATTATAGCTAAAAGTTATTGTTTATACAAATTTTAAATTTCAACAAATTTCGAAAATTTACAAATTTCGAAAAGTTTCAAATTTCGGAATATTGTGATTCTATATATTAAAATTTAAAGTAGCTGAGTTGGATTATCGCACTAAAAACAAAATTAAATTTTTCGTTTAATTTGCTGCTGTTCAAAATTTCTGTTTGTAAAATTAGAAATTCATTATAATGTAATTGTGATTTTTGAAATACTAAAATGAGAACGAATATTCGGATATTTCAATAATTGCTGAATTGTGGTCTTCCATAGGGTATACTTACCGACTGTAAATTTGTGTTCGAAAATTCGAATTTGTTGATTCGAAATGGTGTAAAGATTAAAATTAAAACTTCTTCCGAATCTCAACAATTGATTCAAATTTTTTTTTAAGACAAATATTTAATACTTTTTTAAAATATTTGTATGAAAAATTTGAAATTGGAGACATTTTTATATGAAATAATAATACTCGAATTTGATGTACTTGTCAAAATAATAAACTGAGTGTTGAACATTTTTAATTTTAGTATTTTTTATATTAAAAATGAATGTTCGAAAAATTTAGAATTTCGCAAAATTAACATATTTATTTTTAAAAAATAAAAACAAACCTTTTTTAAAACTCAAAACTCTTAACCATTTTTTTGATTTTGTTTCATAAATTTTCCGAATTTCTATAAATTGCGGCATTGTGAACTACAAAATATTTTAATTTCGAAATTTGATGCATTTCGAATTGGCTTTATTTGTCGAAATAATAAACTGAGTGTTGAATATTTTTAATTTCAGTATTTTTTCTATTAAAAATTAATGTTCGAAAAATTAAAAAAAAAATTCATGTATCGAAAAATTTCGAATTTCGAAAGTTATATATATATATAAAAATAAAAATTATCTAGTTTTTTTAGTTCTGCCGGTAACAAAATTATTGTGAAGTAAGTTCTCTGGTATAACCGAATTGTTGGTTTTCGAACAAATTAGGATCTGGCGGCAGCACAATTTCGCTTACCTGGTATTTTTGAAAATATTAATTTCGAAATTTTTAAAAATATTATATATATTTAGAAGGTTTTCGAATAATTTCGAATTTCAAAAAATTATTATAATAACTTCTAAAGCAATATTTTGATCCTATATATCCTATATATACGCGAGGCCGGTAATAAACACCTGTTTTACACAGTTGCAATTGGCAATTCACACGTACGCGAAGATGTCAGTCAGTCTCTGTTTGAGTGTTGTGATAGCACCATCACGTACGCCTGCTCTACATTCACAAACACATGATATTTGAGGGCGCATTCGTTCTGTTTTGCCAAGCACTGATTTCAAGTACATTTTGTTTATTTGTTTAGGACTTAGTTGGAATTTAAAATTGTATAACTTTTCTTAAGTTACAGTTCGTCCCAACTCCAAAATTTCTTAGCATAGTGCGTTGAAATCGATAGATTTTTGTTGTTGTTGTTGTTGCTGTTACTTCTTTTAACAAGATCTCTGCATAAAAACACTAAACAATGCTAGTATCTAACAACAACAATAACTACAACATATAAATGCTTAAACACGGCCGTGCCTCCCAAAACCACAAAACAACAAAAACAACAGCGCCAAATGATATTTAAATTGAATATTAGGATGGATGGTAGTTGTTGTGATGCAGACCAGTCTCAACGTCATGATGATGATGACGTCGTCAATGATGTTGTTATTGTTTATCATCATCATCAAGTGAATTATTAACATTATATCAAAGAATCTGTGCGTTTGTTTGTTTGTTCCTCTCTCTCTCTATAAATCTTGTTTAACGATTAGTTTTACTCATACGTGAAATTCTTTAGTTAATGCGCGAAAATAATTCAAGAATATTTAACGATTAGTTACCTTGAGCTTTGTTGTTTCTTTTGCTTAGCTTCTTCTACGATTCCATAGTAGTAGACACATACATACCTACGTACATATTTTGATGACAGTGTTAGAGCTGTAGAAGATGTTGGTTGTTGCCATAGAAATTGCTGTTGATTGCCCTCCCCCACCCCTCTCTCGCTCTATATGCCTTCAATAACTCTCGTTGGACTGCTAGTGTTGGTTATGGTTGGGGGTAGGGGTTCCTCCCCCCTTTGACTTTATATCGATTCTAATATAAGTTAATAAAAAAAACAAGATTAGCAACAACAACTCGAGTGTCTAGGTACAACGACGACTAACAGGCGTGCAGCTAAAGTGCTGTTGCTTTGCCAGACATTGACACTGTAAGAAAGATAATTTAGGGTCTCAACGAAAATGTACCAACTCATTATATCAGCCTTTATATAAAACGAGTTTGAATTTCAGCATTTTCCTATTCAAAATGGAAGTTCGAAAAGGTTCGAATTTTGAAAAATAGTGATGAAGATTTCTAAAACCTAAATTTTTTTTGCTTTTAAAGCTATTTGTATTGCCAGGAACGTCGGGCTTTTAGTCTTTTGGTGGTAAATGTCATCGACAGAGAATTTTCGGGAGAATTTTAAAGTATACGAATGAAGACAGCCTTATCTGCCTGCGGATTACAGAAAAATTTGTTAGACGATATTATGCAGTCACTTGCACCTTAAGCCAATTCATCGACCTCTTCGCCTTGCCAACCTGAACACATTGGCTTAGAAATTTCAAATTAAAACAATTTTTCCATTGTAGTATTTTTGAAATTTATATCGGCTTTACTAAAACACTACATGCGCTGGTAATCTGGCACCTCTTGACCACCTAAGTGGAGGGTCAAGGTGGTGTTAGCCACTCATAGCTAAGACATTTGCATCAAAGTCAACACTTGATAAAGTGTAATGGATGGTACGATATATCTTACTAGCCAAACACAGCAGCAGACGCCCACCTACTACCAACAACAGAGAAAGAGAGACACTGAAATACAATGGACAACCGTAACGCAACTATAGCATAGGCATATAAGCGGCAACGATATCAGTTAGAAAAATATCTTAGACATTACCAAAAGCCGTTGTCTTAAGTCATACTTATGTCGGCTTAAAATATCCCAAAGCCAAAATACCGTCAACAGCGACTAAATAGACCCCTTCAAAGAATCAAGTGTTTTCTTATGAAAAAACACAGCAAAATGATTGAAATCTAGACAACACCAACATTAAACACCATTACTTCCACCGCCATCACCATCACCACCACCTAGATAAACACCAACCTAGACAATTTCCAGCCAGCGGCTAAGACCAACCGTTTGCTAAACTACTGACGGTTATGTTTAAAAATTTTAATAGCCTTAAAGAAAAAATCGATAAATTTTATGCTTTTCTTGCGCTATCAATGTAATCAATCTGAAATATGTCGATAATCTCATTAGCGGCCAACAACACACGAGTAGAATTTGAAAAAAAAGTAATCCTATCTTCAGTGAACTTTAATGACTTATCATTACAAGATCTATGGACATGTGGGTAGGCGGCGGTGGGTGAAGGTAGGTTTAGTTCAGGTTCATGTTAGATAACATTATTTAATTAGTTAAAAGTTAAATCTTATGTTTTGTCTTCGGAAATAGGAAATTCTTTAGCAATATCTGATGTAACTTAAATTAATTGGCAAGGTGGGGTAGACTTAAATTCAAAAAGGCACTAGAAATTTGAACATAACACAGTACAAAATTTTTCAGCTCATTGATTTGGGACTCAATTCTGAGAACTGCAAGTGAAAATAGCCCTAAAAAGAAGAAGTTCTGATTCATTCGTTTAGTCAGGTTACATGTCATAATAATTTAATATCGATTTGAAGTTAGTAGATGTCGTATAGGGGAATTTGTCACGTTTTAAGCTATTTTGTTTGACATAACTCGAGAAACACTAGTCTGATTTAGCTGAAACAAATTAAAAAAAAAATAAGAATTACAATTCCTTTAAACTGTTCATATACCGTTTCCTTACAAAAGCAACAGTTACACTTTTCCATTCATCAAATGATTTAGAACTGGGTTTATTTTGTAACAGTTACAATAAAACTGTTGTACTCCGTGGCGTATGATTTACATGGAATATTACTTATGATAATCATACGCCACAATATAGTAATTATGCTATGTCAAACAAAAGAGCCTAAAACGTGACAAATTTCCCTATACGATACTTACTAACTTCAAATCGATATTAAATTATTATGGCATGTAACTTGACAAAACAAATGATGCAGAGCTTCTTCTTTTTAGGGCTACGTATTAGGAACGTATAGATTTCGAGATCTTAGGATTACAATTTATGATAATATTTAGTTACAAGCTTAATGCCAGTTTTTCTTTTTTTATCGTAAATTGTCAATTATTTGTCGCTCTTTTAAATGCTTCTTCTTCGTCGTACCAAGTTCTGCAAGATTCACAATAATTTGGTCTTTTCATCGAGATAATTGTCGAAGACTTTTCCAGCAGGATCATTTTGGTGCTTATGCACAAAAATCACCCAGCCAATGTAACCGCAGTATTTCAATGCGCTTGGCCACGTCAATGTCTGTCGGCAAACAGCTCGAACAGCTCATGATATATCCAACGTCGACGTACCCCCAATTAACCTTGTTGGGTCCATATAATTTTAACTAACAACTTAGTTTTAACTTTGCTCACTGTTAGACCCACATTGGCAGATTTCTACTAATACCTGAGAAGGCTGCAGTCAAATCTCGCAGTTTTCCACCAATGATAACTAACTCATCAGCGTACCCAGATAGCAAGTGGTGTCTTGATACCAGCTAACGTAACCGCAGTATTTCAATGCGCTTGATCACATCAATGTCGGTATACAGCACGAACAGCTAATGATACATTCGATGTCGACGTACCCTCAGTTAACTATGTTAGGTCTATATATTTTTAGCATACAACTTTGTTTTAACCACGTTTACCGTTAGCAACACTTAGGCTGATTTCTTTTAAAACCGGAGAAGGCTGCAGTCACATTTCAACCAATGATTGCTATATTGTCAACGTACGCATGTAGCAAGCGGTTTCTTGATTCTTGTGCACAACATCACTTATCCAATGTAACCGCAGTATTTCAATGTGCTTGGCCACGTCAATGTCTGTCGGCAAACAGCTCGAACAGCTCATGATATATCCGACGTCGACGTACTCTCAGTTAACCATGTCAGGTCCATATGTTTTTAGCTAACAACTTATTTTTCACTTCGTTCACCGTTAGACCTACATTGGCAGATTTCTTCTAAAACCTAAGAAGGCTGCAGTCACCTGTCGACCAATGATGACTATATTATCAACGTACGCATGTAGCAAGTTGTTTCTTGATCCTTGTGCACAACATCACCCAGCCAATGTAACCGCAATGCGCTTGGCCACGTCAATGTCAGTATACAGCTTGATCAGCTCATGATAGATCCGACGTCGACGTACTCTCCGTTAACCATGTAAGGTCCATATATTTTTAGCATACAACTTTGTTTTAACCTTGTTCACCGTTAGCACCACTTTGGCTGATGTCTTCTAATACCTGAGACATATCGCGGTTTTCGACCAATGATTACTATACCATCAGCGTATGCAAGTAGCAAGTCGCTTCTGTTAAATATCGTGCCAGTCAAGTAAGTTATTTGCGAGTCTTCACTGAGGACTTTGTGTCGGTCAGAGTCATTTCACAAAGGTTTAAAAGCTTCGCAGGAGTACTAAACTCAGACATGGCTTCACATAACTAATAGCTGAGAAGGCTGCAGTCACATCTCGCAATTTTCGACCAATGATGACAATATTCATCAAAGTATGCAAGTAGCAATTGGCTTCTGTTAAATACCGTGACAGTCAAGTAAGGTCTTTGCCAATCTTCACTGAGGACTTTGTGTCGGTTTGAGTCATTTTACAAAGGTTTAAAAGCTTCGCAGGAGTACTAAACTCTGACATGGCTTCATATAACTAATAGCTGAGAAGGCTGCAGTCACATCTAGCTGTTTTAGACCAATGATGGCTATATAATCAGAGTACGCAAGTACCAAGTGGTTTCTGTTAAATATCGTGACAGTCAAGTAAGGTATTTGACAATCTTCATAGAAGACTTTGTGTCGGTAAGGGTCATTCCACTAAGGCTTTACATCTTCGCAGAAATACCAAACTCATACCTGACGTATCAGGCTGTCGAAGGCAACATTTTAGTCTACGGAAACATGATATGTTTCAGTCTTTTGGGTCTTAGGCCTTTTCCAGGATTTGTAGTAGTGTGAATTATCTTGTCAATTGCTGATTTAGCAGGTCTAAAGGCACACTAATAAGGTCCGATTAGGTGGAATAAAACTGGCTTTAGTCTTTTATATAACACACTCCATAGAACCTTATATGTGATGTGAAAAATACTGATCTCGCGGTAGTTAAATCGCCTTTTTAAACTGAAGCCATAAAACACTGAACGTATTGTACCAAAAAGTACATTAAAAGTACTTAAATACATTTTAAAAGGAATTTTGTTATACGAAAATTTAAAATTTTTGTACCAAAAAGTTCCTTAATTGTGCCAAAATGTACACTTATTGTACCAAAGAGTACTTTAATTTTTTAATAAAATACTTTTATATTACCAAAAAGTACTTTTAATTTATGAAATGTACGTTTATTTTTATCAATAAGTACATATTTTTGTGCAATTTTGTGATATTTATTGAACAAAAAAGTATTTTTTATATCAACATTTACATTTATTGTACTAATAAGGAAAGTTATTGGATCAAAAAGTACTTGTATTGTTCCTTCTGATACACAGTATTTGTATTGTACCAAAAATAACATTTATTGTACCCAAAATTAAATTTATTGTACCGAAAAGCACTTTTATTGTGCGAAAATTTCAATTGTTGTACTAAAAAGTACTTTAAGTAAGCCAAGAAATACTTTTATTGTACCAAAAAGGAATTATATTGTATCCAATGTGTTGCACCAATTAGTACTTTTAATGCACAAAAAAGTGTATTCATTGTTCGGAAAAGTATTTTTTTTGCACTACAAAGTACATTTAATTTTAATGTACCAGGAATATTTAGCTTTTTTTTGTGTTTATTCGACCTTTAATATCCCAAGTTTTAATCAATTAGGCTCGAGGTCTGTGTTTTGTTATTATCATTTATTTTTCAATATTTCGTCTTTCATCGAAAGACATCATCAGGATTCTGTAACAGATTAGATACAATAATAACAATAAAATCATTTGGTGTATCAAAAAGTACTTTAATAGTACCGACAACTTTTTTTGTACCAAAAAGTACTCAAATAATTTTTTTGCAAAAGTAATTTTTTTGTAAAAAAGTACTATAATTGTGCCAAAAGTTGATTTTTTGTATTAATTTTTGTACCAAAAATCACTATTTTTGGGCCAAATAATACTTTCAATGTATTTTCATAAAATACTCGTATTGAGATAAAAAATACATTTATGTTGACGAAAAGTTATTTTTTTTTAAGTAAAAATTACTTTAATTGTGCCGAAAATATTTTAAGTACATTTAAAGGTAATTTTTTTGTGCCAAAAAGTACTTTTATAGTACTCTCATAGAAGGCGTGAGAGAAGGCATGAAAAGAAAATGCAACGAGGAAGGTGTTCGTGTGTTTTTCTTAAAACAGTTTATGATTAGTTTCAGTCACACAATTCGAACGCATCTTCATAGGTTAGAAGGTAGCATAGCTGACTAACAATCGAGAGGTAGTGAGTTTAAACTCCAGCAAGGTTTACTGTTGTTGGAATAAAAAGTGTACTCGTAAGTATAGAGAGAAATATAAATAAGTAAGAAATATCTAAAAATAAACTAAATAATTTGAGGGCGACCAACTGCATAGTTTTTTTTTAAATATCAAGTCCATATTTTTCATACACACAGGCCTTCCATTAGGCCTTCTCATTTGAAGCGACAATAGAAGGCCTTGCCTCTCAACGACACTCTATGTTATTTGGAAAGGAAGAGGGAAGGCCTACCGACTGCTCGTGTAGGCGTTCCTTTCGCCGCTGGGTGCGTCCTTGGTGCTGCTTTCACAAAGTGTGTGAATTGACGATCGTGTCAGCGTGAAAAAAAAGCCTCACAAGGCTAAGAGCTGCCTTGCACTGTCTTAAATTAAATTTAACATAACATAAATCTAGGCGCCATATGCGGAACCATTAAAAATTGGACCTCTCAGATCGGTGCCACAATGTAAAGCCCTAACGGACATTTGAACGATATTATGATCCTTAAAACATGGCTTAAAAGAACTTTAATATCTTACACAAATCATATTTTGTGGCATTGCGACATCGACCCGTCCTTTTTGAAAACTACTTTATTTAAGTTGATCGCTTTGTTGGGATCGACATGATTAGAACACGCGACTATTATATGTGAGAGGAACTTCGCAGTAGTTAATTTAATCGCCATGTCTAGTAAAAGCTTTTAAACAGCTTACGTTCGAATTTGTCGTTATACTGTAAGTTCCACTGTATGAGTCTAAGAATATCAAATTGTAGAAGCTCTGACATATTTCATTCTTGAGTTGAGAAAGGAAACTATATTTTTTAAATGTAATTTATTTAGCCATTAGTTATATTTTTCAATTGCTACAAATAAAATGTGTTTAGTATGTTTGTTCTTCTGTAAAATTTAAAAAAAATTCAAATCCTCAGCATGTCTCAAGTGTAATCTACGCACTTTAATTATGCCGCACAAACAAATTGTTATGATTCAAGCCATTCAAGCGGCTATTTTACAAATGTGCTAATCAAATGTTGAATACAAAGTTCATTTCCCTCTCTTAATACAACTCTCTCGCTCTCTTCAAAACAAAAAAAAAATAACACCTAAAACTCAAGTGCGAACAAATATTTGCTACATTTACAAAACATAACACAGAAAAAAAAAACAGCGTGAACAAAAAAGAAGCGCCAGCTATTTATTACAATTGCAATATGTACCAAGTGCTGAAAACGATCGATTATTTGAGGCGATAATCATAATGTCCTCATTTCAATTGAGCTATGAGTTATTTGCGTTAACAGTTGTTTCTGTCCCGTGTGTGTTCTTTTAATTTTTTTTCGAATCCGATTCTTTTTTAATAATTAATAAGTTATATTTTATTTTTGTATTTCTTCCTATCTTATCAACAAAATTAATATAAAGCACTTCAATAAGCGCGTGAGAGAGAGCATACAACCGATTAAACGACCTAATGCAGAGAGAGTAGTGAGTGACAGTTGAGGCGCTTGGTACTGGGTCGTGTTATTTTTATGACTTTGTTTATAAGATTGCGGACAAAACAGCGAACAGCGGTAGCAGCAACAAATAAATTGACAACATATCACAAAAAAACACACACACACACAAAAAAATACAAGTGACGCAAAATATTGACAACAAGTGGACGCGATGACGACCAACGGCGTTTTAAGAGGTGCAAAAGTTCTTAAGGGGGAGGGACGGACTATGTTGAGTGTATGTGTGCGTATCGTTCTCTTTATCTCTCTGGGTTTTTCAATTTTGCCAGTTGGGCAGTTTTATCAGGTGGCTATATTGTTTTTGGGTGAGGGGTTAAAGACACCCAAGTGCAAGGTTGTTGTATGTTGACCTCTCTTTGGAATTTCGTTAATAAATAAGTAAATAAATTCAAATTACACAAAAGCTCTAAAGGTGGTCGTAACGTGACAATGTTGTGGTGTCAATTAAATTCGCAATGAAATGAGTCCTTATAAATAAGTTCCGAAAAAAATTAAGTAAATGGCAATAACCAAAAAATTAAGTAAGTTGTCATAAAAAAACTATCATGTAGCCATATGATTTAGTTTCAAAGCCCCCAAAGTAAGATTAAAACCAAAATGCCGGACTTCTTTCATAGTTTTCCCATATTGTATAATAATAATAGACCCTATCCCTATTCTCAATATTTTCAGGGAAATAAGTTCGCTGGAAATATTTTTTTTCGGTAAAAAAGTCCTTTTATTCTAAATTGCCGGGGAAGAAAATTTTTCTCCTTGTTATTCCCTTCCCCGACTGTATTCGTGGTATGCTTGCAGACCACTAAAGTACTTTTTGGTACTATTAAAGTACATTTTGATACAATAAAGACACTTTTCGTACAAAAAAATGACTTTTTGGTACTATAAATTTACGTTTTGGAACAAAAAATGAACTTTAGATACAATTAAAGAGCTTCTGGTAAAAAAAAATTAACTTTAGATACAATAAAAGTACTTTTAGGTGCAATTTAAGTGATATTTGGTATCATAACATTACTTTTTGGTACAATAAAAGAACTGTTTGATACACTGAAAGTTCACTTACTAAAAGTACTTTTTTTTTTACAAAAAATTTACTTTTTCACCAAAAATCAACTTTGTTACTTTTAGGTACAATAAAAGTACTTATTAGTATTATAAAAGTACTTATTAGTATTATAAAAGTACTTTTTGACACAATAAAAGTACTTTTTGTACAAAAAATTTACTTTTTAATGTACTAAATATACTTTTCGGCACAATTTAAGCAATTTTAATTTAAGAAAATAACTTTTCGTCACCATAAATGTACTTTTTGTCTAAATAAGAGTACTTTCGGAATGTACATTGAAAGGGCTCTATGAAAAATGCCCCAAATGCAAAATGCCCAAAAAAAAAAACGAAAAATTACCCAAAAAAAATTCCATACAAAATTGGGGAATTTTTCATTTATTTTAGGTAAAATTTCGTTTTTTAATTTTGGGTCATTTTTTTCATTTTTCCATATAATAAAAAATAAAAAAACATGGTGCAGATGATAAAGAAATGGGGCGTGCCCCCCACCGCATTCGTCTTTGAATAAAGCAAAAGAGAGAGTATAGAAACTGATAACGACGTATGCGGTAGGGGCACGCTCCCCGCCCATCTTTTAAAAATGCTAGATTTGTTTAGAAGAATATTTTTTTGGGGTATTTTTCATAATTTTTGGGGAAAATTTCGTTCTTGAGTTTTGGGTCATTTTTCATTTTTTTTCGCCCAATTTTATTTTGGGTAATTTTTCGTTTTTTTTTGGGGCATTTTGCATTTGGGGCATTTTTCATAGAGCCCACTGAAAGTATTATTTGGCACAAAAAATAATACAAAAAAGTACCTTTTAGCACAACTAATGTACTTGTTAGCAAAAAATGTACTTTTTCTAAAAAAAACTTACTCGAGTACTTTTTAGTTGCTTTGCAACCGGGTGCTAAAGACCTGTAGAATAGCGAAGATGGTAAGATTTTTTTTTATAGGAGTGGAAACCTTACAAAATTTTCCACTTGTTTACTTAAGTGGCCCGTAACAACTTACGAACGTGGTTCATAAATTTGAGGCCTGAAGTATTTAAGAATTCCACACGCTTCGGTCTTCTGCGTGTGTTCTTCAGTTAGTCCTACTAGATGGTGGCACGTCGCCTATCACTTGGTCCTTTCAACGGAGTTTGGGTCTTCCTGCTATGCGCCGTCCTTCAGATTCGCCTTCAAACACCTTTCTCGCTGGAGCATTTACATCCGTCCTGGCAACATGTCCCAGCTATCGTAGTCGTTGCATTCTGACTCTTTTAGCTACGTCGATGTCGTGGTAAAGCTTATAAAGCTCATGGTTCATCCGTTGGCGAAACTCACCGTCGACACAGATAGGTCCATATATTTTTCGGAGTACTTTTCTCTCGAATACTCCCAGGTTTTGTATGTCCGTTGTCGTAAGCATCCATGATTCGGCAGCATACAACAGAACGGGTAAAATTAGCACCTGGTATGGCTGTTTCTTAGGTTCTCGAGATAAGGTGGTGTTACTACAGTGCTGCCAAAGTCCGTAGAAACATCTATTGGCGAGCACTATTCTCTGCTTGATTTCTTGGCTAACATTATTTTTCTTATTGACGGAAGATCCGCTGTAGGTAAATTCATCTTCTACCTCAAAACAATAATTGTCAACATTCACGGTGCGTCCTCATCGAGAGGACTCTTTGTTCGTCGACTTCATTATTTTTGTTTTGTCCTCGTTGACCGCTAAGCCCATTTTTGCTGACTCCTTATCTAGTGATGAGAAAACTGCAGTAACATACCGCAGATTTCAGCCAATGATGTCTATATCGAAGGCATGTTGCCACCAGCCTTTCTCATTACTATCTACATACATTCTCCATAACTATATAAAATAGTGTACAGGACAGGCTATCGCCCTGCCTGAGACCTCTTTCCCTGTTGAATTGTTTAGACTGATCTTTACCAATCTTAACCGAGGATTTGCTGTTGTCTAAGGTAGATATCGAATCAGCTTTGCAGAAATACCAAACTCAGACATGGC
The DNA here is from genome assembly GCA_964034835.1 of Muscina levida. Taxonomy (NCBI): domain Eukaryota; kingdom Metazoa; phylum Arthropoda; class Insecta; order Diptera; family Muscidae; genus Muscina; species Muscina levida. Next base: position 115,022,198 of record OZ035881.1, on the reverse strand, counting down.
CTCATATAGCCTATTCCTTATCGGAGAGTCGAAGGCAGCTTTGTAGTTGACAAAGAGGTGGTAGGTGTCGACCTGCTTTCAAGAGTTTTTTCCAGGATTTTTGGTAAGTTGACTATTTGATCCGTCGTAGATTTACCAGGTCTAAAGCCGCACTGATATGGTCCAATTAGATTTTCTACAATTGGCTTTAGACGTTCACACAATATGCTTGAAAAGACCTTGTACGCAATTTGTAATAGGCTTATTCCACGGTAGTTCTTACATTCATTACGAACTCCTTTCTTGTGTATGGGACATAACAGACTGAGACTCCAATCTCCGGGCATGCTCTTCTCTAGCCAGATGTTCTCCATGAGCTGATGCATGCTCCTAATCAAAATTTCCCATTATTGTAGGATATATTCAATTCTTACCAACTAAAACTACATATTTCTTCATCGCCACTCCATGCGGACTGCCTATCGGCTCTATTTTGTTTCTTTTTTTTAATTCTTCCTCTAAAGTACGTTATTCGGTACTCACCTCACCTTGGCCCATTTCCCATACTCGCATATCCAATTTAGTATCTTTTGGCTGGAAAAAATAGCTGACATTGCGTAGCTTGCTTCCAAAACTGTAAAAATCTCGTCCTAGATAGTTAACTTGGAAATTCCTTGGGGATGCTGGCAATCGCATATATGTCCAGTGTGTTTAGCATGCTATGGGTAAGGCCTGCATCGCGAGACTTTTTTAAAACCCTCGTCAATCAAGTCGTATTCCATTTATGTGTCTTAACATAGCCATTTATTTCAAAAATTAATGATTTTTTGACCAAAATTGAAGTGTTCTTTCCAATGATCCGTAGCCCGGTAAGCGGCAGAGTTCCAAGCCGACCGCCAATAAGCAGGTCGATCGCCGCTGCCGCAAAATTTTCAAGACCAGTAGCCGTCGCCGGTTGGTACGGCTCGTGTCGTCTGTTGTATAGCCGCCGACTTATTCGGCATCGACCTTTTTTTTTAGTCACCGTTTTGTTTCTGAGACTGAACACTAATACCATGTCCACACTACAGTCATTTTTCGTAATTCGCGCTCTCATTCGTAATTCAACCCCCAATTATATGGCGAATTACGTAATTCCCCATACAAAATTTTGAGAGCGAATTACCTTCTGAATTATGATAAAATCGTTGCCATCTCTAATTTTTATCGGAATATATCGAAACAGCTGTCAAAATGAAAATTAAAATGTAAACAACAAACACAAAGATAAAGACAAAGTGAAACAAATTTTATTAATTTTTTGATATTCGACCTTTCCTTTAATATTTTCCTTTTTAATTAAGCTAGAGATCGGGGTTTCACGAATTATGAGTACAAATTTTAAAAAAACACGAGTTGCATACAAGCAAAGCAAAGTAAACAAACAAAAGCAACAGTCAAATCGAATTAAGTACGTGTAGTGTGGACAGGGTAATTCGTGTAAGTAATTCAAAGAGCGAATTAGGTAATTCGAGACGTAGTGTGGACAGGGTATAACCCTACCTAATAAATATGAGCCGAACATCAGCCGCCGCCGAACGTAGATAATCGGCCTTATTCCCGTAGTCGTCGTCGACGCAAAACGACGTCGTCTTGTAAAGTCGGTATTCTCGTAGTCGTTTTCGATAACTATCGGTTACTATTGACACAAATTTGGTATTCTGTAAGGAAATGTGACGACGACGTTGAATCGAAACGACTCTGAATCTGTCGTCACAATTGTTAGCAACGACTTGAAACAATTTGAAGGAATAATTTTAGTTTTTTTAAATTTAAAAAAAGGTTTTTAATGACGTCAGGAATAACAATGTCGAGTAACAAATAGGGGCTTGGAAACAAAATCTCTCATAGGTACAAGGATTTTGTCTAATTTTAAGGGGTAATGTGAGAAAATTGGTGAAAAACAATTTAATTGCTTTGGAGTGCCTTTAAGAATCCTTTGCGGTTGTAGTTACGAATCTGGTCTTCTTTATTTGTAGCAAAAATTTTGATATGGGTTCCATCGACATATCCAATAACTCCAGTAAATCCTGTTTTGTTAAAAAAATGTAGTTTATGCTTCCGATTTGTCATCTTCAGTTACTTCCAATTGTATCCAAGGTGGACAAATCACCTATCTAATGCATTCAGGGTTTCGACAGTAATCTTGCAACTACTGGCTGCACTTACACTTAGGTTGTAAGGCCCCTGTCCAAAGGACCTTAATGTTGCTGACAACTTAATTATGACTGAAACATATGTCCTGAGTTCACTTTTCATGATAGGAACTATTTCTATAGGAACTATTACGTAATTAAATGCTGCTATATTAAGACTTAAGTAGTTCTCGAATCTAAAAAAAAGTTGGAAGGCCGGCCAACAGATAACCTCAAATTACGATTTTAACACCGATGAACATACTCGTTATTTGGCAAGTTTAAAATCATCGGATCATAGTCGAAGTATTTTCCTTTCCAGTATAAGATATTTCTTGCTTTCCTCATCGCTTGAATTTGATTCGGACACAAAAATATTTTTTCATGAAACACAATAAAAATCAAAATAAATCAGCTGATGCACAGATGTTACATCAGCTGTTGTCATTTCTTTCATGTTATCGATTACCAGTCGACGTCGTCTCATTGTAGTTACAGAATACCGAAATAACATTGATGTGACGACGATGTTGAATCGAAGTGACATTGACATAAAAACGACGACGATGTCGACGACGACTACGGGAATAGGGGTGAATATTTAGCGCCGCCACCGTCGATTATTTGGGGTCGGCTTGGAGCTGTGATCGATGGTCATCAACTTCGAGCTCCTGGGCCAGTTGGATCTTGTACGGTTAACAGGTCTAAGTCGCGATGCCAAATCCGTCATGTTGAAGTCTGGAAAACGTCGAAAGGTTCTTGTGTACGGCGAGGAACGACGAGACTGCCTTGGTTGCTACTAAACATATTTACCCTTACCGTCTATGTTCTTGTCCGATCTGCCGTTTTTATTAAGTAAATAAATATGATATTACCATCTTTTCGCTAAAGATGTATAAGAATTTGTTTACTTTTTTTTTGGTTATTCTAGATGCCACATTTGGATGTGTCTTTAATTGCTTTCTTGTTCAACTTTGTTTTGTAGGTCACTACTGCTATGTTAAAAACGTGTTTTTTTTTCCAAAAAAAAAAAAGAAAAAACAAATTAAACTATTAGTCACATTCATACATTGACACTATCCAGATATGATAATAATCACGTTTGCGAGATTAGAAATTTATGTTAACGATCATTTGTCACAATGCGGTGTTGAAAATCTATACGACACGAGCATTTTCCCAAAGATTTATTTGTTGTGATAGCAAATGATGCATATTGTGACATTGATTATTTGAGAAAATGGATAAAGTGTTTACTATTATCAAAAATTTTCCGATTCTTAGGTATTTAGTGCACTGACTTTGCGGGAAAGTAAATTTTTACCGTGGGTTATTCTTTGCTGGTTATAAGAAGATACTAAAGCTTTCCAGTCCATTCGTTGGTTAATTTCCAGATATTTAGCAGTTCATAGCCTAACTGAGTTATCTTATAATATTGAAGTCGCACTGTCTTTACCTTACAACTGCACATAAACTTTCTCGAGCTTTTTAAGCCAACCTCTCGTAAACTAGAACTTTCTATCAAAGACAAGATTTTGAAAATTGTTACATTTCCTATGATTTCAATGTTATCATGCTAATTTGTAGCCAGTCAGTTTTTTTTTCTCTCTATTGAAAAGATGCCGTCGAGCCAGTTTTCCCGGCACCAGCCAACAACTGAAACCGCTCCTTGAACACACCTCTGCTTAGCCATAACCCCTCCATCTTCGCCGCAAATGCCAAGACACTCTTCACTGTCATTTCCTTGTAGTCCTAAATCGTTGGTTAAATTCAAATGTGAATAGACATAAACTTGTCTGGCTTTCGGGATTGTAATGACAGCAGTAAAGACAGATTTAGAATAAGACCAAACCGAACGAACGATCGAACCAACGAAAAAAAAACTAAAAACGTCAGACTACTCCACCTTCTTGTCGTTCAAAGTCTTCTTTCCTTTCTTTTTTTTCCTGTTCATCGTATGATTTTCCTTTTGTTCTTGGTGTTGACGGTGCCAAAGATCTTGGCTGCCGCCAGTTGTATTTTGTTATGGTGCTGCGCATGTGCTCTGCGGCGGGGCATTGTAATGCCTTCGCGTGTGTTTTTTTGTTTTTGGTTTTTGAGGATTTGGGGCTACGATAGATCTTAGACATCTTTATTGCTTAGCTTTGCCAGTTGAATGGTCAATTTACTACATTTATTGACAGTTTACACCTGCACTAGTGACAGGCGTACTATTCTTCTTCTTCTTGTTTTGCTTTAACTTCTTGTAGCTGTTCTTCTTCGTCACCACTGGCAGTGTTGCGGAGGATGTGGTGTTGTAGCTAGTACAGTGCAGTGAATGAGATTGAGTTGTCTGCGAAGAAGTCATACACTTCGTCGCCTCACATGAAGTAATTCGAAGTTTCTGTTGGAAAAAAGAATTCTTTCTTTAAAATCGATATTAAATTATTATGGCATGTAACTTGACTAAACGAATGATGCAGAACTTCTTCTTTTTGGGGCAACTTTCACGTGCAGTTCTCAGAATTGAGTCCCAAATCAATGAACTGAAAAATGTTGTACTGTGAAAGGAACATCCCGGATAGGTCCTACTATGGTGATAATGATAATGCCCTAAACTTTGGAGTGGATTTCATCCTAATTTTCACGGACGGTTCGGAATGAGTGAGCGGGCTGTGGAATCTTTTCGGTGGAGTTTAATTTGCAACTATCAATCAGACTACCAGACCACTGTAGCATAGTTCAGGCCGAAATAGCGGCCATTAGAATAGCCGTAGAGAAAATACAGTATCGTGGGATATTGGGCGGACATATTTAATTCTTACTGATAATAAAGCGGCTATTAGATCTCTGGAGAACGTGAACACCACTTTGAGAAATGTTCGAGAATGCTTGTCGTCTCTTGAGGAGATAGCGAGACATTCGACGGTTACCCTCACATGGGTTCCAGGACATGGGGACATATATGGTAACCAAAGAGCCAATACATTGACAAGGGCCGCCACAATCGTGAACTCGTGCGTAGTTTACGGTCTCATTGGGGCCCCTCTCACAAGGGCGAAACAGCTAATTGTGGGGAATCTGAACATCATAGCTAAGGAGAGATTCGTGAACCCACTTGCACGGCAACCAAACAGATTTGGCCTACAATGGTCATAGCTGTAATAACCGGTCACTGGCCGTTGGTACATACGTTAAGAGGTTGTCCGTTGCGGACGCTTTCTCTTTTTAGATTCACAGCTAACGGCACCTCCTTGTTAATCGACGAAAGTGAACGTCAATGTTAACTAGACATGCCGATTTACTTAACACAATACTGCGAAGTTGCTGTCGATAACATCAAGGAGGACGGCAATGAAAGAAAATAAATAGATGACGGGAGCCGGAAATCCAACCACGGATCTCCCGCATAGTAGTCGCTTGTTCTAACCGCTGTGCCACGGACGGTGGCACAAGTCGCTAGAAAAACTGCAAAAAGTTCGAAGTCTCACCAGAGACCTTTTTCTGGAACCGTGGGTGACATGGGATACACTCGTGCAAAGTTTTCAGAGCTTGCCCTTGTTCATCTAAATCTCTATTGATCTCACGAGAGTTCAGACGGTCCTATCCTAACAAATACATTGTTGCCGTTTACGGTCGTTGAGCGGAAGCGGTTTGGTACTTTCCGCGTCTGGAACTGATTGTACTTCGTCATAGCAATGTAGTACCGACCGTTCCACCTGCTAGGGGTATTGATGTAAATGCTTTTGTACTCGCGAGTATGTAAAAGTTGAAGTTTAAGCTCTTTGCGCAAGGCGACAAATCCTGTGAAGCTTCTCTGCAAAACTCCCACCTGTGTGTGCTGCCGGTAGCGTGGGGATCAGGAGCCCAGGGACTTTTTTCCAACTGATCAGTGGTTGCAGGCACCGCAAATGGTTGATACCGCAATCTCTGGTAGAGTCTTCAGGCTCGAATGAGGAATTGCATTGCAATCGTGTGCTACAGATCCATAGAGTTGCAGTGGTGGTAAGATAGGCCTCACCTTTAAGGGGGATATGTCTCATACTGTCATACCCTTTTTAGTGTCTTATGACTGGAAAAAAAGCCGACTTGTCGCCTTCTATTGCAAGATAGCTAAAGTTTGCGAAATCTGTGCGACCGACGAGTCGGTATACCCACCGTAGTTGGATTCAACAGACCGAAGTCCGATTAAACAGACCGAAGTCCGATTTAACAGATCGAAGTCCGATTTAACAGACCAAAGTCCGATTTAACAGACCGAAGTCCGATTCAACAGACCGAAGTCCGATTCAACAGACCGAAGTCCAATTAAAAAGACCGAAGATCGATTTAAGAGACTGAACTCCGATTTAACAGACCGAAGTCTGATTCAACAGACCAAATCCGATTTGACAGACCGAAGTCCGATTCAACAGACCGAAGTCCGATTTAACAGACCGAAGTCCGATTTAAGGGACCGAAGTCCGATTCAACAGACCGAAGTCAGATTTAACAGCCCGAAGTCCGATTCAACAGACCGAAGTCCGATTCAACAGGCCGAAGTCCGATTCAACAGACCGTAGTCGTGTTATAACTAATAGAATTTAGGTTAAACCAACAAAAGTTGGTTCAACAGACCAAACCGAAGAAAATCAACCTAATTCGGACCAATTTTCATTCATTGGAAAAATATTTGTGTATATAAATATTATGTATCCTCGAGTATCGATATGAGTGAATTCGTTTTACCAACAGGAAAACATCCGTCATTTCTTTCTGAATTAATAAATTTGGTTGATTTTTGAACAGAATAATTCGGAGACATTCTTCCATTCTTCTATCTGATAATAAAGAAGTCTGCAGTAGTCTGTAGAATTCACGAATTTTAATATTAATTCGTGGCTGAATCCGAAACAGATATACATACTGCCTATCATCATGAGAATATCATTCTGCTTCTTTCATTTGTCTAGTGCTTGAAATAAATTCCAAATCATCGTGTATCCAGGATTTGATATCAGTATCTGGTTTTTAACCCCCAAGTCAACTTGAAACCGCCTTTATTGAAAATATTTATGGTAGACACTACAATAGACATGTATTCGGCGATATTTCTTACACTCTACATTATCATAAATTTCGGACTCATCCGTGTAGAAATTCACGTAACCCTATGCCAGAGATTCAATGAAAGCTTTTCACTAAGTTTTAAAAAAATCCATCTAACCGACTGGTGTTCGAATTGTTCAGTTCCTTAATAATAGTTTATCTCCTCATTCGCTATTACCATTTCAACTTACCCACTGTACGCTATTTTTCAAATCGTTACAGTATTTCTGTTTTTTTTTGTTTGCAATAGAATGAATTTCGTACGTAAATAACATTTCTATTTTAATTTATAGTTTTCTTCTTAAACTTCTACAACTGTTGCGCTAACCCTCTGGTGTAGCTGCCAAGTCAAATCCCATCTTGTTTCGTCGTATTTTTCGCTCTCTCTCTTTTGCCATCTCTCGTTGAATTTTGATCTTGTTTTAATGACAGCTTAAATAAGTCGTTGCATTTTATCTGTTTCTACGCTTCGCTTTAACAAAGACCCAAATACGATGAGATTCAGTCACTGCCACTCAATTGTTGTTGAATATTTCAGGTTTCGTTTGTTTGTTTGTTTTTTTTCGAACACTCTTAATCATGTGGCGCGTCACTTACTACTGGATGGTCTGACTAAAGATGAACGTCTTCTTGTTCACGTACAATGACAGGAGGAGGCAGTTGTCGGTGCTGCAGCAATTCACCCCTTTTTTTCTAGAGACATGAGGCGTCAATACTTTGGTAACCCATTCCCATCTATAGTTTTACATTAAGCTGTACGCATATATTAAGTCCTGGCGTGTTAGCATTGACAATGCTAACAAGAGGGGGAACCTGCTGGTCGGATGTTGGTCCCCTGTAGTAGTGGCTTTATCTGTCTTCCCTTGGCTGCCGTAATTTTTCAGTGTTCAATTTAACTTAGACGAAGAAGAAATTGTAATTTTTGCAGTTCGTTAGTCTGACATTCCAAATGGTAATTTTATGCTCCCGGTTTGATAGATGAAAATTAAATGACAGTCGTTAATCGAATCAGTAGTTATTTTAAGTCACAACAAGCTTCTTTCTTGTCTCTTGCAATTGATCAAATAAATGCTAATAATTTTATTTTATTTTCTTTCATTCTTGCAGGTAAGTTTTTGCTGTGATCTGTGATGTCTTTGTCTTGGGACTGCTATGTGCGAAAGGTAATGAAATGGAAATCAACTGCAAATTGTAAATAAAAATGGGAATTTTTAATGGGAAGGAAATCGAGAGCAATTTCACATGTAGTCGGTATGTAAGGAAACTTGCGTGATGACACTTATCGGGTTAAGGCACAGCCGCCCAATGTCAATCAACTCAATGTGTTAAATTGTGATAATGAGGCTTTCAAGACTAAATAGCGATATTTTATGGCCCGTCCCAACCGTCGTTATATGGTTGGAAAGGGCAGATATCAGTTGGATGAGTTGGGAGCAAGCTCAATTATAAACATGTACATTTTATCTCCTTGTTGGTCTGACTGCTCTTCGGGTAGCCAAGTGAGTACTCAATTGACATTGTCTGTTAAAATTCCTCTCAGCTGACGTTTAGAATAATCGGTTGAGTGTGGTTTCCCTTTGAATGAGTTTAAAAATATAAACGCGTTTAACATCCCAGCGGTAAAAATACCCATTACGTAATCGTTGACCTCAGATTTATTTAGTAGCAATCAGCGATGATTCTCTCGCTTATATGCCTTCTTGATACTCTCACTTATTATATTCCTCCTTAAATTTAGCATAGGAATGTCATAGGCCGTTTTATCGTTGCGCTCTCGCTTACAAAGTAAGCGACGATGTCAGTAAGTGTTGTTTAAGTTGAAATTACTTAAGAAGCAAACTTTTAAGCGAGTTTAATGACACGCTTGATTACGAAGTAAGTGACCATTTCAGTAGGTGCCATTTCATGAGCATTGTAATCGGAGTTATAATGAGTGGACGATATTGTATACATTACGCATTGGCATTCTATGTACATAGATACAATTCCTTAAGCGAACATTAGTAACAAACATAGGATTTACAAAGAACCTGATCTTTGTCCTCTTTGAGGCACGGGAAATAATTGTCCGATCTTACTCAAATTTCCGTCACGTATTGCTTACATCAAGTGATACAATATTCCGGTAGGGCATTTTTAAATTTCAACAAAAAAAATATCGTCTATACATATCGCTGCCGTCCTACGGGGCATGCACGTTAGCAGCTCAGCTCTGCCGGCAGTCTATCTGCACCCGCAGCATTAACATTTCTAAGCCGTTTAATAGCTGTACTAACCTCGTTTTGGTTCGGTGGTGTAAATTATCATTATCTGTAACGTGATGCAAGTCATCCGTACTTATATTCGGTGACGTGCAATAAAGCCATGTGCTCTTATTTCCCATTCGACTGCCGCAAATGACGCGTTGCCAACAACGACACATTCGGCAATCGCCACGGACGGCGACCAGCATCCAAACAAACACATTAAGGAAACGACATCACAAGGGAAACTGTTTTTCAATGCTTTGTGGACCGATATAATTCTCTTTACATCGAGAGCTCCACTTATTTAAATCATCGAACATTTTGCTTAGTAGGTCGTCGGTTGCTACAGAAGCGAAGTTCATTGCAAAGTTCCTCTGTACCATTATGTACCCCTGTCCTTCTCAGGGCAATAATTTATCGGACTTCGATCTCTTAAATCGGACCTCGGTCTGTTGAATCGGACTTCGGGCTGTTAACTCGGTCTTTAGTTTTGTTAAATCGGACTTCAGTCTGTTGAATCGAACCTCGGTATGTTAAATCGGACTTTGGTCTGCTGAATCGGACTTTAGTCTGTTGAATCGGACTTCGGTCTGTACAAACGGACTTCGGTCTATTAAATCGGACTTCGGTCTGTTAAATCGGACTTCGGTCTATTGAATTGGACTTCGGTTTGTTGAATCGAACCTCGGTCTGTTAAATCGGATTTTCATCTCTTAAATCGGACCTCGGTCTGTTGAATCGGACTTCGGTCTGTTAAATCGGACTTCGGGCTGTTGAATCGGACTTTGGTCTGTTGAATCGGACAATGGTCTGTTAAATCGAACTTCGGTCTGTTGAATCGGACTATGGTCTGTTAAATCGAACTTCGGTCTGTTGAATCGGATTTCGCTCTGTTGAATCGGACCTCGGTCTATTGAATCGGACCACGGTCTGTGGAATCGGACTTCGGTCTGTTAAATCGGACTTCGGTCTGTTAAATCGGACTTCGGTCTGTTAAATCGGATTTCGGTCTGTTGAATCGGACCTCGGTCTGTTGAATCGGACTTCGGTCTATTGAATCGGACTTCGGTCTTTTAAATCGGACTTCGGTTTGTTGAATCGAACCTCGGTCAGTTAAATCGGACTTTGGTCCGCTGAATCGGACTTCGGTCTGTTAAATCGGACTTCGTTCTGTTGAATCGGACTTCGGTCTGTTGAATCGGACTTCGGTCTGTGTAATCCAACTGCGGTTGGTTATACCGACTAGTCAGTTGCACAGAATTCGGTCTGATACACGAAGATACTCTTCGTTCCTGTAGCATTGTATTAGAAATTAGCACCGTAGCACCTTGATAATAACAGTCCATAGGGTACGATTATAAGTTCGGTCGCGAATTCCGAATCGATACAACTGCGAGCTGTTGAAGTTGATCTACAGAAGAACACGAGTCATCAACAAGATCCTGATCGGCTGATACCAAACTGATTTACAACGAAAGCCGAACCATCGTTACAACCACTAGTTGACAAAGTCGATTTTCTGAAGAACACGGGTCTTCAACACGATCCTGAGTTGCGGATACCAAACTGATTTACGACAAAAGACGAATCTACGATACTACCACGAGATGCATAAGTCGTTTTGCTGATTGCAAACGCTAGATTGACGTTATCTCGTGTTTTGCGCTAAATTTGGGAATTAGCAGAGTATAAAAGTATTTGCAGCACACTTTGCGTTTCCGTGATCCAGTTTCCATTTCATTCCTTACACTTGAGGTTTCCTGCCTTATAACATTTACTTATAGTTTTAAGTAGAAAATTCGGGCTTCACCTCTATTCGTGTCTTTTTTGATATTCTTGCTCTCTTTTCTCTTTCGCGGTTTTTCCGTTTAAAGAGGTCTTGCTTCTCTTTTCCTTATATCGTTCTCTCATAACACATGTTATAATTGGTTATAGTGTTGGCTTGTATGCAGAATCCTTTACTTTAGACTCAATATAAGACAGTACTCATGGTACCAGGACTTGTCTGAACATGGGTTTTCATACCTATGTTTGTTTGCAGTAATTGAGAGAGTTGGTTAGAATAGGCATTGGCTATCATGGAAGTATGCAGACTTGCAATGTCTAACGGTCCGAGCTGACAGCGACCCTACGAAACGTATGAATTATGAGGGCCGTCTTTTTTGCAGTAATTGAGAGAGTTGGTTAGAAAAGACATTGGCTATCGCGGCAGTGTGCTGATTTGCAATGTCTAAAGGTCAAATGAGTAAGTCAAAATATAGAGACGTGAAATCGCACTACAAAGCGAGAGAGAGAGAGAGTCTCTCCTAAATATCATTCATGGGATGCCGAAAGAAAACTTGAATTACGATTAAATCAGTTTCAATTTGAGGATATGTAAATAAATTTTCAAAATGTATATCCAGTAGCCGATTTTCGTAAATTTTAAACAAATACATTTTATTTTAAAGTCAAAATTTTAATATGTTGCGGTAAAAAAGTTATTTGGAAAAAAGTAAATTTTTCCCTTTTCTTCACATTTCATTTTGGTGGCAAAGAGTCGACATGTTTGGTATGCAAACTTTTTAATTTGAACTTTGCCTTAAAACTTTTTTATGAGCAAAGTTATCAATTGGGGGACCATGCGCAGCATTTCAATGATTATTACAAATGCAATAAAACCCAAAACATCTTCAACTTGAAGATAACGGTCAAGTGGTAACTTTACCCAAATTCATTTAACAAAAAATTCCCACAGCAAGTGCAACATGGACCATTGAAATTAAAGCTCGTCGAACACAAGTCATCACTTTTCGACAAAAAGTTTGGTGTGGTTAAAATCCCATGACATGGCCAACAAAACACTTGCTCATACTTCTACTTTTGCCATTAATATGAAACGACAGCAGCCAAAGGAATATTTAAAGGCAACACTAACACCACTACCACCGCTTCAGTAGTAGTTGGCAGTTAATCTATTTAAGTGGGTTTTACTGCTCCTAATAGTACCTCAGAGATTCTGGTTAGAGCGGAGGCGGTGGATGCTGGCTGCCGGTTGCCGGTTCCTGGTAAAAAATTATAGACATTTATAAGGTCATGGTAACAGTTTTGGAGCAAAAAAGAAAAAGCCCAGCCACCAGCAGCAGCAGCAGCCGCAGCTAGTGGAGGCAACATAATAATTGAACAGGTTTTCCGTTGATATTTGCAATCATTCTTCATCGCATTTTATGGAACTCTCCCAAAAGTGGTCATATTGTACAATTGTAGAGGACGATGGATAGATGGTTGGTTGATTGGAGATGGTTATTGGTTGGCTGGCCGACTGACTGGTGATATACTAAGTGCATTTACACCCGGCAGCAGCTAATAGCCGTGCCAGGCACATAGAGCCAGCCACTCATTCAGGTAAGCAGTGGAAATGATTACAACTCATTTAGCAAGAAGAATAGCGCATGTGCGCCTGTAGTCAATTTAGTACGTCTATATAAGGCAGTAGTTCTTGTTGAAAGCTAATTATCTCGTAATGGTAATGTAGCATGGAGTTAACACAAGTGTTTTGTGGACAACACCAACACCACCACCACCACTGCCGCCAACAAGACACATGGGCACTCACGAAAAATGTATATGGCCTTGGCAGGTAAAGGCTTTAGGCAAGAGCCAATGTTGATCAAGTGGTAAGTGGAGGTAAGGCATTAAGGCACATAAGTAGATTACAAAACAGCCAACGACGGCCAACGTTGAGGGCAGAAGATGTCCCTTTGTCATATGACATTTAGGGCTAGCTGTGATAAAAACATTTATAGGAAACTATAGTTAAGAAAATATTTAAACCAACCCTACGACAATACAGTACAACATTTTTCAACTCATTGATTTGGGACTCTATTCAGAGAACAGTACGTGAAAGTAGCCCCAAAAAGAAGAATTTCTGCATCATTCATTTTATCAAGTTACATGCCAAAATAATTTAATATCGATTTGAAGTTAGTAATTATCGTATAGGGGAGTTTGTCACACAAAAGAGCCTTTGTTTGTACTCCGGGGCGTATGAATTACGTGGAATATTACTTATGATAATAGAAAATATTTATACCAACCCTACGACAACACAGTACAACATGTTTTAGATCATTGATTTGGGACTCAATTCTGATAACTGCACGTGAAAGTAGCCCCGGAAAGAAGAAGCTCTGCATCATTCATTTTATCAAGTTACATGCGAAAATAATTTAATATCGATTTGAAGTTAGTAAGTATCGTATAGGGGAAATTTGCCACGGGGAGTTTGTCACACAAAAGAGCCTTTGTTTGTACTCCGTGGCGTATGATTTACCTGGAATATTACTTATGATAATCATACGCCACCATATAGTATTTATGTTATGTCAAACAAAAGAGCCAAAAACGTGACAAATTCCCCTATATGATACTTACAACCTTCAAATCGATATTAAATTATTATGGCATGTAACTTGACAAAACGAATGATGCAGAACTTCTACTTTTTGGGGCTACTTTCGCATGCAGTTCTCAGAATTGAGTTCCAAAATCATGTGTTGTACTGTGTAATGGTTGAAACAGGCGGGTTTGTCATGCAGGGTTTGAGACGTCACATCGATCTAATCAGCAAAATTCGAGTTATTCGGCAATGTATGAGCTGTAAAACGACATTGACTGAGTCAAGCGCGTTCAAATAAAGCGAATGCGCTGGCTGGGACTTGTAAGGCGAATGATTAAACATGCTCCAGCTTGAAATCATTTTGGCAATAAAGTCGGTGGATGGCGCTGGAGGAAGCGATAAAAACTACGTAGAATGAATCAGGTGGCGAAGGAGTTAGTAACCAAATTTGATGTGAATCACTGTGTAAATAGCGAAAAGACTGATTCTTTTCTACGTGTGGCAATTATTATTATTATTAGTGTAAAAAGAACTTGACAACATATATATTTGTATCTTAATGTCTAAGTCAGAGTCCGAAATGATAAGATATTTCCATTGGCTTCGATCTTGTGCATACCGTCTCCAGTCAGTCCTATCAAGCAGCGTCAGTGTTTCCTCCACCTGGTCCTTCCAACGTAATCGCGGTCTCACTATTTTGCGCCGTTCTTCGAGGTCTTGATATAATATCTTTCGCGCTGGAGTTTCCGCATCCATCCTAACCGTAATCGTTACACTTTTATTCACTTGACCACATCAATGTCGTGGTAAAACTCGTAATGCTCATGGTTCATCCAGATCCTAAACTCGCCGTTTACGCGAATGGGTCAATAGATGAATTCATCCACTACATCAAAGCAATAGTTCTCAACGTTCATGCTGCGTCCCGAACGGGGGGGGGGAGGGGGGGATTCTTTGTTCGATGATACTATTGATTTCGTCTTGGCCCCATTCACGGCCAAACCCATTTTCGCCGACTCCCTTTCAACAGATGAGAAGACAGCAGTTACCTCTTACCCTCAAAGCAATAGTTCTCAACTTTCACGCTGCGTCCCCAACGGGTGGACACTTTGTTCGATTATACCATTAACTTGTCGTGTCCCCATTCACTGGCAAACCCATTTTCACTGACTCCCTTTCAACAGATGAGAAGGCAGCAGTAACATCTCGCATCGTCCGACCGATATTGTTGATAAGCGAGCGGTATGTGGCTCTTATTAAATATGCGTGAGGCAATTGGATAGGCAAATGTTGTTTTTGCCAAATAGTAAGAGAAGTAGATGAATGCCTCTGTTAATTCTACGGATGTTGTCGGCAGCAACTTCACAATATAGTGACGAGTCAATCGGCATGTCTAGTAAAAGCTTCTCCAACGAGTGTTAAACAAGTAGGTGCCGTTTGTTGTTAATCTAAAAGTAGAAAGCGTGTTAACAACACGAAAACCCATATCCCATACCTCATTCATGGGGTGCAAAAGGAAATTAAGTTTAAGTTTAATTCTTTGGAAATATTCCCTAGCTTTAAACTATTTGTCTTACGCTCAACATGTCACGAGTTTCGTTCCCTGCCCATCCGCCCCCTATTAAAGCTCTTTATGATAACTATGGTGTGAAATTTCACATTTCTTTTTGCCAACTATCACTCTGCACAATATTGAACAACTACTTGTAGTTTGAATGTTGACATTCATTTGCGTTGTTATCGACACAAATATTTGATTAATTCAAGTGTCTTGTAATCAAACGCCAACGCATTGCACTATCGTCAGCCCTCCTAGTGCTTCCCTCAGTGCCCACCTACATGAACTATTTACCTGTAGGTTATGCAGCCCTATTGTTCCCTTAACCATTTTCACACCCACTTCAAATGTAAAGTAGACAACATCTGAACAAGCGCAAGTACTTGACCATGGAATTGAAAAATAAATTACATGACGACGACGACGGCGATGGTGGCGACTGCGACGATATCGGTGGTGGTGACGACAACGATATCTACTAGAAGGGCTATATCAACATTCAGAATTCTGACAGAGATTCAAAGGGGGTGAGACAGACCACAAAGGCACAACTATGTGTAAGTGTTAAGTGTCGCGCCAAAAGTGTAATAATATCCAAGAATATGTGTGTGGTGCTATATTTACAATTAGAACTCTTTATGTATGATTGTATGTATACATATGTACAGACAATCATATATAAATTTCTAGATAAACTTATTGTGTACACAAAACTAATCATTTAAACTCGATGGTTCTGTTTGAAAAAAAAGGTTAGCAATAGATTTTTGAAAAAAAGCGTCAAAACTTTCCGGCAGAGGAAAATGCAAGTATGGAACTCGTTCCATACTATTTATTCTATAGATGGTAAACTAATTCCCCTTTCAGACTAACAACTGTCTAATTTAACATGTAATTATCCTAGGCGGCTAAATATCCTTTTTGGACTAGTACAAAACCAATTCAAAAATTTTAGTCGGGCGGTTTTTGACTGAACTAGTTTGGTACCATATCAAAAGGGGTTGGTGAGAAATATTATAAAAATTTACCCATTAGAACTTGTTTTTTCTAGAAAGTTTGAGTAGTTAGTATAGTAGAGTAGTTGCTTTCGAGAAATTTTTTAACAAAACTTTTTAATTTATAACAAAATTCTCTTTTTCTTGGTCATCAACTAATATCGTTTAACTGCTTCAAAATTCAAAAGTCTGGAACTAGTATAATTTGTAAATAGTTAAAATTTCTATACTTTATAACTAGTACGTCCCAACAGTGGTTTGATTCCAATGAATAATTTTTTTTGTAAATGTAAAAAAATTTTTATGTTTACGAAGGTTCTCAACAGAAAAACATATTTGAAAACCAGATTTTTTTGAAAAGATATAAACTGCTTCCATAACTGCTTCTAAACTAATATCAGAAAAGAAGTAATAACTGTACGTTTTAGAAGTATAAATTGTTGCCTAACTTAAATCTGAAGAAGTCACAAAAATGATTTTAGGCCATTGCGATAAAAGCATGCGATCAAAAAATACTTCCAAGTGATACTTTCTAAGATTAATTTGTTATTATCTCTAGCCAAGTTTAGTTTGCAGATGCTAGATAAAAACTGCTTCACGGCTGTTATTTAGAAAATTTCTTAACCAAAACTGCTTTTGAACTATTACGTAAAGAACTAACTGTAAATGTAAATAATTTTTATGTTTACGAAGTTTCTTAACAGAAAAAACATATGTAAAAAAACTGCTTTTTTTGAAAGAATATCAACTGCTTTATGGCTTTGAAACTGCTTCTGAACATATGTCAGAAAAATTATTAATAGCTGTCATCTAGTTAGGGAATAACTTGTTGACTATCTTAAATCTGCAGAAGTCACAAATCTAATTTTAGGCTTTTGCTATAAAAGCATGCGATCAAAAACTGCTTCCATATATATATTTATGAGTTATTATCTCTAGACAAGTAAGATCTACAGATTTAAGAAAAAAATTAATAGCTGTACGTGTAGTTAGTGAATAACAAGTTGTCTAACTTAAATCTGAAGAAGTCACAAATCTGCTTTTAGGCCTTTGCGATAAAACAATGCGATCAAAATCTGCTTCCAAGTGATGTTTTCTTATATTTATTTATTATTATCTCTATCCAAGTTTGGTTTAGAGATGCTAGGTAAAAACTGCTTCACGGCTGTTATTTAGAAAATTTCTTAATCAAAACTGCTTCTGAGCTAATTGGCGAGAAACACTGATGTTTAAATTATATTAGAACTGTATGTCTAGTTACAGAATACCTAATAATCTAAGGACGTTTTACAGTCTATAAAAGTATTCAAACGTTCTTGAATTTGTGCAAAACTTTGAGGCAATACCTATCAAATAACATATTACTTTTATTATAATTTTTGTGTTTAATACTCTAGGAAAGGAAGTCACCAACTTTATTGGCGTTTTATTACATATAATGAAATTAATAACAAAATGTATGTACAAAATGTAATAAAAAAAGTATGCACAATGTTGAGTTAAAATCTATACAATTAAATAAAAATATTATTAAATTAATTGCATTTTACACTCTACAAAATAGCCAAAATTTCTTGATGATTTGATAATATAATTGTGCACAACTTTGAGACAAGATCTTTACAATGACATATTAATTTAATTAAATTAACTGATTTTAACACTCTAAAAAGGTAGACAAAGTTTCCTGCTTGCCATTTTATTATAATGAAAATAATAAAAATATAATTGTGCACAATATTGAGGCCAGACCTATTCAATGATATTTTACACATCTCAAATTAATGACGTTTATTTCTCTAAACAAGTAGACAAAGATTTTGACTTACCATTTTAATATAATTAAGATAATTAAAATGTAATTGTGCATAAGTTTGTGGCACGACCTACCCAACGCCATATTAATTTTATTATATTATTTGCGTTTATTACTCTAAAAAAGTAGTTAAAAGTTGTTGCCTGCCATTTTGTTATAATGAAAATAATAAAAATATTATTGTGCACATCTTTGAAGCTAGACCTATCGAATGATATATTACTTTGATAAAATCAATTTCGTTTATTACTCGAAAAAAGTAGTCAAAAATTGATACTTGACATTTTATTATAATAAAAATGATAAAAATTTAATTGTGCACAACTTTGAGACAAGACCTATACCTATTACTTTGATAAAATCAATTTCGTTTATTACTCGAAAAAAGTAGTCAAAAATTGATACTTGACATTTTATTATAATAAAAATGATAAAAATTTAATTGTGCAACATCCAATGATATGTCAATTTTGTCAAATTAATTGCGTTTTACAGTCTAAAAAAGTAGTCAAAGATTCTGGATTATTGACAATGCATTTGTGCACAACTTAGAGGCAAGGCCTATACAATGATATATTACTTTTACTAAAATTATTACATTTAACACTCTTAATAAGTAGACAAAGATTCTTCCTTGTAATTTTTTTTATAATGAAAATGATAAAAATTTTATTGTGCACAGCTTTGAGGCAGGACCTATCCAATGACATATTACATTTCTCAAATTAATGACGTTTACTACTCTAAACAAGTAGACAAAGATTTTGACTTACCATTTTAATATAATGAAGATAATAAAAATGTAATTGTGCACAACTTTGAGGCAGGACCTATCGAATGATACATTACTTTGATAAAATCAAATGCGTTTTCTACTCTAAAAAAGTAGTCAAAAATTGATACTAGCCATTTTATTATAATGAAAATGATAACAATGTATTTATGCACAACTTTGAGGCAAGTCCTATCCATTTATATGTCAAATTTTGTTAAATTATTTGCGTTTTACAGTCTAAAAAAGTAGTCAAAGGGTCTTGATAATTAAAAATGCATTTGTGCACAATTTTGAGACGAGACTTATCCAATAAAATAAAACTTTTTCTAAATTATTATATTTAACACTCTTAATAAGTAGACAAAGATACTTGCCTGTCATTTTGTTATAATAAAGATAACAAAAATTTAATTGTGCACAACTTTCAGGCAATACCTTTACAGTGATATATTATTTTTACTAAATTTATTCATTTAGAGACTCTCAAAAAGTAGGCATACATTTTTAATGATTAATAATGCATTTGTGCACAGTTTTGAGGCCAGACCTATCCAATGATATGTTAATTTAATCATATAAATAGCTTTTATTACTCTAAAAAAGTAGTCAAACATTTTTGCTTGTTGTTTTTTTACAATAAAAATATTATTGTGCACAACTTTGAGGCAATACCTATACAATGATATGTTAATTTTAATAAATTAATGTTGTTTTACCGTTAAGAAAAGTAGTTAAAGAGTCTTGGCAATTGATAATGCATTTGTGCACAACTTTGAGGTAATACATTTACAATGATAAGTAATTTTTATTACAATAATTTCTTCTAACACATTAAAAACGTAGACAAAAACTGCTGCCCATCTTTATTATAGCAGTAGTTATAATACCAAGTAGTTCGAATGTACTCATTTGTAGTGAACTCCTAAATCCTACAAAATTCGTCACTTAACCCTTTCAGCACATTTTACAAAACTGCTTCCATGCCTTTGAATTAAATGCTTGCCACCCAAAACTGCTTCCAAGTGATATTTCCTAATATATATTAGTCATTCTCTGAAGCCAAGAAAGATTTAAAGGCAGAATATTTTAGATCATACTTAAAAAATTTCATGACATTTTTTTTCCCTATTACAAATTTGTTTATTTATTAACTTTTTTTCGAGTGTTTCCAATTCGCAACATAATATTGAACACCATCTTAATCTAAAAGTACCACAACTCACTACTTTGGTTTAGTTTTTTTCGCTTCTTAAAGTAACTTTTTAAACTTAAACCAAGTTTTTCTGCGTGTGTGTGTGTGTGTGCCGATCCGTCTCTATCATTCATTTGTCTATCTATCATGTCTGGAGTTCTTTGGATATTTGTTTTTTCATGGCATTTGTTTGCTTTCTGCATATATTTTTTTTTGCGCATGAGTGATTAGAAAATAATTTTCGCACAAAAAAAAACGCCACCGTTGAATGCTCGGAGTAGATGATGGAGAAGATGTACGAGAGTACGAATAATAATATAAAGCAAACAATTTATATATATATATAGAAGTCATCCCATCATAATCATCTACATCATCAGCCAGCCAACCAGCCATCTAACCAGCCAGCCAGTCCGGCAGCAGCCGTGAGTCGGTAGCAATAGCAGAAGTCAGCATTATTAACATGATCACATGAAATGATTGCATTCCATATAACTTATATATTTTTTGTACTTTATGTTTTGTTGTTGCCGTTTTTCAAATTGATTTCTTTGGCATAGGGTGCGATGGCAGGGGTAAGAGAGAAGTTATTAATTTTTATATGACTGAATAAGAGGTACATTAAGAGTAGAGACACCAAAGTGATATTCCGTAAGGTGTACCGAGATATAACCGTGTTAAATTACACAGTACAACATTTTTGAACTTATTGATTTGGGACTCAATTCTGAGGGCTGTACGTGAAAGTAGCCCCAAAAAGAAGAAGTTCTGCATCATTCGTTGTGTCAAGTTACCTGCCATAATAATTTAATATCGATTTGAAGTTGGTAAGTATCGTATAGGGGAATTTGTCACGGTTTAGGATCTTTTGTTTGACAGAACTCGAGAACCACTAGTACGATTTAGCTTCAATTAAGAATTACTATTCCTTTAATCTGTTTATATAACGTTGCGCTACATAAGCAACAGTTTCACTTTTCCATTCATCAAATGATTTTGAACTGGGTTTAATTTGTAGCAGTTACAATAAAACTGTTGTACTCCGTGGCGTATGATTTCTGTGAAATATTACTTATGATAATCATACGCCACCATATAAAAAAGGCCCTTAAACGTGACAAATTTCCCTATACGATACTTACTAACTTCAAATCGATATTAAATTATTATGGCATGTAACTTGAGCAAACGAACGATGCAGAACTTCTTCTTTTTGGGGCTACTTTCATGCGCAGTTCTCAGAATTGAGTCCCAAAATCATGTGTTGTACCGATGTACCAATGGATTCAATAATTGAATAAGTAAAAAAAAATTTTTTTTTTCATATCAAGAGGGTAGAAGTTAGCAGCCTGTGGCATCCACTTTGTTTTTTGGCGACGCCTGACTAACCTGTGGTTTATTTGTCAGTTACTGATGCCAAATCACTGCCAACATTTACACGATTGAACAGCTCTTCTAAATGATAAAACTTTATAATAAAATTTAATGATCAATAGTTCTCACGTTAAGCACTTTTTACTGCAGACGCAGTTTTCCTTGGACTAACCAACGATGGTTAAATTCGAGACGATCGGTTCTGTAAACGATCTTCCAATACCCGTTCATGACAGGATAACAAAACGCTCGAGAACAAAGACGTTGTAAAAGAAAGTATGCAGGAAAGTCCAAGGCAGTCAATTTCTCTCAATGCACAAGGACTTAGCCCTTTGCAATATTCTAAATAGCAAATGTTATGTTAGGACTTGGGACTGCGATCCAACTGGGCTAGGAGCTCAATGTTTATGACCATATATAACGTCATTTGTTCACTGACTGGGCTTCGTGCTATTTCGAAGTTGACTCAAATTTTATGCGGTCAAAATCATCTTGAGCGACGAGCCCAACTTTGGATAAATGACCACGTTAACAAACTTAGTTGCCGTATAAGACACAATTCCAACCCACACGAGGTTCAGCAGGTAGCAATGTATCTACAAAAAGCTGCTGTTTAGAACGAATTGTGGTCTAGCGTCGGTGTTGGTCCGTACTCTTTCTAAAACCATATTAGGAAGGTAAGTTAATTTCCGTCAATAGCGAACTCTACAGCGCACGATGATAACCAATATATTTTTGGACATATTGATGTAAGATTTTAAAAGATGTTATTGTGGCCAACTTTGTGACAAGATCTATGCAATGATATATTACTTTTATTTAATTTGTTACGTTGAACGCACTAATGAGTTAGGCAAAACTATTGCTTACAGTTTTATTATAATGAAGTTAATAAAAATATTATTGTGCATAACTTTGACACCTGACCTATCCAATGACATATAGCTTTTATCAAATTAATTGCGTTTAATACACTAAAAAAGTAGTCAAAAATTCTGTATAATTGTTAATGTTATTGTGCATAACTTTGAGGGCTCACCAATGCAATGACATATTACTTTTATTAAATTAATTGCGTTTTATACTCTTAAAAAGTTGTCAAAATGTTTCGAAATTGTATTTGTGTACAACTTTATAAAAATTTCTGATAATTGTGCACAACTTTGAGGCGACATCTTTTAAATGACATGTTACTTTAATGAAACTAATTGCGTTTAATAATCTTAAAAAGTAGTCAAACATTCTTGATAATTGATAATGTATTTGTGCACAATTTTGAGACAATACCTATCCAATGCTATATTAATTTTGTTTACTTAGTTGAGTTCAATACGCTAAAAAATTAGTTAAAATCGCTCGATAAAACAATTATGCACAACTTTAGGGCAAGACCTATAGAATGATATATTATTTTTATTACATTAATTGCGTTTAGTACTCTAAAAAAGTAGTCAAACATTCTTGATTATTAATAATGTCATTGTGCACTACCTTGAGGCAAGACCTTTCCAATGACGTATTACTTCTATTCAATTTATTTATTTGACTCTAAAAAGGTAGTCAAAATGTCTCGATAATGTATTTGTGCATAACTTTGAGATAAGACCTATCCAATGATATATTACTTTTATGAAATTAATTGCGTTTTGTACTCAATAAAAGTAGTCAAACATTCTAGATAATTGATAATGCCATTGTGCACTACCTTGAGACAAGACCTATCCAATGACGTAACACTTCTATTTAATTAATTGCATTTAACATTCTAAAAACATACTCAAAATTTGATAATTTGAAATTGCAATTGTGCACAACTTTGAGCCAAGACCTATCCAATGACATATTACTTTTATTGAATTTCATGCATTTAAGATTCTAAAAAAGTAGTCAACATGTCTTGATAATGCAATTGTGCACAACTTTAAGGCAGGACATCTCCAATGATATATCATATCTATTAATTTAACTGCTTTTAGTACCCTAAAAAAGTAGTCAAACATTCTTGATTATTAATAATGCCATTGTGCATTACCTTGAGGCAAGGCCTTTCGAATGACGTATCACTTCCATTTAATTAATTGCATTTAATACCCTAAAAAAGTAGTCAAAAATTCTTGATATTGTAATTGTGCACAACTTTGAGGCAAGACCTATCCAATGCTATATTACTTTTATTAAACTAATTGCTTTTAGCACTTTAAAAAAGTAGTCAAACATTATTGATTATTAATAATGTCATTGTGCACTTCCTTAAGGCAAAACCTTTCCAATGACATATTACTTGTATTGAATTAATTGCATTTAACACTCTTAAAAAGTAGTCAAAAATTCATGATAATACTGTTGTGCACTACCTTGAGGCTAGACCTATACATTGATATGTTGTTTGTACTAAATTAGTTGCTGCTAACTCTCTAAATAGGTAGACAAAACTTCTTGCGCATCGTTTTATTATAAATATGATGCTAATATTATATGAACTTATATTTATAGTACCTTTATTTTCTATTCATCTCGTCACTCCATCGTCTAACACTTTCAACACTCATGCCAAGAACAAAACAATTTGCCAACGCTTTATATCGTTGTTGCTTTTTTTTGCTACTTTGTCAAATAACATACTCAGAAAGCCAGCCGCGCACAAAGGCAAAAGCCTACGAACTGGAGCAAAAGAATGCAATAATTATTTGATATCATGCACTAACACCGAGCGACCGACTGACAGACCGACCGACCGAGTGTGCAATAGGTGAGTCCATTTTAGCCCCACTTTGGCATTCAACCCCACCGATATGATATGCGGGCTGTGATAGATGAAACAATGTCTAGCTGGCTGGCTGGTTGGCTGGATGACTGGCAACCTTTAGACGATTGAGAGTCGTTAAATGTAAATGATATCACATCAACAGCAGCAGCAGTAGCATCATCATCATCGCCATCATCAGCATTGTCAGCCTCAGCCTCTGACTGAGCGTCAACACTATTCACAAACATTTCTAGAATATAATAGGTGTAAATATGTATGTCGTCTATGGCAGCCCATTACATCTATATGTATGTTCATATACCTTTGCCTAGTCCGTATTCGCATTATGTGTATGTGTGTGTGTGTGTGTTTGAGAATGGTACAAGACGTTGTGTCTCGCAAAGCCGTATGACGTTTATGACACACCAACAACTGACACCATCATACAGACCAACAGACAGCTAGACCTCATTGCCTCAACTGTGTCCGTCTGTACGTACGTCTGACGGTTCCAGTGGTCTTTCCGTTTAGCTATTATTCAGTCATGTCACTAGGTGTGTGTGTTTGTGTGTCCGTCTTTTGGCTTCTTCTGGAAGTTCGCTGGTTGCTGCGCAAGCTTTAGCCAACCGCCACCCTTTGGGACCAACCTTCATTCGTCATCACCTAACCATCCCCTTTTTCACGGCTTGACGACGACAGCGACAACTTACTCATATTCGCATGGAATGGCTTTTTCCTTTTTTTTTTTGTTGTTTTTTAAAACTCAGTGCAAAAATTAGTTGCTCTTCTTACGTTTGCCTCCGCTACATTACCGTGCCGGCACTAGCTGGTGGCAATTCAATTGCCGTAGTTTTGCTTATGGTCGTGCTACTGATGATTTGCGCTTTACACGCAAAACACTCATGACGAACACGTCGTCACGTTGTGTCGAAAACTCAGAATGTCTCGTCTACACTAGAGCCGCTTAGCCGCTCAATACAAGCGACGACGTGCAATAAGTTCGTCATATAAAGCTGAATTTAGCTGCCTACCTGGGCACAGAAATAGTACATCCGAAATCAGCAGCAGCAGCAGCAGTAGCAGCTATTCAGAGATACATAGTACATATGTATGTATAGACAAGCAAAACCTACAATGTTTTATGCCATCAAATCTCTTAGTTACCTCTCTCCCACCTGCACTCCCCCTCTATGCATACAATGACAATCCACTGTTATTACGCCGACGATGACGACAGAAAATGTGGCAAATTGTTTTAAAAAAAAAGTTTTTTTTTTTTACTTTTTTGTTGTTTTTTGGATTCCCTCTCGAATTTCTTTTCATCTCTCTTAGTATTGTACCGAACGAAGACAAACAAAAAAAAAAACAGTAACGAAAAACGCTTTCATGATTTGTTTGTTTGCCGGCTTGTCAGCCGCTAGGTCTATTCTGGGAGCTGTTTTATTATTATTTGTTGGCAGTTTATTTCAATTATGAATTTATTTGATCAACTATGAAATAAAATTATGCCATTAGTCTGAAACTACGTTGCAATTGTGTGGCGGTCACAATTCTACGAGAATGAGAACATGACAAAGTGGCAGATTTGCAATGAATTTTGGGTTGAGGCTGCAGGTTTAAAGTGGTCATTGTGGGCAGTATGGGTTTTTT
The DNA here is from genome assembly GCA_964034835.1 of Muscina levida. Lineage (NCBI taxonomy): Eukaryota > Metazoa > Arthropoda > Insecta > Diptera > Muscidae > Muscina > Muscina levida. The sequence continues at coordinate 114,996,245 of OZ035881.1, read as the reverse complement.
ATACCAACACCCTTAAGGATGAGGGTTAGACCGTATCACCTTACAGGCACACAAAAAAAAGTTCTCCGTGCACCAGCGAATATGAAACATTGTTTCAAGGACATTTCAAAAAAAATTTTTTTTATTTTTTTTGCCGAACGTAGGGGTCGCCTTTTTAGTTTTTTCGTTATATCTTCCATATTAACAGTCCGATCTTAAAGCTTGATACAGCATCCGTTATCATCGATAACAAAACATTTTAAGGGTGGACAAATTTTGTTAGTAGTAAAGGTAATTTGAGATCAAAGACTTTTGAATTAAAAAAAATTGGTCTGCCACAGACAAACACATCGATATATCATACTTTAATATCTGAATGTAAATACTGAAGCTATGACAAATTTAAAAAGGTGACCCCTACGATCGGCAACAATGAATTTATAAAAGCATTTTTTAGATAGTTGTGCTGTATTTATCGAGATACTTTCTTCGCAACAGTTTTATGGTTTTTTGCGAGCTATAAATTTCTATAATTAGGGTGTCACATTAGGGTGGTAGGAAATTAGATTTGGGGGGTAAGTACTAGAACGGTACACTTGAGGTCAATGGACCTAAGAGCAAAAATATTGGCCTCGCTGAGACAAAAAATTCGCTGTATCAAGCTTTAAGATCGGACTGTTAATATGGAAGATATAACGAAAAAACTAAAAAGGCGACCCCTACGTTCGGCAAAAAAAATAAAAAAAATATTTTTTGAAATGTCCTTGGAACAATGTTTCATATTCGCTGGTGTACGGAGAACTTTTTTTTTGCGATACGGTCTAATGAGGGTATATATCATTTGATACGACCCAAAAGTGTAACACATAGAAGGAGTGACTTTAGACCCTAGGTTTCTTTGAACCAAATTCGATTCATGACTTTTTAAGTCGTTTGAGCCATGTCCGTCTGTCTGTCTGTCTGTCTGTCCGTCTGTCTGGCTGTCCGGCTGTCCGGCTGGTTCGCACGATAACTTTCGAAAGACGTAACCAAATGTTTTGAAATTTTGGCGAGTTATTATTTCCTCAAAACTACTTACGGTATTACAAATAGGCTACATGGCCTCGCCTCTTCTGGTACATCCCATACAAATACATCATTCCGCCCTCTTTAGAAATCGAGTAATAAAATCAATACACCCAACGGAATTGTACCCAAATTCTGTATTTAGTGAAGCTATAACAGGGTAAAGTTTTGGAAAAAATGTTGAAAGCCTAGCCACGCCCCTTCTGGTACCTCCCATTAAAATCTACCTTTCCGCCCACTATAGAGATGGAGGAATAATATCAATAAATCAAACGTGATCGTACCCAAATTCTATTTTGAGTAAAGCTATAACAGGATAAAGTCTTGGAAAAAAAATTGGAAGTTTATCCCTCTACCTCCCATACACATCTGGTACCGCCCACTTTAGAAATCGATTAATATTATTAAAAGATCTAACGCGATCGTGCCCAAATTCTGTATTTGGTAAAGTGCAAGCAGGATAAAGTTTTGGAGAAAAATCTGGAAGTCTAGACACGCCCCTTCTGGTACCTCCCATACAAATGTACCACTTAGCCCACTTTAGAAATAGGGTAATTATTTCAGATTCTGTATTTTGTTATGTTATAACAGGACAAAGTTTTGGAGAAAAAATTGGAAGTCAAGCGACGCCCCTTATGGTACCTCCCATACAAATGTACCTTTCCGCTCACTTTAGGGATGTAGTAATAATATCAGTACACCCAACGCAATCGTGCCCAAATTCTGCATTTAGTAAAGCTATAACCGGATAAAGTTATGGAGAATAAATCTGGAAGCCTAAACACACCCCTTCTCGTACCTCCCATATAAATGTACCACTCCGCCCACTTTCGAAATCGAGTAATAATATCAATATAATAGAAAGTTATTTGTTTTACTGAGGGCAAAGGTAAATGTAAGTCGGAATGCCCGACTGAAACATTCTTACTAGTTTTTGTCAGAAATGGATGACATGGAAACGGTTATACCGCTTTGCTCATAACATTTCATTGTAACTTGATCAGGCGAAGAGGTGGAAAGATATCTGTAAGCCAGTTTCAAAACTATGACGAGCCGACAGGCCAACTAAGATGTGATTGATTATAAAATTTATATTTTCTCAATTTCTCTTTAGCTTCTGTCGAAACAAAAGAAAACTAAATTGGTTTGGGACCATAGCGCAAAGACCTAATGCCTACCTAATACGAATATATTACATATAAAGGCACATGTATACCATTATTTGCGGAATATACTTACTTACTTACTTAAGTGACCCATTACAACTTACGAACGTGGTTCATTAATTTGAGGCCTGAAGTATTGAAGAATTCCACACGCTTCGCCTGCGTTCTCCACTTGGACCACTTGGAACTTCCAACGAACTGGAGGTATCATTGCTCTACACCCTCCTTGAGGTTCGCCTTCAAACACCTTTCTCGCTGGAGCATTTACATATATTTTTCGGAGTACTTTTCTCTCGAATCCGCTGTCGTAAGCACCCACTATTGGGCAGCATACAACAGAACGGGTAAAATTAGCACCTGGTATAGCTGTTTCTTAGTATCCCGAGATAAGGTGGTGTTACTAAAGTTATGCCGAAGTCCGTAAAAACATCTATTGGCGAGCACTATTCTCCGCTTGGTTCCTTGGCTGACACTATTTTTCTTATTGACGGAAGATCCGAGGTAGGTAAACTCATCGACTACCTCAAAACAATAATTGTCAACGTTCACGGTGCGTCCTCATCGAGAGGACTCTTTGTTCGTCAATCAGTATTATTGTTTTGTCCTCGTTGACCACTAAACCCATTTTTGCCGACTCAGTGATGAGAAAACTGCAGTAACATCCCGCAGATTTCGGCCAATGATGTCTATCATAGGCATAGGTTAGTGGCATGTGGCTCTTGTGGAATATGGTGCCAGACATGTTGACACCAGCCTTTCTCATCACCTTCACCATAACTTTAGTAAATAGTGTATAGGGGCCGGCCGTGGCATGATGGTTAGAACACGCGACTACCATGCGGGAGATCACAGGTTCAACTCCTGGCTCCAGTCATCTTAAGAAAAAAAAAGAAAAATTACCAAAATGAAATGAAAAATTGGTTAAAATAAAAGTAGCGCTACTAAACAAGGTGACCCAAATTGATGATAAAAATGCTGATGCAATTCAAGAAATCACAATGACCCCATTGAAGGAGGTCACTGCGGAATTTTCAGGACAATTGAAAAAATCAGAAGATACTACTACTGGAAGAATATGACAAAGGACATAACTAAATATGTGAAATCATGTCATAAAAAAGTCAAACGGCAAAGACTATGAAACATTTGAAAAGTCCAATGACTATTACTCGAACACCGGTACAGGCTTTCGATACGGTATTCGTGGATACCATCGGCCCATTTCCAAGGTCAATTGACGGAAATGAATATGCAATCACACTAGTATGTGATTTGACAAAGTACTTAGTGACAATACCGATACCCAACAAATACGCTAAAACAGTTGCAAAGGCAATATTTGAGCATTTTATTCTTACTTATAGTCCAATGAAGACGTTCATTTTGGACATGGGCACAGAATATAAAAACTCTGTTCTAACGGAACTATGCGATCTACTTAAAATTGAAAAATTTTTGTCGGCTTCCCTCGAATGTAGGGGACAGCAGTTTCGCAGTATTAGTGTCGAGTCAATCGACGTGTCTAGTAAGAGCTTCTCAAACAGTGACGTTCGCATTCGTCGATAAACAAGTAGTTGCCGTTAGTTGTGAATCTAAAAATAGAAAGCGTGTTAATTCACAACAACGCGAGAAGCTATCCCATACCTCATTCATGGGGTGCAAAGGGAAATTAAGTTTTTTTTTTAAGTTAGGACAAGTTATCACTCTGCCTGAGACTTCTTTCCATGTGGTTCAGAGTTATTCTTACCAATCTTAACCGAGGATTTGGTGTTTTCCAAGGTTTAGACGTCCACACAATATGCTCGAAAGGACTTTTGTACGCAATTGGTAATAGGCTTATTCCACGGTAGTTCTTACATTCACTACGATCTCCTTTCTTGTATATATGACATAACAGACTGAGACTCCAATCCCCGGGCATGCACTCCTCTAGCCAGATGTTCTCCATGAGTTGATGCATGCTCGGCTCTTTCCCGCCTGCCTTAAACAATTCAGCAGGGAGACCATCAGCTCCAGCCGCTTTGTTATTTTTAAGGCAGGATATAGTCACACCTATCTCACTGTGGCTCGGACGTGAACCGTTATTACCATTATCATGGATTGGAGTGGTGTCCGTATCCAGTAAATTTCTGAAACTATCGCTCCATATTTTCAGAACGTTATCCGGGTCCGTCACTAGCTGACCATCGCTGTCCTTGCAGAAGGGCAACGATGTTCCACGCATTCTCGCCTTAACTCTCTTGTAGAGAGAGAGAGGGCTTCCTCTCTACTTCGGAGCAATTCTGTGGACTCACCTTTGCCTCTTCTTCAGCTCCATCTTTTTCCGTCTGAAAAGGCGAGTTGGCTCTCGTCTCACGTTGCCATTGGTTGCTGTTTTTCTCTGTATTTAGCATCCGTCTCTCTCTCGTGGCATTGTGACATTCATCATCGTACCAGGCATCATCTTGGGAGGGCTTTGAGTACCCAAGTACGCTTCTCGCAGTCCATTCTATGGAGTCGGCAATATATTGCCACTTCGAGGTAATATTATCAGGGGTTGGAGCATTCCGTAGCAGTTGAGTTAGGTGGTTTGAGTAGGCGTCCGCTACCTCAGTGGTCCGCAGTTTAATGATGTCCAGCTTTCGTTGTGCCTGGTTACATCCTTGCCATGCTTTGCCTTGTACGTACCTTTACTTCGGTAAGGTAGTGATCGGAGTCAATGTTCGCACCCCTGATCACTCGTACGTCCAGAACACTCGATGCGTGCCTTCCATCGATTACCGCGTGATCTATCTGATTGATCTGGAGATTGTTTTATTCTTTTCATTGCAATAGTTTATTTATTACAGCCGCCCATTATGGATCAGACGTTGACCAGGGTACCGCTCACTCTGAGCCTGGGTTTTAGGTTTAGGTTTCGTCCCTAACAGTTAGCCGTGCTCTGACGGGTGTCAAAGGCACGTTGCCAGGCGGTACTCCATCCGCAGTAGTACCACGAATACGGAGCTCTGTGAGTAGACTTGATGTGCAGTTGGCAAGGATCACTCTGGGTTTGACAAGTTAAAGCGAACAGAAGATTTACCTTGCATCACACTCCTGTGGCCCATCACACTCTCAGGACTGAGTCCAAAAATCATGTGTCGTACTGTGATATTTATACTTACTCTTCTTTTCTTCCAAAGGCAGAACATCTTGTTGGAGTTTGAACACACTATCTTGCAATTGTTAGTCAGCAATTTTATGATCTCGCATTTGAATTGTGTAACTAAAGTAATTATAAGCTGTTTTAAACTTTGTTTGTTTGATAAAAAACGAAAAAATCTCCTGTAATCACGCAAATCTACACTGAAGGAAAAAATTCGTTGCCCCCAAACGAAAAATTAGACAAATGAACTTCGTTTGAAGTTTTCATTTGCCGCAAAACAAAACTTGTTTACCACAAGTAGTTGTGTCTATTATAGGAATGAAATAATCGTTTATCGCAAACTCAATATACGTTTGTAACAAACGAAGAACGACTACGGCAAACTATTATCTCGTTAGTCGTAAACGAAAAACTCTTTTGAGGCAAAATAAAATTTATTTTGCCACAAATGAAAAGAACTTAGACACAAACTTTTATTTCGTTAGTCGCAAATGGAAAACACGTTTGTAGCAAAAACAATTGTATTTGCCGCAAAATAAATCCACGTTTGCCACAAATGAAAAACGGGTAGAAACAAATGTTTAATTCGTTTGCCGCAAAAACAATTGTATTTGCCGTAAAATAACCCACTTTTACCACAAAATAAATTCTCGTTTATTACAAACATACAAACTCGTTTGTTGCAAACGGTAAACGCCATTGGCCCAATCGGGATTTTGCTTTACCAAAAATTAAATACCAAATTTGTTTAAATAGTATTTTCATTTATTTTTATATTCATTAGTAATATATACATGGATTTATAATTTTACACATACATTTACAATTGGTTAATTTTTTGTTCACTCTGAAGTTCTCAAAAATGATTTAGTGATTCCTTTCCAAAAATATTGTGAATTCCTGAAAAAAACCAATTTAGTAAATGAATAAAATTAACAGACATTTTAATATCATACCATTTAGTATACAAATTTGCATTTGTATCCAGGTGTAGTCGAGAACGACTGTGACTGTGTTCGAATAAATAAATTCCATATTCAATAATACGATTAATTCGCTTCTGTCTTTAGGGCCTGCAATAACATAAAAGTGTAAAATTTTCATTACCATATCAAAAATAATGAAGTTGCTCTTCAAGTTTCATTTGGTGTTCAGCTTCTTGAAAAATAAAATACTTAGCCTTTATTTGCAATAGCTTATATATTGTGAAATATATTCATAATATCTTCTTGTGCAATTTCCAAATTATTATTAGCGAATTATAACACCACTGATAGTTCAAACTTTTTCTTTAATTTATTATTTAACTCGTCAAAAGTGTTAGTTTTTCCACTAGATTGTCTTTTCCATTGAAATTCACTTTTAAGAACATTGTTTTTATAAAAAGATAAAAACACCGACACGACGCTCAACAAACTGATGTTCATAATTCAACCACAAACGAAAAACTAAACACCATAACACTACACGATAGCGATCATTCTGAAACATCTCAGTGATTGATACACTCCACTCACTCATTTGTCACAGCGAACGAACATTCGTTCGGGACCAGGGTTGCCAGTTTTTTTTGAGGCCAAATCCCCAAATTGAAATTTTTACTCCCCGAAAATCCCCTTTCTTTTAAAGGAAATTCTAGCAAGTTTTAGGTTTTAAAATAAAAATTTATAATTTAATTCAATTTAACAAAACAAACGAAACGATATCTTTAGTATAAAAAAAACAAATTTAGCTAATTTTAGCAATAATAAGAAACAAACAAAAAACATAACAAAAAATTCATTTAATTGAATGCAAATTATATTTGTCAATTAAATTCAGTCCTCTTACATAAATACGCATTATTTGTACTCCATTTTTCAGTCAGTGTTATAATATTAAAAACTTCAGATTCTAAACCTTCGATGTCGTCGCATTGTGCTAAATTTTTGTATATATTTGTATATAAACCGTATAAATCGGTGAGAACTCCTTCTCTAAGGACAGTCTTTAAAATTGGTAAAATAGATCCAAAACTTGGTTGTCCTACAGGGTTACAGCATATAATTATGGAAAATTGTTTGAATGTTTTAAAAAACAGTAAGTTTGGTGAAAACCTCTGTAGCATTTGCAATAGATCACGATAAACTGATCGTTTGTGAGTCGTGTTCCCTCACTTTGGTTTTTTCTCTTTAGTAGATATCTAAACAAACGAGACAATATGTTTGATAATCCGCTAAAAAAACATGTGTGAGAAAATTTAAAATTTGTTGAGAAATCCCCTTTAATTCTCCAAACAAACGATGACATCCACATAAAATTCCCATATCCCCAAGTCAAAAATTTCATCCCTTTTTTCAATTAAAAATCTCCAAAAAGGGGAAAAATCCCCTAAACTGGCAACGCTGTTAGGGACTAACGTGGAAGACGTTTGTGCAAAATATAAAACTTTTGTTTAGGAGAGTTGAGAGAACAAAAAGCATGTTCTCTCAACACTTCTAAACAAAAAAGATTTAAATATTCCCCAATAATCTTCTACGGTTGCCCCAAACGAATGTTCGCTTGCTGTTAGAAATAAGTAACGCTCTTTGTTCTCTCACCTCTCCCAAATATAAAGGTTTAATATTTTGCACAAAAGTTTCCCATCGTTGTCCCAAACGAAAAATTAAACGATGTAGGAGTAAACAAATGTTCGTGTACTATAAAAAAAGCAATGTTGATGGCAACTGTTTAATTTTGCGTCGAATACTTCACCGATAGTGGTAAACGTTGAATTTTCGAAACAAAACAACTTTTTTTGCAGCAAGCGAGCAACAAATGGGTTTTTTATGAATGTACCGAGTCATACATATAACGCTTGTGACAGTTAAGTAATTCCTTAAGATTTTTTATATATTATCCAACTATGTAATGTGATGTGATATTAAGATATGATGACATCGAAGTTATAGACAGCAACTTTCAAGTAGTCGAGTCAATCGGCATGCCTAGTGAAATTTTCTAAAAAAAAATTGATGTTCGGGTTTGTCCTTAAACTGTACGTCCACTTGTGTGAGCCTAAAAATAGAATGGTGTTAACTCACTCAAATATAAAATTAATATCACATTCATGAGATGCAAAAAGAACAAAGCCTTTGTTTTAGTATTTTAAGATGTCTTGAAAAAAATTTTCAATGCCTTCATAAATATTTTCAAGAAAACTAAACTTCCTTGTTGCTTGTTGGTTTTTATAAATTTCAAAATGTTGAAGAAACTTCATGAAATAGTTGAAGAAATTTTAGTAAATTTCTTTGTAATCATCTAAACCTTATTTGATAAACAGACACACACATACACTCACATTATAAAATTCAAAGTGTTATGGGTCATGAGGTTCAGAGCCCCCTTTCGCCCCCCAAAATGTTAACGTGACAAGTAAACAAGACACTCTGGCAACGGTAAGGTCTGTCTATCGAACGGGCAGGCAAAAAGGCAGAGAGATAGCAACAAGAGCAGTGGCAGCGGTAGTGGCAGTGGCAGCAGTTGTGGCATTGACACAGGTTAGTTTCCTGCATAAAGACGATGGCTGCTGCTGTTGTTGGTTTTCTACCATTATTTTGAGGTTAGTAAAGGTTAAAGTGCAACTATGCAGTGTAAACAATAGAAGGGGAAGCAAAGTAAGGTGGTAACAAAAAAAATATTCTCTACATGTATTTGAATAAGAAAATAAAAGAGCGAACAAGGGAAAAATAAAACCAAAAGTTGGGACACCGAAAGACATGCAATCGGTAGAGAGGGCTTTGGCTAAAATGTCTCACCTTATGTTACTCGTACCTTACTAGGAAGGTGGGGCGAGGGAAAGACATTCAACTGTCTTGCAGGCAAGGCAATATCTATAAAAATGTCGAGGGTACTAATTTCTGGGGGAATTGGAGAATGCAGCATGGTTGGTGGTTTGTTGAGTTATTTTGGTAATTGAAAAAAATGCACAACTCTAAACTGAACATGGCCATAAGCGCTGTATTCAGGGTATGGGTTCGAACCACTGTGTTGTGTATGGGCAATGATGTGATGTGGCGCATCTACAGTACAGTTGTATGCTGTGTATTACCTAGCCATTTCAGCAAGTTTGAGGTCAGAGAGAAAGAGAGGGAAAGAGAAAGAGCCACAAATGGCCATTGATGATGGCAGGGCCATGTGTCGTTTTCTGACTGTCAAACATTGTTGGCTAAATAATGCCATTTTGGTTGTTGGTTAACTGTAAAGTGTTTGAAAATAATTATATGTGCTGTTGGTAATGATAATGATATTTTTTTGATTCACACTTGGATGCAGTGTTTTTTTTTGTATGCTAACGCAACTCTCAACTTCTCTAACGTTGTTATTGCAACATGCTGCTGCTCAGCTAGGGTCTGGTGTGATGTGGATGCTTTCTCTCTCTCTCTCTCTCTCTCTCTCTCTCTTTCTCTTAGTTGACACTTTAATGTTTATTATGATGATGATAACTGACATTAAACACTATCACAGCCATGATTTTATTGTGTTGCCTTCTCTTCATTTCTGGCTTTTCGTTTCTCATCCATATTCATTGTATCCTTGCATGGTGTTGTTTTTGTTGTTATCAATTATGGGTGTTGGGCTAATATTAGCAAACGAACAAACTACAAATCCATGTCAAGCTATCATAATTTCCACCTTGATGATTTTATGATGCAAATTGCAGAAATATTATTATTCTCTGCTGCCATTAGTCATGATTTGAAAACATGCAGCAGTGTCATACTGGCAAGAGCTGTAACTTGAAAGGGTATGGATATTTGGGTTGATGGGTAACAAAAATAGATAACACAGGCCAATAGCAAAATATGTATGTAATAACTACTATACATTTTTGATTTACTACGCTTTCCTAGGAAGAAAAGGGAAGAAATTATATATTCGTATTTTTCTAAATGTTTTTAAGTAAAAGTTCCAATTTTTTTTAGATATTTTTTTCGGATAATTTACACAGTACAACACATGATTTTGGGACTCAATTCTGAGAACTGCACGTGAAAGTAGCCCCAAAAAGAAGAAGTTCTGATTCATTCGTTTTGTAAAGTAACATGCCATAATAATTTAATATCGCTTTGAAGTTAGTAAGTATCGTATAGGAGAATTTTTCAATTCCTCTGAATCTATTGGTGTAAAGGGGACCCCTTTAATTTTTTTTATTATTATCACAGCCCATCGTGATATCGTGTCAGTATCAGTGTAAATCTACAGGCGGTCATAAAAATTCATTCACACATAGCTGCCATAGATGATGAAGCTGTCGACGGCTATGTTGTTGACGATGATAATAATAATGATGATGATATTGATGATGACGACGACGACGATGATATTGTTGATATCATCAGCAATAGGCTTAAATGTTGCTGATGACTCTGCCGGTGTCGATTATTATGAAAATGTTGCAAATGGTCTCTCATTGCCCGGCTTGCTGCCCCTGTGTCATTGTTAAGCCCATCATCACTGGGTTTGTCAGCCAATGTCTGTATCTCTGCAGCAGTTTCTGTATCACTTTCTTCCTCTCCCTATGCTGTTAAAACTCATTAACGTTATTATCATCAATTTGGTTGTATTTTTATTTTTAAAGGTGTCAGTTTGACATGTGACGTTTTAGCACGAGATAATTCATTCACATACAACATATCTCTAACGAAACAGCAAAAGCTACAGCAACAAAAAAAAATTAAATAAATTTATGTGAGAACTTTTTTAAAAGTTCAGGGTAAATAGATGGAGTTGTGAGGGGTGACTGAGTTACATTGATCGTGGTGGTTTTGAGGAGGTTGTTGCTTGATATGAGACAAGGTTATGCACAAACAAATCGAACTTATTGTGTGGACTAGGGATCGAATCGTACACAGTACAACACATGATTTTGGGACTCAATTCTGCGAACTGCACGTGAAAGTAGCCCCAAATAGAAGAATTTCTGCATCATTCGTTTTGTCAAGTTACATGCCATAATAATTTAATATCGATTTGAAGTAAGTAGGTATCGTATAGGGGAATTTGTCACGTTTAAGGCTCTTTTGTTTACTTTCTCAGAATTGAGTCCCAAATCAATGAGCTAAAAAATGTTGGACTGTGTTATTAATGTGGCCCGGGAAGAATACAACAATCCACCATCTATTCGTAAAAATATCTCGTCTATTATGGTAAACTTCCCTCTTCTAATGCCACTGTGGGAGGATCCGAGAAGGTCTCCGTGAATAATATTAATTTTAAAATTTTCCACTATAGCCTCCATTGTATTCGAATGACTGTCATATAAACCTCTTAATGTAGACAATGATCTTGAGTCTAGATCATGCAGATCGCTTGTGACCTGTCTGGAAGGTTGTATCCTATCCACAAGCTGTCGGTTTAGAAAGCAATAGCGATATCAAGCCAGAAGGTACTGTTGTACCGTGGTACACGGTCCACGGGAGGTGTACATGAGTCTTGTCGTTAAGGGCTTACCCATGGTATACAAAGGGGAAGGTTATGTCGTAGACTTTTCTGATCTGGTAATAACCAGATCACACTACTTACCAAGACTGGCTTTCGATAGCTCAGTGGAAGCGACGTAGACTAGCAATCCGAAGGTGCCGGGTTCGATTCCCGGCCGGGGCACTGGCCAAATCAACATCGATGAAAAAAAAAATACTTTTCAAATTCTTTCGAGTTCTCCAGCCAACAAAACTCATCCTAGATGCTTCTACTACAAAAACCCAGATTGCGCAAGGATCAAGCAAAGAGGAAAATGATTTATCAACATCGCATATAAATTAACAGCCAGCTGGCGCCATCTTATGTGGTATTTGGCGGTTAAAACTCACAACAACAACAACACCAAACAATCCTTGACACAAACCTTGTTATCTACAAAGCAACGAAACAGAGTTGCCAACAATGATTGTGTGATAATCGGATTATATGCCCGATCGAGTGCCGATAAATTAAAATCGGTATAAAGAATTATCACCCCAGCTACCACCAGCTATTACAACAACAACTAACCAAGATCTGGTGATCTGTTGTGATTATCGGTTAGTAAAATCAAAAGGGAAGGGGCGAAGAAAAAAGGAGAGAGGGGAGGTAGAAAATCGTTATCTTGGCCCAGTTAGCCATAGAAGGCACCGACTGAAACATTTTAAATCACCTACTCGGACTAAGAAGAGAGACACTTTAAGTCTTCGATATAACTTTCCCGCAAGTGTCATAGCCATCTTCGGGCTAGAGCGAGACAGCTACTAACAAGATGTTCCATCGTCCGAGACTACTTCTCTTCCTCACACACACGGCAGTAGTCCGGTATGGATCTATTCCATTTGCCTGTCAGGTGCATGATATTGCAATGACCTGTTAGAGTTCCACAGGTCAGTCTCAAGTCAATCCTGCACAAGGTCAACCATGTACGCCGATCGGGATCTGCTGTATTCGGGCCACAGCGATCTAGCAGTTATAGTCGGTCGGTTATGGAGATTTAACAACAAACAAATGGGCAGGTGAACATCTTCCAGAATGTCATGATCAGACATAGTACAGCCTCCTTTGGCCAATTAGTCTGCTGATTCATTAGCCCAACAGAAGCTGACGAAAAGGCAGTATATTTATCTGTATCAGATTATTATTATGGTATCAGTGATTGATGGCTCGGAATTTTTTTTTAGCTGCCCGAACTTCTTAAGGAATGGGTAGTTCCCAGTAAAATTGAGGTCTGTTTTCTAAACCCAATGAAATGACGGTTTGCCAAGTGACGGCATTTGTAAGACCGGACCACACAATGGTGTTATATGGCTGTGGTTTACCTGACCCACACTATATGTAACAACTTTTGGACTTGTACCTCTAAAAAAGCCATGCCAACATTGGCGACACGACACAAAATTTCGAACCCCGTCGTCAGTACTACTTCTTATGTGTATCAATTTAGCAAAAACTTTTACTTTGGCTGTAAATTCATATTTATGTTCATATTTGTCGTCAATGCTTAATGTGTACCAATTTTTAGCCATCCAGCTCTATAAAACATTGTTGCCACTGCGAAGCCAACAAAATTCTATAATAAATTCAAGAAAATTGCTTTCTAGCTGTTAAAACACTTTTGCCACGCCCACAAAGTGAATTTTTAAAACCCTTAAAAAATTCATATTTCTCATCATCAGTACCAAATGTGTACTATTTTCAGCCTTCTGGCTATTGAAAACACTATTGCCACGCCTTCTCAGCCCATAGTCCCTATTTTGACAGCAGTGAATTATTTTTGGTATATAGGTAATGAAGTTATGGCCTAAAATCTCATCAGGCAACATACCATGAAATTACATTGCTGAAGAATTTCGTTTTATAGATAAAACTAATGTTCTCCCTTCGCCTCATAACATTATATATTCTTTCCTCTATTTTACTTTATTTAATAACTTTAAAATCCCTAAGAAATATCAAATATGTACATAAACATGACACTGCAATACTGCTAAACTTGTATCTATTCCATTCGATAACAGGGACCAAGTGGCATAGATACCTAAAAGACTAATGGCAAACAAAAACTTTTCCTCTTGCTCCAAAGTCTTCCTAGCCCCAAGACAGGGGAGGGGGGGCGGGTGTCTAACATTAAGTTTTGCCTGACTTTCTCTAGAATCCCTTGAGCTCCACCGCCATCACCATCACCAGCACAGTGTGGTGGCATATAGAAAACCATAAAATATGTTCCACTAATAGCAACTTGTACCAGTTTACTAAGAAATGAGAACGTTCACACGCAAAAGCACAGACGCACGCACACACTAAGAAGACACCAGAGAAATAGACGAACGAGTACGAAAAAAAACACTATACAAGCACTATGTTTCGTTCTTTAGAAATCCTTGGAAGGTTAAAGACACCAAAATGACGTCGTAGTCTTGGCTGCTGTCTTTGTTGTTGTTGCTATTGTTATTGCTGTCTCCGTTCGTTTCTACGTTATCAGGACAATTGTGATGATGTAGCTGGGGTACAGAGATTTTCCTGCCCTCCTGCATTTGCCGCCGTCTACATGAAGGTGACGAGCCAAAGAACTTTCTCCACCGCAGAAGTTATTGTGCTGGCTGATGGGAAGAAAAAAAGAGAATCTTACAAAAACCAACACTAGTATTTATGTGCTATATATATACATTATGTACAGACACATGTGTAAAATTGTATAAGTGTGTTGCTGCTATATACTCTTATATATTAAGAGGAGTATAGTAAGTATCCTTAATAGCTATAGTTTTTTTTTTCTTTAAAGGTTGATTTGGCCACTAACTGTGTGAATTGAATGTTGAGGGGAGTTAAAGTTTTCATCATCAGAGTGTTTTCGCAGAAGTACACAGATAATTTCTAAGTACTCACAAATCGTCTTAAGAAACTAACTGTATGGACGCACTTAAAGTTTCACCAGCTCACAATGGACCATTTCACATTGTGGATAAGAGAGGCCAAAATGAAGGCTAAAAAAGGAAAACTACATTACCAATACTAAGTACTAAGAAACCGCAACAAATTAACCGGTGTTAGGAAATATATTCCGGTTTCCGGGAAATTTCGGTTTTTGAAATGAATTGTTTAAAACAAGGAAACAGTTTTGGATCCTTGATATCATTGTCTTAGTCTGAGTTAGTAGATAACATTAGCAAACGGGTATGGGATTTTTAAACATAAAATAAATATTGAAAACCGGAAAAAATTCTAATGCGGTACGGGGAAATCTAATCCCTGATAATATTATAAATTTGAAAGTTTGCCTCAATTACATCTAAACGGCCTAAACGATTTCAATGAAATCTGGTCGACAATAAGAATACTTACTTACTTACTTAAGTAGCCCTTTACAACTTACAAACGTGGTTCATAAATTAGAGGCCTGAAGTATTAGAGAATTCCGCACGCTTCAGTCATCTGTAAACATTCCCCAGTTAGTTCTACCAGATGATGTCACGTCGCCAACCACTTGGTCCTTTCAACGAGCTAGGGGTCTTCCTGCTCTGCGCCGTCCTTCAGAGTCGCCCTCAAACACATTTCTCGCTAGAACATTTACATCCATCCAGTCCTTGAATTCTGACTCTATTAGCAACATCGATGTCATGTTAAAGTTCATACAGCTCATGGTTCATCCGATGAAGAAACTCGCCTTCGACACAGATAGGTCCATATATTTTTCGGAGTACCTTCCTCTCGAATACTCCCAGGTTTTGTATGACCGTTGTCGTAGGCACCCACGATTCGGCAGCATACAACGGTATAGCTGTTTCTTAGTATCCCAAGATAAGGTAGTGTTACTAAAGTGCTGCCGATGTCAATAAAAACATCTATTGGCGAGCACTATTCGCCGCTTGATTTCTAAGCTGACACTATTTGGTCGGAAGATCGGAGGAACGCAAACCCATCAACTACCTCAATAATTTTCAACAATGGCGGTACGTTCCCATCGAGAGGACTCTTTATTCGTCGAATTTGTTATTTTTCTCCTGTCCTCGTTGACCGCTAAACCCATTTTTGCTGACTCCTTTTCCAACGATGAGAAGACTGCAGTAACATCCCACAGATTTCGGCCAATGATATCTACATCATCGGCGTAGGCTGGTGGTATGTGGCTTTTATGAAATATAGTGTCAGATATGTTGCCATCAGCCTGTCTCTTCACCTTCTCCATAACTATATTATAAAGTGTACAGAACAGACTATCACCTTGTCTGTGAGCTATTTCCGTGTGGAATGGTTCAAAGAGTTCCTTACCAATTTTAACCGGGGATTTGGTGTTTTACAAGGTTCATCTGCAAAGGCATGTTAACTTTGCAGATTAGTACACTTAATGGTAATTACCGTAGGTTATATAATGTTTTAATTTTGACCCTGAGACAATGGGCGTGGCAAAACTTTATTTTGGTGTTAGAGCATTCAAATTTGATACACATATAGGACTCCCGAACATATACATGAATATGCAAACGAAATTTGTATTTTCGATCAGAGGGCGGAGGGGCGTGAAAAAACTTTTTTAGAGCTAGAGATATAAAATTCAATACCCAGATAGTAGTCAGCAACATTAATATGAATATACAGACGAAATTTGTATTTTCGATCAGAGGGCGGAGGAGGCGTGGCAAAACTGTATTTAAGCCCTAGAGTGATGAATTTCGGTAAACAGATAAAACTTTGCACTACTACCACAAATATTTAGACAAAATTTGTAAATTCGATCAGTAGGCCGAGTGGGCGTGGCAAAACTTTTTTTTGGTCCTAGATCAATGAAATTTGGTACACTGATAAAACTCTGCAACAGTTATATAAATATGCAAACGAAATTTGTAATTTCGATCAGTGGGCGGAGGGGAAATGACAAAATTTTTTTAGTCCTAGAACAATAAAATTTGGTACACAGATAGTTCTCTGCAAGACATATGTGAATATACAAACGAAATTTGTAATTTTGATCAGTGGGCGGAGTGGGCATGGCAACATTTTTTTTGGTCCTAGAGCAATAGCATTTGATCCACAGATACATAGTTCTCTACACCACATTTATGAATATGCAAACGAAATTTAAATTTTTGATCAGTTGGCGGAGTGGACGTGGCAAAACTGTATTTAAACCATAGAGTGATACTATTCGGTACACAGACAAAACTTTGCACTA
Source organism: Muscina levida (assembly GCA_964034835.1). NCBI lineage: Eukaryota > Metazoa > Arthropoda > Insecta > Diptera > Muscidae > Muscina > Muscina levida. The sequence goes on along the minus strand of OZ035881.1, from coordinate 114,979,258 downwards.
CAATCAGAAATATGTAGACAAATTTTTATTTTCGAAACGTGGGCGTGGCAAAACATTATATTGATCCTAGAGCGATAAAATTTGGGCGTAACAAAACTTTGTTGGTCATATGTATTTAAAGTGGCTTTTTGTCATAGACGGCACAAAATTTATATACAAAAAGTACTTCGGCACTACAGTTATGTAAATGAAAAATAACATTTATTACACAGTGCAACATTTTTCAACTCATTGATGTGGGACTCAATTCTGAGAACTGCGCGTGAAAGTAGCCCCAAAAAGCAGAAGTTCAGTATCATTTGTTTTGTCAAGTTAATGTGACAAATACCCCTATACGATACTTACAAACTTCAAATCGATATTAAATTATTATGGCATGTAACTTGACAAGACGAATGATGCAGAATTTCTTCTTTTTGGGTCTACTTTCACATGCAGTTCTCAGTTATGAGTCTCAAAATCATGTGTTGTAATGTGTTATTGATCAATCAGCCCAAATCTTACAAATAGTACTCGGCACTATATTTACGAAGTTGCAGATGGACTACTATACCTTTCAAAACGCGCTCGAATGGTGTTAAGGGTCTATTAATTTTATTCTTCCATTTGTAACGCCCACAAGGAGGCCATGCAAGTATGACAATTTATAAGTATAAATGATCAGCGTCGAATTCTGAGTCGATTTAAAGATGTCCGTCTGTCTGTCCCCGCGATTGCATCCGTAGTTTATGAGTTATCGAGCCGAAAGGTCAAAACTTACTCCCACCACCCATACAAACTACCCCGATTTGGAAATTTTGAGCGAAGTTTAAGTTCTTAGTTGAGTAAGTTCGTTCAAAAACTACTTCCACCTACAATACCAATTGCCTCCTTTTTGTGTGTCTGTCCCTGCAATTACAGCTGAAGTTAAGTAGCTATAGAGCTGAAATTTGGTATGCAAGCTTCTATCCTCTAGGCGGAGGTTACTTTCTAAAATGAGCAAGATCGAACTAAAACTATTAAAACTATTACACCTCCCATACAAACTCCCCCTTTTTGGGGTTGTCTGTCTGTATTCACACCCGATTACAGCCGTAGTTTGTAAACTATTGAGCTGAAATATGTTACACAAACTTCCAACCTCTAAGCGGAGGTTAAATTCTAAGATGAGTAAGATCAGACAAACACCGCCTTTTTGGGGTGTCCGTCTGTTTGTCCCCACTATTACAGCCGTAATTTAGAGGCCATCCATCTGAAAATCAGTATGCAATCACCTATCTCTCATGCGGAGATTAAGTTCTTAGATGAGCAAGATCGGACTTCTCCCACATCCCAACCAACTTCTTCTTTTTGCTTGCTTCCGTTTCTTCCCGTGATTACAGCCTTAACCTTTTTTTTTTTTTTTAATTTCCATTTGCACCTCATGAATGAGGTATGGGATAGCTTCTCGCGTTGTTGTGAATTAACACGCTTTCTATTTTTAGATTCACAACTAACGGCACCTACTTGTTTATCGACGAATGCGAACGTCACTGTTTGAGAAGCTCTTACTAGACTCGACACTTAATACTGCGAAGTTGCTGTCATTCGAGGGGAGCCGACAATGAAAGAACAATTTTTTTGTTTAAGATGACTGGAGCCAGGTTTGAACCTGCGATCTCCCGCATGGTAGTCGCGTGTTCTAACCACTATGCCACGGCCGGTCCCTACAGCCTTAGCTTAGATGCTAAAATTTGGTATGCAAGCTTCTATCCCTCAAGTGGAGATTGAGTTCTGAAATGTGCAAAATTGGAAAATAAAAAATTGGTTAGGTTAATTTAGTTAATTTGGCAGTACTCGACATATATGATGCACTTATAACAGTGAGGAGGCAATTCCATAGGTTATGTTATATTAAGATATTTTTGTATATATCCGTCAACATAAGCGATGCATTGCCAGTCTCTTTATTATTTTATAATTCAAAGACAACTATGTGATCCTTAAATGTTCTAAACATTGTTCTTATATCCGCACAGTAGTCTCAGTACAAATGGCAATACATTTGATTAAAGTTTCCTACAAAGCGTCCCAACTTTAACGATAAAAAGACGCAACACCTATTGCACGCACAGTCATATATCAATGCTTACCCCTAACATGCGTAATATAGCCGTGTGTGTGTATGTATGTCCTGTTTACATCATAAACACTGAGACGTCTAGCATACTTGTTTATTTGCCTCGTCACATGCGTTATTTGATGTAATATGATGTGTGTGCTCAGCTGGTCCTTTGATTCTGCTCTGCTTTGCTCTTCCCCAACTCCAGTTAAAGATTCCTTATTAAAACAAAGCAAAAAAACAAACGATGAATGCGTATGATTGCGTATGTTGTTGCGATGTTGTTTTTGTTGTTGCCATTGTTGCTTTGCTTTATGAGAATATTGACAAGAACAAGAACAACAACAACAATGTTCAATGTAGAAAACTCCTTACATATTTTCTGCAATTCCTTCTGTGCAAAAGTCCCTCTCTAAACTCTTGGCAAGTTTTGTTTTTTTTATGCTTATGACAGAGCGTTGCTTATTAGGACTTTGTGTCGTCGTCCTTTTCAACGTTAACGTCATTGTCCTTTGACATTTCAATGTGTTCATGGCTTGTGCGTGTGTGTGTGTGAGGGCCGTGTTGCCACCACAACCACCACCATCATCACTACTTCTGCGACTACGATTTCCTTTAAGAAACAAGACAATCATTGAGACGCATTCGTAGAAAATTTCATCGTCTTTGTCATTGTCCTTGTCGCCATTGCCTCGCCTCGTCTCGCCTCCTTGTTGTGCTGATACGTTATTTGTTTGTGTGCCACCACTCATTCCTGGACTTCTTTTGCGTGTTGCCTTCAGTTGTTTTCGTTTTTGTTTTTTTTTCTGTGTGTTGCGTCTGATGATTGTACTTTTCACATTCTGTTCTGTGCTGCCAATGTCCTTTGTTGGTGAGCAAAGTCGTACGTACAGTGGTGTATAACCTAAGAAGCTTTACTCTGTTGTAGCATTATTATTTATTGATGTTCAACGAAACGTTCAACAATAATGACGTGTGTTCAATATATTATGGATAATGGTACATTACACAGGTCAACAAATGAGAAAAAAATAAACATTTTTAATGAATAAATAACTATTGTAAAGACTTGATGCACAGTGGTTCCCTAAGTATGAACATTGTAGAAATTTAAATACAATATAAAGTAAGTAAAATGTTGAATTTTTTGAGGCGTTTCTGCACTACTGATAAATCCGAAACTCCGAAAATTTACAGAGCTTAGTAAAGATATTCCATTGTGATCAAAATTAAGTTTTTTTTTTGTTTGGGTTTCATTATAATGAGTAACACAGTGCAACAGCCTATATGGGGTGTAAAAAATTCCATTTCATTGTGAAGGTACTAGTTCCAAACAGTAAAACCCTCAAAGGGTTTGACGTTCTCAGGCCACACTTTTATATAAACTTCTATATTTTTTTTTCCCTAACTTGAAGTTTGTTCGCTTAGATTTTCAAGATCCATTGATGATTTCTCATTTCATTCTTTAGCAGAATTGAAGCTAAGGCTTAAAAAAATAATTTTTAAACAAACAAGAGCATAAATAATTTTTTTAATAAATCTACGAAAAAAAACAAGTTGGGCTAATTTGATCAAATGAGTTTATAGAAAAATTTTCATTTATCGCTTGTTTCATAAATTTTTATCAAAAACTTAAAATTTCTGGCCATATTTAGACTGTCTCATCTGTGATAAGTAGGATAATGATCATTGCTTATGATATTGAATGATGACCCTGACGCAAGTACTGTACTCTATAAGAACATATGTAGCGAGTTTGCATATGGTGCTCGTATGAAGTACAAAGTATAAGTGATATTAATTTTATGCGGATTTCATATTAATCTTACGCACATGGTTCCAATATTGTGGATTTATGGTTTAATAATACAGTGCAACAACCAATCTGGCGAGTGAGAATTACCAAGGCGGGATGAAGGTACTAGGTCAGTGTAGAAAAACCCCCAAAAGGTTAAACGTGTTTTTACATATAAAAAAACTTGTTTTCCTTTTACACGCCTTGAATGAGATATGGTCGAGCGTTATTGTGTAGAAAAATGCTATCTATTTTCAGAGCAGTGATAGGCATTTAATAGCCTGGCAATAATCTTTTTTTTTTACACAGACCTTATAGGCAATTCAAACGTACTCGAAAATTATGTTTGATTCTAAATAGTAGGTATTGAGTGTTATGAAAGCCACACCACACACGCATGTTTCGCATTCAGCACAAAAACACATTTACACATGTACAGACAGAGTAATATTGTTCAACGATTGTTGGGAGAGCATAAAGGTACAATAGTTGGGAGAGCACAACATTTTCACCGTATACAGTTTGACAGCGTTGACGCTTCTTGCACAAGTACTTTAGGTTGTGTGCGTGCGTAAGGTTATATTTACTGCTGTTTTAGTCTCACACAACGGCACCTACAGTTTAAAGACGTATGCAAATGTCAGCTGATTGATAAGGTTTTACTATATTTTTACTGCGAAACAGCCAGCTACAACAAGGCAAAAAAAAATTTTGATGACTGAGATAGAAATGGAACTCTGGTCTGCCGGATGACAGTCGCGCGTTCTAACCATGATGCCTCGGTCGGCCCCTAAATTTACGTTCTTCAAATTTAAAAATTGCTGCCAAAGTTCCAAAAATAACTTTCTTGGCATCTAAACTAAGTATTATTGTATTAAAAATCGCATTTATTCTACCTAAAAGTAGTTTTATTGTATCAAGAAGTTTTTTTGTTGTACAAAAAGTACTTTTATTTTAAGGAAAATTACCTTTATTGTACCGGCAAGTAACTTATTGATTAAAAAAGAATTTTTTTATACCAAAAAGTACTTTCATTGTACCGAAAATTACTCTAAGTGTACCCCCAAGTAATTTTATTGTACCAGTTAGCCCTTTTTGCCATATAGTACGTTTATCGTATCGACAAGTGCGTTTTTGTTTAAAAAAGAATTTTTTATACCAAAAAGTACTTTTTGTTGCACCTAAAAGTACTTTTATTGTTTTAAGATTACCACAAAGTATTTGTGTTGTACTAAAAAGTACTTTCGTTGTACCAAAAAGTAATTTATTTACCGACAAGTACTTGTTTGTACCAAGAAGAAATTTTGTTATATCAATAAGTACTTTATTTATATCAAAAAGTACTTTTATTATATCAAAAGGTACTTTTGTGTATCAAAAAGTAATTTCGTTGCATAAAAAGTGTTTTTAGCGTGTAGTCAGGTTGTAAAGTAAAGTTTATTACAATAAAAGTACTTTCTTACTACAATAAAAGTACTTTGTGTTATAATACAAAATATTTTTTGGTACAAATGCCTCACTTATTGGTATAAAAATAGTATTTTGTGGTACAACTTTAGTACTTTTTGGTACAATAATTGTACTTTTTGATACTATTACAGTGTCGGTTAGTACAATGATATAACTTTTTGGTGCCTTAAAAGTTTATTTTGATATAATAAAATTACCTTTTGACGGAATAAAGTACTTTTTTATGCTATGCTTCATTTTGTTATTGAAGTACTTTTTGTACAATAAAGGTACTTTTTGGTGCTATGGTACAATAATATTGCCTTTTGGTACTATAAAAGTACATTTTGAAATTACAAAAGAACATTTTTGTACTAAATAAGTACATTTTGGTACTATGAAAGTACTTTTTGGCACTATTAAAGTACATTTAGATACTATAAAAGTACTTTTTGGTTCTATAAAAGTACAATTTGTTACAAAAAAAGTTCATTATTTACTTATTATATAAGTAAAGATTTTTTAAATTTAAATTAAATTTTGGTACTGTTAAAGTTAATTTTTGCACAATGAAAGTGCAATTAATGGTGCAATTAAAGTACTTTTTATTTAAAATAAATATGTTGTAGGTACAATAAATGTATTTCCGGGTACAATAATAGTTCATATTGGTATAGTGAATGTACTTGTTGTACTTTAGTACGATTACAACAAGAAAAGTACTTTTGTGCAAAAATAAAGCATTTGCAACTTTTTTTACTGCAATAAAAGTGCTTTTGTGTACAATAAAAGTTCTTTCTGATACAATACAAGTATCGTGTGATACAATTTAAGTTTTTGTTGGAAAACTAAAAGTGTGATACACTATAAGTACTTTTTGTTACAATAAAAGTACTTTTTGATAAAATTATTGTACTGTTTGTTACAATAATAGTGCTTTTAGATGCAACAAAATTGCTGTTTCTCGTTTAGACACTGATGTCCTTTTTGACACTATAAACGTAGTTTTTGGTACACTAAGAGTACTTTGTGGTACAATTAAAATACTTTTTGTTGAAATGAAAGTATTTTTTTTTACAATAAAAGTACTTTTTGCAACAATTATTTTACTTTTAGGAGCAATAAAATTACTTTGACTTGTCTGGACACTGATGTTCTTTTCAATAAAACTCAACGTAGTTTCTGTACAATAAAAGTTCTTTTTGATACATTTTAATACTCCTTGTTAAAATAATAGTACTTTTTGTTACAAGAAAAGTACTTTTTGCTACAATTAATGTACTTTTTGGAACAATAACTGTACTTTTAGGTATAATAAATTTATTTTGTCTTGTTTGGACGCTGACATCCTTTTCCAGAAACTCAACGTAGGTTTTGTTTAATAAATGTACTTTTAAGTACAATTATAACACATCTTGTTTAATGAATGTATTTTGTGGGACATAAAGTAATTTTTTGTTACAAAAAATTTACTTTGGGTAAACGTATTTTCTGATACAAAAAAGTACTTTTTCGTATCCTAAAATTATTTCTTGGTACAACAAATGTATTTTTGGGTCTAAAAAAAGTACTATTGGACACAGAAAAGTACATTGTAAATTTTTTTAAATTTTGTCATAAATAAATAATTGTCAATGAAAGTAATGTTCTCAAACTGAAAAGGAGTCAAGTTTCTTAAATGTCTCTCTAAGTCCAGTTCGTCATCTAAATGACAAATTATAGAATTTTTGCTTCTAAAATTTTGTGAAAATTTCACTATTTCACTTTTAAGTTTGTACCCCGCCATGATAACCTGAAATTATGGACATTTTCTGAAATCAAGGGACATTTAAAGACGTCAAGTTCCTTAAATGACAAAAAAAAATTCAGTCTGACAGAACCAAGATGATTTGATTTCTTTTGTCTGAAAGTTGGGGAAAAATGGTAAAATATTAAAGTTTGTGACCAACCAAGAGAATCTCAGATTGTGAAAAAAATCCAAAGGTCCTAGGTCCTTCAAAATATGTAAATTAAAGCAGTTCGTTCGATAAACAAAACTAAATTTTTTTTTTATTTAATAATTCCAATTTTCCAATAATTCATCAAAAACGTGATCATGCAAAGGTCCTAGATCCTTATGTATATAGTTTGCTGTACAGAACTCATGTTTAATTATTATTTTCTTGTTACTGCGTTCGACTGCAAATTTTAGGTTGTAAAATTTGTTTTTATTATTTAGAAAGTAGAGACTTATCACGACGAAGAGAGGCTTATCCGTTTTTCCCGGTTAATTAGTTATTTTAAAAGGACATCACAGTTTGAAAGGATATGATAATGCAATTTTAACTTGTCCATGCAAGTTGTAGAATAAACACATTGTAATCAAATGAAAGGTGACCTTTATGAGAATCTGTCAGATATTTTTTTTTAATTTAAAGCAGTGTCAGGCGATTCCGAACGCACGCACGCACATATATTATATATTTGTGTGGTGTGAATGAAAAACAATGTGCGGGGTGTTGCTTTCACTACGTTAATCAAACGTTAGCTTCGTGAACTGACAAAAGTTTCTGTGCGCAAAAGAAGATTATTGCCGGCCTCGCGAGGCTATGGGATGCCTAACAGTGGCTTAGCTATCTAAAACAAAAAATTTTAAACTTTGAAAAACTTGGTTAAATATTTTACTCTTCTTAAGGGTTTTTTTTTTTCAATACTGGTGCAAGTAATCGTATATTGTACGAACAGCGAACTCACAAACTTTGCAGTATGTCGTCGGTTAGCATATGATAGATATGTTTGAAATAGCCAATTAATGCAGCCAAAAAGGACTACTTTAAACTTTTTGTTTTAAGAATTGTACAAAGATCACGCTTATTTTCGAATCTAAATTGAAACCGCGCTCAGTTCCTGTATGCTCTAGTCACAAATAATAATGAGGACTACCACTTTGAGAACTACACTCCTTAAGTTTCTTTCCTCTGGCTTTGAACAAAATTTCTCATAGCTCTATGTAAATGTTGTGCACTTAACAGCACAACGTTTTTTTCTTTAAGCCCTTATGACATTTAAAAGACGGTTTAACTGAAAATGTCACCCAACCAAAGAAAATTTTACAATCATTACATACGTTAAATGCTCTCATTTACTTTTGAAATTCCCCAATGAGGTCTACTAAAAAAGATCCTCTCCATACCCTGGAAAAATTTTAAGTGAAATATATATATTCATATGAAAGCTCAAAGAAATGAAGATTTGTTTGGCATCAAAAGAAATCTGCGTCATTGTGAAATTACAAAAAAAGAAGCGTAGAGCTACGGAAAATGTAAAGGATGCGTGTTGAAAGAGGACTCTCTCTCCTCCTGCCAGAGAAGTACGAGTTTTTAAACATCAGCAGACAAATGTCATAGACAACACGCAAAAGACAGAGAGAGAGGGGCAAAACACAATCGTATGTAAATTGAAATGCTTACAAAGGTCGTACACACCAACCACTGAAAGTTTCAAGGAACTTATACAAAGTTTCTTAGGAATGAGTGTGGTTAGTGGGTAGAAAAAAATCCTGGCACGCAGATAAGATAGTTGGCACATTATATAAACGGAACAAAGCTACCACACATAGGCTCCAATTTGATTGATTCCACCCATACCGTGAGAGTGTGCCTGTGTATTGCTATGGGAAAAATTGCTTATAAGTATATTCTTATATGTTTCATTACATAATCCAGCTTACTATGTATGTATTTACATATCATTCAACAAATAATTCCTGTCTAGCGTTGAAGGCCCATTGGTCTGTCCGTCCGCTGTGTTTATACTTAAAAAAAAATCAATAAAAATGTCTACCTACAACTGTGAGAGATCATAATTTTTCAGTAAAATTCAAAAATCGAAATCAAGCGAAATATCAACACTGCCTGTTACGCATTATATACGAAAATAGTCCAAAAACTACAAACCACAACGAAAACCAACATCCCATAGAATATTAAAAAAACAAAATACTCGTAAAACACAAAATTATTAATAAAAATATTTCTACACTGATGTGCTAGACGCTTACGCCCATACATCGTTTTAAGCAATTTCAATTCATATTTTTCAATATTTTTGTTGTTGTGTTTTCTTTTTTTTTTGGCATTTATTTGAACAAGTTGTTATCCAAATGTTGCCATAATGTTTTAACATCTTGTCGAATATTTAGTGTGAGGTTGTTTCACACATTTTCACTGTGAGTGGTTGTGGGCAATGGCTGTTTGTTTAGTCCCTGCTTTCTTTTCCCCTTACAGGTCTCTGGTCAGCCGATTTATGTTTATATGCCGGGTTGTTTTTGGTGTTGTTTTGTTTTTTTTTTTTGTGGAAGTTTATGATTGTTTCTCATAATAATTCAGAATTATGTGCTATGGGGTAATACTGGCTGGCACTTTTCAACACTCCTCCCACTGGAAAATAGTGTGCGAACGTAACTTATTAACGGATGGCAACACACAGTGACTTGAGTTTGTCTGATCTCGATTTTTGACTTAAAGATTTGGGAAATTTTCTTATTGGCTTAAAAGAAAGTTTTCCGTGTAGGGTAGTTCAGAAATCTATGACGTATATTTTTTAGCTGGTCAAAAGGGATTATAAACAAAATAGTTTTTTATAACAAAATTAAAAATATATATAAACTTATCGACTAATTTTAAGTGGTGAAATAGTTTTAAAAAAAGGCCTTTTAATGTTTAAAGTGGTTTTTAATAAAAAAAAATCAAAATTATGCAACAAAAACATACATTTATTGTAAAATTTGCCTATAAATATGCATAAACACGTATTTTTCGTAAAATATGCATAATATGCTAAAAATTATGGAATGTAATTTTAAAGGAAATTACATGATTTCTGAAGATAACTTAACTGTTTCTATTTTGGGATGTCCACAAAAAAATATGCATTTGCATAGAATTCTTTTTATGTACATTTTAAAGGGTCGGTCTAAAAGAAAAAAAAAATACTAAACTTAATGCATTCACCTCATAATTTTGTAGTTTGTCCGAGAACAATTTGAGGATATGAAAAATTGTTTTTCGTGCATATTTTATTTTTCGTAAAATATGCATTATATGTAAAAACGATTGAATGCCATTTAATAAAAAATTTCATGATATGTAAAGATTACTTCACCGTTTCTTTTCTAGGATGTCCAGAAAAAAATATGCATTTGCATATAATTCCTTGCCCTAGTTATGTACATTATACAGGGTCGCTCGATAAAGAAAAAAGAACTTAATGCATTCACCCCATAGTATTGTAGTTTATCCGAAGACAATTTGAGGACGTCAATATCGTTTTTTGTGCATATTTTATTTTTTGTGAAATATGCATAATATGCAAAAAATTTAAAGGAAATTCCATAATTCGTTAAGATAACTTAACCGTTTCTATTTTAGGATGTCCAGAAAAAATATGCATTTCCGTAGAATTTCTTGCCCTAGTTTTGTACATTAGATGGGTCGCTCGATAGAGAAAAAATTTAACTTAATGCATTCACCCCATAGTTTTGTAGTTTGTCCGAAGACATTTTAAGGACATCAATATTTTTTTTCGTGCATATTTTATTTTTTGTAATATATGCAAAAACGATTGAACGCCATTTTAAAAAAAATGTCACAATTCGTTAAGATAACTTAACCGTTTCTATTTTAGGATGTCCAGAAAAAATATGCATTTGCATAGAATACTTTGCCCTAGTTATGTACATTGGATAGAGTCGCTCTATAGAGAAAAAACTAAACTTAATGCATTCACACCATAGTTTTGTAGTTTGTCCGAAGACAATTTGAGGACATCAATATTGTTTTTCGTGCATATTTTATTTTTTTGTGAAATATGCATAATATGCAAAAAATTTAAAGGAAATTTCATGATTCGTTAAGATAACTACTCTGTTTCTATTTTATGATGCCCAGAAAAAATATACATTTGCATAGAATTCCTTGCCCTAGTTTTGTACATTAGATAGGGTCGCTCTATAGAGAAAAAATTTAACTTAATGCATTCACCCCATAGTTTTGTAGTTTGTCCGAAGTCAATTTAAAGACATCAATATTTTTTTTCGTGCATATTTTATTTTTTGTAATATATGCAAAAACGATTGAATGCCATTTTAAAAAAATTTCATAATTCGTTAAGATAACTTAACCGTTTCTGTTTTAGGATGTCCAGAAAAAATATGCATTTGCATAGAATTCTTTGCCCTAGTTATGTACATTAGATAGGGTCGCTCTATAGAGAAAAAAAAATTAAACTTAATGCATTCACCCCATAGTTTTGTAGTTTGTCGGAAGACAATTTGAGGACATCAATATTGTTTTTAGTGCATATTTTATTTATTGTGAAATATGCATAATATGCAAAAACTACTGAATGGAATTTTAAAGGAAATTTCATGATTCATAAAGATAACTTAACCGTTTCAAAATTAGGATGTTCAAAAAAATATGCATTTGCATATGATTATTTGCACTAGTTATGTACATTAGATAGGGTCGCTCGATAGAAAAAAAAACTTATGTTAATGCATTCACCCCATAGTTTTGTAGTTTGTCCGAAGACAATTTGAAGACATCAATATTTCTTTCGTGGATATTTTATTTTTTTTAAAATATGCATACTATGCAAAATCTATTGAATGCCATTTTAAAGGAAATTTCATGATCCGGATAACTTAACCGTTTCTATTTTAGGATGTCCAAAAAAAATATGCATTTACCCTAGTTATGTACAATAGATAGGGTCGCTCGATAAAGAAAAAAAATAACTTAATGCATTTACCCCATAGTTTTGTAGTGTGTCCGAAGACAATTTGAAGACATCAATTTTTTTTTTTCCGTGCACCCTACTACCCTCCAAACTCGTAGTAGAAGAAATATTCTGTATCGTCATTTGATGCCCGATCGAAATGAGACGCATATTGTTAATTATGGTTGTTCGAAGGATATATGTTGGCAAATGTAACCCTTGAATAACCATGAATATATCCTTATTCTTGTTTTCAATTGGACACCAAAAGAAGATGCAGCGTAATAAATACTATATCGGGGCTCGTTAGGTGCACGGATCAAGAAAAGTTTTAATGTCCCACGAACCAACTTTTTTCCTTGACCTTATCTACTGTACACGACAATAGAGTTTTTTTGGTAAAAAAAAACAACAAAACAAAAACAGAAGAGAGCAAAAAGTGTGAGTTTTACACAAATGCAAATAGTACAATTAATTGTACCAAAAAGTATTTGTATTGTACAAAAAAGTATTTGTTTTGTACCAAAAAAGTAAAATTTGTGGTAGCAAATAGTACAATTTATTGTACAAAAAAATACTTTTATTGTACCAAATAGTACAATCTATTGTACCAAAAATTACTTTATTGTACCAAATAGTACAATTTCACTCACAAAGAGTGACTGTTTGGTGCGGTTTATGGGCAGGCGGCATCATCGGCCGGTCAGGCGGTTACTGTGAATGGTGTTCGCTATTGTGAGATGATAACGAACTTTTTATGGCCGAATTGGAAGATACGGATGTGAACGATATGTGGTTTCAACAGGATGGTACGTACCACTTGCCACAAAGCTAACGAAACAATGGCTCTTTTGCGCGACAAATTCAATGACCGTGTTATCTCACGTGGTGGCGATGTCAATTGGCCGCCAAGATCACGTGATTTGACACCGTTGGACTTTTTTCTTTGGGGTTATTTTAAAGAAAAGGTGTACATTAAGGTGGGTCGCACTTCATACAAATAAAAAAACTTTTGCCGGTCACCACCTAGAATGAAAGATAATTTAAAAAATAATTGAAAAAAAATGTATTTATTTTTGCCACGCCCCTTGACGCCGCGCATTGGGTTTTTTGTTTCCTGTATCTCCACGAAAAAAAAAAAAAAAAAATAAATAAAATTTTCTTTCATTGTCGGCTCCCCTCGAATGTTGTTTGACAGCAACTTCGCAGTATTAAGCGTCGATTCAATCGTCGTGTCTAGTAAGAGCTTCTCAAAACAGTGACGTTCGCATTCGTCGATAAATAAGTAGGTGCCGTTAGTTGTGAATCTAAAAATGGAAAGCGTGTTAATTCACAACAACGCGAGAAGCTATCCCATACCTCATTCATGGGGTGCAAAGGGAAATTAAGTTTTTAAGTAAGTATCTCCACGACAAGTTCTAGAAGTTTCTACCGGAATCTCGGTTTTTACCTCCCTAAGTCAAATTTTTTTCGTAACGATAAAAAAGTTGTTTAAATTCCATGATATTTTTTCTTTTACCGTATTTATTTTTATTCATAAACAAAAAAGTTACAGAGATTAAAAAAACAAAATACGACCACGCCAACATTTGTAAACAATGAGCTTTGGCCTTTAGCGACGTCAAATTGATTTTTTTAAACCTCTGAAACTTTTTTGTTTATGAATAAAAATAAATACGGTAAAAGAAAAAATATCATGGAATTTAAACAACTTTTTTTATCGTTACGAAAAAAATTTGACTTAGGGGGGTAAAAACCGAGATTCCGGTAGAAACTTCTAGAACTTGACGTCGGAGTCAAAAGTGATCAAAGAAGAAAATGTAGCTGTTGTCATTCCAAGAACTTTGATATGTCACACATTACTATCGGACTATAAATGGAGACACAGGAAACAAAAAACCCAATGTGCGGGGTCAAGGGGCGTGGCAAAAAAAAATGTTTTTTTTTTTAATTCGTTTTTAAATTATCTTTCATTCTAGGGGCTGACAGGCACAACTTTTTTTATCGACCCACCCTAGTGTACATCGATAAGCCAGCAACAATTCCTAGAGATGAGATAATTCGGCACATTAACGGCATAGAACCTAAATTATGCCTCAACGTTATCGAAAATTTGGACCATCGGATGAAGATGTGCCGCCGAGGTCGCAGCGGCCATTTGTCCGATATTTTCCTAAATAATTTGTGTTTTATTCGAAAAATGTAACCACCCTTTAAAAGTACTTAATGCATACATTTTTACTTTTTGGCATAGTAATAATACAATTTTGAGACAGCTATTTAGGCGAAAAAAACGTCAGATGAAGGAACGGGAGAACGAGGATATAGAGCGATACAGGGATAGAGGTGAGGCCCGAAAATTTTACCAGAAAATAAGAACAAATGGATACGGTAATGGCCTCCCCACCTGTAAGGACAGTGATGGAAATCTGGTCACGGATACGCAGAGTGTGCTGCACATATGGAGAGAACACTTCCAGCAACTGCTGGTTCCAGAAGGCAGCGCACGTGAAGTTATCACGCCAATTGTCGACGACGGCTTAGATTGCCCACCACCAAGTCAAGCCGAGGTAAGAAGAGCAATATCGCGGCTGAAAAACAACAAAGCAGCCGGTGCCGACGGTCTGCCCGCAGAGCTCTTCAAGTCCGGTGGCGAGGAGCTGATAACGAGCATGCACCAGCTCCTGCGCACGGTTTGGCTTAAAGAGTGCATGCCCGACGATTGGAATGTAAGCGTATTATGTCCTGTGCTGAAAAAAGGTGATCCAAGTGTGTGCTCCAACTACCGCGGGATCAGCCTTCTACCCATCGCATATAAGGTCCTGTCGAGTGTGCTATGTGAAAGACTAAAGCCAGTGTTATCCAACCTGATCGGGCCTTATCAGTGTGGCTTTAGACCCGGAAAATCAACAACTGACCAGATTTTCACACTTCGGCAAATCCTGGAAAAGACCCAAGAGAAACAGATCGACACGTACCATCCTTTTGTCGACTATAAAGCTGCCTTCGACAGCCCGATACGGCAGAAATTACTCGATGCCATGGCTGAGTTTGGTATTCCAGCGAAGCTGATACGTCTTTGCGGAATGACGCTGACTGACACGAAGTCTTCAGTGAAGATTGGCAAGGACTTTACGGAGCCATTCTATACCAGACGAGGCCTAAAACAAGGCGACGGCCTATCGTGCGATCTCTTCAACATTGTGATGGAGATGATAATGAGAAAAGCTGCAGTAAACACGAGTGGCACTATATTCAACAAAAGCCACATGCTACTCGCGTACGCTGATGACGTAGACATCATCGGTCGAAAACTGCGGGATGTGACTGCAGCCTTCTCAGGTATACAGAAGGAATCAGCGAAAATGGGCCTAACGGTGAACGAGGACAAAACGAAGTTATTAGTTTCAACGAACAAAGAATCTACTCGTTTGGGAAACTGCGTGAACGTTGACAACTATAATTTCGAGGTGGTAGATAACTTTGTCTACCTAGGATCCGCCATCAATAAAGCAAATAATGTCAGCCTAGAAATCCGGAGAAGAATCCTGCTTGCAAATAAATGCTACTACGGACTAAGCAAGCGATTCAATGACAGAGCCCTCTCTCGACGAACAAAACTCCAGCTATACCAGATACTGGTTCTACCTGTCTTAATGTATGGCTCAGAATCCTGGGTTATGACACAAGCGGATGAATCGGTTCTGGCGGTATTCGAGAGAAAAATACTCCGTAAAATATATGGGCCCATCATCGTTAACGGAGAGTATCGGCGTCGTATGAATCATGAGCTGTACGAGCTGTACACTGACATTGACGTGGTCAAACGCATTAAGGTGCAACGGCTGCGCTGGCTAGGTCATGTTGTACGCATGGATGAAAATGCTCCAGCTCGAAAAGTCTTCGACAATGAACTCGATGGACGGCGCAGAAGAGGGCGACCAAAACTCCGTTGGAAAGACCAGGTTACTGAGAACCTTACAGAACTCGGTGTGACTAACTGGAGAAGAAGCGCAGAAGATCGAGGCGCTTATAATATTTTTCTACGTGCGGTATATAATCCACTGGGATTGCATAGAAGTACCAGCTAAGTAAGTAAGTAATAATACAATTTGTACAATAGAATAACTTTTTGTAAAAAAGTACTTTTTGATAGAATCAATTGTTCTTTTTAGAACAATAAATTTTATTTTTAGGTACAAAAATTTTACTTTTTGGTATAATAAAAGTAATTTTTGATACATTGAAATTATTTTTTTGGTCATAATATTAGTACTAATTGTACTATAGAATAACTTTTTGTAAAAAAGTACTTTTTGGTAAAATAAATTGTCCTTTTTGGAGCAATAAACTTACTTATTGGTATAATAAAAGTTACTTCTGATACATTGAAAGTGCTTTTTGGCATAACAAGAGTACTTTTTGATACATTAAAATGTACTTTTTGGTACAACAAAAGTACTTTCAAATGTACTATAAAGTACTTTCAAAAGTACTATAAAGTACTTTTTGACATAATAATAGTACTACTTTTACAACAGAAATAACTTTTTTTTAAAAAAGGTATTTTTGGTATTATAAATTGTCCTTTTGAGACAAAAAATTTTACTTTTTGGTACAAAAATTTTACTTTAGGGTATAAAAAAATAAAATTTTTGACACATTGAAAGTACGTTATGGCATAATAAAAGTACTTTTTGATAGAACACAAGTACTTTTTGGTACAATACGAGTACTTTTGGCACCATAAAATTTACTTTCTTCTACAATAATTGTACTGTTTGGTACAATAAAAATACATTTTAGTTGCAGGTACTTTTTAGTACATTAAAAGTACTTTTTGGCACATTAAAAGTACTTTTTGGCACATTAAAAGTACGTTTTGGTACATTATAACTACATTTTGTTATAACAAAAGTGCTTTTTGCTGTTAAAAAGCGTTTTTTAACAATAGTATTTTTTGGTACATATAAAGTACTTCTTGGTACAGTAGAAGTACGTATTCTTGCAATAAAAGTACTTTGTAATCATTTGTTGTCTTAGTTTGCAGGGCTCTAATAAACACTTACTTACCTAAAAACTTAATATCCCTTTACACTCAATAAATGAGGTATGGGATAGCATCTCGCGTTGTTGTGCATTAACACTTTTTCTAGATTTAGATTCTCAACTTACGGCACCTACTTGTTTATTGACGAATGCGAGGATAGATGACTCGAGACAGGAGTCGAACCATTAATCTCCCGCATGGTAGTCGCGTGTTGTAACCATCATGTCATGGCCAGTCCTTAATACATCAAAATCAAGCAATATAATGATTTTGATTTTCAGTAAGGTCCTTTCGCATTTCAGCTGACGATGTATAAACTTTACATAGATCAGATAATTTTTGCAAATTTTTTCGCTAAACTTGTCTTTTTTTATATTAAAATATTAATTTGTTTCGTTGTTAAAATATCGTCATTCCCCATTACTCTTCAAAACCGCCTCCAAACATTTTGCATATATGTATTGTGTTTGCATTTTTCCTGGGAACTAGAAATACACGAATATTTGTCTATTTGACAGTTTGTGTGAATACGTGAAGTGCGCACTACAGACAACAACAAAAAAAACAGATGAAGCAAATAAAAAGAGAAAAATTTTGGTCCCAAACCCATAATTCATAAGTGATGTGACAGTGGCGGAAAAATAAACAAATTTATATGTGGATATAAAACATATTTTCTATTTTTAATATGGTGGTTTTTACGTATTTGTGAATGACAAAAATTCACATTGGTCTCGCCAAATAACATTTTTCGTTTGCCTTTTAAGTGGGTTTTCCCTGCAAACTGATTGGAATATTTGGCTTATACAACAAATTATTTTTTGCTAAGGAAACGCTAAAATTTCCCATTGTTCATAATTGAGGGGGGGGGGGGGGGGGGGCCTCTGTTTATATTAATCAGCAATTTCCATTGTAAGGGATTTTAATGTTAAATGTAAATGTATTGATGTGGTAAATGCGGAAAGTGATTCAATTAGGCTGAGGTTTTTTGTTAGATTGAAACAGAATGTGATACTACTAAGAGTTTTTACTTACTTATTCCAGCGGTAAAAAAATACCCATTACATAATCTTTGATGTCGGCATTATTTAGTAGCAATTAGTCATGATTCTTTCGCTTATATTCGGTGTCATAATCGGTTTAATCATTGCGCTCTCGCTTATAAAGTAAGCGAAGATGCCATCAAGTGCCAGTTCAGTTGCACTTACGCTATAAGAGAAGTTTTAAGCGAGCTTGATTACTCCCTTGATTACGAAGTAAGTGACGATGTCAGTAGGTGTCATTTCAATAGCATTTTGTTCGAAATTATAATGAGTGGACAACATTTTTTATTTTAACACACGCATGACTGTCTAAGAACTTAGATCCTCGCTTACAATGTCATGCTGATATCATGGATAACTAAATAGGTGCTTCGTTTCATTTATCGCTGAGATGTTCCGTTTGTATTCAGTGAATGAGATACGGGAGAACTTCTTGCTATTGTGTAAGGTAACACTTCTATTTACACAACGAAAAAAGCTTTTACTTGACATTAACTCGACTCAACTGAGTTACTGTCTACAACATCGAAGAGGCTTCTGTTTAAACACATGTAAATGGCTGTGACAAAGCTTAAACCTAGGTAAGCCGCTTGACAGATGCATTAAAAACCATAATTATACTGTAAAAAATTTAAAAATTTTGTTAAGAACAACATTTGAAAGCATTTTCTGACAGCTCTTAGCATTTGTAGGATATTTAAAAATTCTTATATTCATAAAGCTTTAATTTAAATTTAGCTGATCATATATTGTATATCTTACGTATTTGCTGCCAGTGTTGCCACATCTTTTATGAGCACATACCACCCCAAACGGTATGCCACAAATTTCTTTACATCTCCACCTCTCAACTTGGCCGTTACTGGCTTTAAACAATGATATGAGTGTTTTATGTAAATATCAAAGAAAAAATTCTTTGTCCTTTGCTTTACTACAGCTTCATATTTGTTGAAATTCTCGCAAGTCATTAAGATGACAATCAAAGCTAGAACGTCAAAGATTACAAGACAAATAGCTCGTGTGTTTTTTGTGTGTGTAAAATTCTCATGCCTAGGGAATGCTTGCCCCATTTTTGGCCCAAAGGTTTAAGCATGTTTCGGTTACTCCCCGCTCTTTATTCCATCCCTCTCTCTCTCTCTGCGTAAGACACTTAACGCGTTTATCCCTCATCCATATGAATACGAATTCTGTGCGACGGGAAGACAATAACAAAGACGAGTAATTAAAAATTTATTATTTTGATTAGAAAAACTGGTAGGGTAGCACATGCCAAAGTATGTTATGTGTGCCAACAAGAAAAGGAAATGCTTCTCTCAAAGCAGTTAATTATTACTGCAATAAATTCTAAGAGCTGCGATAGAGGGAAAGAAAAAAATGGCATCGCCAGGTAAACCTACAGAAATTTACTTTGATGTTTGTTGGAATTGTAACCAGTAAAAAATAGGATCTTTTTGTATCGCCCTCCTTAACTGCAACGAAATTTGTTTGTAAAGTGCACATTGGAAGGGCATTACTTACTATAGGGAGGGAGATTGTGCTGAAACAGTTGTAACCTCGCATTTCTTGGGACAAGTGCGAACGGTTCCCAATACAAAGTGCTTGGCATTCCCCTGCGATAAGTCATAAGGATATAGATATGCCAAACATGTGGGCTTTTGGGGATTCTACATTTGTTTTTTTTGTTATTGGGTGCCAATAAATATATGCTGAAGTTTGCTTTAAAAAAAATTGCAATAATATTACCGAAATGTACTTGTAATGTACAAAAAAACATTGTCTTTTGATTCAGCGGAAATAGTTATTGGCTTATTAAGAGTACTTTTTGGAGCAAAAAGATACTTTTTGGTACAAAAAGGTACTTTTTAGAGCTAAGAGAGTAAGTTTTGGTACCGTAGAATTTCGCGTTGGTACAATAAAGTACTTTTTTTCTTTTTGGTACATTGAAACTACTATTTGGTACAAAAAGGTACTTTTTGAAGATATGAGAGTAAGTTTTGGTACAATAAAGTTAAATTGTGATTAAAAAAAGTGTTTTTTTGAAAGTACTATTTGTTACAATAAAAGTACTTTTTGGTACATTGAGGTACATTTTGGTACAATAAATTGTACTTATCTAACAATAAATTTTACTTTTTTCTACAATAAATTGGTACATTGAGGTACATTTTGGTACAATAAATTGTACTTATCTAACAATAAATTTTACTTTTTTCTACAATAAAAGTATTTTCTCATGCATTGAAAGTACTTTGTGGCATAATAAGAGTACTTTTTAAATTAAATAAATTAAATTGTACTTTTAGGTACAACAAAAGTGCTTTCTTGTACAATAAAAGTATATAATGTCACAATTTGTAGTTTTTTGCATAATAATAGTACTATTTGTACAATAGAAGTACTTTTTGATAAAATAAATTTTTCCTTTTTGAACCAATACAATTTACATTTTGGTATAATAAAAGTTATTTCTGATACGTTGAAAGTACTTTCTTGATAATAAGAGTACTTTTTGGTACAATAAAAATACTTTCTGGTACAATAAAAGTACTTAAAGCAACAATTTGTACTTTTTGGCATAATAACAGTACTATTTGTACAATAGAAGTAATTTTTTCTAAAAAAGTTAAAGTACTTTTTTACAGAATAAATTGTCCTTTTTGGTACAATAAATTCTACTTTTAGGTACAAAAATTTAACTTTTTGGTATAATAAAAGTTATTTCTGATACAATAAAAGAACATTTTGGCAAAATAAAAGTACTTTTTAATACATTGAAATGCATTATTTGGTACATCAGAAGAACTTTTTGGAACAATAAAAGTACTAAATGCAAAAATTTAAATTTTTTGGCATAACAATAGTACTATTTGTACAAAAAAGTACTTTTTGATAGAAAAAATTGTCTTTTTTATAACAATTTGTTTTACTTTTTGGTTTAAGAAAAGTTATAGCTGATACATTAAACGTACATTTAGTCATAATAAGAGTACTGTTTGATACATTAAAATTTACTTTTTGGTACAACAAAAGTACTTTCTGGTATAACAAAAGTACTTAATGCTACAATTTGTACTTTTTAGCATAATTATAGTACTATTTGCATAATAGAAGTACTTTTTGTGAAAAAGTACTTTTAGGTACAATAAATTGTCCTTTTTGGCACAATAAATTCAATTTTTTGGTACAATAACAGTTTTATTTGGTAAATTAATACATAGTACCATTTGGTACAACATAGGTATTTTTGCCGTGTAAAAAAACCATTTATACATCAAAGGAACCTTTTTGTACTTTTAAAGTACTTTTGTTACAACAAAAATTTATCTCTTGGTTCAAAATAAGAACTTTTTTTTTGCAATAAAGGTGCTTTTGTTCCAACAAAAGTAGTTTTTAATACAATAAAAGTACTTTTAGGTACTTAAAAACTACTGTTACACCTGTCGTTACAACGAAAATGCTTTTTAGTGTAAGAAACCGTATTAAACAATACAAGTACTTTTTGGTACATTAAAGGTACCTGTTGAAACAACACAAGTACTTTTTGCCGTAATAAAAGTACTATTGTTGGATCACAAAAAATAATTTTTACCGAAATGGCCCATTTCAACTTATAAACATGGTTCATAAGTTAGAGGCCTGTTGTAGTAACTCTCTTCGGTCGTCTGCGTACGTTCTTCAGTAAGTTCTACCAACCACCAACAGGTCCTTCCGACGGACTTGGCTCTGTACCGTCCTTAAGATTCGCTTTTAAACCATAGAACAATATTATATACATACACCAACACTCTCGCAAAAATTAGGTTTTATGGGATCGAGCAAACTGTAAGTGAAATGTTTGAAAGTAGGGACAATATGGATCAAAAGTTGCGCGTGGAAGATAGAAATTTAAAAGAAATACCCTGTTTATTGCTTTAATTGGTGCACAAATCGCAATAATGTAACATATTTCACATTTTAACATTAACTTTTAATAGTATTTTTGATACATTTTCAAGAAAAGAAGTGACACATCCCCTCTTCGAACTTGTTAGAATTCGCTTGAGCCTTTTCATCAAACTGAAGTCTAATTTCAGTCCTGAGACTGAGTGCTTCACACACTTTTCTCGCAGGAGCATTTACATTAATCATGCCATCTTGTCCCAGTCATTGTTGTCGTTGAATTCTACTCTGTTAGCAATGTCGATGTCATGGTAATGTTCATGCAGCTTATGGTTCATACGATGGCGAAACTCGCCGTTGTCACAGATAGGTCCATATATTCTTCGGAGTATCTTCCCCTCGAATACTCCGAGGATTTGTATGTCAGTTGTCCTAAGCACCCACGTTTAGTGCTGCCGCAGTTAGTAAAACGTCCATTGGCGAGCAGTATCCACCGCTTGATTTCTAGGCTGACACTATTTTTCCTGCTGAATGAAGATCTGAGTTAGGTAAATTCTTCTACATAATACTTCAAAACAAAAAGTTTTAAAATTCATGGTGCATCCGTACCGAGAGACCCCTCCCTGACCGATAAACCCATTTTTGCTGATTCCGTTTCCAACGATGAGGAGACTGCAGTAACATCCCCAATGATGTACATAACATCGGTGTAGGTAAGTGGCAAGTGGCTCTTATGGGGTATGGTGCCAAACATGTTGCCACCAGTCTTTCACCTCCTTCATTACTATATCAATTAATATGCAGAATAAACTATCACCCTGCCTTAGACCTATTTTCGTATTGAAGGTTTCAGAGAGACCCTTAACAGTCTTAACCGTGGATTTAGTGTCTTCATCGGTTCATTTGCAAAGGAGTTTTAACTTTTTAGGAATACCAAACTTTAACTTGGCTTCGTAGAGTATGTTCCTTATCGGAGAGTCAAAGGCAGCTTTGTAGTCGACAAGGTGTCGTGGTAGGTGTCGATCTGCTTTTCATGAGTTTTCTCAAGGATTTGTCGTGAAGTAAATATTTAAATTATCGTAGATTTGCAAGGTCTAAAGCAACTTTGATAAGTTCCAATTAATTTTTTTACTATTGGCTTTAAACGTTCACACAATATACTTAAAAGGAAGTTGGTAACAGAATTATTTCACGGTAGTTATTACAGGTCCAGCAATGACATTATGGTTAGAACACGCGACTACCATGCGGGAGACCCCAGGTCCAAATCTTGGCTCCAATCATCTAAAAAAATAAGAAAAAAAATAAATTGTTCTTTTATTTTTCTCGATGTTGTCGACAACAACGTCGCAGTATAAGTGTCGAGTCAATCGGCATGTCTAGTAAAAGCTTCTCAAACAGTGACGTTCGCATTCGTCGATAAACGGGTAGGTGCCGTTAGTTGTGAATCTAAAAAAAGGAAGCGTGTTAATTCACAACAACGCGAGAAGCTATCCCATACTTAATTAGTGGGTGTAAAGGGAAATTCAGTTTTTTTAAGTTGTTACAGTCACTAGGATCTCCTTTTTTATATATGGGACATAATAGACTAAGCGAGACCTTCTCTATGAACTGATGCATGCTGCTAACGAGCTGCAGCCGCTTTGTTATTTTTATGGGCGGGATATTACCACACGTATTGCGCTCTGGCTCGGAGTTTAATACCATCGTCATGGATTGGTGCGTTGTTCTCGGAGTGGTGTGCGTATCCAGTAAATTTCAGAAATGTTCTCTACGTAACCTTGGTACATTATCCTGGTCCGTCACTACCTATCGGTAAATGAAACGAAGTACGTATTTTGCAATCCATAACATCAGTATGTCTTGCTAAGCGAGCGATCAATTTTGTAATGTCAAAAATATCGTTCAATCATTATAACTCTGATTGAAATGACACCTACTGACATAGCCACTTACTTCGTAATCATGCGTGTTATTAAGCTCGTTTAAAACTTCGTTTATAACGTAATTGCAACTGAAATTACACTTACTGACATCGTCGCTTACTTTGTAAGCAAGAGCGCACCGATTAAACGGCCTATGACACTTCTATGCTAAATTTAAAGAGAAATATAAGTGTGTCTCGCTAAAATATAGCAGACATCATCGATTGTGATGGGTTTTTTTTACCGCTGGCTAGCTGACCAACGCTGTCCTTGCTACCGTCTTTGTCCGCCTAAAGAGGTCAGGTGACCTCTTCTCCCTGTGCCGCTCACGTTGCCATTGGCTGGAATCGTCTTTTACATTGTCACTGACACAAGTGTCACTAAGGTCACACGAAGCTTCCCAGCGATAAATGAAACGAAGTACCTATTTAGTAATCCATGACAACAGTATGACATTGTGAGCGAGCGATCTGAATACTTCGAATGTTATGCGTGTGTAGTTTAAAAAATATCGATCACTCATTATAACTCCGATTGAAATGACACCTACCGACATGGTTACTTCGTTAATTGCAACTAAAATGGCACTAACTGACATCGTCGCTAACATTGTAAGCGAGGGCGCATCGATTAACGGCCTATGAACTCCTATGCTGAACTTAAGGAGGAATATAAGCATCTCTCGCAAAATGTAGCTGACATCAGCGAATACGTAATGAGTATTTTTTACCTCTGGGTTGCTGACCATCGCTGTACTTGCTGGAGTGCTGCTCTGTTCCACGCACTCTCGCCTTTACTCTATGTGCATTCATCCTGAGGTGAGTTGGCCTCTTCTTCCTGTGCCGCTCACGTTGCCATTGGCTGGAATAGTTTATCACATTGTCACTGATACAAGTGTCACTACGGTGACACAGAGTTTACGCCGAAGTAATCAGGACAACCCAACCTGTTTATTTGCCCCCTTTCCCCACTTGTCTGTCGTTTATAAATATATTTGTATACATATTTTTTTTTTAAATATATATTTAAACTGTTCGATTATTTGACAACTCAACACCTTTTGTCAGCTGCACGTTGAAAATCTAAAATGGGTTCTTTGTTGTATTCTGCCCCACTACAACGTGTGGCGTGGTGTTCAGTCCATACAAATTAGCAATTTTCTTGTTTTCAATACGATTTCATTTGTCACTTGTGGTTTTATTGTAAAACACAAAAATATTTTAAATATTTAGGGGAAAAGTGTGAAAAATGATAATTGTTGGGGGAGACGGACTTTGAAAAAGCAGCCGCCAACTAGGAGGAGAAATTGTAAAACTAATTTATGGCAATTTTCTGTTGAGTTGTTGTTAATTTGTGGGAAAATCCAAAATCAACAACAACAACAAAAAACAAGAAATGCTGACAAATATTTGGGGTATGTGCTTTTGAAACGTAGAAGACATTATGCCTTTGATATTGTGATTTTTTTAAACAGAAGGTACGGGTAGCTAATGAGAAATGGTGTCTTGATTAAAAGTTCATCAGTATATTAGCAAGATCAGAAATTGATCTCGTGGCTAGATGAAAGGCATGTCCCAAAAGTCATCGGCGTGCATTTGACGCATGGGATGATGATATAAGAGTATTTTTGAAGGTAAATAAATATAAGCTGATACAATATCATAATCACACAAACCTGTGTTTTGTACTAGAAAAACAAAATTTCAGGTGAATTTTTTTTTGTTATTGTCAAATTGCACCTTTAAGTCAAAAATTTGAAATTTATGACATTAACCCTTACAATTTTCATTGATATTGGTATAAAGGTATGTCGAAGTATGCGTATTATGTAGGCTATACTAACTATTGCGCCACCTATAGTCTATTAATTAAACTATAACTATAGACCATGCCCATTATCTACTAAAACACTTACCAAATTTTTTATGGCTCTAAATTTAAACCTTTAAAAGCCTATAGATCGCAAACAGACACAATCACATTTACTACTAGTGTATACAAACAATAAATAAATTTAAAACATTTAAAGCAAATAATACTTTTGCTCTTCATTGCTTTTAACGTTTTGTTGCTCTTATCTATCTCGCTAGTAGCAGCAGCAGCAACAAATTTACAAGCGTTAATCATTTTAATGACTCTAAACTATTTAACACATCAAATGTTTGCCGGTAATCACTTTAGCTACTTCCAGTGCGATAACTTATTTGCGCGTTTCTCTGCTACTGCAGCGGCGGCGGTGGCGGCTCTAGACTAGTCTAGTCTAAGAGCAAACATCTAGCGCTAGCTGCTAATTCATGAGCTATAGCCAAAGAAAGAAAAAATGAAAGTAAAAAGAGCAAATTAAAAATAAAATGAAATGTTCGAACAACAAAAAACTAAAACGTAAAACGTCATGCAAATGCGGTTATAATTCATAGAAAGCAGAACGAAAAACAAAAACTAAAATCACTGAAAATTACTACTAATACAACAAATTAATCAAATATAAATAATAATTATAGTAAAGTTTTTTAGTCGGTCCGTGTTTTTTTTTTGTATGGCTTTTTTTCAAATCATTTCAGTGCGATGCGTTTCAACTGATATTGCTATGATTTGTTGTTGGTTTTTGTACCTGCCTGTATAGTAAATGCAATTCACCTGTGCGGGGTAATCGCATTATGGATTTTGAGTGTGTTTTTTTTTCTATAGTGTTATATAAAATATTAATAGGTTTTAAATATTTCTAAGTGACTAATGACGTTTTTATTATAAAGTCGTAAATAAATATTTTGGTATATTCTAAGTTAGGCGCCAATTTGTCAGTTGTATTGTATTTTACATTTGCTGATAAAGTTATTTGTTCTATCCTATGGAAATTTTCCACTTTTTCTCTATGCATGAGTTAATATATATGATATATTCAGCATGTCACCGTTGTGACTTCTACTTTGGGAGAAATTTGTGTGGTGTAGTTGAAATTCTTTGTAGGTCAATTCTTATTTGTTAATGTAAGTAATGCTTTTGTTATGTACTACACATACCAAAAAACTATGACATAAATATAGGTGATCAAAATGTATAAGTCATTTTGTATCTTATCTGTTATTTATCCCTATATTGCTAGTAAATAACGAATATATGGAGGAAAGTTATGCAACTTTTGCTATAGGTGTTGTTTATATAATTTAATTTTATCGGACCAATGTCGACCACATCCAACAATGGCTTATTCGTTGCTTCTCTGTTTGCACTTGTGTCTGTTATTGTTTTGATCACGAAACAAACGTGTGTGGTGTTGCTTTCATAACACTCAAGCATGGACTGACAGTTTAAAATCAAATAAAACTTTTGAGTACGTGTGAATTGTCGATTGTGTATGTGTGAACAAATGATTATTACCTTCCTCGCGAGGTTATAGGATGCCTATCACTAAAACTCAACTCTCCGGGTCTCTTAGTGTCTTTAGCAGCCCGAAAAAACTATGATCAGGAGGGATTTTACGCCACCCCGACGGATCATAGTTTTTGGGCTGACAAAGCCACTTAGAAATTCACAGTCCTTGTTTCTCTGTGTGCAATAGGGATATAACTTTTTGCAATTTTTTGCAAATATCCAAATGGCCCTAGCATAGTCGAATAGGCCATTGAAAATTATATAAAAAAATGGTATTAATTTTTCGCAGTTGTCAAAAAAGTTCACCCACCAAACGTGGTAATGTTTTTAAATGATTTTTTTTAATTATTTAGCTAAAAAGCTCAAAAAACTTTTTTTTTATCAATATATCAAGCTGCACTTAACATTTGTGTAAATATTTTGGAACCTGAATGTATGTTATTGATAATTACGTCATGTACTTTAATTGTTTTTATTATTCAAAGAAAATTATATTCCGAGTTTGTGTTTAATACTTAAAAACAATGGATTTTAAAAAAAGCCCTTAAAGCGTTTCAAAAAATGGAAAAACAAAGGCTTTGACCAAATTTAAAGATAGCACAATAATGTGGAGAAACATTCCAGATATCGTCATTCCATTACATCAAACAAAATTTTACAGTTTACAAATTTAAATTTTTTTATTTAAAATGAATGTTTTTTTTTGGGAGATTTTAGGAAATTGTTTTCGTGGGTGAGGTTTTTTATCCGAAATGACCCCAAAATTATTTTTTAGTAAATAACACAACCTTCGCCATCGCGTGGTGCTAGGGCCAAAATTTGGTTATACCCCTAGTGTGCAATTGTGTGTGTTTTTGTTTTGAGCACGAAACAAGAGTTTGTGGTGTTGCTTTCATAACAATCAAGCAGTGGCTGACTGTTTTATATTACACAAAACTTGCGAGTTCGTGTGAATTGCCGATTGTATATGTGTGATCAAATGATTATTTCCGGCCTCTCGAGGAAATAGGATGCCTATCACTAAAGCTCAACTCACCGACTCTCTTAGTGGCTTTGTCAGCCCCATGAAACTAGGATCGGGCGGGTTATTAAGCCACCCCGAAGGATCCTAGTTTCTTGCGCTGACAAAGCTACTTAGAGAGTCACTGTCTTTAAATAAAAAACTACTCTGAAAACAGAAAGAAACCCCCGACCCCGGTAACTTTATAAGGGTCATGATTTAAGAATAGGCTCCTAGAATGCCCGAACACTTAACAGCGATATACATGTATCCTATTGGCGGATGTCCTTGGCAAATACAAGGCAGATTTCACAGCCATACTGGAAATGCTATAGCCGGGAAAGGGGGGTACACGCAGAAAGGCGTCATGCAGAAAGGAACAAATTTGGATGTTGATTTAAAGTCGGCAAGAGACTGTGAGATCTGGTGTCGCGGTTGAACACAGTAAGTGAACAATTGGCCACTATGCGCATCAAGGCGAAATATTTTTACATTACGCTGATTTGTGTATACGTCCCGACGGAAGACAAAGACGAAGACATTAAAGATACATTCTATGAGCTCCTTGAGAAAATATATGACCGCATATGACTTTGAATTTGTTCTGGGAGATTTTAATGCTGAAATAGGAAGGGAAAATGGTCTTGGTTCAGCGGTCGGAAAATTTTTAAAGCTTAGAAAAAACTTAATTTCCCTTTGCATCCCATGAATGAGGTATGGGATAGCTTCTGGCGTTGTTGTGAATTATCTCACTTTTTATTTCTAGGTTCACAACAAACGGCACCTAGTTCTTAATCGATTAATGCCAACATTACTGTTTGAAAAGCTTTTAGTAGATATGCCGATTGACTCGATACTTATACTGGGAATTTGTTGTCGACAACATAGAGGGGCCGGTAATGAAAGAAAAATGTAGATGACTGGAGCCAGAAGTCCAACCTGGGATCTCCCGCATGGTAGTCACGTGTTCTAACCATCATGCCACGGCCGGTCCCGAAAATTCAGTATACAACAACACAACAACACCTCCGACAACTGATTCAGACCCAAGATTCAGATTCAGCCTCATTGGACATTTTCCAATTGCTAATCGCCAACATGGGTTCCTGAATCAGTATAGCACGACAACCGCGCTGCACGCTATCACCACACAGAAAAGCGGCGACCTAAATGGTTGCCAGCCATTTGTGGAATTCAGAAACTAGAAGTCGAAACCCCATAGAATGAAACAAGGAGTACCGCAAGGCAAAGTCCTTTCTCCGACACTGTTAAGGCTCTACGTTTCTACATTCCACAGCTTCCTGAAGGCGTGAAGATCATTTAACATAAAAAAATGGCTACTTAACTGTTGTAGCCTTCTTCACCGCAAGAAACCTGAGAATCCCTGCCGACAAATCCTAAGTAACACTATTTACTGGCTGGACAGCAGAAGTACGACAGCAATTGAATGTTCCGATGTCGATGGCACAACAATTCCGACCGTACAGTACCCCGAGATTTTGGGTGTCACATTTCACAGTTTGTTTTAGTCGTCGACGCACACCACAGCTTCCTGCAGCAAGTTGCAAAGCAGAAACAAGGTCCCCACGTCGTTGGCCGGCAGAACTTGGTTCACGGACAAGTAAACCTTGTTGTACACGTATAAAGCGATGATGAATTACGCATCGCCAGTGTGGTCGGCGTATAAACGACACACAGTGAAGAAAAGTCCTGACAGGTCAGAATGTGGCCCTGAAAACAGCTACAGAATGCCTCGTCATGTCATCAGAAGGACACCTAAATGACGAAGCCAAGATTCTCTCCGTATGATATATTGTCTCTAGATCAGCCAGTCTATCAGGCAGATATGAACGACATTTATAGGGACACTATCACCGTTGGCTCAATTCGTACGGGGCTCGATTTGAGTCAAACACCCCAACGTGTGCCCAGCATGCTCTCTAGGTCGGCATACGACTCACACTTGTTTCATTGTCCAAACCATTTCCACCCACCTCGGCCTCTTGTCCTCGTCTCTTGCCGTTACCAGATTCCCGCATATAGATATATATCTCTTGTAACGGTTCCAGGTTGCTTTGTGGATATATTCATATTCCCTGAGCAACAGACAAGAAACCAGATTAATCACGTAGTAATCAATGGAAGGATTGTCTCAACCATTATGGACGTGCATGTCATGCGCGGTACAAATATTGACTCGAAACACCATCTAGTTACAGCGTAAATACGCACGCGATTAATTAGTGCTAAAAACCCAAGCTAGATATCGCACAGCGACATACCACCGAGATAGCCAATGCCTATTCCTATCGAGTCTCTCAATTACTGAAAACAAATTCCAATGTTCCCGACACACTGTGGCAGGATATTGCGAATTATATGACCACTGCCGCAACAACCGTGCTGGGTTATGAAAAACCACGCTCAGACAAGCCCTTGTACGATAAAGAATGTCGCGTATTGTAGATATAATAAAATGCATGCTGCATACAAAGAAAAACTTCAGCTTATCGAAACGCGTTCGGTGACGCAGCGATATAATGGGAAAAGGAGGAAGATGAGACGCCTCTTCAGACGGAAAAGCATCTATGGTAGAAAATAGTGAGCTAGAATACCGAAAGTACAGGAAATAGGATGAGGCCCGAAAGTTCTACCAGAAGATTAAAAAAAAGCTGTTGGAACCGGTATGCCCACCTTATTGGGCAGAAAAAGCAGACAGATCACGCACATGCAAAATGTCCTGATTATATGGAGGAAACACTTTCGTACTCTGCTCGTTCCCGAAATCAAGTTATGCATCGTCGACAGAGTAGATTGCCCACCAACGAGCCAAAACGTGATCTGCACTGCAGTTGCATTGAATGAATGATTTTGTCTTCTTGACTCCGCCGTTAACAAAAATAATAATTTCAGGATCCAGGAAAATCAAGAGACGAGTATTGATCACAAACCGCAGTTACTATAGGCTAAGCAAGCGACTTACCAAAGATCTAACTGTACCAGGCATTGATCCTACATGTCTTGTTCTATAGCACAGAATCCTGGGTAATGACACAAGCGGATCAATCTATTATAAGAGTCTTCGAGAGAAATATACTTCGCAAAATATTTGGATCCATCATCGTTAACGACGAGTACCGTCGTCAAATCTACCTTGAGCTATGTAAAGACATAGACGTTGTCAAGCGCGTTCTAATAGACCGAATGCGCTGAGTTGGTCACGTTCTGCAAATGGCTGAAAATGGTCTAACTTGAAAAGTCTCTGGCAAGGAGTTGTTGGATGGACCTGTTAAAAGAACGTGGTGTAACTAACTATCTAGCAAACGGCCGAAGCGGTTGGAATTCTTATCTAAGTGCGGCTATTAATGGACGAATTTCTGTTGCTGCAGCCAAATGACAATAATAAGAAAAATTCTAAAGTTCAACAAAGCCTTAACATTTTGCCAACATCCCTCGTTACTTTCGCACTTGCTCTTGGCCGACTGTGTGTGTGAGTGTTTGCCTATTTCTGTCTGTGTTTGTATGTGTGCGTGTGCTTAGACTAAACACAAAATATTGATTAAATCATCGTCTGGAAGGCGCAAAATGTTTATTTTTCTTTGCAATTTGAATTGTATATATAGAAATATAAATACATACATATAAACAAAGCAATCTATTTACTTTCATTCTATTTTAAAATTTTTGCAAAATAATTGCAATTATGATGATGATTTTTACACTTCTCATTCCTTTCAACACCTCTCTAATAAATTTCCCTTTCTTTTCATTACAGGTACGTACGTGAACATTTTGTGATAGAATCGTAGAAAATAAAATAAAAATTACAAAGCAATCAAATGAAATTCAAATGAAAATGTCATCGTCGAATTTCCGGTTGTTGGGTAAGCGTGTTAAGTATTTAATATAAGTTTTTTAATTTCTATTTTTTTTATTTCATTTTCGTATTTAATAATTTTCTATACAATTCATAGATTATGTAATTGCCTAGAATACAAGGAAGTTCCAACAGTGTTAGCTTGAATGTGAATTAGTTTGGAAAAGATACTTCATTTGTAACTTTTAGCGGCAAAAGACAAATGGTCGTCATATTCATTAGGCTGTAAAGTGTTGGCTGCCATCATATATACAATTGCTAGGATTTTGAATATCAAGGAAAAGAGTGTGAGGGATATGCTAAAATATGACCATCGGTTGTCTCAAAGACTTTTATTTGTTTCGTAGATCCCCCAATGACAAAAAAAAAAAACGGTAATGAAAACCCACTCCCAGTTTTTTGAATATACACTACCATACATCGACCGGCCTATGCAGAGACGAGACAAGTCTTTGTCTTCTCATATTTTACGGTCAGGGACAGTGCAACATTGTCGCTGTTTCGTTTCTTTTTCAACATTTTGCCGTCGGTTTTTTGCTTCGTATGAGGAATAGTTAGTGGACAGCGGTTGTTTTTTTGCTAGCTGTTTTATTCCTAGAAAATGCCAAACTAATGAACAACAAAGTTTCAATTGAAAAAACAAAAACAACGACAGCAAA
Source organism: Muscina levida (assembly GCA_964034835.1). Taxonomy (NCBI): domain Eukaryota; kingdom Metazoa; phylum Arthropoda; class Insecta; order Diptera; family Muscidae; genus Muscina; species Muscina levida. The sequence goes on along the minus strand of OZ035881.1, from coordinate 114,946,370 downwards.
ACTGTTGTCCATTCAAATAAGAAAGACCAGCAATGGACAAGCGCATAGACACAGGGACAGCCCGGATTCAGACGGACTTTATATACTCGTCCGTCTGTCCGTCCGTCTTGTCGTTGTTATTCTAATGATAACGTCTAGAGGTCTGGCGGATTAGTTTAGGGTTCGTATACGCTGCCATAAAAATGAATTAAAAATGCGAGGCCATACTCATTTTACTGGAAAGTCACTCAATCATCATCATCATATCGGGTCCCCCTTAGTCAGTGTCAACATCACTTGTAAAGATGATCATGATCATCATTTTTATTATAAATGTTATAATCATCATCATCATCATCATGATCATACTCATGAGCAGCAACAGAAGTACATCAAAAGAAATTTCATGACTTCTAAGGCATACATTTCAGCGAATTTGTTAGTGCAGTACAATAGGCAGTAGCGATCATGGTTTTACGGGTAAAAGAGTCTATATCCAACTGTGTCTTAATAGATTCGAAAAATGTTTTGAACTGAATGAATCAGATGAAATCGTGATGAAATCTAGATTCTGTCGATCTAGATGCTAGATTTATCTGTTATTTTATCCGAAACAAATTTGCTTAAATATCAGGACTTCTAAAATCATATAAAAATTATATAACATTTTATTCACCATTTTAGTCACTTATATACATCATCTATTATTGGACCTATACAGATATAACGAGACACAATAGTATGCAAAAATATACAAGGTAGGCCAAAATAATTCATCCGATGTTGTTTGGCTCTCATTTTTTTCTAAACGAAAAACTTCGATTCTGTTTTTTTGATTATGTTTAGTATCGATTATTAAGAATTTTATTGGTTAAGTCGAGAAGATGATATCTTCCAAATGGGCGCCGTCACAATTGATTGTCATACGGGCTCATTTAATGGCATTTTTCATCACTTCGGCGAGAACTTCTAGCGACAGATTTTCCACACGTGTCGAATGTTTACCTTGAGGGCTTCTAGGGTCTCGAACTTGTTCACGTAAACACAGGACTTCAAAAAAACCCACAAAAAAGTCTAGAACGGTTAAATCGGACGATCTTGCGGGCCAGTGCAAATCGCCAAAACGAGAGATAAGGCTACCGGGGAACGCCGCCTTGCAAATATCGGTTGTGGCTCGCGCAGTGTGTGCCGTTGCTCCGTCCTGTTGGAATAACATGTCCTCCATTTCTAATTCGTCAAATTGCGGCAGAAAAAACTCGGTTAACATGGGCCTATAGCGCGCACCGTCTACTATTGTTGTTTGACCAGTTTGTCGTTCGCAGCGTGAACAGCGCACCATGCTGACACTATGAGCGGGTGTAATGGCTCCTCGTGCATCACTCGTGGATTTTCGGTGCTCTAAAAGCGATAGTGTTGCTTGTTCAGGTACCCGCTGAGGTGAAAATGAGCCTCGTCATTCCTCCACTTCGTCCTCGAGATTGAGGATGGCTTAGGCGTAGGTTATACGCGTTTGGCGGTCGACAGGCAGCAGCTGATGCACACTGAAGGAACAAATTCGTTGCTCCCAAACGAAAAATTAGACAAATGCACTTCGTTTGGAGATTTCATTTGCCGCAAAACAAATCTGGTTTACCACAAGCAGTTTTGTTTTTTGTGGGAATGAAATAATCGTTTATCGTAAACTCAATATACGTTTGTAACAAACGAAAAACGACTATGGCAGACTATTTCTTCGTTAGTCGTAAACGAAAAACTCGTTTGAGGCAAAATAAATTTTCTTTTGCCACAAACGAAAAGAAGGTAAGCCCAAACTTTTATTTCGTTTGTCGCAAATAGAAAGCTCGTTCATCACAAAAGCAATTGTATTTGCAGCAAAAAAAACCCATGTTTGCCACAAAAGAAATCCACGTTTGTTGCAATCAAACAAACTCCTTTGTTGCAAACGGTAAACGCCATTGGCCCAATCTATATTTTTCCTTTGCGCAAAATGAAATATCAACTTTTTTAAATAGAATTTTTATTTATTTTTATATTTATTAATAATAAATACATGGATTTATACTTTTACACATATATTTACATATTATTTTCTATCGAATACCATTGCCTCGTGTTGAATTTTGTTTATATGAATGGCTCGAAAGTTATTTCTTATTATATTTTCTTTACACATGAAAGACAAGTTTAGAGATTCTGAAGATACTAATTAAAATAATAGCAAATATAAGAGCAAATGTTGTACAAAAGATTTGCTAATTTTAATTCGTCCAGTATTGGTTTATTTTTGGTTCACTCTGAAGTTCTTAAAAATGATTTGCTGGTTCCTTTCCAAAAATATTGTTAATTCCTGAAAAAAAGCAAATTTTTAAATAAATAAAATAAAAATTAATGAACATATATTAATAACATACCTCTTTAATGAACAAATTTGCAGTTGTAGTTGATAATAAAGATCGACTGTGTCCGAATGAAAAAATTCCATATTCAATAGTACGATGAATTCGCTTCTGTATTAAGGACCTGCAATAACGTAAAAAAGTAAAAATTTTCATAACCATATCAAAAATAATGAAATTGTTCACTTGGTGTTCCAGCTTCTTGAAAAAATTACTCACCCTTTATGTGTATAGCGAAAATGCAATCGCTTATATATTGTGAAATATGTTCAATATTATCTTCTTGCGAAATTTCCAAATTATTTGGTTGAAACATTTTCTTTAATTTATTATTTAACTAAAGTGTACGTATTTTGACTGATTGTCTTTTCCATTGAAATTCACTTTTAGAAACATTGTCTTTACATTTACATAAAAAAAAACACACGACGCACAACAAACTGATGTTCATAACTCAACCACAAACGAAAAACTAAACAAGACATTGTTGGGGTAGGTGAGCACATCAAGCGATTATTCTCGAACATCTCAATGATTGATACACCCTCCCTCACTCATTTGTCACAGCGAACGAACATTCGTTTGGGACAACCTTGGGAGACGTTTGTGCAAAATATAAAACATTTGTTTAGAAGAGTTTGTTGTTACGCTTTCTGTTCTCTCAACTCTCTGAACATAAAAGATTTACATATTCCCCAAAAATCTTCTACGGTTGTCTCAAACGAATGTTCGCTCGCTGTAAGAAATAAGTAACGCTCTTTGTTCAACTCTCCCAAATATAAAGGTTTTATATTTTGCACAAACGTCTCCCATGGTTGTCCCAAACGAAAAATTCAACGATGTAGGGGTAAATGAATGTTCGTTTGCAGTAACAACTGCATTGTTGATGGCAACTGTTTCATTTTGCGTCGAATACGTCAACGATTGTGGTAAACGTTGAATTTTCGAAAGAAAACTATTTTTTTTGCAGCAAGCGAGCAACAAATGGGTTTTTTTTTTGAGTGCACGGACTGGACTTTATGCGGGAACATGCGCTGGTCCTTGACCAAAAAATATGGGCCGTCTGCATAAAAAGTTTTTAAAATTTATATTTTTGACCATGGATGGAATCAAGGAAATCACTGTAAGAATTTCATGTGCTTTGGTCTTTAACACTCTGTAAAGAGTACTTAAGTACATTCCAATGAAGTTTTGGACGCCTCCCCCTAAACCGCCCAACGATGTGCATTCCGTAGATTTAGACGCGCTTTACTGCGTCGATGTTGTGATACAGCTCAAAAATCTGATGATTCATACGAGGACGGTACTCTTCGATGATGGGTCCTATACTTAAGCATACATTTTTTACATTTGTCCTTTATAAAAAAGTCAGATTGGTTATCTTATTGCAATACTGCTTACAGTATTTCTTCAAGCCTGATTTTACTTGAGGCTCTCACGCCCCCTATATGACATTAATTGAACTATTTTAGAAACTACGGCATACATAGGAACATTGGGTTCGAGCGTGACATGATGGTTAGAACTAGCGATTATTATGCGGGAAACCAGAATTCGATTTGTGTCTCAGTAATAAAAAAACGTATAGTAAAAGTTTCTCAAATAGCTGACGTTCGGTCCTGTAGTGTGAGTCTGAAAATAATGCACAATAATGCGAGGGGACATCCCATACCTAATTCTAGGGTGTAAAGAAAAATAAAGAAAGTAAATACGTAAATATATCTCTCGGAGACTTACAGAGCAGATTCAATGGCTTATTACCTAAGATTCTATAAAACAGTTATGATCAGTTTCAGGTAGATTGCGATCTTTGTTCGTTAAGGAATGACTTTTTTATATAAACGTTTGCTTAGCACGTAGTAGCAAAAGTTTGCGATAAATATTCGTCTCTTGATTTCCTGGTTGACATTATTATTTTAGTTTGCGTCTAAAAAATCATCGAACACTTTAAAGTTATAGCTGTCAACGTTCTCGCAGCGTCCCGAACCAGTAGACTCTTTGTTTGTTGCCTTTGTTCTCGTTTATCACCAGACCTACTTCTGCTAACTACTCTTCAATGCTTGAAAAGGTTGTAGTAACATTCCGCAGTTCTCTACCAGTGGTATCTATATCATCCGCGGACAACAGCAACATATGACTTTTATTTAAGATGGTAATCCTTGTGTTTTCTTTACTTCGTATCGATCAGTGTCATCCCGCAAAGTCGTATTAGCTTTGCGGGATTACCAAAACCAGTCATGCAATCGAACAGTTTTTGTCGTTTTGAACTCACGATACTGTCGGTCACGGTTTTACTAGCTACAAAATGTGACATCAGACCATCAATATCTGGTCGCTCTTCGGTTTCGTAGATTCAAACCCACACTGCGACCAAATTTTCTATCTCTTCTCCTCCTACATTCTTTCATCGAAATTAAGGGCTTTTGTTTGTAGTTATTGATAATAGGCATTAGCTATCTCGGGGACATGTATCATTGCGATGTTCAGCTTTCTGTGCATGCGTCTACGAGCGTTTGTAGAACTGCTGTATCTAGTGCGAATCTTGAATACATATAAGTGGTGATTCGAGCATGTATTAGCACTACGCATCATAGAGACTCGACGTAATTTAGTCACATGCGCTGCCTTCACAAGCCGAGTACAAAAAAGTTTCCTGAATCTTTTCATATGTCCTGAATCTTTCCACATGTCCCTGGCCAAATTTATATCTTTTTGAGGGAGCCATGTTCCAAAATCACTGTACTTTTCGGAAACTGCACTCTCTCTTCTAATTTACAGAAGCTTTATCCACTTGAAAATGCATTTCGTGTCTTCCATCGTTTCCTTATAACATTACCTGACCTCACGCAATACCATTGACAGCAGTGTTGCCTTGTATGCAGCGTACTTTTCCTTAGACAATGTACGACATTCTTTATCGTACTAAAACTTGTTTGAGCGTGGTGTTTTATACTTAAGTTCGACCGTAACGGCAGTGATCGTAAAATGCGAAATATTCTGTCACTGTTTTACGAACATAGGAATAAGGGACGTTTGTTTGCAGTTGGGACCGATAGTGGGCATGGCTAGGCATGATAGTTAGAACACGCGATATCGAGTCAATCTATATGTCAAGTAAATGCTTCTCAAACAGCTGGCGTTCGTATTCGTCCTTAAACTATATGTCTCGTTGTGTGAATCTATAAATTGAAGAGTGTTAACTTACACAAATGCAATAAACTCTCCCGTAACTCGTTAATGGAATGCAATGGGAATAGAAGTTTAAGTGAGTAGAGTTAATCGAAATAGTCATTGGCTACTTAGGGGACTTGCAGCCTTGCTAAATCTAAATTTCTTTACGTATGGTTTGGAGTGTTATTGGCACTATTTGAGTTTACCTTGGCAGCAGCTGATCCGAATCTATATATGCACCATCGCATCACATTCATATCCATTACGTCTGATACTGCCTTCCATCGATTACCACGTGATCTATCGAGATTCTTGTCTTTTGATCAGGAGATATCCAGGTTGTCCTGTGCATATGTTTGTTTGGAAATCTAGTTCCACTCACTAACATGTTTCTTGTCGACGTGAAGTAACCAGTCTGTATCCCTTATCGGAGGTGTTGCTGTCAAGACGAAAATTTCTGATTGCTGATCTAAGAACAACTTCCGTTCCTACTTAAGCATTCTTCCAGTACAATTTTAATGTCATTGCCAGAGCAGCAGTTATATATTTTCTCCAGGTGCTCAAATAATGTATCTTTAGTATACTTGTTCTAGTCTTTCGTCGGGGGATTAACATAAATCATGCCGATATATAATATTTACACCTTGATGCGGCTAGTGGCTTTGGGGTAATAAGGTTAAACCGCGAGACGGATGTTTTAGTGTCCTATCAACTATGAAACCACAGCCAAATTTGTGATCTGCAGTAAACTCTGGTACCTACTCCCTAAGACGCATCCGTGGTATCATGTCATTTGTGTTACTTATAACATAACTTATAGGGTACTCAGTTAAACATCTTGTTGAAACCTCTAACTTCACCTGCCAAAGGAGGGGGTAATGTCATCACAAAGGTATCATAAATAAATCGTCATTTACAAAAAAAAACAACAACAACAAATAGTAAAACAAATAAAACAACTACTACGACTGCCACCTCAACGACGACGTTAAACAATTGCAAGAAACATTAAAACAACTACAGCAATAGTAACAACAACAACAGTAGAACTGCAAAACGTACATTGACATTTGAATTAATGTTAATTGTGCATTTTATATGCAAATCATAGAAAAAGGAACTAAAGACATGAACACAGCTAAACCTGTTGCAGTTGCCGCCGCTATCACCGCAAAAGTTTGCTGCAATTTTACAAAATGCACTCACGCATGCGCACCGTCTGCACCTGGGTTAGAAGCAGGGGCAAGAGGGGAAATTGTCGCATACACGCTAGTTTAACATGCGTGCACGCACCACCATCGCTGTCGGGTGTTTCCCATCAGTCAGCCCCTAAACGTTTGCCTCTCTACTAGCAGAGCTTCGCCATTCATATCAACTATACACATTCGTCGCTGTCATTTGGCGTTTCTATATTGTTGCATTTTTTTTTTTCCTTAACTTTGGCGAATACATTGACTTAACAATATGTAAATGCGGTAAAATGTGACTGACAATTAATTCATGCTGCATTTGTTCGTTAGCTCCACACCCTAGTTTGGGAGGGTGAGCGAATGAGTGAGTGAGTGCGTTTATCGTCCCTATTCATTCATAACGAAGATTTGATCAACTGACAAGTGACATTAAGTGACATACGATTTGTGCGTGGCCGTATGAATTTCGTTGCACCAAAATGGCGGAAAATGTTGGCAAAAGCGTTAGATGATACTCGTCAGAGATTGTGTTTGGCGGTAGAGAAATTACATTTTATGAAAATTTGGAATGGCGTTAATTTTTAATGGACTAAAATGTTGTAGGTGTTAATTGTCGTGTATTAATTTTAGTGGTTTAGTAAACATTTCTGTTATGTAAGCAGTCATTGGGTACAGTTTCATATTAATCGCTTATAGAATTTTTGAGACTATAACCAACACACAGACAAACATACATACGGATTTTGATTTTCATTGATTAGTAAGAAATAGTTACGGAAAATGAAAAGTTGGTAACTTTTTTGCTTGGCAAAAAAGTAAATTACACAGTACAACATTTGTCAGCTCATTGATTTAGGACTCAATTCTGAGAACTGCACATGAAAGTAGCTCCAAAAAGAAGAAGTTCTGCATCATTCGTTTTGTCAAGTTACATGCCATAATAGTTTAATATCGATTTGAAGTTAGTAAGTATGGTGTAGGGGAATTTGTCACGACCTGACTGTGTAGTAAATTGAAAGAAATAAAGTGCAATTCAGAAAAAACACCAGTAAACACAAGAAAACTATATTTTTTATGTCTCATAAAAAAATATAAAAATTAAAAATCTTATTTCATTTAATGGAGAATCCAAAAACTCTTCACAAGGGTCCCTAGGCAGCTCACAACGTACGATATAAAGGCACAATGAATAGCACCTCCCCAAATCTAGAAAACCCCTGCAAACATTGTTAGAAACATGATATAAGGAAATGCTCCTGAAATGTGCAAACTCTGTACAGAAATGGTGCTTCTATCCAGATATCCTCGGCAGATACACGTATGGACACGACGAATGAAGTTTGACATCTTTTAAAGTAGAATACTTAGACTTTAAGTTGGTTGTATAACGCTGTAAGTGACCGAACAGAAACTATCCGCATTAATGAAACGACGCACATGGAGGAGTTGCTGCCCTGGCCATGATATTATTAATATGTTAAGGATAAATCGGCGGCGATGACCTGGTAACATGCGTGCACCAGCTCATAAACACGATTTAGCTCAGGGAGTGAATGCCCGATGATTGGAATCTGAGTGTCCTATGTCCCGTGCTTAAGAAAGGCGATCCTATTGTGTGTACCAACTATCCCGGGATAAGCCTTATACCCATCGCATACAAGGTCCTGTCTAGTGTGTTATGTGAAAGACTAAAGCCAATTCTGACGAACCTGATTGGACCTTATTAGTGTGGCTTTAGACCTGGTGAATTCACCACCGACCAGATATCACGCTGCGACAAATCCTGGAGAAGACCCAAGAAATGCAGATCGACACCTACCATCTGTTCGTCGATTAAAAAGCTGCATTCGACAGTCCGATACGACAGAAATTGTTGGATACTATGGCTGAGTTCGGTATCCCCGCGAAACTTATTCGACTCTGCGGGATGACACTGACTGACACAAAGTCTTCAGTGAAAATTGGCAAGAATCTGTCAGAGCCATTTTCTTACAAGCGAGGCTTTAGACAAGGCGATATTCTGTCCTGCGATCTCTTTAACATCGTAATGTAGATGATCATGCGGAAAGCAGCAGTAAACAGGGATGGCACCATATTTAACAAAAGCCGCATGTTGCTCGCGTATGCTGATGATATCGATATTATTGGACGTGGATTGCGAGATGTTACTGCGGCTTTTTCGAGCATTAAAAAGCAGTCGGCTGAAGTGGGTCTGGTGATAAACGAGGACAAAACCCAGTTATTTGTTTCAACGAACAAAGAGTCCACTCGTCTGGGACGCTGCGTGAACGTTGACAACAATAACTTTGAGGTGATAGATAATTTTGTCTACCTTGGCTTCGCCATTAACAAAAATAATAATGACAGCCTCGAAATCAAAAGACGAGTATTGTTCGCAAACCGCTGTTACTAAGCGCTAAGCAAGCGCGCTCTCTCGAAGAACAAAGATCCAGCTCTACCAGACTCTGATCCTACCTGTCTTGCTCTACAGCGCAGAATCCTGGATAAAGACGCAAGCGGATCAATCTATTCTGGGAGTCTTTGAGAGAAAAATACTCCGCAAAATATTTGGACCCATCATCGAGAACGGCGAGTACCGGCGTCGAATGAATCATGGGCTGTATGAGCTGTACAACGACATCGACGTGGTCAAGCGCGTTCAAATAGACCGAATGCGCTGGCTTGGACACGTACGAATGGACGAAAAAGCTCCGGCTCGAAAAGTCTTCGGCAATAAAGACGATGGGCGGCGCAGGAAGGGGCGACCAAAACTCCGATGGATGGACCAGGTGAAAGAGCTATTAACTAAGCTTGGTGTGACGAACTATCTACGGAGCGCAAAAAACCGAAGCGCTTGGAATACTTTTCTACGTGCGGCTACTGATAGATGAATTTCTGTTGTTGCTGCCATTAAAGAAGAAGAAGAACGATAAATCGGAAATTTCTGTCTATAAAGATTAACTTCTAATAACGAATTTAGAAAGGTTAGACTGGAATCTTAGTACACTTTGACTAAAACAGGTCTGCACTAACTATCGACGGGTCAGCCTTTTGCCCATCGTAAGGTATGGGATAGCTTCTCGCGTTGTCGAATTTAACACTGCTAAGTTACTGTCGACAACATCAAAGGGGCCGGCAATGAAAGAAAAATGTAGATGACTGGAGACAAGAGTCTTACTTGGGATCTCCTGCATGGTAGTCTCTTGTTCTTACCATCATGCCACAGAGGTCCCTCCCATCTCATACAAGGTCCTGTCAAATGAGTTATGTAATAGACTAAATTCGATCATAGCGAACCTGATTGGACCTTGTTAACAAAAACTTGCTATGGGTGACTTAAATATTCCTGCAAAGATGATATGATGACACTGACCGTCATGCAGTCCTTAGTGATAGGCAAATATCTGACAGAGTCATAATTTCAACCTTTCTAGGAGTTAGATTGTCATGCGATCTCTGTAACATTCTAATGGAGATAATCATACGTTTAGCTGCCGCAGAAAAAACAATATTTAATATTCATTGGCCAAAGCCTGCGGATTGTTACTGCGGCCTTATCAAGTATTGACAAGCAGTCGGCTGAAGTGATTCTGGTGATGAACGCAATAAACAAAGGCAATAAAATAAATTTTAATAAATAACAAATATTTTGTAACCAATTCCGCGTAAATTATTGACAGAATGTTTATTTTTGTAAGTAGCTTATATATCATATTTTATTGGTATTATTTTTGTTTCGCTAAGATTTCGAATTAACTTTTACAATTTCTTTTAATTTTAAAATTTAAATATGTTTCACCACATTTTCATATCCCCCACCCTCATTGCCCGTCCGGCCGCCCAGCTTATGTACTTAGGCATTGTGCAAAATATTTAGAGAAATCACCAGAGAAAACGAGCTGATATGAACAATGCATAAATTTAATTTTACGCGTTTTTTATGGCATTCTTAGATGCCTCCTAAATACGCAACTGACGCGAATCGCATGGTGGGGTGCCGACAGACGAATGGTCATGCCAGCAGTCCATCAGACAGCCAGTCCGTCTGTCTGCAATCACTTAAACAGCAGCAGACATGGTTCGTCAGCGTTTGTTTGGTCACGTTCAGATATGGCCCACAAATAACACCCCCGAGAATCTACGAGTGAAGTATTGCCCATCAGCAGCAGCACCACTCACTCGTTGCGTTGCTCCAGTGGCGATTCTAATTGTCTGATTAGATAGATAGAGAGATTGTCTGTTTATTTAAGACCACTCTGGATTCCATAGAGATACTGCCTGCTTCAGTCGCTGCTGAGCTGGTTAAACTAAAAACTGACAGACGAATGTCTGATGATGGAGGTGATGAGATTCGGGTTTTTTTCTCCCCATAACAATGTTTGAAATATTTAGAAAGAATTAAAAACGAATTAAATTAATTTAAACAAATATTGGGAGAGAAAAAATAGGAAATAAACAGAAAGTAGATATAACATATGTAAGAACACGAGCATAATGGGACGTTATAATAGGAATTGTAAGGCAGAGAAAGAAATTGATTGCAGTATTTGTTGCAGGGTTTTGTGTCAGGTCGATTCTAAATATATGTTATGCAAATTAATTACACATTACAACATTTTTTGGCTTATTAATTTGGGACTCAATTCTGAGAACTGCACGTGAAAGTAGCCCTAAAAAGAAGAAGTTCTGCATCTTTCGTTTTGTCAAGTTACATGCCATAATAATTCAATATCGATTTGAAGTTAGTAAGTATCGTCCTTCTTGCGTTTAATCATTGCCAGATTGTTTTTTGAAAATCTGACTTATTTGCCGAAGCTTTTTCATTCGTGAATTATATGACCAACGTGTTCCTTTCAGATGCCAAAGATGTTAACTAACTCACTCAATTTAATTTGACGGTCATCCAACACAATTAAAGCCAGATGATTCCCGATGATTAAGTGTGGGTAGACCGGGTCGGTCCCCATATAAAAATAAAAAAACTGCTTTAAATGGGGCCACCATTACAAAATGATGTACGTCAGCGACATCTATAGGATAAATGTGGTACTCGTTGAGACGTATGTATGTTAAGATTGAGCCACAAACAAAAATGCAGCGATAAAAAAAGATTTTGGTTGTTTTTCAGGAGGTGGGAGAGAAAAAATTTTTGTTTTTTTTTTTAAGTTGGCTCGAGGTGATCTTTAAAATATGTACCCTCGACTTTGGTAATATTTTTTCATGACCCGCTCTAGTGTGGGGCTTTACAGTGGCCTTTAAAGTTGGTCATCTCTAGTGTATCAAATTGGAATTTGTTTGCAAAATGTTCAATTATGTTTCGATTTAAAGAATGAGGGAATATGTGATTTAATTGGAGAAAAAGTGTAACTTATTAAAGGCTATGATTCAGATTAGTTACGTCAAACGCACATTCGAAGCTTTAAAAGCTCTTCCAATTCGTTGTAGTTTCTTTGCAAAGTAAGCACAAAACATTGCTTTCGCCGATATCTGATTGACTGTTGTGAGATCTGATTTGCTGTTGTGTTCTAGACAGTGTGGTATCACAAAGCTCTTTTGTAAAAGCTTGCACATTGTGCATATTGCTTGGACGTAGCTAATTACGTCCCAAGTCGCCATTATAGGGCTTTTTAATCGCTCAATGAGCCATATCTGTCTGTCCGGGTGGATAGATGGTGACCATTATTACTCGAGAAGATCTTTTACGATTTACTTATAAATTTATCAATAGTTTTAATATCGGGGGATGAAAGTGGAAGAAATAGGCACGATACTTTCCATACAAAATTACTTTATATTAGTGGAGGCGTATAACGTATACTGGGCATAATGGTTAGAAGACGCGACTATCATGCGGGAGGTCCGTGGTATGATTCCCGGCTCCAGTCAACTGCAGGACCACCCCTCCCCCCATAACCACATTTTCTAATGATCTTAACGACCAAACTAAGCCTATCGATTCGGATTGAGATAAAGCTTCCATAACAGCCTAAATCGAGTTATGACAAAATTTAATTATTTGCACCATCTATAATTAATCTGTAGTCGTAAGCAGGTGCATGCATGTTACCAGGTTGATTTTAGTTTGGGATAGGTTATTTTACTGTCTGCAAATCAGACTTATTTAGACTATTATGTCCGTTGTGATACCACGGAATCTAACGAAGATTCCTAGTTTCGTCTGTTGAACCATCCTGAGAGCCTCAAAAACCTTATCAACCAATATCAATATCGGCCAGATCACCTACATCGCCGCCTGTTTGCCAGGGCAAGGCAAGTGCTTAGTAGGTGTTCTATGGACTCCTCCTCTTCATCCGTTCAGCATCTGCAAAAATCACTTGTTTCTACTTTACCTCTCATTGCGTGCGTTCCAACCAGACATTGTCCCAAAATGAGTATAAGTATCTAATGAGACATCAGATCTTGATAGTGAAAGCAATTTAAATGTAGTTGAGGCAACATCAGTCTAGATTTAATACAACCTCAGAGAGACGGCCACCTACCGTTTGCTGCTAAATATGATCTTTATTATACCGGAGAAGCTTGAAAGTGGCTAGAGACATGTCAACCAATTCCAGTTCAATTGGAATCGATAAGGGTTTTTTTTTGTTAGGGCTTTATATTTAACCTTCCGCATTAAGGGAAGCGGAACAACCTTTTCTGTGGAGGAGTACAAGACCGCTTTCCTGGTAAGTCATATCTCGTTTGTGAGACCACTCCATGCAATTCCACGGTATAATTTGGTATAAATATATAAAGGGTGGTTAAATTTTAAGGGCCGATATTGATTTTGAATAAAACACAAATTATTTAGGAAATTATTGTCATTTCTTTATATTATGATAATATTGGTATGGTTAAATTTTGTATGGATCAAAATATCGGCCAAATGGTCGCCGCGACCTCGGCGGCGCACCTTCATCCGATGGTCCGATGACGCTGAGGCATAACTGAGGTTCTATGCCGTTAATGTGCCGAATTATCTCATCCTTTACCTCTTGAATTGTTGCTGGCTTATCGACGTACACTTTTTTTTTAAATAACCCCAAAGAACGAAGGCCAACGGTGTCAAATCACATGATCTTGGCGGCCAATTGACATGGCCACCACATGAGATAACACGGCCATTGAATTTGTCGTGCGAAAGAGCCATTGTTTAGTGTGCTGTGTGGCACCGTCCTGTTGAAACCACATATTGTCCACATCCATATCTTCTAATTCGGGCCGTAAAAAGTTCGTTATCATCTCACGAGAGCGAACACCTTTCACAGTTACTGCCTGACCGACCTTATTTTGAGAAAAATACGGCCCGATGATCCGCCAGCCCATAAACCGCACCAAACTGTTATTCTTTGTGGGTGCATTGGTTTTCGACAGTCACTTTTGGATTATCATTCGCGAACAGCAGAAATGTTACGGAGAGCGCCAGTGATGCACAGACTAGCTTTTCGTTGGACCTTGTCTAGTATTCTACTGTATGTGATCTTTTGAAGAGCCTTCCCCAGACGATAAGTTCATATAGCAATATCGGTCAAACTACTGCAGTATACAACCAATGAACAATGCAAGACTATAAGATCCATTAATGCCCTAATGCCCTCTGCACCCATTTAGTGCTTTTGAAATGCAGCTTCTAGTCTAATATTACGACAAGGTCATTTGCATATTCCGCAAACGAAATTTCAGTACCCCCAAGAATATAGGTTTCTCGGAAGGGATATTATAGGTACCGGTAAACGAAACTATTTGGCCATGTTTGAATTTATACCGAGGACGTTTTCGCCCGCCTACTTCGGCCTAGTGATGAGGGCTCTCTTTTTCTCACTCAGAAACTCTCAGCTTTTGATACAACGTTAATACACGGCCCTTATATATCTTAAAAGTCTATATAGTATATAGTAACTGTACTCCTTGAAGCCGCGTAAGCTTTAATTGTATCCGACCAAATCATAAGTTAATGTTTGCCATAAAGTTAGTGTCAATGAGTCTGTTCTTGCTCTAAAACTCTTTGGTCCCATATGGAAGAGTTTCCCTGAACGTCGCTGTTTGACAAGCTTTTACTAGACATGCCGATTGACTCGATACTATACTGCGAAGTTGCTGTCGACAACATCGAGGGAGCCGGGAATCGAACCACGGATCTGCCTCATGTGCTAACCAATACGCCACGGCCGGCCACGGCCTCACACACAAAAGTTTTGTTTTTTTGCTAGGCCACAGTATATTTGGTTGAACAACGATTTCAACTCAATAACATCAGTGACTAATATCATCGCTATATGTTCATTATGTCGGCCATTAAATTTCTTAATTTAGTAATTTGTTTTTGTTTTTTTTTTCTTTGTACACATTTTACACAATGTAAAATTGTAATTTATCGCCATTACCGCCGAGTGTACAAAACAATTACAAATGTCAATCAAAATGACTTAAGAAAAAGAATCAGCGTTCGTTTGTTGTTGTTGTTGTTATTAGTGTTGTTCGTGGTCTGTAATTCAGCTTAGTTCGTTTTAGTAACGCATTAGAATTTTAATTTGATATTCTTTGTTGGATTGTTGCAACATACAACAGCTATAACTGCATCAACAACAGCTACAACACTAACAATTAAATACAACAAACTTAAGAGATAATTAACTGCAAAAAAAAAACTTAGCAACAGCACAAGCAATAGCCCCAATACCAATTTTGTTGGCTGTTTGCGTGTACAAATGATCATGAGAGTGAGTGCTTGGGATGCTAGAAGACAGCACAGACTAATATTTAAGAACTTTTGTTCTTGTTGTTGTTATTGTTGCTAATGCTGCAAAATGAACGCGAATGGACGAAAAACAAAAGTACGTAAGTAATTTGTAGCTGTCGGCATAAGGAACAAATTTGAAATAAACGAATACTTAAGACAAATGGCTAGAGAGACAGACAGACAGAAAGACGGACATATAGAAGATATAGTGTTTGCAATATGCCGGTGGAAAAACGTATGGACATTATAAGTTAAATGTGCGAAAATAGGTTGCCTACATACTATGTTTGGAGTATTTAAAGACCACGTTTGTATGCGATATACAGCCAACTAGTAAAAACTGTTTATGAAATATTAAACTAGACTCCAATAGCTAATATTTGCCACTAATCTGATTGACGCACCTCTATCTAGATGACCAACATGGACGCACTGAAGAGCATCATCCCAAAAACATACTAACTTTACATTTTGTTTTGAAATATTTACACATTTTGATATTTCCAATAGTGCGCTCCAAGGGTTGATTATGTTGTGCAAAGTGCACGAAAAACATTTTTACTGAACGCTGATTTTTGTAGTGCGGCTATAAATTTGGAGGCGTTGTTGTGGTCTGGGTTTTTTTATAAAGAATTGGCATACAATACTGAATAAAAATAAGGTGACAAATTGACTCAAGACAGGCGTGATCTGTAAAAAAAGCTCCAAATAAAAAAAGCCTCTAAATGAATCACACTTTAGCTACAAAAGAAAGTCTAAGCCTTCATCTTATAATGTGTACTATATTTTTATTTTCGTATATTTTGTTTTGATACATATATTAACGTTTCTGGCTTCGTATTTTTACCTACAAGCAATAATGCTGACAAAGGGACTATTTCGGAGAATATTGTTCCTTCGATCAGCACTAATGTAAACTCAAGTGCTGATCGACTTTGAGTCTCAACCACGACCAGTTGTAAATGAATTATTTATACGATTCGCATAGTAGTTTTCAACTTTTAATCAAGCCTTTCAAGAATGTATTGTTGCTTACTTTCTTGATAACATAGAGGTGCCAGAGATTACTATTAACCTTTTCTTCTATAAGAATTCACACATTTAAGGAATAAAATTTGCAAAAAAATTCTAACCAGCTTACTTTCTTGATTACATAGAAGCGCCAAAGTAAGGCACATAATACATAACACTATCAACATATTCTACTGTACAAATTCAACCATTAAATGGACAATTTATTTACATTTCACTCAAATTTACAAATAATTTAAACCTGCTTACTTTCTTGATTACATAGAGGCACCAAGGTAAGAAACATTCTACATTTTACTATCTACTGTTAAAATTCATTTATTAAATGGACAAATTCATTACAATTCACTCCAATGTGCCAAAAATTCAAACCTGCTTACTTCTTGATTACTAAAAAGCGCCAAAGTAAGGCACATACCACATTTTACTATCAACCTATTCTACTATTAAAATGCATCCATTAAATGGACAATTTGTTTACCTTTCACTCCAAATTCCAAATAATTTAAACCTGCTTACCCTCTTGATTACGTAGAAGCGCAAAAGTAAGCCACCTACCACATTGTGCCACCAACATATTCTTCTGTTAATATTCAAACTTTTAATAGAGAAAATATTGACATTTCACTCCAATTTGCAAAAAATTCAAACCTGCTTATTTACTTGATTACATAGAAGCGGCAAAGTAAGGTACGTACCACATTGTACCACCAACCTATTCTACTGTTAGAATTTTAACCATTTAATAGGCAGTTTTTTGAGATCTCTCTCCAATTTGCAAATAATTCAAACCTACTTACTCTCTTGATTACATAGAATAGCCAAAGTAAATCACATACAAAATTGTACTGTCAACCTATTCTACTATTAAAATGTATCCATTAACTGGACAATTTGTTTACCTTTCACTCCAATTTGCAAATTGTACAAACCTGCTTACTCTCTTGATTACATAGAAGCGCCAAAGTAAGGCACGCAACCCATTGTACCACCAACATATTCTACTGTTAAAATTCAACCATTTTATAGAAAATTTTTGAGATCTATCTCCAATTTGCAAATAATTTAAAACTGCTTACTTTCTTGATAACATAAAAGCTCCAAAGTAAGGGACATATCACAATATACCTTTTCTTTTATTGAAATTCAATCAATAAATTGAAAAATTTATTGCATTTCACTTCAAATAGCAAATTATTCTAACCTGCTTACTTTGTTGATTACAAAGAAGCGCCAAAGTAAGGCTCTTACTATCTACATATTCTATTATCAAAACTCAACCACTTATTGAACAAATATATTACATTTTATTCCAATCTGCGAATAATTTAAACCTGCTTACTTCCTTGATTACATAGAAGAGCCAAAGTAAGGCACATATCTCATTTTACTAACAACCATATCTCTTATTAAAACTCAATCATTTAATGGACACATTTATTAAACTTCACTTAAATTTGCAAATAATACAAACCTGCTTCCTAACTTGATTACATAGAAGCGCCAAAGTAAGGCACATAAAACCTATTACTATCAACCTATTTTCCTATTTAAATTTAACCATCTAGTGGATAAATTGTTTATTTTTCACTTCAATTTGCAAATAATTCAAACCTGCTTACTTTCTTGATTACATAGAAGCAACAAAGTAAGGTTCGTACCACATTGTACCATCAACCTATTATACTTTTACAATTCATCTATTTTATAGACAAATTTATTACAATTCACAGCAATTTGCAAACAATTCAAACCTGCTTACTCTCTTGATTACATAGAAGCGCCAAAGTAAGGCACATAATACATTGTACCACCAACATATTCCATTGTTAAAATACAACCATTGTATTGACATTTTGTTTACATCTCTCTCCAATTTGCAAATAATTTAAACCTGCTTACTTTCTTGATTACATACTTAAAAACTTAATTTCCCTTTGCACCCCATGAATGAGGTATGGGATAGCTTCTCGCGTTGTTGTGAATTAACACGCTTTCTATTTTTAGATTCACAACTAACGGCACCTACTTGTTTATCGACGAATGCGAACGTCACTGTTTTGAGAAGCTCTTACTAGACACGACGATTGAATCGACGCTTAATACTGCGAAGTTGCTGTCAAACAACATTCGAGGGGAGCCGACAATGAAAGAAAATTTTCTTTTTTTCTTTTAAGATGACTGGAGCCAGGTTTGAACCTGCGATCTCCCGCATGGTAGTCGCGTGTTCTAACCACTATGCCACGGCCGGTCCCGGTTCTTGATTACATAGAAGCACCAAAGTAAGGGACATATAACATTATATTGTCAACATAATCTTTTATTGAAATTCAATTATTTAATGAACAAATTTATTGCACTTCACTTCTATTTGCAAATAATTCAAACCTTCTTACTATCTTGATTACATAGAAGCGCCATAGTAGGGCACATATTAAATTTTACCATCAACCTAATCTGTTATTAAAATTTCAATCATTTAATAGAGAAATTTATTGCACTTCACTTTAATTTGTAAATAATTCAAACCTGCTTACTTAATTGATTACAAAGAAGCGCCAAAGGAAGGCACATACCACATTTTACTTTATTCATTTAATGGACAAAAGGACAAATGTATTATATTTAATTCTAATTAGCGAATAGTTCGAACCTGCTTACAATCTTGATTACAAAGTAAGGCACATAATACATATCACTATCAACACATTCCACTGTTAAAATTTAACCATTTTATAGAGAATTTTTTAGATCTCTCTCAAATTTGCAAATAATTCAAACCTGCATACTTTCTTGATTACATAGAAGCAACAAAGTAAGGAACATATAACATTATACTATCAACATAATCTTTTATTGAAATTCAATCATTTAATAAACAAATTTATTGCATTTCACTCCAATTTGCAAATTATTCTAATCTGCCTACCCTCTTGATTACATAGAAGCGCCAAAGTAAGGCGCATACCATATTGTATCATCAAACTATTACACCTTTTCAATTCATCAATTTAATGGACAATCTGTTTACATTTTATTGCAACAAATTGTTTACATTTCACTCCAATTTGCAAAAAATTAAAACCTGCTTACTTTCTTGATTACATAGAAGCGTTAAAGTAAGGTACATACCTCATTATGCTATCAACCTATACATCCATTAATTTTGCGTATTTCTAAACTTCAATCTGAATAATATAAGCCTTTTGTATAAAATTTTCCTCTTATTTACCTATTGAACAGTCTTTTCACTTCGAGTGTATCTATCTATCTTTCTGTCCAATAATGCAACAACTAAACGCTTTGGATACTAACAAATTTAAACAAAATGAACGCAATTACAAAACATATTTAGTTAATGTTATTATTGTTGTTATCTCTTTTGATTATTGCTGTTGCTGTGTGTATTATACTTGTTCTCTCTCTTTTTTGTTGTTTTGTGTAATTGTTGGTGTTATTGTAGTTGTCATTTTGAAGATAATTTCTGTGTGTGTTTTATAATTGACAGACAATAAGTTCGTTTAGAATACTTAAGTACACAACGAATACGAATTGCAAGCGTACGCTCACACACTCGCACACTCACACACGCCGACGTCATTTGCTTGCAACCAACTTAATGGTGAATAGAACTTAATACAATAGAACACTACTACAGTACAGCGGCAATAGAAGTCAAGACGCAAACTGCACAAAAATTCAAATAAAATTGATTAAAATCGACAGCTGTCCATGGGAAATTTATATATGAGGTAGAGTTAAAGTGATTATCAGACATTAGGCAGGAATATAAAACAGATACTTGGTTACTAATGCCGGCCACCATTAAGAGTGTGTGTGTACAAGAGACCAGGGCCATTTTGTGGCCAACGAGTGATCGGTGGGGGGCAGCTGGTAATGTGTGTGTTAGATACTGCAATCTAAAGATCAATTGCAGTGGCAAAATATTTGGAATAATTCATACAAATAAGATCATTAGAATTAATTGTAAACATTTAACAAGTATAAAGATTGATACAATTTCAATAAGGGAATAATTGAATTGAAGTGAATAATATAATTTAAATGATTGTTGAAGAGAGAGATAGAGGGAGCTGGGACTGTATATGTTATTTCAGTTTACTTATATGATCTTTGTTCTCTTCATCGCATCTTGGGAGACCTGCCTGTCTGTTTTGTCATATCACATCATTGTTGCTTACAATTAGCTATGTGTCGTTAATAACCACGGCCGTTTTTAGCACCTGTTAAAGATATCTTCTTTGTGTATTATTTTTACTTAGCACCTTTAAGTACTAATTTCGTAGATTTCCATATGATTTCATTGGTCGTTGTTGATATTGTCTGGCTCTTGATTTCAATGGTTGACTGTATGCATTTCATTCGAAACAGTCATTCATTCATAAGGTTTGTAGTTTGAACAAGGGGGCAGATGCAAAGTTTTAAAGGCGCCACAAATTACGGCCGTAATATAGATTATGGCATAGGAAATAAGAAAATTTTTAATTTTTAATAAAACTATTTTTCTTTTCCCGGAAGAATCTGTGACGTAGTACCCTGTCTAGATAGTTCATCCGCTAATCAATTGCTCGTAATGTCGCACTGTTCCGGTACCCAGATGAGCCTGATGTCAAAATCCTAAGCCATTTTTGAAGAATGACATCCCTTCACTGTCAGGAATGAAGGACAAATATTTAATAGCAGTCTGACTGTCTGTGTAAATGGCGATTCTTAATTTTTGTACCTTTATCAGACGCACGAATGGAGTGAAGGATATATTTAAGTTAGTTCTTTCATTTTTAACGTTCATAAGGAGGAGTGGTAGGTATGACAATTAAAATGTTAAAGTGTCAACGAAAATTTAACTTTGGTTTTTCGGTAATGCCCGAGCGGAATATTGTGTCAGTTGTTATAAAACAGCTATGGTCAAAATATGAGCAAAATCGGACAAATTTAAGCTGTGCCCTAGAGAGGTCAAAGGTCAAATCTATATATGAAAAAAATGAGTTTGTTTTTGCTTATTTTAAATTTTTGGTACTTGAAAACAGCGTGACCGATCTTTTTGAAATTTTGGTCGCTTCTGATAATAGGGTACTTGCAAGTGGGCGTGACAACGACCATTATACCATATTTTTGAAACCGCACTATCTAGAGGACTGTTTCTCCAATTGTTTTGAAAATTTGTGTGGATGCATTTGGCAGTAAAGTTCGTGATCAAACAAAAAATTGGAGATCAGATCAGTGGGCGTGGTATAAAACCTAAAACTTTAAGAGGCTGAATCTCATGAACTATAATAGGTATAAAGCTGATATTTGATATTCGTTGTTGGTACATGAGTCCCTGTGTTTTACATCTAGTATCGTCGTGTAGATCTGACCAGATGGAAGGCTCAACCCCACTGGAACATACTACTATGCCGCTGTTAAGGCCCGGATATAATTCAACAATACGCCACGAAATATTCAAAAGAGCTTAGTCTTATGTGGGGGTAACAAATTGACTGACTGACACTGACTCTCCGTCCGATTTGGTCCCCACTGTTATTTTTTGCTACTTGGTCTTTTTATAATCTATTATTGGTCATATGTACAGTAACCAGTCCATCCATTTCCATTCCCCATCCGGCCGCCCCCTCATCCTCCACCAGAATACCGTATTCTGCCGATCAACTATTCGTCACCTTCTGCTAGGAGCAAAACTCCCCTACCGGTTGACGGCAATTACCACCTTCTGCTAGGTACCTTGGTACCCCATCCAGCTGGCATTTTTACTCTAGGTTACACACTTTGGACATAAAATGAATGGTTATTGTCCGACTTGATAGGAAGAGCTCAATTACATTTGTTCGCTTTGTACTAGAACTAGTCCGTAACAGCGTAACAGTGTTCCGGTGATCGCTGTTACACCCTTGTTAGATGTTTGGTGTTATCCATCACCAATTCGCTGAGAGTGCAATGACACATTCAACTAAGAATCCGTAAGATGCACAATGAGAGATGCAAGTCTCGTATGGTATTAGGAGATACCCAGCTCCATTTCTCTCGAGCAAAAAACATCTTAGTTTACCAGCCTGTCTTTTGGTCTAACCACTACGTGACAAACGATGAGGCAGGCGGTTTACCTAGGGCAAACCGCCCTGGTCACACCTAACCTCTCGTAGCACCATCTTTAGACTCTTTGGTCGGAGCTCGTTAAGAGTACTTCTTTAATTCCACTTTTTGGCTTGCAGGGATAGAAAGAGGTTCACTTATGGTTTCCTCGGGTCCGTGGGGTCGGTAATCCCCAAAGGCTTCCCGGAGGAGACCCTCTGCGGACTGTTGTTGGTACAGATGTCCATGGTTTAACGTGGATGCCAGCCCGTTAGGTCTTAATTCCACGGTGCTCTTCGCAATGCGTAGACCAGCGCCCCTAGCAAACCAGGTACCAGATTCGAAGTTATATGTTTGGACATAACTTCCCCTTTGGTTGAAGGTCGGAGCCTATCTAACACTCCTGTCGTTCTATGAGTCACGACACCCGGTTGTTGGATAACTCACGCAACTCCATGTCGTACCCAAGCCCTACCCGATTTGGGTATAAACCACAGCCACCACGATAGTCCCCAAAGGCCCACCCAATCGGCCTGAAATGGAAATTCCATACCGATCTTCCCGTGGTACCAGAATTAATTAAGACCAAAGCCACTACCAGTTGAGCCCCAAACAGCTACGCACTGGTCACAAATGGGAGAAAACTACACCATCCATCATCAGTCACACTCTTTGACCATAGGCACACACTCCTTACCAATACATCCCACTCACAGTACCTAAGACGCCTACGCCGAAATATCTCCCGCGCAAAGGTACTCATGCTCCTCACCCCATCAGGGGAGCGAAGCACACCACTCACATTAAAAACACCATTCACACATACAACAGCCGTATCACTCAAGTTGCGAATATCCGTACAGCGGACATTCAGACAAAACATGCATCCAATACCTACTAGTGTCACCACAATCACAACTGGCCCTGATACACAAACTCCGTTTATGGATTATGAAACCCAGACATAGCCCACAGCAAAAATCTGGGTTATCGATAACAAACCGGACATCACTCATAAAGCAGTAGGTAGTCCTACCATTCGCACTATTGGCCCATCTAGATTGCCATCTAGATAGGACACATTCATTTAAATACCTCTTTCGCTCACTCACACTCAAAAAAAAAAAAAATTAAATTCCCTTTACACCCCATGCATGAGGTATGGGATAGCTTCTCGCGTTGTTGTGAATTAACACTCTTTCCATTTTTAGATTCACAACTAACGGCACCTAATTGTATATCGACGAATGCGAACGTCGCTGTTTGAGAAGCTCTTACTAGACATGCCGATTGACTAGACACTAATACTGCGACGTTGCTGTCGACAACATTCGAGGGGAGCCGACAATGAAAGAAAATTTTTCTTTTAAGATGACTGGAGCCCGGAGTTGAACCTGTGATATCCCGCATGGTAGTCGCGTGTTCTAACCACTATGCTACGGCCGGTCCCATACCTACTGCATTCTCATACGCAATCCAATCATTCTGCAGCATAGTTCCCCTCTTTAGCCCAAAAATAATGCATTTACGCATTACCTCGAGGTCAAGAGGAGGAACCCCCACTAACAATTGTAGGGCCTCCGTAGAGACCGTACTACGCACAGGCACACACGCTAACAACATCACACGTTGACACGCCAGTATCTAACGATACTCCACAGCAGACTTCACTGTTTCGCCCCATACAGCTGCGCATGCAACAAACAAGCCCGCTGTATACTGAGCGAACAGCTCGTCTGCTGAGGCCCCAACCACTCCTTAGGACACGACTTACTCTTCCAACCACACTCAACACTTTCTCACGAAATTCATCCTTTCACTCATTGTGATCCCCAAATACTTGACTTCGATCACGTATTTTACATTTTAGGCCCAATTTTGTAAAACAGCTTAAAAGTCGGGTGAGAGCTAAAGGGTTAAAATGTTGCAAGGAAACATTCCCCTGAAAATATTGATATGGGTCTTCAAAGACATGAACTATCCCAAATGTATTTGTACACATGATTTTTCATATTCTTTGATTCGACATTTCGTCGTTCCGAAGTTATCTTCACGTATCTCCAGAAAATCTTTTTGTGGGAAATTGGTTCTAAAGTTTCAAAACTTAATACAAAAAAAGTTGTGTGAAAAAAGTATTCCAATATTTTTGTCAGAAGTAGTGCTTGAAATTCTACATATATTAGTGAAAAAAAAAACAAAGCCATGGAAACTATTTTCCGAGTTATAGCTATTTTTACATCAAATTATTTAGTCACATTTTGTTGTATACGCCACTTTTTGGGAAATATTTGTTTTTTTATGGCACATACGTGAAAATAACATGAAAACCCGCGTTCATATGTTTTTACTCCGAAATTATCTTCACGTATATCCACTATACATTCAGTAAGTTGCAAGTAGGCAATTGATCAATAACAACGTGAAACATTTGCGCTTTCTGTACAACGTGGTACTAAATATTACCGAAATGGGTTATAAAGTCATTAGAATAGAAATATAAATTTATCGTCACCTGGAATGTAAAAAAAGCGAAACCCTCATTTTCATAATTTTAGAGTAGAAGCAAAAAACTTTATAACATGAAAAGTATTAAATTTTTGGACACGAATTACTCACGGATTCGCTTAAGATCAACAATATATTACAATATTTTTAGTCTTTTTTGATTGTTTATGCAATAAAACCGTTATTTTTGGAACTTTGACGGGACGTGTAGAATCGCCTAGTATGCCATATTCGAAAAATTTTATTGATAACACACTGCTAGAGTATGGAAAAAATTAAGGAAATTGTACGAGTGACATGTTGTAAGTGTGATTAAGAACAACATGTATCTGTAACCCATATTTCGATAACACCCTCAAAAACCTGAATTACGGGTAAAAACCCGGTCTCCACTTCAGGGCTTATAACTCAGTAAATTTTTAACCGTGTTTAGTTGCTTTAATGGTCTGAGAAGAAGAAGAGACTACTGTCTTTCAAATGATGTATATATTTAAATAAATAACTTGTCAGATATGTCTGTGTTTGCCTTGAAACCGCAAACTTGTAGGATTTGAAAGTGACGTTCTTCGAAAAACTTCAATAATTTAACCACTGTGTAAACAATTTTATGGGCAAATATGCGTTGTACTCGTAAATGAATGCAATTTCTTAATAAAATAATAAACATTAGAGAATCCTAATAAAATATAGGATAAAAACTTCTTCTAACTTAAAAAATAGTGAAAAATCCAACAAGTTTGCTGTATCATGGCAAAAACAGACATATATGACAAGTTATCTATATAAATATATGTATTGTTGCAAAGGCCGAGTCTTTTCTTTCCAAAACCATTAAGAAATCTAACTTTGGTTAGGAATTGACTGAGTTATAAGCCTTCAAGTGTGGAAAGTAATGAAGAGTCGGTATTTTTTCCCGTAAGTCAGGATTTTTGTAGTTTAGGGAACTTTGGTATACAGGTTATTGTTGTACTCGATATGACATACAACATGCACTAGTTTACGTTCTAAGTTCTCATTGACTGTAGCACGGTGTAATTTATTTTTTAAAATATGTCACATTTTTCTGGCACATACGTGAAGATAACTTATTTTTTTTATAATTTGAAATTTTCATATATTTTTTATTGTATATCCACAACAATGGTTCATACGGCATCATAACGCAAAAATTTTTTCCCAAAAGTGGATATACAACAAAACGGCTGCTCAATATCTCAGAAACTATAAGAGGTAAGGACCTGGTTATTAAACAGATCGATAGATCTAACAAATTTATCCAAGGAAATGATCTTATCTCAATTTTTTTGATTTTGTGATATACGTGAAGATAACTTCGGAACGACGATTTGACGAAAAATATCAAATTTCGCACCACTGTAAAAAAAAATTGTGACCTAGTGGAGTTTAAGGTTTTGTTACTGAGATCAAATGCTATCGTTTGACATTGGTTTGGTTCATCCCCGAAAAAGTGTGTTGCACTGTGTTAGTTACCGGCAATAGTTACTGAAAATATTCGAAAAGTATTTTTTTTGCACCTAAAAGTACTTTTATTGTACCCAATATTACAATTATTCTGTATCAACAAGTGATTTTTTTCAAGTCTAGTTAATATCTATGAATTTTTTTTTCACTATTTCGCAAAGTTCTTTTGTTGTAGCGAAAATTGTAATTACTGAACCATGGACAAACTTAAATTTAATTTCTCTTTACATCCCATAAATTAGGCATGTGGTTAACACGCTTTCCAATTTGAGATTCTCAACAAACTGCATCTACTTGTTTATAGACGAATACAAACGTCAGCTGTTCAAGAAGTTTATACGAGACATGCCGATTGACTCGACAATAAGCTGCGAAGTTTCTGTCGACAACTTTAAGAATATCAAAGATGGCTGAGACATTAATTAAATCAAGGATTTGAAAGTAAAACTTTCATTTACCTAAAAATTAAGCCATATTTCTTCAATAAGTTTTTCCATTTTCACGTTTAACGAAATAATGACACCTGAAATGGTAATATTTCGTCCAGCTTAAGTCTACTTTCTCAATTGCCCAGCTTGAGTACAAGTAAACCCATATCATCTTTGTTCTATTTTAGTATAATTTTGGCTGCTACTAACATCAATGACCTTGATTGTGTGGTTCTATTCAATTTACCGGCCATTGAACGACGCATCAGTTTGTTTTTTGTCAACCAATTGTTGTTGTACGATTTAATGAAAATCGTCATCGTTATCATCTTGATGCATCATATCACAATATAGAAATACTTTATGTTGTGCTCTCTCTTTCGAGTGAGCTCTCAAGAAAAAATTGATATACAAAATGCAAATTAAGAAATTGTTTAAATTTGCAAAACAATTTCAATAGAGCCAAGAGAATAGAGTTTGATGTGTATTTGTTATATAGAAGAAAACATGTTTAGGTATAAAAGTAAATGATGTAAAATATTTAATGATGTTAGCAATGTTCAGTAGTGTTAACTTTTATGAGTATGAAATCTGTCTATGATTTGGAAATAAAATTATAATAAATCAATTGGTGTATGTGGCTTTTGAGCCATTCGAGTAAGTATTGTTATGTTATGTTATATTTTGAAGTTTCAAAGGAGAAGACTGCATTTGTTGTACGGATTTATCGTATTTTTTGCATATTTCCTCTTAAGATCAATATTATTTCAAATGTATTTCGTCAATTTTTATTTTAAATTACCTGCACCTCCTAGAAGTGTTCATACAACACTTCTATTCACTTTGCTAAAACACCGCATTTTATTTCCCCTAGTACCACTCCCTTAAGCGAGCGCGCACAGTCATCGTCATCATTCTACATAATCATTTACATGGTTGCGGTTTCTTCAGCGGCTAGCCGCTCGCTGGTGCTATAGAAACTGAAAGTACAAATTCTAAATTCCCTTTCGCTTTTATTTATTTAGTGTTCTTGTGTTGTTATAAAATTAAATTCATTTCATTATTCACAATGTAAATGAGTCATGCGATTTATCTTTTCTGTTACATGCGACATCAGTGTAATGACATACATGATAATGAAGATGATGTGGAGGATGATGATCATAGAAGACCACAAGAGATATGTCGCCACAAATCGTTGCAATTTGTTTTGGGGCGGTGCAAGCAAAATTGTTTAGATGCGAATGTCTTCTTCTAAACGTGAAGTGAATCCGTAACATTGTCGAGATCCCTTAAACACAAATTAAGTATAACAAAGTAGGGGATGTTCAAAACAAAAATGAGCTTAGTATGATGCCAAAGATCAACAACCAATGATGCTGATTAACCCTTTGAGGAGAGAGAATGGTAAACAGTTTTGAGACCATATATAAGGCGGTGGTAACAGTTTTGTAAGAAAAAGAGTTCTATAAAAATAATTTAAAAAAAAATTAAAAAAAAATATATAGTTTCTTATAAAGCATACGCATACAAAAGGAAGTCTGGGATTACATATAATTTTTCAATTGCACATACATATTTCTCATTTTAAGGAGAAGGGGAATAGTTAATTTCGTACATTGAGTTTTCTGATCGTTATTTACTGGGAAATAACTAGGACCTCTCTTCGGAGCTGCCCAAGAAGCTCACTACGTCCAATATATCAGTTTTTCTCAGGGCAAAGCCACTGGATGTACGTTCTATGGTATCAAATAAAGGAAGTCGCAATGTTGAGTTACCAAATACCGATACATTTTAAGGAGTAACTGAATCAGGTGCGGTGACTCTCTCTCTCTTCATTTAAACAAATTATTATGAAAACCATACAGAAAAAACCGCCCTTATATTGACAAATCCCTCAAACGTTATCAGGACCATGATTTAAAGATATGTACCCGCTCGACATAGACAGCGACACCAAACAATTGGTGGATCGACAAATATATGACTGAAATAACCAGCATACAGGAACAAGACAAGGATCCACACGGAAAAATAGCTGTGACATCTTCATAAATGTACGAATTAGTGTTTTTGATATCCTGGCATTTTTCATTTCCTGGGAAATCGGGATTTTTATTTCAATTTCCGGGGATACCGGGAAATCCCGGTCGAAAACAAAAAATAAATAAAAAGTTACTAACTTTTAAAAAAATATTTTTGATTTTAAAACAAACAAACAAATATGAAACGAAATATAAAAATAATACTAAAAATCTCGGTTATGGTTTATCCGAAAAGTTGTTAATACTTAGACAAGCTATTATCGTGAAACCTGCAAATCTCCTCATAGACTTAGAGAGCAGCACGAAGGGATTTTTCGAAATTTTTTACTTTTAGGGGGGAAATGAAAGCAAAGCAAAGGGCAAAAGCTATCATCGAGGAAATGTATATGAGCAAGGTAAAAAGGCCACAAAGGGATAAAACCGGTACTATCCCAATCCAATCGACTTAAGCTATAATCGCACAAATCCATATCCGAAGGGCTAATAATGCCCCAAAAGAGGTAAATCGCAAAAATGTCTATGGGAATTCTTCTTATAGAATTAGAGTGCTGCATAAGGAGATTTTTCAAAATTGTTACCTAAGCCTAACCAAACCCAGACCAAACGGCTTAAGGCAGAAAAGAGAATATGGGATGGAGTATTTATTTTAGGGAGTAGTTGAGCGCTGTGAATTTATATCAAATTGGTGACATCAACCAGACAAAATGCCTAAATTTAGAAATTCATATAGTTGGGGCGCATATTTTTTTAAGGAGCAATTGCCCCATCTGAAGGAAGGACAATTTTAGGAGGACAAAATTGGAAATGGGATGAAACTGTTACCATCACCCAAACCAAACGGCAAATGGTAGAATCGACATTTAGATTTAAAACTTATTTTATAGGGTAATTGTGCAATCTGAAGGGATTTTTTAAATGTAATCATTTCTCAGACCAAGCACCTTAAGGTGCAATCACCCAGTACCCCAACAAAGAAAGTTATATGTCAGTCAGTCAGAATTTTTCTTTAAATATGAAAGGACTTTTGAAAGAAAAACAACATATCGAGCCACCAATTTATGGTTCTAGTGGATTTTAAATTATCAAACATTTTGATATTGACTCATTAAAAAAGCGTGATGAAATCCCGGGAAATCCCGGTTGCATTTCCGGGATTCCGGGACAAAAAACTGGCCGGGATTCCCGGGAATTCTCGGGACAAAAACACTAGTACGAATGTGTATTCATAATTGGTAGCGGATTTTTTGTTTCGCCGTTTTAACCTTGTATGTTAAGTGACTGGACAGCCACTGTCCGCATCAAGACGAAATATTTTTTTCCATCATCTTTTTTTAGCTTTCCAATGTATTTTTTCTGCTTCATTGTATGCTTAGTTGTTTTACAGCTCAATCGCGTGTAGGCCTTGGTTGGAACTACATGCACATGATGCGCAATATGCTTACATACCAACTTAAGTGGCCCATTCCAAATTAGGAACGTGGTTCATAAATTTGGGGTTTGAAGTATTCCACACGCTTCGGTCTTCTGCGTACGTTCTCCATTTAGTCCAGGTGGCACGTTTTCAACCACCACGTTTGGGTTTCCCTGCTCTGCGCCGTCCTTAACGTTCGCCTTCAAACACCTTTCTCGGTGGAGCATTTACATCCAT
This sequence comes from Muscina levida, assembly GCA_964034835.1. Classification (NCBI taxonomy): domain Eukaryota; kingdom Metazoa; phylum Arthropoda; class Insecta; order Diptera; family Muscidae; genus Muscina; species Muscina levida. The sequence continues at coordinate 114,915,664 of OZ035881.1, read as the reverse complement.
CACATCCATCCTGGCAAAATGTCCCAGCCATCAAAGTCGTTGGATTCTGACTCTTACAGCTACGTCTATGTCGTGGTAAAGCTTATACAGCCAATGGTTCATCCGATTGCGAAACTCGCCGTCGACACAGATAGGTCCATATATTTTTTGGAGTACTTTTCTCTCGAAAACTCCCAGGTTTTGTATGTCAGCTATCGTAGGCCCCCACGATTCGGGGGCATACATCGGGTAAAAATTAGCATCTGGTACAGCTGTTTCTTAGTATTCCGAGATAAGGTGGTGTTACTAAAGTGCGGCCGAAGTCCGTAGAAACATCTATTGGCTAGCTCTATTCTCCGCTTAATTTCATGGCTGACAATATTTTTCTTGTTGACGGAAGATCCGAGATAGGTAAACACACCAACTACCTCAAAACAATAATTGTCATCGTTCAGATTGCGTTCCCATCGAGAGGTCTCTTTTTTCGTCGAAATCATTATTTTTGTCCTCGTTGACCGCTAAGCCCATTTTGACCGCTAAACTCCTTTTCTAGTGATGAGAAAACTGCAGTAACATCCCGCAGATTTCGTCCAATGATGTCTATATTATCGGCATAGGTTAGTGGCATGTGGCTCTTGTGGAATATGGTGCCAGACATGTTGACACCAGCCTTTCTCATCACCTTGTCCATAACTATATTAAATAGTGTACAGGACAAGCTATCACCCTGCCTGATTACTTTTTCCATGTTGAATGGTTCAGACTGTTCTTTACCAATCTTAAACGAGGATTTGTTGTTGTCCAAGGCAGATATCGAATACCAAACTCAGACATGACCTCATATAGCCTATTCGTTATCGGTGGTAGGTGTCGATCTGATTTTTAGGAGTTTTTTTCCAGGATTTGTCGTAAGGTGAATATTTGATCCGTCGCAAGATTTACCAGGTCTAAAGCCGCACTGATATGGTACAATTAGTTTTTCTACAATTGGCTTGAGACGTTCACACAATATGCTTGAAATGACAATTGGAAATAGGCTTATTCCACGGTAGTTCTCTAATTCAGTACGATATCCTTTCTTGTATATGGGACATAACAGACTGAGACTTTAATCCCCGGGCATGCTCTCCTCTAGTAAGATGTTTTCCATGAACTGTGGCATGCTCCTAATCAGCTCTTTCCCGCCAGTCCTGTACAATTCAACCGGGAGACCATCTTCTCCAGCCGCTTTGTTATTTTTAAGGCGGGATATTGTCATATGTAAATAGCTTTGGCTCGGAGGTGGACATTTAATACCATCGTCATGAATTGGAGCAGGATCTTCTGAGATGGTGTCCATATCCAGTAGTAGTATATTCAGAACGTTATCTGGGTCCGTCACTAGCTGGCCATCGCTGTCCTTACAGAAGGGCAACCCAGTTCCACGCATTCTCGCCTGAACTCTCTGGTAGAATTTTCGGTCTTCCCTTCTACTTCGGAGGAACTTTGTGCACACATCCTGTCTCATCTTCAGCTCTTTCTTTTTCCGTCTAAAGAGACGAGTTCCCTCTCTCTCTCTTCTCCCTGTGCTGTTCACGTACAGCTCGCATTGCCATTGGTTGCTGTTTTGTTCTGTATGCAGCATCCGTCTCTCTCTCGTGGCATTGTGACATCATTGGCTTTAAGTACCGAAGTACGCCTATCACAGTCCTTTCTATGGGGTGGACTATATATGTGAGGCAATGTGAGGTAACATTATCAGGGGTTTAGACATTCCGCAGAAGTTGAGTTAGGTGGTTGTAGTAGGCGTCCGCTACCTCTGTAGTCCGCAGTTTACTGATGTCCAGCTTTCGTTGTGCCTGGCTATGTACGTTTTTCGCCATGCTAAACCTTGTGTGTACCTTAAATGCGGAAAGGAAATGATCGGCTACCAAGTGATCTATCTGATTCCTCGTCAATTTATTTGGAGATAACCATGAATATTTTTGTGGTCATATCTAGTGCTGCTAACTATCATATTTCTTGCCGCAGAGAAATCAATAAGTCTGATGCTATTGTTCGATGTTTCGGTATGCAGACAGAATTTTTCGATCATAGGCTCAAATGCGGTCTCCCTTTGGCATTAAAATCGGTCATTAAAATTTTGTAGGCTCTCGAAGATCTCGTCTTTGTCCTTATTGCTTTTCTCTTCTGTCCGAGCATGGGCACATATAAGTGTAGAAAAACTTTGTCTTGACTCTTATCGTGGCTCTTCGTTTACACACCGGGTTGAACCGTGAGGCTAGGTGTCGCAATCTCTTGCCATAAATCCACATTCAAACTCGTGTTTGTCCGATTGACCACTATAGTAGATGTCGCGCGTCTTCATGCGCGAGCACTCGTGTCCCATCATCATCCGGATTTCCTGTAAAGCGGTTATGTATTCTTCGAGGACTTTCGCCAGTTGGATGGAGACACCTGGTCTATACAATGTTCTAACATTCCAGGTACATATGCTCAAATCATGGTCTTTCGCAGTTTTCTCCTCCTGCCAGGATTTTATTACAGCCGCTTATTTTGGTTTAGACGCTGATCAGGGTACAGCCCACTATGAGCCGACGAGCCTGGGTCTTAGGTTTCGCTTCTCACAGTTAGCCGGGTGTCAAAAGCACATGTTCAGGCGTCACCACGTGGAGGTACTCCGTTCGCAGTAGCACTACAAATACGGAGCTCTATGAATAGACTTGAAGTGCAATTGGCAATGATCACTCTGTGTTTGTCAAGTTCAACCAATCAGAATCTTCACCTTGCATCACACTGCCGACCCAATCTAACTAAAGATAATATTTTCTATAATGGCAATTACGAAAATTACTAAGTGTTACTTTATTTCTCTCAACACCCCACAAATGAAGTATGGGATAGTTTTTTTTACTCCCAAAACTGAGCAACAGCTGTTTCAGAAGTTTCAGAAGTGAAACATATGTAGATGACTGGGACAGGAATCTAAGCATGGTGTCCCGCATGATAGTCACGTGTTCTAACCATAATGACACGGATGCCCTCCACTATGTAAGATATTTCAAGTGGGTATTTAATATACGAAGTGTTTCTGGCAACATCGAAGTATTTGCAGCTCTAGTTATCGGTGACATAGACAATTCAAAAATTTGTTTTAAACTTTAAAAAATTTCCTAAGCTTACCATCATGTTCAACAATTGCAACACTAACAATTCTTTCTGCCGGCACTGTTACCACTTTGGCCATGTTCCACTGCATTAGGATGCTCCCAATATTCCGCTAAAGTGTCAACCAATTTATTGTTGTCACCCAAAACAAGTGAACGTACTACAAACAAATTAAAATTCAACCAAAACAACATTTTGACTCTCTATGTAGAAAATTTTAATATTTCTGTTTTGTTGCGAGCAAAAAAACAAAACACTCCATTTAACCATCAGAGAATTTTGTTATCCCTCGCCGCATGAGGACGAACTAAGCAAACAACAAATTGTGAGCAATTCGTTGCATCTGCACTGGATATCTCGTTTAATTTTTTTTAACACGCGAATTTCCGTTTTTCATTTGTTCTCTGTTTGTTATGTTGTTTTTTTGGCTTCGCTTTTTGGGCGATTTTTCATCTATATTTGTAAGGATTATTTATTATTCTGTTTTTGTTGTTCGTTCGGTCGTTCGTTGCTGTCTACTTCTGTTTTTGGCATTACCTCATGTAGCAAATTTCTAAATTTATACGTCACTGTATAGAAAAAAAGTTGAAAAATAAATACATAAAATAAAAATAGCAATGGGAAAAAAGAAAGATGAGCGGACGGAGGGACCAAACCGAACTAAACAGCAGCGACAGGAATCGCAATTGCAACAGATGAAAAATATTTATACAAAGTTGAAATATTGAATGTAATGTTTTTATTTCTATTTCGTAGTTCTCGACGAGCAGAGGGCCCGCCGAGATTTTCCACAACGAGGGGCTCAAGTGAAGTTTTTGAGGAAAGTAGCATCATAGGTCCCACTAGTGCCTTTGACTGCTACGATGTCGTAAAATTTGAGATAACTTCTTGAAGAGAGCTCAATTACTTTTTTTTGTGGATTTTTGTAAATAACACAGTACAACACATAATTTTGGGACTCAATTCTGAGCAGTGCACGTGAAAGTAGCCCCAAAAAGAAGAAGTTCTGTATCATTCGTTTTGTCAATTTACATGCCATAATAATTTAATATCGATTTGAAGTTAGTAAGTATCGTATGGGGGAATTTGTCACGTTTTAGGCTCTTTTGTTATATGGTGGTGTATGATTATCATAAGTGATATTCCACGTAAATCATACGCCAAAATAGTTTGATGAATGGAAAAGTGAAACTGTAGCTTATGTAGGGGAACGTTATATGAACAGATTAAAGGAATTGTAATTCTTATCCTATTAATATTATAAATGTGAATGTCTGTCTGTTTGTTTGTTTGTTTTTATGTTTGTTGCTCAATCACGCGTAAACGGCTGAACCGATTTCAATGAAATTTTTAATACAGTTAGTGTATCATATGGAAATTGCCGTAGGCTATAATTTTTTTTTAATTTTTGACCCCATGGGCGGTATGGGCGTGGCAAAATTTTTTTTTTGAGCTAGGGGGAAAAAAATTTGATACACAGATAGTACTCGGCAACACAAATATGAATATGCGGACAAAATTTTAATTTTGCACCAGTGGGCGGATTGGGCGTGGCAAAACATATTTTTAGAGCTAGGAAAATAAAATTTGGTACACAGATAGTACTCGGCAACACAATTATGAATATGCGGACAAAACTTTAATTTTGGACCAGTGGGCGGAGTGGGCGTGGCAAAACATATTTTTAGAGCTAGGGAGATAAAATTTGGTACACAGATATTACTCGGCTAGGCGAATATGAATATGCAGACGAAATTAAAATTTTGGATCAGTGGGCGGAGTGGGCGTGGCAAAACATATTTTTAGAGCTAGGAAGATAAAATTTGGTACACAGATATTACTCGGCTAGACGAATATGAATATGCAGACGAAATTTAAATTTTGGATTAGTGGGCGGAGTGGGCGTGGCAAAATATACTTTTAGAGCTAGGGAGATAAAATTTGATACCCAGTTAGTACTCGACAACACGAATATAAATATCCAGACGAAATTTGAATTTTGGACTGAATGGGCGAAGTGGGCGTGGCAATTTTTTTTTTAGAGCTAGGGAGATAAAATTTGATACCCAGATAGTACTCGACAACACGAATATGAATATGCAGACGAAATTCTAATTTTTGACCCAATGGGCGGAGTGGGCATGACAAAACTTTTTTAGAGCTAGAGAGATACAATTTGATACCCAGATAGTACTGGACAACGCGAATATAAATATGCAGACGAAGTTTTAATTTTTGACCCAATGGGCTTAGTGGGCGTGGAAATACATATTACTTGGCACTACAATTACAAATTCTCAACAATTACTAAGTTATATTCAATCAGAGGGGGAAGGGACATGCTTAAATCGAACCTTAGTCCTAGAAAATAGAATTTGAAATTGCAGACGACAATTTTGATATTTTTATCCTAGAGACATGAAATTTGGTGTACAGATAGTACTCGATCAGCGGGCGGATAGTCATAGTGAGATATAACATTCGACACAATAAAACGTTGTTGATTAAAATTATCCCATTATGAAAGCAAGCCAAACATATTATTATCGAGTTATGGAAACGGCCGTGGCATAGTGGTTAGAACACGCGACTTCCATGCGGGAGATCGCAGGTTCAAACCTGGCTCCAGTCATCTTAAAAAAGAAAAAAAAATAAATAAAATTTTCTTTCATTGTCGGCTCCCCTCGAATGTTGTTGACAGCAACTTCGCAGTATTAAGCGTCGATTCAATCGTCGTGTCTAGTAAAAGCTTCTCAAACAGTGACGTTCGCATTCGTCGATAAACAAGTAGGTGCCGTTAGTTGTTAATCTAAAAATAGAAAGCGTGTTAATTCACAACAACGCGAGAAGCTATCCCATACCTCATTCATGGGGTGCAAAGGGAAATTAAGTAAGTATGGAAACGTTGCCAAAGTATGTTTAAAAGTGGCATATGCACAGCTTTTATAAATGGGAGCTAATTTAAATTGATATTTGTGTATTATATTAAGTTGGTTTTGTAATATTAGTCAATTATGCAATAGCGAAGCATTGCCAGGTCCACTAGTTTTTTATATTGGTTTTCACTAAATCGGACTAGTGTTGCTCGAGTTATGTCAAACAAAAGAGCCTAAAACGTGACAAATTCCTCAATACGATACTTACTAACTTCAAATCGATATTAAATTATTATGGCATGTAACTTGACAAAACGAATGATGCAGAACTTGAGTCCCAAATCAATGAGCTGAAAAATGTTGTACTGTGTAAGCAAAATGAGTGTCATATTTGGCAAAGCCCGCTTTCGTATTCTTATAGAAAAGATTTTGAACCATATTCCTACTAAGACTATTTTACAGTTTAGTTTTATTGCCTACCATCTTAATATTAACTAACTTATCTTATTTCTTCTTCTCTTGCAGGTAATGAATGATTCCAAGTATATTTTCCCATACCAAAGTAAGTTATAAAAACTTTGTGCACATAATAAATTCCGTAAATACAATTAATTTTTAAATAAAAATTGAGCGAACAATGTCTTTGTTATTATCAAATACTAATATTGTAGCGTGATTATTGAAAATGTTGTTTTTGATAATGATTTTATGCCGAAATTTTCATATTAACCACACATTTAATTGATATGATTAAAACTGTTGTTAAAATCAGTATTGACATCAACAATTCCGTTTGATTACTTAAAATGTGCCCACATTTTTTACTAAGTAGCTATCTTATATATCATGAATTCCAGGTATCGTACGAGTGCATGTTACTAACTATCTCGACCATTTCGTTTACTACATAATGGTGTTTATATTAAGATATTGATCGTATATTTCTATCATTTTCTCACCCCACCCTCGTTGCTGGCTTATTCATTTTGAAAATGACAAAATGACAACAATTTGTTTCGTATGCAGATTTTGTATGATTCCCAGTGTTCTACGTTTGATTTAGTTTGTTGCAGACGTTATTGCTGTTATAGTTGTTGTTGTTGTCGTTGTTGCCGTTGTCATTTTTGCTGCCATCGCCGTTGTTTTGTTGCTGTTACTGCCACTGCAGTTGACACATTGTAGACAGGCATGCGATGCGATGCCAAAAATAATAATAAATTACAACAACGAACAGAAGAAAAAACAACAACAACAATAAAAAGAACCGAGAACAACAACATTGTTGTTGCTGGTGTTCTTGTGTATGGCAACGACCAACAACATTGTTGCTTGTTGGTGTTCTTGTATAAGGCAGTGAGCGACCAGCCTTTCCTCTTTGTCATCATTGTCGTCGTCGTCGTCATCGTCATCAACAACCAGGCATGGCTAGAGCAACAACAACATGGGCAGCAGCAGCAACAACAACAACATAATGCATACACCAAAAATAAGTCGCCAACAATCAGTGACAAGAGTTCGCAGTGACAGCAAATATCGCTGATGTGCTATCTGAATAGTTTTTCAGTTTTTTTTTTGTTAAATTTTCATTACTAATAATAATTTTCTATATGAATTTACGCTCGAGCGAACATTAACCCTTTGCGGTGCGGCTACAATTAGTAGTGATATAATGTTGAAGATGTCTTGAAGTTAGAAATCGTGGCATTATCTGTAACCATATAAGTAATTGGGGTGAACGTGGCATGAGGGTTAGAACACACGACTATCATGCAGGAGACCAGGGTTCGATTCCTTTTATTGGCGGTCCACTCAATTTTGGCGATAGCTTTGTCATAGGAAGTCTATGGATTCTAAAAAATTTAGATCTCGTTGTGTGAGTCTAAACATAGAATTTACAATACCTTGAAAGCTATCACAAACCTCAATGGGAATTAAGATGTTTTTGTTTTTATAACACAGTTCAAAATTCTTCAGCTCATTGATTTTGGACTCAATTCTGAGAACTGCTCGTGAAAGTAGCCCCAAAAAGAAGAAGTTCTGCATCATTCGTTTTGTCAAGTTACATGCCATAATAATTTAATATCAATTTGAAGTTAGTAAGTATCGTATAGGAGAATTTATTAAGTTTCAGGTTTTTTAGTTTGACATAACTCGAGAACCACTAGTCCGATTTAGATGAAACAAAAATTAAGAATTACAATTTTTTTAATCTGTTCATATAATGTTTCCCTACTTTAGTAACGGTTTCAATTTTCCATTCATCAAATGATTTTGAACTGGTTTTATTTTGTAGCAGTTACAATTAAACTGTTGTACTCCGCGGTGTATGATTTACGTGGAATATTACTTATGATAATCATATAACAAAAGAGCCCTCAACGTGACAAATTCCCCTATATGATACTTACAAACTTCAAATCGATAATAAATTATCATGGTATGTAACTTGACAAAACGAATGATGCAGAACTTCTTTTTTTTGGCGCTACTTTCACGTGCAGTTCTCAGAATTGAGTCGCAAAATCATGTATTGTAATGTGTTAGTGATCCCTTTTTCAAATAGACATGCCTAAATTTTGGGACTCAATTCTGAGAACTGCACGTGAAAGTAGCCCCAAAAAAAGAAGTTCGTTTTGTCATGTTATATGCAATAATAATTTAATATCGATTTGAAGTTAGTTAGTATAGTATAGGGGCATTTATTACGTTTTAGGCTCTTTTGTTTGACATAACTCGAGAACCACTAGTCCGATTTAGCTGAAACATATTTAAATATCAGAATACTCAGCAATCCATACTTACTCTAAAATTGCGTTGGATACTAAACGGTAAGTCTCTGTTATGAAAAAAAAGTTCGGCAAATGCCTACCACTGCCTCTAAATCTGTGGTAGGCATTTGCTGAACGCACGCACGCCACAATATGGTGTACTCTCGTGTGGTCGAACCAAGGACTTCTTCATGCAGTCATGCAACTAGGCCTTCTGAGACATTTAAACGTCAAGTCTTCAAGGCCTTGTTTTCTAAAAACAGGACTTCTCTTTCCTTTCTGAAATATCCCATATACATGTTTACTCCAGTCTTTAAAGACTAATGCTGCAGGCCTTTTTTAAGAATTGAAAATCAAAGTCTTTGATGATTTTTTATTTCACCATTCCGTGTTTATATACATTCCGTCTCCCTTCTCTTAGAAGGTATGAGAGAAAACATGAAAGGAAAGGGCAACGTGGAAGATGTTCGTGTGTTTTACTTAAAACAGTTTACGATTAGTTTCAGTCCCACAATTCGAATGCATCTTCATAGGCTAGATTGTAGCATGGCTGACTAACAATCGCGAGGTAGTGAGTTCAAACTTATTATTATTAGCCTTTAAAACAACTTGACACATATATATATTTATATCTTAGTGCCTAAGTCAGAGGCCGAAATGATCAAAGATTTCCATTCGCTTCGATCTTTTGCGCACCGTCTCCAGTCAGTCCTACCAAGCAGCGTCAGTGATTCCTCCACCTGGTCCTTCCAACGTAGTCGCGGTCTCCCTCTTTTGCGCCGTCCTTCGAGGTCTTGATAGAATACCTTCCGGGCTGGATTTTCCTCATCCATTCTTACGACATGGCCTAGCCAGCGTAATCGTTGCACTTTGATTCGCTTGACGACATCAATGTCGTGGTATAACTCGTACAGCTCATGCCAGATGAGCTGCATCTGCCTGTGTAAGACCCAAGATTCGGAGGCGTACAACAGGACCGGTAAAATTAGTTCAAATAGTCAAAATGAGTTCAAACTTCTGAAAGGTTTATTCGTTGGAAAGGTATAGTATAAAGAGATATATCTAAAAATAAACTAAACAATGTGCATGTGTATGCGGGCCTTCCGTTAGGCCTTCTTATAGGAAGCGACGATAGAAGGCCTTGCCTCCCAATGACACCCTATATTATTTGGAAAGGAAGTGGGAATGCAGAGTGCAGTCCTACTGACCGTTTTTGATGGCGTTCTATAAGGCCTTCTAAGTCTTCCTTTCGCCGCTGGGTTTTTTAAGTTTTTATTAAGGATCACTTTTTCACAAAAACACGCTCGGCAATTGACACGTACTTGAAAGTTGTGTTTGATTCTAAACGGTTTGTTGCGGCCTTTCACATTCAACTAAATATTTAAAATTATAAAAATATCTATAGAATTAAAATTTTCATTAAAAAACAAAACATTAAAAATCATTTATATAGTTACTTATATTGTATCCAATTCTAAATAGTCCTATATGTATTTTCCACACTGTTAATGATCATTGAAGTATAATCAACTAGTTAAAAGAAATGACAAAATCACTCAATGCTTAGCGAAAACTGGTTTTGTTGAATTACTGCATTGAAGCATTGTTGTTGTTCTTTTATATATTTCCAATGACATTGTTTAACCTACAAAGCACAATTGAAAAACATTGCATTGAGTCTAGCTTAGCATAAGAAAAGAAATGAAGTAAAAATTTAGTGTTACATCGATCAGCACACCATTAACAAGCAAGACTTTATCTTATTTTTTAAAGTTCTTTGGGTGTTTTACTGCGGTGTAGTTACTCCGCTGAGAAAAAAGCTTCCCGGCGAAAACATTGGCGCCCGAGCAGGGACTTGAAGAAAGTCTCAAATAAAATTAAATAATTTGTCGCTGTGGGCCGGAGTTGTCAAAGCGAGCTCTTGACGTTGTTGCTGCTGACGATAAGCTGTGAGGTGTTTTTTGATGCTGGGCTTTGGTGTTCATCAGCTATGATCAAGGATTCTGCAACTACTTTGTAAGAGTGGTGCTGTACGTATTGGCTGTCCTATCACTAGTTTGATCTAATTTCCATCTGGCTGTGCGATTTATATTCACAAGTGAGTTTACCCCGCCGTTTAAGCTGTTGCAAGGGGTTGTAATTAAGGTGAAGTGTTAAGGTCGCAGGTATTTTATCAAATTGTAAGTGGCAAGATACACAGTCCAAATTAATACGTAAATATGGGAAAAGGCGTTAAGCGAGATCAAGATCTTTCTAAATCGCGAGATAGTTTGATAAATTCTTTGACGCGTAACAAAACATATGTATTCAAGAATTATGCTTCCTTGACTGTGTCCGAATTAGAAACTCGTCTGAGTTTGATAGAGTCGGTCTTTTCTCAACTTTGTGCAATTCAAACATCAATTGAACAAGAGTCAGCGGACGAAAACGAATTTGATAAACGCCAGCAATTTGAAGATATTTATTGTGAAATAAAGTCAAAAATTTTATCTGTAATTCAGAAGAACCAAAGACATTCAAGTACACATGAGCCCGCGGCATTAAACCAAACTTTAAATGGATCCGGTGTTTTTACCAGACCGTCATCAAATTTACCAAAATTAAAATTACCTGCATTTTCGGGAAAATATACAGAATGGACCAATTGGTTCAATACGTTCAAATCAATAGTAGATTCAGATAGCGAGTTGGATGATTTGTCTAAGTTTGTGCATCTCAGATCTTGTTTGGGACCTGTACCATTAGGAACAATTGAATTTCTAGAGCTTACTGGTGCTAACTATAAAAAGGCAATGAGTTTGTTAAGGAAACGATTTGAAAATAAATCAGTAATATTTCAATCACATGTAAAAGAATTATTCGATTTAGAACGGGTTTCTCACCCTTCCTCTGAGTCACTGCGACGCTTAATAGATGTAATTAATTCCCACTTGCATTCTCTCGAAAGCTTAGGTTCAGTTGAAGAGTTAAAGAATGTACTGGTATTTTACTTAGCTCGATTAAAGCTAGACGATGAGACAATAGCGAAATGGCATGAGCATGCTAAAGTAGATAACTTACCATCATGGAGCTGTTTAGAAACATTCCTTACAAATAGATGTTTATCTTTGGAAAGTTGTGAAGTAAATATGGAGAAAGTTGATGATACTGGTAATATGCGGAACCACAATAAGCGTGTCGGACGTAAATCTAAAGCTAAAGTCTTATCCGTTGCAGTAAACCCTATTGAAAACATGTGTCCTTGTTGTAGCAAAGCACATAAATTTATTCAATGTCCCTCATTTTTGAACCTTTCACCACATCAAAAATATTTTGAGGCAAAGAAATATTCAATTTGCATTTTGTGTTTAAACAACAATCATTCACTTAGAGATTGTAAGGCCGGAAAGTGTGAGAAATGCGGTAAACCTCATCACTCCATGCTTCATAGGGAAAATACGAAAAATTTAAACTCTAGAACAGTTGATACACAAAAGGAAGATGAAAGAGGTGTTAATCAAAATGCGGCTTTATATAGCTCAATAATTTCTGTTTCTACAATGAATTTTTTGGCTACTGCGTTGATATTTGTAAAAGATGTTTCTGGAAAGTTTCATGAAATAAGATGCATTTTAGATTCTGGTAGTCAATTAAACTTTATAACTGCTAGTCTTGCTGACAGATTAAGGCTCCCTTGCAAAAGGTCGTTGGTAAAAATAAGCGGTATAGGAAATTCCAATGCTGACATTGATGGAAAGGTAAACACATTAATAAAGTCAAGGTTATCTGATTTTTGCTGCAGCTTGGAGTTATATATCCTGCCAGAAATCACCAATTATTCTGGAAATGGTTCAATTAATATTGAAAGTTGGAATTTACCGAAAAATCTTAAATTAGCCGATCCATATTTTAACCAATGCAGCAGAGTAGACATGCTGCTTGGTGTTGGTCTCTTTTTTAAATTATTAGCGGTGGGTCAAATAAGGCTGGCTGATAATCTTCCTGTTCTACAAAAAACCCTATTAGGTTGGGTAGTAGTTGGAGAATGTAGTAATCAGGCTTTGAATTCGCTAGTTGTATCTGAAAATTCAGATAGTGATGAAGATAACACGCTCAAAAAATTAGTCGAATTGTTTTGGAAATGCGAAAATAGTTACGAAGAGAGTGTCACTTCCTTATCTCCATCTGAGCAGATGTGCGAAAATTTCTTCGTTTCTACAGTTGCACGCGCGGCGAACGGAAGGTTTATTGTGCGACTACCTTTTCGCAATGGGTACTGCTCACTAGGGAAATCTTACAACATTGCCCTGAAACGTTTCTTAAACTTAGAACGTAAATTAGATCGAAATCCTGAATTAAAAAATGATTATACAAAATTTATTGAAGAGTATGCACTATTGGGTCATTTGGAAGTTTTAGCTGAAGACTTTGATTTAAAGTTGGTAAAATATTTTATACCACATCATCCCGTTATTCGTTTAGAGAGCACAACCACGAAATTGCGAGTAGTGTTTGACGCTTCATCTAAAACTGACAATGGACTGTCTTTAAATGACCAGATGTTTGTTGGTGCTCGTCTCCAAGCCGATCTTTTTGATATCTTAGTTCGTTTTCGATCGTACAAATATGCCTTAACGGCGGATATTGCTAAGATGTTCAGACAAATTAAAGTTCATGAAGACGATTGCATGTATCAATGTATATTGTGGCGTCCTCAAAAGACTGAGGCCATCAAAGTTTTGAAATTAAAAACGGTTACCTATGGTACAAGCTCTGCACCATTTTTATCCGTTCGCTGCTTAAAATATTTGGCAGAGATGTATAGTGAAACACATACCTTGGGAAGCAACGCGATTTTAAATAACTTTTATATGGATGATATGTTAGCTGGAGCTAATTCTATGGAAGAGCTTATTCGTCTAAGAGAGGAAGTATTAAATATTCTTAGCTGCGGCAAATTTGAACTCCATAAATGGAGATCAAACTGTACAGACCTTAACTCTACTCATGAAACTCTTGCTATAAAAACTGAAGATTGTGCTAAAACCTTAGGTATTATGTGGGATTCTAAGAAGGATGTGTTCTATTTTTCTTATACTGATATACCGAATTCAAAATGCTCAAAACGAGTTGTGCTTTCAGATATTGCAAAACTTTATGACCCTTTGGGGCTAATAAATCCCGTTATAGTCTTGGGTAAAATTTTCCTACAACATTTATGGCTTTTGAAATTGGATTGGGATGAATCATTGCCTCATGAATTGACTACCCAATGGAAACGGTTTAAAAAAGAGTTATTTTTATTGAAAGACATGGAGTTTCCAAGGTCATTTTGGTCTGTAGACCAAATAATGTCTATAGAATTGCATGGTTTCTCTGATGCGTCAGTTAGAGCATACGGCGCAGTTGTGTACATACGAACAAGGGATATGAAGGGAAAGTTTAGTATGCAGTTAATGGCTGCCAAATCTCGCGTGGCTCCCTTGAAATCAATTTCACTGCCTCGCTTAGAGCTTGAGGGCGCACTGTTGTTGGCCAAACTTATGGAACGCTTGAAAAGGTCAATTTCGTTAAAATTGTCTGCTACCTTTTACTGGACCGATTCTACTCTCGTTCTTCAGTGGTTGTCGTCACATCCCTCTAGATGGTCCACATTTATAGCTAATAGAGTCAGTAAAATTCATAGTTTGTCATTAGTTACAGATTGGTATAAAGTCGAGGGTAAGCTAAATCCAGCTGACATTGTGTCCCGGGGAATGTATCCCTCTGATTTGAAAGTCTCTACATTGTGGTTTAATGGACCTTCATTTTTATTTGAATCAAGGGATAAGTGGCCTAAAGTGTATTATGATGCCAAACAGAATGCGGAGGAAATGGAGGAACGGAGGGCCGAATTTAGTTTAACTACGACAAAGAACTGTACTGAAACTACGGATTTAGTATCTAGTTGCAAGTTCTGTACTAATTTCCCAAAAATGCAAAGAGTATTTGGTCTTATTTATCGATGGCGTAGGATCATAAAATGTAAAGAAAAGCGTAAGATGAACTCATATTTAACTGTACCAGAATTGCAGGGTGGTTTGAGTTACATTGTCTTTAATATACAAAACGTATTATTTTTTCACGAAAAACAAAACCTAATACTAAATAAAAATGCAAAATCCGTCTCTATTCAAAAATTAAATCCGTTTTTGGATAATGCTGATATACCTTTGCTAAGAGTGGGTGGACGTTTAACAAAATCAGCGCTTCCATTTGAAGTGAAACATCCCATTCTTTTGCCAGGAAATCATGAAGCTGTGACTGCATTGGTAGACTACATTCATAAACTTAATTTACACGCAGGAGCTGTAGCTTTATCAGCCTTTGTTCGCCAACGGTTTTGGGTTATTAATATGAGAAAGATAGCACGCAAAGTTGTTCGAAAATGTATACGTTGCTTCAAATATAAACCAAAACCTCTTGTTCAATTGATGGGTGACTTGCCTTCATATAGGGTTAGAGGAAATGCTCGTCCTTTCGAGCACTCAGGGGTGGATTTTGCCGGTCCCATAACGGTTCATTATAAAATTAGAGGTAAACGTCCATATAAGGTGTATCTTGCCATTTTTGTTTGCTTCCTAACTAAAGCTTGCCACATAGAAGTGGTGTCTGACCTGAGCACCGAAGCTTTTATTGCAGCACTGAAGCGCTTCTTTGCACGGAGGGGTTTTTGCTCCAACTTGTATTGCGATAATGCCACAAACTTTGTTGGAGCGGATCGGAAGTTGAACAAGTCCACGATCACTATGTTCACAGAAACAGGCAAAGATGCAATTAACCATGAATGTGCGAATCGAGGCATCCAGTTTCATTTTATTCCACCTCGATCACCACATTTTGGAGGCTTGTGGGAAAGTGCTGTGAAAATTGCCAAGTATCTTCTGGTGCGGCACAGCAACTCAGCTTCATTAACTTACGAAGAACTAAACACTGCAGTTACACAAATTGAAGCAGTTATGAACTCAAGGCCACTTTGCCCACTGTCATCCGACGCAAATGATCTTGAGGCATTAACTCCGGGGCATTTTTTAATTGGAAGGCCACTGAACTCATTCCCGGAGCCAATAGATGAGGAGGAATTAAACATCTCGCACTTCAACCGATGGAAACGAATTCAGGCAGTACAAGTAATGTTTTGGAGAAGGTGGTCCAGAGAATACCTAACGCTAATGCAGGAAAGAATGAAATGGCAGAAGGAAGTTAAAAATCTAGATAATGGGACTTTAGTCCTTATATCCGAGGACAATATGCCACCATCAACCTGGCTGTTGGGACGCGTAATCGAGACCCATTACGGTGACGATGGATTAATTAGAGTCGCCACCATCCAGACAAAATCAGGGAAATTGAAAAGAAGTATCCACCGTTTGTGTCCACTGCCCATGGACTAGGCCGCTGTCATATGAAATGGTTGGAAGAAGCTTCCAAGGCGGGACTATGTTGCGGCCTTTCACATTCAACTAAATATTTAAAATTATAAAAATATCTATAGAATTAAAATTTTCATTAAAAAACAAAACATTAAAAATCATTTATATAGTTACTTATATTGTATCCAATTCTAAATAGTCCTATATGTATTTTCCACACTGTTAATGATCATTGAAGTATAATCAACTAGTTAAAAGAAATGACAAAATCACTCAATGCTTAGCGAAAACTGGTTTTGTTGAATTACTGCATTGAAGCATTGTTGTTGTTCTTTTATATATTTCCAATGACATTGTTTAACCTACAAAGCACAATTGAAAAACATTGCATTGAGTCTAGCTTAGCATAAGAAAAGAAATGAAGTAAAAATTTAGTGTTACATCGATCAGCACACCATTAACAAGCAAGACTTTATCTTATTTTTTAAAGTTCTTTGGGTGTTTTACTGCGGTGTAGTTACTCCGCTGAGAAAAAAGCTTCCCGGCGAAAACACGGTTAGTCTCTTTTCCAAAAATAGGACTTCTCTTTCCTTCAAGGTCTTTGATGATTTGTTATTCCACCATTTCGTGTGTATATACATTCCGTCTCCCTTCCCATAGAAGGCATGCAGTAAAAAAGCAACGAGGAAGATGTTCGTGTGTGTTTGACATAAAACAGTTAATGATTAGTTTCAGTCACACAATTCGGATGCATCTTCATAGTCTAGATGGTAGCATGGCTGACTAGCAATCGAGAGGTAGTGAGTTCAAACTCCAAAAAGGTTTATTGTCGTTGGAAAAGAAGTGAAAAAGTCCTTCTTTTTTAATGAGCATGAAGGCCTTCCATTAGCTTTTCTTATACGAAGCGATGATGGAAGGCCTCGTCTCTCAATGAGATGCTCCCGATTTTTGTTTCTAGGGGCGTATCTTAGTTAGCAGTGTTTTGAGCTTCAGGAACTTCTGTTAACTACCCCCTTAGACGGTACAATACCATTAGGTTGCGCCTTCTCACATTTGCTGCCCTTCAGTGGCTATTATAAAAAACATAGGAAAGAAAAGAACCCCCTGGACGACACCCGCAAACGTTATAAGGACCATGATTAAAGGAAAAGCAACTGCAATACCTAAACTGTGAAAGTACATTACTTGAGAACCACTAATCCGATTTAGCTGCAACCAATTTAAAAAAAAGTAAGTATTACAATTCCTTTAATCTGTTCATATAACGTTTCCCTACATAAGCAACAGTTTCACTTTTCCCATTTATCAATTGATTTTGAACTGGGTTTTTTGTAGCAGTTACAATAAAACTGTTGCACTCCGTGACGTATCATTTACGTGGAATATTACATTTGATAATCATACGCCACCATATAACAATATAACAAAAGAGCCTAAAACGTGACAAATTCTCCTATATGATACCATCTTAACTTTAAATCGATATTAAATTATTATGGCATGTAACTTGACAAAACGAATGATGCAAAACTTCTTCTTTTGGGGCTACTTTCACGGGCAGTTCTCAGAGTTGAGTCCCAAAATCATGTGTTGTACTGTGTAATTGTCCTAGGAGATTTTAATGAAAAAATAGTAAGGGAAGATGTTCTTTATTAGTTAGCTTCATGTCGATGTTTATGAGTCGAACCCGATTTTCGCACAAAGATCTGAACAAGGCAACCGGCATATCCCCTGATCAAAATACAAGGAACTAAATTGATAACGTAGTAAAAGTACTAAGGAAGTCATCTCTCAAGCAGTACAAACGTGCATGTGATACGTGGTGCAAGTATAGACTCGGATCACTACCTTGTGGCATTAAGGAATCTAGAAGTCTCAATTACATTATTACTATTACAATCAATGTCAGATACTGTTAAAACAAACTCTTCTTATTTCAATATTCCATGCGCCCTGTCGTAAACAAACACAGATAAATCTCGAAATTGCAATGCTGCATAACTCCGAGATAGCCAATGCCTTTTACAATCAATGTCAGATACGGCAAACAAACTTTTCTAATTACAAAGTTCCTGACACGCTGTTGTAAACAAACACAAAGGAATCTAGAAACTGCAATGCTGCATACCTCCGAGATAGCCAATGCCTATTACAACCAATGTTATATACTGCAAAAAAACTCTGCTAATTTTAATAGTTCTGACACACAGTGGCGGTATGCTAAGCATTTTATGACCGCTGCTGGATTTAGGTAAGAAAATCCACGCCCAGACATGTCCTGCTACGATGAAGAATGTCGGGCATTGTCTAGGGAAACGAATGTTGCATACAATACAACACTTTAACCAATGGTAACGCGTGCTGTGAGGGAACGATAAAAGTAGAACAGGAATGAACAGAATAGGGCTTTTCAAACGGAAAAAGAGACTATGGATGAAAGGAAAGAGCGAGGATATCGAAAAGTACAAAAATAGAGGTGAAGCTCAACAATTCTACCAAAAATTTAACAAGTAGGTAATGTTACAGGAATCCCCATATGAAAGGGTAGAGATTTCTGTACTCTACTCGTTTCTAAAGGCAACGCCAGTGAAAAAATCACGGTAATGATCGTTGGGACGAAGGATATTGTTTATTGCATAAACGGGGTCAGTACCACAATTGCACGGCTTAAGAATAACATAGTCGCGTGTGCCGATGGTCTGGACTGGCAGAGTTTTTCAAAGCCGACGGCGTTGAGCTGGTAACGCGCATGCTCTACCTCATACACAATATTTGGCTATAGAGGCGAGTGTCGGATGATTGGAGTCTAAGTGTTCTATGTGCCTAAGTAACACAAACCAAAAATGGTCATCAAATATCAAGGAATCAGTCTTTTACCCATCGCATAGAGGGTTTTGTCGAGTGTGTTGGTGAACAGCTAAAGCTGATTGCATCTTATCAGTGTGGCTGTAGAAGAAGTCTGTACAAGTCCTACCTATAAGAGCTTCTTACGTGCCTGTAGACTACAGCGAGATAACAGAGAGAAAATTGGTTGCTGGCGACTGTTGTACTAATTTCGGTAAAACAAGAGATCGCAAAAGTAGTCTTTTTATCAACTCTCGTGGAAGTTTGGTTTTTATAAGTTCTCTGCGCCTCGTTTTCCAGGCAAATTTCGACACAACTTTTAACAGCTTAGAATCTTACCGTAAACCCTGAAGAAGACCCAATAAATGCAGATTGATACTTGCAATATTTTTAGTAGACTATAAAGCAGAATTCGACAGTCTGAAACGACAAAAACTATAAGATGCCATGGCTGAGTTTGATACGACTTCGCGGGATGACATTGGCCGACACAAAGTTGTTAGTGAAGGTAGCTAATAATCTGACGTAGCCACTTTATACTATCGATACCTTTCGCAGAACGAAAGGTGTCAGGCATTTTTAATAAAAGTCACATGCTAAACGCGTATGCCGATGATTTAGATATCATTGGCCGATGACTGTGTTATGTGACTGCAACCTGTTCAGGTATGAGAAGCACTCAGCAATAGTGGCTGTGGCGATAATCAGGGACAACACCAAAGTTATTTGTTTTAACGTACAAAGAGTCTACTCGTTTGGGACGATTCGTGAACGTTGCAAACTTTAACATTGAAGTGGTTGATGATTTTACCTAAAATAGCTCCGAAGCCGAGTATAGATTGCAAACATCTCATACTGTGCCCTTAGCAAGCATTTGCATGATTAAATACAATCTCGACGATTACAGTCGGGGTACTATACACTGGTCCTATATGTCTTGTTCTTTGACACTGAAGCCTGCGTAACGAGTTTTGAATCTACCCAGTTGTTAAGTATATTTTTAATTGTTCAGGTCTCTATCTTGGTAATGACAGCATCGATTTTCTGTTTTAAGGCCCCAATGAGATCGGGATTGTTGCTTAAAACATATTTTTCATGACGCTCCAGAGATAACAATCTAAAGGGGTGAAGTCGCAGCTGTGAACAGGCCAATGGACTTCCAAGTATCTGCTGATTTCGGACACAGTGTGCAAAGGATCGATGGTAGCGTTGTTTGTGTGGTAAGGCTAATGGTGATCTGGTATGCCAGTGACTTATATATCATTGGCCGATGACAGTGGTATGTTACTGCAACCTTTTCAGGCTTTGAGGAGCACTCATCAATAGTAGCTGTGGTGATAAAAGAGGACAAATCAAAGTTGTTTGCATTAACGAACAAAGAGTACTCGTTTCAGACGCTGCATGAGCCTAAACAACTGTAGCTGTAAAGAGGTAGATGATGTAGCCTAACTTGGCTCAGATAATAATGTCAACCTGGAGATCGGGAGTCGAGAATAATAGCATTTGCTAGTATTTGCGAAACCCCTACTGTACCATACAATAGTCCTATATGTCTTGCTCTCTGGTTTTGAATCCTGGAAAAAACGTCGGTTGTAGCATTGGCTGTGTCACTAGTTGTGCCGTTCAAACAATACATCGTCTGTGTCATCCTCTTTAACGTTTGGGAGCAAAAATCGCATAGCATGGCACGCCAATGCTCTCGATTGATGTTAATGTCGGCAGCTTACTCGTTGCTCTCGACCTTTGATACCGCACCAAACAGTCACTCATTGTGAATGCATCGGCTATACGTTGACAACGTGTGAATTTTCCGATCCCCTAATGAGGGATTGAAATTCCAAAGTTTCCCGTCACTGTATTTTAAAGGATTGACCTCAACCTTATCAGGAAAAATTTGTATGATTTCAAAGGCCGAGAAAAAGTACAATTATTATTAGATAATCAAAGTGCGGCTACGATGATTTGTTTCTATTTTTACAAATTTCCCATATTTCACATTTCCCACTCGCCTTTTAGCATGATAGTTTTAAGAGTCCCCTATAAAATGTTAGTCTTTATTTAATTTAAATATATTTTTATATTGTCAGTGCCCATTATATTGGTGTAGTCATAAATAAACAAACCACAAACAAAGTTGTGTACACATTTACATTTGCATTAGCAGCAGCAGTACACGTACACACACACAGCCAGTGAGACAGGTAGCTAGACAGGGGAATGTGTCTGCCCAAGACTAAACGGACAAGCTGACTAAGTGACCGGCAGACTATGTGGCTGCCATAGTGACTGACTGGCTGGTTAGCATATACAAAATATGAGCATGTGAGTGTGTGACGTTGATGATACAATGGTGGTCGTCCGTTTGAAATTTATTTATCATAAATTATAAAATATAGAGCATAGATGGTCAGATATTTCCATATCAACACACTCACACACCCATACATATATCCATGCATGCACACACAATATGCACTGCATGCTCTATGATAATAATGTGCATAAACACATCCACATACGCAACAGTTCCTAGAATTATATATAAACATACAATGTGCTGTACACGAGATATGCTCACGTGTGTTTGTGTGTGTGTGTGTGTGTGTGTTTGCCTCAAAGTGCAGCAGTGTCTAGACATGATGACCATAATAATGTTACATAGAAATTCACACATCTATGCAAATATATATGGTCTATTTATGTATTATATATATAAATGTGCACATGGTGTACGTATGTATGTATATGTATAATCTATGTACATTCATTATTTATACTCGTCACTTTGTAGTTATTTTGGTCATCAAACATTTTGTTTGTCTACCGAACGACCAACACTTGCAATGTTGAATTTTTTAAATTTGTTTTAATTTTTAAATAGTTTTGTAGTTGAATTAATTTAAAATTGCTGCAGCAACAACAACAATCCTTTGTTTGTAAGTCATAGGGGTGGTCATGAGTGGGACTGGTGGTGGTAGCCTGTGACGTATGAGTAATTTGCTTTCAGGGTCACAATCAAACAATTACCACATCAATCATACGCTCCATAGTGCAAGAAGCTAAAGTTGTGTAGATGAATGGCTAGATTACTGCAAAGGTTAGAGAGGAGATTTTGTTGTATGTCGTTATCTTAGTATTAACAGAAATTGTTGCGACAAACAAGAATGGATAAGGATTTTATATTTTTTGAAAAAAATCTGGTATACTGAAATAGAAGAACATTTTTTTTTGATAGTAAAGTGAGTTTTGATATTGTCATAGTTCGGATTAAGACTGTCCAATGGACAGTGTCCATCATCACACACCTTAAGGGAAGAAAGCATCTCAAAGCGAATAAGATTTTTACCCAACGGTGCGAAGACGGCATTCTGACATCTTGTGTGCTCTTAGGATGCAGTCTTCGCACGATTGGGTAAAAATCTCTTTTTTTAGATACTTTCTTCTCTTAAGGTTTGTAAAGTTTGAAGAGAAAACACAGCAATGGGCGCTGACGAGTCATTGTGGTTAATGTTGTGCCGCAACATAATACATTTCACAACTCAATGTTGGGAGGTCCTGTGCATTACTCTATTACTTAACAACCCCAATAAAATTGTGTCTTAATCGAGCGTACTGTCTGATCACACGTATTCTGTTCATAGGTATTTACAGTTCCATATAGATATAGAACCTCTGAAAAAGAAGGCCTATGTATAAGGGTGAATAAGGAAGAATAAGCGCAAGTCATGGCAAAACTTCCAGAAATGTGTAACGTGGTTTTCTTCTCGGCTAAGGTAAGTCCAGTCATCTCCAGGTTCGCATAAGGACATACAAAACCTTATGGAATAATAACTCAGCAGATTTTTCTTGACTAGGGCAATAATAGCAATATTGTCTATGAATGGGGTAATTCAAACTTACAATCTGCTGGATAAAGAATTTAGTTACGAAAACAACTTAGATTTGAATTCAGTTATAGCGATGTTGCCTTGTTCGGTTAATTGTAGCCAGGTCGATTTTAGATGATTAAGAACCTTAGTATGCGTTCGGAGAGTCTTGATGTGATCTATGGCTGCAAAGACAGTTTTCGGAATTCGGTTCTATTTAAGATAATCGGAAACTTTACGATAGGCCGATTTGAAATGATGGGGAACTGTCTCCGAAACTGTAGAGGTCAAATAGGTCAGGATTGTTTCGGTACTTGGGAACGTGATGATTAGGGTACTTTCGATAATTCAGTTTCGTAACAGGAGTTCGACAGGGTATTGATGATTGGGATTTGTCGGTGATTAAGGTTAATATCAGCAATACGTGGTCTGCTTGGTGATTCGGGTTTTTTCCGTGTTTTAGGCTAATATCAGCAAGTGAGGATTGATGACTCGGGTTTGCCAGTGGTGCGGGTTAATGCCAGCAATTCAAAAGTGTAGTGGTGATTAGGGTTTTGTCGGTGGTTCAGGTTCATATCAGTAATACGGGGCCATCTTTGTGATTCGGGATTTGTCGATGGTTCAGGTTATATTAGAGGTTCCGGCATATATTTATAATTCGGGGTTGTTGGCAGTTCAGCTTCGTATCCGTAACTCAGGATAGTGTAGGCAGCTTGCATTCTCCAGCAAATCGAATTCAGCAACTCGTGGTTGTATCGATGATGCGGCTTTGTATCCGCAACTCAGGATTGTGTTGGTAACTCGCATTCTTCAGTAAATCGACCTCTGCAACTCGTGGTGGTATCGATTCCTATTTCGCGACCGAATTAATAATCGCACCCGACGGAGTGTTACTATCAAAAATGCTACGGTGCTAATTTCCCGCAGACATTGGACTACTGTATTCCGTACCTATTTCCAGTGGAACCTGCCTATTTACTGGAAGAAGTCACTGGAGGGGGAAACCTGAAATAACAACTTTTTCACGGATAGTTCAAAGTTGGACGAGAGAATAGGCAATGACATCAATTCACTGTGCCTGAATTAGAATATCCTCTTCAAACTGTCAGATCATTGCATCATGTTTTAGGCAGAAATCACTGCTAGTTTACTGACCTTCAAAAAATCCCATCCATATTCTGCATAAGGGCCCACCAACCTTACGCAATAAGTGAATTTCACTGACTAGGGCTATTTAATTGTGTTTAGTATTTTGATTTTCTTATAATATACTTGTGGTAGAAATACGAGATACTTGCGAGTCGATAACGATTTCCAGATAATCGAGAACTATTTAGTTTGCCCAGTACTGGTATTCTGCAATAAGGTCCGGTTAAAACGTTCGGTTTCGGATTCGGATTTCATGTTTGGGTTTCAGGTTCGGATGCCAGATTCGTAGGACCGCCTCGGGCATTAGATTCGAAATGCAGGCTCGGGATCGTAGAGTAAGCTCAGGATAATGGAGTTAACTCAGCAGGTTCGTATTTCAGGATCATGTTTCGGTTGTTCGGGTTGCAGTATAAGCTCACATTTGGTCTACAAGTTATAGTTATACATACCATACGAATGTACAATCGAAGTCGCTGTGGGGCAACATACAGCCGCAGTCTCTGTTTGGAGGAACAGACAACCGAAGCCGCTGTATGAGACCAAACAACAAAAGGCGTTGCAGGTGAAGTAACAATCGAAGTCACTGTGTGAGGGAACAGACAGCCAAAGTCAATGTCGCGAACACACAGCCGAAGCCAGGGTAGGAGAACAGACAGCCGAAGTCGCTGGGGGGAACAGACAACCAATGTTGCGACAATCCGGGCAATTGCTTAGCGGATGGGCTTTCTAGACTGGGTATTACGTAACAGTTTTTCGCAGCAAAAGAAAGTGTTGGTATGCCGATCTGTATAGTATAGTATTTTCAATGATAAGTGGATACTCTTTTCAACTAAATTTTTACTTATAATGTCTTTCGTTTTTTCAAAGTAAATCTATTTCTCCTATGTGTCTACAAATGTAAATTTTTAAAGACAATAAGACTCTCACTTAATTCTTTAAATTAGACTCGATAATAGTAAACAATTCTTCAAAATTATCTTGAAGTTTGATTTATTTCCTTCCTATGCTCTACAGAGTGGTTAGAACAAGGACGACCATGCGGGAAATACAAACCTTCACATCCGCAGAGTATTTACATATCCAAAGCTTAAGAATGAGGTACAATTTTACCACTTCCCCAAATATCTAGTATTTTTAAAATTATGCCTAAAGTGAACTTTGTTCTTTTTTTGCTGTATGCTCACCAATATGTTTACTTTTACACACCCACACACACATACATGGTCGTTAACTAATATTTTGACATAATTTACCATATTGTAACACATGTTGTTTCTGTGGTCAGTGCGGTCAGACTGCTGCCATGCAAAGGCTTTCTCGCCATCTCCTTTATTTAATTATTTAAGAACAAAGTTTTGTTTTGCAAATGGAATATAATATTTTTTATCAATTTATTTCTTACCTATATATACAATTGTAGTCGTGGGCAACCACAGGTTTAAGAGTCATAGTTTGGGCAAAGGAATAGGAATACGATATATATCTTATGTTAAATTTCTATAAAAATAACATTGACACTAAATACTGGAAGCTGTAGCATAAGAAATGTGCACCAGTTGAAACAAATTGGAACAAGGGAACCAATTTACATATACCAATAAAGACAATCAAAAAGATTACTGCAATATAGTAAAAATTATTTTCTCTTTGCATCTCATTAATGAGAAAAAAGCAAAGCATCTCTTTTGAAACTCACACAACGGAACCTATAGTTGAATGTCGAATCTGAACTCATCTGTTTAAGATTGAATCGAATACTAAAGACGCAGCCGATCAAAGAACTGGAGATGGCTGTTACATAGCTTGGACTCTAGTCACCCATGCATGGTCGGTCGCAAACTAGAGTTATACATGTTTCATCCCTTTGCAACAGTGGTAGGCATAACCGAACGCTCTTACACAACAATATGGTATGTGTTCGCACAAGAAGCGTCAGCGCTGTCGAATTGTACACGATGAAAATGCTGTGCTGTCCCAATAAACGTTGAACACTGTTTCTCTGTCAGTACTTGTGCCTGTTTTTGTGTTGAATGCAAAACAAGTGTGCGTGGTGTTGCCTTCATAACACTCAAGTAGAGTAAATCAAAAAGCATTTTCGAATACGTTCAGATCTTGTCTGGGTAAAAAAAAACGATTATTGCCGGCCTCGCGAGGCTATGGGAAGCCTATCACTGTTGTACAATGAGAAATATTATTCTGCACTTTCTAACTATTAATCACTTACTTATTTTTTAGTAGTCAGGTGGTACAGACATTGTGTTAGTTAATGAAAATAATATAAATTACTTTCAAGGAATATTTATATGTTTTTTTTGTTGCAAGACACATATTCCTTCAAACTTCTTGCAAGTCTTGCAGCATCAACTATAAAGAAATACTCGTTTACTTTACAAATTAAGTATCCTTCCAAAGGAAGTAAGTGAAGGTTTTTTTTAAAAAAATAAAGTTTATTCAAAATAAGGCATTAAAATTTAACATATTTTTAAACATTACCGTCTTGTTGTTGCTCTTGCATACAAAAAGGATGTTTTGTATATATACCTTGCACAGTTTTATTTGACTTCTTCTCTCATTCTCCACCTCTCTCTTAGTGTCTCTCACTGGTCTTGTACAAAGGTAACAACACTTTTATCTCTGGTGCACCAGACAAAATGCACTTTAATTTCCGGCCATTGGGAAATAGGCCAACATCATAATTATGATGATGATGATGTTGATGATGATGCTGTCTCTGCTTGACGTCACTGACTCATTAAAAGGTCTGCTCTGATAATGTTTCTCTGCCTTTGCAAATTTAATTTTGTAAAAAGGCAAAAAATAAAATCAACGAGTGCGAGTACTAACAATTGATGAACAAAAACAAAGCTTTGTGAAAACTTAATCTGTGATACAGAAATTAATTAACCAAACTGAACTCTCGTTTGCCGTCATTTGTGTGTGTGTGTGCAGCACATTTGAGCCAACATTAACTACAGCTAGCACTCGGTTCAGTTCAACTTTGAATTCAAAGATATTTTGCGCCGGCTTTGATGTCAAATATGCCATCACTTTGTGTCAACAACCTCATTTGGTTGCCAAAGCTCAAAGGGTGAAAAAGTGGCAAACACGGAGCCACACCTCTAAAGCTTTAAAAGGTTGTTTTCGTTTTGTGTGATGTTGTTGATGATGTTAAAGGAGTGTGGTTGGCTTTAAAAAACAATACTTGGCATGTGTTTTGTCAAAAGGCCATTTAATATGGATACCATTCAACTGATCTTCTGATTTTGAAATCTGACAGCATATAGTGGTATTCCTGGAAGAAACAATGTGATACATGAAATTTTGATATATCAAGTGGGCCACGCCCACTAGGTCTCCTAAAGGACCTAGTTTTGAAAGCGCTAATTCAATATTCTTCTTGAAAGTTGTTATGGATTTGTTTGAGATAAGTATATATCCTATTAAAAAATGGGAGTGATCGTTTTGATGGGTGTGACCCCATGCATAAAACCCCATTAGCAAACATTAAATATCTGATGTACTAGTAATCCAAGCTACTTGAAATTAACTGTGGAAGCATTTAATTCATAAAGTGTTGTCAGACCAAAAATGGTCGTAAATAGATAAGTAGGCTGTGCAAAGCAATCTATCTTTTTAATCGATATATCTGTGGGACTATAGCGCCACGCGTCTCGAAATTAGGTATAGATTCATTCAGGATCATTGTAGGTTAGGTAAGGTTGAAAACACGTGTAATCTGGTAAAAAAGAACCAGATCACACTACACACCGAGATCTGCTGATCCATTGTGATTGTGCGTTAGAAAAAAATGGGAAAGGGAAAGGAAACGAAAGAAGAAGAGAGGGTAGGGATAGAGAAAAAAGAAAAGATTGTGGGAACCCCAATCGTCATCTTGGCCCAGTTAGCCATGGAATGCTCCGCATGAAACATATAAAATTGCCTACTCGGACTGAGGGGAGAGACTCTAGATCTTCTTTATAATGTTTCCCTAAGTATCTTAGCTTCCTACGGGCTAAGGCGTACCTTGCTACAAGGAAGAAGAGAAAAAAGAAAAAATTGTGGGAACCCCAATCGTCATCTTGGCCCAGTTAGCCATAAGAATAAGTATCTTAGCTTCCTACGGGCTAAGGCGGACCTTGCTACAAGGAAGATGTTCCGTTATCCTGGACTCTTCTTCATCTTCGTACAAACAGCAGTGGTCCGGTATGAATCTATCCCATTTACCTGTAATTTGTCTGAAATTGCAATGTCCTGTTAGAATTTCACAGGCCAGTCTTGGATCACTGCTGCACAGGCCAAACATGTACACCGATCGGGACCTGCTTACTTCGGGGCTCAGCCATCTAGCAGTTATACAGTCGGTTCTGGAGATCTAACGTTTGTTGGCTGTTTTTAACATCAATCCTTCCACTTATCCAAAAACGCTAGCAAATTGGCGGATGAACAACTTCCAGAGAGTCATGATTAGGTATAGTACATCCTACTCTGGCCAATAGGTCTGCTGATTCATTGCCACTAATTTGGATATATCCTGGGACCCAATAGAGGTTGACATGCAGAGGCTTTAGTCCACCCAACTTCTCCTTACAGTTCCTCAATAATTATTGTAAGTTAAAAAGGACTTGATCGACTGACGCTATAAACAAAAATTTTTTTTCTATCTAAATTTCTGTGGTGAAAAGGAAATACTGCTTAAGTCTGATTTTGCAGGAGAGCACTTTCCAAGTTCAAACCTTATTTTTAAAAACTTATGGTGATTCTAGTAAAAGTGAAAGTCATCCATGGAATCATTGCTAATTAAGGAACACATTGTTGAACATTTCAATTTAAAAATTATTTAATGTATGAAGTTATGGTCATTTTTCACTTATATGTGTAATTGACCTAAAAATGATCTAGATCGGACTTGTAAGAGAAGTATTTATATGAGCAAAAGTCTTAGAATTGTGTATGAATTTCTTAGTCACGGAAGGGCGTTAGTTTGTCAAACAATGAGATTGGTCAGGAAGTAGGCGTGGCAACTTCCAAAGTAATTGATTAGTCGTCATTAAATTGTTTCGAAACAAAACATATTTATGAATAACTTTGGAGAAAAAGTCTGCAGGGACAGCTAGTAACTTCTGTATTTATGTATTATTATTTGTACCATAACGTACTTTTATTGCTTAAAAAAAGTACCTTTTTTGTTTAAAAAAGTACATTTGTTGTTCAAAAAAGTACCAAAAAGCTTTTCTGTTGTATAGACAAGAATTTTTTTATATTAAGAAGTCCTTTTTTATATCAAAAAGTACTTTTTTGCACTATAAGGTATTTTTTGTACTATAAATTACTTTTATTGTACCAAAAAGTACTATTGTGTTACTAAAACTACTTTCTTTGTAGCAAAAAGTAATTTTTTAGTACCAAAGAGTACATTGAAGAAGTTATTTTATTGTACCAAAAACTACTTTTGTTGAACCAGAAAGTACTGTTAATGTTTCAAACAATACCTTAATTGGACCAAAAAGTACATTTGTGGTATCAAAAAGTACTTCTAATGTCAAAAAGGACTTTAAATGTACCAAAAAGTCTTTTTTTAGCACCAAAAAGTACTTTAATTGTACCGACAAGTACTTGAATGGTACAGACTTTTCTTGTACCAAATAATACTTTTATTGTACCAAAAATTACTTTTGTGTTAGCAAAAAGAACTCTAAATGTACCAAAAAGTTGTAGATTGTCTAAAAACACTTGTTTCCAGTAATTTGTTTGTACTCAAAAGTACTTTTGTAAAACGAAAACGTATTATATTCTATATTACTGAATATTATATAACTGAAATGTACTCTTATTGTACCAAAAAACACTTTCAATGTACGAAAAATCAGTTTTGTTGTAGCAAAACGTCCTTTTTTATAAACCAAAAAGTACTTTTGTAGTACCAAATAGTACTTTTATTGTACAAAAAACTAAAACTTTCATATTTTGGCCAAGGACGTACTTCTTTTTATTGTACCAAAATATACTTTAATTATGCCAAACGTTTTATTTTTTATGAAAAAACTTCCATTGTACAGAAAAAAAATCTTTTCTAGTGCCAAAAAGTACTTTTGTTGTACCTAAAAGTAATTTTGTTGTGCCAAAGAGTACTTTTGTTGAACCCAAAAGTACTTGTGTTGTATGTAATTTTATTGTAGAATAAGTACTTTTACAGTACCATCAAACACTTTATTTGTACGAATACATCCCAACATTTTTTTGTTGTACCAAAAAGTACTTTTATTGTACCGACAGGTACTTTTGTTGTACCAAAAATTTCTGAAATGGTCTTGAGTTGTACCAAAAAAGTAAGTTTGTTGCATCAAATGTATTTTTATTGTACCGAAATGTCATATTTTTTTACAAATATTTTTTTACAATTGTTTACCATCAAATACGTTATTTGTACCAACAAGTACTTTTGAATTACTAAAAGATATTTGTTGTACCAAAAAGTACTTCTCCTGTACCAAAAAGTAGTTTTAATGTACCAGAATTTTTTTGAATGCACCAACAAGTACTTTTTTTGCACAGACAAGTAATTTTATTATAAAGACAAGAACTTTTGTTGTACTAAAAAGTACTTTTTTTTAAACCAATAGGTACTTTTTTTGTACCAAAGAGAACTTCTATTGTACCAAAAAGTACTTTAAATGTACCATACATTTGTTTTATTGCACCAAAAAGTACTTTTTTGCGTCAACAATTTATTGTATTGTACAGACGAGAACTTTTGTTGTACCAAAAAAGCTTTTAAATGGTTTATTAAACTAAATAGTTTCAATTTACGGTTAAGTGTATCAAATGATACATCAAATTCGGCTTACTATCAGAAAAGTGTTTTTTATTGTTTGATATTTTTGGTCAAATTCAGTGTGTCACGCACTAGGATGGCGCGTTTCGAACTCCATGACGAGTTCATCTTCAGACCCCTTTGTGACGAACTGATGCACAATCGTACATCATCAGCTGTATATATATCTACAATTATGTCAAACATGTACATGCGAAGTAGATATCAGCCGAAAATGTCCAGCACCAATTGTAGTTTGAATTTGACCGCTAATATTCAAACATGAGAAATGGAGGAAATTCTTTCCCCATGATTCCCTTTTACCTCAATGCTTAAGCTTCTTTACAAGGTTTTTTGTTGGTAAACTAAGATTACTTTAAAAATTTTCTATGTCAAAGTAAGGCATTTAGTCTTTTAGGCCGTGCCGTGCCAGTGTATTTTAAACTGTTTGTTTGTTAGTTTTAGTCGATCGTGTTTTATATATTAAATTTACGGTTAAGTGTATCAAATGATACATCAAATTCGGCTTACGATCAGAAATCCTTGGGTACAATTTTCATTTTTGTACCATTACTTTTTTTTGTACCAAAAAGTATTTTTGTTGTACCAAAGAGTATTTTTACTGTACCAAAATTAACTCTTTATGAACATAAAGGACTGTTATTGTACCAAATGAATGTACTTTTATCTTACTAAACGGCACTTTCATTGTACTACAAAATACTTTTATTGCGGCAAAATGTACATTAAATTTACAAAAAAGTACTTTTTTGGTGCTGAAATGTAATTGTATTGTCCAGGCATGAAGTTTTGTTGTTACAATAAAACTGTGGCGTATGATTTACGTGGAATATTACTTGTATAGTATTTATGTTATGTTTAACAAAAGAGCCTTAAATGTGACAAATTCTCCTATACGATTTAATTATTATGGCATGTAACTTATTATTTTTGGGTCTACTTTCACTTACAATTCTCAGAATTGAGTCCCAAATCAATGAGCTGAACAATGTTGTACTGTGTTATTGTACCATAGAAACATGAACGAACGATTGTAAAAATCTCTGTGAAAGGCAAATTTAAAATACTGCTGCAATAAAAAATACTTTTTGACTTGTGCCCTATTCAAACCATATTTCATAACGTTAGGTTACCACTACTATACCATATTACATTATACATTCCAATTTCAGTTTGACCTAAAATACATCTTATTGATTTCCAACATTACCTGTGGTGACCTTATGAAATGGATTATAGGCATCGTTATCTTAAAATCCATAATATTTTATCAGTCTTAACTACCACATTTTTTGTCACAGCTTAGCAATATATTTTAATAGTCCAATCACGTTTCTTAAAAATCTTTTTTTTTTTTGCACTTCACTTCAGCATTGACATTTTTGTAACACAAGAGTTGAAATAAAGAACAGGCAAACATATTACAATATCGCCCAGAAGTTAAAAAGGAGAACTGAAGACAAAATAAACGACTCTATAAAAACTATTAGATTTTTTGTGTGCAAAAAACATAGAACACCACAACAACCAAAAAAAAAAAACACTGATTTACATATGACCCAAGAACAAAGAATCGACTCACAGTAGACTAACATCTAAGATCTAAAGAAAACGACAACAATGGAGTCGTAAACATGGTGGCTGTTTTTTTTTGCTTTTGAGTTCTCTGGGGTTGGCTTTAACTCCACTCAGCATTAGTAGCATTCATATTCATATTGTTGTAAGTCATGTCTAGAACGTTTAGAACAACAAACGCTGCCCCCCAAACGAGAGCGACACACTGACAAAACCAAAATGGAGTCAGTCGTATCTCCTCCAGTCGAGTGATTGCTGTCAAGTTTAATGCAAATGCCAGGGTGCCATGCGGCACCCAATGGGGCTGACTGCCAATAGACACACAATACAATTTCATTGTATGTGCAGCGAATAGAGGACTTCAGAATGCAGTGGAGTTTGGTGCCAAAAAAAAATGTATAGCAAAAAAATTTGAGAGTAACACAGACAACTCAAGCTTTGCTGGTTGTACAAGATAGAGTTTATTTTGACAGTGTGGGGGTTTACATGACCCAGCGAACACTGGGGTGTGCTAAGTAATGTTGGTTAGGAAATAAGATTGCAAAAAGTAGATATAGGACAAACATTTTATCGGGAGTGACACAATTGTATGAAATTCTTTCTTAGGGACTTGGATCTACGATGTCATACACAGTACAACACATGATTGTGTGACTAAATTCTGAGAACTGCACATAAAATAAGCCCCAAAAAGAAGAAGTTATGCATCATTCGTTTTGTCTAGTTACATGCGATAATCATTTAATATCGATTTGAAGTTAGTAAGTATCGTAATGGGGGAATTTGTCACGTTTTAGGCTCTTTTGTCTAATGTAGGATACAAATGTTTGCTGAATCGTAGTCTGAATATGAAATCCTTTCTTAGTGACTTAGATCTACAATGTCATACACTGTACAACACATGATTATGGGACTCAATTCTGAGAACTGCACGTGAAAGTAGCCACAAAAAGAAGAAGTTCTGAAGAAGAAGAAGCTATAATTTTTTGATATCGATTTGAAGGTACTAGGTGTCGTATCGGGGATTTTGTCACGTTTTAGACTTTTTTGTCTAATAAAGGATACAAATGTTTGCAGGAGTGACATAATCGTAGTCTGAATATGAAATCTTTTCTTAGTGACTTAGATATACGATGTCATACACAGTACAACACATGATTATGGGACTCAATTCTGAGAACTGCACGTGAAAGTAGCCACAAAAAGAAGAAGTTCTGCATCATTCGTTTTGTCAAGTTATATGCTATAATAATTTAATATAGATTTGAAGTTTAGTAAGTATCGTATAGGGGAATTTGTCACGATTTGGGCTCTTTTGTCTGGTATAGGATACAAATGTTTGCGGGAGTGACATAATCGTAGTCTGAATATGAAATTCTTTCTTAGGAACTTGGATCAATGAGATCATACACAGTACTACACTTGATTTTGGGACTCAATTCTGAGAATTGTACGTGAAAGTATCCTCAAAAAGAAGAAGTTCTGCATCTTTTGTTTTGTCAAGTTACATGTCATAATATTTAATATCGATTTGAAGTTAGTACAGGGGAATTTGTCACATTTTAGGCTCTTTTGTTATATTGTTATATGGTGGCGTATGATTATCCGAAGTAATATTCCACGTAAATCATACGCCACGGGGTACAACAGTTTTATTGTGACTGCTTCAAAATAAACCCAGTTCAAAATCATTTGATGAATGGAAAAGTGAAAGTGTTGCTTATGTAGGGAAACGCTATATGAACAGATTAAAGGAATTGTAATTCTTAATTTTTTGTACAGACGACAAGTACTTGTATTGTACAGACATCTACTTTTGTTGTACTAAATGTACCAAAAAGTTGGTATATTGAAATAAAATGTACTTTCGTTTCTAGTACTTATTTTTCTAGAAATATTGTATTGTATTGTACCGACTATTGTACCGACAAGAACTCCTATTGTACCAAAAAGTATTCTTAATGTACCAAAAAGTACATCTAGTCTACCAACTAGTAGTTTAAATATAACATACAGTTGTTTCATTGCACCACATAGTACTTTTTTGTATCAACAAGTACTTGTATTGTTCAGACGAGAAGATTTGTTGTATCAAAAAAGCTTTTAAATTGTTTATTGTACTTTCGTTTCCACAACTTTTTAGTACAATGAAAAGATTGTAATTCTTAATGTTTTTAAATTTGTTTCTGTTAAAGCGGACTAGTGGTTCTCGAGTTATGTCAAAGAAAAGAGCCAAAAACATGACAAATTCCGCTAGTAAGTATCGTACTAACTTCAAATCGATGTTAAATTATTATGGCATGTAACTTGACAAAACGAATGATGCGGAACTTTTTCTTTTAGGGGCAACTTTCACGTGCAGTTCTCAGAATTGAGTCCCAAATCACTAAGCTGAAAAATTTTGTACTGTGTTATTCAATGGGTTTAAAAATTAACTCTAACACTGTAAGACAAATTTGAACTTTTGACCTCATCCATGATCAAACTGACCAGATTCTGAAAATATAGCTCAAAAATATTTATACGTATCTCCCCGTTTTTCTGGATCAGCTCATTTAAGTTTTTTAAGAGTAATTCAGTTTTTGGGGCGAAGCTCCCATACAATTACTCGAAAGTGAATTCCTAATGTTCGCAGAACTCTGCGAGTTGTTAACAGATTTTGATGAATTTTTTTTAGTGTAATTCAAATGGCCAGGGGCGGGTTCTGATGAAGCCCAAATTTAAATTTTGTCACAAATTTAATTTGTCACAAACTTATTTTGTCAACAGATTTTGATGAACTTTTTTTTAATATTTTTCTAAAATATAAAATTTGTCAAAAATTAAAATTGTCACAAATTGTCAAAAAATAAAATTGTCACAAATTTTTTTTAATTTGCGACAAAATTTAAAATTTTGCTTCGTCAAAACCTGCCTCCGGCCATTTTAAAAACACAACAAAAAAAAATATCATCGAAATCTGTTAACAATTGCAGAGTTCTGCGAACATTAAGAATTCACTTTCGAGTACTTGTATGGGAGCTTCGCTCCAAAAATTTAATTGCTCGTAAAAAACTTAAATGAGCTGATCTAGAAAAACTGGGAGATACGTATATATTTTTTTGAGCTATATTTTCAGAATCTGGTCAGTTCGATCATGGGTGAAAAATCGTGTCGTACAGTGTAATCAGTCGATTTTTTTCATATAATGTCAGTACAGGTATGCTCTCTAGTGCGGTGTAGACCTGAAAGTAGATTTGTACGAAAATGAAACATTTACCAAATAGAAACAACAACAAAAATCGATATGAAAACCCCACCCACTTGGTTTGTTGGGATATGCAAAGCAATTGTTGCAGTGTTTGTCATATTGTTGTTGTTTAGGTTACTCTCGCGCTATGATATGGTTGACTGGCACTGGCACACAGGCGCGTTGGCAATGACAATAAAAATTTATCCATATGAATGTGTAATTGTCGACGATGCTGTCGTTGTTGTTGTTGCTGTTGTTCGTGTACGTTGTGTATTGCTGCTGTGTTGTCGTTTACTAAACATATGCTTTTGATTGTAACGACAACAACAAAAACAACATCAGCTTTAACAGCGACAAAAAGCAACAACATTAACAAAAAAAACATATGATTGTTTTTTTTTTGTAAAACTGCAACTGAAACTGCTACATGACTGTGCTGTGCTCCAGTCAAGAGTACATTTTCATATCTCTTAGATTAGTATATGTCTAGTGTTTTTGTTGGTGTGTAGCTGTTGCTGTTGCCAGCCATTGCTATATGCTGCTGGTGTGGTCTTTGTGTGGCATACTGGGACTTTGTTTTTAAGCTTAATTTCAAACGAATGAGTGATTATGCCGCAGCAAATAGTGAAAAGCAGCAGTGGCAACAGCAAAAACACGCTCTCGCATAGTTGCTACAAAAAAAAAGTACCACAAGAAAGAGCAAAAAAAAAATTCGAAAACGAGAAAAAAACAGCAACTATCAAAAACATACAACACGTGTGGCCTTGTACTGCATACATTTTTTGACTGCAACCCAATGTGATGGTGGATGGATGGCAGGGGTGATGGTGTTGCTGGGGTGGTGGTGGTGCTGGTGATAAAAGGGGGCAGTAGGGTACGAACGCGGCGATGGTGGTGGCGATGATGACGTTGATAGTGGAGGTGATTGTAATTGCTTTGCTGGCTTTGGCCGGGTACAGTGATTTTGGAAGTTTTCGTAAAGGCATAGTGGCGTAATAATAAATATAGTTCCCCTTTACACTTATGATATTTGCATGGGTAGTTAATATTTCTAAAAACTTTTGACTAACTGTTTAGAGAGTTTAAGTCTATAAATTTAATTAAAATAATAAGTCATTGGCTAGGTCAAACCTAGCCACAATTAGATTTATATTATACAAAATTTACTAAAAGTAAAAA
Source organism: Muscina levida (assembly GCA_964034835.1). Classification (NCBI taxonomy): domain Eukaryota; kingdom Metazoa; phylum Arthropoda; class Insecta; order Diptera; family Muscidae; genus Muscina; species Muscina levida. The sequence goes on along the minus strand of OZ035881.1, from coordinate 114,878,826 downwards.
GTCATTGCAAAAATCTTGCCTCGAAGTCGAATGATGCTACTTTTACTTGCAGTTCTCAAAAGTGAGTTCCAAATCAACGAGCTAAAAAATGTTGTACTGTGCTATTAACAATTTGTCAGAACTTTTGCTTCCTTGTTTAGAGTCTTAAACGCAATAAATTTACTAAATGTAATATGTCATTGGAAAGGTTTTGCCTCCAAGTTGTGCACAATACTATTAACAATTATCAAGAACTTTTGTCTACTTTTTTAAAGTGTTAATTATAATCTATTTACTAAAAGTAATATGTCATTGAAAAGGTCTTTCCTTAAAGTTGTGCACAGTACTATTAATAATTATTAAGAACTTTTGTCTACCTTTTTACAGCGTTAACAGCAATCATTGTAATAAAAGTAATATGTCATTGGAAAGGTCTTGCTTCAAAGTTGTGCACAATACTTATCTAAATTATCAAGAATTTTTGCCTACTTTTTAAGTGTGGTATATAAAATAAATTTAGTAAAAGTAATATGTTATTTGAAAGGTATTGTCTTCAAGTTGTGCACAATACTATTATCAATTAGTTGGAACTTTTGTCTCCTTTTTTAGAGTGTTAAACGCAATAAATTTATTAAAAGTAATATGCCATTGAAATGGTCCTGTCTTAAAGTTGTGCACAATACTATTAACAATTATCAAGAATTTTTGTCTACTTTTTTAGAGTATTAAATATAATAAATTTACTAAAAACAATATGTCACTGAAAAGGTCCTATCTCAAAGTTGTGCACAATACTATCAACAATTACACAGTACAACATTTTACAGCTCATTGATTTGGGACTCAATTCTGAGAACAGCATGTGAAAGTAGCCCCAAAAAGAAGAAGTTCTGCATCATTCGTTTTGTCAAGTTACATGCTATAATAATTTAATATCGATTTAATGTTAGTAAGTATCGTATAGGGGAATTTGTCACGTTTTAGGCTCGTTTGTTTGACATAACACGAGAACCACTAGTCCGATTTAGCTGAAACAAATTTAAAAAAAATTAAGAATTTCAATTCCTTTCACCTGCTCATATAACGTTTCCCTACATAAGTAACAGTTTCACTTTTCCATTCATCAAATGGGTTTATTTTGCAGCAGTTACAATAAAACTGTTGTACTCCGTGGCGTATGATTTACGTGGAATATTACTAGTATTTATGTTATGTCAAACAAAAGAGCCTAAAACGTGTCAAATTCCCCTATACGATACTTACTAAATTCAAATCGATATTAAATTATTATGGCATGTAACTTGACAGAACGAAATGATGCAGAACTTCTTCTTTTTTGGGGCTACTTTCACGTGCAGTTCTCAGAATTGAGTCCAAATATCATGTGTTGTACTGTGTTGTCTACAATCCAATAAATTGACAAGCAAGAATTGGTGTCTACTTTTTTAGAGTATTAAACGCAAAAAAAATTACTAAATATGTCATTGGAAAATTCTTACCTCAAAGTTGCGCACAATACTATTTAAAATTTTTCAAAACTTTTGTCGACTTTTTTAGTAAGTTAAATGACAAATTGAGATAATAAATTTACTAAAAGTAGTACAGGTTAAATGCAAATTGTTCATAAGACGAACTACACCCCAGTTTATGTGATTGTAGCTTTATCCCATTGGTCTGGGTGGTTGTAGTGGGTGCCGTGACATAAACCCACGGACATAAAACCCAAAAAAATATTTTTGGGACAACTTGTCGGACATAACACCCAATTTCATTGGGCGGACATCAGCCCCAATGGGGATTATGACCGATTTTGTTGTTGTATTTAGTGTTTTAACAAAGAAGAGAACAATTTGAAATATTGTTATTGTTATTGCAATATGAGGCGAATGCGGTGGGGGGCTCGCCCACATCAAGCTTTTTCATTACTTTTAGTCACAAAATTAGTTTGGGTGTTATGGCTGTTATATTTGTTGGGGCTTATGTCCGCAGTCATAATCCCAAGTGCAAATTGGGGGTTATGTCCTTAGAGCGTGGCGGTCATAAGCCCCAAAATCGTTTTGGGCACCTTGTTGCGCTTTAGTCCATTTTTATTCCTAAAAGTACCAATTTAAAAAAAATCTATTCGTATCGCACAATTAAGATAACACCTGGTAACACCACAACACCACTAGGGAGTATGATTATAGCTTTAACTGTTTGGTCTGGGTAATGGTACCAGTTTTATCCCCTTTTCGTTATTTTTACCCCTAAAAACGAATTTCGAAAAACTGCTTCATATCACACATCTACTCCATAAAATAAATATTCATTAAAATTTTGTGACTCTACCTCAAGCCATTTAGTACCAGTTTTATCCCTTTTCTGCCTTTTGTTTACCCTTAAAAGGTATGAATTTTGAATTCCTCTCTAGCTTCGTTCTAATTTTATAGGGAGCAAGTCCATATAGATTTTCATGATTATAGCATTATGTAGCGACCGTATAATTATATGTATATTAAAAGACTATTAACTACTTTTCAGATTATTATTAACTAACGTAAAGATATGAAATTACTTTAATTCAATACTTTTATTTTAAATCGAGTACCTGATAGTTTGTAGTTCTAATGTAACTGTTTCATTTCAAATTGTAAATGTTTCAATTCTTTATTTCACTTCCATACTAGACGACTTTAAGGATTTTACTTGGTCGCACCTAAGCTCAAACTTGTAAACCAAATGTATCAGTCTTCGCTTAGACAGCGGATAATAAAGTTATTTAAAACTTATCTCCCCGTCTTTCAATAAAAAAGGCTTTTCAAATCTAATTGTATTAAGACTCTAACAGACCTTCGCGGACTTTAGAGGCTAATACGACTCTGAGACCGAGTACTGACTTTTAGTCTTATTTCGGTCCAGAGTATAAATAAATAATCAAATCACAAACAAAACCCTTAATAAGTTACCACTTATTACAATTGGCGCCCAACGTAAAAACTTTTTGTGCAAAAATTGCAGAAATTTTGCACAAAAATAACTTCCAGAGGAACCGTTGCATACGCAACAAAATCGCAGAACAAATTTTGTGCAGAAACTCAAATTTGCCAAAATAAGCAGACGAAATCATCACCGGCTGCTGTATATGTCCATCATCGATGTCTCGCGGTAAACATCAATGCTTTTTCGCGGTACCCTTACAGAAGACCTGTGTGTTGTTGTTGTACCGCCTAGACACCGACCAGACAAGTAATGCTTGTGTACCGCTCAAACATTGAGAGGATAAGTGTTGTTGTTGTACTGTCTAGACATCGATCAGACGGTCAGTGGTGTTTCCCAATCTCCCTCATCACTGCAAATTGCTGTTGCAAAAATTCTCAGTGATCTTTTTCGGTCGTTTCGTCATCACCATACGTTGTTGTTGTAACCATCCATATCACCAGAAGCCTGTATTGGTTAATATTGAGAAAATTCTCACAAATCTTCATTCCCACTTCATTTCAAACTTCTCTGGTGATCTCTTTTGGCTGTTGCATCGTCATCGTAAGCTGTGGTTGTAAGCATAGAATCATCACAAAGCTGTATTAAAGTAGTAGTGTATTTTGAGAAGATTCTCACAACTCTCTCTCCCACACCATTTCAAACTTCTCCGGTGATCATCATTTGCTGTCGTGGTAAACACAAAGCAGTATTAAAGTATTGGTGTATATTGAGTGAGTTCTCATATTCTACAGGCGTTACATTTGCATCCAGTTTCAAAGTTCTCTGCGACACTCTCTTAAAAGCTTTTCTCAACTAAAAGATACCGATAAAGAGGGTTGCCACCGAACAATTAAGAAAAACCTTGTCGGATAAAATGCCTAGAATGAGAAATAATTCCCTCAGCGCTTCTAGTTCGAGTTTGGATAATTCAGCTACAACACAAACTATGAGTAATGCAGCTAATCAAAGTTAAACCACTAGTAGGGCAAATATTGCACCGAACGTTGTAAATTCGTCTCAGAATCATAAGCACCAAATACAACGACTTTCGAAGCCAAAGCACTAGTAAGGCAGTTTAGCACCGAAAGTGGGGAATCTACTGAGAATATGAGCACAATTTATACTGTTGCTACCATATAATCTATTAAGGCATATACTGCACTGAACGTAGGAAAGCAGAGTATGAGCCAAAATTCTGCAGTGGATACCAACAAATCTAGTACGGCTAATATTGTACTGAACGTTAGCAATAAAGGAGTAAAAAGCGAAGTCGAGAAATTGCACAATGCGATCGAGGCTGTATTACTGCAGGGGGAGAGGAATGTGCCTTACTAATATGCAAGTCTACGATAAGATAAGACATACCAAAATACCAAGTATGATATATTTTTCCAAAGCGATTCTGCAACTAGGATTTTCCCAATCTACCCAAAGCGAAGCATGTCAACAATCATCAAAAACCAACAGAACAACAACACACATCACGAAAAAGAATGCTGCCATTACAACATACAACAAAATTCACCAAGAAGATCGCTGTGACTATAAAATCCTAGCCTTGAATGAGAATCCTGGTCGCATTATCGGGACGATTAATGCACCAGAGGGGGAGGTTGTAGCGACCGTATAATTATATGTATATTAAAAGACTATTAACTACTTTTCAGATTATTATTAACTAACGTAAAGATATGAAATTACTTTAATTCAATACTTTTATTTTAAATCGAGTACCTGATAGTTTGTAGTTCTAATGTAACTGTTTCATTTCAAATTGTAAATGTTTCAATTCTTTATTTCACTTCCATACTAGACGACTTTAAGGATTTTACTTGGTCGCACCTAAGCTCAAACTTGTAAACCAAATGTATCAGTCTTCGCTTAGACAGCGGATAATAAAGTTATTTAAAACTTATCTCCCCGTCTTTCAATTAAAAAGGCTTTTCAAATCTAATTGTATTAAGACTCTAACAGACCTTCGCGGACTTTAGAGGCTAATACGACTCTGAGACCGAGTACTGACTTTTAGTCTTATTTCGGTCCAGAGTATAAATAAATAATCAAATCACAAACAAAACCCTTAATAAGTTACCACTTATTACAATTATCCATTGAGCCTGGACGATAGTAAAATTGTTATCCCTTTTCTAGATTTTTTTACCGCATAAAGTGCGGTAGTCGAAAAGCCCTCAATCTAATTTTCTGCTGAGCATGTCCATATAAATCTTTGCTGTTATAGCCTTAGCCATTTAGTCATGGTGGTGGTTCCAGTTTTAGCCCTAATTGGTCATTTTTATCCCTAAAGATACGAATCTCCAATATTCCATTCTAATGTTTACTCAGAAAGGGGAACAATCACCCTAACTTTATCATCATATCTACAGCTGATGTTCCCAGTCAGTAAGTCATAGGATTGAAATAACGTTTTTTTGCAAAATGTGGCCCCGCCCATTTCCCAGCGACACGTAATCCTCCTTGTACCATTAAGATATGTAGCAAACCTCATCTAATATCTCTAATGGCTCGTGAGATATGATCAATTGAAATTTTGGTTTGTTTGGGCAGTGCCACGCCCCTTTGTTTTATTATTTTTCCGTGTAGCCTATGATAGAGGTCATACGGTCAGATCCACACAGTGAAAATTTCATTGCAATTTTTCCATTTATTTCGCCTAGATAACGATTGTTTCAAAAGGGGCGTGTCACCGGCCATTGTCCAGCGAGACGTACACCTCTTTGTATCAGTAACATATGTAGCAAATTTCATCTTCATACCTTTAATGGCATTTGAGATATGACCGTTTGAAATTTGGGTTAGTGTGGCCGGTGCCATGCCCCTCGTCTAATTATGTTTATTATGAAATTTTGGTTTGTTTGGGCGGTGCCACGCCCCTTTGTGTTATTGTGTTTCCATGTAGCCTATGATAGAGGTCATACGATCAGATCCACAGAGTGCAAATTTCATTGCAATTGTTCCATTTATTTCGCCCAGATAACGATTTTTTCAAAAGGAGCGTGGCACCGCCCATTTTCCAGCGAGATGTTATCCTATTTTCATTATTAACTTATGGAAAAATCTCATGTTTATATCTTTAATGGCTCTTGAGATATGACCGGTTGAAATTTGGGTTAGTGTGGGCGGTGCTACCTACGCCCCTTTGTCGAATTATGTTTATTATGAAAATTTTGATTTGTTTGGGCGGTGCCACGCCCCTTTGTGTTATTGTGTTTCCATATAGCCTATGATAGAGGTCATACGGTTAGATCCACACAGTAAAAATTTCATTGCAATTTTTCCATTTATTTCGCCCAGATAACGATTTTTTCAAAAAGGGGCGTGGCACCGCCCATTGTCCAGCGAGACGTACTCCTCTTTGTATTAGTAACATATGTAGCGAATCTCATCTGCATACCTTTAATGGCACTAGAGATATGATCGATTGAAATTTGCGTTAGAGTGGGCGGTGCCACGCCCCTTTGTCGAATTATTTTTCCTTGTAGCGTATGATAGAGGCCCTATGGACAGTATCACACCAAGAAAATATAATTGCAATCGATCCATTTATGTAGCCAATATAACTATTTTTTAAAAAGGGGCGTGACACCCACCTCTTTCCACAAAAAAAGTAATTTTTCTTGTACGACCAATATATGTACAAAATCTCGTCTTTGTAACTATGTATAATGATTAATGAGATACAGCCATTATAAATTTCGAGTTGTATGGCATAGTGGTTAGAACACGCGACTACCATGCGGGAGATCACAGGTTCAACTACTGGCTCTAGTCATCTTAAAAAAAATTCTTTCATTGTCGGCTCCCCTCGAATGTTGTCGATAGCAACTTCGCAGTAGCAGTGTCGACTCAGTCGGCATGTCTAGTAAGAGCTTCTCAAACAGTGACGTTCGCATTCGTCGATAAACAAGTAGGTGCCGTTAGTTGTGAATCTAAAAATAGAAAGCGTGTTAATTCACAACAACGCGAAAAACTATCCCATACCTCATTCATGGGGTATAAAGGGAAATTAAGTTTTAAGTTTATGGGGCGTTGTCCTCACTTTTGACCCCCTTGCAGTCCGAATTTCCAAAAATCGCGTATTGGTGCGCGCCTACGTCATAAAAGGAACCTATATTCCAAATTTCTAACTTCAGCCGTTTGGGCTAGGGAATGATCAGTCAGTCACCCAAGCCTTTTACATATATAGATTGCTGAGGTACTCACTCATAGTTGTGCACAGCGGTAGGAAGTCCGAGTGTTTTTGGTTCCTCCATTATTATTTGTTTATCCTACGACCACTGTGCCCTGCTGTCACTGCCAAGCATAGCTGAGCTGTTATAGCTTACATTGTCAGTCAGTCAGTTAAGTTGCTTGGGCTTCTTTGTTGTCGTTGTTTCTGTGTAAATCTAGCTGGTGTTGCTGTCGTTTGCTGTTTGTTGCTCGATGCATTAAACAAGTGGGTGGTTAAACTCGTGTCTGTACTGATGTTGTTGTTGTTGTTGTTGCCATTGTCGATGCAAAAGATTCTTAAGCAAGGGGAAACAAACAAAAAAACAAAAAATCAAGACATACTGCCACAGCGTCGTATCTCTACTGGATTTTGATAATCTCATTTTGTCGTTTTTTCTCGTAGTTGTTTTGTTACCTCCACTTCTACTTCTTCTTCTTCTGCTGTTCGCAAAAGCCTTAAGCGTTTTGTTTTTCTTGTTATTGGGAGTGCAGTTGTTTCCATACATTAACCACGACTCCTGCATACTTAAAAAGGGTTTTGCTCCGACATAGATGAGTTTGTTTTTTCTGTTTCTGTCTCTAGTAGACTCTAGTAGAATCTGCTTTAAAAATTTAAATGTTATGTTTTTGTAACATCCCAAGTACAACAACATTAGCAACAGCTACTCTACCACCCAGAAAAGTTCAAAATCCTCTAGATAATCACAACAGTACTGTGGGACTCTTCGTGGGCTGTGTAACCTTAAGCTATACTACATACACAAAAAAAAACACTAACACGCATCTCGAAAGCGAACGCGTTTATGTACCACCACCACGGTGACTTTGCAGCGTGCAGCAAAGTAGTTGAAAAATTGAATCATTATTCTTGTGGCAGTGTTTTTGTAACAAATGAGACACAAATACTTTAATATTTATAAGCAACAACAAGCGATGGTGCAGCACAAGCAAAACGTTCAAACTGATGTTGTTGTTGCTGTCAGCTCAGCAATACAATGTTGCAGGTGACATGCGACATACTAAAGACAACGGATACTTGGGGATACAGCTGGTGGCACTGTGGTGTTGAAAAGCTACTATTTGATTATTTTATGTTAAGCAAGAGAAAAGTGCAGATAAAAGTGCATTGGAAACAAATTCTAAGGTTAAATTCGGATTCTACCCAAGCCCCATCTATGCCGTCTTTGTAATAAAACGACGAACTAGAATTTTTGTCTACTTTTTTACGGTAGTAAATGCAATTAATTTTATAAAAGTTATATATCTTTGGAAAGGTATTGTCCCAAAGTTGTGCACAACGATATTTTTGTTGTCATTGTACTACTTTTAAAGAGTGTAAAACGCAATTAATTTAATAAAAGAGTTATGTCATTGTTTAGGTCTGGCCTCACAGTTGTGCACAATTATATTTTTATTATCTACATTATATTAAAACGGGTATTAGTAATATTTGACTACCTCATTAGAGTGTTAAATGAAATTAATTAAATAAAAGTAATATATTAGTGGATAGGTCTTGTCTTAAAGTTGTGGACAATGAAATTTTTTTGTAATTATACTACTTTTTTTGGTTGTTAAACAAAATTTATTTAGCAAAAATAATACGTCATTGGATAGGTCTTGCCTCACAGATGTGCACAGTTATATTTGTATTATCTACATTATATTAAAACTGGTCTTAATAATATTTGCCTACCTTTATCGAGTGTGAAACGAAATTAATTAAATAAAAGTAATATACCATTGGATAGGTCTTGTCCCAAAGTTGTGCACAATGGCATTTTTTATATATAATACTACTTTTTTTGATTGTTAAACAAAATTAATTTAGAAAAAATAATACGTCATTGGATAGGTTTTTCCTTACTGTTGTGCACAATTATATTTTTATTATCTATATTATACTAAAACGGCTATTAGTAATATTTGCCTACCTTTATCGAGTGTTAAACGCAATTAATTTTATAAAAGTAATATATCGTTGGATAGGTCTTGTCTTAAAGTTGTGCACAATGGCATTTTTTAAATTTAATACTACTTTTTTTGAGTGTTAAACAAAATTAATTTTGCAAAAATAATACGTCATTGGGTAGGTCTTTCCTTACAGTTGTGCACAATTATATTTTTATTATCTATATTATATCAAAACGGGTATTAGTAACATTTGACTACCTCATGAGAGTGTTAAACGCAATGAATTTACTAATAGTATTATGTCATTGTATAGGTCTTGTCCCAAAGTTGTGCACAATGGCATTTTTTTTAATATAATACTACTTTTTTTTAAGTGTTAAACTCATTAAATATGGGAAAAGTAATATGTCATTTTATAGGTCTTGTCTCAAAGTATTGAACAACTACATTTTTGTTATTTTTAATAAAACATTATCAGTTATCAGCAATTTTCTGTCAACTTTTTTAGAGTGTTAAAATAAATTAATTTATTACAAGTTGTATGTCATTGTTTGGGTCTTGTCTCAAAGTTGTGCTCAATTTTAATTTTATTATCTTCATTACTTAGGACAACATTTTTCAGCTTATGATTTGGGACTGAACTGACTGAGAACTGCGCGTAAAAGTAGCCCCAAAAAGAAGAAGTTCTGCATCATTCGTTTTGTCAGATTACATGTCTTAATAATTTCATATCGATCTGAAGTTAGTAAGTATCGTATAGGGGAATTTGTCACGTTTTTGGCTCTTTTCTGTGTAAACGCCAAAAAATTGACAGAAGTAATATGCCACTTAATAGGCCTTGCCTCAAAGTTGTGAACAATTTTAAGTTTATTATCTTCATTATAATTAAACGACTAGCAAAAATGTTTGCATACTTGTTTAAAGTGGTAAACACAATCAATTTAATAGAAGTAATATGTCATTATTTAGATCTTGCCTCAAAGTTGTGCACAATCTCGCTTATATTATATTTATTATTATAAAACGACAAGCAAACATTTTGACTACTTTTATTGAGTGTTAAACGCAATGAATTTACTAAGAGTAATATGTCATTGTATAGGTCTTGGCTCAAAGTTGTGCACAATATAATTTTTATTATCTTCATTATGACAAGAAAGCAAGTATGAATTTTTGACAACTTTTTTTAAGTGTTAGACACAATGAGTTTAATAGAAGTAATATGTCACTTAATAGGACTTGCTTCGTAGTTGTGCACAATTTTAGACTTATTATCTTTATTTGAATAAAATGACAAGAGAAATATTTGACTACTTTCTTAAGTGTTAAACACAGATAATAAAGAACATATTTCTGCATTAGATAGCTCTTAACACAAAATTGTGCACAAACACATTATCAATTTTCAAACATTTTGTCAAATTTTTAAAAGTGTAAGAAAAATTTGATTAAAAAAAAATAATGTGTCATTGAATAGCACAGTACAACACTTTTCAGCTCATTGATTTGGGACTGATTTCTGAAAACTGCGCGTGAAAGTAGCCCCAAAAAGTAGAAGTTCTGCACCATTCGTTTTGTCTAGTTACATGCCATAATAATTTTATATCGATTTGAAGTTAGTAAGTATCGTATGGGGGAATTTGCCAAGTTTTAGTCTCTTTTGTTTGACATAACTCGAGAACCAGTAGTCTGATTTAGCTGAAACAAATGTAAAAAAATTAAGAATTACTATTCTCTTAATCTGTATAACGTTTCACTATACAAGCAACAGTTTCACTTTTACATTCATCATATGATATTGAACTGGGTTTATTTTGTAGCAGTTACAATAAAACTCGCTTATGATAATCATAGGGCGGACCGGCCTTAGCATGATGGTTTCAACACGCGACTACCATGCCAAAGATCACAGGTTTAAAACCTAGCTCCAGTCATATTAAAAAAAAAACATTTTCTTTCATTGTCGGCTCCCCTCGAATGTTGTCGACAGCAACTTTGCGGTATCGGTGTCGCGTCAATCGGCATGTCTAGTACGAGCTTCTCAAACAGTGACGTTGGCATTCGTCGATAAACAAGTATGTGCCGTTAGTTGTGAATCTAAAACTAGAAAGCGTGTTAATTCACAACAACCCGAGAAGCTATCCCATACCTCATTCATAGGGTGTAAGTGGAAATTAAGTTTTTTTTTGTTTAATAATACGCCACCAAATATTATTAAAGTTATGTCAAACAAATGAGCCTAAAACGTGACAAATTCCCCTATACGATACTTACTAACTTATAATCGATATGAAATCATTATGGCATGTAACTTGATAAAACGAATGATGCAGAACGTCTTCTTTTTGGGGCTACTTTCACGTGCAGTTCTCAGAATTGAGTCCCAAAATCATGTGTTGTACTGTGTAGGTCTTGCCTCAACCAATACTCGTCTTCTGGTTAAGGGCAAAGTCCAGGAAAATAAAATTATCTTTTTCTTCGAAGTTATATCTATCTACGTTCACGCAGTGTCCCAATCGAGTAGAGTCTTTGTTTCGTTAAAACAAATTACTTGGTTTTGTCTTAGATTATCACCAGACCCTCTTCTGCTGACTGATTCAGCAGTCCTTGGCAAATTATATCTATATCATCGGCATATCCGTGCTGGATGTGACTTTTATCAATGATGGCATCAGTTGTGTTTGCTGCAGTTTTCCGCATGATCATCTCCATAAATACCTATGTTAAAGAGATCGCATGCCAGACTATCACCCTGTCTGAAAAGGGTTCCTGTCAGATTTTTGGCCATCTTCACATAGTGAAGTTCGCCTTATGTGAATCTATGCCTACAGTTCGGCCCACTGTGCCCCACAGATCATTTGGCAACATTGTAGCCATATCAGCGACATTTAACAAAATGTTATGACGCTAAGATTTTAAATGTTAAGTGTGTGTGTGTCCACAGACCTCCTGTCTCACGGGTGATATGCAAAGCAACATGTTGGTTACAAATATAAATTTACTAACTAAGCATATCTTATACACCCACATTTTTTGTCATCTCTTTTGCATTGCCGTCTTATTGGAAAATAAACTCAATTGGTATGCGTTGCGTGTGCCCAGAGGTCCCCTCCAAGTTGAGGGACATCTGCTGCGCTGAGATATTTTTTTCATGGGTATTCCGGCAGCCGTTAGACATTTTTCAGGTTTGGTGTACAAATTTTGTGCCAGAGTTTAACTTATATGTCTTTTGGAATCCTTTAAGTAATAAAATCAAAAACTATTTATGAGTAGATAGTTTCGAAGTTCGAAGTTCGAAATGTTCGTAATTTAAAGACAACTATGTGATCTTCACATGTTCTGAATATAGTTTTTTGATAATTGAAGCAGTCATTTTAATACTATTAATCAGTACAACACATGATTTTGGGACTCAATTCTGAGAACTGCACGCGAAAGTAGCCCCAAAAAGAAGAAGTTCTGCATCATTCGTTTTATCAAGTTACATGACATAATAATTTAATATCGATTTGAAGTTAGTAAGTATCGTATACTGGAATTTGTCACGTTTTAGGCTCTTTTGTTTGACATAACATAAATACTATACGGTGGCGTTTATATTCCACGTAAATCATACGCCACAGAGTACAACAGTTTTATTGTCACTGCTATAAAATAAACCCAGTTCAAAGCCATTTGATGAATGGAAAAGTGAAATTGTTGCTTATCTAGGGAAACGTTATATGAAAGGATAAAGGAATTGTAATTCTTATTTTTTTAAATTTGTTTCAGATAAATCAGACTAGTTGTTCTCGAGTTATGTCAAACAAAAGAGCCTAAAACGTGACAAATTCCCCGTGACAATGTGCCGAAAAATGTTGCACTGTGTTATATGTTTTTAACAAGTATCGCATTTATATAGTTTATTTTTGCTGTTACCATCGGTTGAAAAGTAAAAAGACTTTTGGTCCACCCAGTACCTTGTTTAACAGCTACGAGTCATTAGATGTTGCACACTGCAACCACAACCTGCTATTGTTTTTCTTACTAACCACACAGTTAGATGTGAACATCAAGGCATGCTGTAAGGACGAAAAGGGAGTTTCAATTTCAGCATCCAAGAGGAATAGTCGCATCGTGGGCACATTTACCGGGCTTCCCTTGTTGTTTTTGGTTTTTTTTTATTATACTTGTTGGCGAGGGAATTTGCTGGTCACAACACTGGCTGGCTAGTGGAGCCACAGCTAGCTATTGGAGCTTTTATACTACATCTAGCTGCCACTATTCCTCCCTCAGTGGCGCGCTCGTTGGGGGTCTCTTTTGTCCCCAGACTGTTGTCCTCTATTCCGCGGCTTGTGCTCGTTCAATGATTCTCGCTATTTCTTGGTCTCTCTTGTCCTCTCGGCCTGCCTCTCGCCTCTCTTTCTCTCGCTCGCTCTGATGTCCCTTATTTCGCTTTCAGTTCTTTATGCTGTGTATTTGTTTTTATATTCTGTTGATTATTAATTTGGCTCCATGTCCTCATTTTTTATTGTTTGTTTTTTGTTTGTGTGTTCTCTTCTTTTGCGTTTCACAGGGCTTTTTTGTTTCGTATTTTGCACCAGCATTATTATGCCGCTGCAGTTTTTTTCTATGCTGCACCCTACTTTTGGATTTGTTTTTTAGCGCTCGACTTCTTTTGTTTTAATATATTCCCCTCTTTCTTTTTTTTTGCTAGATATAGTAATACATACATATACAGCGCATACATACTAATGCACAGATGCATATTTGTATATGGATGCTTTTATGTATTAAGCGCGCACACACACAAACTGTTTTTATTTGTGATATTTGTTTAATATTGTGAAAAAAAACAAATATTTAAAATGGATATTCGAATCTATTACTGCTATTTATAAAATTGGTTATATGAATTTTGTATTTGCCAACACAACACATGGTTTTGGGACTAAATTCTGAGAACTGCACGTGAAAATAGCCCTAAAAAGAAGAAGTTCTGCATCATTCGTTTTGTCAAGTTACATGCCATAAATGTTTAATATCGATTTGAAGTTAGTAAGTATCGTATAGGGGAATTTGTCACATTTTAGGCTCTTTTGTTATATTACTATATGGTGGCGTATGATTATCATAAGTAATATTCCACGTAAATCATACGCCACGGAGTACAACAGTTTTATTGTAACTGTTCATCCCAGTTCAAAATCATTTGATGAATTGAAAAGTGAAACTGTTGCTTATGTAGGGAAACGTTACATGAACAGATTAAAAGGATTGTAATTCTTAATTTTTTTTAAATTTCTTTCAGCTATATCGGTCTAGTGGTTCTCGAGTTATGTGATACTTCCTAACTTCAAATCGATTTTAAATTATTATGGCATGGAACTTGACAAAACGAATGATGCAGAACTTCTTCTTTTTGGGGCTACTTTCATGTGCTGTTGTCAGAATTTAGTCCCAAATCAATGAGCTGAAATATGTTATACTATGTAATTTTAGACCGACACAAACCGGAGGCATGCTTCTAGATTCTTGACTTCTCTCAAATTCCGATGTCCTTAGACGTCCTATCCTTTATTGTGTTCATATAATTTCTTTTTTTCCATTCCTTGTCTTTCATACTCTAGTTGTTTTTACTGCTACTGCCCTCCTCCCATTGGCAGAACAAAAATTTGCATACAACTACAATTATTAATTGCAATTTTAATAGACCATTACATTATAATTTATTGCATCTTGTTAATCGTGTTTATTTTTCTCTTCTCTTTTCTTTCTCTTTGTAGGTAAGTCACATCCTCGCATCTATTCATCTTAGTTTTACTCGGTGAGTGTCAAAATTTCAATTATCACCCAAACGAAGGAAAACCAACTGCAAATTCCTTCATATGACATCACACACACACACACACACACACGCACACGAATGTATTGAAGCATAGCCCAATAGTGAATAGATTCTCTACTTTACTATAGCACCACTGCATATTAATATCGATGGTGAGTTGAGAGCAAAGCAAAATTCTATCCACACTAGCGCTTACATGATGATGCCCAGTTCCACCAATCATCGAACAGTCGACAGTTGCTGTTAGAGCAACGACAAGCAATCTTGTTGTTGGCAAATGTTGCATGTACTACGTTGTATGTCGCTATTTTTAAGCGGCAATTTATCATCGTATTTAGTACTTAACAGCTGTTCATGTCCAGAATATCGCGCGAATTCTGACAAAACATGAAATGCTAGGCGAATGCTAAGCAGGTCCACAACACGTCGGCCAAGGAGGAAGGAAGCAGTCGTCTTTGGTTGTGTGGTGATTGGATGCAACTAGGGGCTTACGTTAAGACTCCATCATCGAACGGCAATGATGGTGATGATGTTGCTGATGAAGACTTTGCATCTGGTAACATTTATTGCCAATGGAATATTGTCATGAGGTATTCGTGAAAGTCATAAATTAGGGTGACACTTATGTGTATGGAGGGGACAAAACAAACATATTAGAAGGTCTTTAAACCGCTACTTTTAAAATTTAAGGAGTATTTTCCGACAGTGGTATGATGATTGGAGCCTATCAGCCTATTATGCTGGTGACCTGAGTTCGAGCCCTGTCACAGCTTTCTAGATTTGTTTGATCGGCTAAGCCATGGATGTCTTTGATAGAAATTACTTAGTAGTCGACATAATAGGCAAGTATTGCAAAAGCTTTTCAGACAGTTGACGATCAGAGCAATCTTTAGCGTAAACTTAAACATAATTCCCCTTTACCCCCTATGAATGAGGCATGGGATAGCTTCTCGCGTTGTTGTGAATTAACACGCTTTCTATTTTAGATTCACAACTAACGATACCTACTTGTTTATCTATGAATGCGAACATCACTGTTTGAGAAGCTTTTACTAGACATGCTCGACATGACTCGACACTATACTGCAAACTTGCTGACGACAAGATCGAGGGGGCCGGCAATCAAAGAAAAATAGAGATGACTGGAGCCGGGAATCGAATCACGGATCTCACGCATGGTAGTCATGTGTTCTAAACACTATGCCACGGCCGGTCCCAGCAATCGTTAAACTGGCGTGTCAGTTCACACAATCGAAAGAAGCTGTCCCGTATCTGGCATTGCACGTGATCCAAGTGGAAGCTTATATGGATTAAAGGAAATGCACCTGGGAAGCTTTATCTCTCTTCAGAGATGGTGCCTATAACTGTTTAACGGGTGTCCTCGATAAATATAAGGCTGACATTACCACCGTAAGAGAAGTTCTACATTCTCGAACTTCTGCATCCATTTGCTAATCAACTGAATCGATAGAGCTTTATTTTTATGCCGTATGGTGTTATGAAAGGCATTTTCTTTACGCTAAAGTCAAAGAATAGTTTTTTTTTCAATAATACTCTGGCACGTTGAGCGCACGTTCCGATGGAAGACTTGTCTCAAGCGTCATGGACTTACATGTAATGCGTGATTCAAATATAGGCTGGGATCTCCACCTAATTACAGTCAATGTAGGCACAATATTAAGCAGCAATCCAACGAAAAGCAATTTAGACATCGCCAGGTTGCATATTCCCGAGATAGAAAGTTCCTATTTCAACCTACTCTCTGAGTTACGGGAAACTAACTGCCCTTATTTGCAATCAAAGTAGGCATAATATTAAGCAGCAGCAAAACAATTTAGATATCGCCAGGTTGCATACACCCGAGATAGCCAATGCCTATTCCATCAAACTCTCTCAATTACTGCAAACAAACTCCCCTAATACCGATGTTACCGACATATCTTATTGTGAATTGTATGATCACTCCCGCCACAACGATACTAGGGTATGAAATACTAAGCTCAGACGAGGTCTGGTAAGATGATCAATGTTCCGTATTATCTGAGAAGAATAATACTGCATACAAGGCAACATTGCAGCTAATGGTTACCATGCTGAGAGGGAACGATCTATCGAGAAAAGAGCACAAACGACTCTTCAGACGGAAAATGCTAGGATATCGAAAAGTACTGGGATAGAGGTGAAGCCCGAAAATCCTACTAAAAGGTAACAAGTTAAAGCTAAGATAAAGCTAGAATATCGAAAAGTACTAAGATAGAGGTGAAGCCCGAAAATTTTACCGTAAGGTAACAAGTAACAGTTTTTTTTTTTTTATTTTATTTATATTAATTCAACATAATATACACGTGTATTTTGTTAAGCCCCAGCGCCTCATTGGCCTTAAAGGAGCTAACTGGCAACTAATACTAACAAAATATTAACAATGTATAAAGAAGTTTTCAAAATTAAAAAAAAAAATTTTTTTAAAGTAAATAAAAATTAATTAAATACTTTGATTTTAATATATAAGACAGTTATGGACAGTAATCGGGACATGTCAAGGCAGTAATGGACATCTGGTCGCGGATATGCAGCGTATGCTTCAAGTAGGGTCGGGACATTTTCGTACACTCCTCGTTACCAGAGCCAACGAAAGTGACGAAATTATGCGAGACGTTAAAGATGCACTGCGTATATTGTCCATCACAGAGACAAAACGAGGTCAGGACGGTAATTACAAGGCATAAAATCAAAATAACTGTGGGTGCTTTCAATGCCGGTGGCGGCGATGAGCTGGCAACGTACATGCAGCAGTTCATAAAGACGAATTTTCAAGTCGCATGTTTTGCGCTTAAAAAGGCGATCCAAGTGTGTGCACCAACTACCGTAGGATCAGCCTTTTACCTATTGCATACAAGGTCCTGTCCAGTGTATTACGGCAACAACTGTAGTCTATCTTTTCAAACCTGATTGGACCTTAGTACAGTACATCTCTAGACCTCATAAATCCACGTTCGACCAGACAAAAACTATTAGATTACATGGTTGAGTTTAGCTGCAGTAACCAGAACTCGATAAAAGTCACATCCTGCTCCGTTACGATGGTGACGTAAATATTATTGGCCGGATACTGCGAGCAATCGGCAAAAGTGGGTTTGATGATAACGGAGTACACAATCAAGTTATTTGTTTAATGAGCAAAGATCCTACGCGTGTGGGACAATGCATGAACGTTGATAACAATAACTTTGAAGTGGTAGACTATTTTATCTACCGTAAATTAGGTTAGGTTAAGGTTGGGTTAATTCGGCAGCCACGTTCAACACAGCTCACTCGGGTCCCGGTATGAGTTCCGTTGTGATACCATTTTAAAATTTTCGCACCAAATATTCCTATTCTGTTCCGTCAACGTCGCTATCAAGTCATTTCATTGCTCTGATGAAGGCATGTATGTTCCGCAAATCACCTACTGATAGACAGGTATTGCCTAGAAGTGTCCGATGACCAAGCTTTTAATATCTCAGGTCACCAAAAGCAGGGCAGTCACATAGAAGATGCTCCGTGGTCTCCTCTTCTTCCTTATCATTCAAGCTTCTACCAAATTGGTTTTAGGGTAGTTTTAACCTCTTAGAGTGTTTACCAACCGGCCAGTAACCGGTTATTACAGCAATGATGTTCCTCAGGTGAACTCTGGAAAAATTCAGCACAAACCATGTCCTCTGTATATCCAGGGTAGGTCAAATTTGCTTGGTCGCCGTGCAGAAGGGTTCTCTTGCCCATCTCTCTTCAGCAATGAGGTTCAGTTTCCCCGAAATTAGCTAATTCCCCCTTGTGAGAGGGATCCCAATGAGACCGTAAACTTAGCCAGAGTTCACGGTTGTGGCGGCCCTTGCCGACGTATCGGCCCTTTGGTTACCATATACTATGTTCCCATGTAAGGGTAACCGTCGAATGTCTCGCTATCTCCTCAAGAGACCACCTGCATTCTCCAACATTTCTCGAAGTGGTGTACACGTTCTCCAGGGATCTGACTAGCCGCTTTACTATCAGTAACAATATGAATATTGGCGCCCAATATCACACGATACTAAATTTTCTCTAGGGCTATTGTAATGGCCGCTATTTCGACCTTAACTATGCTATTGATTGATAGTTGCAAATTCAACTCCTCGGAAAAGATTCCACAGCCCGCTCTTTCCTTTAATTTCGAACCGTACGTGAAAATAAGGATGACATCCTTCCCAAAGTTTAGGACATTATAATTATCATCACTTATAAAACACGGATCGAAGACAGGTTATGGTTCGACAAAAAATATTAAATGGCATTGCTGGGTTTGGTGTCTCCGGGAACTTGTAAGACGCTGACAACTATAACATTGAAGTGAATCCTGATTTTACTACCGACACTCCACAACAATCAAACATTAATTTGTCAGCTGGAAAAGCTAGAAACGAGTATTGATGGCAAACCGCTGCTACTGTGCGCTGAGCAATCCATTTAATGACAAAGCCTTCACTCGGCGAACAAAAATCCAACTACACGGTCCTTCTTGTCTTGCCCTATGGCATCAATCCTGGTTAATGGCACAAACCGATGAATCCGTTCCGGAAGTTTTTTAGAAAAGATACTCCGAAAGGTATTTGGACCCATTATCCGTGACGAAGAGTACCGACGACGTATGACTTTATGGGCGGCATATGAGATGGCGACCACAATTTTTCTTAATTGGGCCCGGTTAACGAATTATTCTCTAAACTTGGTGTGACGAATTTCCTCTATGTTTTCGAGTAGTCTAGTCAATTGGCATTTGTATAGTAAATACTTCTCCAAAAAGCTAACAATTGAAATCGTTGTTAAACTGTAGGTCTTGTTGTATGAGTAACAAAATTAGATGCGTATTTATGTACCCAAATGCGAGAAAGTCTCCCCTATCTCAGTAAAACAATGCACAGGGGAAATAAAGGAACGACCGTGGCATGATGGTTAGAACACGACTACCATGCAGGAGATCCCAGGTTCAACTCCTGGCTCCAGTCATCTAAAAATTATTTTTTTCTTTCATTGCCGGTCCCCCTCGATGTTGTCGACAGCAACTTCGCAGTATAAGTGTCGAGTCAATCGGCATGTCTTGTAAAAGCTACTCAAACAGTGACGTTCGCATTCGTCGATAGACAAGTAGGTGCCGTTTGTTGTGAATCTAAAATAGAAAGCGTGTTAATTCACAACAACGCGAGAAGCATCCCATACCTCATTCATGGGGTGTAAAGGGAAATTAAGTGTTTTTTTACGGGGGGAAGTAATTTGTTTCTTAATTGAAGTTTATCAAATTTATATATTTAACAAATCGTTACAGTTTGTATTAGAATAATTGTAAAGGAATTGACGTTACTTTCGAATAGTAAATCTATTTGAATTTAGTTACTATAACTATAACACAACAGGGCGCATTAGCTTAAGATAATTTCTCAACTTTGCGGTAGCGATAACAAGGAGCCCAATACAATTCTTATGTAGATAAATCCCAACTAACAAAACCACTAAGACACGAAGTAGCCCATTGCGAGTTGCAAAACCTTAATGCCAACACAAAATTTTATTGATTTGGCCATGATGACATTCGGGCTTACAAGTGGCTGGCTGCCATTCATTGAACGTCAATGCATTCCACTATGCACCGCTATGGACGAGGAATGCATAGCGTATGTAGAAAATCTGTTGCTGCTGCCGATGTCGATGACGATGCAATGTGCCAATAAAGGCGACAATAGTCACAGCAACGGCACCCCAACACCAGTGGTCACATATGAATACATGAATACAACACCACCAAAGACTTGTTTGATTTGGAACTTTGCACAAGCCAGTGGCAAATTGGCTGGCAAATGAACCAAGGAAAATATAGTCAGACTGACTTGATGTGATTTATGTTGCCCCAGCGTAAATTTGTCATAGCCAACCAAATTGCGAGTTGCTTGAGCAAAGTCCAAAATTGTCTTAAAACTCGATGGCGGATGAGAGAGATGGAGGGGACAGACAAGCCGTGTCATCATCAGTAATGCAAATGCCAGATACTGGAAAAGGCGTTGCTAACGATTTGATGACAACCGGCAGCAACCATTATTGACAACATGTATATTGGCCATTGTATGTAATCAATGTTGGCCGTGTTATGAGGTTTTTCTTAATTTCCATAAGAAGGCGTTAATGTGCTCAATCGCTTATGGTATGCAAATTTGGCAACATTCAGTAGCCGTAATCAGTGCGATTGTGGCAAGCCACACATGTCCCCGCCCCGCGTCTCTTGCCACAACCAATGCATGCATGAGTCGAAGAGGGCGCAAGTCAGGTGGTGGTTGTGATGGTATAATTGAATGTTGATGACATTTATTCCATTGAGCGTAAATGAGAATATGTGAGTATTTGTGGTTTTGCCTACGAGCAATTTGAATGTTAGTTTTTCGATTTAAGTATAATAATTAATTAATTAAGATTCATTGAACCATAAAGATAATCCGGAAAATTGAATTAAATGCAAAGTAAAAAGAACACAAAAAATTAGATAATTCTTAAATTCAAATTAAAGTGCAATAAAATAAGGTTTGTTATTCACATGGACTAAAAGTGGCATAGGTATCAAATTCTAATAATGCGGAAAACTATTGAAATCGGTTAATATCTCCGATCGCGCATCGTGTTCAAAGTTGATGGGGAAGGTAAAATGTATGACCGAAACCCAGTTTTATTACCTCCCACATGATTTTAATGCCTGATCTGTTAAGCCTCATCCTGTATTCCTTCCACCGCTAACCTTGTCTTTCATGAAATATATATGCACATCCTCCATATCATATAATGCATTGACTTCAAATTCTAAATATCCTTTTCCTTTCATCCCCTTTAAATCCCTCATTACATGTGTTCAACATCCTGAAATTTGTTGTGATTGCAATTGTTTTCCCCCGTTATGTTGTTGGACATTGTTTCCATATGTTATGACCAAGTGTCTGTCTGTCTGTCTGCACATTTATTGTTCTATTCTTAACGTATTGTGCCTGTGTTGTACATGATCTAAATTTTATATAACAAAAGCCTGAAACCATTCATTATCCTTCATGCTATACAACGTACAACATCATCTGAGGCAGCAGCAGCAGTGGCAGCAGCATCATCGACCTGATTTTTCCCGAAACACTATTCACCTCCAGCAACTTCGTTCCTTCGTTTAGTTTCATCCTGCCCTGCGATGGCACGTCGCTGTACTCTCCGCCTAGTGCACACTAGTCTGCCTATTCAATCTCTCATGCAAAAGATATTATAAGGATATGTATTCATGTACGATCTGGGTTATATTTATCAAAAGTTTAGTAACACACACACATACACATTGACACTTGCCAGCATACCTTGATGTAGTAGTTTATGTTTTTTTTTTTTTAAGTAAATTATGTTATCCTAGACGACTATCGTGACACACTCATAGACACTCGTTTACACTTTCTCACACACACACACTCCACTAGTATGGCAAACATTGCCGGTAAAGGAAGCTGTATCAACCGAACATGTACAACAACAGAAAGCCATAGCAGTTTTGTTATTCGTTTGTAGTCCTGCTGATGTCTGCTCTACTGTTCAGTAGTTGTCATCAAAGGATACTTGCGAACGTATGAGTGTATGTGTGTGTTTGCTGGTAATTCATGTGCATGTACACATGTGTGTTTTTGTAGCAGTGTTGTATTTTTGGCATACTTTTCGTGACCTACTTCCCATTGTTTGCATATGAAATATGGCGACAAAGTTATCTCAGTTCTCGCTCTCTCTCTCTCTCTCTCTCTCTGCGATGTCTTTGTCCGTTAGTTGCTAGTAGCAACGTTTTTCGTTTATGTCGACAACACCAGCTCTGTGTTATCGCCTATTGTAGATGTTTTGCATCAAAACGTGTCTTCTCTGTCGTCTCCATCATCATAGTCGACATTGTTGGCTATGCCGATAATTTGCTTTTGTAGTCTAATGAGGCAGTTAATGTGGGTCATACGCACTCCTTGAGGCATTGAAATGTCTGAGAGATTTCCTGGGAAAAATGTCTAGGTTTGGAAATGTAAGTAGTTGAAGAGAACGGGGTCAGAAATGACTGAACTAAATGACAATTATAATTTTAAATGCAATAGCAATAGCAATAGCAATAGCAATAGCAATAGCAATAGCAATAGCAATAGCAATAGCAATAGCAATAGCAATAGCAATAGCAATAGCAATAGCAATAGCAATAGCAATAGCAATAGCAATAGCAATAGCAATAGCAATAGCAATAGCAATAGCAATAGCAATAGCAATAGCAATAGCAATAGCAATAGCAATAGCAATAGCAATAGCAATAGCAATAGCAATAGCAATAGCAATAGCAATAGCAATAGCAATAGCAATAGCAATAGCAATAGCAATAGCAATAGCAATAGCAATAGCAATAGCAATAGCAATAGCAATAGCAATAGCAATAGCAATAGCAATAGCAATAGCAATAGCAATAGCAATAGCAATAGCAATAGCAATAGCAATAGCAATAGCAATAGCAATAGCAATAGCAAAAGCAATAGCAATAGCAATAGCAATAGCAATAGCAATAGCAATAGCAATAGCAATAGCAATAGCAATAGCAATAGCAATAGCAATAGCAATAGCAATAGCAATAGCAATAGCAATAGCAATAGCAATAGCAATACCAATAGCAATAGCAA
Organism: Muscina levida; assembly: GCA_964034835.1. Lineage (NCBI taxonomy): Eukaryota > Metazoa > Arthropoda > Insecta > Diptera > Muscidae > Muscina > Muscina levida. The sequence continues at coordinate 114,855,204 of OZ035881.1, read as the reverse complement.
TAGCAATAGCAATAGCAATAGCAATAGCAATAGCAATAGCAATAGCAATAGCAATAGCAATAGCAATAGCAATAGCAATAGCAATAGCAATAGCAATAGCAATAGCAATAGCAATAGCAATAGCAATAGCAATAGCAATAGCAATAGCAATAGCAATAGCAATAGCAATAGCAATAGCAATAGCAATAGCAATAGCAATAGCAATAGCAATAGCAATAGCAATAGCAATAGCAATAGCAATAGCAATAGCAATAGCAATAGCAATAGCAATAGCAATAGCAATAGCAATAGCAATAGCAATAGCAATAGCAATAGCAATAGCAATAGCAATAGCAATAGCAATAGCAATAGCAATAGCAATAGCAATAGCAATAGCAATAGCAATAGCAATAGCAATAGCAATAGCAATAGCAATAGCAATAGCAATAGCAATAGCAATAGCAATAGCAATAGCAATAGCAATAGCAATAGCAATAGCAATAGCAATATCAATAGCAATAGCAAATAATAAATAAATAATAAATAATAAATAATTAAATAATATTTAATTAGTAATAGTTAATTGTTAATATCGTTTCCCTTCATTTTGGACTCTTCCTACAATCCCTTCACATCTAAAAATTTGAACTACCAGCCATTAACTTAAGTCCTTCCATTGCTGACTTTTTGCCCTGTAATTAATGTTTATTTGTCGCTTTTCGTGAATCGGTTTCGCTGTCAGCCTTCCCTCTCTCTCTGCCTTTGCTTTCTCAGTGCTCTACGATTCCCCCAGCGAAGATCACTGGTGCTTTTAGGCGAATGACTCTTTTGGGACAGAGTGTTGCCATTGTTGACTCGTGATAATAAATGGATTTCTGTGACTGGCCAGTGACTGAGTAAGTGACTGAGTGAATGAGTTAGTGCGCAAGAGAGCGCACGAATGTGAGTGTGTTTGTGCCCAAACGGAATTTACGGCCAACAATTACGTACGTGCGACCGAGTGCCTCCACTTTGGGTGATTAATTTGATTTAAGATGTCTGCAGTTCGGATGGCCCCAAACAAATGCACAGACACACACACGCAAACACACACATACGCGGCGACTTAAGGTAAATTTATTACTCATGCCACGAGTTGACACTTTAGTTCGCTGGTGAAAAATTTCACGCAGCAAATCGCCACAGCAGTGTCGCCAAGCAAATCTTTTGCTGTTGTATATGTGTGTGTATGAATTTATGTGTTTTAAAAGGATTTCAAATTTTTGTTTCCTTTCATATTTTGTTAAAGATTTCAAAAAACAAATGCAGCAAAGTAATTAGATTTTGGTTTTGTAGCAAACATACCAAAAGACAATTTCAACGGGCATTCAACGCTGACAACCCGGAAGAGATTGAGCATATGCAGTTTCTCTTTATCTGGTGAGAATGCTTGTAAATTCGCGGCCGTTAAAGCTTGTCCATATGAGCCAGAATCCAGGCACGGCATTTGTTTAACTTTTGCTGGATGATTTTTAATTATGACATTTAATTGGTAAAAATATATTCCGAAATTAAGAAACAATTAGCGAACGAAATCAAAACATTATACTTTGAGCTGATTTTTGATTTAATGCCAATTTGATGATGTTTTCATCAATAATAATAAATAAACAATACTTTTGTTAATTGAACACATTAACGTGTAAACATACATAAACAGTGTAGATGCATTAATTAGGGATTTTTCAGTGGAAATGTTAATGAATTAAAAGAATTATGGTGGTGTGATACAGTGTAAGATGGTATTGATTTTTCATCACAAGGTGTCTAACACAAAGTAAATAGGCGGGAGACTATGTCCCGAGGCATGTGGGGAAATTCGAAAAAAACTTTTCTCCCGATGGCGGTGAACTTCGAACATCTATTACTGGCCAGACCTGTCCGTACTTCCGTGAGATCATTAAGATTCTGATAAACAAGGCATCAATCACCATCTGTTCCAAAAATGGGCCTTTTTATCAGACCTCATAGTCGTACTACTTTCAGTTTTAATACTTTGCAGTTCCCCGCAATGAGCATGTTATAAGATCATTCCGACCCAACATCCTTCTAACTGCCGATATGCATCTGGAGTGACCGAATTATCTACAGAGATGGTCACTCACACAAAGCTGACATCACCGCCATACAGGAAATGCTATGGACATCGTTTTATGCTGTCATGCAGAAAGACGTAAATTCGGATGTGGATTTATAGTTGGTAGGTGGCTTAGGTATGTGGTCTCACGGGTCACCCTATTTATTGACAGTGTAGACACTATTGACATCTAAGCGAAATTTTTTACACCACGCTGATTTGAGTACAAGCCCTAGCGGAAGATAAAGACTAAGACTTTAAAAAGGCATTTTATGAGCGCCGGAGGCAAGTGTATCGCCGATGCCCTGTTCCAGGATATTTTAATGCTGTAATAGGAAGGGATGATGCTTTTGGTTCTGCAGTCGGAAAATTCAGTCTATCCAGTAACACCTTCGATAACGGATTCAGAACGGTTAGCTTCGCTTCGGCAAATGGTATTATGTGGAACCAGATTTCCACACAAAATTATCCACAAAGCAACCTGGATATTCCCTATCAAAAGACAAGCAACCAAATTGATCACGCGGTAATCGATGGAAGGAATGCCTCAAGCGTCATGGACGTACGTGAGATGCATGGTGCAAATATAAACTTGGAGCGCCACCTAGTGGCAGCCATGTTAAGAACGAGAGTAAGCAATAAGTAGAACTCTTTTTTTCCAATCGCAAAGGAACCTAGATATAGCGAGGCTGCGTAGCCCCGAGATAGTCAATTCTTTTTCCAACCAGCTTTATCAATTACTACAAACAAACGGCCCTAATGCCGATGTTCCTGACTCACAGTGGTTGTATACTGCTCATTCTAAGTCCACTTTCGTACTTGGGTATATAAAACTGCTCTCAGATAAGTCCTGATACGATAAATAAAGTCGCTGCATGTGCTGCATTTAAGACAACACTGCAGCTAATGGTAACGACTGCTGAGATGGAGTTATATAAAGAGATGGGAGTGGCGCGGAAAGTCCTTTAAAACGAAAAAGTCTTAGGAGAGAACGCGACGATACCGAAGGCATCCCTATCAGGGAGTGAATTGTCCACTACCGAGCCAAAATAATTTCAGTGCGAGAATTGTACGGCTGAACAACAACAAAACCACAGGTGCCGGCAACACACAACAAAACCACATGGCTGGCATCTGCTAATATTAATGAATTAGCTTATAAACACTATTTGGCTAAAGGAATGTGTGTGCGATAACTGGAATCTGAGTGTTCAATGTGCAGTAAGGCCACAGCGAAATTTATAAAAGTTGTTTTTTGCGGAAATTTAAAAACATTCGACCGGAATGTTTCGCCACTTAGTGTAAAGAAAACATGACGGAAATTTGAGTAAGATTCGGCAGCAATTTCATGTGCCCGAAAGAGGTCAAAGGTCTACATTTTAGTAAATCCTATATTTTTTTACCAATGCTCGATTAATGAATTGTATTTTTTTTGTAGTGAATATGTAATAGTCAAATATGGACGTGTGTGGGCGCCGCCTCGTCCCTTTTTCCCAACTTGTTTTCAAATACCTCTTTTATACTGTGACATTTTTGGGATGACCATACTATTATTATGGCTGCTATAACGATTTCATTTAAAAGGGGCGTGGCACTGCCCACTTCCACCCTTGCTGTAATTTATACTGTACCAACAACACATACAAAATATCAGCTAAATATCTCTTATAGTTGATGAGATACAAACGTTTAAAGTTTCAAGTTTTATATTACGCCCACTGATCCGATCCCTGCCATTTTTAGTTGGATCACAAACTTTGCTGCTAAACGCATTCGCACGAATTTGCAAGGCGATTGCAGAAATTGCGGTTTCAAAAATAGAGTCCAATGGGCGGGGTCACGACGCCATATTTTCACCACCCTAATTTCCCCACCGACGGCACAGTAACATTCTGTGAAAATTTCAAAAAGATCGGTCAAGCCGTTTTCAAATCTATACAGCACTTAAAAAACCAGTAACAAAGTTTCATTCGGGAAACCCGACCCTAAAACATACAATGTATTAATATTTTTACTCGATTTCTAAAGTGGACGGAGTGGTACATTTGTATGGGAGGTACTAAAAGGGGCGCGGTAAGACTTCAAGTTTTGTTCTCCAAAAGTTTATTCTGCTTTAGCTTAACTAAATACAGAATTTGGGGACGATCGAATTGGGTGTATTGATAATGTTATTCGATTTCTAAAGTGGGCGTTACCAAATGTGTATGGGAGGTACCAAATGGGGCTTGGCTAGACTTTCAGTTTTTTCTCCAAAACTTAATGTTGCTCTAGCTTTACTAAATACGGAATTTGGGCACGATTAATAATATTAATCGATTTATAAAGTGGGCGGAGTGGTATATTTGTAGGGGAGATACCAGAAGGGGCGTGGCTAGAGAATCAGTTTTTTCTTCAAAACTTTATCTTGATAAAGCCTTACTAAATACAGAATTTGGGCACGATCGTGCCGAGTGTATTTATATTATTACTCAATTTATAAAGTGGGCGGAATGATGTATTTGTATGGGAGGTACCAGAAGGGGCGTGGCCATGTAGCCCATTTGCGGTACCGGTAGTAGTTTTGGGGAAATATTAACTGTAAAGTTTCAAAACATTTGGTTGCGTCTTTCGAAAGTTATCGTGCGTACCAGCCAGACAACCAGACAGACAGAGGGACATGACCAAACGATTTAGAAAGTGATGAATCGAATTTGGTTTAAAGAAACCTTGGACCTAAAGTGTGTTACATTAGGGTGTTCCTCATATTGCATTTTTTCGAATATCGTTAAAAATATGTATTAATCGCGATGTTGGTCATCTAACTTCACCTTACGTTTGTTTTTGCCAAAATTACGAATATATTGCAAAAATTTCGTATCGATAGTAAGAAATTAGGGTGTGCCGCAATAAGGTTAAAGTTCGAATTTGTTCTCAAATCAGTTTATTGCCGCTGAGTATTTTTATTTTGTATACAGACTAAGGTGTAATAAGCCGTCCAATAGCTGAAGTGAAGACCTAGAATAGTATGTGTTTTCTTTTCCCATATCTCTTATAGACGCCGAGATATTTGATGTAGAAGTTGGGGTATTTTTGAAAAAAATTATTAATAATTTTGAAATTGGATTTCGATGTAGATTATTATATATATGTAGATTATGCGCTTTATAATGCGCTTTGTGAACAATTAAAGGGATGGAGTATTTCGATCACATTAGTTGTTTATAGAAGTTGTTCAGTTATACAATAAGTACGTTTTTGGTAAAGATAGCAAGTAAAAACATTGCACAATGGCCCAAGACTCCTAAAAAACTGATTTGTTTAAAGTAGTTAGTGTGTTTTGAGAGCTATTTGATATCCCTAGACTTTTTTAGATTGCATGGGTTTGTTCAGAGAAGTTACTCGGTATTACCTAAACTACAATTTCACTGAATAGAGTATGCAAAAACTCTGGATTCCCTACGACTTATATTAAAAAAATTGAAATTTTAAAATTTTTATCGAAGTTTTTTGAAAATTAACGAGGGAAGTCTAATTTTATTGGGAAATTTTATTATATCAATTTCTTAAGCGGACTATTAGCTACAACTTTGCTTAAGAAGAGAAAGAGCTAGATTAAAAACTGTAGAAACTGTAGGCCAACAACTGATGTCACCTTTTTTCAAGGGATCCAAGGGATTTCAAAAAGTTTAGGGGGCAAAAAAAAAATTTGGTAGCCAATCCAGCCAAACTGAGCTAGGGTTTTACTCAGCTCCGGTGGTACTATGGAACCTATATAGTCACGTTCGGGTGTTTATTTCACTGTTGCACTGTGTTATTAAAAAGATTGGTTTTTGAGAAATCGAATTTCGGCCGCCCAGATCGTGAATTTACCCCTCTGTGCGGCGTCCAAATAGAATGAATGGTCTGGCTTGGACATGTTGTGCCAATGGATGTAAATGTTCTAGCTCAAAAAATCTTCGAGAAAAAACTCGATTGACGTTACAGAATGGGGCTGTCAGAATTTCGTTGGATTGACCATGTTACTTACATGTTATTTTACAAACTTGGTGTGACAAACTGTATATGGAGCGCAAAATACTGAAGCGCTTGAAATTCGTTACGACGAGCAGCAATTGATGGCTAAATATCTATCGTTTCCGCCAAATAAGAAGTAGAGAAGAGTACTTTGCAGTAGATTTGCTTATACAAACCGGATGAACACTTTTCTAAGTTTTTCTAGTTTAAACCAGAATTGGTCTATTCATATCTCTTCATACACAAATTAGACCACTCATTTTATTTCTTTAATTTCTGTTCGCACTGATTAAAGATTCGATTCACTTACACCTGTTCCTCTGGAGTGTTTGCATCGTTTGTGTATGATTTCTGTCCCAAATGCTCCATTCATCTGTCTGTCATGTTGTGCTGGAGGCAAGAAAAAAAAACACTTGAGTTTTTCGTAGCAATATCTTTCTGACAAGCGAATCAGGTCGAAATCGCACAATTGTAGAGATTTGTTTAATCAGACAAGTTAAATTTCAATTGAATTGAATTGTTTAGATGCATGGGCCATCAAGAGACTCAAAGAAATCTCTTTTGCGAGATTTTGTTTATGAAAAGATTAAAATCGTAGATTTCGTAGAAAAACTCACTACACTTGAAAGGGTACAAAGGTGGGAGACGGGGGGAACATGGCGCAAACCAGCAACCGCTTTGGCAAAATACAAACCCGTTGAGGCAAAGTCATGACGTACAGTAGTAATCGATGGTGTCTGAATGATTTTTAATGTCCGTATTTAAATTTTTTTGTTGAATTTTTTTTTTTGTATCATATCTGCGGCAATTTTCTTGATGATTTTTGGCTAGAACAGTAGGTGCTATTTTGACAGTTGCTGTTGTAGTAAAACAAAGAGTCATTGTCTGCTATGAAGCTATAAAGTTTTGTTACTTTTGGAGAAGACTTTTTGGTTCGAGAAGGAGTATGCGGCGCTTATGTTTTTATACGATGGCCTAGGAGTAATACATATATTGCGAAGATTCGATAGAAAGCGTTACTATCAGAAGATAAAAGAAAAATTCTGCTTTAAGATGTTGTTGCTGAAATTCATTGAAAGAAAAATAAGGTTCTTTAACAGTTTTTGAAATATAATTTTGTTTTTTTTTTCTTTGACTTTGGTTAACATAATTTTTTTTTTTTTTTTTAATTCAAAACTTATTTAATATCATTGCTGTAAATGTCCATGACCTTTCCTTAGCTCTTATTAAAGTCGTTGTGTATCACCTCATCTAGACCATGAGTTTTGCCACTTCTGCGTAATTGTCTGAGTATAATCGAGTGGGCCGTGTGAGTTGTTGGTACTAAACACAACAACAACACTAAACGAAGACAAAGAAACGACTTCTCATTCATTCAACAGAATTCTGACTGGTATTTCCAAAAAAAAGTCAAATTCAATTCATTAAACCAAAAATCTAATGAATTATAATTATTTTGTAGGATGGATTTTTTTATTCTTTTGCATTTAAGACACTCACAATATAAACAAATATAATCTCCCACCCTCCAGTTGACCGATGATATCGACCATATGGTTTCGTATTGACCGATTGATAGATTTGGTTCAGTTTCGCTGCTAACGTTTCTCAAAATATGCTGTCAAACATTTTGGTAATGAATGAAATTGATTGAGTTCCAAAAATAACACAAGTAATTGTTGCCTTATCAAATGACTGGAAGATTGATGTTATGAAAGAAATTTGAAATATTTTAGTAAAAAATAAGATATTGTTTGGGATATGATTGGTGCATAACTGTTGAGCCGCAGTGTTGGTGTGATAGTGAAGAAAGAATAGGATTTGTCAGGATTTTTATTAATTATGCTTAAGAATTTACTTTAGGGAAAATTAGTCTTGAGCCTTTTATTATAATATCGGCACATAAATCAGCCATTTGTGATGAGAAGCTGTCCCATATGTGATTCGTCGAATGCCATGAGAAATATTTTTTTTTAGGCGACGACTTATACATTGGCCTAGTAACATAAGAAATGATCTTGTAACTAATAATTGTACGTCCTATTGTTGAACAAAGATTGCTATAAAAAGTCTAAAAAGACATGACTTTAAATTACCTTTTTTTGTTCGACTTCAGATAGTTCGTCGTACCAAGTTTATATAATAACTTCTGCGTATACTATTGAGTTTGTTGCCGAAGGCTTTTCGAGCTAGATCATTTTCATTTTCATCATTTTCGATTACCGCAGATGATACTAGTATAAGCAATGTGCGGAGAAATAGTGTCGAATTAGGTTATTGAACATAGTTAATCGAAATATGTTAAAACACGGATGAAGCCAGACGGATTGGGATCTTTATACCTACCTGGATGATTGCAAAATGAGTTAAGATCCACTGTGCTCTACGGGAAACAAGCACCAATATAATCGGTTGCACAGATTTCGGTCTGGTACACGAAGATACCCTTCATTCCTGTAGAATTTTATTATAAATTAATACCGTAGCGTTTTGTCTGGTACGATTATAAATTCGGTCGCGAACTTCTGTTGGTTAGACCAAAATTCGATTGGTTTAACTCGGCTATGGTCGGTTGAATCAAACTTCGGTCTGTTAAATCGGACTTCGGTCTGTTAAATCAGAAGTTCGGTCTGTTGGATCGGACTTCGGTCTGTTGAATCGGACTTCGATTTGTTAAATCGGACTTCGGTTTGTTAAATCGGACTTCGATTTGTTATATCTGACTTTGTTAAATCGGACTTCGGTCTGTTGAATCCAACTCCGGTCGGGTACAATTATTTATTCGGCCGCGAAATTGGAATCAACACAACTACGGATTGCAAAAGTTGATTGACTGGAGAATACAAGCTAACATCACGATCCTGAGTTGCGGATACCAAAGTTATTGAACGACAAAAGCCGAATTTATTTACAGAAGAAAACGAGTCATCATTACGACCATGAGTTGCGGATACGGAACTGATTTATCAACTTTTGCAACTCGTGGTTGTATCGATGATTCGATTTGCTGATGAACGCGAGTTACCAACACGATCCTGAGTAACAGATACGAAGCTGAATTGCCAACAACCCCGAATTAACAATATATTCCCGAATTACTGAGATTAATCTGAATGCCTAGCAAAAACCGAATCACTAAGACGACCACGTATTGGTGCTATAAACCTTGAACCACCGACCAACCCATATCAGTAAGATGAGCCCGTTTTGTTGATATAAACCTGAATCATCAACAAAACCCGAATCACCAATTCTGAATTGTTGACATAAACCCGAACCACCGAAAAACCCAAGTCATCAATCATCACTTCCTAATATTAGCCTTAAACCCCGGCAAAACCCGAATCTCAAAGCTGACTACGTAATTCTAATATTAATCGTAGCCACCGATGAACCCGAATAATCAATACGCTGCCAAATCGCTGGTACGAGCCTGAATTAGCAAAAGTACCCTAAGTACCACGTTCCTGAGTACTGAATTGATCCTGACCTATCTGACCACTACAGATTTGGGAATAAGTATAAAGTTCCTGATTACCTCAAATCGACCAACTAGTAACCACCGACAAACCCGAATAATCAGTACGCTGCCGATTTGCTGGTTCGAATCTGAATTATCGAAAGTACCCTAATTACCACGTACCTGAGTATTGAAACGATCCTGACCTATCCGACCACTACAGATTTGGTGTACATGAACACGTTTGGATGTATTGTACGCTCATACATCATTTGATTCGTACGACGACTGTTACCCGCCGTGAAAATATGGTTAGAACACCCGGTTACCATACGGGAGATTCATGGTTCGATTCCTGTCTCAAGTCATCTACATTTTCTTTCACCGGCGACCACCTCGATGTTGTCGGCAGTAATTTCGCAGATTAATGTTGAGTCAATCAAAATGTGTAGTAAAATATAGGTGCTGTTTGTTGTGATTCTAAAAATAGAAAGCGTATGGATTCCCACACCGCATTCGTGGGGTGTAAAGGAAAATTACTTGTTTTTAAGTAAGTTACCCGTTAGCGCTTATGGGTTCAAGTTTTTTTTCGAAGTTATGCCAACGTGGTTTTCTCGTAGGCTGAGGTAAGTCCAGTCGTCGCCATGATCGCCATATGGACCCACAAAACCTTACGGAATAATAACCAATAAAATTTTCCCTGACTAGGGTAAAAATAACAGTATTGTTTATTGATGGTGTAATTAAAACTTACAATCTACTGGATAAAGTATTTAGATGCGAAAACAATTTAGATTCGGATTCAGTGACAGCGATGTTGTCTTGGTCTAGTAATTTGTACAGAGGTCGATTTTAGATGAACGAAAACTTTTAGTATACGCTCGGAGAGTATTGATGTGGCCTATGACTGCAATGACAGGTTTCGGTGACTCGGGCTGATTTAAGATAATCGGAAACTTTACGAATCGGTCGATTTGAGGTGATCAGGAACTTTATACTATATTCCCAAATCTGTAGAGGTCAGATAAGTCTGGATCGTTTCGGTACTCAGGAACGTGGTAATTAGGGTACTTTTGCTAATTCAGGTTCGTACTAGCAATTTGGGTTGATTTAAGATAATCGGCAACTTTACGAATCGGTCGATTTGAGGTGATCGAGACTTTATACTATATTCCAAAATCTGTAGAGATCACATAGTTCAGGGTCGTTTCGGTACTCAGGAACGTGGTAATTAGGGTACTTTCGATAATTCAGGTTCGCACCAGCGATTTGGCAGCGTACTGATGATTCGGGTTCGTCGGTGGTTATTTGTCGGTCGATTTGAGGTGATCAGGAACTTTATACTATATTCCCAAATCTGTAGTGGCCAGATAGGTCAGGATCGTTTCGGTACTAAGGAACGTGGTATTTAGGGTACTTTCGGTAATTCAGGTTTGTACCAGCAAATCGGCAGCGTACTGATGATTCGAGTTCGTTGGTGGTTACTAGTCGATCGATTTGATGTGATCAGAAACTTTATACTATATTCCCAAATCTGTAGTGGTCAGATAGGTCTGGATCGTTTCGTTACTTAGGCACGTGGTAATTAGGGTACTTTCGATAATTCAGGTTCGTACCACCACTTCGGCAGCGTACTGAGGATTCGGGTTCGTCGGTGGTTACGATTAATACCAGTAATACGTAGTGAGCTTGGTGATTCGGGTTGTGCAGGGGTTTAAGGTTAATATTAGGAAGTGATGATTGATGACTTGGGTTTTTCGGTGGTTCGGGTTTATGTCAACAATTCAGAATTACTGATTCGGGTTTTGTTGATGATTCAGGTTTATATAAAAAACACGGGCTCATCTTACTGATTCGGGTTGGTCGGTGGTTCAAGGTTTATAGCACCAATACGTGGTCGTCTTAGTGATTCGGTTTTTGCTGGGCATTCAGATTAATCTCAGTAATTCGGGAATATATTGTTTATTCCGGGTTGTTGGCAATTCAGCTTCGTATCTGCAACTCAGGATCGTGTTGGTAACTCGCGTTCATCAGCAAATCGAATCATCGATACAATCACGAGTTGCGAAAGTCGATAAATCAGTTCCGTATCCGCAACTCATGATCGTAATGATGACTCGTATTGTTCAGTAAATAAAATCGGCTTTCGTCGTTCAATAACTTTGGTATCTGCAACTAAGGATCGTGCTGTTAGCTTGCATTCTCCAGTCAATCAACTTTTGCAATCCGTAGTTGTATTGATTCCAATTTCGCGGCCGAATTAGTAATCGTACCCGACCGGAGTTGAATTCAACAGACCGAAGTCAGATTTAACAACCGAAGTCAGATTTAACAAACCGAAGTCCGATTTAACAAATCGAAGTCCGATTTAATAGACTGTAGTACGATTCAATAGACCGATTTAACAGACCGAAGTCCGATTTAACAAACCGAAGTCAGATTTAACAAACCGAAGTCCGATTCAATAGACTGTAGTCCGATTCAACAGACCGAAGTCCGATCCAACAGACCGAACTTCCGATTTAACAAACCGAAGTTTGATTCAACCAACCATAGTGGAGTTAAACCAATAGAATTTTGATCTAACCAACAGAAGTTCGCGACAGAATTTATAATCGTACCCGACGGTGTGTTAGTATCAAAACGCTACAGTACTAGTTTCTAATACAATGCTACAGGAACGAAGAATTTTTTTGTGTACAAGACCGAAATCTGTCAACCGATTATATTTGTGCTTGTTTCCCGCCCAGCACAGTGGTTCTTAACTCATTTTGCCATCATCCAAGTGAGAACAAGGATCCCAATCTGGCTGGCTTCATCCATTCTTTAACATATTTCGATCAACAATGTTTCAATAACCTAATTAGACTCTACTTCTCTGAACTTTACTTCTACCAGTGTCATCTGCGATAATTAATTCTATAAACGTCTTATGACACTAGTGTATAGTTTATGGCCTTGGTCTTTAGTAAAGACCACTGCTACTTTGATCTATAACCTTGCGGTTGCCTTACAATATATCGTGTTGGTCACCTGGTATAATTACCACCATCAGGTTAGAAACAAAATCCTTATTTTAAGACCTCAGTATATAAGCTCTGCCGTTATAGGTCCTTTGCACGAAATTGTGTATAAATATCACATTAAATAAACACCTCTTATAATATTATGTTAGGAACCAATGCGTACTTATGTACCTACTATTCTGCCACATATGGTACACAAAAGGAGATCCTTACTCCTTAATCATGATTACTAGACAGTAGCAAACAAACTGCTTCCACCTCACGTGCTAGCGTCTTGTGAGTCCTCGGTCGGAGCTTGCAAAAGACTAACATCCATTACTATCGCTATTCGCCACTACTGCTTGTTTATCATCAGACCTTCTTCTGATGTCTGTTTCTCAACGTCTGAAAAGGTTGTAGTAACATCCCGCATTCCTCGTTCGGTTCATCTTATCTCCTGGTTGGCGGTGATGTCAGCCATTTACGTGTCGAGGATCTACAAAGCAAGTCCCAGCCAGTCATGGATTTATTAAACCACCCTCGTTTATAGCCAATGTTGTTGACGGACAAATTTCTCGCAGTCGTCATTAAAAATTAAAAATCCATTTTCACTATGATGTCATTTGAAAATCAGAAAACATCATTGCGTTATATTAACAATAACTATAGCCAAAATTGGCGACATTTTGACGTCGCCATTTTGACGCTACAAATGGCGACGCCAGGCGGCGGCAGCAAATCTTCACGCCAAGTAACTTCACACATCGACGACAATATAGTATTCAACGACAAACAATAAACAAGAGTTTTAATACAAAAGGATATGAGTATTGTTGTAGAAAACACAAGTCACTAATACAAGTAAGAAAAAACATCACATCACACAACACACATAAAGCGTGAAGAATACACAACCACAGCGACGCAATGTCGCTCACCAAAAGGCTTTCTAGTGCGTGCAGTAATCAATGGCATAGAAAAGCACCAGTTCATAAGTAAGTGTTGGTGTTGGCTATGTGTTGAGTTCCTAGAGAACACAAGACACGAGACTATCGGATAATGTGCGGTGCTACATCTATGATCATGAGCATATGACTCCTATGTTGTCTCCTGTGTATGTGCCACCTCCCATGTCTCTTTTTCTTAAGGGCTCTTGTTGTGCCCGTTGGCCGTGTGTGAGTTGTCGTATTGTGTTTTCCGCCTGCCGGTCTCTTAGTTGCTGGCTACAATTTCCATTTGGTTGGCGGAAAATCTGGCGCTAAAAACTCTTTTAGCCGAAAATCAACTAAATGCTATGCGTTTTGTTTGGTTTATTTTCTGCTTTTGCTCTATTGGTTTGTGTGTTGTATTTCTGGTTGTGGTCTCCTCGTTTTTGTTTCAACGACGAAATTTATTACGTTAATTTATTATGTGACACAAGAATTATTGTCGTCTTGTGTCAGTTTAATTACCGAAATAGACATAGGCAAAGGCATAGGCATGCATAGGCATAGGTTAGAAAAAAATAGCTAAGATTTGAAATGAAATTAAATATTTTAGTGAAATAATAGAATAAGAATCCTTTTTTTTGTAAATAAAGCTTGATGTCCAAAGGTTCATTATTTTATTTAAAAGTAATTCCAGCCGGATTGGGAACTATGTTTCTACCTGGATTATGGCGATGGACCAGCTGTGGCATGATGGTTAGAACAAGCGACTACCATGCGGGATATCCCAGCATCAACTACTGGCTCTAGTCATTAAAAATTTTTTTTTTCTTTTATTGCCGGCTCCCTCGATGGGATCGACAGGAACTTCGCAGTATAAGTGTCGTGTCAATCGGCATGTCTTGTAAAAGCTTCTCAAGCAGTAACGTTCGCATTCGTCGATAAACAAGTAGGTGCCGTTAGTTGTGAATCTAATAATAGAAAGCATGTTAAATTCACAACAACGCGAGAAGCTATCCTATACCTCATTCATGGGGTGTAAAGGGAAATTCAGTTTTATTTTTGGATGATGGCGAACTGAGCAGAGTGCTTCTGCTTCGTTTATTGCGTCAATTTATTTTATTTTTTTGGAGTACTTTTTTTGTACGAAAAAATATATTTATTACACCAAAAAGTACATATATTTTACCAAAAAGTACTTTTATGTACAATTATTGTGGCATAAGTACACTTGTTAAAGCAAACAGTACTTTTTTTGTATCGCTAGGTCGTTTAGTTGTATCAAAAAGTACATTTATTGTACCTTAAAGAAAATTTTTTGTAGCAAAAAGTAAATTTGTTTAGCAAAAAGTCCTTTTTTAACAAGCACATTTATTGTGCCACAAAGTACATTAATTGTAGCAAAGAGTACTTTTGTTGTACCAAAAAGTACATTTTGTAGCAAAAAATCCTTTTTTTGTAACAAGTACCATTATTGTACGCAATAGTGCATTTATTGTAACAAAAATTACTCTCATTGTGCCGAAAATACTTCAATTTTACCAAAAAGTACTTCTATGGTACCAAACCTTTTAGTGTACCTAAGAGTCATTTTATTGTACCTGAAAGTACTTTTATTTTTGTATTATTTTAAAGTATCAAAAAGTACTTTTAAAGTACCAAAATTTTTTAGGCAAAAAATTTGTTCGTGGTAACAAAAAATCCTTCATTTGTACCAAAAAGTTCATTTATTGCACCTTAAAACACTTTCATTGTAACAAAAAGTACATTTGTTGTACCACGAAGTACTATTGCTTATTGCACCAGAAAGTACTTCTACTGTAGCAAAAAGTACTTATATTATTATAAAAATATTTTAATGGTACCATAAAGCACTTTTGCTGTACCAAAAAGTACTAAAGATTTGTTGCATGAAAAATTACTTTTATTGCACTAAAAATTTATTTTATTGCACCATAAAGTACATTTATTGGACAATAAAGTACTTTTGTTTTCGCAGAATATGGTTTTATTGTATCAAAAAAACTTTTTTTGTACCAAAAGGTACTTTTATTGTAAAGTACTATTATTGCACCAAAAAGTACTTTACTGTAGAAAAAATTTATTTAGTACTTTAATTGTACTCAAAATTGTTTTTGTTGTACCAAAATTTAAATTTTTTCTAGAATTTTTTTTTTATTATGGCGAAATTATTTGTTGTACCAGAAGTACTTATGTTATTCTAAAACTACTTTTATTGTAAAGTACTTTTACTTTAATAAAAGGCAAATTTATTGTACTTGAAAGAACTTTAGTTTTAACTCGGTGTACTTTTACTGTACTAAAAACTAATTTTATTGTAAAGTACTTTTGTTGTACCAGAAAGTACTTTTATTCTATCAAAAATATTTTAGTTGTACTAAAAAGTACTTTTGTTGTAAAGTACATTTATTGAACCAGAAAGTACTTTACTGTATCAAAAAGTATATTCGGTGTACCTAAAAGTACTTTTATTATACTAAAAATTGTTTTTGTTGTACCAAAAAGTACATTTGTTATAGAAAGTGTATTTTATTGTGCCGAAAGTATTAATTGTACCAAAAAGTACTTTTATTATTCCAAAAACTAATTTTATTGTAATATCTATAAAAGTACAGAAAGTACTTTTACTGTACCACAAAGCAAATTTATTGTACTTGAAAGTACTTTAGTTTTAACTCAAAATACTTTCACTGTACCAGAACCTTTTTTTTGTAAAGTACTTTTGTTGTACCAGAAAGTACTTTTTTTGTAGCAAAAAGTACTGTTAGTGTGTCATAGATACTTTTATTGTACTAAAAGGTTTTTTTGTTGTAAAGTACCTATTTTGTGCTAAACATTTATTGTGTACAAAGTATTATATTACATTTGTTGCTGCTTTATGGTACGATAAAAGTACTTTGTTTGTAACAAAAAGTAAATTTTTTTAATAGCAAAGGTACTTTTATTGTACCAATAAGTACCAAAAATAACTTATATTGTACCAAAAAGTACATATATTTTTTAACTTGTTTGTACCAAAAAGTACTTTTATTCTTGTATAAAGTGATTTTAATGTACCAAAAGTATTTTTTTTGTACCAAAAGTACTTTTATTGTACCAAAGTGTACTTTTAATGCACAGACAAGTAATTTTATTATGTAAAAAAGTACTTACAATGTACCAGCTGTCTTCGGATACTGGAAGTATCTCTCCCTTGTTATTTTGTTCCCCTATTGTTGAGAATAGAAGGATTTTAATCCCTGGAAAATTTTATATCCAAGTAACTCATATTCCTAGGAATAAAAAGAATTGGGCTGTTTATTCATTAAAAACATGCATATTTGCATTTTCTATAAAAGTTAAATTTCCATCTCTCTCAAGTCTCTTAAATTCATTATAATTGTTACTATTTTCTTTATCGTATTTCAAATCATTCAAATTCCCCCATTTGCCTTACCAAAAAGAAAGTGAATCCGAAAATACCACAATGTCTAAGAATACAAAACCGAAAAAAAACGTGAAAAACTATTACAAAGACGTTGTGCCTCTGACAAATGAACAATTTTCATTTCATTTACAGAAAGAAAAATTGCAAAAACTGAAGCACAATTTTTTCCCTTCATTTTGTTGCATCTTGCTGCGCGAGAATTATAATGAAAATTAATGCATGCCTGCCTTACAACATAAATCTTATGAGGCGGCAAGAAAGAATGCGGCGGCACTGCCACAAACAACATAGCACTGCACAAATGTAAAGAGAAGTAAGGAGAGATGAATGTGGTAGAAGGGCGAGGAAAGCCACATAACGGCATTAATTGAAACGAAAAAAGAAATGGCGAAAAGAGTCTGCCTCATCGCCAGGAGTGACATCGATGGGGGGACACCAGGCCGCTGGTGATAACGATGACTGCTGCTGTGGTAGCGATGATGACAATTATGATTTACCACACTGTACATTTTGCTAAAACTGGTGGGCATTTTGTATTTTGACCACTGCGGTTGTTGTTATTTGAATTGATGCATAGGTTGCCAGAGTTGCGCTTCTTGCAACAATTTACAATTCCTACCTTACGCTGAATGCCACAATTCTATTGCAAATGTTTCGTGCGACACTTGTCATAACATTGTTTAAGTTTGTGGCCAACATAATTTTAGTGGTTAGCAGCGATATCAGTGATTGCTACAGTTATTCTGCATGTGAATCATTGGAAAAATTCTAATGTAAATCATTTGAGTCAATTGCATTTCTAGGAAAAGCTTTTTTAAAAAGTTCGCGTTCGAAATCGCAGTTGATCATGATATGTGGAAAATTTCTAATAACGAAGTCTGACCCTATGCAAATTGCTTTTGGAAAGCTGTTACTCTTGGCTATGACCCGTGGTTGGCAGTAAATCGCCAGAAAACAGAATTGATTATCTTCAACCGTAGACATAAGGTATAGAAGTAGAGGCCACCGAGACTGAATGGTGTGGAACTGAGGCTCTCGTTGGAAGCCTATTATCTAGGTGCTACTCTAGATTACATGTTGATTTGGTTAAAGAATATTAAAGAAAAGTTAAAGAGGGGTGTCGACGTACAGCTAACAACGTACACTGCGATAGACTGATCAATAATTACTTTTAGACGTTTGGTGTAGTAGTAAGGCCTTAATAAGAGTAATCTACTCGCCAAGGATCAAAGGATGGGTGCTATGGGCATCATTGAGGCTAGAAAGAGCACACCGCTATAGATGCCTTCCGCTCGTGGGCCTATACGCCAAGGCTACTGTAGCCCGATACGCGTTCAGGTCTTCTATAAAAACTTGCCCTAAATAGCTTTTCCTTCTTCGGACCAGCAGAACAACTCCATCCGCTTTTCACACTCACAACAGTAGCCCGAGTATGGATCCATCGTATTTGCCTGTTAGGTGTCCGATATTGATAAGAATGCTAAGCTGCAGGTCCTAGCTGTATACAAACGCGTCAGTCTTAGGAAAAACGAACGCACGTACAAATATTAAAGTCTGTGTATGGGGATATGAAGCAATGTGCGTGGTGTTGCTTTCACAACGTTCAAGTAGAGACTGAACATAAATTAGCTGCTTTAAACCAAACATAACTGACCCATCTTGTCTGTACGTAAAGAAGATTATTACCGATCTCGTGACGTTGTGGGGTGCCTGGCACTGAGGTATAACAAAGTTTTGAATTTTACGAAAAGAGCTACATCTTCTATTTTATGCTTTTTACGATAAGGTATACATTTTATGAAATTTATTAATATTAAAAATTTTATAAATTTTTTAAAATTTAAAAATTTGAAATAATTAATGAATTTATATTATTTTCGTGAATTTTACGAAATTTAATGAATTTAATGATTTTAATTAATTTAATGAATTTAATGAATTTAATGAATTAAATGAATTTAATGAATTTAATGAATTTAATGAATTTAATGAATTTAATGAATTTAATGAATTTAATGAATTTAATGAATTTAATGAATTTAATGAATTTAATGAATTTAATGAATTTAATGAATTTAATGAATTTAATGAATTTAATGAATTTAATGAATTTAATGAATTTAATGAATTTAATGAATTTAATGAATTTAATGAATTTAATGAATGTAATGAATTTAATGAGTTTAATGAATTTAATGAATTTAATGAATTTAATGCATTTAATGAATTTAATGAATTTAATGAATTTAATGAATTTAATGAATTTAATGAATTTAATGAATTTAATGAATTTAATGAATTTAATAAATTTAATGAATTTAATGAATTTAATAAATTTAATGAATTTAATTAATTTAATAAATTTTATAAATTTAATGAATTTAATGAATTTAATGCATTTAATGAATTTAATGAATTTAATGAATTTAATGAATTTAATGAATGTAATGAATTTAATGAATTTAATGAATTTAATGAATTTATTGAATTTGATAAATTAAATGGATTGAATGAATTTAATTAATTTAATTAATTTAATTAATTCTATGAATGTAATGAATTTAATGAATTTAATTAATTTAATGATTTTAATGAATTTAATGAATTAAATGAATTTAATGAATTTAATGAATTTAATGAATTTAATGAATTTAATGAATTTAATGAATTTAATGAATTTAATGAATTTAATGAATTTAATAAATTTAATGAATTTAATTAATTTAATGAATTAAATGAATTCATAGTATTTAATAAACTAAATGCATTTAATGTATTAAATGAATTTAATGAGTTTGGTGAATTTAATGAATGAATGTAAAGAATGTATTGAATGTAATGAATGTAATGAATGTAATGAATGTAATGAATGTAATGAATGTAATGAATGTAATGAATGTAATGAATGTAATGAATGTAATGAATGTAATGAATGTAATGAATGAAATGAATGTAATGAATGTAATGAATGTAATGAATGTAATGAATGTAATGAATGTAATGAATGTAATGAATGTAATGAATGTAATGAATGTAATGAATGTAATGAATGTAATGAATGTAATGAATGTAATGAATGTAATGAATGTAATGAATGTAATGAATGTAATGAATGTAATGAATATAATGAATGAATGTAATGAATGTAATTAATGTAATGAATGTAATGAATGTAATGAATGTAATGAATGTAATGAATGTAATAAATGTAATGAATATAATGAATGTAATGAATGTAATGAATGTAATGAATGTAATGAATGTAATGAATGTAATGAATGTAATGAATGTAATGAATGTAATGAATGTAATGAATGTAATGAATGTAATGAATGTAATGAATGTAATGAATGTAATGAATGTAATGAATGTAATGAATGTAATGAATGTTATGAATGTAATGTAATGAATGTAATGAATGTAATGAATGTAATGAATGTAATGAATGTAATGAATATAATGAATGAATGTAATGAATGTAATTAATGTAATGAATGTAATGAATGTAATGAATGTAATGAATGTAATGAATGTAATGAATGTAATGAATGTAATGAATGTAATGAATGTAATGAATGTAATGAATGTAATGAATGTAATGAATGTAATGAATGTAATGAATGTAATGAATGTAATGAATGTAATGAATGTAATGAATGTAATGAATGTAATGAATGTAATGAATGTAATGAATGTAATGAATGTAATGAATGTAATGAATGTAATGAATGTAATGAATGTAATGAATGTAATTAATGTAATGAATGTAATGAATGTAATGAATATAATGAATGTAATGAATGTAATGAATGTAATGAATGTAATGAATGTAATGAATGTAATGAATGTAATGAATGTAATGAATGTAATGAATGTAATGAATGTAATGAATGTAATGAATGTAATGAATGTAATGAATGTAATGAATGTAATGAATGTAATGAATGTAATGAATGTAATGAATGTAATGAATGTAATGAATGTAATGAATGTAATGAATGTAATGAATGTAATGAATGTAATGAATGTAATGAATGTAATGAATGTAATGAATGTAATGAATGTAATGGATGTAATGAATGTAATGAATGTAATGAATGTAATGAATGAAATGAATGTAATGAATGTAATGAATGTAATGAATGTAATGAATGTAATGAATGTAATGAATGTAATGAATGTAATGAATGTAATGAATGTAATGAATTTCATTAATTTCGTTGGGAATTTAATTTAATCACTTGAGGATACTGTTCTTTCTAATTCAATCATTTCCATGGGTTTTTTGTGGACATGTCAATGGAGAGTCATTGTGTTTTTGCCAACTTTTCTCAGAAATGTATGCTGCGTGCCCATTGCTGTTATACTCGTTGATACATAACATTCCATATTACTCGTCTATTAATTTGCCGAGTTTGCAGTAACTATAATTCATATCTTATTAATAACCTAAGAAAAATGTTTAATATTTCCTATGTGTGTTCATAATATGTGACACTTTCAAAGAAATTCAATTTATAAATTTATAAAATATAATTATTCCTTCTCTCTTTTTAATTTCAGGTATGTTAAACAAAATAATTGAATCTTGTATGCTGTAATAAAGGTAATTTGTTTATGTGATTACAAATTTAAATAAAAAATTAACCTACTAATTATGTGTAGGTTTAGCAACCAACTCAGCTCCTATTCACTTCACTTGAGTCTACTAACAATTTCTAAGTCCTTCAGTACGTTAATAGTCTACACCACTTCTTGTTGTAATGTCTGTTGCTTTAATTACTAAATTTTTCTAATAAATTATTTAACAATTTTTGCCTCATAACAAAAACTCTTTAAGGTAGCTTTAATAGTAAAGTAACGCAACATTTCGGCGAGCCAAATTTCAGCCAACAAATTCCTTTGGTATACAGCCTTAAGACCTAATTTTGGTTCGCAGTCATGTCTAACATTAATACGAAACACGCGCCGTTCAGACACACGCATATACACACACACAGCCCGCAATACCAACAGACGATATCCTGTATCCTGTATAGGTCACATAAAAATTTCATCAGCTCAATATAACAAACACACACACGCACAGACACAGATATAAATATCGACACACCAACAAATGATGACTACTCCACCAACTCCACTCCAGCCTGCACTAATACCACATCAAAGATATGTACGGAAGTAGAACAGCTGTTCACTGGGGTGGGAAGGAAATTCAAACATTTACTTCTGTATAAGTAAACGTTCACACACACACACATATTTTTCTGTATAGTCGCACATACCCCCACAACTCCGACACCAAACTGACAAAAACAAACGCTTGTCATCGTCGACAAAAACTTTGTTGGTCGACGCGTGTGAGTGTTAAAAGTCTGCAGAAAAAAAGGTTAAGAAAAAAGTTTTGGGATCTCAAAGAAAAAAAAAATCATACAAAAACTTTGTATAAATAAGGAGACATACACATATACAAAATGTATTCCTTTTGTAGGATTTTTCAGCTCTATATAAACATAAAGTAAATAGACGGAAAACGCCTCCTATAGGGTAGCTATATGGTAATATTCATAGAGACGTATGCACGTTAGCACAACAATTAAGAGAAATAGTTAACTATTCAAATAGTTAAATATTCAAATATGCGTCAAATACTGAAATATGTATTCAAATATTCAAAGAATATTCTTATATACAATTACATATTCAGGTATTAAAATATTCAAGTGCTCAAATATTATTAATATTACTATATCTCCATACCGACCTCGTTCTCATGATGACTGTGACTTTTGTACCGTCTCGAAATGATGCCTGCTTCACAACAACACCGACAACTAAAATGAGGACAGTAACGATAACGCTTTCAACGACGACTATGGCAACAACATCAACAACAGCAAAAAACATTTGTAACGAAGACGTCGAGGACTAATAAAATTGCTAGACAGGCAGACAGCAACGTAGTAATAAAAAAAACAAATACACGCACACACACACGAACATATAACTATAACTTGCAAGGATTTACACAAACATATTCTACTACATCGGCACGATTTTATTAATGGCTACATACACAACGATGTTTGCGTAGCCATCTATCCTCATCTTGCAAAAAGAATCTTATAGAGTTTTTTTTGTCTTTCCGCACTTCTCACGCTGTTGCAATACCATCGTCCCGCTTTGCCAAGTGTTCTCTTTTACTATATATACATATTTTGTCTATGCCGCCTTTTATGTATATAAATGTGATAAGGACTTTGTAGAAAAAATAAAATAGGTTTTTCTTTCTCTTGTTTTCGAATGCTTTGAGGAAAACTTTGTGTCTATATAAGCACCACCACCACCACTGCCGCCACAACCTACAGCAACATGTTTTGTATAGAACTGGGACGCGGTTTGTTGGGGGTGGTAAAACAACATTTACGAACATTTTTCGAAAAGAGAGCATTTCTGTTTGATTTCCTCACCAGTCCCTTCGAGCGCTCTATGCCACGCAATGTTCCACAAAATTGATGGTGGAGGTAGGTGCAGCTTCAGGAAATAAAAATATATATAAAAATATTAAAAAATAAAAACTATAAAAATATAAAAACTATAAAAATATAAAAATGTAAAAATATAAAAATATAAAAATATAAAAATATAAAAATATAATAATATAAAAATATAAAAATATAAAAATATAAAAATATAAAAATATAAAAATATAAAAATATAAAAATATAAAAATATAAAAATATAAAAATATAAAAATATAAAAATATAAAAATATAAAAATATAAAAATATAAATATTAAAAATATAAAAATATAAAAATATAAAAATATAAAAATATAAAAATATAAAAATATAAAAATATAAAAATATAAAAATATAAAAATATAAAAATATAAAAATATAAAAATATAAAAATATAAAAATATAAAAATATAAAAATATAAAAATATAAAAATATAAAAATATAAAAATATAAAAATATAAAAATATAAAAATATAAAAATATAAAAATATAAATATTAAAAATATAAAAATATAAAAATATAAAAATATAAAAATATAAAAATATAAAAATATAAAAATAAAAAAATATATAAAAATATAAAAATATACAAATATAAAAATATAAAAATATATAAATATAAAAATTAAAAAATAAAAAATATAAAAATATAAAAATATAAAAATATAAAAAACGGTGATAAAGATAACCCTGAAAACTATCGCCCTATTACTTGTTTACCAACTATATATAAACTACTAACTAGTATGATATCTGATAAAATTTACCACCATTGTACTACAAACAACTTACTACCATTAGAGCAAAGGGGATGTGCAAGAAATTCAAGAGGCTGCAAGGAATTGGTTACAATCGATGCTATAATCACAAGAAATTCTCTTTGCCACCAACGAAACTTAAGTGTTGCTTATATTGATTATAGAAAAGCATTCGATAGCGTACCCCACCCATACCTAATCCTAACACTCAAGAACAACGGAGTGGACGAACAAATAGTTCCTTTTTTCGAAAGGATTATGCCCACATGGAGGACGAAAATCATTCTTAACGGGATAACTACCAGGGAAATTAAAATAAAAACAGGGATTTTCCAGCGAGATACATTTAGCCAGTTGTGGTTTTGTCTAAGCCTTTCACCTCTGAGCCCAGCATTGAACAACTCCCCTAATGGATATCGCATAAAATATCAACAGCGACAGTCTGCAGTCACCCACCTTCAGTATATGAACTATGTAAAATTATTTGCTCGATCGAAATACCACCTCTCAAATCTGGTACACATGGTAGAATCATTCAGCAGAGACATATGCACGGAATTTGGATTCGATAAGTGTAAATCCATAGAAATAATAAGAGGACAAGTAGTTCATTCACAAGGGTTTACCCTCCATGATGGTATTATAGAAATGTTGGAGTGTAATCAATCCTATAAGTATCTGGGAGTGGAGGAAATGAGAGGAATCCACCATTCAAGTATAAGGCAAGCTCTAAAAATGCGCTTTGAAGCAAGAATAATAAATCTATGTGCGACTAAGCTGAATTCAAAAAACATGATTAGGGCAATTAATACCTATGCCATCCCATTACTAACATACTCATTCGGGATAATAGCGTGGAGCGACACAGAATTGAATTCAGCTCAGAGAAAAATCAGAACAACACTAACGAGGTATAGACAACACCATCCACAGGCTTCTATCGAAAGAGTAATGTTGCCACGTAATCTGGGCGGACAGGGTGTGGTTAACATTAAAAATCAAAATTATAGCCAGATTCACAATCTGCATCGGAGATTGACCGATACTAAATCTTGGTGAATCTGGACTCAAACCACACCCCACTAAAACTTTCAACACCTAGATTTACACCGCTGGATTATGTTACTAGTGATGCCGATATTGTAGAACAATGGAAGCATAAGGCCATACATGGCAAATTTCCATACCAAAAAAAAAAATTATTTACAAAAAATAAAGATTTGTAAACTGGTGTAATCATTGCCGACGATGTGGCCAGGCTGCGGAGACTACGGAACACATCATCAACGGTTTTTCGATAATGGCAAGTACGGCCTACCTCAAAAGGCACAACGACGTTGCGAAAATAATTCACCAAAGCCTCGCCGTTAGAAGCGGTTTCTTGGAAGAAAAACTTCCATATTACAGGTATGAACCAGAGGTAGTGTTAGTGAGCACAAATTATAAACTGTATTGGGACCGAACAATGTCAACTGATCGCACAATTATCGCCAACAGACCAGATATAATTTGGATAGACAAACGCAGTAGGGTTGGGTACATCCTAGATGTCGCAGTTCCACTTTCGGATAACGTGAATCGTACCATTAGTGAAAAAATTTCCAAATATGCAGATCTAGCGTTTGAAGTGAAGCACATTATAATCATTGTAAATTTAGTTTGTTTTATAAGTGAAAAATATTTAAGTGATTTACGTTAAACTGCCTGGTCGTGATGGTGGTATCAGTTACGCCCTCTTAAATATGCACTTATTGTCCATTTTAATTCTTGAAAGTATGGTTTTTCAGAAATACTTTTGAATCCCACAACCACTCAATAAGATGAGAGTACACCCCAAAGTTGGCGGTTGCAGACGTAAAAGTAAAAATATCGAAAACTCAGTTTTTAACTATTAGAAAACACAGTACAACACATGATTTTGGGACGCAATTCTGAGAACTGCAGGTGAAAGTAGCCCCAAAAAGAAGACGTTCTACATCATTTGTTTTGTCAAGTTACATGGAATAATAATTTAATATCGTTTTGAAGTTGATAAGTATCGTATAGAGGAATTTGTTACGTTTTAGGCTCTTTTGTTTGACATAACATAAATACTTTATGGTGGCCTATGATTATCATATGTAATATGCCACGTAAATCAACGCCACGGAGTACAACAGTTTTATTGTAACTGCTACCAAATAAACGCAGTTCAAAATCATTTGATGAATGGAAAAGTGAAACTGTTGCTTATGTAGGGAAACGTTATATGAACAGATTAAAGAAATTGGAATTCTTAATTTTTTAAATTTGTTTCAGCTAAATCGGACTAGTGGTTCTCCAATAATGTCAAACGATAGAGCCTAAAACGTGACAAATTCCCCTATACGATTCTTACTAATTTTAAATCGACATTAAATTATTATAGCATGTAACTTGATGCAGAACTTCTTCTTTTTGGGGCTACTTTCACGTGAAGTTCTCAGAATTGAGTCCCAAATCAATGAGCTGAAAAATGTTGTACTTTAATAGCTTAAAGTAAGAATTTTAAAAGCTCGTTCGCAAGATTAATATTTGCCCGAGTTTAGTGATTTTAGTATTAGCCAATTGGTCGGGCTTATGGAATCTTTTTAGCCCTTGTTATTCCTAAAAATTACAGTGTTAAGAAATGTACCGCCTAACTAAACAAATATTCGCCCAATCTTGTGAGTTTACCTTTAGCCGTTTGGTCTGAGCGACGGTATCAGATTAGTCCCTTTTTTCGGCATTTCTTACACCTGAAAGTACGATTTTGGAAAAACCCCTTCTGTTAGCTCTCAAATTCTATAGTGAACAACCATACAATTTTTTTTCGATTGTAGTTTATTCTGTGGATGATACCCATGCACAGGGAGCATGCCCATATAAAGTTTTCCTTCATATCGCATAGCTACTACATTAACTAAATGTTAACCGCAATGTTAGCAGCTTCACCCTTTGGCTGCTTTATCTAGAATATTGCACTGGATTTCTTCCTTTTTCGGTTTGTTTTACCCCTAAAAGTACGAATTTTTAAAAACCCCTTTATGCAGCTATTTAGGTATATAGGGTGCTAGCCCATATACATTTTCGCATTGATAGCTTTAGCCGTTTAGTCTGGGTGAAGGTACCAGTTTTATCCCTTCTTCGGCATTGTTAGCTCCAAAGGCATAAACTTTACATCGCATAACTTCTCCATTGACTTACTATTCATCCCAATTATAGCAAACTCTACCTTTCGCCGTTTGGTCTAAATATTTAACCAAATTTTTGCAACTCTACATTTAGAAGTAGGATTTGGGATACTATGCGTTTTCTTTTTCTCCCTATTTCGGGCTTTATTACCCGTAAAGGTACGAATTTCTGGGAAACCACAAACATTTTAGTACGACTTTCATGCCATATCCTTATCTAATACTTATGAAAAGTTTGTGCAACAACAGTCGAATGACGAAAAACTTTTTCTTTCAATTTTTCACTCTGATTCATTTCACTTTTGGCTGCACCATTGCTCTCTACCTCTCTCTCACTCTCTCTGTCTTATTCCCTTTGGCCATGTTCAGTTTGTAAACAAAAAAAATTACAGCTGGGGTACAAAAAAGATGACAGAAATGAATCGCCACAAAAGAGTAGAGGAAGGCAAAAAACAAAAACTTTTGCAAGTCAATTCCTAACGAGTCCTTTTGTCTCAAGGGTGCTTACTGGCACTGCTGCGTCTATTTCTGCCTCATATAACCTGAAGTATTTTTTTTTTACTTTTGTGTGTGTGTGTTTTTTTCTTGCAAATAATTTGCTTTTCATGTGTAAATGGTTTTCTTGTAGGTCTATTTGTGCCTTCCGTTTCTTTTCGTTTCCAGACGTATAAAGATAAAATTTTTGCATCATCGCTCTTTTTTTCCTTTTATGAAAAAAACCTTTTGAAATATTTCTGGTCTGTATCCTTTGAGTGGGAGGTTGTGTTGCGGGGGCAAGAAATTTTATTTATTCAGATAAAATGTTATTGATTTTTTTGTTTGCTTCATTTTGGTCCCTTTCTATAAGGTTTCCGGGAAGGATGCTGCTTAAAGGACGAATGTATGTATTTGTATTGATATAATCGAACCACGTTTGACAGTTTGTCAGTAAGCTGGGCAAATACACAGTAATATCTCGTAAACTTTTGCTTAATTGAATGGGAATGGCTGTGGATAACTTACTCTGTTGCTGTTTGATTGATGTTGCTGTAGCTGTTGCTTCTTAGCGCGATGGTTCGTTGTGATCGATTGTGTTAGATAGCAAAGTGTTTATCTTTTTGTCTGCGGAACATAAGTAGACCATAAAATTTTGTATTTCATTTTAATGTTGATATTGACGTGGCCATCAGTTTCAGATTTTAATGTCCATTAAAATTGACTTAATTTGCAGTAACATTAATTCCAGAAAATATTACCTTCGACCCCAGTAGAAAAATTCCTATGAATTACATTTAAAACGAATCACACCGCGGATTGTTTTTCAGCAGTAACACTTTTTAATCCCACAATTAATTTCAGATTTATAGCCAATGTATGACAATCCGCTTTCTGATTGAAAAAAAGTATTTCCTTAAAATCCGATTACTATAAAAATCTCGGATGGAATTGTAGGTGTAATTGCCTGGAACTGATGTCAACGTAGGCAACAATAAGTTCTGAAAAATATGTCCATATCAATATACTTATTAACAATTATTTTTTGTATAAAGCCTTCAGCCAAAAGCTGATAAGTATAAAATTATAAATATTGAAACGTTTGCCATGTATAATATCCCAGCGGGAAAATCCAGGATATAGAAGGCCTGTTTACAGGCCATGTTATTTTATTCCAGAATAACACATGCTGATATTGTGACCCAAGACCTTCCATGCTTGCTTGCCGCAACAAGCATTATATAAGGTTGACGATTGAAGGGAAGGTGTGTTAGAAGACGTGCAACCGCAGTTTTCATTGTGGGCAGAAAGTTATAATTTTTTGTTTAGAAAAAACACACGAACACCTTCCTTGTTGCCTTCTATTTGACATGCCTTCGCTATGCCACTCTCGTAGTTGCATTCTTGCACCCTGTATGCAACTGTACCACCACTTGCCACAACTATCCCATAGCACCATCATCACCAACGGCCATCAACACTGATTAAGATGTAACTGCCACAGATTCAGGAATCTTAGTCATTTTTCCATGGCCACGGGAAACAATGTGTCACTTTTAATGAACTTAACTTCTAGATAAACATGATCTACAACAACAGCAGCAGCAACAACAACGACATAAGCAGCAGCAGCAATAACATTGGCAACATAAACAAAACAATGTTAAACATATCATGTCCATGATCAGTAAATAACAATCTCTCCCTCTTCACATGACCGACCGACCGACCGACGGTCTGACTGTTGGTCTTCCTGGCCATTCGTTATAGACAACTCGACAGCGATACAGCAAAACAGTGAGCGACGAGCCAACAATCACAATTGTAGATGTTGTTGAATATAACAAATTGCCCACTCAATTTTGAGATTAACAGCAACAGCCATAGCAGAGGCAGTGACGGTGGCAGCAGCAGCTCACAGCTACTGCCCAGCATTTGTAAATCCTCTTTTAAGCCGCCACGGTCGTAGCGTCTTAGCCACCTTAATAAACATTTATTTTGTTGTGTTATAGCGCTGTTTTTTTGTGGTGGGGGTTCGTTGTTTATGTATAAAGGAAAAACATTTGTTAATGTCCAATCATTTTTTAAGATTTTTCCTTTATCTATGTGCCGTGGCCTCTCATGTTGTTGTTGTTGTTAATGTGGTTGGCTCTGTATAAGCGTAAAGAAAATTAGACAATATGCCGCCGTCAGTATACGCCACCGCCACCGCCTTAAGTTTAACCTAGTCGGCCTTCATTTATGTTGTCTTAAGCTACGATATTGTACCATGCGATATGTTTGTAAACATACATGTACATATATGCAATTTATATATGGACATGATTGTATGTGAAATTGTTGTTGAATACAGACGCCGCCGCCACCAACCAACATTAACAGCAGTAACAGCAATAGAAGCAGCAGCATGTTCAATCATTACATGCAACACAATTGGCAACGGCAACATAAACAGCAACATCAGCAATACACCAATGTTTGATTAACTAAATGGCTACACATACCAACAGCAGCAGGGTGTGTTTAATGGGATGATAACATGTTAATAAATATCTATGATCATCGTTTAAACCAATCGAACAAGAGCGAACAGAAGTATAAAAAAGAAGAACATTTTATTTATAAATGGTTAAGTTAAATTTATTTCAGAGAGAGTACCAACATTTTTAAATTTACTGCATTCTGAAAATTAGAATCTTTTGAGTATATAGCAGAGTCCTGCCCAAGTGAGCTTGACACGGTTTAAAGCCTCTTAGTTTTTTTCCAAGACATTCGATTATTCGATTCTGCGTACAAGACATGTACACGACAATGGTGTTGATTTGACAAAGAAACAAAAAAAAGGCAAGAGCGCGTCAGAGCGAAAGAGTGTAAATTTTTATCAAAACAGTGTTTTGTAATTTACTCAAATATGTTATGCATGACAGTAAATATTTCAAAACATAATTTGTTTGTACAAAAAGTACCCTTATTGTGCCAAGAATGTTGTACAATTTATTGCACCAAAAAGTACATTTATTGTATGAAAAAGTACTTTTGTTGTACCAGAATTGTGCCAAATGTACTTGTGTTGTACTAAAAAGGACATGTATTGTTCCAAAAAGTGCTTTTATTGTTGTAAAATTTATTTATTTATCGGCCTAGGCATAATGGTCGACAGCAACTTCGCAGTAAAGTGTCGAATCAATCATGTCTACTAAAAGCTTCTGAAACAGCTGACGTTCGCATTTGTCTATAATTAGCAGTTGCCGTGAGTTGTAGATCTGAAAATATAAAGCGTGTTAATAAGATTATGAAAAAACCCCTTATTTAAGCTCTCCAATCCAAAAAGGAACACAACCATGCCATTCAACCACCACCATGTCCATAAATTAAAGTTTTTTATGTACAATCTATTGTATTAAATAGTACTTTGATTAGTCTAAATTGTACTTTTATTGTAACAAAAATTTCTTTTATTGTATTTTTGTTGCACCAAATTTTACAATTTATTGTAGCGAAATTTACTTCTGTTGTACTACAAAGTACCCTTGATGTACTAAAAAGTAACTTTATTGTACCAACTAAAACAAAACTGTACCAAAAACGTACAATTTATTGTATCAAATAGTACATTAATTGTACCAAAAAGCTCAATATATTCTACCAAAAAGTTCGATTTTATTTTGCCAAAAAGTTCAATATATATATTTTTATGTTTTTATATTTTTATATTTTTATATTTTTATATTTTTATATTTTTATATTTTTATATTTTTATATTTTTATATTTTTATGGTTGGTTGGTTGGTATGCAGGCATCTCCTTCTTCAAAGGAGAACACTTAGGTCCCTATGGACCCATTGTGACACCCGTTGGGCATTTGTGCCATCCCTTCAACCTATGCTATCAGCGCGTGTGCTGACTGATCGCGTTGCCAGTTGTCGATTGGGAATCCGGAGTTTCGATCCAATCCGTCCAGTTGATAATTTTGCAAAAGTTGTTAATCCTTCCGATGTCCAACGATGCAAGTTCTTCTACACCATTTAAAAAGGGTTTCCCCAGGGTTTCCAGTCTCCTTCTGTATAGCGCTGGGCAATCACAAATAATGTGGTCGGTGGATGGTTCACTGCTACTGTTTCCGCAGTAGTAGCATTCGCTTTTCGTTGCGAATCCCATTCTTTTCGCATGCTTGCCTATGGGTCCATGTCCCGTCAGGAAGGCAATAATCTTCCTTATCTGGTCCCTCTCAAGACTTACCAGGTACGATGCACGTTTCGCGTTGTATTCTGGCCAAGTCATTTTGGCCTTTCTACAGGTTTCTTCATTCTTCCATCTGTCGTTTGCAATTCTAAACGTTAGATTTTCAATGGTACTTTTACAGGTGGATATAGGGCGAAGTGCTACGTGTTCAACGTCGCTTTCCAGCAGGGCTGAGCCCTGTCTGGCCTCTTCATCCGCTCTGCAGTTGCCCTCGATTCCGCTGTGTCCGGGAATCCACGTAACCAGAACTCTGTTGTTCCTGGATATCTCGTTAAGAGATTTCCGGCAGGCACTGACCACTTTCGATTTGATGTCACAGGACTTCAACGAGTTTACCGCCGCTAGACTATCCGTGAACAGGAGAATATCCTCCTGTGATATCTTCCTCACGTTGATCACGTCCGCGGCTCGTTTAATAGCAAGTATTTCCGCTTGGAAAACGCTGCAGAAATCTGGAATTCTTGATCTTATATTTAGGCCCAGATCCGCGGAGTAGATACCGTAGCCGACCTTGTCATCCAGTTTGGACCCATCGGTAAATATGTTCACTGGTCCATACATTGCGTTCTCATTCTCTGCCCACTCCTTTCTGGAGGGCGTTCTAGTTCCGTATAGAACGTTTGATTTCCGTGTGTTTAGCACGTAGTCAGTTTCGAGTGAGATGTTGATGTGGTTCAGGATCTTTGAATGTCCGATGGAACGATCCCAATGATCAATCTCGTTTAGTCGAATAGCCGATTTGAGAGCAGAGCATTTGCAGCTCAGATCAGGTGGTAGTAGATTGAGTATCGTGTAGAGAGCCTTAGAGGGGGTCGATCTCATACATCCGGTTATCAGGAGACAAGAGGACCGTTGAACACGATCCAGTTGTTTGAATTTGCTCTTCTTGTCGAGCGCGTACCACCAAACTATAGAGCCGTATTGTAGTATTGGCTTCACTATAGCATTGTAAATCCAGAGTGTTACCTTGGGTTTAAATCCCCATGTTTTCCCGATAGCTTTACGACATGTATATAAAGCTATGAGTGCTTTGCTGGATCTGCTTTCAATATTCTGTCTCCAATTAAGCTTCCTGTCTAATATAAGGCCCAGGTAGTTCGCCGTATCGGAGAAGTTGAGTTGTTTGTTGCCCAGATAGATGTTGGATGTAGCGGGCGATTTCTGTTTCCGACTGAAAAGTACCAGTTCTGTTTTGTCCGGGTTCGCATTGAGCCCTCTACTGGCACACCAGTTTGCCAGGATGTTGATATAGTCCTGCATCCTTTGTTCGAGACAAGATAAACTTCCCCCAGAGACGCAGAGTGCTATATCGTCTGCATACGCTACTACTGTACATCCTTCCGACTCCAACCGTTTGAGAACGTCGTTGACGGCAAAATTCCATAATAGCGGCGATAATACTCCCCCTTGAGGGGTGCCTCTAGTCACTCTTCTAGTGAGGGTGTGATTTCCCAGCTTTGAGGTAATAGTTCTCTTTAATAGCATGTTGCGAATCAGCTTGCTAATATGTGAGTTGATATTTAGGCTGTTGAGCTCTGTCATGATGCAGAGGGGTTCGATGTTGTTGAAAGCTCCCTCTATGTCCATAAAGGCAACCAGAGAAAATTCTTTCTTGTCCAGCGATTTCTCTATGGGATACAATAGTGCATGGAGTGCGGATTCTGTCGATTTCCCCTTTGTGTAAGCATGCTGAGCATTCGAAAGGAGATCCGGGCCAATTGAATTTTTGATGATGTCGTCCATGATTCGCTCAAGGGTTTTCAAAAGGAACGAAGTAAGACTTATAGGTCTGAAGTCCTTCGCTTTGGTGTGTGATGGCTTTCCCGCCTTTGGGATGAAGACCACCTTTGCCGTTCTCCATCGTATTGGTAGGTAGGATAATTTCACACAGCCGTTAAAAATAGCCTCCAGCCATGGCAATAGTATCTCCAGTGACTGTTGAAGTTCGGCGGGTATGATGTCGTCCGGACCGGGTGATTTGTAGGGATCAAAGTCGTTGATGGCGTCTTTGATCATGTTCCTTTCAATTACCGGTATTCTGTCGCATAAGTCGGTAGGTGCGACGGTTATGGAGTTGGACTCTCCCCTGGGGAAGTGGGTATCCGATAGGATTTCCAAGGTTTCCTTTGAGGATTCAGTCCAGGTACCATCATTTTTCATTATGTATGCCGGGGCGCTGGTTGTCGAGGATAATACTTTCCTAAGTCTACTTACCTCTGCGGTTTTTTCGACATCGTTGGTGTATGTCCTCCATGAAGATCTTTTCGCCTTCTTTAGTAGTTTCTTGAAGAGTCTTAGATTCTCCTTGTACTCCTCCCATTGGCCTGTTCTCTTGGCCTTGTTGAAGGATTTTCTGGTGGAAGCACGGGATCTAGAGATATCGTCGTTCCACCATGGAGGCTTCTGCTTTTTCCCATCTTTTCGTCTTGGGCAGGATTTCCTGGTGCATAAGGCCAAGGCTTTTGTAACTTTACCTACCATGCTGTCCAACTTTTGTGGGCTGTCAATGGTGAGATCAGTTGTATTCGGTAGGAGTCTTGCAAGGTGTTCCCTGTAGACGTCCCATTTCATCCGTCTCTTGTTGAAGGTTACTATCGGCTTCGTTATTTGAGCAGATATTTCAAAGGAAATGTATTGGTGGTCGGAGAAGGAGTGAACATCCTCCACCCGCCAGTTTGATATCAAGTCGTTTTTGGCATTAGAAATTGTCAGGTCTATGACCTGCTCAGTGATCGAGTTAATAAAGGTGGGCGTATCTCCCTGGTTATGCACTACTAAGTTCCTACTTAGAATATAATCAAAGAGTAACTCACCTCGTTTGTTGATCGTTTTACCTCCCCACAGCGTGTGGTGTGCGTTTGCATCCATTCCGACAATGAGGGTGGTCTTGTTGTGTTCCGCCGTTAGTACTGCTTTCTTCAGTTCCTCTGATGGGGGGTTTTGGTCTTCGTAAGGAAGATATGCCGAAGCTATCCATAGGGTTGATTGTTTCATTTCTAAACCTATAATTGTAAGATCTTCGTTACCGAAAGTATTTAGCAGGAATGCGTCAAGCTGTTTCCGTACTAGGATACACGCTCGTATTTTAGCATTTACCTTACCTTGGTAGAGTCTATAATTTTTGTGGTTTAATCCACAGACTCTGTTTTGATTTATCCAGGGCTCCTGGATGAGAAGTACGTCCTCCTGGAGCTCGGAGAGACGTACCTGAAGTGCTGCTGAAGCACTCTTAGAGTGGTGGAGGTTTATCTGTACCACCCGAAGAATGCTCAATGACGGTGTTGTTGGCGTCGTCGTCATCGCTCATCAGTAGGTCATCCTCATCGGCCTCCTGGAAAAGCCCTCCTAAGCTGACCATGGTAGATGCCATGGATTCAGCATCTGAGCAGTGCTCTTCATCTGCCGGATTGTTGCTTGGCGCTGCGAGGTTGTCCTCAGCGGGAGCTGCGGTTATTGGTGTCGGAGCGACGGATGGTGCTGTAGCTGCGGGAGTTACAGTTGTTGATGTAGCTGCGGGAGTTGCAGTTATTGGTGTCAGAGCGACAGATGGTGCTGTAGCTGTGGGTGGCACGTCTGCGGTTACAGTCTGTGTGGCATGTTTTGTTTTATATATCCACATCATTGTTTCGGTGAAGCCGCAGAATATTAGGTTGTTCATTTCCTTTATTAGGTCACTGCTTTCATCGGTGATGAGGAGGGTGACGTGAACGAAGGTGTCCCGTGATTCCGATACCTTCAAGATTTTCCAGTTTTCCACATCGAGGCTGGGGTTGGAAATTTGCAGAAGCTCAAGGATTGCCTTTCGGTTACTAGCCATTATATCTGGGATTTTTATACGACCTCTAGGCCTGTTGGGGATATCGCACTGCTCTACCAGACAGAGTTTAGCCCCTGGCCATACTTCGCCAATGACCGTTAGAGCCTTTTCGAATAACTCTAACGAGCGTTGGTCGTGGAATGCCATGAGCTTTACTCTGTTCAGATGCCAGCCTGCGTCAGTACATCTTGCTGGAGTGCCAGGATTGTCCCTTATTACACTAGCGTACGCAACAAGCAGCTTAGCGTTAGCTTTCCTCCAGTTCTCAAACGAGATGCTACCGCTGGGATGTGAGTTGTCTACGACGGCGCGTGTGAGACTGTTCCTGGCTATGTCGCTGTACCGGACTCTTTCTTGGATCTTTGATCTTTTATGTGAACTGGCAATGCCAGGCTCATCAGCGGATCGCTGACGTTTTATGTTAGCAGTCCCTTGTGGGGTCTGAGATTGGTTCAGTAGGTTTTTGGCCTTTTGAACCAATTGGTTTTGCTCCGTGGATCTTTGAACCTCAGGGATTTTGCCAACAGTTGAAAGGATGTAGTTGGCCCTTCGACGGTCACGGTAGCGTCGATCATGAGGTCGTACCCGTTTAGCTGGCTTGCCAGCGCGAGGTGGGGAGGCATTGCCCGGCGTCGGCTTGCTGGTCCCCGAAGTAGATGCTGCCGTATCCCCATTAGGGGGGGCTTCTTCTGCCGCGTTCTTCCTGAAGAAGGAAGATAGGGTACTAGTATTGTGCCTCTTGGCTTCTTGTGACAATTTAGTCGAGCCGAGAGGTCTGCCTCTTTTCGAGGGAGTTGGGGTGGAGGGTCCGTTACCAGACTTCTCCGAAGTTGTTGTTTGTTGTGGTTTTGTTTGTTTAGTTTGTGTATTTGAGTTCATGTTTATGGTTCGGTCCTTAGGCCGCCGTAGAAGCCGTCGGGACCTAATGAGATGAAGAGGGACAAAAACGGTCACTTACGCCAGAGCCCTTTAGCGCAAGAAGGCATTGGATTGAAACAGGTGTGCGCCCTCACCTGAGTTTGACATAGTAACGACTAATATGTAACCCCTATAGCCATACATCCCTCGGCCTATGCAGCCCACCTTGGATTGGGGGGTTTTGTTTAAAGAGAGTCTCTTTCTCTCCCGCAGAAACGCACTTTCCACCGTCCCAAAATTGAGGCCAATGCCAGAGACATGACCGTAACATTAACCTCTCATTTAGGCCGGTATCCAGTTCCTACACTGGGAAGTCCTAGGGTAGGAGGCGTTCTGCGTGCTTCTCAGGTTTTTATTCCCCGATCGGCAACTGGAACTAGGTTGGTTCGCGAGCGGGCTTTTACCGAAGCTATGACCCGCTTCACCACGGAAGATAGCCGTGGCTTTCACTATCCACCACCTGTGACGCGCCCGATGGATAACCCAACCACACGGGTTTTATATTTTTATATTTTTATATTTTTATATTTTTATATTTTTATATTTTTATATTTTTATATTTTTATATTTTGATATTTTTATATTTTTATATTTTTATATTTTTATATTTTTATATTTTTATATTTTTATATTTTTATATTTTTATATTTTTATATTTTTATATTTTTATATTTTTATATTTTTATATTTTTATATTTTTATATTTTTATATTTTTATATTTTTATATTTTTATATTTTTATATTTTTATATTTTTATATTTTTATATTTTTATATTTTTATATTTTTATATTTTTATATTTTTATATTTTTATATTTTTATATTTTTATATTTTTATATTTTTATATTTTTATATTTTTATATTTTTATATTTTTATATTTTTATATTTTTATATTTTTATATTTTTATATTTTTATATTTTTATATTTTTATATTTTTATATTTTTATATTTTTATATTTTTATATTTTTATATTTTTATATTTTTATATTTTTATATTTTTATATTTTTATATTTTTATATTTTTATATTTTTATATTTTTATATTTTTATATTTTTATATTTTTATATTTTTATATTTTTATATTTTTATATTTTTATATTTTTATATTTTTATATTTTTATATTTTTATATTTTTATATTTTTATATTTTTATATTTTTATATTTTTATATTTTTATATTTTTATATTTTTATATTTTTATATTTTTATATTTTTATATTTTTATATTTTTATATTTTTATATTTTTATATTTTTATATTTTTATATTTTTATATTTTTATATTTTTATATTTTTATATTTTTATATTTTTATATTTTTATATTTTTATATTTTTATATTTTTATATTTTTATATTTTTATATTTTTATATTTTTATATTTTTATATTTTTATATTTTTATATTTTTATATTTTTATATTTTTATATTTTTATATTTTTATATTTTTATATTTTTATATTTTTATATTTTTATATTTTTATATTTTTATATTTTTATTTTTTTATATTTTTATATTTTTATATTTTTATATTTTTATATTTTTATATTTTTATATTTTTATATTTTTATATTTTTATATTTTTATATTTTTATATTTTTATATTTTTATATTTTTATATTTTTATATTTTTATATTTTTATATTTTTATATTTTTATATTTTTATATTTTTATATTTTTATATTTTTATATTTTTATATTTTTATATTTTTATATTTTTATATTTTTATTTTTTTATATTTTTATATTTTTATATTTTTATATTTTTATATTTTTACCCACGCCTCTTTCCCCCCCAGATACCGCACGAGCTGGGGTCCATTTAAGCTGAACATGACGGTGGTCTCGGCCACAAGTCACTTCAGCACTTCATGTTAAAGTGTTTATTATTTTTTTTAATT
This sequence comes from Muscina levida, assembly GCA_964034835.1. Lineage (NCBI taxonomy): Eukaryota > Metazoa > Arthropoda > Insecta > Diptera > Muscidae > Muscina > Muscina levida. Next base: position 114,816,446 of record OZ035881.1, on the reverse strand, counting down.
GAATTGAATTAAATTGAATTGATTTGATTTGAATTAAATTAAAGTGAATTATATTGAATAGTATTGAATTTATAATATAAAAGTTATAATTGATCATTTCCACATATCACTGTTTTACGACGTGGGGCGTAACATCAGCCTAAAAACATCCTCATAATCCGGCATGTTCCCAAGGCAATGGCTTTCGACATTTCATGTAAATGCGATGAAAGCCCCAATTCGTCGAGATGTTGCGAAACAGAGTTTACCACAATTCCAGTACTCGATATCACAATTGGGATAGTTTGCACAGTTGTTAGATGTTCCCTTTGCTTTACTTCAAACGCTAAGTCTGCATATTTAGATATTTTTTCACTAATGGTTCGATTCACGTTATCCGAAAGTGGAACTGCGACATCTATAACGTATCCAACCTTTCTGCATTTGTCTATCCAAATTATGTCTGGTCTGTTGGCGTTAATTGTCCGATCTGTTGACATTGATCGGTCCCAATACAGTTTAAAGTTTCTGCTCATTAGCACTACCTCCGGTTCATATCTGAAATATGGAAGTTTTTCCTCCAAGAAACCACTTCTAATCGCAAGGTTTTGATGGATTATTTTCGCCACGTCATTGTGCCTTTTAAGGTAGGCCGTACTCGCCATTATCGAACAACCATTGATGATGTGTTCTGTAGTTTCCGCAGCCTGGCCACATCGCCGGCAGTGATTATCAATGTCTTCATGCAGGATAACTCGGCGGAAATGCTTGGTGTGCATTATCCCATCCTGTATGGCCATTAAAAATCCTTCTGTTTCCGGAAACAGTTGTCCGTATTGGAAACATATTGTGGAGGCATGTTTATCCACATTTTCGAGTTCCAGTTGGTGTGGAAATTTGCCATGTATGGCTTTATGCTTCCATTGTTCCACTATATCGGCATCACTAGTAACATTATCCAGCGGTGTAAAACTAGGTGTTGATAGTTTTAGTGGGGTGTGGTTTGCGTCCAGATTTACCAGGATGGAATATCGGTCTATCTCCGATGCAGTTTCAAAGAAAAATTCCCGGAGACTGTGAATCTGGTTGTAATGTTGGTTTTTAATGTTTACCACACCCTGTCCGCCCAGATAACGTGGCAACATTACTCTTTCAATAGAAGCCTGTGGGTGGTGTTGTCTGTACCTTGTTAATGTCGTTTTTATTTTTCTTTGTGCTGAATTCAATTCCGTATCACTCCACGTTATTATCCCGAATGAGTATGTAAGTATTGGGATGGCATAGGTGTTAATTGCCCTAATCATGTTCATTGAATTCAGCTTAGTTGCACACAGTCTTCTTAATCTTGCCTCGCAGCGTTTTTTCAGAGCTTCCCTTATACTTGTGTGGTGGATTCCTTTCATTTCCTCCACTCCTAGATACTTATAGGATTGATCAGATTCCAACATTTCTATAGTACCATCATGGAGGGTAAACCCCTGCGAATGAACTACTTGTCCTCGTATCATTTCTATAGATTTACACTTGTCGAATCCAAATTCCATGCATATATCTCTGCTGAATGATTCTACAATATGTATTAGATTTGAGAGGTGGTATTTCGACCGAGCAAACAATTTTAGATCATCCATATACAGAAGGTGGGTGACTGCGGACTGTCGCTGTTGATATTTTATGCGATATCCATTAGGGGAGTTGTTCAATGCTGTGCTCAGAGGTGAAAGGCTTAGACAAAACCAAAGCGGGCTAAATGTATCTCCCTGAAAAATCCCTCTTCTAATTTGAATTTCCCTGGTAGTAATCCCGTTAAGTATAATTTTCGTCCTCCATGTGGGCATAATCCTTTCGAAAAAAGAAACTATTTTTTCGTCCACTCCGTTGTTCTTCAGTGTTTGGATTAGGTATGGGTGGGTTACGCTATCGAATGCCTTTTTTTATCAATATAAGCAACACTTAGGTTTCTTTGGTGGCAAATAGAATTTCTCGTGATTATAGCATCGATAGTAACCAATTCCTTGCAGCCTCTTGAATTTCTTGCACATCCCCTTTGCTCTAATGGTAGTAATTGGTTTCTAGTACAATGGTCGTAAATTTTTTCAGATATGATACTAGTGAACAAGTAATAGGGCGATAGTTTTCAGGGTTATCTGTATCACCGTTTTTATGCAGAAGATAAGTTCTCCCAGACGTTAAAAAGGATGGCATTGTCGATTCCCCACTCAGTATCTTATTCAGATGTAATATCAGATATGAGTGAGTGCTATTAAGATGTTTCAGCCAAAAATTTTGTACTCCGTCAACTCCTGGTGCTTTCCAATTTTTCGTTTTGTTTAAAGCCGTTCGCAGGTCCGATTCAGTGATGGAACTAGATTGCATACGTTCTGTACTCATCATTTCATTCCATATTGGGTTTTCGGTATATGTAGGAGCTGATTCCCACAATCCTCCCCAAAATGATTCTAAATCGTTCTGACCTGGAGTCCGTAAGTTATTGACCTGATCTTGGTCTCGTTTCTCGAGTTCCCGATAAAATTTTCGCTGGTTGAACTTAAAAAGCCGATTCTCATCTCGTCTAATCTTGCTAGTCAGGTATCGTCGTAGTCTACTACTGACTGCCTGCAATATCTGCGTTTTACGGTCTATTACATCATCAAGGGTTCTGGGTGTTAATACCTCCATAGCTTCTGATCCTAAAATACGACTGACCTTTCGAATTAGATGTTGTGAACGGACCCCTCGTTTATATTGTGTCAGTCGTCCAATTTCCGCTCGCAGTCTGGTCTTTCTGCTTTCAAGGCGTCTTTGCCAAGGCGGTTTGATGCATCTGCTCCGATTGCGATTATGGGCCACTTCGATTCTCACGCCACACATTTTGCACATAGTCAATGCTGCACAATATATTGCGCTGTGAACAGATTCTAAGGTATCATGCTCGTTTAGGAGACTTTCCAGGATGTTATTAATATGCACCAAGTAGTTTTTTACCTTTCCATTAATCTGGATTTTCGGTATTTGGGGTCTACAAATGGGATCCAGCATTCCGTATTCTAAAATGGTTTCCTCGAATTTATCTAGAATTGTTTGGAATTGTATGTCTTCCTGACGATTTAAGGATCCCGTAACTTGGACATCGTTGCCTACTGCTTGGTCCTGAATTTCTGCTTGGTGGGACAATGTTGCACTATTTTGGGCACTTCTCTCTGCATCACTATTAGGAGCTTGGTTTAACCCCAAAATGTTTCCACTCATTGAAGACCTCATCAAGCTTATACGATTGGATGATCGTATTTCCTCCTGTACCTCTCTTGATATTTCCATAAGTTCAACCTGAGATATCATTTGGTTGATTGTGATGTTTCTGACCCTGGTTGCTATGCTTTGCTCATTTAGCCGATCTTGTAGGTGTTCATATAGGGAAATGAAATACATATATTGTCTATTTCGGTAGCCTATTAGATTGTTTCCACATCTAGTGGCTTTATAATGACAACGCATAATATCCTTATTCATTTCATTAGTCCATCTTATGCGCTGTCTAGGTAGGCCTGCTCTTGTGGTCGAAGGCAATGAAACCCTCGAAACAGTAGGAGCGGGTTCGGGTCTCGCTGACGTTATGTCATTGTAAACTTGCAGACTATGGTTGGTTCGGGTTACCCCGGTGGGCAATGTCTGCTGAACTGCTCCACCACTACCGGCTCGTATGCTGCTCCCTCCAGCGGTAGCTCCAGAGTTCGCCCGGGCGCCCCCGGATGGCGACAGTTGAACAATTCTATTTCTAAGTCTTCTCTCCATTTATGGGTTGGTTTATAGTTTTCCTTCTAGGTTGTGAATTGATCCTGGTTTCGCTGCTCATTTTGGGCCTTACCAGTATGGGTGTCCCTGCCGATACAAAAAGTATCACTGGCATCGCCCCAAAACTCCTTGCAGTTACTCAGCCCCCCCACCACATCAAGGTGTCAATTCCCGGGGGGGGATTGTATTTTTATATTTTTATATTTTTATATTTTTATATTTTTATATATTTGTATTTTTATATTTTTATATTTTTAGATTTTTATATTTTTATATTTTTATATTTTTATATTTTTATATTTTTATATTTTTATATTTTTATATTTTTATATTTTTATATTTTTATATTTTTATATTTTTATATTTTTATATTTTTATATTTTTATATTTTTAAATTTTTATGTTTTTATATTTATATATTTTTATATTTTTATATTTTTATATTTTTATATTTTTATATTTTTATATTTTTATATTTTTATATTTTTATATTTTAGTATAAATCACTCCACAGCATTGCACCCTTTCATGCCATCTTCTGACTACGTTTAAATATTTACAAGATCATTTAGCTACCATATCGTGTTTTTTGTATCTTCTATGGGTTTTATGTTTTACTGCTGCTATGATCGCTAACAAATAATAAACATAACTGCTAACAAACAAACTATGACAACAAATCGTACATTATACATTGGCTGATCATGATCAGCGTCATAGTCACAGTCACAGTCATAGTCATAGGTCTAATGATAGTCATCGCCTCGCCTCGTCACAGCCTCTCAATCCCATCTTCATCATTAGCCACGGCTATACAGCCGCCGCATTAGTTACAACTGACACTTTACAACATTTACGACAACAGATGCTGCTGTTGGTTGCAACAAAACGACCGCAAAGTTAGCAGCAACAACATTAAATTATTTAAACGGACCCATCATCATCGTCGTCATCATCACAGCCATTGCAGTCGTCGTCTTCATCAGCAGCCATCCAGGCAACTAAATACAGCCGCGACATAACCATCGGGCCTTTTTGAAGTTTTTTTTTTGTTGTTAGCACTAACTCTTTGTAAGCCGTTGTAACGCGTTTTGGTTTCTTTTTGCCCGGTTAAATTGGTATTGTTGTTGTTGTTGCTTTCTGAATTATTTGTTCATATTTGTTATTACTCTTGGTTAATTGTGTTTATGTACACAAAAAGCCAACGATCATGTGCCGGCTTTTGTTTGTTAAATCCATTACGGGACTGGAATTAGTGTCTGCTGACTTAAGTGATGGCTTTAGCCGCCCGATTTGGCTGCTGCTGCTGCTGGCCTCTGATGTCAGTGGTTATGTTGACTTTTGATCTGTTTTGGGTGGTTAATGAGAGTCGAGTTAGTTAGGTGAGACAAAGCTTTTTTGTAGTCACAATGATGGGGACTTTCTGCTGAGGGCTGGGAAAGAGAGTTATGTTAGGTGCGATTACAGAGAGTCAAACGTAAGAGGAGTATAAAAAATAAAGTATTTAAATTTAGAGAATATAAATATATAAAAATATAAAAATGTGAAAACATAAAAATATAAAAATAAAAAAATATAAAAATATAAAAACATAAAAATATAAAAATATAAAAATATAAAAATATAAAAATATAAAAATATAAAAATATAAAAATATAAAAATATAAAAATATAAAAATATAAAAATATAAAAATATAAAAATATAAAAATATAAAAATATAAAAATATAAAAATATAAAAATATAAAAATATAAAAATATAAAAATATAAAAATATAACGTGAATCGAACCATTAGTGAAAAAATATCCAAATATGCAGATCTAGCGTTAGAAGTAAAGCAAAGGGAACATCTAACAACTGTGCAGACTATCCCAATTGTAATATCGAGTACTGGTATTGTGGTAAATTCTGTTACGCAACATCTCGACGAATTGGGACTTTTATCTCTTTTACATGAAATGTCGAAAGCCATTGCCTTGGGAAAATGCCGGATTATGAGGATGTTTTTGGGCTGATGTTACCCACGTCGTAAAACAGTGATATGTGGAAATGATCAATTATAACTTTTACATTGTAAATTCAATTCAATTCAATTCAATTCAATTCAATTCAATTCAATTCAATTCAATTCAATTCAATTCAATTCAATTCAATTCAATTCAATTCAATTCAATTCAATTCAATTCAATTCAATTCAATTCAATTCAATTCAATTCAATTCAATTCAATTCAATTCAATTCAATTCAATTCAATTCAATTCAATTCAATTCAATTCAATTCAATTCAATATAATTCACTTCAATTTAATTCAAATTCAAAATTTAATTCAAGTAAATAAAAAAAAAACACTTTAACATGAAGTGCTGAAGTGACTTGTGGCCGAGACCACCGTCATGTTCAGCTTAAATGGACCCCAGCTCGCGCGGTATCTGGGGGGAAAGAGGCGTGGGTAAAAATATTAAAAATATAAAAATATAAAAATATAAAAATATAAAAATATAAAAATATAAAAATATAAAAATATAAAAATATAAAAATATAAAAATATAAAAATATAAAAATATAAAAATATAAAAATATAAAAATATAAAAATATAAAAATTTAAAAATATAAAAATATAAAAATATAAAAATATAAAAATATAAAAATATAAAAATATAAAAATATAAAAATATAAGAATATAAAAATATAAAAATATAAAAATATAAAAATATAAAAATATAAAAATATAAAAATATAAAAATATAAAAATATAAAAATATAAAAATATAAAAATATATATTCTGAATGGCTGCATTATTTCTGGATGGCTTCCTGTTTTCTGAGTAATGCATCGTCGTCGTCTTGGCCTGAGACCAGGCCCCCGCTCGTTGCTTGGTGTTCAGTCTGTTGCATCCAGATGTGGTTTTTTCAATCGCAGATTGTTCTCGCATTACTGTTGTATTACTCGGAAATTCTCTTTATCTCGCACCATCAGGTCGTTAATGTTTGTCACAGTTATTGGTCACGTTGGGTCTATCGATATACACTTAAAAAATGTGTGCTTATCTTCGGTAATTTGGTGACCATGGAAGGCGCCATCGCAACAATAGAAAAGGATGCAGTTGTGGCCCGGTCTATTGCCAAAGGCCGACTTATTTGCGCTTCACGACGACTTTTTTTGATGCCTTCTGAAATCGTTTCGAATATATCATTTAAGAATCAAGTCGTACTTCCAAATAGTTCACACATCCTCTTAGTCTGTAAGGATATTTCGACAATATCAGTGTTTATCTTCAGCGGCATGTATCGCTTGATAAGAAGTAGTAACTCTGTGTTCTAGCCAGCTAATTGAGTGCTGTGTCTATCTAGCCATTCTTTGATTCTGAAGACTACCTATAAGAGTTCGCGTTTGACCTGACAGTATCCACTATTCACCACCAAAACTGGGAGTACATATGACCAACTGAAGCTATTAAAAGCGTTTTTTACGTTCAGTTTGGCTAATAGTCTCAGTTGTCTTTTAAAGTGGTTGTTCTGTTGTGCGGCTTTAAACGATGACATCTGACAGAGCTCTTATGGTAAACCTCTCCGGTCCAAATCTGTGTTGCATATCCGAAGAAACGTCTACATGTAATCGGTACATCGTCCAGGACAGAGGCCTTCCTGGGTTTTTATTTATCCGCAGCTTCTGTCAGGTGTGAAGAACGAAAGACCTGTATCTGTCTCTAATATATAAGGATAATATATGTCACTATCCGACTGACTCATTCTCCCCAAATGAACTCAATAGATGCACTTTATCCCAGCCACAAATGAATTGTTAATTTGTTATTGAAATACAACAGTTATTATTTGCCACTAGCCCGATTGATGCAGCCCACTCCGTATGAGTTATACATTGTTAATCTTGACTAAAATAACAACTATTTGCCACTAGTCCGATCGACGCACCTTCCTCAAAAATATTAAAATAGACAATAACTTTAGCCGACAAACTGATTTCTAACTACTGTGAATGTTTTGTTTAAATAACTTTTGTAGACCTAGACCAGTAGTAGGCATAACCGAACACACGCACACAACAATATGGTCGAAGAAGAACCTTCAGCACTGTCGTGTTGTAGATGGTGGAAATATTGTGATCTCCCAATAAACGTTGAACATTGTTTCTCTGTCTGTACTGTTTTTGTGTTGAATGCGAATCAAGCGTATGTGACTTTATTTTTATAACACTCAAGCTGGACTTAACAGTTTTGAATCAAACCAAACTTTAGAGTACATGTCTGTGTAAAAAAACGATTATTTTCGGCATCTCGAGGCTATGCAGTGCGATTCACTCATCTAGACATATTCACCATTATATTCCTATAAAAAATATGAGATATATCATCGCACCCACATAATAGAGCTTTGTTAATGAAAGTTGCTGGTATCTTTGCTAGTGATGTTACGAATTTAACTTCACACACATACAGGCTCCTTATGTATTCAGAACGTCTTTATCAACAATTGAAGGGCTTAGAAGCCAATAATAAATATTAACACTACAGAACATTTCTGGCATCGTTAATATTTTTTTCATCATTTATTCAAATGTATAATTTAACAGGAGTTAAAAAAACCATATCAGTTTTTTTTTATATACGGCGTTAATCGATTTGGCAAGAGAAGCAACCTATTATCTAGCTAAAGATGCTTCCTCAAATATTCACTACGAACTTCTATTGTGCCTTAATGACACAATGGGTGGAAGTAGGTCGGTCTGTGCCTAAAAGGCACAATCGCTTCAAATGGGCAATTTAATAAATCCAACAACTACATCAACTATAATCAGGTCAAAGATTTCCAACTCGCTCCCAAGAACTCTCCCACACATCTATCTCATTTTATTCACTTATTAATATGAAATATATTTCTGTTCAATAAAAGCTTAAATTAAACCGCTCGATATTTTCACTGCAGTGTTAATTTCACGTAAAAGTTATTTACATTAAATTTACACAACTTTTTCGCCAGTAGACAACTTAAATTCTCTGTAAAGTGCAAGAGGATAAAGAAAAACTGGCAAAAAAATTATATGCGAACAAATCTTTACAATGTTGCCAATTTTCTTGGCATTTCTGCCACATCATTGCTGGCGTCCTGCGTCCTGGGTCCTGCTCAATGATGTCGTATCGTCGTTGTGTTATCTACAACGTCTACAGTTGGTCTTTCCCATAGTTTGTTGTTGTCGTTGTAGACACCCTATATTTTGGCCCCAAAAAAAAAAAAAGAAGAAAACACAACAACAAAAATATCAACTACAGACGTATTTATACCGAAAATGTCGGCACGTGTAACAATTTAACAGCAGTTCTTTCACCCAGACCCCCCTCTACACCAGCCACAGCAACAAAGTTCTTCCTGATGAATTCTTGATTTCTACTCCCTCTCTCTATTGCGCTTTCCCAACTCGGGTTTTGTGCTCTGCTCCAACACCCAACCCCTCCCTTTCCGTCCGTCCCTATACCCACCAACACATTTAGATTGTCATGGTGCTGATGTTGTGGGTTAGCTGCCCCCAACCTCCTCCCACCCCCTCTTCCTGATACATCTCAAAGTTGGCTCTTGACAAAATGAGAAAAAATACGAAATAAAAAAAATGGACATTTGAAATGCTAGGATACTGAAGAAACGAATGAACGGATGTTGGTCCTTTACATATACACAGACACTTAGAATATATATTTTTATACATATATATAAATATATGTATGTGTATATGTAATCAGAGAATACAAGCATGTATATACTGTGTACTTAAATAAATACATTTCATTCATTGTACATGTTCGTTGTGTCCTTGATGGCCCATCATCAGCAACATCATTGCCGGAGAACAACATCAGCAACAACACGAGCAGCAGCATCAGCATCAGCCGCCCGACAATATCTCATTGTATCAAACAAAACACAACGAAAATGGAGGACTTACTGCTGTTGTTGAGCTTTTATTTGGGTATAAATTTGCCTCTTCTTCTGTTTCTGCTTCTTTTGCTAGGCCCACACACAAAGTAAATGTATACACAGACAAACTCACACACTCACTCACTGTGATGGTCTGGCCGCATTACATACAAAAAGAGGTCCTTTTCGTCCTGTGTAGGCGTTGGGGTTGTTGAGTACTATGTGCTGTGGTGCTGTCGTTTGTTGTAGCTGCTGGTCTACTTTATGGGATATGATTTTTGTTTTGTTTCGTACACTTTGTTGTATTGAGTCTCATGTTGTTTTCAAAAAGTTCGTTGTATGGCCTTCAGAATTTGTTTTTTTTTTCGTTTTGCTGTAATAATAAATATTTTTATACTTTGTGTAGGATTATGTATGTATGTGTGTGTGTGCGTTGGGCTGTGTGTGAATGAGTGCGTTGATGTGTGTTCTTATATACATATATATTGGCTTGCTAGTCCCAACAATAATCATAGTTCTGGTATCCTTCAACTGTGAGTTCTCTTACCGCTACCTCTCTCCCCTTCCCCCACACCGTCTCAGTCCGCTGGTTTATATTCATGGCTAATGGTTGCCTTGAAGGCTTGGGCATTTTAATATTCACTTCCTTTTCATACAATTTGTGTTGCCCGGTCGCGTCTGCCCTCCTCTTGCTTGCCATGCATATCAATGAAAATTGTACACATGCCCAAGTGTTAATGAAGGTAAACATTTCACTGTGGAAGGTAGGAAGGTGATGAAAATAGGTAATACTCGCACTTATACTTTACTTTAAGACACAGAGTATTAATTCTACTTGATTAACTTTCAATTGAGAGTTAATACAATACTCAGTTAACAAAAGTGTATAAGAAAGGAGTAGTAGTATAGAGTTTACCATTTTTTTATGTTGTAAACTTCGAAAGCACATCGGGCATTCTATCAGCCCTCAAAGTATGGTTGTTCGCAACGTGAGATATTTCGAAAAGTTTGTACTTCCAACAAATTGGGACTACGCGATAGTTGGAAGACAATTTTGAGGAAATCTTTACTACTTGATCTAGGCGATTTCCATTATATTAAGTTCATAGAGGAAATCTTTACTACTTGATCTAGGCGATTTCCATTATATTAAGTTCACAGACTTATATGCCTAAACTTTAGAGCAACATACTAATGACTTTTCCTAATTTGTTGATATGCGAGATATTTTGAAAAACAGTACCCTACGGAAACGGCTCTCTACGGAAACAAATCACATCACATTAACAACCCGTCTTATCCCACCCACTCATCATACCAATCTCGTATTAATCTCAATGCCGGTGTGTGTTCGCAATTTATTACCACTAAAGGTCCTTTCGTCAACCCAACGCAGACATGGCCAACACACAGACACTCAATACCACACACACACACACTACTACATACACATCGTCGCACATTGAATTCTTAATTTTTCTTGGTCGAGCCTTTACGAAAGCACCTCTTCCTCACTTGTGTCTGCATGGACGTCTGTTTACGTCGTTGAGAGTATTAGTATACCTGTGTGTGTATGAGTACTTTCACAGTAAGTAAGTGGTATAACATCGTCTGTCCTGTGTCTGTTGTTATTTTCCGTATTATTATGATTATTACTATTGTTGTTGCGATGTTGTTGTCGGTGCAGTGCGGTGCGGTATGGTCTGTTGCTATCACCATTGTCATTGTTACCCGGACCCGCTCACAAAATTAAATTTATATGTGTTTTTAGTACGCGTGTTTGCTTGTACGTGTAATAATAGTATGGATCCACAATATTTTTTATAAAAGAATATATGCTGACGTCAACTTGGGTATTTTTATGACATTTTCGTTTCGTTTTTCCTTATATTTTTTGCTATGGTTATGTTCTTTGACGTATTAGCGTCGTTTTCTGTTCAACACTACTGACCATTGCTGTTGCTGCTGTTGATTTCAATTGTCATTTTGAGTGGTTTTAGCTATGACAGCAATTTATTAAATGTTCCTTATTAAAGTTAGTTATTTAAGGTAACGAACATACATATGTATATGTGTGTGTGTATATTGAAGTATTGAAAAGTATCCCAAGTTGAAGGAAACTTTCTTAAGTTAATTGTGAGAATATCAATTGAAGAATTTAAATCTTCTTATATTTTTATGAAGAATCTTTGTAAAAATAGCAAAATCCTAGATATCCAATGTTGTTAAATATTAATTTTTTAGATGCGAAAGCTATAATATTTTTATAAGTATTATGTAACTGTAACTTTTACCAAACAGTTTTTCCATATAATTAAACATTTAAATCTTCACCAATTAAACGCGATCCCAATCAAGAGGTCAAGTGAAATAATTTGCCTAAATAAAACCTTGACAATAAATTGCATTGAAATTGACCTCTAAATTAATCACGTTTTATGATCATTCTTTCTTCTTTTATACCATTGCATTCCATTCTGTTTGTTTTGTTGTTGTTGCTTTTTTTTACCAATTAATCTTTGTGAAAATCTTGAAATTAAATACTTTCAGTTTATTTTGGATTCTGGGCGGTATTTTTTGTTGTTTTGTAATTCGTTTCGCTTGCAGCTTTCTCACACCATTTGATTCAATTCCAAGTCATTTGTCATGTACGCTGCATTAAGCACCAGCACCAGCAACAGCAACAACATTCAAACATCATCATCGCCATTGTCATTGGCATTGTCGCTCATCGTTGTCATCGTTATTGTCAGCCATAGCAGCGTCACCATCATCATCATCGTCGTCGTCGTCATTATCATGATTGCCGCGTTGTCAGCAGCAGCAACACCAAACACCAACAGTATTATCATCGTCAGCGCGTCATCGTTATTGCATACACTAATCTTAATTTGTAGTTGTTGTTATTGTCTTTGTCGTTAGGGAAACTGAAGCGACATAGAAATCAGCAACAACATTGCCAAGCAATTTCAGTTTTTCATTTACAGACTTGTGTTGTTCTCTTCTTTGCACTTCTTTCCCTGGGCTTTTTGCGATGTGTGTAATAGATTTGTTGTAGTTTTTTTGCTGCTGCTGTCGGAGATTTTCAAACAAATGATATTCAGAACTTAAGAATACTACACAATATTGGGTTCGTGATCAAAATCATTTTTACTTCTTGAGTTGTAGACATTCATATGTACATAGGTTACAACATATACATGAATACAGATATATATGTAACATACATATAGTATATTAGAGTCAAAAGTAACATATAAGTAACCGAATAGAGATGTACGAGGGTTGGCAGTAAAAGGCAAATAATTGGCAGATTAACTACGTTAATCACTGGCGGCGACTAAGCCATGAAGTATGGTAGAGGCGATAAGATGAGCATCCCAAAAATGTTTTGAAATTGCAAATACTTTATTATACAGTGGAAGTAGAACCTAGCTTTATTAAGGACATATTATGGTCACAAATGGCGAAAGTCAATGAATATCCATTGCGTCACGCCATGGCCCCATGGGAACAGATCACACCCATATGTAAGACATATCTCGATTTTGTTTCAGATAGGAGATATATTACAAATTGCCTGAGGGTATAGTTGATATTAAGTATCAGAAAATTTGGGAGCATAGATTGACCACAACGGGCGTTGGTGTCCTTTGTATCACTTCATAGCCTCATGGAAGCAGATCTCTTTCAAATATAACATTTATCCCAATTCGGTTTTAGATCAAAGATATATTACAAAATACAAGAGGTATAAATAACATTGGACATAGCATATTCAGGGGCCTACATTGGCGAATACGTACGTTGGCAGATGAATGTCCTTTGCATCATACCATCGTATGCATGATTACTCCCATATATAGGATATATCACGATTCTATTTCAGATCAGAGATATGCCACAATATATATGCCCTATACATACCGGGACCGGCCGTGGCATAGTGGTTAGAACACGCGACTACCATGCGGGAGATCCCGGGTTCGATTCCCGCCTCCAGTCATCTACATTTTTCGTTCAGTCCGGCCCCCTCGATATTGTCGACGGCAAAGTCGCAGTATAAGTGTCGAGTCATACGGCATGTCTAGTAAAAGCTTCTCAAACAGGGACGTTCACATTCGTCGATAAACAGTAGGTGCCGTTAGTTGTAAATCTAAATATATAAAGCGTGTTATTTCACAACAACGGGAGAAGCTATCCCATACCTCATTCATGGGGTGTAAAGGGAAATTAAGTTTTTTTTTAATATATGCCCTATAAATGGAGTAAAAGCATAATCGGGTGCCTAAATTTTCCACTACGGGCGTTGGTAAAAGGATGTCCTTTGCATCACGCCATAGCCTCATGGGAGTAGATCTCTTCCAAGTGTAACATATATCCTGATTTGGTTTTTAGATCAAAGATATACTACAATATACATGCTGTATAAATGATATTGAGTATAGCATATTCAGGGGCCTACATTGGCGTACACGGACGTTGGTGGATAAATGTCCCTTGCATCACACCATCACATGCATGATCCGTCCCATATATAGGATATATCGTGATTCTATTTCAGAAGATATGTCACAATATATATGCGCTATAAATGGAGTAAAAGCATAACCGGGTGACTATATTGGTCATTACGGGCGTTAGTGAAAGGATATCCTTTGCATCACGTCATAGCCTCATGGAAGTAGATCTCTTCCATATATCCCGATTCGGTTTTAGATCTGACATATATTCCAATATACATGCGGTTTAAAAGATATTGAGTATAGCATATTCAGGGGCCTACATTGACAATAACGGGCGATGGTGGATGAATGTACTTTGCGTCACGCCATAGCCTCATCGGAGCAGATGGCACCCATATATAGGATACATCACGGATCTATTTGAGATCGAAGATATATCGCAAAGTATATGCGGTATAAATTGAGAAATCATAAGTGGGGAACTATATTGGTTAATACGGGCGTTGGTGAATGAATGTCATATGTATCATACCAAACCCCATGGGAGCACATTACTCTCATGTATAGAATATATCCCGATTCTGTTGCAGATCGAAGATATATCGCAAAGTATATGCGGTATAAGAGCTATTTGCGTATTTGGGTTCCTAAATTGGCCACTACGGGCGCTGGTGAATGAATGTCATTTGTATCACGCCATAGCCCGATGGAAGCAGATTACACCCAAATATAGTATATATCCCAATTCTTCTTCGGAATGGAAATATATTACAAAGTATATGCAGTATATATGATATAGAGTAAAGCTTATTTGGGACATAGGTAGGCCACTATGGGAGTTGGTGAATGAATGTCCTTTGAATCACACCATAGCCCCATGGAAGCAGATTACACCCATATACAGTGTATATCCCGATTCTGCTTCCGAACGGAAATATATTACAAAGTATATGCGCTTAAAATTATGTTGACTATTAGCATATTCTAGGGGCCTATATAGGCCACTACGGTGCTGGTGAATGAATGTCCTTTGCATCATGCCATAGCCCTGAGAAAGCAGCTGACACCCATATATAGTATATATCCCGATTCTGCTTCAGAACGGAAATATATTACAAAGTATATGCAGTATATATGATATAGAGTAAAGCTTATTTGGGACATAGGTAGGCCACTATGGGAGTTGGTGAATAAATGTCCTTTGAATCACACCATAGCCCCAGGGAAGCATATCACACCCATATATAGGATGTATGCCGATTCTATTTCAGATCTGAGATATATTACAAAGTATTTGCGCTAAATATTATATTGACTATAAGCATATTCTAGGGGCCTATATCGGTTACTACGGCGATGGTGAATGAATTTTTTTTGTATCACGGTCTAGGGACAAACATATCGCTCGTTTTCTGCAAGACCGTCATAACTCAAAAAAATCGATTCCGAGATAAACGCGTTTAAAGTTTTTTATTTACACCCAACTTGTACGAAATGGAGGAATTCAAATAGCTCTCATGCGGAGTGTATAAAAGATATTAACATGAATTTTTTACACAACATGGAGTATGATGAAATGAACAATTCTACAACATTAACTCCAAAATCACGTTTTTTGAGTTATGACGGTCTTGCAGAAAACGAGCGATATCTCTGTAACATTATGATGATCATTGAAAAAATGTCTTTATAACGACACTTAATTTCCGGCCCATAATAACGAATGTGTTACTGCAGTCCTCTCGGGCTTTAATAACCGCTTAAAATTACTAAAATCTGAACTTTTTCCATAGCCCCATGGTAGTAAATTACTCCCATATATAGGATACGTTCCGATTCTGTTTCACATTAGAGACATATTACGAAGTACATATATTCGGTATTAATGTTATTGAGCACTAGCTTGTTCAGAGGTCTGGATTGAGAGCAGCGGACTCTCATATATGGGATATATCCTGATTTAGTTTTAGATCGCAGATATATTATAATTTATATCCGGTATAAAATATATTATCTGTTCTTCAGTTTGGGGGCCTAGACTCCAGTCGATGGTGAATTAATGTCCTTTGCATCACGGTCTAGGGACAAGAATATCTCTCTGTAACATTATGATAATCAATGGAAAAAAGAATGAAATTGAAAAAAATTTCATTATAACAACAGTTAATTTCCGGCCCATATTACCGAAGGTGTTACTGCAGTCCTCTCAGGCTTTAATAAGCTCTTAAAAGTGATAAAATCTGAACTTCTTAATACTAACTATATTAAGTTAAACTTGAATTAGGAGCTAATGATATATATTCCTCCATACGAATATGAAAATTTTTCAATGACCCCCAAAACGATCCTCGTTTTGTTACTGCTTGGATATCATTCTATTATTGACGTTGTTGCTTTGCTAGTCTATAATGCTGCTGCTTCACAGTTGTCATGATGTTGTTGTTTCTGCTGCTGCTCTTCACTTTTTGTTGTATTTATTATTGTAGCTGTCACCCTGTCGGTGTTATTTGTGGTGACTTTTAAGTGAATGCAATTTTTATGATAGGGCAACATGCAGATAGATACAAGATATAATCTAACGACATGTGATGGGCTGGTCGGGTGGACGGACGGACGTAGGGTCGGACACACCGACAAATATGCAAACAGATAAATATGAGTAGATAGACAGACAGAGAGAGAGAGAGAGAGACAGTCTGGCCAGACCAATGTTTAATATAAACTTTATTTGATGTTTGCCGTTGTCTTCCTTTTCTTTTTTATGATTTGTTTTGCTATAAGATTTTTCCAATAAAATGAAAATGAAATTTTTAATAAAGATTCATATTTAGATCACGGATAGATGGAGAGCAAACATAGGCGACAGAGTCAATGATGACGATGAAATAATAAGCAGCAAAACAACAAAAACGAAGATATTAATCCATTGTAAAAATAGCAAATAAACAATAGTTTGTTATTTTTTCATTAAATTTTATATGAAGATGAAAAAAAATGGGAAACTATAATATGTGTGTGTGTGTTTTTTTATAGAATATTGTATGTGGATTCAGCTGGCATTGAGTAAAACAAATTGGTATTACATTCCATGAATTGTAGGGAGGAGATTTAGAGCTGTTATCAGCTGCATTTGAAGTTAGCTGGTAAAGTAAATAAACGCATGAATGGTAGGATATTTGCAGGATGTTTTAATTTATTGAAAGAGTTGTAAACATTTTTTGTTCCACAAAATACCTTTTAGTGTACAAACATGTACTATTATTGTACTTCAAAAACTTTTATTGTACCTACAACTATTTTTATTGTATCAAAAAATACTTTTAGTGTACTAGGAAATACATTTATTGTACTAAAAAGTACTTTCTGTGAGCCAACAAGTACTTTATTTGTACTCTAAAGTGTTTCTAGTGAATCAAAAAGTATTTTTATTTTAGCAAAAGTAATATTATTGTACCAAAAAGTAATTTTAGCATATAAGCAGGAAGTCTTATTGTATCTAAATTTAATTTTTGTGAGCAATATGTACTAAAAAGTATTTTTAGTGAACAGAAAATTGCATTAACAAGTATTTTTAGTGTATCAACAAGTACTTTTATCATACTAAAACTTATTGTACTGAACCAAGACGTATTTTTAATGTACCAAAAAGTAATTTTATTGTATAAAAATGTAATTTTATTGTACCAACAGGAAGCTTTATTGTACCAAAAAATACTATTTTTTAACCGAAAATACTTTCGTCATACTAAAAAGTACTTTATTACATACATTATTAAAATTACTTGATGGCAAAAAAAATAGTACTTTTTGTACCGACATAAATTTTTTTTGCCATCAAGTAATTTTAATTCACCAACATTGATTTGGAATTTATTTCAAGCTCAAGTCCAGTGTTTTTGAAAGAAGTTTATAGCAGAATGATATTCTCATAATGCCAGGCTTGATTTTAAGGAAATTCATAAATAAATATTTAACCCATTAAAGACTGCACATAGATCGACTCGTACGATTTTGATAAAATTTTATTATATGTAACTGGGGGCCATAGAAGTTGAACGAAAAAAACAATTTTTTTGATACCTGAAAATGTAAGCGAGATATTACGTGGGTAATTTAATACCAGACAGGCAATGATGTGACTATTTTGTCTCTTATTTGTCATATATACTAAAAAAACTGAGCGCTTTTTTATTATAAGCCGTTCAGAAAGGCTGCATACTCTTCCTTTTTCGAAATTTTCAATATTTAGCATCACTTTTCTGATACATTTTCCAAAGTTAAAACGTGTAAAAAAATTGTGTTTTAATTGTGTTTTATTGGCCAATCTTCCACATTTAATACAAAACAAAAATTACGACTTTCTTGGCAATTTAAATACCCAGTAGGCTTTAACCCTGCTACTATGTTAGAAAAAAATCACACACGTTATTTTTGGGTCATATTATGACCCCATATAGTTTTATTGAGAAAATTTAAATTTAAATTTCTTTAGTTAAAAAAAAATGTTCAAAGCTTGTGATCATAACAAAAAGCTGTCGTTAGAGAAATTGTGGGTCGGTGCGATGGACAAACAAGTTTTATTCATGTTATACACTCAGTAAAGGTATTTGTTATATCCTCACCCTACTCGTAGTAGGTGTCTGTCCTTCTGGTACGCACGATAACTTTCGAAAGACGCAACAAATTGTTTTGAAACTTTGCATGGATTAATATTTCCCTAAAACTACTTACAGTATTGTAAATGAGCTACATGACAGCGCCTCTTCTGGTACCTCCCATACAAATATACCGCTCCGCCCACTTTAGAAATGGAGTAATAATATTACTACACATAACGCGATCGTGGACAAATTCTGTATCTAGTAAAGCTATAGCAGGATAAAGTTTTGAATAAAAAATCTGGAAACCTAGCCACATCCCTTCTGGTACCGCCCATGCAAATGTACCACTCAGCACACTTTAGCAATCGATTAATATCATTAATACACCCAACGCGATCGTGCCCCAATTCTATATTTAGTAAAGCTAAAGCGGGATAAAGTTTTGGAGAAAAAATCTAAAAGTGGTGCTTAGTGGTTTTCTTCTGCGGCGGGCAAAATTTGGACATTTTCCGTTCGAATGCGCAGATGGCGATACACTGTCCTCTGGTCGAATTATTTGTACTAAAGATGCATAGGCTTCTGCTCGAGAAAGTTGATTACGTCTTTTGATATGTTCTATGGCTAAGGCTTCGCTGAGTTTCTCTAAAAATATGCGCCTATTGTTATGTTCTTGCCATTGAGGATTAATTTCGGTCCACATTATAAAAGCATTGAAAGCAGAAATATCCAGTAAGTTACAGTACAGAGCAGCTGGCCACCGATTGCTTTTTCTTTTGCACGAATATGTTCGAACCATTTGGTCCAGTGTATCGACTTCGCCTTTTGTCAAGTTGTAGTGTTCAATTATTTCAGAAAATGTTTTTTGTAGATCTTAAAAATAAACTATTCTGTATTTTTTCGGCTCATATATAACTACAGTGCCTTTTTCGTAAAAAAAATTGCTCTAGTAATAAGGAAGCTTACGCAGTTGATTTTCTGAACCGGCAAGAAACGTTTGTTTTTTCTTACTGTACCAACAGTAGTAATTTTTTGCTTTAGCAGTTCTAATAACATAATATGGCTCGTAAACAAATTATCGGAAGCCACATTTTTTCCACGATATGAAGACACTTAGTCAAGTAAAACCCGCTCGATTTGGTTCCATTCAGCAATGTCTTCCACTTTGCCCAAGTAAATTTGGAACTGCAAACAAAACACTGTGTCAGAATTCTCTTCTATCCACGCATCCACGCCATATTTTCCAGGTTTATTTAGCATATATTCTTTGAAAGGGCATCTACCTCGGAAAGAATGAGCTATTCGTCGAGTGTTATACTAGCATTTGGAACGTAAAACAGTTGCAAGTTTTGAGTACATTGCTCCTAAAGATTGCGAAGAGGAGCAAGTTTATCTCCCATTTGTTCTGATCTTTTTCGTTGCCTACCGTCAAATGTTAGTACACGAGAAATATTGGCAAATACCTCCATAGATATGATTGCTCTCTTAAAAAGGTAGGAGAGAGGCTGTAAATGGGTGTAAGTTCCTTGCGCTGTTCAAAAATAAGTGAAAAACTAAAAAAAAAAATAAAACATAGACGAATAACAATATATATTTATTATCAGTCATGAAAAATATGTATGGGGTCATAATATGACCCCAACATGATATGTGTGTACACTTGCAATAAAAACTGGTAGAAGCCTAAAATGTTGCAAACATTAATTGAATTCGATGTATTTCAAAAAATTATGCACTGAGCATTAAGAACTTTCAAAAATTTCCTACCAGTAGGAAAGAAGATAACTTTAAATACGATTTGGGTCATCAAATGACCCCAACATAATAGCAGTTTTTTAATACCTGAGAAGACCGCAGTAACTACGTCTTAATGACGTTTTTGTAATGATCATCACATCATCATTAAAAAAATGCTTTAAAAATTAATTTTTTTTATTTACCTTTAAGAAAATATTTTACATTAACTAAAACCTTTTGGACCGGCCGTGGCATAGTGGTTAGAACACGCGACTACCATGCGGGAGATCATAGGTTCAACTCCTGGCTCCAGTCATCTAAAAAAGAAAAAAAATAAATAAATTTTTCTATCATTGTCGGCTCCCTCGAATGTTGTCGACAGTAACTTCGCAGTATTAGTGTCGAGTCAATCGGCGTGTCTAATAAGAGCTTCTCAAACTGTGACGTTTGCATTCGTCGATAAACAAGTAGATGCCGTTAGTTGTGAATCTAAAAATAGAAAGCGTGTTAATTCACAACAACGCGAGAAGCTATCCCATACCTCATTTATGAGGTGTTAAGGGATATTAAAAAAACCAAAAAAAAAACCTTTTGCATAGACTATCTTTATTTTAAGCCACAGAATTTGCTTATAGTCATTATCATTTATAGCGCATATTCTTTGCGATATATCTGATCTGAAACAGAATCGTGATATATACTATATACGGGTGTGATCTGCTTTTATGTGGCTATGACGTGATGCAAAGGACATTCATTCCTTAATTCCCGTAGCACAATGGTCCATTTGCCCGATCTAGCGTAACTTAATTAATAACTTAAAAAAATAATAAAACTTTCGTCACAATGAAAATTTTTCTAAAATAATATAACAAAAAGGAACCAATTAAAAAATTTTTTATTTCACCAAATTTTTCTTTTTTAATTTTAAAATGTTTTCTTAAATTTTTTTTATTAAAAATTTTTCTTTATATTTTTTTTGTTATTTTTTTATTTTTGTTTAAATTTGTAGACGTATAAAATTATACTATTAAATTATTTGGAGTCTATACTCCAATCTGACTCGGACTGCCTTACTAAAAAAAATGTTGCAATTGCAGACCGACGTGATGCCTAAAAATTGCAACATAGTAAGAAAAAGCAACTGAAAGCAGCAAATGTTGGGTATTTCATAAAGTAGCCGAAATATATTAGCATAAAAGAACAGTCTCTCCACCGGCCGATACCGGCTAACTAAGTTCTACTCTACAGAAGTTAAAATTCGGTCACAAAAAGGGTTAAACAAAAGTGTTGATTACTACCACAATTTTATAGCACCTCATATATTGTAAACTACATACCTTTATCTTTTAAAAAACTCCAAAAAATGTTTAGCAATATGAGTTTTCCCAATTTTTCAGCGCAATCTGCACATTTGTAGAAACGCGCTAAAACGTTTTTGTTGCAGCTGTTTTGAAATTTGTTGTGTTTGAAAGCCAACTGTTAGTCAGATATAGCAAATTTTGTAAATTTGGAAGTTATCGATTTGCTAAATGAATAGTTACTTCTCGTCGGGAAATCAAATTTTGGTAGATTTCGTATGTCCAAAATTTTAATTTCGTTACGCTAGATCAGGGAAACGGACCACTGTGCGTAGTGACCAAAATAGGCCCCTGAATATGCTCATACTAAATATCCGTAACACAACATATACTTTGTAATATATCTCTGATGTGAAACAGAATCGAGAAATATCTTATATTTGGAAATTATCTGCTTCTATGGGGCTATAGCGTGATGCAAAGGACATTCATTCCACTTTTCCCGTGGTGGCGAATCTAGAGCCCTGAATATGCGAATAGTCAATATCATTTTTACCGGATATACTTTATAATATATCTCCGATCTGAAACAAAATCGGGATATATCCTATAAATGGGAGTGATCTGCTCCCATAGAGCTATTGAGTGATGCAAAGGACGTTCATTTCTCTCTGCCCTTAGTGCGCAATTTGGGCTCCTGAATATGCTAATACTCAATATCATTAATATATCATATATTTTGTCATATATCTCTGATCTGAATTAGAATCGGAAAATATCACATACTTCTTGGGAGTGATCTGCTGATATGGGACTATGGCGTGTTGCTTAGAATATTGATTGCTCTTTTACCGTTGTGGCCAGTCTAGGCTTCTGAATATGTTAGTACTAAATATCATTTACAATTTACACCACATAAACCTTGTGATATATTTGTAATCTGGGAGTGATATGCTCCCATAGAGCTATGGCGTGATGCAAAGGACATTAATTTCTCTCTGTCCATGGTGCCCAAATGGTAAATACACTTAATTCAATAAGTTTTTTTAAATTGACTTACAAATAACTAATAAGGTAATTATCTTCGGCAATGCCGATGCTCTGATATCATTTACCATTTGTAAAAATGGTGATACAACTGGTTATTTGCACTACAACTAAATTTTATTAAACTTTGTACCACAAACCATGGGAGTTGGTGAGAGGTGGACGTTATTTTTAGCTTCACACATCCATTATTTGTCAATATATTTTTTTTCTGAAATGTTTCGCTTAGAGAACAGAAGCTTAGATATCAAATTTCAGGCTGAAAGCTCAGAAACCACAGGGGCATACAGAAGGACACCCCCAAATAGGGAAGTTTGTGTGGAATGTGGGAGAAGTATTCGTCCGATCTTGCTCATCTTACAACTTAAACTCCTATTATAGGATAAGAGCTAGCGTATCAAATGCTAGCTCGATATTTCCTAACCTATGGCTGCAATCGCGGGGGCAGTTAGGCGGAAACCACACATAAGGGAGAGTTTGTATGGGAGGTGGGAGTAGTTGTTGACCGACTTGCTCGTCTTAGAAAATATCCTCTGCTTAGAGGATAGAATCTTGCGTACAAAATGTCAGCTATATACCTCTTAACATACGTCTGTAATCGCAGGGACAGTCCTCAAAAAGGGCGAGTTTGTATGGGAGGTGGGAGTAGTTGTTGACCGATCGGGCTAATCTTAGAACTAAACCTCCCCTTTGAGGACAGATGCTTGCATTCCTTATTGCAGCTTGATATCTCTTAAACAGTCACCTTTAAATCGACTCAAATTTCGATGCTGATCATTTATATAAAAAAATTGTCATACCTACCACGCCTCCTAATGGGCGTTACAAATAGTGAAGGGTATAAAAATGGCACATATACAAATATATATGCAAATTAGCCAATTTGCCGAAAAGTTCTATTTTCCCAATAATGTGCTGACGTAAAAGACGCATGCGGTACTCCCATACAAAATGACCTTATGCCCAGATATATTGAATTTAAGTTTTATATTTGTTGGCGTATTATTTCTCTACTGGTATTACTAATATATTTACCAGTCCATAATGGCTTTGGTTTCCTATGTCAATTTTAGAATAAGTGTTACAACTTTTCTTCGCTTAAACTAATATATGTGATAATTTTTGTTTACTTTCAGGTAATCCTATATTATTACAAAACTTTCTATGTAAGTACTGATTGTTGAACTAGAAATTGTGGATACGGAATTCATTTCAATATATCGTCGCTATATTATTTATTAACAATATATCAACTCCAAACTATAATAAGCTTGGTAAGCTTTGACAAATTCCCATTAATATTAGATAAGAACAAAATACTGATTAACAATTCAACACTTTGCTGCACGTGTCAATAAATAAACGCAATCAAATCGATGACAGTCGAACACTTGACCAAATAGCTTGATAGACGGACAGACGGCCAACGTAGAACATCGACCGCACATCATTACAGACCGCAAAATTTATACCACAAGTTATTGTTTTTGAGGCTGTCAAGGTTTCATTCAAGTTTGCATACATTTCAATATTATCACATACAACTTGTATTGTATAAGCGATAACAAGCGGACTTTATAAGTTTATAGTTTTATAGTTACTAATAATAACAACAACAACAATCTGTTGTTGTTGAGTGAAAATGTTGTGGTAGTCTTATAAGCCAAGGCAGTAACATCATTGTGATGTGCAAAATTGAAAAACTGTAGACAATGAGATTATCATAAATAGGCACATAATTGACTTATTATTAAACTTGTTACAATATGTAACAGGGATTAAGTTATATAAACTAATGTATTTGTTAAAATTAGTTACAACAATATTATTTCATGCAAATTTCTGCTTAAATTTTTGCCATCAAAAACTGCAATTTTCTATGGCTATGATATTTCCCATTACAGTCAATATTCCCCCATTTTGTTCCCAGTTTCCTGGGTAATCTAATAAATTCCGTTGTCACCAAGTGAAGCGAATTTAATAAATTCCATTAGCTTCCCTTTCTTTGCCTTATATTTAGTTTTCATTACTTGCTTGTTTTTCCCAACAGACAGAACAATAAGTAAGTCACAATTGCAAAAGGAGGACATTCAGTGTTTAATCACATACAACATGCCAAAAAAGAATGTCTCCTCTACCGACCCTATGGCCCTATGGCGACGTCGACCGTTGCGCCCCTTTAACCTTACTACACAGATGACCCTATGAAACTGCCAATGTTGACTGCGCGCACATTCATATTTCCGGTAAATGGCCATAACGTTAAAGCGTTTTTAAACACTAGACTCGCAGGCCGCAACCAACCGACCAGCAGCACCAGGGCCACCAGACCCCAAAAGATCTATGGTGTAATAAATAACAAGTGACGACATGCGCGCTCCAACAATTGGAGCGCACCCCTCAAGCTATGAGGGGTAAGCACATTTAACCGCCATGGGGGGTTATCGACATGGATGTCGGTAAGGCTTTTGGTTTTATGGTTTAATGTGGCTTGGGTGGTTCTAGGTTTGCAGGCTAAATAGAAGCCACTGTTGGGTGGCGATAAGCCCATGCTCCCAACTTCCATCCCAACTGCCATCACACTGCTGGCATTGTACATGGCCATGCCAAAGTATATGTTGACTGCCTGCCTCCCCACAATATGTGCTTTAATATTTGGGGTCTTTTGGTTGCCATCAATTGCGTGACTGTGTCATCGATCAATGCCAAAAACTTTAGGCCACTTGGCACACACAAAAGCAAGTGAGAGTGACTAAGGAGGAGTCTTAAAGCCGGAAGCAAGTTTAACTCGGCTTAGCTGTTGTTGGCGCCACGCCTGGGCAACTGCAATGGGCGAATGGAGGCAAAATTAGCACTGCCATAATGCAACTTACGATATAAAATAATTTATAATATAAGAAAATACAAAAACACTTAGTTGGCTTATACAACAACAAAAAAAAAACAGTAAGTGCTAGCACAATTGTGCGTTTTCCTAATATTTTGCATCTTCATTGGGTCAGCACTTAAATCTCTCGTTTATATGATGTTTTATGTAAATAGCTGTATCTATAGTTAACTTTATATGTTTAAAAGTTTTTCTTTTTGAAAAAAAAGTATGCTACTGTCTGTTGTGTAAAGCATAAAAGAGTATTAAGATAAGACTTTATGTTTTTTTTGACATGCACTTTAAGATTAATGCAATAACGATGTTTGTTGCATTTTCTGACGAAGCCGGATAAATCATTTAAAAAGCTGCTTAAGAAGCGACTTAATACTGTAGTGGCTTATAAAATGCATCAATTAGTCGCTGCCACAGGGATTTCCGGTAATATGATATCGAAATTTTATATAAAAACTATGATGAATTGCTGTGTAAAAGCCAGCGTATGATTAATATTAATTGTATATTAAGTACAAATTAGCAATTACTATTTATCATACGTTTAATTTGCAACAAAGTATATTTCATATAGAAACATGTCTTATTATGTATGTATATGAAAATTGAATATGTTTTTCATTGTTCGGTTTGAGATCTATTCTATTATTGCTAATAGAATTTGTTTTTACAAGAGTTGTGTGAAATGGATTATGTTGACAGCTGGCAGGGCAGATAGCTATTTCGGTGGTTGCCAAACCATCATTATCAGTGCCGTTTGCTGTGCCTTCTCCACTCATTATCACAACCTTAAGTGTTAAAAACTTCACACAATCAATGTGAAGCTCACACACACCGGTGCGTGTGCTCCACCTTTAATTAAAGACCGCTCTTGTTCAAATCGTAAGACGAGTTTACGAATTATTCTCCAATAAGCTGTTGCATCTCATAAAAAATTTGCAAAATAATTCAAAAATTCATATCTTGAAAACTAATCAGAGGAAAAATTTGTAAATCTCATATTCGGGTTTAGGAGTCTGAAATCTATAGAAAAAAATGATTTAGAACTCTGCAGCTCACAAAAAATAAAGATTTATAAACTGGTGTAATAGGTTATATATTTTTTAAATTTTGGATTAAATGGGCGGATTGGGCGTGGCAAACTAGTTTTTGAGCTAAATATATAAAATTTGGTACACAGATAGTACTCGACCATTCAGGTTCGAACTTGCGGACAAAATTTTTATTTTCGATCAATGGGCGGTGGGGCGCACAGTGTCACTTCGGCGGAAAAAATTGGGTTTTTCAACTTTCCAATTTCAAAATTTAAATGATTCGGTTTTGTAAAGAAGTATTTGGATAAGAAAAATTCAACAAGGTTTTTTATGAAAGTGACATTTTGTAGTTAAAAACACTATCAGAAGTCAACAAAATTAGATTAAAATTATTGTCCAAATAAAGAACTTTTTGTATGTGTAAGTTTATAGCTATGGCTTTTGTTTTATTTTTTAGTCAAAATATAGCACTTACTCTTTTATAAGAAAAAAAAAATTATTGAAATTGGAAAATTAAACTAATTATTATAATTTATCAAACATTATACTAAAAAATATAAACATGATATTGTCATAGTTCGGTTTGAGATCAGTTCTAATGGCGATTATTTATTATTGCCAATAGGTTTTTAGTCAAGAGTGTGAAATGTATTATGTTGACAGCAGGTTAGGCGTATGACGTCATTTCGACATTAACCACAATGTCTCGTCAGCGCCCTTTGCTGTGCCTTCTCCTCTATCATTGCAAACCTTAAGGGAAGAAAACATCTCAAAGCTAATGAAAACTTTTCCCAACGGTGCGAAGAAAGCATCCTCGAAGCGCACAATATGCCAACATAATACACACACAAGCACTTGCCTATGCATATGTCCATCGGACACAATTGCACAGGAGTTTTGTTGTTGGCAAAGTGCCAACCCCGTTCTGCGTACCGTCAGTATCATCGTTCTTGAGTTTGTTTTTTGTTGATCTGTATTGAAATATGATATTGTCATAGATCGGTTTGAGATCAGTTCTAATGGCAATTATTTATTATTGCCAATAGGTTTTTAGTCAAGAGTGTGAAATGTATTATGAAATGTATTATAAACTTTTCACTTTTTGATAGAAAAAAACTTTATGTGCTTTGCCTTGCTTAGCCCTCTAACTATAAAAAAATTAAAGGTCCGAGTCTGTACTTTCAATTCAGAATAACCGCCAAATACGTCCGTCCCTTTTAGTAACATCGATTTTTAATGCATGCATTTGTGCAATATTTTCGGTGTATTTCAAGGTTAATATCTTTCGCGGAGGGTTGTTGGGGATATTCTCTTCTTTTGTATGGAGACAACACATGTTTATCTTTTGAATAAAAATTAAAATTTTTTAACTTATATGAAATTCTCATATGATTCTAGACAGGGAAGAAAAACACCTAAAATCTGCAACTTTCAATGGGCATAAAATCTAAAGTAGGCGTGACATCCCCAATATGTTTAATTTCTTTTTCATAAGGAGAACTCAATTAAGAAGTGTCCCGAATTTCGAGTCCCTAGGTCCAAAAATTAAAATTTTGGCAAGTGCAGTTATATGGGAGGTGGGTGTGGCAGTAGGCGGTTTTCCAAATTTTTTTTCAAAATTTCTTAATTTAGCCCAGAGAAGTGTTTCTGCAAAATTTCATTGCTGTACGACCATTCCTTCTATTTTTTTCCTCGAAATGTATGGGGTGGTGCCACTGTGGGGCGTGGCAAAACTGTATTTTAGCCCTAGAGATATAAAACTTGGTACTCAGGTAGTACTCGGCAGAATTGGTTGAAATTTGCAAACGAAATTTTTATTTTCAATCAGTGGGCGGAGGAGGCGCGGCGAAACTGTATTTTAGTCTTAGAGAGTCACAACTTGATATATGTATACACCCATACCTCGATATACGGCCTAGATACGTTCCCAAAATGTTGGCCCTAAAGCGAAACGCCGTAAAATGAGGTAATAAAGGGGCCGTATGAAGAGGTTTGAGTGTATTACTCGGTAAAACAACTATAACTTTTCACAAAGGGGGCGGAGTGGGCATGGTCAAACGGCATTTTAGGCCTACACCTACATTATTACCATTTAAAATGGTTTGTTGGGTTAAAGCGATACAACTTGATATGCAGATAGAACGTTTAACAACAGATATAAACATGTAGACGAAATGTGTCCGAGATAAATTACGTTTTTTGAGTTATGCCCGTCTAGCACCAAATGGGCGATATATGAGTATTTCCATGGGAAAATAGATTCAAGAGAGCCAGAACTTCCAAAAAATTTAAAAGATTATATGTAAAAATTAGTTTGTATTAAAAATTACAGCTACTTACCAATACGTAATTTTTTGGTACCGTAAAGTAATCTTATTGCACCAAAAAGTCCTATTATGATATCTTAAAGTACTATGTTTGTATCAAAAAGAACTTTTAGTGCAACAAAAAGTACTTTTATTGTACCAAAAAATTAATTTAAGTATACCAAAACGTAATTTTTTGTACCTTTTTGGACCAAATTGTGCTATAATTGGCCCAACAAGTGCTTTTATTGTACCAAGTAGTACGTTTTTTGTACTAAATTGTACTTTTATTGTATCAGTAATTTTTTTTTTTTTTTGGTTGAAACAAGCACTTTCATTATGCCGAGACGCAATTTTTTGTGCCTCAAAAATATAACAAAAAAAACTTTTGTGATATCAAAAAATATTTGTTTTGTACCAGAGAGAACTTTTATTGTACCAGAGAGAACTTTTATTGTAAGAAAGAGAACTTTTATTGTACCAAGCAGTACATCTATCGTACCAAAACCAACTTTAAGTATACCAAAAAGTACTTTTATTGTACAGAAAGATCCGCACCAAATATTAAGGTTATTTTTATGCTTTCCTGTCTTGTGGACATGCTGCTCATTAATGTGGCTACTCATCCAATGGCTCTCATGTCTAAAAGTGATTGTTCCAGTCAGCGAACCAACGGCGATGTCTGAGGACCATTTGAATCTTGTATGGGTACAAGCTAAAGTTCCGATGCAATATTCGACAAGGAGAAGTCTGCGAAAGACCGAGTTTTCGATAGCGGCGAGTAATTGACTATCTCAAGTTCTCCTGCACTCTATGACTTTCAGTGGGAATATTATCGGCCGATCTGTGGTTCCTTTGACGAGCTGTTGTTATATGATCGGTCGATCGTCTCGCATTTGGGCAGAAAACGATGAACAGTCGACCGACGAACATTAATTTTGATATTCAAGTTTAATCATAATTGTGAGGCTTGTTGTAGTGATCTGGCATCAGTAAATGAAAACTATACAAGAGTTGAGATAGATGCCAACAAAACAGCATGGTCGCCATAAGCAGTCAGCATCTACTCACAATAATTGAAACCCTTTTACAGTTTTTGTTTTTCTTAACACACTTTTTTTTGAAATAAAAAACTTATTTCTCTTAAGGTAACATAACAGGCCGACCCAAAAAAATTGCATCCAGTGCATGAAAATTTTAAAAATATGGGAAAAAAGGATATTTTTTCACGATGTTTTCTACATAAAATTTATTTCGTTGTACTCTGTGGCGTATGACATATGTGGAATATTACTTATTATAATCATAATTTTATGGTGAAAATATTATGAAAAAATAACATTTTTTCCCCATATTTTTACAATTTTTATGCTCTAGATGCAATGTGTTTGGGTCGGTCTATTTGAGACTTTTTTTTCCGAACAGTTTATGAAATATGGACTCCGTAAAAATGATAAAAAAAATCGTGTTGGGTTACACTGTGTTATTAATTGTTATTGACTTTAAATTCAGCTCGTCTATTACTGTTACGTATGATTTATATTAACTGGTTTTAATTTTAGTATTAATTGTAAGTGACTTGAAAATCCAGTTGGTCTATTACTGTTACGTATTTATATTAACTGGTGGCAAAAGTTTTTGTATATGATGACATATGAGCACAATTAGCATTAATCATACGCACTCTCTGTATAACAGTGAAAGTGATTGATTGAAAGATTAATGATTGGTAAGAAAGAACCGTGTCAGTCGGTTTAAAAAATAGAATAGAACTACAATTGCTTACAGCATATATAAACCATAGACGATCAACAGTTACACAATTGTGCTTCATCAATTCGCACGTATTTTTTTTCTCTCTCACTCAGTCCCATTATATTTCAATACACACTTCATTTTTTTCAATGCCGTCTGTCTCGTTCTCATTAATATCACCTCATTTATTTTGGACGTCTGTGATCTAAATCATTACCATATAATAGTGATCAGATCAGCGATCCCTCAAATCGGCTTACACTACCATGGTGACCAAGCCATCAACTTTCCATAGTACATCCGGCTTTATGCCGTAACCAACACAATTTCACACGCTGTCTGTCAACACACATTAAATCACGTATACATTGCAATGAAATGCCAGCATGCATATACATCTATAGTTTATGTTATTCTCCTATGTCAGTTGTATGTTTGCAGCCAATCAGGTGCCATAAATAGCCATCAGATAAGCTCTCACAGGCACATGCACGCAACGCACAGCCACACACAAGCGCGCCATTAAAAGTTATCTACTTTTGGATGTATGGTCGTGTATATGTTTCGAGTGCATTCATAATTCTTAGGTTGATGATGATTTCGACCGACTGACCAACTGACCAGACATAGTTGATAGTCGTTTTTATTATGACACAAATTACATGGGTATTCGGTCGAACACACACTCACTCACGCAGCGTAGAGGTAGTTTGGGCGCAAACATATGTGAATGCATTGAACGCACATGTACAGATAGTTTCAAGTACATACACACGCACACACACACACGTCAAAGTAGAACTCATTTCTATAAATTATTTAATAGTTTGTGGCCTTTTCATTATGTTTGACCTGTCACAGTCGGCTTTGTTGTGAGTGACGAATGTCTGGGCATTTTGGAGTATGGACAGGGTAAATCACACACTCATAAACACACCCACTCACACACACACTTGCACACAGAAATTTGAATGAATGTCCGTTTTATGTTACGTATCTTGCAGTCATGTTCGTAGGTAAATAGTTAGACAGTGTAGGATCAAGAGATTGTGATAGGTCAGGGAATTTCAGAACATAGATTAGCTAATGTTTGTACTTTTTATCAGTTTAATTTTTTTTTTATTTAAGAAATATATTTTACACATATTAGATAATATTCTTGAAATAATTAGTTGAGCTCAAGTTAGATAATATTCTAAAAAAACAACACCGTGTGACATATGGTGGGAGTCACCGATCGGCGGAGGTTCTGGCTTCCAAGAAAAGCTAGGAACCGAGATATGTATATCGATTTAAAGTTAGTAAGTATAATATAGGGGGGTCTCCGTGTCCATCAATTAGACACCGCTGACTTGTTTATCCCGATACTACTGTGTGATCCATATAAATTCCCTCCACACACAATCCACAGTTATGCACACTGCTTAATCCACTCTGGCAATCCCTTAGGGTGTCGCACACACACACACACACACATACGAATGCGGATGGATTTAAAATGAATTGAAATGCCATTTTCATCATCAGATAATAACAGTCATTAGATTTGATCATAGCTCGTTCGTTCGTCTACTAGTGCCACAACACAGTAATCATTATCATTATCAACTTTGTCGCTATTGGGAATGTGAGTTTTTTGCACTTTGCCTAGTTAATGTCAGGCTGTCAATGTGACAAATCAGTGGTGCGTGTGTGTGTGTCGGCCACCGTTGCCTATGTCAACACGAATATTGTTAGTGCCCACATGCAAGGCGCAGGAGTTCGAAGAGGTATCGTGTTATGTAGCCACTACTCACTGGGCAGGGGAAGAGTATACGAACAGGTGTAGGTGTTTGGCATCATTATTGAATGCGGTTAAAAGTGAAAATTGTAATCGTTTTACATTGTTGGCAGCGACAGCAGTAAAGGCTTAAAGTGCTTTTTTGTGTCTCTCATTTCGTTTAACGTTTCCAGTGGTTTGCAATTTACAAAATCCTAAGTGGGGGCTTAAACGTTACATGGCCCTATGCTCAGAATAGTGTTGGGGGGTTTGCTAAAATACGCAGTAGGGGAATGTCAAGTTTTATTTAGTTGAAGATTCTGGTTGAGTATTATTTACTGAACGCTGCTAGCATAACTTTTGTGTGTGTTGAGGTGTATGAGTGTTATCTTAGTATACAATTGATATTGCGTATACGTCTTGCAACTTGAAATATTCTGCAGTAGTTATGGTTTATATGTATGAAGCTGTGCTTTATGAATTTATTGCATCCGTTACGTTAACTAGAGAAACAGTGAACAAAATGTCTTCAAAAAAGTAAAATTATCATAAAAATATTTTATTTGTTTTCAACTCTTTTGTTAAGCGATTTCATAGTTATCGAATCGGATTACCAAAATAGCTTTTTATATGAAACCTATGGGATGCATCATAAACGAAAATTTTATACGAAATCCATTGCTTATATGAAATTCATATGAAAACAAATTACATGAATGCATATGAAAATTTGTCGAGAGGATAATGTAAAACAACAGATATTTTTAATTGTTAATAGAACATTAGATGAGTCAAATATTAATACCAATATACATAGCTGTTCTTTTTAAAGCCATAATATATTTCTTTTTAAACGAAAGGACAACTCATTCAATGGTATAACCAAAATTTCGTCTATATTACCTCACATTTTAATGCTTCAAAATAGTTTCTGGCATAAGACCTCCGCGACTGCGCAATATGAACGCTATTCTCCTATCGGTCCAATTTTGCATTACTTTTTCGTTCAAAGTTGTCAAACCATACAAATGAGGTAGCCTATTCACAGGTTCATTTCTTGAGACTAAGTTCGTTCATCAAACCTTTGGCTGAACAAAGTGATGGTTGCCTGTGCTTAATAGCATCTTGCGCCGTCTTGTTGGAGCCATTTCTCCTCCAAACGATTTGCAATGGCATGTCGAATAAAATATCGTGAATCATTGGCCCGCAGCTTTCGTGTTTCGCGGTAATGTTATTGAACTTAAAGACAAATGGGGCGATGACGTCTCCGGCATGCAAACCGCACCAAACAGTGATTTTTTGGGGATGTAATGGAATCCCATGAGGATTGCTCTCTTCAATATGACAATTTTGCTTGTTTACAATCGTTAAGCCAGAAATGAGTCAGATACACCCGTCCGTTTCCATGAAACTGTAAATAGTTATTATCGGGAAATAAATTCCCCTTGATCAATGATGTCGGTACTGGACCATATTGTCTGGTGAGCGTTGGCAATCTCAGCTTTAACGACTCGTGTGTTACGTCTTTTTGCCTCCAATGCAATGTTTCTGACACACGTCGTCGAAAGTTGACCTGGGTGGTCGTGTGACATATAGGATGATATCAACCGGATAATCGTAAGAGGCTGATGACAGTAGTCTTTGGTGAGTATGCAAGATCTTGACCTATTAGGGGCTGATAGGACAAAAGTCTTGTATTCATTGGACATGGTACCACATATACGGCTCTAACTTTCGCAATATGGAGAGCGAGGTTGGAAGATGTTGCCTTATTTCGATCAAGATTCATTTGTATGACGTAAATGTCACTCTGTCACTCTAGGCCCGTGATTACTTTCGAAAGTGATGATCCAAGAACCTGACAGAGCTGTCCCTCAGTTTAGCTTTTATGCTACTTCTATCATCTTCCAGTAGCACGTCCTTATCAACTTTTTTGCTACTGGTGTGTCTGTCTGTTTGTTTTATATAAATCGAGAACCACTAGTCCGATTTAGCTGAAACAAATTTAAAAACAATTACGAATTACAATTCTTTTAATCTGATCATATAACGTTTCCCTACATAAGCAACAGTTTCAAATTTCCATTTATCAAATGATTTTGAACTGGCTTTATTTTGTAGCAATTACAATAAAACTGTTGTTCTCCGTGGCGTATGATTTACGTGGAATACTACTTATGATAATCATACTCCACTATATAACTAAAGAGCGTAAAACGTGACAAATTCCCTTATATGATACATATTAACTTCAAATAAATATTAAACTATTATGGCATGTAACTTGACAAAACGAATAATGCAGATAAGTTCCTAATCTCAATCTTGACAACACACTAATCCATATGGGAATGAAGGGATTGCAATGATTAATTGTCCGCAAGATCTCCTGTGGGTTAGTGGGCTAGTTTTTTTGGGCCCAAAATTCTAGCCCTTGGTCTAGAGGGTATGTCCTGTCTTTTAACGGCTTTAAGTTTGGTCCCCTTGATTTGTATTAACATTGTACATAAACACCGGCAGAAGAGCTTCTTCCACGAAAAGCCATTTGTTTTTAAGGATACATGCATCCTTGGATCCTTCTTTCAAGACCGCATAGAATATGCTGACCTTCACGACATCGCTAAAAGAGCTGCTAAACACGTCTTTTTATAACAGCCAATGGTTGTTTCCCTCTGTCTAAATTTGCTCTCCCTTAGCCCACTCCAACAAGTCCACATGGGCAGGAGTGAGTGCTCGACCCAGCTTTTCCCCCAGTATACCGAATTTGGCCATTTGACTCCTCGCGGGGTTTTAGGGACTCTTGTTTCAGCACCAATGAACCAATGACCAGGAGATCCCACGGAAATGCGGAAATGAATGGGTTGTAATGATTGATTATTCGCAAGTTCTCTTGTGAGTGAGTGAGCAAGTTTTCACGACCCAAACTCGAGCCATTGGTCTAGATGGTAAGTCCTTTCTGTCCAGGGCTTTAAGTTTGGTCCCCGGCCAAATCTCACCAACAAAGCTCATGGCTAGGCGCTATTTATTATGAGGGACACATCAGGATCCTTTATCAAATGATAAGGCTGTCCTTCGGAACATCACTAAAAGACCTGCCAAGCACTGGGTGTTTTAGGCTTTTTATATGACGGACCCGGTTTATTTCCCTCTTTTACTGATCGGTGTCTTTTTGATAGCAGCCAATAGATGTTTTCCTCCGATTATGTTGGCACCATCGCAGATGCTCTAAGCCCATTCTAATGAGGCAACCTGGGAAGGAGGGTGTGCGTGACCCGACTTCTCCACTCAGTATACCACTTTGCATACCCTGAGGGACATTCTTATTATTTGTGGGTTTGAAGCAGTTGGAATAATTGATTATCCGAAAGATCTC
The DNA here is from genome assembly GCA_964034835.1 of Muscina levida. Taxonomy (NCBI): domain Eukaryota; kingdom Metazoa; phylum Arthropoda; class Insecta; order Diptera; family Muscidae; genus Muscina; species Muscina levida. The sequence goes on along the minus strand of OZ035881.1, from coordinate 114,780,485 downwards.
CTGAGAGTGAGTGAGCGAGTTTTTGGAGATACAAACTCTGTCTATCCCTTGGTCTGGACGGTAGGACCTGTCTATCCAGGGCTTTAAATTTCACCTACCAGACTCATGGCGGCCTAATATAACTGAGATGGTCGGTCATCAAAGAAGCCAATATGTTTAATGCTCCTCTGGAACCAAACCGCGTCTTCACAGATTGGCACAGGGCCTGGTTCAGAACAAATATGACCGCAAGGATGTCACGGGGTCCTCAAGATTGACAACTCTCTAATCCTTGTGGGAATAAAGGGGCAAACGTTCTGATTCCTCAATGTAGGTAAGTGTTGAACACTGCCCACGTTCTTCGCAATTCCGTTAGCATCTTAATTTATGATCACTTACGGTTGTCTATGAAACTGGGAGTTCCAGGCGAGGTTTGAAACTCAACCTTCTAGGACAGAGTGTTCAGTGCCAGGCCGAGCTAAAGAGGGAGCCATCCTCTACCTAACCATTGCCACCAACATAACGGTGACGTATATCGAACGTACTACAAGACTTGCCAAGTTTTAAATAAGGGGGGGGCAAACAGCAAACAAGCAAACAGCCATTTCGACAGAGTGTCACCCAGAGTGTCTGCTTAGGTCACGGAGCACTGAACGTCAGCTCGAAATCGTAAACCATAATGCCAGAGCGTCCATACCAGGATGAACCCCGTGAAGGTGACCCTAATTACATCCCTACCATAGAAGAGAAAAATTTTGACTGCTTTTGTAATCTGAATATTGTGTGAATACTGATGTTGAAATTTTTTTAATTTCTTTGCATAGTTTAATCCTTCCAATCGAAAATGGCACATAATCAGCTGCCATGGGTGAAAGATCTCCAACTCCCTCTTAAATATTTCTATAAAGCCAAAACCGTTCATCAAACTACTTATTTTGATAAATTTTCCCCAAAAACTGCTGGCAAATTCCCCTCCCTCTTTAATTCGTCAACATTTTGTACGCCCTCTCTCCTTTCCATTTTTTTCTGATGATTTTGCAAATACCACCAATTGAAAGGCATTAAAACTACACAACTTCGTGTATAAAGTAGCTTTAAAAATTCCCTGAAAAAGAAACACTACGCCCCCCATTAATTTCTAATGCTTTTGAGGTAGGGTAATAGGATTTTTGGTGTAAAACTACTACCAGCTCTTGTCTGTGAGAACAATACAAACGCACACGCCACAGCAAAGCAGACAAGCTGCCTAAAACATGAAAAATGGCAAAGTCATCAATATCAAATAAATTGGCAAAACAGGAGGAATAAGAAGGAATCTCCATCCTCCACCCGCACAAATCCCCCCCCATTTGACATAGTTACGCACACTTTGGTCCAAGTAATGTAGACCAGCATCCGGACACGGATGATGGTAAAGACGGCCAGTTAGTGAGACGAAACAACATTACATTTCATCGCTGTTGGTGATGTTAATGTTGTTGCCACCAACAACAGCAACAGCAACTTGCTAGCAGCAACAACTTTAGCAACCATATTTTTCTATGTTGGTTTTTGCTCGTCTTCTACTTCTTCTTCTTCTTCTTCTTCTATTTCACCAAGAACTAGAACACTATACACACCCAATTCGGGCATATATATAGAGAGAACATACACACAGGCATACACTTTGTACATAGTCAGGCCGTTATATAAATCTGTTTCTGCTGCTGGTGCTGTGAAAAGTGAGTGTATAAAGATTGTCGGTTTTGTTCATGTCTCTAGAGCAGACACTCCTTGTTATATATGTATTTAGTTTATGTACACATAAACATATACCTAGGCACGACGACTGTCTGTGGGGGTATAGATACATGTATAGCTCACGGAATGAAATATTTATAAAGGATTCCTAGGGAGCACATGCTACCACACACAACGGCACAGTGGCAACATCAGCAGTGAACACAGTGAACATTACCAGCAATTGTGGCCCAACTACAGCTATAGCAAAACCCATAACTACTAATGCCTCTCCACACTGTGCACACGCACACACACATACACAGATGCTCACTGCTATACTTTGTGAAAATATGTGTCTGTGATTTTAGGTCGAAGTCTGTCTGCCGAACACCAAAAAAAAAAAAAAATACACAGAAAATGACAACAACAACTATAACAAAGTCTGCCTGCCGGCATGCCTGAACGTGTCGTCATTGTGTCAGCCTTCACGTTGTACGCTCGCTTCAGACATGCCACATACAATTTGACCAACTTATTGACTAAGCGCCCTCTGCCCTCCCCCCTCCCCCGTACTACCGCCAGGGTGTCACACTCTCCCCAAAATTCCGGTTTTGCCTCGTGTGCAGGCAACAAAAGATATTGTGCAAAACACGCACAATTTCATGTTGCCATACATTTCAAAAGAGCTCCCAAACACACATTGAAATACCAACGTCAACATCCCCCCTACCAAGCAAAACGTTCAGCCTTCACATAACATTCACATCCGTTGCTTGACACACTCACACATAGCATGAGTAAAGAGAGAGAGAGAGAGAGAGAGAGATCGAGCGAGGTAGAGAGAGTCAACTTCCTTATCCGGTATTGCCTGCAGACATTAGGATATAGAAAGCGACACACGCACACCCACAAACACTCGCACTCACACATACACATACACAGATATAGCAGGAAAGACAGCGTACCGCACGAGCTGTTCACAACATTAAACGCCAAAACAAATAAAAATGAACGACCAAACTAACAGACGTGGCAAACGAACAAATGCCTAAATATACGAGGGGGGGCGAATGGAGGTACACATTGATATGTGGTATTGAATTTTAGTTTTTTTTTTATCGATTTGGCTAAGTTGAAGGAATTGAAATAGCAAAAAATTCGCTAATTATAGAAGTTAAGAGGCTTTGATTTGTTAAAAAAAATAGAACACAACAAATACAATACAATGTCCACAATTTTCATGACAATTTACAGCCTAAGCCACCATCTCGAAAGTTAACGTTCGCTTGCGTTTTATGCGGTAAACAGCTGTTATATGTATAACAAATCAGCTGTTTATGGCATTAAAAGCAAGCGCACGTTAACGTTCCGCATCGCGGCTTAGGCTGTTAATGTTTAAATATAATTCCTGGCATATGACCTCTGCGACTGCGCCTAATACACGCCATCTGGTCGGTCCGATTTTGCACCACTTTTTCGAGCATACCCGGTCTTATTTCGTCAATAGTGCGTCATATGTTGGATTTTAAATGATCAATCGTTGCTTGTTTGTCAGCATCGACCAGAGATTTGACGTATCCCCACAAGCAAAATGGCCCAAAGTGTAACATCTCACGAACGAGGTTACCAACACACAGGTTCATTTCTTGAGACAATTTGATCACCAAACTGCTGGCTTAACAAAGTGATGGTTTCATGCGATGATTGGCATGTTGCGTCGTCTTGCTGAAAGCATATCTCATCCAAATAATTTGCAATGGCACGAGGAATTAAAAATTCACAAACCATTTTCCAATGGACAATGATGTTTGTCCACAGTGATGTTTTCGGGATATAATGGAGTCTCAAGTGCCTCATGAGGATAGTCCTCTCCCAAAGACGGCAATTCTGCTTATTACCATACCCGTCAAGCCAGAAGTGAGCCTCATAGCTAAAGATGATATGAGGATACAAATCTTATTCAACTTCTAGTTTATTCCCAACCCACTCACTGAACACACGGCGCAATTGATGGACCGCTGCCATTAATTCTTGCACCAGTTGGATCTTATGCAGATGTAGGCCAAGATCTTTCCTCAAAATTATCCAAGTAGTGGGCGGGCAAAGAACGGTTTCGAACCTATAAATTCGAATCAATGGCTTTGATCGAGGCCCCTCGATGTTGTCTATAGCAACTTCTGAGTATTCGACTTAGTCGGCTTGCCTGGCAAAAGCATTTTAATAAGTTTACGTTAGGATTGGTCGTTAAACTGTAGGTCCCTTTTTGTGAGTTTAAAATATATCTCGCTGATAAAATGCCAAATAACATTTATGGATATTCTTCATACGACAACGGTACTCGTTGTAAACGAGTTTTTCGCAGTACTTTTCTCTTGAAGACTCCTAGAATAGATGGATCCCCTTGTGTCATTACTTAGGATCCTGCGCTATAGAACAAGACAGGTACGATATGTTCTTGGTATAGTAGGATCTTTGTTTATCTAGACATGAATAAAATCGCTTGTCGTAAAATCGCTTGCTTTGCGCTTAGCCAGGCTGACATTATTATTTTTTTTACGGCGGAGCCAAGGTATACCAAATCATCTACCATTTCAAATTTATAGTTCTCAACGTTCACGCAGCGTCCCATTTATCACCAGACCCACTTCTGCTGACTGCTTCTTAGTGCACGAAAAGGCTGCAGTAACATCCCGCAGTCCTCAGTTAACGGTCAATATCATGTGACTTTAATTAAAGATGGTACCAGTCGTGTTCTCAAGAATTTGTCGTAGTGTGGAATATCTGGTGGGTCGCGGATTTAGCGAGTCTGAAACCACACTGATGAGGTCCAATCAGGCTCACTAGAATGTGATTAAGTCATTCACATAAAACTCTAGACAGGACCTTCCATGCGATGGGTATAACGGCACCTGATTTCCAGACTGACATTATTATTTTTGTTCTAAGCAATTTTATAGTCGTCAACGTTCACGCAGCGTCCTAAACGAGAGTAAACTCTTTGTTCGTTGAAACAAATAACTTGCCTTTGTCCTCATATATCACTAGCCTCACTTCTGGCAATGCTTGAAAAGGTTGCAGTAACATCCCCCAGTCCTCGTTAGATGAGCGTGTTTACTGCTGCCTTTCGCATGATCATCGCCATAATGATGTAAAAGCGATCGCATGACAGACTATTGCCTTGTCTAAGTCCTCTCTTTGTAAAAAGCCTATTTTCAAGAAAGACTTCGTATCGGTCAGTGTCATCCCGCAAAGTCGTATAAGATTCGCGATAGTGTTAGTGTCTGTGGTATCGGACTGTCGAATGTAGCTCTAAAATCGATAACGACTTATACAGGATTTGTCTTAGTGTGAATATTTGGTCGGTCTTGGATTAACCAATTGCAGTTCTGATCTCTTTTTGGCTCGATGGTGGATAATCTACACCGTCGTGGATAATTTGCGTGATTTCGTCCCATATGCTGTCTTCAGGAGCGAGCCCTTTCGTACGTTCCATACATATTTGCAGCACACTATGCGTGTCCGTGACCAGATGTACATCTTTGTCCTTGCGGGGATTTGGTGCACCTTTGTCACCGCACATGTTGCTATTGACTACAGATTACCCAGTATGCAGCATCCGTTTTTCCAAAATTGCACAACATTCCTTATCGTACCACGGCTGGTGTGAGCGTGATATTTCATAACCCAGTTTGCTCGTTGCGACAGTTAGACTGAACTTTCCGAATGCTGAACCTATGGCATCTTTACTTCCTACTTTAGCAATACAATCTCCTACAACAATTTTGATATCTTGGACAGAGCGGCGGCCATATATTTACACCAGGCGCTCATAGAATGCATTTTTTAATGTCCTAATCTTTGTCTTGTATCGGAAAGATTTAAAAATATTGATGTAAAAATATTTCGCCTCGACATGGATGGTGGCTATTCAGTCACTCACAGTGTTAAAACGCAAAACCAGATGTCGAATTCTCTTGCCGACTATGAATCCAAATCCAAATACCTGTATTTCTGCATGGCAGCTGAAAAAAATTCTTCGGTACTTTCGTCGTGAGCATCTCTGTGTCGTCCATCGCATTTTCTGTATGGCGGTGATGTCAGCCTTGTATTTGTCGAGGACATCCGCCAATTGCATAGAAGCACCAGCTCTGTGTCAAGTTTGGACATTCCAGATGCATATCTTTTAATCATGTTTCCTATAAAGTTTGCGGGGGTCGTCAATTTCGAGGAGGTTCTTGTCATTTCTGTTCTATGTGTTTTTATAATTGTTTTTGTATTTAAGGAGATTTTCCTATTACACAGTACAACAATGATTTGGGACTCAATTCTGAGAACTGCACGTGAAAATCGCCCCAAAAGAAAGAGATGTTCTGCATCATTCGTTTTGTCAAGTTATCTGTCATAATAATTTAATATCAATTTGATGTTAGTAAGTATCGTATAGGAGAATTTGTCACGTTTTAGGCTCTTTTGTTTGACATAACTCGATAACCACTAGTCCGATTTAGCGAAAACAAATTTAAAAAAATTATGAATTCAAATTCCTTTAATCTGTTCATATAACGTTTCCCTACATAAGCACTTTTCCATTCGTCAAATGATTTTGAACTGGGTTTATTTTGTAGCAGTTACAATAAAATTGTTGTACTCCGTGGCGTATAATTTACGTGGAATATTACTTATGATAAACATACGCCACCATATGGTATTTATGGTATGTCAAACAAAACAGCCTAAAACGTCACGAATTCCCCTATACGATACTTACTATTATGGCATGTAAGTTGTCAAAACGAATGATGCATAACTTTTTTTTGGGGCTACTTTCATGTGCAGTTCTCAGAATTGAGTTCCAAAATCATGTGTTTTACTGTGTTAGGCAACCGCTCTCGATTATAGTTTCTTTGCCAACTCCAACTTTTTCCTAAATATATATTGAAATTTATGTTGCTTATGTTAACTACAAATTTCCCTACTGTTTCCTCGTCCCTCGTGCATCGATGGTAATTTCTCTTGTCGTTCAGACGATAGTTAGTCAGCAACACATAAACTATTATCCTTTTTACTGCTGTTACCATTTACTCCAGTCATTACTGGGCGAGCGATAAACTTTTGTATTACTCATAGCCCAGCTTCCGCTCCTTCCCTAGCACACTCTCTCCATTTCTCCTCTCTTGCCATCATATGTCCTATGAAGCCCTACTCTCTATTGTAAATTTACAACAATAGCATTTGGTGTTAGGTGTCCTGGTTTTTCACAAACTACATTCCCTTACTCGCATGATGTCTCTCTCTCCCTCTCTCTTTGTCGCTTGTTCGTCCTTTCTCTCTCTCTCTTTCTCTACAGTTTTTCTCTCCCTATAATGTTGCGTTAGTGTGTTATTTTTAACGTGGCTGGAGTTGCATCAGCTGATGGCGCCGATTAAAGTATGAGTTGGTAGTTGAACTGAATTGTGGTCTTGCCGCCCATTCGACCCTTGTTGCTGTGACCTCTTCGTTGTGTATAACGTGCCATTGTTTGGTTGTCCTGGTTAGACAGGATTGTTGTTGCTGCTGTTGCCGTCTTCCTTATTTGTGGGGCGAAAGTCCTTTGTTTGTTCGTTGAATCGGCGCTCGCGACGAGAATGACGGCGACAACGACAAGTGGCACGACGCCATGTGACGCGCCACAATGTATGGAGCCTGGGTCGGGTTGGGTCGACGTCTGTGACGTTTATACCAGAAGTTTGTCGCCGCCTGGCAACCAATGTGGGTAAGTACGATGATGATGATGACGATGATGTTGATCATCATCGCTAGCGATTGGTGATGATGATGACAAAGAACACGATGATAATGATGACAGTTCTTATTGACGCCATGTGTTTTATTAGTGGCGATGGTGGTTGCTCTCTTTCGCTCTCTACCTCTCGCTCAATGTGTTTGTGAGTACCTACTAAAAACTGGCACAAAGACTAACCAACTGACCGACTTACCCCACAACTGACTAACCATCAAACCAAGCGACGAACTTTCTAAACGCCGCCAGTGGATTTTTTCTTTGGCCAACATTTTGTGAACACAGGGTTGGCCGGTGGTCGGTCGGTTGGTCGGTTGGCCGTTCATTGTCGGCACGTTGCTTTGTTGTTGCTGGGTCCATCTACACTGGGTCACTTGGTTTTTGTTTTACAACATCCCCGTTTGGGTGGATCCGTGTGGCCTATGGTGTTGTCGTTGCCATTTCAACCATTAAACTCTGACTCAGAAATGGCGTTGCCGACGTTAATGCTGCTGCTGCGGCTGCAACTCATCCAGCATCCTCCAGTTGCTTTCAAGTCCCTCGTTTGTTATTATTGTTGCTCGTTTCAGCCATTTCAGCTGTCTGTATATTTTTCAAATGGTTTTTGGTATCGTTTTTATGGCATTTGTTTTCATTTCATATAACGTGGTTGTTGTTGTTTTTTTTGTTGTATTCCAACTACTTTGGGCCATGCATCACTAGATTCTGGGTTATGGTTGGGTTTTTTTTTTTTTTTGCTAGCATGTGGTATTCACCTATATATATATATCGGTTCTCTATATAGACACATATTTTCTTATATATGTGTATATATATACTATATATATGTATATATAGCTGCCACTAAAACAACAATACCAGAAGCATTGACAGCGTGAACAACAAGAGCAACATCGTCACTGTGGGGTTGTAGAAAATAGGTCATATTGTGTGAGGGGGCTGAATTTTTAAACCGATGCTCCATTATTCCTCCATAGTGGGTGAGTGCGTGTGTGTGTGTATGGCAATATTTCACAAGAATTTGGTTTTCTTTTTGGCTTAGTTGGCAAATGGAATTTAAGTTCAAATCTAGCTTAAGGTACAATTTCACATTTGCATTTAGTTGGCTACATCCACATTTTCCTATGAGTTGAAAAGTTTCTCCAGGGCGTCGCTTAAGTCTTATGCATATGGAGAAAGAAAATGTATATAGATATAGAAGAAGAATCAAATGTCAAATAAGCTATGGAAAGGGTAAGTGCAAAAGGATATAGTTGTCAAAACTGACATATGAACACTTTGGTTGTTGTATACGGGAATGTAACTGCTTGCAGTACAGATAAAAGTAGAGTTGCAGTTGTCGTCTAATGGTCATTACCCTATGAGAATTGCAGTAAACGTAGAATTCCGAACTAGGGTGCAATTTACTGTAAGATCCTTAATTACCCATATTGATATTAGAGTGAAGAGTGAATGTTTGTCTGTTTGTGCCTCAATAAAGTCGAAACGACTGAACCGATTTCAATTACATTTATTATAAAGTTAGTGTACAATATGGAAATTACTCGTAATCTACGATGAATTCTAAGAAATTAATTCTAAGGTATGTTCGGGGAAAATGTTAGGAGCAAAATTATAGTGGGGGTTGGTCATAATATTTACCCCTCTAGGAGGCGCCATGGAAGCAGCAGGAGCAAATTTCATAAAAAATGTATTATTATATAATATTTCCGAAACTGTAGAGGTCAAACAGGTCAGGAACGTTTCGGTAATCAAAACCGTGATGATTAGGATACTTTCGGTAATTCAGATTCGCACCAGCAGATCGGCAGGGTATTGATGATTGGGATTCGTCGGTGGTTAAGGTTAATATCAGCAATACGTGTTCTGCTTGGTGATTTGGCTTTTGTCGGTGGTTCAGGTTCATATCAGCAATACGGGGTCATATTTGTGATTCGGATTTTGTCGATAAAAAATGTATGTGGACAACCTTAGGGGTTGAAGATAGAGAGTAGATATGTTCTGGAAAATGTTACACCACTCTAGGGGCGACTCCGGGGCAGAAAGAGAGGTGGTAGTAAATTGTATAAAAAAAATTCTGCATGGGTGTATGGGGGTGAAGATGGGGGTTAGGTGTCTGTTTGGGAAAAATGTTAGAAGGGAAATATGGCTGGGGGTCGTTCATACTTTTGAACCCTCTAGGGACGATTCCGTAGCAGTTGCGGGGCTTGTGGGTTTTTTTACCCAATACGAAAAGTTTCTCGTTAAAAACCGAAGGCTCGATTTTGATTTTAGACCCATGGTTTCTTGGGCAAATTTTCTTAGAATTCATCGTAGATTACAAAGATGACGACAACATTTTTATTTAAGATCGGAGGATAGACGGGGCGTGGCACAAGTATATTCTAGAGAGCAGCGAGATACAATTTGGACTTGCCACTACAATTAAAAAGTTTCAAACAAAATTTTTGTAATTTGTTCAGTAGGCAGAGGGGCGTGGAAAAACTGTATTTTAACCCTATGAGGTACAATTTGGTATACAGATAACACTTGGGATTCGGGGACCGAGCGGACCTGGCGAAAGTGTTTTAAGCCCCTAAGAGCAAAATAATCTCCTCAATTGAAACTGGATTCTTCTTCATCTTCAGCAACAACAGAAATTCATCCATCAGTAGCCGCACGTAAAAAAGAATTCAATGAGCTTCGATCTTTTGTGCTTCATAGATAGTTCGTCACACGAAGCTTACACAGTACAACACATGATTTTGCGACTCAATTCTGAGAACTGCACGTGAAAGTAGCCCCAAACAGAAAAAGTTCTGCATACTCGTTTTGTCAAGTAACATGCCATAGTAATTTAATATCGATTTGAAGTTAGTTAGTATCGTATATGAAGAATTTGTCATGTTTTAGGCTCTTTTGTTATATGTGGCGTATGATTATCATACCTAATATTCCACGTAAATCATACGCCACGAAGTACAACAGTTTCATTATAACTGCTAGAGAAAGGGAAACTGTTGCTTATGTAGGGAAACGTTATATGAACAGACTAAAAAAATTTTAATTCTTAATTTTTTTAAATTTGTTTCAGCTAAATCGGACTCGAACTTCTTCTTTTGGGGCTACTTCCACGTGCAGTTCTCAGAATTGAGTCCCAAATCAATGAGCTGAAAAATGTAGATAACAGCTCTTTCACCTGGTCCATCAAACGAAGTGTTGGTCGCCCTCTTCTGCGACGCTCATCGAGTTTATTGCCGGAAATTTTTCGAGGCGGAGCATTTTCTTCCGTTCGTACAACGTGTTCAAGTCAACGCATTCGGTTAATTTAAACGCGCTTGACTACGTCGATGTCGTTGTACAACTCATATAGCTCATGATTCATTCGACGACGGTACTCGCCGTTAACGATGATGGGTCCAAATATTTTGCGAAGCATTTTTCTCTCTAAGACTCCCAGAATAGATTGATCCGCTTGTGTCATTACCCTGGATTCTGCGCTGTAGAGCAAGACAGGTATGATCAGAGTCTGGTAGAGCTGGATCTTTGTTCGTAGAGAGAGCGCTTTGTCGTTAAATTGCTTGCTTAGCGCATAGTAGCAGCGGTTTGCGATTAATACTCGTCTTTTGATTTCCAGGCTGACATTATTATTTTTGTATACGGCGGACCCAAGGTAGACAATATTATCCACCACCTCAAGGTTATAGTTGTCAACGTTGACGCAGCGTCCCAATCGATTACACTCTTTGTTCGTTGAAACAAATAACTTGGTTTTGTACTTGTTAATCACCAGAGCTACTTCCGCCAACTGCTTCTCAATGCTCGAAAAGGCCGCAGTTACATCCCGCAGGGCACGGCCAATGATATATATGAGTTGACTGCAGCTTTCCGCATGTTCATATCCATTACGCTGTTTAAGAGATTGCAAGACAGACTATCGCCGTACCAGTATTCGTACCAGTCAGTGTCATCCCGCAAAGTCGTGTTAGTTGGTAAGAGTCGATCTGCATTTCTTGAGTCTTCTCCAGGCTATGTCGTAGTGTGAATAATTCAGCCATGAATATACCAGGTCTAAAGCCACACTGATAAAGTCCAAACAGGTTCACTAGGATTGGCTTTTTTGCTTTCACATAACACACTAGGCAGGACCTTATAAGCTTTGGGTAAAAGGCTGATCCTGCGACAGTTGGTACACACACTTAGATCACCTTTCTCAAGCACAGTAATAGAACACTCAGATTCCAATCATCGGGAAAGCATTCCTTGCTCTGCCGGTAGTCCATCGGCTTCCGCAGCTTTATTGTTTTTAAGCCGTGCAATTGCCGTGCTGATCTCGTTTCGGCTCCGTGGTGGACAGTCTACTCCATGGTCGATGATTGGTGTGATTTCGTCACTTATGCTGCTTTCGGGAACGAGTAGAGATCGAAAGTATTCCCTCCATATTTGCAGAACACTCTAAATGTCATTCTATACTTCCTTACAGGTGTGGATCCCTGGTCCAAAACCTTTACTTTTCTTTACCTTTTGGTAGAACTTTCGGGCTTCACCTCTATCTCTGTAATTTTAGATATCCTGGCTCTCTCTTTTCTTCAATATACGCTTTTTCCGCCTGAAGAGGCGTGCCATCTCCCACCTCTTCTCATTTTAACACATTGTCACGGCACGCATTGCCATTGGCTGCAGTCTTGCCCTGTATGCAGGGCATGTCTGAGCGTAGATTTACATAACCCAGTACGGTCGTTGCGGCATTGGTCATAGAATTCGCAATATGCCGCCACTGGGCATATTGATAGATTTATTTGTAGTAGGCATTGGCTATCTCGGTGATATGTAGCTTTGTGATGTCTAGCTTGCTTTGCGTTTGGTTACGAGCGTTTTTAACACTACTTAATCGCATGCTTACCTTGGGTGTAACTAGATGGTGATCCGAATCAATATTTGCACCGCACATCACGCTCACGTCGATAATGCTTGAGACATGCCTTCCATCAATTACCACTTGATCAATCTTGTTTCATGTATTTTGATCAGGGGATATCCAGGTTGCTTTGTACATATCTTTATGCGGGAATCTGGTTCCACTCACTGCGATGTTTCTTGCCCACGCGAAGTTAACCAGTCTGAATCCGTTATCGGAGGTGTTGTTGTGTAGACAGAATTTTCCGACTGCTGAACCAAGAGCATCTTCCCTTTCTATTTTAGCATAAAAACTACCAGAACAATTTTAATGTCATGTGCAGGGCAGCGGTCCTCCAGGCTTCTCCAGGCCCTCATTGAATGCATCTTTAATGTCATCGTCTTTGTCATCCAGAAATCAGCGTAACGTAAAAATATTTCGTCCGGATGCGAATAGTGTCTATTTGGTCCCTTACAAAGTTAAACCGTGAGACCAGATCTCAAAGTCTCTTGTCGACTTTGAATCAACATCCAAATTTGTGTCTTTCTGCATAGCAGCTATAAAAGATGTCACAGTTCTTTCGACGTGTGCATCCCTGTCCCGTCCATCGCAATTCCTGTATAGCGGCGATGTCAGCCTTGTATTTGTCGAGGACATCCGACAGTTGGAAAGAGGCACCATCTCTGTATAGAGTTCGGTCATTTCAGGTGCATATCCTTAAATAATGGTCCTTATAACGTTTGCGGGGGTCGTCAACATTTGGGGGGGGGGGTTCTTGATTTTACTTTTCTTCGTATTTTCATAATAATTGTTTTGTTTGAGGAGAGTGGCTTATTAGGCCACCTCGCCCGATCCTAGTTTCTTGGGGCTGTCAAAGCCACTTCTGTTACCTATGGTAAAACGCGTATAGTCCTCTATATATTGCGTTTTAAAAGATAAAGTGATATGATGAATGGAACCTCTCCCACTTGCTTAATCCCGTTCATTGTTGACATGATCACTCATATTGCTGTTGTAAACATTCACATCTAATTTTAGATGAGGTCATGATCATCTTTGATATGATTAGGCCCATTTTTGACGTGATCACAGATGTTGTTACTAAATTTGTTATAACTGTCAACCACAATTGTTCCTATTCGTATTTCCTTCACCATATATTCACCTGCACTCGTACATATCATCTCAAAACTTAAGGATACAATAAGCTATAGCAAATCCTCAAAAACCAAAAATCTACTTAGAAAAAAGTCTGACAGTTTTGACCTAAAATTTATAACAAAAACAATACTAGGGATGCACACGCACACAAGTGCTTTGATGACAGTATACTTAGACTTCCGAAAGAAACGTTATGCATGTGACACAGTGTGGGTGGGAGTGAATGGAACGTCGAAGTTGCTAAAGTCTTTAACAAAATAAACAACAACAAAAACTCACACACCGACCAGCACACACCAGTGACTTTAGCCGGAACCCGTAAAACTTACACAATCATCAGTAAGTTTTAAAGTTTGTAAACTCAAAACTCACGAGCTTGCAATGGCTCACAAATACACCAGCGATAACACACACACATGCACACACACGCTCCTGACCGACCGTCTGTTGAACTTGTGCTATTGTCACACGGAAATTGACGACAACTGCAGCACTCGAAATCAGCATCGCCAATGTATCAACTTTTCGCATTTGCTAAGTGGTGGTAAAGCGCCACAGCTACAACAACACCAGAGGGGGTGGCTGGCGGCTAGCTTTCCCCCTCTCTTTGGTGGGAAATAAAACTTTAGTGTGTCACTTGGAAATGGTTTTATGTGCACTGTGCTTACCATCTCACTATTCGTCGGTCAATTCGCAATAAGACAACATCTGCACATAAGTAATCCCCTTGGCGACCATATGACGTAGCTTCGAAAGATTTAGTTTTCTTTTTGTTTTGTGCTCTTTACATTGGGGAGTTATTTTTTTTCAGTGTTGTTTCATTGGATTCCGTGCGTTAGCATCTCCCCTGAAATATCCACTTGATTTGGCATGGCACAATTACTTAACACTAGAGTTTAATATAGAGTGAGACTGGAAGAAAGAGATCGCTCCATTTGCTGTTGGCACATTCTTGGCAAAAGTTTGTTGCAAATTAAATTTTAGATGTCAAATAAAGTTTAATTTGACCAGTGATGAAGGAGATTGTTTGGAGTTTTTTTGAGGCAGTAAATTTGGGAAATAGATGGTAAGGCTATCTGAAAGCAATCCGATTCTTAAGGTATAGTTAAGGCGCAAGACTGGAGGGTCTTTTTAGCCAAATGAAAAAAATGGGAAATTTTCAAGATATTAATGTAAATAGATAACACAGTACACACAGTGATGGCGTATGATTAACGTGAAATATGACTTATCATACGCCACCATATTATGTTATGTTATGTCAAACAAAAGAGCCTAAAACGTGACAAATTCTCCTATACGATACTTACTAACTTCAAGTCGATATTAAGTTATTTTGGCATCTAACTTGACAAAGGAATGATGCAGAACTTCTTCTTTTTGGGGCTACTTTCTCGTGCAGTTCTCAGAATTGAGTCCTAAATCAATTAGCTGAAAAATGTTGTACTGTGTAATATTATACGACACTTAAAGGAAGCAGTCCTGAATCCTTTGTCAGGTTACCGAAAATATTAATATTTTTTTTAAAACTTTTTGTTGTTTCAAATTCAGATAAAGTTCTGTTTGAAAGAAGATTTAGCAGAATGATATTTTCATAATGTCAGGCAGCCTTGTAAGTTTTTTCAGAAGACTTCGTTTAATATTAGTGATAAATGTATCAATGTCTTTGCATCAAAATCCCATAACCAAATGAGAATGCACTTAAGACTGAATTCTCATTTACTTCGTGTGGATGATGTCACTGCCAAATAAAAAATTGTTTATAGTTGACGAATAATCATATATAACCCACAATAATGGTAATATGCAGCCTTCACAGTTTCATTTTGAAAAAAATTTTATATAATCATACAATTATGAAATTTTTAATTTCTTATTTTTTATTTTTTTTATTTCAGGTAATGATTGTTTCTATATCCATACGTCCAATACATGTAAGTAGAAACTATTCCTTTTATGACGTAGGCGCGTACTTAGTAGGGGTTTTTGGAAATTCGGACTGCAAGCGGATAAATATGTGGCACCGGCTACATAAAAATATAATTAGGCAAAGGGTATGAAGATGAGATTTGCTGTATATGTAGATGATACATAGGGGTTTACATCTCGCTGGGAAATGGGCTGTGCCACGCCCTATTTGAATAATTGTAATAACATTTTCATCCTATTAATATTATAAATGTGAATGTCTGTCTGTTTGTTTGTTTGTTTGTTTGTTTGTTGCTCAATCACGCCTAATCGGCTGAACCGATTTCAATGAAATTTGGAAGACAGTTAGTGTACTATATGGAAATTACTATAGGCTATATATTTTGTAATTTTTTACACTATGGGCGGAGTGGGCGTGGCAAAACTTTTTTTAGAGCTAGAGAGATAAAATTTCATACCCAGATAGTACTCGACAACACGAATATGCATATGAAGACGAACTTTTAATTTTGGACCCAATGGGCGGAGTGGGCGTGGCAAAACATTTTTTACAGCTAGAGATATAATATTTGATACCCAGATAGTACTCGACAACACGAATATGAATATGCTGACGAAATTGTTATTTTGGACCAGTGGGCGGAATGGGCGTGGCAAAACATATTTTTAGAGCTTGGAAGATAAAATTTGGTACACAGATATAACTCGGCTAGGCGAATATGAATATGTAGACGAAATTTAAATTTTGGTTCAGTGGGCGGAGTGGGCGTGGCAAAACATATTTTTAGAGCTAGGAAGATAAAATTTGGTACACAGATATTACTCGGCTAGACGAATATGAATATGCAGACGAAATTTAAATTTTTGACCCAATGGGCACAGTGGGCGTGGCAAAACTTTTTTAGAGCTAGAGAGATACAATTTGATACCCAGACAGTACTGGAAAACGCGAATATGAATATGCAGACGAAATTTTATTTTTGGATACAATGGGCACAGTGGGCGTGGCAAAACTTTTTTTAGAGCTAGAGAGATAAAATTTGATACCCAGATAGTACTCGACAACACGAATATGAATATACAGACGAAATTTAAATGTTTCACCCAATGGGCACAGTGGGCGTGGAAAAACTTTTTTTAGAGCTTGAGAGATAAAATTTGATACCCAGATAGAACTCGAGAACACGAATATGAATATGCAGACGAAATTTTAATTTTTGACCCAATTGGCGGAGTGGGCGTGGCAAAACTTTTTTAGAGCTAGAGAGATAAAATTTGACACCCAGATAGTACTCGGCAACACGAATATAAATATGCAGACGACATTCTAATTTTTGAACCAATGGGCTTAGTGGGCGTAAAAATACATATAACTTGGCACTACAATTATAAATTCTATGCCCAACAATTACTAAGTTATATTCAATCAGTGGGCTTAAATCGAACCTTAGTCTTAGAAAAATATAGTGAGATGTAACATTCGGGGTGAAATGGGGTGGTAGTTGCCCTTTTCGTATAACTGTCAACTAAGAATGGATTTTTGTAATTTCGTATTTTTAGGTGTAAAAATTAACAATAAGGTATAAAACTTGTACCATCAACCATACCAATCGGCTATAGCTATAACCGCGAAAAATTATATGGTCATGCTCAATATCTAATTGGATTGAAGGTTTTTTTGAAATCCGTTATTTCTGGGTAAAAAAAAATCTAAAAGGGACATAATCATAATAATTTATATGGACTTGCTCCCTGTAGAATTATAATAAAGCAAGGATGGTTTTCCAAAATCGTTCTTTTAAGGTGTAAAAAAAGCCGAAAATTGGTACTAAACTGTGTGCCATATGAAGTAATTTTTCGAAAAAGGATAAAACTGGTACTATCGCCCAGACCAAAAGCCCGAAGCTCGAGTTGCGAAAATGTATTTAGCATTGGTCCCTATAGAATTACAGAATTTAGAAATTCGAACATTTGGAGATAATAAGGCCGAAAGGGGTCTGGTACCATCACCCAGACCAAACGGCTCCCTATGGAGTTAAAGGAGGTACCAGTCCATTGTAGTTGTGCGATACGAATCAAAGAATGACAATAAGTACTCGGCATTAATGTATACTTAAGTACCCTTACTTTTGTTTCTCATACACAAGTATACACAAAATACACTCGACGCACACGAGGTCAGAAGCCGAAGCAGACTCAACCTAATTATGAAGTTTTTTAGCTACGATAATGATCATCATAGATCATTGTGGTTGATCGTTCTTACATTCGTCAACTCTATTAACACTACGGTTGACATGAGTACTCATGTGTACTCATGTACACTCCCATACTCTACGGAACAGAAATAGAAATTTGACATGTTTAACTAGCACCCAACACAACCAACACTTGTAACAACGTGTGCTGGGTTCTCGTGTACTTGGGTATACCAATGCACAAGTGTGTGCGGGTATGGGCATGGTTTGATCGTTTACTCTTTACACATGTACATGTTTGGACATTAATACTTTAACAGTACTCTTATTATACATTTTTTCATTCTCTGATAAGAATGTTCCTTTTGAAATTCGAAATTTTAGGGACAAAAAGGGATTAAAGCGGTACAATCACTCAGACCAATAGGATTAAGCTACAATCACATAAATGTTGTGTCCGTTCGTCTTATGAAGTGTTTGCAATTTACCTGTATTGATTAAATTCTTAAGAAGACTCATGTAAGTACAGGTGATGCAACGCGAGCTGGGAAAGCTAGTATAAGTATACATATTAGAACAACTCATTTTGTATGGGGCCAAAAAAAGTGTCTTCGGTCCACCCCCCAAAATGTACCTTATCTTATTTTATGATGAATCCCAAATATATATGTAAATGATAAGCGTCGAATTTTGAGTCGATTTACAGATGTCCGTCTGTCTGTCTATCTGTCAAAACAATTTGAACCGTAGTTTAAGAGATATCGAGCTGAAATATGCAATGCTAGCTTCTATCGTCAAATATAGATTAAGTTCTAAGACGAGTAAGATCGGTCATAAATTACTCCCACCTTCCATGCACACTCCCCCTTTTTGGGGTCTTTTCCTAAGCTTACAGCCGTAGTTAAAACTTATCGAGCTAAGCTTTCCAAGCTGCTATCCTCTAAGCGAAGCTTGAGTTAAGTTGAGGATGATTGGTCAAAAATTACTACTACCTCCCGTACAAATTGCCCTTTTTGTGGGGTCTGTCGCTGCGATTACAGCCGTACTTCAAGAGCTAATGAGCAGAATTAAACGCAAGCTTCAATCCTCTAAGCGGAGTTTAAATTCTAAGATGAGCAGGATCGGACCAAAACTACCTCCACCTCCCATACAAACACCCCCTTTTTGGGGGTGTCCGTCTATATATCCCCGCTATAACAGCCGTGGATTCAGAGATATCGAGTTGATATTTGAAATGCAAGCTTCTATTCTCAAAGCGGAGGTTTGGCTCTAAGATAAGCAAGATCAGTCAACCAACTTCCACCTCCCATACAAACTACCATGGGGTCTTTCCCTGCAGTGACAGGCGTAGTTTAAGAGTTATTGAGCTGAAATTTGTAAGCAAGCTTCTATCCTCTAAGGGGAGCTAGAGTTCTAAAATGAGAAAGAACTAAAGGATACTTTCTTACTTCAAATCGATAATAAATTAGTATGGCATGTAAGTTGACAAAACGAATGATGCAGAACTTCATTCTTTGGGGATAATTTCATGTGCAGTTCTGAGAATTGAGTCCCAAATCAATGAGTTGAAAAATATTGTACTGTGTAATATTTTAAATTCGTCCATAATTGCACTTTCAACTAACATTTTGTGATTAACTTTTTATTTCCATCCAGTATCTCCAACATCCACAATGGACCCGATATGTTCCGAAACACCTCATATTTAACGAGTAAGAAAGTTTCAGTCGGGTAAACTGACTTACATATACTGTCACTCACCACCACATTTACCACTATCGCGTTTTGCGTATTGATATCATTACTCGATTTCAAAAGTGGGCGGAATGGTACATTTGTATGAGAGGTTCCAGAAGGGGTGTGGCTAGACTTCAAATTTTTTATCAAAGCTGTTTTCTTGTTATAGCGTAACAAAATACAGAATTGTAATCGATCGAGTTGGTTGTATTAATATTATTTCTCAATTTCTAAAGTGGGCGGTATGGTACATTTGTATAGGAGATAACAGAAGGGGCGTGGCCATGTAGCCCATTCCAATACCGTAAGTAGTTTTGGGAAAATATTAACCTGTGCAAAGTTTCAAAACAAATGGTTACGTCTTTCGAAAGTTATCGTGCTTACCAGCCGGACGTTATGTGTTACACTTTTGGGTCGTATCAAATGATATATACACTCCTACTCGTAGGGTGAGGTTATAAAAATGTAAAACTTCATGAAGATAAGTGTATACCGCCTACAAGCTACAGAGTTATACTAAAAAAATACCATTTCGCACCACTGTGTGCCTTATACAAATTACATATGTGGCACCCCCAAGAGAAGCCGTCTTGCCCACATACAAAGGGTATTTTCCATAACTCCTGTTAAAACCCCTGCAATACAAACTAACGTCAAAGGACATTGCTAACACATTGTGTTTACTAGTAGCACACGCTAGTCATTAGTTTTTTCTTCTTAACATTCTCTGCACTAACTTTGTTATGATTATGCCTGACATGCTGTTGTGTGACCCACCCGTTTAAGGCTTTGTTGCTTAGCAACTGTTAGTGACTCTAAAACCTAAAGCAATGCTATAGAAACTAAAATACGGCTATGGATCTTCTAATGCTAGGAAATTTTTATAATATTTAAATGCATTTCGTTGTTGCAGCTAAAGTTACACCAATGCCAACACAACACATCAGCGACGACCACGTCAACGGCATTAGGAATTTTGAATGCTGCTATGGCTGTAGCTGCATTGCAGCCACCGCTATGGACCATGAACCGTGTGTCCACACTGTGGGGCTTAATCGGACTCTGTCTGACGGAATGACACTAATCCATGGCGATGGACCAACATGCAATGTCCAGTGACAAAAGTAATATTTTCACTATTGCTGCAAATGTCGTTGTTGTTTTTTAGCTTTATATATTTTGCCTGTGCTCATGTTGTTATGTGAGCTAGGAACATAACACAACTAAACTAGTGCCCGCCTATGGCAAGTAGTGTTGATGATGCCAACTGCCCGACTCCATTAACATGTAACCATGAACAGTTTGCCACCAGTTCACTCACTGAGCATTGGTCGTCTGTTACAATGTTGTTATATGAAATGAGTTTGTATCCGCAGGTCTGCTGCTAACCAATCGTTCATTTGTGTTTCCGTCCATCCATCTATCCGTTTGTCTTCTTAACTCATCTTAATATTGCCTGCCCTCTGTCGTCGTTGTATTGAATTTACCGTTGTATGTATTACTAAGTATTTAATAAACAAATACATACATATCGTATGTAACACATCCATTGGAGTGTGTCGCATAAACGTCAAGAACCAACCGCGGGCCAGTATCGAACCCAACGCAACCCAACCCATGCCATGCCATCACGATCTCACTAGACCAGAGCCACAAAACAAATCGTAACCCATCCAATGGCAGTTGTTTTTTTGTATTCTCTCTCAGTTATTGTCACTGATTGTCGCATTGCGGATTGTGTGCGACATTAGGAACCATCTGGAATGACATGCATCAGGGTGTCACTGGACTGGACGTTGATGGAGCATTTCATGGGATGTAGGGGTTTGGTGTGCGGGTTGTCGTATGTTGCCTGTTAAGCTTTAATAAAGTAGGGATTTTTTTTTGAACAAATATTTACTTTGCGATTGTGCCACATTTGTATATGAAGCGTCACAATGTTGGTTTAGAGAATTTCTGTGTTTGGTTTTTTTTTTATTCCTGTGTCATATGCTAAGATATAAGTAAATAGGGACACCAACAAAGGCTAGCAAAGGTTAAAAAAAGAATCAAGGGGGGAGAAGAAAGAGCTTAAGAGAGAATAAGGAAATGTTGTAGTAAGTAACAAGGTGGCCAACAGGATATTGTTGGTGGTAGTGTTGACCCCATTTCCTAGTGGCAAATCGTTTGACGTGGTGATGATGAGCAAACCAGATATCAAAGGATTTCTGTGTCGTACGGCTATATTGGAGGGTATAGTTGTAGGAAGCGCCGTTATCTTCAATTGCAAGCGTTATCTTGCCAAGACCAGCGATTTTTTGTTTCCAAAAGCTAAAAAGGATGACAAGTACGACCTATGGTACCTATAGGACGATGCCACGTACAACACAGCCAACGCTTTAATCGATATTTTGCGCATTGTATTTAAAAACCGTATAATTAGCCGAAAGTCGGGAGACCTTTTGGCCGCCACTCTCGTCTTAAAAGGTTTTTCAGTAAGGACGGGCCGTTGTTGCAGTGGAATAAAACAAGATGTGTGTGAGACATTAACAAAAAATGTTTACTGTTAGAAAGTCTCATGTATGCCATTAGGAGTGGAATATAACCTCGCTCAATTGGACACCAAGACTTCTTACAGTGGCACGGATCCGATTGCTCCAAATTGTCAATGACTCTGCCACCTAGATCTGGCTGAATAAGAGTTGTTACCTAGGTTACGGTGACTTTAAGGGCATTGATCTAAAGCGGTTATATCGAATACACCTAAGACTTCAGACATCCCTTAAAAAATGACCTGCGGAGCCAAATCTCACGATTTATGCGGCCATTTCACGCCACATCTATTATCTCCAATCGTTCATGCAGAAAGTCCATTAGAATGGGTCTATTTTTTCTCGACCAAGAAAATTTGCCCAAGATTTGTCTAAAATCTAATTCGATTAACGATCTCATATTAGGGGTGCAAGGGTGTTGTATGGAGATCCGTAGTAACAAGATTTGGTTACGGCGCATCCCCTAAATTCGTGTGGTCGGGACAAAAGAATTCATGAGCCATCAAATGGGGGCGGTGAGGTGGAGACTAATAACTGCGCAAAGTGGGGGGAAAGGGAAAAATCGACATCAGTCTCTGCAACTGCCTCGGAATGGCCCTTATAGGGTTAACATTTGTGACCGAAATCCAGTCATTTTTCCATCCTAAACTTTTTCCCAAACTTAACTACCCGCTGCTATTGTGCCCCCTAGAGGGGTAAAAGGGATAAAATGTATGACCGACCTCTAATATATTACCTACCCCCATCTTCACCCCCTAAAGGGGGCTCCCATACAAAAATCAAATTTTTATATATTTTGCTCCCACCGACCATATATTTTTGCAACCCCAACAGTTTCTCACAGTTTTTGTACCCAAACAAAATATTTTTTTATTTTTGATATTTTTTAAGAAAACAGCTCCTGTCGCTGCCTTTGTGCCTGATAGAGGGGGAAATATATGATCAAACCCTATCCTTTTCCCCTCTAAACATATTCCCCAAACATACCTACACTCCCATCTTTACCTCCTTAGATGGCTCCCATACTTAAATCACATTTTTATGCATTTTGCTCCCATCGCTCTAACTATCCCAAAACGTGACCCTGTATGACCGACCCCTTATATTTTTACAACTCCAACAGTATCTTAAAACATATATACCCTCTATCTTCAACCCTTCAGGTGGGGTTTTTTATTTTTTTTTTTATGAAATCTGCTCCTGTCGCTCCCATGGTGCCTCCTAGAGGGGTTTAAGTATGACCGACCTCCAATATTTTACCAACCCTCCATCTTCACCCCCCAAAAGGGGGCTCCCAAACATAAATCTAGTTTTTAAAAATTTTGCTCCCAACGATCTAACTGTCCCAAATAAGTCTCAAGAGGAGTCACATGTTTTAACAACCACCTATATTTTTGCAACCCCAACAGTTTCTCAAAACATAGCTACCCTCTATCTTCTTTAGTCCTTAATGTGATCCCCAAACAATATTTTTTATTTTTGATATTTTTTTTTAGAAACCAGCTCATGCCGCTGCCATTGTGCCTCCTAGAGGCACACCCCCGGTTATTCGGGTTAGTTATTTTATATACGTATACCTTATAATGAGTATTAATATTTTTATTTGAATTGAAGGACTTCTACAAACTTTTTTTTGGTGTGATGTGTGAACTTGAAAACAGAGATGAAACATTAGATGATTTTTTTTATCCACCGAATCGAGAGTGACCACTAAGTTTCCGTTGATGAAATGATTTTGCATAAGCGAGTATCGAAGGGAACAAGAAGCAGCATCAAATGCATTACTCCGGATCCAGCACTGCTACGTACGAGGTCAACAGATTTAAGACATCGGACATAGCAGCAGTTCGTATATTGGTTGCTGCGGCACGGTAAACCTCATGTGGGATGCCAACGTGTCATATATGCTAATTACACAGTATAACATTTTTCAGCTCACTGACATTGGACTCAATTCTGAGAACTGCCCGTGAAAGTAGCCCCAAAAAGATGAAGTTCCGCATCATTTGTTTTGTCAGGTTACATGCCATTATAATTTAATATCGATTTGAAGGTAGTTAGTATCGTATAGTTATCACGTTTAGGTTCTTTTATTTGACATAACTCGCGAAATACTAGTTCGATTTAACCGAAACGAATTAAAAAAAATAAGAATTACAATTCTTTTACTCTGTTCATATAACGTTTCTCTACATAAACAACAATTTCACTTTTCCATTCATCAAATGATTTTGATCTACGTTTATTTTGTAGCAGCTACAAAAAAACTGTTGTACTCCGTGGCGTATGATTTACGTGGAATATTACTTATGATAACCATAAGCCACCATATAACAATATAAGAAAAGAGCCTAAAAGTTACCAATTTCAATATACAATACATACTAGCTTACAATCGATATTAAATTATTATGACTTGACATCGTCACATTTAAGAGTACATATTCAGATTCCCTTCAAATTTCGAAATTGAATATTTCCAGTCATCCTAACATATGGCGTTCGAAGGTATTGTCACAGCCACACTGGCCTTTTATGCAAAATATACTGCCTTATACATTTGTGCCACATAAATTTCCAAGCACATAAGTTTCATGTAATGCTTGCATGTACCTTCCATATGAACTTTCTCTCTAGTCTAGAATCCTAACATCAACCTTTCCCAGCGTTTTCCTATAATGTTATGCCACAATTTTAATTTAATTTGGCGGGTGTGGTTTTTAGACGAAAACCAGGCAATTGAAAAATTCCTGCAGCTTAAAGTTTTCTGCGTTGAAATTCCAATACAAAAAAAAAAACAAAACACAATTTATACACCTCTGTGTAGGCCGACAGTTAACTCATACATATACAATTCACATAACTGTCAGTCGTCCTATAAATACAGCCATAGACATTTGCCATAACCATGCTAAGGGGTAATAATATTATTCCGTATATTTGTGTGTGTATGTGTATGTGGTGTACGACGGCCTTCGTGCACACGTAATTGTTTGTATGAACATTTGAACTTTTAAGGATATACCAAGAGACATTCACACACACACACACACCGACAGAGATACAAGGCCATTGACGATGGGTGCTTTACAAGTCAGACAAGGCAAAGACGTTTGACGCGCCATTGTCGAGACATTAAGACAGTAACAAGCAACAGCAGCAGCAGCAGTAGCAGCGGCGACAGTAGTAGTAGCAGCAACAAAAACAACCGCAACAACATTGACGACATCAGCCGACTTTGGTAATGATATAAAACAAACAAAATACAATTACGTATACACGCTCTGACGAACAAACACACACACACACATAAAGACACCCCATACACACATATAGCTTTAGACGTAGGTAGAGCTACGAAATTGCGGAAAAGGACTTGGAAAAAGCCGGATAGACAAGGACTAAGAAGAAAAAAAAACGACAAGACAAAATAAAATCTAAAGCCGTAAGAGCTAAAGCCCACAAATAGCATTCGTTTACAATAACAAACGTGGTAACAACACATACACACAGAGGCAAACACACTGAGAGACTAATGCCACACCGACTTGTGTGCTCACCATAAGTATGAAATAAAGTAGCACACACACACACACATAGACACACTTCCAGCCATATGACGATCAAGAAAGTAATACCGACGAAAGCGGAAGCGGAAGTAAAAAGTAGCAATTCTAAGAAAATTCTGTGAAAATCTTTGATGCGTGTATGTGTGTGGGCTTGTGTGCGTGATAAGGACTATGTTTAAGTAGAAATAATTGGTTGGTTACGACGACGTTGAATCGTATTAACTTGTGGGTGGGGCGGGGGGTATTAGTTCATGGATTGTGAAAAATGTATTAAATACTTGGTAATAACTTGTGAAACACCTTAATAAACAATGGATTTAATATGAAAGCTAAGTGTTGACAATTGGAAAAGGTGTCTTAGATGTGTATGGCTCTTTAATATATGTAACACACCACGTGCTGTCGCATGATGGCTACAACACGCTACTATCATGTAAGAGACCAGGGTTCAATTCCTATCTCAGTCATGTACGTTTATTTATTGACAACAACTTCGTGGTAATGTCGATTGCCAATTGCCTGGTTCTCGTCTAAAAACCACACCCGCTAAATTAAATTAAAATTGTGGTATAACGTTAAAGGAAAATGCTAGGAAAGGTTGATGTTTTGATTTTAGGCTAGAGAGATAGTTCATATGGAAGGTACATGAAACAATACGTGAAAAATGTGTGCTTGGAAATATATGTGGCAAAAATGTGTAGGGCAGTACATTTGTATAAAAGGTCAGTGTAGCTGCGGCAACACCCTCGAACGCCATATGTTAGGGTGACTGGAAATATTCAATTTCGAAATTGGAAGGAAGTGACGGATCTAGGTGAAAGGTCATGATTTGGACAATCTATATAACTGTTTGCAAAATCTGTAGTTTAAAAATGTTATCTCATGAAAAATTGAGGATTCTGCTGCTCCCCCTACTTTATCGTAGTTGGTCACTTTTGAAAAAATTATAAAATTCTACTATTGTATGTTTTCAGAAACTTTATCAGAAAAATTATTGTAAATCAAAATTAATTGTAAATACGAGGTTGGTACCAAAATTATCCTACACAATAAAGAAAACACAAAAATTTGGAGAAAATTTGTTTTCGTTAATGGTTTAGAGGTTTTTCAATTGGTGAGCGTCGAAGGTGACAGCTTATGGCGGCCATGTTATTTTGCCAGCATTGGTCTAACCTATTGCTTGTTATTCTGTTACTGATGCCAAATTATCACGATAAGTTTTACGATTAAGCACCAATTTCAAATGATAAAACTTTATTATCAAAATGATTTTTTGTCAGAGTTAACGATAAGCCCGGTGGAGACATTTTATGGCAGACACTAATGCCCTTCTAGGTCCATCGTAGGTGAATCGTTTCGGCAAACGACAACAACCAGCACCTGTACGTTTAAGAAACGCGACATCTACCGAGAATGACTCCGCTGTAAGTAGTATTGTGCAAGAGATGTAGAGGCTGTTAGTTTCACGCCTTTCACAAACAACAACTTGACGGGTTTTGCATCGGGACTTCTGACTGCACTCGTTCAAGATTTAAATACAGCAATTGCTCATGGTTAATAACGTAAACAACGCATATAGTTCGGTAATGAAGCTGTGCACCATTTGGAGGAGGTCGCCAATATTTTGCGATAAATAATCTTTAGCGACAAGGCGGCTTTGGTTGAATGACGATGTTAAAAAGCTTAACACAGTACAACACATGATTTTGCATACTTTCACATGCAGTTTTCAGAATTGAGTCCCAAAATCATGTGTTATACTGTGTAATGAAAACGGTGATTTATCACTTACTATACATGTAGCGAATAAAAATAGCGTGCGCCCATATCGGACTGAGTACAAGCGTCGATCTTGTGCTGCTCAGTCATATTGGTACCCCTCCATATCGCATTGCATAATTTAATTCCGTCTCGGGCCTTAACCCTTTAATGACGAGAGCGAAATAATGGGAAGTTTTTAAGATTTTGTCAGTACTACATATAAATTAGTTAAAGAACAAATTTTACATAAAAAAAGTAAGACGAAAAATTTTAGAAAAATATCCATTTTTTCTGGTGTTTTGCCGACTGTGACCATATGGTAACAGGTAAATAAAAAGAACCAAGTACAAAATAATTCATGCAATACGTTTTTATGATATTTCATATTCTTCTTAAAAAACAAAAACTAAAAGTCTTTATTAGATCAGTCTTTCTGCAGCCAAAAACTATTCTTGATATGGAGTGATATTTTATATTTCTCCATATTGCTGTTTTGCGCACATGTGAAAAACATCTATTTTCAATGATCCCCCATGCTCGCTACTGACGTCTGATCGCATAGCGGAAAATCAAGAATGAAAGATCAAGGCATGCTTTGATGAAATCAAAAAAGAAAATTCTTGACATTTATTTTTCTGTTTATTTTATTGCGTGCAATATCTAACGCTGTCGACGTTACCATATGGTAACAGTCGCCACTAATGGGTTAACAGCAGTGTTTTAGTCGGTTCTGGTGCGGTGATGCTCATGATCTGGTCAGTGCGATAAGATTAAATTATATGTAAAACTCAGTGACATCTGCCTAATATTAAAGTCTGACAGCTTCAATTCTTGAACGAGTTATATCTTGTTCTTGTCTTTAAACCATGATCCTGGCATAAAATTCGCCAAGTTGTTGCATATGAGATGTCAGTATGAAGAAGCCATTGAATCAAATCGCTCGATCGTAGTCTTTAGTCACTCGCTCTGAAAGATGCGCAATATTCCTATATGTCGTATTCCTGGATGTGGTATTTGTTGTTACTTATCATTCACGGATAGTATTGCTAATACGTAAAGGACTCGGAAGGTGTTATGTTAAGTACACAAGATTATAGTCTTCAGAGATCATATTTTTTATTTTGAATTATTTACTTGAAAACCTACCAACTTTTCCACAACCTTTGCTTCTACGATTACACTTTTTTTTGCCGTCTAAGTGTACTTGTGAAAAGTTTTCCGTAAGAAAATTATATGCTTTATCAGGCACTTTTTTTCTGGCATTTTTACATTTCATTTATATCCGTGCGGCGAGACCATTTGCCAATTACACACTCACTGCAATTGGCCCACCTCTCCACATTTTGCATCCCACCCGCATTTGGGTCCAGGGATCTATTGGATCTATTAAAATATAATACTGAAAAAAATCTCAAGTCTATACATACAATCAGACACTCAAGGACTTTTTAAATGTACATAAGTATGGCTGTGTTGGTGTATGCGGTTACAGCTATGTAAATGGGCCAGTGATGGTTGATTTCTCTCTGTATGTGTGGTTGAATTTGTTCTACAATAAAGGATTTCGGCAGTGCGTGTGATGTGTGCCGATGTTTTGATGTCCTTTGTTATTGTTGTGCTCACTTGCTAAATGGCAGAGTCAGAGCAGAAAGTTTAAAATACTTTTTGCCACAAAAAAAAATGCACCATAAAAACACCCACAGCGCACTGTCCCCTGCTCGCGGCGCTAGCTCTTTTTACTCTCTTACTCTCTCTCTCTCTCTCTCTCTCTCTCTCTCTCTCTCTCTCTCTCTTTATGCCTTTATCTAAAGGTCTCCGTCTCTGAGCATTAGAAATGTCTTTGTAACCTCCTCTATGACTAGAGGAGAGAAGGTGCAGTTTTAGGTGCTTGCCACAATAAAATATTAAATTGCCGGCTGAAATATTGACATTTTAGAAGACATCTATTTTGTGACAAAAAGCTAGAAATTTTTTTTTGCATTCACTAGAACTTTTGTGTTCATGTCCCTTTGCTCTGTACTGGGAACTATACATGTTGTTGTTGTCTCTTTACACAAACGGACTCCTTATTCAGTCGGTTTTTTGTTCTGTCTATAAAATACTTTATGTATGAATTGTGTTTCTGAACCTTAGCAAACAAACAAATGTACAATGCACATATTCATATACATATGTCCTGTATGATTTCTATGCGCTCTCAAACAAAAACAAAAACGACAAAGAAAAAACTATTACAGAATTCTATTTTGAGGTTACAAAAGTACTATGGAAATTTTCGGTTCTCTTTTTGAAGTCATTATTCCCTTTCAGGTTTTAGTTGTTTTTTTTCGGCTAAAAGGTTTTGTTTTTACATATGAACTAAAAGCCACATGCGAATGAATAAAAAAGATGAAAGATGTCTTAGGCTTTAGAAAAAACATACTACCACAAGCAGCATATCGGTTACATCTTGTTGTTGTTGTTGTTGTTGTTTTGTCATACCACAAAAC
This sequence comes from Muscina levida, assembly GCA_964034835.1. Classification (NCBI taxonomy): domain Eukaryota; kingdom Metazoa; phylum Arthropoda; class Insecta; order Diptera; family Muscidae; genus Muscina; species Muscina levida. Next base: position 114,750,754 of record OZ035881.1, on the reverse strand, counting down.
TTAATAGAAACTGTTGAATAGTACATTACAAATTCTCTTAAGGAGGCAAAAGCTTTAGTTGGTTGGTTGGATGGAATGTATAATGAAGGTGGAAAATGGAAAGTTCGCAGAGAAAGAGATATGGGTGTAAACTGTTCGATAAAAATTTTTGGTAGCACCAGGTACATATAGAAAAGGTTTTCTTAAAAATGTGTAGATTCAATAAGTTAACTATAGTTCACTTTGTGTAAAGGAAAGTTCGGGTAAGAGGTCACTATACAGCTCTATCCACAGAATGTACTCTTAAATGCCTGACTCTCATGATACAAGTGTCGATTCTGTCCCCTAACAGTTAAGTCTATTCACTTTTCTATGGAAATAACCGTACCATGTTCACTTTTCAATATGGAAAATATACTGCAGTATTAAAATGAACTCATGAGTACAAACTTTTCTTAACCTTACCGTGGTGGCGAATGAGAAACGATGTTTATCGCGAATACCTTATGTCTTACAGGCTATAAAAACACAAAGTAAAAAAAAAATTACGAAATCTTCAAAAGATGATAACCCTCGCAAACGTTATAAAGACAATGTTATGAAGATATGTACTTGGAATATACAGGCACTGTATAGAGAAGGTGTTACGGCCATCCAGGAGATGAGATTACTTAATTTCCCCTTATATCCCATGAATGAGGTATGGGACAGATTTTCGCGTTGTTGTGAATTAACACGCTTTCTTTTAAAATCCACAATCCACAATTTTCGGTACATATCAGCAATGCGAGATTAATGATTTGAACTTGTCGGAAATTCAGGTTCTTCACATAAAACTCTGGATGTAAAAGTATGATTTACGCGGAATTTTACTTTTGATAATTATACGCCACCGTATAGTATTTATGTTATGTAATAAAAGGGCTTAAAACGTGACAAATTCCGATATACGATACGAAACTGACCGAAGTCGGGATGAAACAACGGGAGTTGTATGCAACGTACTGATAAAACTGACCGGAGTAGAGCTTGTTTTAACCAACCACAGTTAGATTCAACAGACCAAAGTCCTATTAGACCCACCGGAGTAGAGTTAAACTAACCAAAATTGGGTTCAACCAACCGAAGTTGAATTCAACAGACCGAAGTCCGATTGAACATATAGGATTTGGGTTATACCAACTGAAATTGAATTCAACAGACAGAAATCCAATTTAACAGACCGAAATCCGATTAAAGCGACTGAAGGCGACTTAAACCAACTTATGTTTGATTTGACCGACCGAAGTTAGATACAGCAGTCCGAAGTCGGATTAAACTGACCGGATTCGGACTATGACAACCAAAATTTAATTAAACAGAACGAAGTCAGATTTAAACGAATGTAATCGGGTTCAACCAAAATGTTGGTATTAACGAACCGAAGTTTAATTCAACACACCGATAACCGACCAAGAATACCGAGATCGAAATCGGGTAAAAAATCGGGTTAATTTAACGGAAATTGGTTTAAAAATATTAAAATTAAACCGACCGGAACAGAGTCGAACTAACGAAAACAGGATTCAGCCAAACAAAATTCGGATCAACCAACCAAAGCTGGATTCAACAGACTGAAGTCGAATTACACCGGAGTCGGGTTTAACCAAGTAAAATAGGATTCAACACACTGAAATCCGATTTTACAGACCGAAATCCGATGAAAGCACCTGAAGTCGACTTAAACCATACGATATTGGGTGCAACCAGCTGAAGTTAAATTCAACAGGTAGAAGTCGGATTAAACTGACCGAAATCGGGTGAAACAAATGGAAATCGGTTTCAACAGACTGAATTTCGATTTAAGCGACCAGAGTAGATTTGAAATAACCAAGATTGGGTTTAACCAACCGATGATAGATTCAACAGACCAAAGTCCTATTAAATTGACAGGATTCGGGTTATACTAACCAAAATTGGGTTCAACCAACAAAAGTTAGATTTAACAGACTGAAGTCGGGTTAAAAAGGCGTCGGGTTTAACCAAAGGAAATTTGATTCAACAGACTGAAGTCTCACTACGACTGAAGATAGAGTTGAACTAACCAAAACTGGGTTTAAGCAATTTAAGATTGATTCAACAGACCAATCTTCTACTAAACCGACAGTTTTCGGGTTAAACCAACCAAAATTGAGTTCATCCAACCAAAGTTAGATTCAAAAGTCTGAAGTCGGATTAAACCGGAGTCGGGTTGAACCAAGAGATATTGGATTCAACACACCGAAAATCCCATTTAACAGACCAAAATTCAATTAAACAAACCGATATTGAATTCAACCAAACAAAGTTGGATTCAACAGACCGATGGCCAATTAGGCCGACCTGAAATTCGATTTAAACGACCGGAGTCGAGTTAAACTAACTAACGAAATTGGATTCAAAAGACTGAAAGACGATTACATCAACCAGAGCCATGTTTAACCAATAGAAATCGAGTTAAACCAACAAAATTTTGATTCAACAGACCAAAGTTCGATTGATGAACCAATTGAAGTCAATTAAAACCAGACAAAATCGACTTAAACAAAGTTGGATTATTTGACCTTTAAAGGGCAAGTGGGATTGACAATAAACTTCGCTGCGATATCAACCGACGACCTATCGAGCAAAATCAACCATGTATATTGTATACCTCTCGATGAAATGGAATTTCACAGTACAACTCATTCCGGTACGAACTGGGACCCAACTTCCCATGTGTTCTTTTCAAAATGCTTTTGGTGGGGTATCGTTGGTCGCGCTCATTCGATCAGGCCTTGTTAGTGTAACTTTAGCCCTGGTAAGTCAACAACTTACTAGATATTCACATTCCGAAAAATGCTTGAAAAACAGATCGACACATTTTAACATTTCGTCGACTAGAAAGATACCGTTAGGTCAAAAAATTACATGAAACCATAGCCGAGTTTAATATTGTTGCAAAACTGAGACCGTTTTGCGAAATTACCTTGACCGACACGAAGTCTTTAGTAATGATAGGCAAGGAACTTACGGAGCTATTCTTTACCAGAAAAGGTCTTAGATAACACTTCTGGCCTGATATTTAAGAGAAACCACATTCCAATTTGCGTACGCCAATGATAGGTAAATATCATCGACCGAGAATAGCGGGATGTTTCTACGGCCTTCTCAGAAGTATTCAGAAGGAAACAGCAGAAGTTGGTCTAACGGGGTTTGAGAACAACATTGACGTGGTCAACCGCATTAAAGCACAGAGATTAGTTGACTAGTTCACTAGTTGTAGGCATGGATAAAAATCCTGCAGTTCGAAAAGTTTCGACAGTGAACTTTATGATCGGTGTAAGTAGAAGAAGGCCACCACAACACTTTCCTTTTATCAAAACATTACTCTAGAACATTTTTTTTTATGTAAAATCTCACTGTTCTTTAACTCTATATACAACCACAATAGCTAAAGCTTGCAAGAAAATAAAATGTATATCATATAAAATATACAATATCCTTAATATAGACATTCCCATTATTCCTCCATTCCATCATCCCTAATTGCAATGCCTATCGTCCTTTTGCCTTGAGATCTTAAATTGTTGTCACCAATTGGAAAAGAGACTTTTTTCCGTTCTCTTCGAACAGAAATCACATTTCCCTTTCCACTTATTCATCAACGCTAGATTTTGCTTTTTCATTTTTAAGTCCTTTTATGCATAATCGTTCTTCAATAATCATTATACCCTCCCTCCGTCCCTCCATCCCTTTGTTTCACCACTCCCCCAACAGCAACAAAGCTGTTCTCCTTGGAATCGTCATCGTAATCTTCGTTGGTAAACCAAAGTTTGAAAATTGTTTTTAAAGCCGCAAATGGCAAAGGCATAAGGAGCAACAACAACAACAGAAATGCTGTTCTCGTTTTTCTCCATATCGATTAATGCATTTAGGAAAAGGAGTGAGTACTTTTCCTTCTTTTTGCAAAAAGTTTAAAAGGATTTCTTAACCAGTTTCCTAGTTTGCCATTCGTTTTGCTCTGGGGAAATTGGGTCAGGAAGAACAAAGCACAAAAGTTCACTTTATTGTGTTGGGGACACACAGCGGGGGCCGTAGCAAGCGGCAGATGGATAGATGCAACGTTAAAGATGAAGTTAAACATTCTTTTGAGATTTAAGTAAATTCCACTGATGTTAGTTTGTGATAATTATCATACAATTTTCTTTGATATTTGTGTTGTAAAATAATTTTAATGATAGTATTAGATTTTCAATTCATAATTATGTGCCTTCCTGTGGCTGTGGTCCTTTGACACCTTTTTGACGTACTTTGGGTGAGGATGGCGCGGCGTTTGTGTAGCCTTAGTGATAAAATATGTCAGTTGTGCCTGTAGATTTGTGGCATGTTGTTGGAGCAGGTTGATGACGAAACGTCACCTCATTATTATTCATTATGAAAGCTTAGTTAAGAATCTACTGAGCACAAACCTTTGTAGAATTTAAGCAAATGCGAGTTATGAGCTGTAAAGTAAATTGCCGAGGCTGGGAAAAAGGCTAAGGGGTTTTATCTGACTGAGGCAGAGGAGTAATGGTGATTTGTTAGTATAAATAATAGACTTTGAACTATGAGCATTTTTCTGTAACTTAAATATTTGCTGCTTAGGCTTAAGGACAAAAAGTAACAAGTACAAAATTGTAGATCTGAAGGATAATCCTAAGGTGTGACTTACACAGTACAACACATGATTTTGGGACTCAATTCTGAGAACTGCATTTGAAAGTAGCCCCAAAAAGAAGAAGTTCTGCATCATGCGTTTTGTCAAGTTACATGCCATAATAATTGAATATGATTTGAAGTTAGTATATATCGTATAGGGGAATTTGTCACGTTTTAGGATCTTTTGTTATATTGTTATATGTGGCGTATGATTATCATACGTAATATTCTACGTAAATCATACGCCACTGAGTACAACAGTTTTATTGTAACTGCTACAAAATGAACCCAGTTCAAAATCATTTGATGAATGGAAAAGTGAAACTGTTACTTATGTATTGATATGTTATATGAACAGACTAAAGGAATTGTAATTCTTAATTTTATTAAATTTGTTTCAGTTAAATCGGATTAGTGGTTCTCGAGTAATTTAAAAAAAAGATCCTAAAACGTGACAAATTTCCCTATACAATACTTACTAACTTCAAATCGATATTAAATTATTATGGCATGTAATTTGACAAAACGAATGATCCAGAAATTCCTCTGTTTGGGGTTACTTTCACGTGCAGTTCTCAGAATTGAGTCCCAAATCAATGAGCTGAAAAATGTTGTACTGTGTAAGCGAGGAATTCATCAAATGAAATGAATTCCAAGCGCTTCAGTCTTTTGCGCTCCCTAGATACTTCTTCACACCAAGTTTTGCCAATCACAACTTATCCCGGTTAAACCTACAAAGAATTGGTTGTCCCACCCTATGCCGACGGCTTATCAATATGGAGCATTTTCATCCATTTTTACAACGTGTTCTGGCCTTAGCCAGTCTCGGTCTATTGACACTATTGACTACGTCGATGTCGTTTTACAGCACATGGTTAATACGTCGTCGACGGTACTCGCCGTTAATGGATCCAAATATTTTTCTCTCTAATACTCCTAGAAGAGATTTATCCGCTTGTGTCGTAACAGAGGATCTTGCGCTGTAAAGCTGTAAAGAGAGGTATGATCAGTTTCTGGTAGAGTTGAATCTTTGTTTGTCAAGAGAGTGCTTTGGATTAAATCGATTGGAGACAGCTCATAGAAGCGGTGGTTTGCGATCATGATCTGTCTATTGATTACCAGGCTGACATATAATTTGTATTTATGGCGAAGCTGGGATAGATAAGATCATTTACCACTTCGGAGCGTTCTAAACTGATAGATACTTTTTCGTTGAAACCAACAATCTTGTTATGTCCCCTATCATCGTAGTACCCACTTTGACTGATTTCTTTTGAATGCCTTAAAAGGTTGCAGTAACACCCGCTATCCTAGGCCAATGGTATATATATCATCGACGTACGCAAGTAGCTGTTACTCTGCTTAATTTCGTGACCGTCGTTTTTACTATAGCTTTCCTCATCATCATAGCCGTAAGTATGATAAAGAGATCAAACTTTAGGCTATCACCTTATCTAAGGCGAAGCTGGGGTAGAAAGGATCATTAACCACTTCGAAGCGTTCTGCACTGGTTGATGCTTTGTTCATTGAAACCGACAACTTTGTTTTACCCCCTTTCACTGTTATACCAACTTTGGCTGATGTCTTTTGAATACCTGAAAAGGTTGCAGTAACACCCCACAGTCCTCGGCCAATGATATCTATATTGTCGGCGTACGCAAGTAGCTGTAATTTTGGTAAATATCGTGCCCGTCGTTTAGTACAGCTTTCCTTATTATCATAGCCATCAATGTGTTGAAAAGATCACACGATAGGCTGTCACCTCATGTAAGACCTCGTCTGGTAAAGAATGTTTCCTTAAGATATTTGCCAATCTAAACTGAAGATATCGTATCAGTCAGAGTGATTCCACAAAGTCGTATTAGCTTAGCGGAGATACTAAACTCTACCTTGGCTTCCAGTAATTTCGAATCGGGCTGTCGAAGGCTGCTTTATAGTCGACGAAAAATCATATGTGTTGGTCTGCTGTTAGGATGGGTCTTATCCAGGATTTGCCGTAGGATTTCTAAGGCCACTCTGATAAGGTCCAGAGATCTTTCCTATCTCTCCATATTTGCAGTGCAGTCTGCTCATCGGCGTCCAAAGTATTCCAGCCTTGTCCTAAAAGGTTGTGGGCACAAAACCATAACCTAATTCTTTTATCTTGTTATAGAATTTTCGCCTGTTCTTTCATTGAAGTTTTGTTTTTGGCCCAATAGCCGGTTCACCTGTCTGACTTTCTCCTTGTGCCGTTTCCTAACAGCGCGGGTTACAATTGGATGTATCGTCGGCCCTGTATTTCGAATCTTTTTCCTCAGACGCTACGCGAAATTTATTGTTATACCAAGCTCTGGTGTAGCGGCAGGCGCCATGCTCAGGTGTCACGCGCATATTTCCTGCCACTGTGTTTCAGGAACATTAGAAATAGAGGCGTTGTGTTTTTAGTAATTAGGACGGCTAGCGAATAGACATTGGCTAACTCGGGGGTATGCTACCTTGTGATGTCTAGTTTTGTTTGTAATTGGTTACCTGCGTTTTTTTCTTTGCGCGATCTTGTGTTCAGTTTAGCTGTAAACAGGTAGGAATCCGTGGTTCAACTTACTATCATGTTCCTTGCAAAAGCGAATTTCACCAGTCTGTGTCCATTATTGGAGATGTTGCTTTGCAGAATGAGTTTCCCGACTGCCGAACAAAGAGCATCTCCCCTTCCTATTCCCGCATTCAAATCTCAAAGAATAACTTTAATGTCATGGGCAGGGAAGTGATAATATATTTCCTCCAGGAGCTTATAGAAAGCATTTTTAGTGTCCTTGCCTTAAGAGACGTTTACACAAACCAATGTAATGTCAAAATATTTCGACTTGATGCGAATAGGGGCTATTCGGTCGGTCACACGGTTAAACCGCGAAACTAAATGTCTTGGTCTCTGGCGGACTATGAATCCGCATCAAAATTCGTGTAATTTAGCATGACAGTTGTAAAAGATGTCACAGTTCTTTCGTCGTGTACATCCCCGCCACATCCATCATATTGGATATAAACACCATCTATTTGGGGAGTTTAGATATTTCAGGCGCATATTCTTAAAACGATTTAGGGATATGCGCCTGGAATATCCCCTAGCTTTTGTCTGGGTCGTCAACGTTGTGGGGTCGTCAAAGCGTGACAAATTCCCCCAAACGATACTTACTAACTTCAAATCGATATTTTATTATTACGGAATGTAACTTGACAAAACGAATGATGCAGAACTTCTTCTTTTTGGTTCTACTTTCACGTGCAGTTCTAAGAATAGAGTCCCAAATCAATGGGCTGAAAAATGTTGTACTTCGTTATTAAGTCATTTGATCCATGTCTTCCTGTCCGGGTGGTGAGTGCGATAACTATCGAAAGTATCGAGTAATAATAAACGTACACACAACACGATCGTGCCCAAATTCTGCATTTAGTAAAACTATAACAATACAAAGTTTTGGAGAAAAAACATGAAGTCCAGCCACGCTCTTTTGGGTACCTCTCCTACAAATGTACCATTACGTCCACTTTAGAAATCGAGTAATAATACCTATATACCCAACACTATCGTGACAAAAATTTGTATTTTGTTAATAAATATCCAGATGGACTACCCTGCATATCCCAGTCGCCTGCCATCTATAGCAATCAATTGGATAGTTGTCTTCATAATATTTTTTTTTAATTTCCCTATTTTAATAATAAAAAATATCTTTAGTAAAGATAAATATTCATTAATTACTTCAAAAGTTATCTATATTTCTATAACGCTATAGTGGAATTTATCTAATAGTCCGTAGTTAATTCCTAAACAATGATAACAATAAAGTGACGATTTCTCATTTTATGTTTCCTCTTCTTCATAGCAATAACGATACCAACAACTATAAATTTTCCATTTGTGATAGCTACAACAACAGCAGCAACAACCAAGTAGTAGCACGAAACTAATATTGGCAACAAATAACCTTGTGAAGGTTTCTCGCTTCTTGTGCTTGTGTTTGTGTTTGTGTTTGTGTTATTGTAGCTTACAAACAACGCAGCGATAATTTTCGCTTGTCTATAAACCGTTATCAACTCGTTTGTAGCCTATCAATTTTGGTCAAGGCATAACAATTTTGTTTGGTCAACAACCAAAAAAAAAAACGAACAAAATAAAACGGTCGGTCAGAAATTGAATCACCAGCCTAGGCCAATGAATTTTAACAGAAGCCAACATAGTAGACCGACTGGGAAGGAAAGAGAGAAGGAATTTCCAACCAAGAAGTTACGCATGGACTGAAGCCATGAAAGACAGACAGAGATTCCAAAAAGAATTCATTGTTTCTACACCACCAAGGTGGAGTCGCGCTGGTGTAGCCGGAGTTAGTCAGTCGCATTGGTGGTGAGGCCTCAAAACTAATGAATCGATGCCAACGATTATGATGTGTTTTGATGGTGGTTGTTTGTGGTGGATGAACATTGCATGTTCTTGGCCCAGTAGTTAACCTACAATGCAGCGCCTTGTAATATAACGGGCCAATGGAGCAAACAACCCAGCCATCTACTCCACCTTATAGATAGATGGCCACTTAAGCCGGTTGGCAAAAAAAAAAATAACTAGCCATCGATCGTTCGTCCAAACGACCATCGTCCATTCATCCAAACCATTGGACCATCTAACCAATAATCATTGCACGTTATCTTAAGCGGATGCTAATTTAATTGATTATTATGTTTATTGTATGTAGTATACTTAGGTGCACAATAGCCTATACCTCCCCTATCATACCCCCCAATCACCCTTTTTGTATGTTATAGAATTTGCCAGCGCTTCTTGGCCAGTTGGTTGTTGCGCTAGTTTGAGTTCAATGCTAGTATTTTGGCTGATTTCGCTACTATTCATTCGCAGGATTTGTTTTTGCCACTCAACCACATCATTAGTATGGGGCAGCATAAAATCAGTAGTTAGATTTGGTAGATACGACGCACATAAAGGAAATTTCAGAAGCTGAAAACAATTTCTACGAATAGGTGGCAGTAGCGAATGCAACACCAATATGTTGTAGCTATCAGTAGAGCTGTAATACGGCAGCACAAAATGAAGTTAGATGCACCTTTGATGCCTGCATCGGGAGAGGCGAACACTCGAGGAAATTATGAGTTTGAATATGGCATACACTAATCCTACAAACGACTTGATTCTTCATTCAATAATATTTATGAGTTGTAATATGTTACAAGATGGTGGTTATTTAAAATATATATTTTATCCCGTTGGTAAAAAATCTATAGTAAGTAATTCGATCTGGAGTTATTAGGGATTTTTGAATATTATATAGTTTGACATAGCAAACTTACTAAGAACCACAAAAAACGGGACCTACAGTTTAACGACGCATTCAACCCTCAGCTGTTTGAGAAGCTTTTAGTAGACATCTCAAGGCACTCCACCACACAGACAAAAACACATCATGGGACTGCCGATTCTGATCCTTCGCATGATCGTCCAATTATGAAACTCTCACAAAAAATTTAAAAATGTATACATGTCTCAAGTAAAGTGCGAGAATGGTAATCATCTAGAGAGAAAGCTATCTTAGACGAACTTACTTACCTACATAGAAGGACTTGTTTCTTCAATCGTTAATTTCTGATTATACGCCACGCGTAGAAAATTGTTATATGGGTTTCGATTTTCTGCGCTTCTACTCCAGTCTGACGCTCCAAGTCCCTTAAGGTTCTCAGTAAACTGGTATTTCCAATGGAGTTCTGGTCGCCCTTTTCTGTGCCATCCATCTGCTTTTTATGAGTAGATTTACCAGGTCTAAAGCCGCACTGATATGGTCAAATTAGTTTTTCTACAATTGGCTTTAGACTTTCACACAATATGCTCGAAAGGACCTTGTACGCAATTGGTAATAGACATATTTCCCGGTACTTCTTACATTCACTACGATCTCCTTTCTTGTATATGGAACATAACAGACTAAGACTCCAATCTCCGGGCATGCTCTCCTCTAGCCAGATGTTCTCTCTTCATACCCTCAGAACGTAATCCGGGTCCGTCACTCGCTGGCCATCGCTTTCCTTGCAGGAGGGCAACTCTGTTTCACGCATTCTCGCCTTAACTCTCTGGTAAAATTTTTGGGTTTCCCCTCTACTTCGGAGCAACTCTGTGAAATCATCCTGTCACTTCTTCAGCTCCTTCTTTTTCCGTCTAAAAGACAAGTTGCCTCTCGTCTCTTCTCCCTGTGCCGTTCACGAACAGCTCGCATTGCCATTGGCTGCAGTTTCGCCCTGTATGCAGCATCCGTCTCTCTCGTGGCATTGCGACATTCATAATCGTACCAGACATCTTCTAGAGACGGCTTTCAGTACCCATGTACGCTTCTGGCAGTCCGTTCTATGGAGTCGGCTATATTTTGCCACTGCGAGGTAATATTATCAGGGGTTGGAGCATTCCGTAGCAGTTGAGTTAGGTGGTTGGAGTAGGTGTCTGCTACCTCTGTGGTGCGCAGTTTACCAATGTCTAGCATTCTTTGTGCCTGGTTACGTACGTTTTTTGCCATGCTTAGCCTTGTGTAAGCTAGACTTACACAGCCTAAAACGTGACAAATTCACATATACGATGCTTACTAACTTCAAATCGATATTAAATTATTATGGCATGTAACTTGACAAAACGAATGATGCAGAACTTCTCCTTTTTGGGGCTACTTTCACATGCAGTTCTCAGGATTGAGTCCCAAAATCATGTGTTGTACTGTGTTATATTAAACCCTCTTTATTTATTTCTTCGAGCGTAAATTGTACAAAACAAAACATAGTGTTTTGTTGTATTTGAGATGCTTTAAGAGAGGGAGGGAGAGAGAGAGGAAAAACGCATATATGCATCAGTTTTCAACATCAACGCTTTGATGTCTGCTAGAAGTTAGAAAAACTTAAGCAGCTTTCCGATCAATACATAGTTGAAGTTTAAGGCAGTGGCGGCGGTGGTAGCTATCGCTGGTATCGATGCTAGTGAAATGAACTTTTCATGTGGCAAATAGCGGTTCTTGAATTTCACAAGAGTCTAATCGTGTGCGTACCTTAACTGCGGTAAGGTAGTGATCGGAGTCAATGTTCGCACGTACGCCCAGAACACTCGATGCGTGCCTTCCATCGACTACCACATGATCTACCTGATTCCTCGTCAAATAATCTGTAAATAACCATATTGCCTATTGAATATTTTTATGCTCAAATCTAGTGCTGCTAACTACCATATTTCTTGCCGCAGAGGAATCAATCAGTCTGATGCCATTGTTCGAAGTTTCGGTGTGCCTATTTTAGCATTAAAACCGCCTAGTACAATTTTGGTGTCATGGCTGGGGATACGGTCATATAGATTTTCTAGGCTCTCGTAGAACTCATCTTTATCCTCATCGCTTTTTTCTTCTATCGGAGCATGGGCACATATAAGTGTTGTGTGGAAAAACTTTGTTTTGACTCTTATGGTGCCTATACGTTCACACACCGGGTTGAACCTTGAGACTAGATGTCGCAGTCTCTTGCCAACCACAAATACACATCAAGCTCGTGCGTGCCCGCATGTCCACTATAGTAGATGCCGCACGTCTTCGTGCGCGAGCACCCGTGTCTCGTCCACTGGATTTCCTGTAAAGCAGTTCTATCAGCGTTGTATTCTTCGAGGACTTTCGCCAGTTGGATGAAGGCATCTGGTGTATACAGTGTTCTAACATTCTAGGTGCATATCCTCAAATCATGGTCGTTTGCGGTTGTCGTCAACATTTTAGGAGGTCCGTTTTATTATTTTCTTACTTCTTTTCATTGCAATAGTGCAATCGTCAGTGGCGGATTGCAAGCCCAGCGCACCACGTCGCAATTTTCTCCTCCTGCCAGGATTTTATTACAGCCGCCCGTTCTAGGTCAGACGCTGACCAGGGTACCGTTCACTCTGAGCCGACGTGCCTAGGTTTTGAGTTTCGCCCCTCACAGTTAGCTGTGCTCTGACGGGTGTCAGAGGCACGCTTCCAGGCGTCACCACGTGGAGGTACTCCGTCCGCAGTAGTACCACGAATACACAGCTCTGTGAGTAGACTTGAAGTGCAATTGGCAAGGATCACTCAGGGTTTGCCAAGATAAACCGATCAGAAGCTTTACCTTGCATCTCACTCCCGATGCCGTATCCTCGCTTTGCGGTCCTAACCATTGAGGTTTTTTTTTGTTTAAATAGGCGGTCTGTACGACTTTCCCTTGTGCCAATTCCTTACAGCCCGGGTTACAGTTGACCTGTATGCAGCATTTTGCTTCTTAAACCCTATGCGAAATTCATCACAATACCAGGGGTTGTTGGAGCGCTGTTTTTCATATCCAAATACGATTGTTGCGGTAGTTGCCATGGAATCTGGAGTATGCTCACACTGTATATCTGGAACGTTAGAAGTAGAATTTGGGAGACCTGATTGGAGTAGGCAGTGGCTACCTCTGGGGCTTGCAGCTTTGCGATGTTCCCTTTTTTTGATGTTGTTACGTGCGTTTTTTTGATCTGCTCAGTCTTGTGCGGACCTAATCTGGAACCAAGTAATAATCCGAGATAATCTTAGCACTATCAAAGATCAATTTGATTATTGATATTTTGATCGGGGGATTTTTTTGATTGTGGATTTTTTTCCCCCCTAAAATCTGGTTCCATTAACTACCATGTTACTAAATTCGTTCTTGAACTAACTGGAGTGTAAACTGCCTTCCTTTCCTATTTTTGCATCTAATAACCCCAGTTAATTTTAATGTCATGGTAAGATCAGAGGTCATATGATTCCATCATATCGTCTCCTTAATATATTCTTGTCCTTATCTTTCGTCGGGTCATGTGCACATTTCAACGTGATTTAGAAGTATTTCTGTTATTCTGTATATTCGATCGCTGACAGGATTTAACCGCGAGACAAGATATCTAAGTCTTTTGCCAATGCGCATGTCAGCTGTAGTTGATGTCGTAACATTTACGTCTTGTGCATCCCCATCCAGTCCATATCATCACCTTGATAGAGGTGATGTCATCCTAGTTGGAGACATCTACCAGTCGGACAGTGAAAACTTTCCTGTAGAGAGCATATTCCTGGAACATTTTCTCAAATCACGGTCTTTTTCAAATTTGCGGGTGTCATCAACATTTTGGGGAGCTTTTTGTCCTTTCTTTTCTTCTGTGTTTATCTACGGAGAGTGGCTTTTAAGGATGCCGCACCCTTTGTTGTTTCTTGTGGCTGACATGGCCACTTAGATAACCGTTGTATTGAACTTTATTAACTTCAGTTACCTACTCCCTAATCGCGAGTCGCTGTTTTACCAAGTTTGGCTCTTAGGTCGCAGCCAAAAGCTACGATAAAACAGTGTTGACTCCTGGGTCGCGAACCAATTTCCAAAGGGCCGTACACACTAATTTACAAAACCACCCAACCGATTTTAAATTTCGTATGATTCAATCAAAAAAGATAGTATACTTTTGGACCAATAGGTGGCTATGTTTTCGAGATTTAAAATGTTTGTTTTTGGAGCTCACGGGACAAATACTTTTGCCGGGTCAGCTAGACTAACACAGCCTAAAACGTGACAAATTCACCTATACGATGCTTACTAACTTCAAATCGATATTAAATTATTATGGCATGTAACTTGACAAAACGAATGATGCAGAACTTCTCCTTTTTGGGGCTACTTTCACATGCAGTTCTCAGGATTAGGTCCCAAAACCATGTGTTGTACTGTGTTATATAAAACCCTCTTTATTTATTTCTTCGAGCGTAAGTTGTACAAAACAAAACTTAGTGTTTTGTTGTATTTGAGATGCTTTAAGAGAGGGAGGGAGAGAGAGAGGAAAAACGCATATATGCATCAGTTTTCAACATCAACGCTTTGATGTCTGCTAGAAGTTAGAAAAACTTAAGCAGCTTTCCGATCAATACATAGTTGAAATTTAAGGCAGTGGCGGCGGGGGTAACTATCGCCGGTATCGATGCCAGTGAAATGAACTTTCCATGTGGCAAATAGCGGTTCTTGAATTTCACAAGAGTCTAATCGAATCGTACAGTCGAACCGCCAATCTAATACTCTGCCAACGGATATCGGTTACTCTAGACGAAATTCTGGCTAAGAAGTAGCTGCCGCAACCACTGGCAGTAGCAACAACTATTCACAATACTTTGTACCAAGTGGCAACAAAAACGGTAGCCGTGTTATTGAGCTGCGTTCGGGCTGTAAGCTATGCATCGCATAGAATCGAATCAAATCGAATTGTATACTTTCGGTGCAATGCATTCTCTCTCACTCTCTCGATCATGTGGTATTAGTGGGCTTCAGCCGAAGACTTGCAATTTCACATGCAGATTCAGTAGACTTCTAGCAACTCAGCTCATATGTAAAATATTAACAGATTTTTGCAGATATTGTTGCAAGCAGCAATTCTTAGCTTTAAGTTGGTTCGTTACAGATGCGGATGAGTGTGCTGCCGCTGTTGATAAAGACGCTGCTGGTGCTCTGATGCTTACCTACTGATAAATGTTGTGATTTGTGATCACTGTAGCAAACGCTCAATATTGCGGTTTTCATCATTTGTAGCCGGCATTGGGATATTGTAAACATATTATGTTAAGTTTACTTAGTTAGGATTGAAAACCACTTTAGATAAATCGCACTGTGCTTTATTTAATCCTATGCATTTGAACCTACAGAAATTTGATATGTATGACTAGTGTTGATTTATGTGTTCATACGAGTACGGGGTGAGGGTTGTGACAACGCTAGGAACAAATAATCGGCATTTGTCCGATAAAAATCGTCGTTAAATCGTCGAGAAGCGTAATATGAAAATAATTGAATTAATCATGATAAAAACAATTTATATCTAGCATGACTATCGACTGAAGTTGGGCCATGTAGCTGACAAGACAGACAGAAATTTTAAAAAGAACTGACGCACAACAATTTGCGACATATGAGGAAACATATGCGTACAATGGGTGCTGCGTTGTCTCATTATGGAACAAACCCAGTATAGCAGGAAAGTTTCAATTAATAACCCATTCATCTCTTTGATAGTTTTTTGTTTACCCTAAAACCTATTTTCAAATGCAATAACCTTCAGCTAACTCTTAAGTGCTGCTGCAACAATAAAATACTCTTCTATTCAATTATAATGAGAAGTTAGCTGCATATCCAGACTAAAAGCATTGAATGAACTAAGGCTTGCAGCATATTTGGCGCCAACACAAAAAATTTCCGCCAAATATGACGTGGACATCTGCAAAGAAAAACACAGCCATAACACAAGTAGGAAGACGACGTCAAGAACCTGCATGTTACTGAGATCACCAGGGAGCGACAAGAAGATCTCTGGGCAATTTTTATAGAAGATTGTCTGGCAATGGAAGCATAATAACGACGACAACAACAACCACAACAGCCAACTGAAAAGCTATTAACGCATTTATGCAACCATCCATCCATCTAAGTAATCATGCCACATAGTTGGTAGTACTATATTTTGAATGAGCGATGATGGTGATATGTGAAGCGAACACAGACGGACGCACGGATAGAATTAACGCTGCTTAGATAGTAAACTGAAGGCAAGGGGTCGCTGGAATGCGCCGCAAGTTTTTAAACACTGTCTGAACGAAAACCCATTAAACTTGAATGTTTTCAGAATTGAGGCACACCAACCACTTTGCGTTAACTTTAATACTCAGATGGGCCAGAGTGGAAACCTCCGCCATAGTAGGTATATGCCCGTGTGCTTTTACATAAACACTAGGTATAATCACGGGTAAAGTGTAGACCTATAGTGTTGACGCCGTTCATTATCTTAAGGAGGGCCCGAGGAGGTGGCATTACAACGGAGATGACGGCGGCAGTGGCAAATGATGCACTTCTCGGCTGGGTGGCGTCTATTGTGGGGACCCAGGCGATGGCGCATAACAGCATTTAACCCAAAACATTCTATGCATACATAGTACCATGCCGCCCAACTCTCATGCACAGTGGGTAAAATAGTTAGGAAGGCTGAAACGGTGAAAATTTAAAATAAATAAAAAAAATATTTCCCTTTACACCCTATGAATGAGAATGAGCTTTTACTAGACATGCCGATTAACTCCACAGTATACTGCGAAGTTGCTGTCGATAACATCGAGGGGCCGGCAATTAAATTTTTAATGATAATTTCTCCTTCTTATTTGTCAGTAACAACAGAATCATCCCTCAGTTGCCGCATGTGGAAAATAATTCCAAGCGCTTCGTAGATAGTCGATGATTGGTGCGATTTTGTCACTAATGCTGCCTTCGGGAACGAGAAGAGATTGAAAGTGTTCCCTCCATATTTGCAGCACACTCTGAGTGTCCGTGACCAGATTTCCGTCTCTGTCCTTACAGGTGGGGATCCCTGTTCCAAAATCTTTACTTTTTACCTTTTGGTAGAACTTTCGGGCCTCACCTCTATCCCTGTAGTTTTCGATATCCTGACTCTCTCTTTTCTTCCACAGACGCTTTTTCCGTCTGAACAGGCGTTTCATCTCCCTACTTTTCTCTTTATAACGGTCCATCATCGCACGCGTCGCCATTGGCTGCAGTTTTGCCTTGTATACAGCATCCTTTTCCTCAGACATTTTGCGACATTCATCATCGTACCAGGGCTTGTCTGTGCGTGGTTTTTCATAAACCAGTACGGTCGTTGCGGCAATGCTCATAGAATTCGCAATATGCTGTCACTGTATGTCGGGAACATCAGAACTATGGGGATTTGCTTGGAGTAATTGAGAGAGTTGGTTGGAGTAGGCATTGGCTATCTCAGTGGTATGCAGCTTTGTGATATCTAGCTTCCTTTGCGTTTGATTACGTGTGTTTTTAGCACTACTTAATCGTGTGCGTACCTTGGCTGGAACTAGGTGCTGAACCGAGTCAATATTTGCACTGCGCATTACACACACGTCCATAACGCTTGAGACATGCCTTCCATTGGTAACCACGTGATCAATCTGGTTTTTTGTCTTTTGATCAGGGGGATATCCAGGTTTGCCTTTTAGATATCTTTATGCGGGCAACTGGTTGCACTCAATACAATGTTTCTTGCCGACGGGAGGTGTTGTTGTGTAGACTAAATTTTTCGACTGCTAAACCAATAGCATCTTCGCTTCCTTATTTCAGCATTAAAATCTCCCATCACAATTTTAAGGTCATGATCAGGGTAGCAGGTATATTTTTTTTCTGGCGCTCGTGGAATGCATCTTTAATGTACCCCTTTTTGTCTTCCGTTGAGTCGTGTACACAAACCAGCGTAGTGTAAAAATATTTCGCATTGGTGCTAATGGTGCCTATATGGTCACTTACAGGGTTAAGTCGCGACACCAGATGTCGAAGTCTCTTACAAATGCGTCTATGAAAGGAAATAAAGATCCAGGATATCGAATACTACAGGGGCAGAACCGAAACCCGTTTAGTTTAGGAACATGGATCCCCACCTGTAAGCTTGGAGATGGAAATGTTGTCTCGGGCACGCAAAATGTGCTGCAAATTTGGAGGGAACACTTCCGTACTCTGCTCGTTCCCGAAGGAATCCACATTACATTCGTGTCTTTCTGCATGACAGCGGTAAAAGATGTAACAGTTCTTTCGTGGTGTACACCGCAGTTCCGTCCATCGCATTTCCTGTATGGCGGTGATGTCAGTCTTGTATTTGTCGAGGGCATCCGCCAATTTTATAGAGTCACCACCTCTTTAGAGAGTTAGAATATTCCGGTGCATATCCTTAAATCATGGTTCTTTTAACGTTTGAGGGGTCGTCAACAGTTAGGGGGCGGGTTTTCTTTTTTTTCTGTTTTCATACTATTTTTTTTATTAAATGGGAGAGGCTTAATAGGCTACCGCGTCCGGGCCTAAGTTCTGTCGGCTACCAAAGCCACTAAGATAGTCATTGTGTTGAGCTTCAGTAGCTTAAGTTACCTACTCCCTAAGACGCATCGGTGGTAACATGCCGTTTATGCCCAGGGTCCAAGTGATCTATCGGGCGTTGTGAGCTGAAAACCACAGAAAATCCAGCATCCATGTTTGTTACTTACATATAACGAAAAGTAATTACATCCATCCTGCTTTCCTTTTTTTCCTACTTCAGTATTTGTTTAAGGAAATATTTGTATACTTTATCTGCACATTTTTGGTCCTTCGAGCCGGCGACGACCCTTTGGACGATTATTTTTGTTAAATATAAGTAACTCACAATATATGTAGAAAAAGTTGGTGAATATTTGTCAATTCTGTCCTCTGAACAAAAATGCTTTTATTGACTTATCCAGTAAACTGCTTTAACTAGATTTCATATGGAAATATTATTCCCAAAACTGCTGTACGTAGACCAAACGTTTTTTTTTACTTTCCCCATTGCTTTCCTGAGTTCCATAATTTTGTGCTCGTATTACTTCATTCAAATTACACTCTTCTCCCACTGTGTCAGTCTAATAATACTATGGCGTCACCTTGAAATTACCTATGTCGCTTAGCTCTACCCCTAAAGGGGGCTGCAGGAGCAAACTACAAGACAAGGAAATAGCGCACCTTATCATTTCAGCCACATTTGACTAGACAGTCTGGGCAAAAATTACCTCCCTCCCCTCAACGTTTAGGTATTTTTCACATGAAAACTATCAATGAATGAAATCGGCGCGGTCTCATGTTAAAGAAGCGCTAACAAATAAGTTATCATGACATGATACAGCAGCGCACAGCGGACGACAACGGCAATCGCATTAACATCATCTTTAGCCAAGATAATGTTGGCAGCGGCACTAACTGCTGCACAACGACAACGATGACAACAGTAAACAACACCAACAATCCACGTTGAGTCCAAAGATTTTCCAGCCTAGATAATCATACATATATGTCGCATCTGCTAGTGCGTGCCTGGCATGCGCAACATTGCAACAACTGATGAAAGAGATGCAAGAGCCACATCGTCAGCATCATCTGCATGATTCCAAATGCACCCAAGAGCAACATTTACCTAGCATTTTAAACATTGGTCAGCGTTTGTAAACGAAAAAAAATTATCCACACACTGCCATTGCAGCAGGTGAATTTCATGTTTAAAATGTTTATCATCGCTGCCGCAAGCGGCCGCTGAGCTATTACCGCGGTTGTTAGTTCCTTCTGTTAGCTCAGAATGTTTTACCTTTGAAATGTTTACCAAAGACAAGGGGGACAAAACGCTGTCGCAATCACTACCGGGCCGCCGCAAATTATGTTTTTATTTAATTTTAAGTTGTGTGACTCTCTGTGCCTATGGACTTTGTTGGATGATTTTAGCCTTTAGTTAATGTAATTATCAACATGCGTTTGATGTTGCATGCAACGCATCTTTAGTGCTGCAGTGGCTGCTAGCTATGGCAATGCCAAAAGGGAGGAAGTTAATTTCACATAACATTTACGTTAACAATCTGCGTCACATCTCTACTGTGGCCGTCCATCTCTCTCCTGTTGTCATCAGATGGTCATATGGAGTTAGATTAGTTAAAATACTTGCAGGGATACAAAAGAATGGACGGCATATAAGGTTTTGCTAGGCGATTGACAATTAGTGGATACAAAAAAGTTAAAGTTAAATTAATTTTATATATTTCAACTTCCTTAATACATTATGCTATAAAGAGTCTGTATTTTATTTGGTAAAAGTTTGTAGTTCTATTTTGACCTGTTACCTGGGATGACAATCTGATATTATGGAAATAATCGACAGTCCTTCGGTATCCCCGCGAAGCTGATACGTATTTGCGGGATGACACTGACTGACACGAAGTCTTCAGTGCAAATAGGCAAAAATTTGACACAGCCATTTTCTTCCAAGCCAGGCTTAAGACATGGCGATAGTCTGTCATGCAATTTCATTTACATCCTAATGGAGATCATAATGCTAAAGGCTGCAGTAAGCATGACTGGTACCTTCATCAGCATTTGATAAAATTCAGATGATGCTCTTGTGTGCCGATAATATATATATTATTGGCCGTGGACTGCGGGTTGTTACTGCGGCCTTTTCAAGCATTGAGAACCAATCGACAGAAGTGGGTCTGTGGACAAAACCAAGTAATTTGTTTCAATAAACACAGACTCTACTCGATTGGGACGCTGCGCTAACACCTACAACTTTAAAGTTGTATATAACTAGGACCACCTTGGGCCCCCTTATAAATAAAAATAATAATGTCCGACTAAACCTAACATGACAACTAATTGCTAAGAAAGCGATTTTATGACGATATCCTCTCTCGACGAACCAAAATCCAACTGCACCTAAAACTGATCTTACTTGTCGTACTCTACAGAACAGAATCCTAGGTAATGTCCCAAACCGATGAGCCTTTTAGAGGACCTTCGAGAGAATAATGCTTAGAGAAATAATTTTGTCCATCATCCTTAATGAAGAGTACCATCGTTGTATGAATCATAAGTTAAATAACGACATCGACGTAGTCATGCGCGTCCATATATAGAGAATGTGATGGCTGGAAATTGTTATCTAAATGCGGCAATATATGGATGAATAATGAAAATATATATGATGAAATATTTATAATAAGATAAGAAAGTATGAAAATAAGTCCAGTCTGGCATACAAATGTGGTTACAACACGCAAGTATCATGCGGGAGACCAGTGGTCAATTCTAGAGGTAGTAAAGGTGGTATTATCTTTACAAGCTCCGCCCAAGGAGACTAAAGATGGTACCACGGGCGGTCGGAAGCCCAAGGTGGCGTAGCAACCACCTTGCCGGCCGAATGGGTATGGAACAGTAGTTCTGTGCCTCGTGGTGTTTGTGGTTAAAACAAAAGGCACGCTGGTAGGCTAAGAGTTTGATGCTGGGTGTCCCTTGATACCATACGAGACTTCCATCTCTCATTGTGCATCTTACATATACTTGGTCGAGTGTTGCGTTGCACTCTCAGGTGAATGGGTAGCACAAAGCCTCTAACAAGGGTGCAACAGCGATTGCTGGAACACTGCTACGTTGTTACGAGCTAATTTCATTATAAAGCGAAAGAGTATAATTGTTTCAGATTGTTTCAGCTCTTCCTATCAAGTCAATGGGCAATAACCATTCAGTTTATGTTTGTGTATTGTCCAACGAGTGCGTGGCCTTGAGCCACAAAAATGGTGATACTGGCCGGATGGGGTACCAAATTACCTATCAGATGGCAGATTTGTTGCGGTCTGCTGGATGGGAAGCTATATGCTCCTAGCTGATGGAGACGAAGGGTTAGCCGACAGATTACTTCGGTAGTCTGGTGATATGGATGTGGGGCCGGCCGGATGGGAACTTCGGTTCTAGCAGATAGCGGCGTGGAGCTAATTGCAGTTTGCATGAGTGCTGAGGAAGGAATGGTTATTGCCCATTTAACCAAATTATAGAATATTAACAACATCATTTAGCAAATAATGGATAGTGGGAGGCCAGATTGGACAGAGTGCAAACCTCAAGTTTGTACTTGTCAGTCGGTCTGGTACCCCCATGCAAGAGTTATTGAACAATTTGAATATTTCGTGGAGTTTTGAAATTAGATCCCGACATTGAAGTATGTTCAAGTGGGGTGGAGCCCACCATCTGGTCAGGTCTACACGACGATACTAGATGTAAAACACAAACGACTCATGTACCAACATCACATACCAAATATTAGCTTTATACCTCATATAGTTCATGATATAAAGCCTTTGAAAGTTTCAAGTTTTATACCACGACCACTGATCCGATCCCGCCCATATATTGTTGGATCTCAAACTTTGCTGTGAAATGTGCATCGACACAAAGTTTCAAGGCGATAAGAGAAACAGTTCTCCAGATATTGCTGTTCCCAAAATTGGGTCAGATGGGCGGGGCCACGCCTACTTGATATATTAATAATGCACGTACCCTATTTTCACCACCGACCATACAGCTTCTTACTTAATTTCCTTTTACACACCATTATTGAGATATGGGATAACTTCTCGCGTTGTTGTGAATTAATACGCTTTCTGTTTTAGATTCACAACAAACGGCACCTACTTGTTTATCTACGAATGCGAACGTCACTGCTTGCGAAGCTTTTACTAGACAAACTTTGCTATTATTTCCACACTTATACTGCGAAGTTACTGTCGACAACATTGAGGGTGCCGGCAATGAAAGAAAAATGTAGATGACTAGAGCCGTGAATCGAACCACGGATCTCCCGCATTATAGTCGCGTGTTCTAACCATTATGCCACTGCCGGTCCCAACACAGCTACATTCTGTGAAAATTTCAAAAAAGATCGGTCGAGCCTATGCAGTTAAAAAAAATGCGAACAAATACAAACTCATTTTCATATAAATAGATTTGTCCTTTGACCTCTTTAGGTCACGCCTTAAAGTTGTTCGATTTTGCTCCAATTTTTACCATAATCGGTTTCTAACAACAGACACATAAGTGAATATTCAAAGTTGAATATTCGCTGCTACCCTACTGAATATGCCAACACGATCTGTTATCCTTGACGATATTTAAACTTTGGTCAAATTTCACAGTATAACATTTTTCAGCTCAGTGATTTGGGACTCATTTCCGAGAACTGCACGTGAAAGTAGCCCCAAAAAGATAAAGTTCTGCATCATTCGTTTTGTCAAGTTACATGCCATAATAATTTAATATCGATTTGAAGATTTGAAGTTTGACATAACATAAATACTATATGGTGGCGTATGATTATCATAAGTAATATTACATGTAAATCATACTCCACGGAGAACAACAGCTACACCATAAACCCATCTCAAATCATTTGATGAATGCAAATGTGAAACTTTTGCTTACATAGGGAAACGTTATATGAACAGATTCAAGGAATTGTAATTCTTAATTTTTTAAATTTGTTTTAGCTAAATCGAACTAGTGGCTCTCGAGAGTGCTCAGATATAACCCCCAAGGACATAATCCCCAAAACGATTTTGGGGCCTATGTCCACCACGCTCTGCGACATAACCCCCAATTTGCATTTGGGATTATGTCCGCGGGGCATAGCGGACATAAACCCCAACAAATATAACGCACATAACACCCTAACTAATTTTGCGACTTAAAGTCATGAAAAAGCTTTATGAAGTTAATGAAGTGAAGCGTCCGCCCCCCAAAAACAGAGTTAAAATAACAATATTTCAAATTTTTTTCTTCATATTTTGAAATACTAAAAATAAACAACAAATTCGGTCATAATCCCCATTGGGGCTTATGTCCGCAGATTAGTATCGGACATAATCCCCAATGAAATTGGGCAAGTTGTCCGGACATAAGCCCCAAAATCGTTTTGGGGATTATCTCTGTGTGGGGTTATGTCACGGCACCGCTCTCGAGTTATGGCATACAAAAGAGCCTAAAACGTGACAAATTCCCTTATACTACACTTCCTAACTTCAAATCGATATTAAATTATTATGGCAGGTAACTTGACAAAACGAATGATGCAGAACTTCTTCTTTCTGGGGCTACTTTCACGTGCAATTCTCCGAATTGAGTCCCAAAATCATGTGTTGTACTGTGTTATATTTCATTCCATCGCATAATTGTAAAAACTATTTGTGTTTTAGTATAATACAGCTCTGTGAATTCGTCATTACAGACATTGTTTTTAATTTCCTACTCAACATGCACCGGCATATGTTGCCACATATGTACGCGACCAGTTTTGTTGTCCTCACGCATAGAACAACACACATTACCTCGCCTCAACCAATGACGTTAATTTTTAGGCACTGTGGCGCATAGTACGTAGTCCACGTGGTCGCCTGCCTGTCCCTCAGTATCTGTTGTATCTATATGATGTTCATGCGCGAACCGCCACCTCCCACCCTCCTGTCGTTCATGGTAGTTGTGCTGTGGCGCGGCTGCCCGAAAGTGCAATTATTGCCAAACAGAAGTTGGCGACAGGGCGCCTTAATTAATTGCTACTACAAGTGACTGACATGTTATGTTTTCAACTCCACTGGGTGCAATGTTATGATTAGATATTGGTAAATTTTCATTATAATTATGGTGGTGTCCGAGGTAAGCTGATGTTAGTGTTGTTGCTATTGTTATTGCTGCTTCTGCTGTGGTTGCTGTTAGTGTTTATTCATGCTATTGCTGCTGTCATAGTAAATGTTGATACTGTTGCTGTGTTGCTGTTGTGATAAAAATGATAGTCAATTACATGAGAAGCTCCACGACGGGAAAGGTTGAACAAGCAGGACCCCCCTCTTTTGTTTAAAGACGAGTTAGTTATTGCGTCAAATATAGCATTAATTGCGAAGGCTTAAGTCGTAATAGTAAGTTACAATGCGGCAAAATGTTAGTAAACGTTATAGCAGTAAATTTAGAGTAACAACATATGCGGTTACCTTTATAATAAAATTAAGACAATTGCCCACTTGGGAACTTTTAGTTAGATTTCATTAAATATCCTTTCTAAATGTCCTAAAATAAATCAAACTGTCTTCTACTCCTACATAATAAACTCATCCAAATTGATGGCTTTGAATTGCTCTAACATAAACTCTTAACATAACTTTTTTTCAACATTCTAACAAATATCTTATGCTATGTTGTCCATTGCTACAATCTTTGCTGCTCGTAAAGGCAACTTTTTCCAGTAGCTTTATCAAAAAAAAAAAATACCTATTATTATAGTTAGTTTCAATCAATAACCAAGTTAACTGTGAAATATGATTGCAGTTCAGCTTGCTGTTAAGCTAAAGACAAGAAAAAATAACATTAAATTTAATAAAAGCCTTTGATTGTTATTAAATTGTTAAACCCTTCCAACCATGGCTTAAATTGAGGGGTTGGGCTTATGCGGTTGCAAGAACATTTTAAGCACTTTGTAAGAAATTTACTTCCTTGTTTACAACGTTGCCTCAGTTTTTGAGTGTATGTGTGTATCGGCATTGGCCACCATTAGCTGTAAACGCTCGAATAGAAACTCTTGCAAGAAACTAGATACCTGTCTTTTTTTTGCTCTACCAATAATCAGAATATTCAATCAATAGCTGACGATTGGTTGAAAAATTGGCACATGGACTGGAATTAAATGTAATAATAAATTGGGGTAATTTGGTAAAAAGGACAGAAGTTGTTTGGTTGAACCCCTATCCTTTAGAATTATCTGGCAGTTTAAGGTAACCAAGACATTACATTGAAATGTGTTTTTACAACTGGAAACTTTTATAAAGAAATCTCTTTTGCATAGCAACACAACTCTTATTGATATTCGAGAACTACTCAATAAGCAATATTTCGTGTAGTAACATAGTACAACACATAATTGTGGGACTCAATTTTGAGCACTACACGTAGAAGTAGCTCCAAAAACAAGAAGTTCTGCATCATTAGTTTTGTCAAGTTACATGCCATGTAAATTTAATATCGACTTGAAGTTAGTAAGTATCGTAAAGGAGAATTTGTCACGTTTTAGGCTCTTTAACTTCTATAAAGAAATTCCTTATGTATTTTAACATGACTTACTGATATACAAGAACTGCTTTCCTATACTAACACAGTACAACACATGATTTTGGGACTCAATTCTGAGCACTGCACGTGAAAGTAGCCCCAAAAAGAATAAGTTATGCATCATTCGTTTTGTCAAGTTACATGCCATAATAATTTAATCTCGATTTGAAGTTAGTAAGTATCGTATAGGAGAATTTGTCACTTTTAAGGCTCATAAACACTATATGGTTGCGTATGATTATCATAAGTAACATTCCACGTAAATAATACGCCACGGAGTACAACAGTTTTATTGTAACTGCTATAAAATAAACCCTCATTTGATGCATGGAAAACTAAAACTGTTGCTTATATAGGGAAATGTTATATGAACAGATTAAAGAAATTGTATTTCTTAATTTTTTTTATATTCAGCTAAATCGGACTAGTGGTTCTCGAGCTTTTTCTGACAAATTTCCCTATACGATACTTACGAACTTCAACTCGATATTAAATTATTATGGCATGTAGCTTGACAAAACGAATGATGCAGAACTTCTTCTTTTTGGGGCTACTTTAACGTGCAGTTCTCAGAATTTAGTCCCAAATCAATGAGCTGAAAAATGTTGTACTGAGTAATATGTATAATTATTCAATTCTAATGTATCACCCACCTAGATATATCATTAGTAATTCTCCCCTTACCCCCCTCGACTATGTCATACTCTATTGAATGGAACTAATTTGTTAACCTCAGGCCTTTTGCACTATGGAACGCTGGCACTCCATTTTCCTAAGCTCATACAACGTAAAACAAGTACAACATTAACTATAATAGGTTAAGTGCAGATCCTATACAAAATAAAAAATCTACACGTTGCAATTTATTGAAAGTAACAGCAGCAGCACACAACACGCTTACCAACAAAGCACAGAGAGTAAAAGAAAAATTGTGATAAGAATGAAAGATTGCGGCGAATGAACTGTTATCCTTAATGTAATAATAATAATGCAACAGCAATGTCAGGCAACGGACATATCGTCGTCATCACAGCAGTAGCAGAAGCAGCAACAGCAGCATCAGCTGCTGATGCTAGAACTGCTACAGCTTTAGCTTTGAACATAAGCAGCATCATAATAAAAACAAAGACCAGCTTGATAATATTTGTCAGTTTAGAAGGAATAACAACTAAAGGAGTATATTGTTGTTGTTGTTGCTATTAATATTGCTATGATTGTTATCAACTGCCGCTACAAGACCCCCAAAGTCATCATGTGATGCCTCTAATAATAATAATGAATTGGTTATTGGGAGACTGGTGCTGACTGGTTTAGACAAATTGGAGGGTATGGGTAGTTAAAGAACAGTGTTTGCCCGCATTAAGCATGAAATTTGTGTTGTTTTCCTGCATTTAGTTGACCGTTGAAGACATAGGCAGCTAAAGTTATACTATATTGAGAGCAATATATTTAATGTAGTGTTACTTATATTTATTATTTTAAAAAAGTTTATACTAGAAAAGTATGTAACGGCTAATCTCAAAAACTACTAAACCAATTTTGATTGTTATTTTTTTTTTAAAACACAATTGGTCTAAGTAACAAAATGGGGTACTTAAGTTGTTCATTTTCTGATTCTAATAATAACTTGTTGGGACCCTCTCTAGTGATAAGGCGCAATGTTAAGTATCCCACGTGGCAACGATGCGTCTTATGGAGCAGGTAACATAATTCACTCAAGCTCATCATAAATGCTCTCTTAGTGGCTTTGGCAAATCCAAAGAAACCCTAATCGGGCGCGGTGGGATAATAATCCACCCTCCTTAAACAACTTTTATGAAAACACAATAAAAAGATAAGACAAGAACACACTACCTAATAATGGCAACCTCTGCAGACGTCATAAGGAATATGATTTAAGGATTCGCACTAGGAATATTCCAACTTTCTTAATAGAAACTTTCTGAATATATAATGCCTCTATCCAATTACCCAATATCCTTGACAAATATAAGAATGACATTAACGCCATACAGAAAATGCGATGGAGGGACAGAGATGGAGATGATTTAAGAACTGTGACAACTTTTAAAGTTGCTATACAGAAAGACACGTATTTTGATGTGGATTCATAGTTGGCAAGAGACTTAAGGTGCGTTATTGATAAGGATCTGCTATGACATCCTAGTTGTCAGCAACCGTTCACACACAAAATTTTCTAGTAGATTCTTCAAGTTAGTCGACAGATCCGTGTGTCTGAACACCACCTTAGGCATCTGCTCTAACGGTTTAACCCTGTAAGTGGCCGGAAAGCCACTATAACATATGCATCAAGGACACTAAAGGTGCATTCTATAAGCGCCAGGAGGAATTATATGACCACTGCCCTGCCCATGACATAAATATTATTCTGAGAGATGTTAATGCTGGAATCTTTCCCTAATCCCTAATCTTTCCTGGTTTAGCAGTTGCAAAATTCTGTCTACACAATAACACCTCCGTTAAATATTTCGTTTGCAAGAAACATATCAGTGCGTGGAACCTAAGTTCCTCACAAAGATATCCACAAGGTAAACTGTATATCCCCGAATCAAAAAACAGCAAACCAAATTGCTCACGTGGTAATCGATGGAAGCTATATCTCAAGCGTCATAGAGTTGCGCGTGCAAATATAGACTCGTATCTTCGCCTATTTGCGGCCAAGGTACGCACGAGAAAAAGTAGTCGGAAAAATGCTGGTAAACGAACACAAAGGAAGCTAGATATCGCAGGACTGCATAACATCGAAATAGCCAATGCCTATTCCAAACAACTCTATCAATTACTGATATTATCGGTGCATCCTATGACAATTGCTGCAACGTCCGTACTTAGGTATGAGTCCCCGACCAGACACATCCTGGTAAGAATATTGCGTATTCTCTGAGAAAGTGGATGATACATGTAAGGCAACATTGCAGCCCATGGTAACCCGTACTCCAAAGAGAAAAGGAAATTGACGAAACGTCTTTTCCAAGAATCTAAGTATTCTATGTCCTGCGCTAAAGAAAGTCGATCCAAGTGTATAATAAAATCAATGCGGGATCCGCCATTTACAAATCGCATATAAGGTCATATCGAATAGAGTCAAGAAAGTGCAGATCGACACTTAATATCTGTTTATAAATTACAATGCTGCATTCGACAGTCCGATACGACAGAAACTACTAGATGCTATGGCTGAGTTTGGTATCCCCGCGAAGCTGATACGACTTTGCGAAATGACATTGTCTGACACGAAGACTTTAGTGAAAATAGGTAAAATTTTGACAGAGCCATTCTAAGCGATATTTTTTACATTTTAATAAAGATACGCTGCCATACACACAAGTAGTATTATCTTAAACAAAACTTAACTGCGGCCTTTTTGAAAAAATGAGAAGTAGTCGGCAGATTTGACAAAATAATGTTGCGACTGAACGAACGATGTGAGAATGTTCATTTTGATGGTGTAGTTGAGTGTCAGGCATGTGGATGTGAAGAACGCATGCGTGATGTTGCTTTCACAATACTCAAGCAGACACTGATCATAGACTGACTGCTTTCAATCAAATACAGCTTCGCGTACGTGTGAATTCCTATCGTCTCTTTGTGAAAAGACGATTATTGGCAGCATTGCAAGTCTATGAGAAGTCTTACAATGATGCTGCCTAACACTTGGAGCAGGATACTTGGGCCATCATTGTAACAATATATTGTAGAGACTGAACGACCTTATTAGTTTTGATTCTTATCAATGCATTGAAAATCGTAACGTCTAGGTCCTTAATATGACCATAATATGGCACTACACTATATGACAAAAGACTATATTTAAAATTAACATCTAAATTAACTTTAATACCTAAATAATTCTAAGTTTTACCTTTACTTTCTTTGCAGGTATGTAAAAGCTTCTCTCATATTATACATAACACTGGCTCTCTCGAATCTAACGAGCCAGTCGATCATATATCCGGTATATACATCTGTGGTCAACGCCCAAGTAATAGTACTTGATCAAAAGGATAAAAGGCAGAATATGTGACGCTGTACTTTATAGTCTGGTAAGCGAAAATCTTTTAGTCATGAGTAGGGTGCAAAAGTAGAATTACAATGTACGCGATGATGTGTCTTCATATTTGAATATAATAGTTTATGTTATTGGGTAAATAATCGTTATGTTTTGCAATGACTTCTATAATAAAATTTTTTTTATTGTTTCCATACAATTTTCATATTCTTCCTATCATTTTATTTCCATGTTATTCAACGTTACTTTTTAAAAAAAAAAATTAATAAAACTCATCTACAGAATTGCAATCTTCGACAATTTTGAGGACCATATTGTATCAAATGTTTGTATTTTTTGTTAGTTTTTTGTTCTGAAAGATTTAAATTGAATTACATGTAAAACAACAGAAAATCCATAACTCTCAAGATAATATTGAATTAAACAAAAGCAACTGCTTCGATAAATTTCAATACATATGCATTTTTAAAAATATAGCTAAAGTGCGCTACGCCCTTTAAAGTGTCTTAATTTCTTTAACTTTATTTGCATCTTTCTTCTTTTGACCTATGACTTATATACTTAAGCTAGCCCTTCCCCCGATTTTGACTTAGTGTTTGACCGTCCTCACCCTCTCCCCCCAAGCTGTGAGATTTAAATTCTTAGGCAACATTATGACCTACTCGAGTTGTGCGAGACCGCGAGAAGCCACAAAATACACATAACAAAAGATAAATATTTATAGTCATAATTATTTAATATTGTCGAACATTGTCAATATGTGGTTTTTGTGGGATATTATTATTTTTTGTCGTTGTTGTATTGTTGTCATTATTAACAGTAGACGACGGTGGTAAGAGCTGAAACAACAACAATAGCGGCAGCAACAGAAACGACAGTGGTTGCAGTGACTGGTGCAAGCAAATGTACAATTTGATTGCAATAGTACGGGGCCGGCTATAAAAGAGCATTCGATGCTTCAGACAGACGGACAAACAAACGTTCGGTCAGATAACCAATTTATCGACCTGGACCACAAAGTTATTGCTGCTGTTAACAGCATTTGTTTTTTGTTGTTGCTGCTGCCATTGCTGTTGTTTTAGTTGTTGGCTGGTTGGTGGGTTATTATGACATTGACAGTTGTGGTAAAATTGGTTAAAATTAACAATAATATTTAAATTGAATTCTGAGCCACACTTATTACGATTTTGCAAATTCACACATTTGGATATATGCACGCGAATACTTAATGGAGTGGGTAGTAAAAGGAGGAGAAAACACTACGATAGACTCTAAGAATAGTGGGAGTGGAATTAGATGAATTGCACTTACATTTGTAAACAGTGCATATTGGTGTACCAATGTAAGTTTTATGTGCAATGAGAATATTATCATTCAAATTAGCATTATCTAAAATTAAAATTTTCGAAGGATTTGAAAAGATCGGTTGATATTTACTCGAGTTATTGTGGTAACTCAGCATCCAGGCAACCAGTCAGATAGACGGACATGGCCCAATCGCCCAAAAAATTCCTGTAACTAGGTTTGTCTAAATGTATGTATGGTCAAATCTTCGTTATATTTCAACTATTGTTGGAAGTGCTCTATACGTATACGCCAAACTTCAATTTAGTTCAAACAGAAAACTTCATTAGACCGTTGTTCTTGGACATCGGATGCTTACAATAATTAAACATCCATGGACATAATTGAAGCGTTAAATACTATAAGAACTCCACTGATGCTTATCAAATGGATTGATTCTGTGCTGTCAAGTCGTATAATCAACTCCACTCTTGGTACGAGCACTTCGAGGAAGCTGGCGAGTGCTGTAGTGCTGTCGATATTGCTGTTGCTAATGGCGTTATCAAGACTTTTGACAGATATGCAAGAGATTGTATCATATGCGGACGTCGTGGTCATTCTCATTGCTGGGGGTTTGCTACGACTTTGAGTACCTTATTGTTGTTTTTAGATGATGCCGATTGACTCGACATTACACTACTATGTTGCTGTCGACAACATCAAGGGGGCCGGCAATGAAAGCAATATGTTGATGACTGGGGACCGGAATCGAACCTGGGATTCCCCGCATGGTAGTCGCACGTTCTAACCACCATACCACGGGCGGAATTTCTGATTGTCAATAATTGACGGTGTCGAACTGAAGCTTTCTTCTGAGGATAAACACGGTGGTACTATGTCCCATAGTTACTTAATTACTTACTTTACTTAAGTGGCCCATTACAACTTACGAACGTGATACATAAATCAGGGGATTTATTAAACAATTCCACACGCTTCGGTCTTATGCTCGCGTTCTCCAATTAGTCCTAACAAATGGTGGCACGTCGCCTAACACTTGGTCCTTTCAACGAAGTTTGGGTCTCTCTGCTCTGCGTCGTCCCTTAGGTTCGCCTTCAAAAACCTTTCTTACTGGAGCATTTACATCCATCCTGGCAACATGTCCCAGCCATCGAAGTCGTTGGGTTCTGACTCTTTTAGCTACGTCGATGTCGCGGTAAATCTCATACAGCTCATGGTTCATCCGATGGCGAAACTCGCCGTCGACACAGAAAGGTCCATAAATTTTTCGGAGTACTTTTCTCTCGAATACTCCCAGGTTTTGTATGTCCGTTGTCGTAAGCACCCACTATTTTTGTTTTGTCCTCGTTGACCGCTAACCCCATTTTTGTTGACTCCTTTTCTAGTGATAAGAAAACTGCAGTAACTTTCCCACAGATTTCGGCCAATAATGTCTATATCAACGGCATAACCTATTGGCATGTGCCTCTGGAGGAATATGGTGCCAGACATGTTGACACCAGCCTTTCTCATCACCTTCTCCGTAACTATATTTAATAGTGTACAGGACAAGCTATCGCTCAGCCTGAAACCTCTTTCCGTGTTAAATGGTTAAGAGTGGTCCTTACCAATCTTAATAGAGGATTTGGTGTTTTCCAAGGTACATCTGTTAAGTATAATTAGTTTTGTAGGAATACCAAACTCAGACATGACCTCATGTAGCCTATTCCTTATCGGAAAGTCAAAGGCAGCTTTGTAGTCGACAAAGAGGTGGTAGGTGTCGATCTGTTTTTTATGAGTTTTTTCCAGGACTTGTCGTAGAGTGAATATTTTATCCGTCGTAGATTTTAGTTAGTTACGGTTGTTTATATAATGGGGAGGCATTAAATAGAGATGACTGGAAATTTTCCCTACCGTTCTGAGGTTTATTTATCTTTACTGATGACTCTAAAATGGACATCGAAACAGGATCAGGTGTCTGCCTAATTTTCAGGCAGTGATATTTGCCATTATGAATTTGGAGGATACCGTCACATTTTACGTTATTAGTCAAGCGGCTTTAAAAGCTTTGGAATCAAAGCATATAAAGTCAAGACTGTTGACACAGATGCAGAATGGCGCTCTCAACCATGACAAGACACGAGAGTTCGTTTCTGCTGGGTCCCTGGGCACAATGATATACTAGGGAACAAAATGGAGGATGAATTGGTAAGAAAAAGGATCATTCCTGTTATCCGGGAAATCGGATGAATCAGTGAGACCACCAATGTGTAATGTAACGGCATTTTGAACCGACACATAGAACAGTTGGCAAACGTATTATGGGAACACCGCATCGAATATAAAATTTCACGGGATATTTGGCCAAAACTGGATGGAAGTGGAACCATATCACTGTTAGCGCTGAATAAAAAGGTTGTCAGGCGACTAATAGGTATAATTACAAGACACTATGACGTAATGGAATTTACATTGAGCTGGAAGGCAACACATGAGGACTATTTTAGACTGTGTGACGATGGGAAGAAAATTAGAGCATTTTCTCTGGCATTACCCAGCATTTCATAGAAAACTTAAAAAAAACTTTATTTCCCGTTACACCCCATGAATGAGGTATGGTATAGCTTCTCGCGTCGTTGTGAAATAACACGCTTTCTATATGGATTCACAACTAATAGCACCTACTTGTTTATCGACGAATGCGAACGTCACTGTTTAAGAAGCTTTTACTAGACATGCCGATTGACTCGACACTGTACTGCGACATTGTTGTCGACAACATAGAGGGGGCCGGCAATAATGCAAAATGCTGATGACCGGAGACAGGAATCAAACCACGGATCTCCCGCAGCTCTTTATAGGAGAAGGATGCAATTCGTAGGGAAGTGGAATGTTGATAGTCTCAATGAACTATCGCCATGCAACATAAAAAAACCTAATGAAATTCAATAATGTTTTGAGCTGGATTACAGGCAGAAGGTCATAGTGTCTGTATGTATGTCACTATGTTTGTTGAATTTTACACGGTGAAAATGATATGAATTTTTCCTTGTGTCTCTTTTTGTGTTGAATGCAAAACAAGCGTGTGTGATGTGGTACTTTTATAACACTCAATCAGAATCTGACTTTTTGGAATCAAACAAGCCAATCGTATCTGTGTTCAAAAAAATCGTACATTGCCTCGACCTCGCGAGGCTATGGGATGCATACCTCTATGACCCAGTTGTAAGCTTCTTCTGAATGATGGAGCATATATAGCACAAATCCAGATAGATGTGGCGTTGATTAGTTTGGAAGCTTTCTCACATAACGCTGTCGTTATCAAGACAGGACGGCACATTGTCAGATTGATAGGCACGCAATAAGACTGAAGCCTGCCACTTGAAATTTCTGCTGAAGCTGTAGGGAAGTAGAGGAGAAGAAGGAGTCTATAGAACACCTTCTCTGCATTTGTCCCACTCTGGCGAACAGGAGGGAATATATTTCGATCCCTTATTTATTAAGGGACTAAATTGATCTGGTTGGTATTGATAATTATCCACTCAGGAGCTATTTGAGGAGCTCAGAATGGTTTAACGGGAGAATCTAGGGATCTTTGCAAGTTTCCTACTACTACATACTTTATTTGTATAAAGTTGCACGGGATAATTCTCTTCATTTCTCTTCTTTCTTCTAAACTATCTTTTTTCAAAATCTATCAAATTTAGGAATCTTGACTAATTCAATTATATTCTATACTTTCTAATTTCAATTAAAAAAAAATCATCACAATGGGTCATAACGGCATTCGAGTGGTATAATGACTTACACAGTACAACATTTTTCAGCTCATCGATTTGGGACTCAGTTCTGAGAACAGCACGTGAAAGTAACCCCAAAAAAGAGAAGTTCTGCCTGTCAAGTTACATGCCATAATAATTTTATATCGATTTGAAGTTAGTAAGTATCGTATAGGAGAGTTTGTCACGTTTTAGGCTCTTTTGTTATATTGTTATATGGTCATACCTTACAGGCAATGTTGCCACTAAATTTTGTTTTCAAAATCTTGTTATGGTAGGTTGTAGTGTTGCCATTAAGAAAATAATATTATTTTTTGTATTATTTTTCCATTTTGACTTGTTGCCAAAAAAAATGGATTTGAACCATTGTGTTTTCAGAAATTCACATCACCAGCCAACATTTAATGCAAAATAGCCATCTACGCCTTCCGTTGCCTCCCCACTGATATTAGTCATTGTGTTCGTGTGGATGCGACTTTTATCCTCTTTCTCTTCTACTTTTTCCTACTAAGCGTCAGCGTCCAATATTTTGCATTCACTTTTGGCATTATTTATGATGGCAAATTCGCCTATGTTCACGCTTACGTACTTTATTAATTGCTCATTTGACAGTTTCAGCTCGTGCAACTATTCATTAAGCAGTTCTTCCTTTGCATCTTGGCACACCACAGCCGCCACTCTGGCACATGCAACATGATTCCACATGCAAAAATGAGGCAAACAGCAACAGCAAAAGAATATGAAGCAACAACAGCATTTGTATCATTTGCATATCGGCATAACTGCATTTAATGCATTTGAACTTTATCTCTCTCCGTCTTTGTGGTCTATGGACTCTCTCATCCTGCACAAAGAAACATTTTGTATACGTTCCCTTAACTGTAGTGGTTGGCTTCTAGCTGCATGCCACCTCGCCAAGAGGTCCATTTCTGCTCCAAGATGCTCACTCTTTTAGCCTTCGCACTGCTCGAAAGTTGAAGAGAATTGGCATGAGTTGTATGGTTTGGTTGTGGCTTGTGATGATGCTAGCTTACAAGCTGTTTGTTGAAAAAGTGAGACTTTCAGGTTTTATATCCGCGCACGCATTGACAGAAGGGTATATTCAGTTTGTTCTTCCATTTGTAACGCCCATAAGGAGGCGTGGTAGATATAATAATATATGTATATATAAATGATTTGCGTCGAATTTTGAAGTCGATTGCCGTTTGTTACCGCCACTACAGCCGTAGTTTATCGTAACAATCGTGCGGATATTTGGTGTACAAGCTTCTATCGTTTAAGTGGAGGTTAAGTTCTAATATGAGCAAGATCGAACGAAAACTACTCCCACATCTCCCATACAAAACTTCCCTTCTGTCGGTGAGTCAAATAGGGATACATTTGCCGCAACAAAAGGGGGCAGTTACATTATGTTGTTGTGAGTACATGGTGGGGTGAAACATTTGCCAAAATAATAAGGGGCATTGTGTTGTTGAGGGGGATACATTGTGTTGTTGAAGGGGATACCTACCGTTTGTATTTTATTTTGTTTCCCTCTCTTTTATACAAGTTTTAGGAAGTGGCAGGGATAAGCTGTATTAATGTTAAAAAATAGATGCATTTGATATCGACGTTTTACTCTCGTGGGTGCACAAACATTAAAATCGTTTGGAAAAGTTGTTATTTTTTCCCAATTCCATAGCATAGTATAAAATACTGAGAACCGAGCCGAAGTTATATTGTAACTTACACATCTATGATGATCATAAGTTAGTACAGTAAGTAAACGATAGGTGGCGCATGTTACATGTGTAATTAAATGCGATTGCAGCAATTTAAAATTCTAGTAAAATATCTACAAATAACTTCTACAGGTACTCTCTGTTGTAGACGCACTCAGACTATGTTAAGTCCTTGCCATCCTTTGAAACATCCTTTGGTGCAACAAACACAGAAAAATAATTCAATTCACACTGTAAATGACATTGGCTGAACAACCACAATACCCAGCCAATATCTTCCTTAGGCTCCTCAAACTTCTACCATAACCCACGAAGCGCTTGCAATACAACAACAGCGTCATCAGAGAATTTCAATGCCATGGAATGTAATCATGCGAATAACCGTTAAATGTTATATTCAATACAGAATACTAAATTTAGTGGAACGATTGAAAACGTGTAACTGATTTCCCCTAAATATAAGCACACACACTCAACAACTCGTGTATTTATTTACCCGATGCAACGCAAGTTAGTTATTCTAAATTTATTTGAAATTTGTGGCATTGAATGTGGTCATACTATTGATCAATATTTGGACTTTTCCTATTAAACAGCGATGAACGGTGTTTTTTTTTTCTTTTATTAGCTGTTCAAAGGCGTAGTAGGGGGACGAGGCAGAGGTTTTAATGGACTTAATACCGGAAATATCACTCCGTCAACTTTATCAAAAATCATCATCATCGTGATTATTAAACCATCTAGTAATTTTGGTATTGTTTTTATATTTAGAGTAATTCATTTATTTTATACAAATAATTATTTTGAAAATATAATGTAGAAGGTGCCATTTTGTTCAATGACATTCTGTCATCGTTCATGCAACTTGTTGGTCCCAGATTCAAAGAACAACTGGTCCTTCCTAGAGAAATACTCGAACAACTCAGATTGTTGGTCGTCTTCTGTATTGAAGGATTTTTTCCATTCAAAAAATGTTGTAGACTCCGAAATGTATGAGAATCCGTTGCCAGATGAGGTCTTTAAGGTGTTGAGTCTAAAAAGATGTGTGAGGACTAGAGTTTTCGTAATGGACGTCTTACATATTTACCAATTCAGGTCGTGCTGACAGTAGATGTCAAAATTTGTGGTTTGGTCTTTAAGAGGCAGTTCAAAACAAACTTTAAAACCTTAATTTCCCTTTACATTCCATTAGTAAGTTATGGGATAACTTTCCGCGTTGTTGTTTATTTTTAAATTCACAACTAAAGGCTCCTTGTTGTTTATCGACGAATGCGAACGTCACTGTTTGAGAAGCTTTTACTGGACATTCCGATTTACTCGAAACATATACTGCGAAGTTGCTGTCGACAACATCGACCGGGCCGGCAATGAAAGAAAATTGTAGATGTCTGGAGCCAGGGGTCGAACTTGGGTTCTCCCGCATGGTAGTCGCGTGTTCAAACCATCATGCCACGGTGGGTACCAAACGACTCCCTTTAAATTTCATCAAATAGATCTCTTTTCTTGTAAGGAAACCAATTTCCATCTCTAGTGACAATGTGTTTCGGTCAATCGGCATCTACGGCTTTTTACACTTAAGCCGTGCAATTGCCATGCTGTCGTGCAATTCCATCTTCTCGTTTTGGCTCGGAGGTGGGCAATCTAAATAGCAAGTCATCGATGATTGGGTGATTTCGTGCGCTGTTTTCGAGACGAGTTGTTTGTAGAAATGTTTCCTCCATATTTACAGCAGTCTGGTCTGAGTGCGCACGACCACAATTCCATCTCTGTTTTTAGAGGCCCCTCTACCATAACCTTACATTATAGGTTAGGTTAGTGTTTTTCAGTCTGAAAATCGGACTAACTTAGAATATAAAGTCCATTTTAATACTAAGGAAACTAGTAAAGATCATATCCCTGGCATACTGTAAAACGTCAGGTCTTAATAAACATATTCTAGGAAACTGAAATATGTCAGGAACTCCCGAGTCTATGGCCCGGCACGCACATACGGTGGATGTTTAAATGCTCAGCCATCATATTGGGGGGTCTGTCGCAATCTAGAGTTGATGTTGTTCAGGAAGACAGAACCGGTCAGGCCGTCCTTTCTTAGCTATTTTGACACTTCTATAATGACCCGAAATTTCAGCTTGGTATACATAACAGTGGGTCCTGTCGGTATAAGGTCCTGTCGTGTGTGCTATGTGAAAGACTAAAGCCAGTGCTATCCAACCTGATCGGGCCTTATCAGTGTGGCTTCAGGCCTGGCAAATCAACAACTGACCAGATATTCACACTTCGGCAAGTCCTGGAAAAGACCCAAGAGAAACAGATCGAAACGTACCACCTTTTCGTCGACTATAAAGCTGCCTTCGACAGCCTGATACGGCAGAAATTACTCGAAGCCATGGTAGTCCAATGAAGCTGATACGCCTTTGCGGAATCACGAAGTCTTCAATAAAGATGCGCAAGGACCTTACTAAGCCATTCTATACCAGGCGGGGCCTAAAACAAGGCGACGGCCTATCGTCTGACCTGTTCAACATAGTGGTGGAGATGATGTTGACGAAAGCTGCTGTAAACACGGGTGGCACGATATTCAACAAAAGCCAATTGCTACTCACGTACGTTGATGAAGTAGACATCATCGGCCGAAAACTGCGGGATGTGACTGCAGCCTTCTCAGGTAAACAGAAGGAATCAGCGAAAATATGTGTAATGATGAACGTGGACAACACGAAGTTATTAGTTTAAACAAACAAAGAATCTACTCGTTTAGGAAATTGCGTGAACGTTGATACTCGTTCTACCTGTCTTGACGTATGATTCAGAATCCTGAGATATGACACAAGCGGATGAATCGGTTCTGGCAGTATTCGAGAGAAAATTACTACGTAAAATATGTGGGCCCATCATCGTTAACTGTACGAGCTGTACACTGACATTGACGTAGTCAGACGAATTAAGGTGCAGCGGTTGCCTTAGCTATGTCACGTTGTACGACGAAAATGCTCCAGTTCGAATAGTTTTCGACAATAATCAGGCAGAAGAGGGCGACCAAAACTCCGTTGGAAAGACCAGGTTACTGAGAACCTTGCAGAATTTGGTGTGACTAACTGGAGAAGAAGCGCAGAAGATCGAAGCGCTTACAATATTTTCCTACGAGCGGTATATAATCCAAAAGGATTGCAAAGAAGTGCAAGCTACGTAAGAAAGTAAGTGTGGCAGTCTGAAAATCAGACTAACTTAGACTCCGTTATTATACTACGGAAGCTAGGCTCAAAATTGACCACCGCCTTTTCGTCAGGGCAGGTCAAGTACATAGAAGAAGATCTTTAGACTCCTCCTCTTCATTTCAACAGCTTCTGCAGAAATCACTATTCGAAAGCATCAGTTTCATTGAGTGTCATCCAACCAGACAATGTTTCGTCATGACGAACTAATGAACTAATAAATCTTTATAGCGAGTTGCTTGGTATCTGTCAGGTACTTCTGAGCGTTGCCAGCTTGTCAGCCTTGCAGTTTCCTGGTATGTCCCTGTGGCCCGGTACCCACATACGTCTCTCTCCTTGTCTCTGTGCAGTATCCTTTTCCTAATCGTACCAGGACTTGTATGATCGTGGTTTATTACACCTAAGTCGCTGTGTATCAGGAACATCGGAACATTTGCTGCGTTTTTTGCAGTAACTAAGAGAATTGGTTGAAATAGGCATTGGCTACCTCGGAATTATGTAGCCTTGCGATATCTGACTTTCTTTGCGTTTGGTTCCGAGAGTTTTTAGCATAGCTTAATCTCCTGCGTTTTTTTTTAATGATAAAGCCCTATCTCAACGAACGAAGATCCAACTCTACCAGCCACTGATCCTGCCTATTCTACTCTACAGCGCAGAATCCTCTCCTTTTCGACAGAAAAATACTAATACTAATAGCGTGTACCTTCGTCGAATGAGTCATGAGCTGTATGAGCTATACAACGACATCGACGTAGCCAAGCGCTTTCAAATAGACCGAATGCGCTGGCTTGGTCAAGTTGTACGAATGTTGTAAACTCAGGAGCAGGCGACCAAAGGCACTTTCTCTGCAAAAGTTTAGTCATTCCAGAAACAAAAGCTTTTTTAATCTTACCATCCGACGAATCAATTAAAGGATAGAATTCCGCATTTAAGTGAGTGAACACTCTTCTATTTTTAATCTCACTCAAACGAAACCTACAGTTTAATGACGAATCCAAACGTTAGCTTTTTGAGAAGTTTCTACTAGAATCGAATATTGTGAAGCTGCTGTTTACAACACCAAGGGGCCGCCGCCGATAAACGAAATGTACATGACTGAGACACCTGAGACATCGAACCCTAGGCTTCCGCATTAAACCACATTCGTCCCTAGCATATTCTAAGGACATATCCTTACATCATGCTCTGTGTAGAGGTTGTGAGGTTTGTCAACATTCGTCATTCCCTCTCTTTGTATTTTCATTATAGAATGTGTTAGATTTATATAAGGTGTGTGGCTTTTGTAGAAAACCGCTCCCGATCGGAGTTTCTTGGTGCTGCCAACTACACTAATAAAGCTGTTGTGTTGTGTTTCCGCAACATCTGTTATCTACTACACAAGAGAAATGATTTTGAACGGCGTTTATTTTGTAGCAGTTACAATAAAACTGTTGTACTCCGTAGCGTATGATTTACGTTGAATATTACTTATGATAATCATACGCCACCATATAGTATTTATGTTATGTCAAACAAAAGAGCCTAAAACGTGACAAATTCCGCTATACGATACTTACTATCTTCAAATCGATATTGAATTATTATGGCATGTAACTTGACAAAACGAATGATGCAGAACTTCTTATTTTTGTGGATACTCTCACGTGCAATTCTCAGAATTGAGTCCCAAAATCATGTGTTGCACTATATAATTTTATCAAGAGTGATTCAAAAATTTTTCCTTTTGATCATGTGCGACGCCTCTGTCTTACGTTAAAAAAAAACGCCAACTTGACTGTTAACAAATGTTTAGCATGCATGCCGCCGTGTCGAGTTCGAGTGCAACATTTAAATTTGTTGGAAATTGCATAGTCATGGCCAACGGTGGCACCCCGCCCGCCATCGCTTCCAACCGCCAGTTAGCAAATATTAGTTATGGTCGATGGAAACCAACTAAGACTAAAACCCAGAAATTAGGCACAATCAGTATGTAATTGTGACAAGATTTATGTATGACTGATATTTTATGGCGGTCGCTTGGTTGCTTCGTCTATCGGTCTGCCTCAAATGACTGCTACGTATAATGGATGGCAACGATCGCTCGCTCGTCCATTGGAGCGCGGCCGCCGCAATGGTGCATTACGTTCAATAGTGATTTGCAGCAAGGGAGGAAC
Organism: Muscina levida; assembly: GCA_964034835.1. Lineage (NCBI taxonomy): Eukaryota > Metazoa > Arthropoda > Insecta > Diptera > Muscidae > Muscina > Muscina levida. Next base: position 114,708,376 of record OZ035881.1, on the reverse strand, counting down.
GGACGGAGGTAAGCAGTGCAGGGCAATGCAATTCTGAAGTTGAAAAAAAAACAATAAGGTAATAAATGTTTAACTTTGCTCGAAACCATAATTAGCAGTCGCTCGGTGAGAAGGAAAATGCGAATGCAATCGATTTGTTTACTTTTGTTGGGCGCTGTGAGTAAACAAATGCAACTCGTTGCACTGGGAATTTGCCAAGTGGGTGTTGGGTTTCAGTTTGTAGCTTGTGAACCGAGCAACGTTGCTCGGTTGCTGTGGTCAGCAGAAATCTAAGAACTTGAAGATAAAATTATTGTCATTTTTTTCCGTTGGCAACTGAATGCGCGAGGCGGCCACCACTTCTGCTGCTGCTGCTGCTGCCCGCCCCCTCTGCTAATTCCTATGTCATTATGATACCTATGGGTTTTGTTTAAACGAAATCGTGTCCAGTGCAATTAAATAATTCATGGCATGTCTGTCCGGTAGTACGGCTGTCTGTCTGTCTGTCCATCCATCCGTCCATTCCCTTGTGAGTTGGTTTATTTGTCTTTTGTTATGTTTACATTCTATTGCAATTGGCTGCAGTTTATAGTATTGTGGCTAGAATTACTTCAGAGCGAATGTCGTCGTTCTGTCTGTTGGGTTTCTAATAAGCTCGAATGGAATGTTGAGCGCTTTGTTGCAGTTCTCGTCATAGTCATTGTTGTTGTGGTTGTAGTTCCAGAATACTCGCCTGTAGTTGATGCATATGCCAATGCATTCTATACTATTCTGTGTAGTAATTTTTTTTCTGTGTTATTTGCTGCACTTTTCAGTTTCCGATCAAATGACAACCGTCAGTCGTCATTGCTTTGTCATTTCGTTGCACGTTCATCAATTCTATTCGTATGATAGAATGGCCACAGAACTGCAATTGTCAAATTGTTTTGTGGCCCAAAGGCTTTAATGGTTAATTGCTTTTGACTGTAGGGGCGTGTTTTAATTGGCAATTGTCATGTTTCGAACCTATTGACATTTTCACTCACCCAAACTTAAAATGGAAATTGCGGACGGGCGGACGGACGGAAAGACAAATTCTGAATCACAAAACTTACCGTCGTTGTACCAAATCAAATTGGCAATTTGTTAACAAGAAATCGAAGAGAAATCTACAAAAAAAATAGAAATTCGAACATAACATGCAGCAACATTTGTCGAGCATATTTAGAACCAATCAACAGAAATCTAACAAAATATGAATTTTAATGAAGCAAAAAAGAAATAACGCAAAAAGGCACAACATTTGCCAACCCCCCACTAATAGAATAGTAATGAAAGAAATAGTTGAATTTTTTCTCTGTATATTAGGACTCTTTTGAAAGAAATCTTAATAAATCAATAAGTACTCCGAAACTTACACAGTACAGCTGAATCGAACTAGTGGTTCTCCAGTTATGTCAAACAAAAGAACCTAAAACGCGATAAATTCCGCTTTACGATACTTACTGACTTCAAATCGATATTAAATTATTATGTCATGTAACTTGACATAACGAATGATGCAGAACTTCTTCTTGTTGGGGCTACTTTCACGTGCAGTTCTCAGAATTGAGTCCCAAAAAGTTGTGTTGTACTGTGTTATGTAATCCGATCTTAAGAAATTTTGGCACAAAAACTAAATATGAAAATAATGTTCAATAACAAAGCCACTGGGTTTGGGGGATCAGACTACAATTTTGATGCGCTGAATTCAAATATAAAATCGATTTTGTTTTACCAAGTTTTTCATAACCTCTAAAAGGGCATAATTCGACAAGTAACGTTACGATTTTTTGAGACTATGTAAAAAACCTGAGGTGATTGTGGTAAACAGACCTCAGATCTCGAGTTTATATCCACAAACTTCCTAAATTTCTTATAGTTTGGGATGAAGGCTTCTAACTTTGGAAGAAAGTTTTAATATTTCCCAAACTGCTTTCAAGCGTTAAGCGACTTGTTTTTAAAATTGCTAACCTTGACCTTATTACACTGTGAAACTCAAAAAAATAACAAGGTTCGGACAACAGATTCTGAAAGAGGGGGTAATAGAATATACTCGTGTTTCGGCGTTATAAAAGTTTACATCTGGAGGTAATTAAAGGGGGTAAAAGTTTTCACCCTTTTGACCATTCTTATGATGAATCGGCATGAGAAACCATTTGATCCTTACATTTCACGTACAGGATTAATGTGTTTAATTATTTTACGTTAAATACGACGAGGAAAATTTTTATGGAACATTTTATCCCTATTCTTCTTCTATAATGGCAGCAACAACAGAAATTTATCTATCATTTGCGCTCCGTAGATAGCTTAGATAACAGCTCTTTCACCTAATCCATCCATCGGAGTTTTGGTCGCCCCATCCTGCGCCGACCTTCAAGTTTATTGCAAAAGACTTTTCGAGCCGGGGCGTTTTCGCAATACGTACAACGTGCCCAAGCCAGCGCATTCGGTATATTTGAACGCGCTTGACTACAACGATGTCGTTGTACAGCTCATGATTCATTCGACGACGGTACTCGCCGTTAACGATGATGGGTCCAACTATTTAGAGTAGTATTTTCTCTCGAAAACTCCCAGAATAGATTGATTCGCCTGCGTCACTACCCAGGATTCTGCGCTGTAGATTAAGACAGGCATTATCAGTGTCTGGTAGAGTTGGATCTTCGTCGTCGAAAGAGGCCTTTATCATTAAAACGCTTGCCCAGCGCATAGTAGCAGCGGTTTGTGATCAAACTCGTCTCCTGATTTCCAGGCTGACATTATTATTTTTGTTTATGGTGGAGCCGACGTAGACAAAATCATATACCACTTCAAAGTTATAGTTGTCAACGTTAACGCAGCGTCCCAAAACGAGTAAACTGTTTGCACGTTGAAACAAATAACTTAGTTTTGTCCTCATTAATCACCAGACCTACTTATGCCGAATGCTTCTCAATACTCGAAAAGGCCGCAGTAACATCCCGCAGTCCTCGGCCAATGATGACTACATCATCCACATTCGCGAGCAGCATGTGGCTTTTGTTAAAGATAGTCCCAATTGTGTTTACTGCTGCCTTCCGCATGATCATCTACATTATGATATGTACGAGATAGCATGACAGACTATCGCCTTGCCTGAAGTCTCGCTTGGTAGAAAATGGCTTTGTTAGATTTGTGCCTAATTTTACTGAAGACTTCGTGTCAGTCAGTGTCATTCCGCAAAGTCGTATCAGCTTCGCGGGGATACCAAACTCAGCCACAGCATCTAATAGTTTCTGTCGTATCGGACTGTCGAATGCAGCTTTGAAATCGATAAACAGAAAGTAGTTGTCGATCTGCATTTCTTGGGTCCGCTCCAGGATTTGTCGTAGTGTGAATATCTGGTCGGTCGGTCAAATCTTAAAAAAAAAAAAACTTAATTTCCCTTTGCACCCCATGAATGAGGTATGGGATAGCTTCTCGCGTTGTTGTGAATTAACACGCTTTCTATTTTTAGATTCACAACTAACGGCACCTACTTATTTATCGACGAATGCGAACGTCACTGTTTTGAGAAGCTCTTACTAGACACGACGATTGAATCGACGCTTAATACTGCGAAGTTGCTGTCAAACAACATTCGAGGGGAGCCGACAATGAAAGAAAATTTTCTTTTATTTTTTTCTTTTAAGATAACTGGAGCCAGGTTTGAACCTGCGATCTCCCGCATGGTAGTCGCGTGTTCTAACCACTATGCCACGGCCGGTCCCGATAAGGTCAAATCAGGTTCGCTAAAATAGGCTTTAGTCTTTCACATAACATACTAGACAGGACCTTGTATGCGATGGGTAAACGGCTGATCCCGCGATAGTTGGTAAACACACTTGGATCGCCTTTTTTAGCATTAGACATAAAACACTCAGATTCCAATCATCTGGCATGCATTCCTTGAGCCAAATCGTGTTTATAAGGTGCTGCATGCACGTGCCAGCTCATTGCCGCCGGATTTAAAAAGTCTGCCCGTAGTCCATCGGCTCCCGTAGCTTTATTATTTTTAAGCCGTGCAATTGCCTTGCTGATCTTGTCTTGGCTCGGTGTTAGACAATCTACGCCATTGTCGATGATTGGTGTGATTTCTTCATTTATGCTGCCTTCGGGAACGAGTAGAGATCGAAAGTGTTCCCTCCATATTTGCAGCACACTCTGAATGTTAGTGACCAGATTTCCGTCTCCGTCCTTACAGGTGGGAAGCACATTACTTTTTACGTTTTGGTATAACTTTCGGGCTTCACCTCTACCCCTGTAATTTTCGATATTCTGGCCTTCTCTCTTTTCTTCCATGGACGCATTTTTCGCCTGAAGAGGCGTGTCATCTCCCTCCTCTTCTCATTATAACGCTCCGTCACTGCACGCGTTTACATTGGGTGCAGTTTGGCCCGGTATGCAGCATCCTTATATTCAGACATTTCGCGACATTCATCATCATACCAGGGCTTGTCTGAGCATGGTTTTGCATAAGCCAGTACGGTCGTTGCGGCAGTGGTCGTAGAATTCGCAATATGCTGCCACTGTGTGTCGGGAACATCAAAATTGGAGGGGTTTGTTTGAAGTAATTGAGAGAGTTGTGTGGAGTAGGCATTGGCTATCTCGGTGGTATGCAGCTTTGTGATGTCTAGCTTCCTATGCGATGGCTACGATCGTTTGTAGCTCTACTTAGTCACGTGCGTACCTTGGTTGCATGTAGGTGGTGATCCGAATTAATGTTTGCACCGCGCATAACGCTTGAGATTACCACATGATCAATCTGGTATCTTGTATTTTGACCAGGGGCTATCCAGGTTGCCTTGTGAATATCTCTATGCGGGAATCTGGTTCCACTCACTACCATGTTTCTTGCCGTCGCAAAGCTAACTAGGCTGAATCCGTTATTGTAGGTGATGTTGTGTAGACTGAATTTTCCGACTGCTGAATCAAGAGCATCTTCCCTTCCTATTTTAGCATTATTATATACCAGAACAATTTAAATGTTATCTGCAGGGCAGCGCTTATATATTTCCTCCTGGCGCTCATAGAATGCACGTTCAGTGTCCTTGTTTTTGTCTGTTCTCAACGGGAGCTAGGAATTGATTTTAGACACATAGTTTCTTGGTGAATTTTTCATCGTAGATTCCGCTTCGGCGGTACGATTACCACGTTTTTTTTCGACCCGCACTAATATATATACAAAAAATGTATCAAAAACATTCAAGCCGTTTTGAAGTTATTTAGTGACAAACGCTGCTTAAGAAGAATCACATATAGTATAACGATTCAAGTTCTGTACTGCCACTTTGTAGTAGGGATTGTAGTCCATGTCAAACCACAATTCCCAGCAATGCAAGTGCATATTTTATGGTTGTTCTTTTTCAGCCACAGCTAAAGCTATTTGGTCTTTTGCTAAAAAAAAAAATTGATAAGTAGCATTAGAAAAATGTTATTTGGCCATAGGCCAAACCGTAAAATAAAAAAAAAAAGTTAAGACAGACAGGCGTATAGCATAGAACGATGCTATCGGTCGAGTACATGTTACGGCATAACATAGCATGCCCTACCTCAAAAGATGAGACAACAGTAGCACATGATATGATTTTTTTTTAAGGGGGAAATTGTGGGATATACAAAAGATGCCGCGGTATTGGAGTGATGCAAATGTACCAACATAAAATTATTAGACAAAATTTTGCTAATATTCTCTAGGCATCATGAGATATGGGAGATGTTTTCGCATTTGTGTAAGTTAACACGCTTTTATTTTTAGACTCACACTACGGGACTGTGAAACCGTACATCAGCTGTTTGAGAAGCTTTTACTATACATCCCAATTGTATTGACTACTCAAAAGTTGCTGTTAACAACATCAGAGACGCCGTTCAATGAAATTAAGATGACTGAACAGGGTTCGATCTCAGGTCTGTCGTACGTTAATCGCGCGTTCATACTAACATGCCACTATCGGCCGTGAGTTCAAGCCGCTATAAAACCGCCTTACTTTCTCTTTTACGCCGCGGTTACTTCAAGTAGTTGAGTTATCGGCAAGTGTGGATTTTTGTGACCGCATCACCCCCAGGAATGAACCCTTTTGTAATCGGTCACCCTGCAGATAGCAGAATTTTAAAAACTTACTTTCTAATTTTTGCCGTTGTTCAATGTACAAATCGAATAAAGGAAAAATAGACACAAGCTAAACTTTTTCCTTTCTTTTTCTTTACGTAGCGTAACGTTACGTTACGTTACGTTAACAGAGTTCTTTTCGTTTCTTAAATCTAAATGAAGTAAAATGAAACAAATGAAATTTAAACATTTAGAGCATGAAGATAAGGCAGAGAAACACAACGAAAGTATAGAGATGTAACTAAGCAGCATATTGCAGATATATGCAGCAAGCAGCAGCATCATCATCTGCATCATCATCATCATTATGATGCCAATTCATTATTGTTTTGCATTAGAGAGAAATTAGATTCGTTTACGCTTACGAATACACTTTGGATGGCATTGAGATGTGGTTGAGTCTAGCGTACGCGTGTAATTCTAATGTGGCAATTGTTGACAGGGGCCACTGACAGAGAGATTCTGTTTGTGTGCAGTTGGTCGACCACATGGGCAGATAAATTCGAATTTATTTCGACACATTGACACGTACTACAAAATTCATAAAGTTGCGGCGTATACTTCCGTGTTTCTTAGAAGGGATTCATATTAGATGGATATAATATGGAAGGTTGTATAATAATTACGATACTTACTAACTTCAAATCGATATTAAATTATTATGGCATGTAACTTGACAAAACGAATGATGCTTAACTTCTTCCTTTTGGGGCTACTTTCACGTACAGTTCTCAGTATTGAGTCCCAAATCAATAAGCTGAAAAATTTTGTACTGTGTTATTAATGCAGCCAACTTGATAAAACAAATAATGCCGAAGTTATTATTTTTGGGACTAAAATTGTATGTTGTACTGTGCTATGTTACCAATTTGCTCTCAGTTGGGTCTTGTTGTTCTTGTTTTGTATGCAGTCATTAACACTCGACCCTACTATTTTTACAATAATCATATAACTCTGATTGCGCATGCATAAATTATCACGACTTAAAAGTGATATTTGCCGATACATGAGTGCGTGTGTATCAATTGTAGTTTCTTTCCCGCCTTTAGGGGTTTATTGTAGTTCAACTGTAATAATTTACACTTGACCATTTGTCAAATCCACGGCAATATTAGTTGTAGGTGGTATTGTAGCATTCGGAAAAAATCTATATAGACGAGAGAACATTCAACTAATGCATTATTATGTTATGTTAATTTGAACAATTGTTCACTAGAGAGTATTTTCAATTTCCGCTACTACGTTGAAAAAAAAAACAATTTAGTATTGTAATCAAGAACAATACATCGATTTCTAAAGTTTTGCCCCGATTTGTCTTCCTGTATTTCGTTTTCTATATCCATATGATGCCTATTTCTTGTAACGTCCATGAATGACTCTTCAAGCCATGAAACTTTTGCTTCAGAAGTGTTTACTTAAATTCACAAACACAAAAGTTATGGAGTTTTTAAAGAAATGTTGGTCACCCTATACCAAAAATAATAAATTTTTTGTGCTGTGCTGTCATTTGGAGTCCTATCGGGACGAAATTCATATAATTGTTCGTGTTCCATCAAACGCTACTTTCATCCTATTTTAAGAATTATCTACAGTTGAAAAAACGGTAACATTTGAATTAAATACCACATGTAACAGTATTCCAATTTTCTTTAAATGTTCATCTTGCCACAGATCCAGGGATCGATTCCTGTCTTAGTCATCTACATTTATTTTTATTGGTGCCCCAATTGATTTTGTCGACGGAAACTTAGCAGTGTGAGGTTCGCATTCGTCAATAAACATGAAGTGCCTTTGTGTGAATCTAAAGCGTTTTGAATTCACAATAAAGCGAGAAGCTATCCCATACCTCATTCAAGGGTGCGAAGAGAAATTACGTTTTTTTTTACATTTGGTCTGTTCTCGTTTGTTACTCTGACTCCTTGTTAAATCTTGCTTCCATGCTTTATTCTGGTTTTTCATATCCATTAGAAGCTTTCCGCCATGTTCGAGAACTGGAAGTAGGTTGTGGATATCCGCTTAGATCATTGTAATTCTAAAGAATATCTTGAGTATTCCCTTGTCCGTCATGCGCTTGTGTGATAACCCAGGATTCTGACCATACATCAAGACAGGTAGAACCAGTATCTGGTATAGCTGGATTGTCGTTCGTCAAAAGAGATCTCATTAAACCGCTTGAGAAGTCCGTAATATTATCTATTAGCAAGCAGGATTCTTCTCCAGAATTCAAAGCTGACACTATTTGTTTTACTGATGGCGGAGCCGAGGTTAATCGAACCACGGATCTCCCGCATGGTAGTCGCGTGTTCTAACCACTATGCCACGACCAGTGTCTGATAACATCGTCTACCACTTCATACATTTTGTTGGCAACGTTCACGTAGCTTTCCAAACGAGTAGAATCCTTGTTCATTGAAATTAATTACTTGGTTTTGTCCTCATTTACCGTTAGACCCATTTCTGTTGATTCCTCTTGCATACCTGAGAAGGCTGCAGTCACATCCTGCAGTTTTCATCAGTGTACGCATTTAGCATGTGACTTTTGCTAAAAATAGTGCCACTCTTGTTTAATGCAGCTTTCCTCATTATCCTCATTGTCCTCATTATCCATCACTATGTTGGAGAGGTCGCACGATAAGTTGTCGCCTTATTTTATGTCTCGTCTGGTATAGAATGGCTCCGTAAGGTCCTTGGTAATATTCACTGATGACTTCCTGTCAGCCAAGGCTTCCACTAACTTTTGCCATATCGGGTTGTCGAAGGCAGCTTTATTGTCGACGACAAGATGGTTTGGGTCATCGGCATCGGCTGCTTTATTATTTAGCCCCGATATTGCTCTTCTTACCACGGTTTGACTTGAAACTTTCACGTGCGCTACCTTCCGGAAGCAGCAGCGCACTCAGCGTATTTATAACCTTGTCCTTACAGGAGAGGAGCCAATTACCGTAGCCTTTTGCTTTTTGCGGACTTCACCTTTCCGTTCCCCCGTTCCTTCATCTGACGTTTTTTTTTTCGCTTAAAAAACGTCTCCTTGTGTCGTTGCCTAACAGCCGGGGTCACCCGGCTATACCGTTGCCCTATAAGCAGCATCCTGTTCCTCAGATGCTATGTGATATTCTTCATTATACCAGGTTTCGTCTGAACGCCGTTTATCATATCCAAGCACGGTTATTGCGGCGGTTGCCATGGGAACGTCAGTAGTAGAAGCGTCGTAGTAGTTGGAGTAGGCAGTGACTATCTCAGGGGTTTGCAGCTTCCCGATGTCCAGTTTTCTTTGTTTATGGTTACGTGGGTTTTTTTCTGCTCAAACTTGTGTGCACTTTAGCTGCAACCAGTCTTCGAAACTGACCAGCCTAAACCCATTGCCTAACGTGTCGGTATGGAGGTTGAATTTACATCTAGATGGACCAAGAACAAATTCTCTCCCTAATTTTGCATTAAAAAACTCCCAGGACGCTTTTATTGTCGTGGCCATGGTATCGGTCTTATGGTTCCTCTAGGCGCACGTAAAATGTATCTTTAATCTCATCGTCTTCATCTGTCGTCTGGGCATGAAATCCGCGTGATGTAGAAGTATTTCGCCTTGATACGGTTTCTGGCTATTAGATCACTAACAGGATTGAACCGCGAGACAATAGGTCAGAGTATTTGACCAATTACAAATCCACATCCAAATTTATGCTTTTCCGCATGGCAGCAAGTTTTACGTCACGAGCATCTCTGTCGTGTCCATCTCATTTCCTTAATATCTGTGATGTCTGTTTGTATTTTTTAAGGATATCCGCCATTCGGATAGTGACGCTTTTATAGAGTCCGGACGTATCAGGTGAAAATCCTTAAATCAAATCCTTAAATCCCTATGACGTTTACGGGGTTCGTCAATATTTGGGGGGTTCCGTTTGTTGCTTTTTTTCTTTTTTTTGTTCGTGCCAGTATATTAACTGAAGGCGGGGGGCTAGCTATCGCTCACTATCTGCCGCTTTTCATGACATAAATATCACGAAACAAAGTTGCCCAGGTGGCACCACGTGGAGGTTGTGAGTCGGCCTTGGTTTATTCCGATCATCGCATGTTAAACCAATTGTGGGGAAATTTGAGTATTCTAACAAATCGTTATCCTTTAGATCACTTTTTTCTGTAATTTGCACGTCAGAAAAACATTTAACCTTTGCCGTTTTCTCTCTGTTATAAGTCAGCGATAATGAGTACTTTGGGTCCTAAGACCCAAATATATACACTCAACAGACTCCACAACAATTACTACTCGGAATATGTCCCTCCCATAGACAATTACCAATTTGACAACAAAATATATTCCACACTTACCAAAGAGTTTGTTCAACTAGGCCAGTGGTAGGCATAACCGAAGGCACGTACACAACAATATGGTGTGCTTGTGTGCGACCGCACAATAAGCATCAGCGCAATGAAATTATGCACGGTGAGAATGTTGTGCTCTCCCAACAATCGGAAATACTTGTCTTTCTGTCTGCTTTCGTTTTCAATGCGAACCAAGCGTATATGGTGTTTCATTCATAACACTCAAGCATAGACTGACTGTTTTGAATCAAACAAAACTACAGAGTACGTGTGAATTGTCGATCGGTTAAACGGTTATTGCCAATGGTTTTTGCCAACCTCGCGAGGCCAAGGAATGCCTATCACTATACTAATATATGGCTTATCCTGTATTAATATATTGCATATTACAATTTGCGATATTAAGACAGTTTTTCCCAACCCGTCTGTTACATTGGGGGGAAAGTTTTTCCCATTTCATTTAACTTTTAAATAAAATAATAGTATTTTAATATTCTATATGGCCGCCTATGGCACACCAAACTAAACAATGCAGTATTAGGGTCTCCTAAGCATATGCATATTTAAATATGTGTTGCGAAAAAAAGCTGCTTAATTTTGTTCAAAAGTTCTCTTAGGGTAACTGTTTAAGATGTATGCAATATAATTAATTTCAAACATAATTTATGACTGTAAAGTCAATTATACACTCACTCGCTGCACTGGTGCAATGAAATAAGACAAAATCGACTAAGTGCGCCGCGCAACACATTAATGAAGTGTATTCACGTTTTCACGTAATTTCCATGAATTTTTAATTTCACTCCTTTTGCACAAACCTCAAATGTCTTCTACCGAAGTTATATAATTAACGCGTAAAACAATTGCCATTAATGTGAGGTGTACTCACTCTGCGTCCCCCGCTGATGACGACGATGACGATGGTGGTGGAGGCGATGATGATCCCAGCCATCCATCTGTAAGCAGTTAGTGCTACTAGTGTGTCTCTAGCAGCGGCGGTTTGTCTGCATTCTAATCATATTATGTGAATGCATTTCTATTAATTAGAATTATATTTTGTGCACCTCACCAACCCCCCTCCATCAACAGCATTGTGTGTGAGTCAGTGTGGCACTAAACTGCGTGCACGTTTGCATAGGTGCAACCATGTGTGGCAGGTGGTATGTGGTAGCTGCACTCCTGGAAGTGTTCACGCATCACCGTTCAAGTGAAGCGAATTACTATGGAACTTGGAACGCTTCTCTGGAGTGCCGCCGCCGCCGCCTCCTCCTCAGCTGTTGAGTATAGGGTGGCGTGAAATGGTTTTGTTGTTTCAAAATGCTAATCATATAACATTAAATGTTCCACAGCACTTTTACAATAAATTACCATTAAAAGAAGTTAAACGAATAACAAAACATTTTTATTAATCATAGTTTGTTATAATAATAAACACTCGTACTCACTCGTATGAACAATTAAAAATACAAATTTATGACTGCATTAAGAAGTATTGGGATGAAAAGTAAAGAAAAACGCTATTGCTCTATAAATCAAATGCGTAATGAAATAAATAAACAAAGAACAATTAGAAATATTTGCAAAGAAAAAAAACTCACTAAATAATCAAGAGATCAACTAGTCGTATTCAATTAGACATAGAGAAAGCTGGAAAGGTTGCTAAAGTTCTTAAGAAATGCCTAGGGTGATTAGCATAGCTGATATTTAGTGGTATTAAAAGTAAGCTTCTAACTCGGAGCAGAAGTATTACTATATCGTCGCCCGGAGATTCCTGTGCTCCATACGCCATTGTGACAGTTTTGAGTTAATGATGTTATCTTGTGTTATTGATGCCAAATTTTTTAAATCTGCAATCCGTTTTTGGGTTTCTCTTCTAGAAATCGAGATATTTTGTGTCCACCTTGCTTTCTGTCACTTGAGTCTATAGGCTTTTCAAACTTTAACTTCAATTTACTAAAAAGTGTTTTTGCCACATAGAGCACTTGAATCCCCGACGACGATATACCAAGGTTTATCGTAAGGGAGATGAGCAAAAATCTCATATTAAAAATATGACAGGGGAAAAGAATCGAGATACACTATTTTTGTCGAGTAAGGATTTCAGATTAAGCTGGAACAAGTAATACCTTTAGGGGGTAGTAAAGGGTGAGGGAAAATAAAAAAACTTTCAGCTTTATGCTAAATTTCGGATTCCTGGTTAGCTTTTATGACGAAGGCGCTCATTAAGAAGGGATTTTGTGAAATTCGAACTGCAAGTGGGTAAAAAGGGCGTGTCATCGAACACCCAGCTCAAAATTTAAACTGGATGTATATCATAAACTATAACATGAACGAAGTCAGGTCTTAGTAAATATATTTGTCGTAAAGGAAAAATACTTATTTGTGTAAAGGGATAGGTGTGACACCGCCCACACAATCCAACATTTTAATTGGTCATTTCTCACGAGCCATAAAAGTTATGAAAATGAGTTTTTCTACATATATTACTGTTACATGCAGGCTTACGTCTCGCTGAGAAATTGGCCGTGCCACGCCCGTTTAAAAGGAATCGTTATATCGGTGATGTTAATTATCATAATTTCTACCATATGACTGTCGTATCACTCTACAGCCCAAAGGGCTAAAGCTAGAGCCTTGAAATTTGGCATAAAGGTTCCTTCTGTGACGTAGGTGACGGGTAAATGCCAAGAAATGGATAAAACTGATATTGTCGGCCAAATCCAACGACTATAAGTAGAATCGCTCAAAATGGGGTGAATTATTATTTTTTGAATAGTTGTGCGATACGAAGGCCGCAAAATTTGGAGCACATCACAAAAATCGGTGTAAATATTTATCTTATACAGTACTTGATAACCGGAAAGAGTTTTTATACACTTCACCACGCGCACAAATGTAGTGAAGGGTATATTAATTTATGTTCTTACATTTGTAACGGCCATAAGGAGGCGTGGTAAGTATTACAATCTAATATATATGAAAATCTCGTTTCACAGTGTTTGTCGCAGCAATCTCCTAAACAGCTTGACCAATCTTTGTGAAATTTTGTATTTATAATAAGCAGGTCTGAGAATAGGTACAATTGTATTTTCATACCGATAGGTGGCTCTGGGGCGGATTTTTATTGAATGGATGGACCAATTTAACCGGCCGTGGCATTAGAACACTCGACTGCCATGCGGGAGATCCTTGGTTCGATTCTCGGCTCCAGTCATCTACATTCTTCTTTCATTGCCAGCCCTCTCGATGTTGTCGACAGCACATTCGCAGTATAAGTGTCGAGATAATCAGCATGTCTAGTAAAACCTTCTCAAAAAGTGACGTTCGCATTCGTCTATAAACAAGTAAATGCCGTTTGTTGCGAATCTAAAATAGAAAGCGTGTTAATTCACAACAACGCGTGAAGCTATCCCACACCACATTTATGGGGTGTAAAGAGAAATTAAGTTTTTGTTTTTTTAAGGACCAATTTAACTGAAATTCAGAATGTTTGTTTGATCATGAGAAAAAATGTTATATACAAATGGTACGTGGCGCTGGGGTGGATTTATATCGTATATTTGAATGAATTGAACAATTTACCTGAAATTTAAAATGTATATTTGTTTGATCTCGACAAACAATTGTATGTACAAATACACCCGGTAGGAGGCGCTGGGGTGGACTTATACCAAAAGCTTGAACGAATGGAGCAAATTAACTGAAAATCAGAATGTATGTTTGTTAGATCATGAGAACAAAGTTTTTGTATATATGGACACGGTATATAGCGCTATAGTGGACTAATTTCGAAAGTATATTTTGATGGTGCGATTTTACTCCTGTTCCGCGTTTACAGACTCACTTTAAGAGATATCGAAATGAAATCTAGAATGAAAGCTTATATCCTCAAAGCAGAGGTTGAGTTCTAAGATGGGCAAGATCGGTCAAAAATTACTGTTCCTGCGATTACTGCCATAGTTTAGGAGGTATATCTAAACGGAGTTTAAGTTTTAAGTTGAACAAGATCGGACAGAAACAACTCCACCTCCCATACAAATTGCCCATTTTTTGGGGTCTGTTGTTGCGATTACAGTCGTAGGTTAAAAACTATATAGCTTAAATTAGGTATGATAGCCTATATCCTCTACACGGAGGTTATGTTCTAAGATTAAATACTTTCAGAAAAAAACTTTTTCCACGTTTCATACAAACAAACCCTTTTTTGGGGGTGTCCATCCATCTATCGCTGCTATTACAGCCAAAAATTAAAAAGCAAAACAAGATTCTATCCTTTAAGCGAAGGTTTAGTTTATTAGATGGGCAAAATCCGACAAGAAATACTCCCACCTCCCATAAAAATTGCCCCTGTTTTTTGGGGTCTGCCCACGATTACAGTCGTAGTTTGAAAGCTGTCGGGCGGAAAGTCTGTACAATAGCTTCGATTCTCTTCACAGAGGTAAAGTTCTAAAATGAGTAAGATCGGACAAGAACTACTTCCACTTCCTGCAATTACAGCAGTAACTTAGAGTTTTCTAACTGAATTTGGATAATCTGCCTATGCGGAGATTATGTTCTAAATTGAGTCATTTCGGAAAAAAAACTACTCCCACCTCCCATACAAACACCCCCTTTTTGGGGTGTCCATCCATCTATCCCAGCGATTACAACCAACATTTAGCTGCTGTCGAGCTGAACTTTAGTGTATGAACTTGTATCCTCTAAGTGGAGGTTATGTACTGAATTGAGTAAAATCGTACAAAAACTACTCCCACCTCCCATACCAACTCCCTGTGTTAAGAAGTGTCCGTCTGTCCTCGCGATTACAACAGTAATTTAAGAGCTATAGAACTGAAATTTGGTATGCAAACTTCTATACTCGGAAAAAAGTTCTCTCACCCATAATACAAAACTCTCCCTTTTTGGGTGTCTGTCCCTCGATTACAGCCGTAGTTTAAGAGCTCGCATACCAACTCCCTATGATTGGTGGTGTCCCTCTGTCCCCGCGATTACTGCTGTAGTTTAAGAGCTATAGAACTGAAATTTGGTAAGCAAGCTTCTATACTCTAAGCAAGTTAAAGTTATAAGATGTCCAAATTCGGACAAAAACTACATCTACCTCTCATACAAAACTCCCGCTTTTTGGGGGTTAAATATTCATAACAATATTCTCAGCTCATATGAATAATTCACGAAAAATTACTGACAAAAAAATGGATGAGAAAGGCTAAAAGTAACACCCGCCTCTCATACAAAATTACTTCTTTTAAACATTACACAGTACAACATTTTTCAGCTCATTGATTTGGGACTCAATTCTGAGAACTGCACGTGAAACTAGCCCCAAAAAGAAGAAGTTCTGTTACATGTCATGTCAAGTTACATGTCATAAGAATTTAATATCTATTTGAAGTTAGTAAGTATCGCATTGGGGAATTTTTTTATTTTTTAAGTTTAATTTTTACGTTGTCGATATTTATATGAAATGTTTTTAGTTTTTTAAAGAAAATTTTAATTTTTCAGATTTTAGTTTTTAAAGAAAAGGGAAAATTTGAATTTTAATAAGAAAAGGTCCGCGAACAAAAAAAGTTTACAAATAAGTTTAAAGGTAATAAACTATATTATTTTCAATAAAAAACCAAGGCTTTTTTTTTGCCGAAGGAAATTAGACCCCAAAAATATTAAGCCTGACCCTAAAATGAAATTGGACCCCAAAAAAGCGAAAATAGGCCCCACAATTTTATGAAATTTTGCCTCAAAAAAATCTTTGGGGTCTATTGTCACACAGACATTTGGGGTCTAATTGCATTATGCAAATATACCCCAATAAAAATATGAAATTAGGCCCCAAAAAATCATAAAATTTGGTGTTGTTGTTTTTCATATATTTTTTTGGGGCCTAATTTCATTTTTGATTTGGGGTGTATTTTCGTGGGGCCTAATGGCATACCGCCATCGTCGCTATACAGGAAAGAACAGACCAGGTCCACTTTTTGTGTTTCTGAGTTATTGTTGAATTAAAGTTTATGACAGCTTGAGTTTTTATAACTACAAAATAACTACAAAACTACTTCAAATAGAAATGAGATTTTTTCACAGGCCTTAGAATATGATTTTTAAGACACTTTAACAAAAAAAGTACTTAAGTACACTTTTTGTGTTTTTGAGTTTTTGATAAAATCATCAGTTTAAAGCCTATGTTTTGATACAATAACTACAAAATTCTTTCCAATAGACATAGGATTTTTTTAGAGGGCATAGACTACAACTTTTGGAACACTTTTAAGTCATTAAGTCCATTTCACAAAAAAGTAGACTTGGTCAGTTTTTCCCGTATACCCACGAGATACCCCTTTTAAGAAAATAATCAACATAACTTTCCATATAATCGTATTTCTCTCACCGTTCTGTTATGATGACGACTGCTGCTGATATCTCCATATTGTGCTATACGCCACATAAATAACGAAAACAACGCAAACCTGCTATACATTTGATTTACCCTTCAAGACAATATTCTATCATTCCATTCGTAATCACTCAATTAATTAAGTCTTTATGTCGTCGCGCGACGCCTAAATGGAAACTTGATGGTAACCAAAAAAAGTCAATTGTATTGGACCAGGTCACACCTTATACGTCGTCAGACGTTGTCATTAGCATTTGCGCACTAGGGCTATCTTCAGACTAAAATTCGAGCGCGCTTTATGATTGCTGCCATCGCAGTGGTATAACAAAATGTTTTGTATAAACACAACTAATAAATCATTATTTCCAATAGTAAGCGTAACTTACTTATAGAGATACTTTTAATACTTTTAATACAACGTCAGAGAAATGTGAATCTGGATCGATCGTAGTGGTCGAGCCATATTTGGCTACACTAATAATAATGGCGATGATGAAATAAATTTATCTTAAAATCTTAAACTTGACATGTTTAGAGAAATAATTATTTATTTAAATTGTGTTTAAATAGCTGAGCATACATGTCGCGCATCAATTGTAGTTAAGATGAACAGATGAATAGCTGAAGCCCACACCACTGGCTGGCGTTGACTACTGACAGTAGAGTGTGTGTGTGTGTGCATGTGTAAGTGCACTTGAACTCGTACACGATTAGTGATAATTATAAAATCAACCATAAGGAATATTGAATTAAAATGGGCATGTTATGTCCACTGAATGCAATTGATTTTTTTTTTTTGTAATATTCTAAAAAATAATAATCTAAAAAAACTGGGCAACAAAAGTTCCTGTTATTGTAAATTTTATACAAAATGTATACGAAATTACCCAAAAATCGCCAAAAAGTTAACTGTATTTTGGAATACATGTAATTTTTTCTTTAGAATTTATTAAGTTTTTAATCAAATTATATTTTTCTGTTAAAAATTTGTTATACAGTAATCAAAATTATGAAATCATTTGAATGCTTATGTGTAAATCTGTAATTAATTGCTTGACAATCTTTAGTGGGTATTTATTTTATTGCATCGGCCAACAATTTGCACACATATGTATGTTAACTTATTAACCAGTTTCAGTTGTAGACCTACAACTTAATATTATCTTTTTTATTCACTTGTTAACATTTTGTTAAACAATTGCGCCGTTTGTTGTTGCAGCGCATGTATGTGTGTGTGTGCATTGCTGTTGCTTGCTATAGCTTTGCCATCATTTGCTTGTAATTTGCCCAGAAAAACAAGAAATTTAAATAAATTTATTACTGCGAGATAATAATCGGCAATGACTTTTCAGTCAGTCATCTTGTTAACGAAAAAAATAATCAGCATAATTAATGTTAACAACAGCGAAGATTCGTGTAAATACGCCAACGACAAACAACTAATTATTACATTTCGAACAGTTTGTACCGCACCGCACTGCACTGCATCGCTTTGCCAGCTCGATTTGCTCGCTAAAGAATAACTATTACAGTGCACTGTCTGTCGTTGGTCGTGGTGGCGGCAGCTTCAAAATATGACAGAAATATCATTGGGGATGGGGTACAGTGGTTCATCGTGAGGTGTGATAGAAACAATAACAGTTTGTTATCAGAGGTGACGTTTAGAAAAAGAAAATATTGATGAGGTGTTTTTTAACATCCGGGCAAGTTATAGCAGATACATTATTATGATATAACCAGAAAAAAAGATCTTACTTAGATGTAGTACAAATACAGAATAACTTATACAAAAGTACTTCGGTTTGCGTGAATCGTCAATGATTTTAACATTTCCTTTTCATAACTTGGGAGGACATAATTCACTTCCGTATATATTTCACATAAATATGAAGAAGTGAATAAAATGATCAAAATAAAACAAAATATTTGTAGGCATGTTTTTAGGTAGAAGTCTAAATTTATACAACACAGTACAACACATGATTTTGTGACTCAATTCTGAGAATTGCACGTGAAAAAAGGACCAAAAAGAAGAACATCTGCATCATTCGTTGTGTCAAGTTACATGCCATAATAATTTAATATCGATTTGAAGTTAGTAAGTATCGTATACTGGAATTTGTCACGTTTTAGGCTCTTTTGTTAGACATAACATAAATACTATACGGTGGCGTTTGATTATCATAAGTAATATTCCACGTAAATCATACGCCATGGAGTACAACAGTTTTATTGTAACTGCTATAAAATAAACCCAGTTCAAAATCATTTGATGAATGGAAAAGTGAAACGGTTGCTTATGTAGGGAAACGTTATATGAACAGATTAAAGGAATTGTAATTCTTAATTGTTTTAAATTTGTTTCAGCTAAATCGGACTAGAGGTTCTCGAGCTATGTCAAACAAAAGATCAATTTCCCCTATATGATACTTAATAACTTCAAAGCGATATTAAATTATTATGGCATGTAACTTGACACAACGAATGATGCAGAACTCCTTTTTTTAAGGGTAACTTTCATGTGCAGTTCTCAGAATTGAGTCCCAAATAAATGAGCTAAAAAATGTTGTACTGTGTAATAATATAACCAAAGAAAGGTACATTGTTGTACAGCGAAAGTAAATTTTGGTACAATAAAAGTACTTGTTTGTACAAAAATAGTACTTTGTGGTACTATAAATGTATTTTTCGGTACAATGCAAGTCCTTTGTGGTAATATGAAAGTACTTTTTGGTACAATTAAAGTTATTATCCGTACAAATAAAGTACTTAGTGGTACAATGAAAGTACATTTTGGTACATAAAAAAACTTAATTTGGGATAGCTTCTCGCGTTTTTGTGAGTTAACACGCTTCCTGTTTTAGATTCACAACAAACGGCATATATATGTTTATCGAAGAATGCGAACGTCACTTTTTTGAGAAGCTTTTACTTTTACTTGTGGTACAATGAAAGTACTTTTTATAACAATAAAAGGTAATTTTCGGTGCAAAAGTACATTTTGTCGCAATAAAGGTAATTTTCGGTGCAATAAAAGATGCGGTATATTAAAATTAATTGTTGGTACGAAAAAACTAGTTTTTGGTACAATAAAAGTACTTGTTGATGACATCATTGTGGACCAAAAAAGTACTTTTTACTACAATAAAAGTGCTATTTGGAAAAATAAAAGTACTTTTTGGTACAACTAAAATACTTTTTGGTACAATGAAGGTAATTTTTGCCGCAATAAAAATATTTTGTAATTCAATAAAAACACTCTTTATTACAATGTACCATTTGGTACAATAAGATAACTTTGTGGTACAGGTGAAGTTCTTTGATGTAATATGGAAGCACTATTTGATACAATAAAAGTAATTTGTGGTAAAATAAAGGATATTTTTGGTACAATAAAAGTACTTCGTGGTACAATAAAGGTAATTTTGGTACAATAAAAGTACTGATCAGTACAATAAAAGTATTTTTTGATACAGTTAAGGTCCTTTGTGGGACAATTTAGAAATTTTTTAGTACAATAAAAGTACTTTATAGGACAATTTAGCAATTTTTTAGTACAATAAAAGTACTTTGTGGTACAATAAAGATGTTTTTTTTTTGTACAATAAAAGTACTTTGTGGTACTACGAAAGTATTTTTTGGTACAATAAAAGGGCTTGTGATACAATGAAAGTACTTAGTGGTGCAATGAAAGTATTTTTTGGTTCAATAAAAGGACCTTGTCGTACAAAAAATTACTTTTTGGTACAGTAAAAGTCTTTTGTTGTAATACTTAAGTACTATTTGACACAATAAAAGTACTTTGTAGTATAATAGAAGAACTTTTAGGTACAACAAAAGTACTTAGTGGTACAATGAAAACAATTTTTAGTACAATAAAAGTACTTTTTAGTACAATAATAGTACTTTTTGGTAAAATAAAAAAACTTTTTGGGTTACAATAAAAGTATTTTGTGGTACAATGAAATCTTTTTGAAATCATTTTGTAAGTGAATTTGTATTGTGCTTATGTACTGTTTATCTGTATGATGTTTATATGGTTTTTATTGTAAAATTTACAGAATTCCTGAAGATGACTCTCAAAGAGAGTCGAAATATTGAATAAAATTAATTTACAAAACCCTGACCTCGAGCTTGATTGATTAATAATAAGATAAAATTGAAATATTTTTAGTACAATAAAAGTACCTTGTAATACAAACAAAAATACTTTTTATACAATAAAAGTACTTTGTGTTACAATAAAAGTGCTTTTTGGTTCAAAAAAAAAGTACTTTGTTGTATAAAAAAAACATTTTCATACAATAAAAGGTCTCTGTGAATCGAAGAAAGTACTTTTTTATAATAAAAGTACTTTTTGGTACAATAAATGTAATTTTATACTTTGTGTTACAACAAAAGCAATAAAAGTACTTTGGGGTACAGCAAAAGTTGGTACAATAAAAGTATTTTTTGATTTATTGATTTTTCGGTAAAATTATAATACTTTTTTAAAATAAAAATACTTTTTAGTACAATAAAATCAATAAGTAAAAAATGAAGAATTTTTCGATAATAACGGATCGTGCTTTTTGGTACAAAAAAAAGTACTTTGTTGTATAAAAAAATCACATTTTCATACAAAAAGAGGTCTCTGTGAATCGAAGAAAGTACTTTTTTATAATAAAAGTACTTTTTGGTACAATAAATGTAATTTTGTACTTTGTGTTACAACAAAAGCAATAAAAGTACTTTGGGGTACAGCAAAAGTTGGTACAATAAAAATATTTTTTAATTTATTGATTTTTCGGTAAAATTATAATACTTTTTTAAAATAAAAGTACTTTTTGGTACAATAAAATCAATAAGTAAAAAATGTAGAATTTTTTCGATAATAACGGGTCGATGTTGCAATGAAATTAAATAATCTTTGTGTGAACTATTAAAGAAATTCGTTTTTTTATTTGAAATGCTCATGTGTGCCATTATGTGTAAAATCATGGTCCTTATAACGTTTGCGGGGGTCGTCTAAATTTGGGGGATTCTTGTTTTTTCTTTCCTTAGTGTTTTCATAATAATTGGTTTTGTTTAAGGAGAATGGCTTATTAGGCCACCGCGCCCGATCCTAGTTTCTTGGGGCTGCCAAAGCCACTAAGAGAGCCTCTGTGTTGAGCTTCAGTAACTTCTGTTACCTTCTTCCTAAGACGCATCGGTGGTAGCATGCCATTAGATTACTTAACATTGCGCCTTCTCACATTTGTCACATTGCCTGGGGAATACGTGACCACTCGGACGTTTTGAGCTGCTTGGGGACCTCCAAAGATAGATTCTGGTTATTACCAGATGAATAACAATCACAATAATCAAACTAGAAAATCCCCCATTCCCGATTATGTGTAAAATATACAAATATATGCCGCGGCTTATCACGGTGGCATGGATCTGAGTGGTCCTATGTTCCATGCTCCTGACGTGTTGATACACCCGTATTTAAATAATGGTCATGACCGCACCAACTGAAAGTGGAGCGTAAAAGTATATGTACTATTTAAATGATGTTAAAAGAAAAATTAGATAAATTTAATCTCATTCATTTTTATTTACCATGAAAGTGTACAAATACATTTTTGTACTTAAATATGTGAATGCAATTGAAAAATTTAATGCGAGCTGAAGATATTTTGGGCACATTAATGACGCTAGACCGCTTTCGATTAGAGAGTCCAGGTTGTTCACTAACAGACGCTCTAAATTTTTGGGATCTCTGAAAGTTCTAGATCGGCTGAATCGTAATTGATTCATTGTTGCAATTGTCTCCTCAATCTTGTGCACCCATTTACTAATCAATTGTTTTGATGGAACTTTTTTTCTATGCCATATGTTGTAATAAGCTCATAAATTTCGTTCGCTCTATGTTCGAAAAATCGTTGTTCGCGATAGTAAGTAAGTTATGTTTCGCTGACTGACGCTGTGGCACTGATTTCTCATTGGCTGCTTTTACATTTCGTATTACCTTCGCCGCAACGCCGGACATTTGTACCATGATTAATTATTTTGATTTAATTTTTTTGTTGAAATGTTTGAGTCCATCTACACATCATGTCCTATTCGCTATGTTAAGATCCGCCAATCTTCCAAAACAACGCTAATACTATCATGTATCATACGCAGAATTTTTCTTCGGGAACTACAACTATTTTTGAAGCCTTCAAACCACTGTGCATCTCGGAAAACATCAAGCATCCACTTGAATGCTTACCCCCGTATTCACAATAATATAGATAATGTAGATTGAGATTCAGATACTCGCTCGTGCAACCCAGCTGGTTCAAGTAGGTGTTTTTTTTTTTGTTTGTTTGCTGTATTTTTTCGCATACGTTCCACCATAAATTGTAGCGTCAAAGTGCAGTGGCGGCATCGTGCGGCTGTTGCTGCAGTGTCGGTGTCACTGCAGTGTTAGGTGTTGGCGGCACCAATGTAGATGGCGGTGGTGGTGGTGGTGGCAATTGTTCGCTCAGTGTTGGTGTTAATTCTTTTTTTTGTGCACTGCACGGAGCGTTGTTGTAAAACCAATTAAAATCAGAGTTTTCTGTTGTTGCCATTTAAAGATGAAATATTTAGCATTTTGTGTTAATAATCATTTTGCATAAGCGTGCTATGAATTTTTAATTAATTTTTTTTTTCTACACTTGGTTCCGTTCTAACATAAAGCAAATGCACACACACTTTCCCGCTCGCTTTTACTCCTTCACACACTCTGACACACAGCCAAACAACTCCAAAAGCAAACGCACTTGCCGACAGCCGACAAAACATGAAAAAATGCAAGCAAAGTTGCCGCCGCCATCACCATCACCATTGCAATCAAATAGAAAGAACTTTGATGTTCTTCCGGAATGAGGTAAGGGGCAGAAGTTCAATGCGGCCACCTACCTACTATACTAAATATATCTTTGGTAGTGGGTGTTAATTGGCAATTACGGTCAGCAGGGGAAGAGAACCACTTTAGATGTGATATTATGGCTATGAGGAGTGGAGGAACGATTAAAGCAAAACTACGCCGCCAAAGTGGCTAATTAATGAAGAAGAGCAAAAAATTAAATAAAAAGTTTTCCGAATATCATAAGATAGGAGGACACTTATGGTTTCAAGATGTCATTGATTCTACTTATTGTCTATACATTACATGTTATTGATCATTCATGAAAAGGGGAAACCACAATATATGAATCTTCCTAAGAGTTGAAAAGCTTCTCATACTCAACGCTTATATCGGTAGATACAGCCAAGGAAAAAAGACAATAGGAATTGCTGTTTTTATTGGATATAAAAAAAATTTTGATCTCCGTAGGTCAATTTTTATATAGTATATAAGTAGAAAATTCTAAAATGCAGGTTGGACCAAAAATCGTTTAAATGTTCAAATAATGGCAAAAAGACTCAGTATTCACTGTAACAGCATGTTCTCTTTGATCCTCATAAAATGAAAACCAATAATACAAAACTAATTCGACAAATTTTGTTGTCGAACCTTTCTCCTCGAACTATTGCATGCATTTTCTATTAAATTGCTTCATACGAACACATGATTTTGGGACTCATATAACAATATAACAAAAGAGCCTAAAATGTGACAAATTCCCCTATACGATATTTACTAACTTCAAATCGATATTAAATTATTATGGCATGTAACTTGACAAAACTAATGATGCAGAACTTCTTCTTTTTGGGGCTACTTTTACTTGCAGTTCTCAGAATTGAGTCCCAAATCAATGAGCTGAAAAATGATGTTGTACTGTGTTGAGTCTTTGGAGCTTCAGTTGCAATGAGTGCAAAATTTTATTTGCGCTTTAGTCAAAGAGTCATTGTTTCGATAATATGTACTGGCATACGTAAAACGCGCGTTATGCTCCGCTTAAAGACGCCATGTCACTCAATACCAATTGGCTGCACTTGCATTAAAAAAATGTCTTTTTCATTTTGTATTCGCTAACTTCATTTTCAGACACATCGCTTTCCTCGAGTGTCATCCATATGCAAATTACGTATATACAAGTTGAACACTTTGTGATGTAACTCTTCTCCCCAATCTTACGCAAGTCTTTTGATGTTTTATGTTCAGGACAAAGTTTTCCTTGAAAACATTTCCGAGTATGTGCCAGCTGTCAGTTGCTTTTGACATTTTTCACACTATCTAGCCGGGCGAACATGGAAGTGAAGCACAAGCACAATTCACAGAAAAAAACTCTTAGTAGCTATGACAGTGACATTGGCAACAGTTGGTGTGCTGCCGGTGTTTGCTGCTGTTGCTGTCAATGTTTTCGAATTGTGTTGCTGCAACCATCGTCAATGTCTTTGCATTATCATCGATGATGATGATGATGTCGATGGGATCTGTGGTGGGAAGAGAGAGTGCACATTTACATTGATTGACTTTTATTAAATGCTGAGACGTAACAGGGGACTTCGTTGCTGCTATATGCCGCTACATATATGTCTATGTGATTGGCCACGAGTATGATCTATACGTGGAGACGCTTCGTATTTAATGACTTTAACAATAAAATTCATTTATGGTTAACTATTATTGAGTTTCATTGTCTGGCTGCTGTGTGTTGATCGGTTATAAATTTCATTATTGACTCAGGAAAACAAAAACTATTTTTATAGACGGTGCACAGTGGTTTATAGACATACAAAGATGGGTCAAAAATAGAAAGAGTTATTGTAGAAAGAATGAATTTAAGTTTATTGTTACATTATACATATAATTTTAAAAAGAAACTTGTCTTTTCTTCCCAACTCAATAATGAAACTTAGGAGAGCTTCTTGCATTACACAGTACAACACATGATTTTGGGACTAAATTCTAAGAACTGCACGTGAAAGTAGCCCCAAAAAGAAGAAAGTCTGCATCAATCGTTTTGTTAAGTTACATGCCATAATAATTTAATATCGATTTGAAGGTAGTAAATACCTTATAGGGGAATTTATCACGTTTTAGGCTCTTTTGTTATATTGTTATACTAGTGGGCCCGGCAATGCTTCGCTATTGCATATTAACTTGTAATATATTTCACATTTAGGTCTACAAAGTACTTTAAAACGGTACTTAAGCTCGACAATAATATGTTGAGTATATTAACTTATGTAACTAATTTCAAGTAACTCCTTAACATGGAAGTTAACTAATTCTGTTTTATTGTTTTAAATTCTAAATATGATAGGCTCTATGACGATAGTAAAAAGTTCATCATCAAAGTCATATCTATAGTTTCGACATGTAGATTAAGTTTTGTCTGTATGTAGGGATAAAAAAACACTTCTTTCACAAATCGAAAACAGAAATTCCTCAAAAGATTAAAATTCAATTTTTATTTTTATCTGTAGTAGCGGGAACCGTCTGTGTCCTAAGTTGCCTGGTGTACGGACCATTATTTGATACAGTTAAAAAGTTAAATATTGAAGTGCGTGGTCAGAGCCTCGGCACTTTTTACTTATTAAGTTCCAAATAGCCTGTTCATTAGGGCGGATCAATTTTTTCGCGTCGAAAAAAACGTGGTAATCGTATACCAATATCGAAATCTACGATGAATTCTTAGAAAATTTCACTAAGAAACAATATGTATAAAATCAATTCCTAGTTCGCGCTGAGAAGCATGAAGATTTCAGGTAGACATATTTTTTTAACAATGAGAAACTATTGAAACCTTCAGACCTATGGGCCCCGGCTCTAATGCAAAGAATGGTATATTTTTGACATTGTTTTCTGTATGCCAACACTTAGAGGCCATAACTTTTTAACCAATACATAGATTTGCTTCAGTAATAGTTCATTTAGTTTGTTGGGAAGTCAGTTTTACGCAGAAGTTTTCGGTTTGTGCTCATTTAAATCTCTATCTGAAATCTTCCTGCTTCCCAGCGCGTGCTAGGAATTCATTTTAGACACAAATTTTGTTTTGGTGAAATTTTTCTAATTTTTCATCGTAGATTCAGATTTTGGTTACGATTTTTGCGATTAAAAAAAATTGGTCCACCTTACTATTCATATCTCTGGGCGAACTGCAATATACTGAGGAATTTTGACAGTTATAACTACTTATTTAAAAAGGCTGTAGCACAGCCCACTTCCACCCTTACTATTATTCATACTACAACAATAACATATGTAACAAATTACATCTTCATACCTCTGATAGTTCATGAGATATAGCCTTTTTTACTTTCAAGTTGTATGGGCGGTGCCACGCTCCTTTATCCGAACACAACTAAGTACAGCCAGAGATTAACAACAGGTCATCAGTACCACTTTCTAAAGTTATCTTATAAATCGGTCTATTATAAAAGCCGTCAGAGAGATTTTTGAAAAAGGGGCGAGTCATCGCCCTACCTGGCAGTAATTAAAACTGCTCCAACAACATATATACCAAATCTCATCTTCATACCTCTGATAGTTCATGAGATATAGCCCTTTTTATTTTCAAGTTGTGTGGGTGGTGCCACGCCCCTTTATCCAATCACAACCAAATATAGCCAGGGACTATCTACAGGTCAACAGTACCATTTGGTAAAATTTTCGTATCAATCTGTCTATTGGAAAAGCCTGCAGAGCGATTTTTGAAAAGGGGGCGTGGCACCGCCCACTTCCACCTTGGCTGTAATTAATACTGTTCCAACAAAATATATACCAAATCTCATCTTCATACCTCTAATAGTTCATGAGATACAGCCCTTTTGATTTTCAAGTTGTTTGAGCGGTGCCACGCCCCTTTGTCCAATTGGACCGAATTGTAAATCTAAACCATCCGGGGAGCCACCCAAACGCATACAAAAAAATTTATGCAAATTTGTCAAGCCGTTTAGGAGGAGTTCAGTCACAACACACGTACAGTAGAATTTTATATATATAGATGGTGGCGCATGATTATCAAAAGTAATATTCCACGTCAATCATACGCCTCGGAGTACAACAGTTTTATTGTAACTGCAACAAAATAAACCCAATTCAAAATCGTTTGATGAATGGAAAAGTGAAACTGTTGCTTATGTAGGGAAACGTTATATGAACAGATTAAAGGAATTGTAATTCTTAATTTTTATACCATCACCCTTAGGGATGAGGGTATATATCACTTGATACGAAAAAAAAGTGTAACGCATTTAAGGAGACGAGTTAGACCCTAAGTATATTAAGACCAAATTCGTTTCAGAACTTTTTATGACGATTGAGCTATGTCCGTCTGTCTGGCTGGCTGGTCAGCAGGATAACTCGAATAAACCTAAACGGATCAGTATGAAAATTTACCAGTATGAATATTTTTCAAAACGAACTTATGGGTTTGTAAATGGGCAGAATAGCCCCACCCCTTCTGGTACCTCCCATATAAAATTACCTATTTTTGGATAATTAATATTTCTTTCATAGCTGCCAAACAGACTACCGGAGGATATTTAAATTTGGTCAGGTTATTTATCTTGCAATAGTTGACCGAATTGACTCTCATAGTTTTACATACATCTTTTTTGTGAGTAAACTGAATCCACTCAAATTTTGCGTATGATGTTCGCTTATGAAAATTGGACTCAGGTATGAATGGTATCTCCTATACAAATTGCCTATTTTCGGAGAATCATAATTCTCCCATAACTACCAAACGAATACTTGGGGAGTAATACAAATTGGTCGGTTGATTTATATTGTGATAGCAGGTGAAATCTTAGGAAACCGAACTATTCGACCACACCCCTTCTGGTACCTCCCATACAAATGACCTAACTCACCCCCCCCCCATATCATACATATCTTTTTTGAAAGTACCCTGAATTCAGTCAAATTTTGCGTAAGTTGTACGGTTATGAAAATTTAAATCAGGAATGAATGTGGATTATATCGGATCATAACTTCCTATATCTCCCATGCAATATGACCTTGTTTGGAAAATTTCTCCCATAACTTCTACACCGGCACCTGGGGGATAATCAAATTTGGTCAGTTAATTTATATTGTAATGAGGCAAAACCTCAGAAAACACAACTATTTGCCACACCCAATCTGCTACCTCCCAAGACTTAAAGAATATCTTATATTGGGTGAAGGTATTTATTAGTCAGTTTAACTGACTGAAATTTCTGTACTGGTTTTAAATTGGTTTCAGCTAAATCATACTAGTGGTGCTCGAGTTATGTCAAACAAAAGTGCCTAAAACGTTACAAATTCCCCTATACGATACTTACTTACTTCAAATTGATATGAAATTATTATGGCATGTAACTTGACAAAACAAATGATGCAGAACTTCTTCTTTTTGGGACTACTGTCACGTGAAGCTCTCAGAATTGGGTCCCAAATCAATGAGCTGTACCAACACACTTCTATTTTTAGATTCACACAATGAGACTTACGGTTAAACGACTAATGCGAACGTCAACAGTTTGCAAAGCTTTAACTATTCACACTAATTGGTTTTACACTACTGTGACGAGGGAGACGCGGATGAAATAAATGTAGATGACTGAGACAGGAATCAAACCTTGGTTTCCCGTACGATAGTCGCGAGTTTTAACAAGTATGTCGGCTCTCACATTACATATCATAATCTATTTTCGCTTACATCCAAAAACGGTAAAATCAATTAACTTCAGTGCTCCCTCGTGACGTCAAAATTATGTATAATTCAAGAAAAAATTTTGCCATTGAATGAAACGTGTTTCTAACCTATGGAAATAAGAAATTTCATTAAGATATATTTAAACGTTTTTGTTTTTATTTATTTGTTTCTCTGTTGCGAAACACTGTGGCGGCGGTTTTGTTTCATTTGTTATCTTTATTTGTGGTGTAAGTCAAATTATAGCCTTGGATAAGGTGGGTGGAATTCCGACTAATACGAAATTTTCAAATAAGTCAACAATTGTGTAATATAGTTAGCAATATGTCAAAAAAAAAGTGCTTTTCCAATTTAAGGATATATGTACCAAATTATATGTACTGATTTGGGGATACATTCGGCTATCTGAAATGCTCATTAGGGTGGCCCTCAATTACATGATATGTGAATTATAGGGTGTTCTTGTTGTCATTGATTTTTCAACTGATTACGAATATTTTCCTGTAATTTTATTAGTATCCGAAAAACTGGAATTTTTTAATTTTTTACAATAAACTGGGTTAGTAGCCTTTCATTTAAGATGAATATTTCATTCGTACACTGAGAGAAAAAAAATTATTATAATAATAAGTGGTAAAGGTAGATTTACGACTTTTTCATTTAAAATGGCACAAAAACGGCTAAAGATTTTTGGCCAAAATTTTCTATTTCTCGTTAAGAACCTTAAAATCTTAAATTCTACCAAGGCGCTTCGCAGTACAATGTTTCGTTTGGAAAAAAAATTGAAAAAACTTGAAGAAAAATGGAAAAAAATCCAAAATTTTTAGATTTTTTACCTTCCTCAACTCATAACGTCCAAACTAAGCTTTGTGACGTGAAGCGCCTTGGTGGAATTTTAGATACTGAAGTTTTTTCGAAGTATGTGCAATTTTGGACAAAAATCTTTAGCCGTATTTGTGCCATTTAAAAAACAATGGACCCTCTTTCTTGCAAATTTCAAAATTTCAATGAAAATTAAGAAAGTACTCGTTTATTATACATGGTATAATGAGAAAGGTAAAGTCACTAGTACTCTTTGATACAACTCTACTTGGTTTACTCTTTGATACAACTCTAGTTCGTACAATTGTGAAATAAGCTATTGTACACTTATACATACGTGTGTATTTACAAGTGTTCACAACAACAAAATATCAAGAAACATGCAGTTAGCTCTAATAAATCAGATAGTAAAATTCTGTTTCAAAATATAGATCAGATAGATGAACCTATTGAATTGTGTGACTTACTGACACAATTATCAGACATCGAGTTACAAAGTCACAGAATAAAAATTCTTAAAAAACAAATAAAAATTTTGAGAAGCAAACATTACAAATATCATGGAGAAAAAATATGGCAAACAAAAACTATTGATTTGGAGGCTGAACTAAAAGAAAAGTTAAAAAATTTACACTATGTAGCGGCTGTATTATGTAGTTATGTAAAGATGATTACTATTTTAAAATTATAATTAAATAACTTCAAGATATCAAATCCTAAACTATGTATTTCTTAAACTCTTTTGTTAAATCGATTACTTATTTTGTTCGTAACACTAATGTCATGTATCAATTCAATTGTTTTAAATATGTTTCAATTCCATACTAGACGAGTTTAAAGATTTTACTTGGTCGCACCTAAGCTCAAACAATTGTTTAAAATTTATCAGTCTTCGCTTAGACAGCGGATAATAAAGTTATTTAAAACTTATCTCCCCGTCTTTCAATTAAAAAGGCTTTTCAAATCTAATTGTATTAAGACTCTAACAGACCTTCGCGGACTTTAGAGGCTAATACGACTCTGAGACCGAGTACTGACTTTTAGTCTTATTTCGGTCCAGAGTATAAATAAATAATCAACTCATAAACAAAACCCTTAATAAGTTACCACTTATTACAATTGGCGCCCAACGAAAAATATTTGTGGGCAAAAATTGCAGAAATTTTGTCCATAATATCAACAAAAAATTATTTTGTGCAAAAATTGCAAAAATTTTGCCAAAAAAAACATCAACAAAACACCATCGAAATAACCGTTTTACGCACAAACAAAATCGCATCAAAATTTGTGCATCGACATAATTTTGGCAAATTTAAGTCGACGATACCATCACCGGCCGTTGCTAACATCCATCAACATTGTCTCGCGTTGCTGTTTGCGGTACCCTACAAGGAACGTGTGTGTTGTTGTTGTATCGCCTAGACACCGACCAGACAAGTATTGTGATTTGCATAGACCCAGCCAAGGCAAGTGTTGTTGTACTGTCTAGACATCGATCAGACGGTCAGTGGTGTTTCCCAATCACCCTCATCACTGCAAATTGTTGTTGCAAAAATTCTCAGTGATCTTTTTCGGTCGTTTCGTCATCGCCATACGTTGTTGTTGTAACCATCTATATCACCAGAAGCCTGTATTGGTTGATATTGAGAAAATTCTCACAAATCTTCATTCCCACTTCATTTCAAACATCTCTGGTGATCTCTTTTGCTGTTGCATCGTCATCGTAAGCTGTGGTTGTAACAAAGCTGTAGTAAAGTAGTGGTGTATTTTGAGAGGATTCTCACAGCTCTCTGTCTCACACCATTTCATACATCTCTGGTGATCATCATTTGCTGTTGTGGTAAACACAAAGCTGTAATTAAGTAGTGGTGTATTTTGAGAAGATCCTCACAACTCTCTTCACCACACCGTTTTAACTTCTCCGGTGAACATCTTCCGCTGTTGTGGTAAACATCACAAAGCTGTGTAATAATATTGGTGTGTATTGAGTGCGTTCTCATTTTCTACGGGCATAACATTCACATCCAGCTTCAAAATTCTCTGCGACACTCTCTTAAAAGTTTTTATAAACTTAAAGATATAGATAAAGAGGGTTGCCACCGAACAATTAAGAATAACCTTGTCGGATAAAATGCCCAGAATGACGAATAATTCCCTCAGCGCTTCTAGTTCGAGTGTGGATAATTCGGCTACAACACAAACTATGAGTAATGCAGCAAATCAAAATCAAACCACTAGTAGGGCAAATATTGCACCGAACGTTGTAAATTCGCCTCAGAATAGGAGCCAGATTGCAAATAACCAAATAAATGTAAATCCACCACCCGGCATTAATGGTCCAGTAAACATTAATCTTACTGAACAACAGTTTTCAGCGCTTTTAGGCAGTTTGCAAGTTAGGCCACAAGCTAATCCAACCTTCAGTCACTGTAGTGCACGTTTTAACGGTAGCAGCGATAAAGAAAACATCGACACTTTTATAAACACGATCCTTGTTTACAAAGAATCTACGCTGATAAGTGATGCCATGGCACTGACCAGCATGCCACTTCTACTAGAGGGATATGCAGCATCTTGGTGGGAAGGAGTAAAAGGCGAAGCCGCAACTTTTGATGAAGCAATTGAACTTTTAAAGAATGCTTTTGCGCCCATTAAATCGGACTGGAGGATTTACTCCGAAATTTTTAAGGACAAACAGAAGCCCACAGAAAGCACAGACAGTTTTGTTTGCAGAAAAAGGCGACTATTTTCATTACTCAAGGAGAAGGTTCCTGAAAGTTCGATGATAGACATGGTATTTCATCAAATTCACGTTTTCGTACGCGAGAAAATATCAAGGGAAAGCGTCACAACATTTCAAGACCTGCTCAGCCGTGCTCGGGACATTGAACTGATGTTAAATGAAAATAAAGCAGAAACTGTTAATAAGCCGGTTGCACCAAGGGATAAATCAAATGGTCGTTGTGCATACTGTCGCAAAAAGAACCACACAGCAGATGTTTGTTTCAAGCGTATAGAAACAGAAAGGAAAGGAAAGCCGACACAGGAAGTTAAGCTTAACTGCTATGGCTGCGGAGCTGCAGGCTTTTACAGGTCCAACTGTCCAAAATGCAACAACAAAAATACTATGGAAAGTCCGAAAGAATTGGATTTTAATAGTATCCACACAACAATTGTTGGAAGAAGTGTCCCTACGGTTAAAATTAACATTAACGGCATCAATCAAGAGGCTTATTTAGACACAGCTGCCAGAACAAGTGTAGCAGGATATGCCCTATTTCAACAATTAAAAGAAAAAGAAGCAAAATTCCAAGAAGTGTTCGCAGAAGTGAAATTAGCTGACGGAAGTTCCAAGCAAGAAATGGTTTTGGCCACAATAGCTTGTATAAATATTGGCAATCGTTTCAAACGTATTCGTTTTATTTGTCTACCAAAAGCAAGAAACAACACCACATTGATTGGTATAGATTTCTTAGAACAGGCCGGAATTATAATGGACTTGGCACAACGAACATGGTATTTCATTGATGAACCCTCCAAAATATTTGAGTTTATGTCCGCTCCATCGTATTTTAATAAGAAAGACAGCCAGAATGTTGTTAGTGCTGGAAGCAGGACACAAACATCCCAAAATATTGGAGATTTCGTTTCGTGGTTTGAAACAAACTATAAGGACACTTCGAACAAAGTTCCAACGCTTGCCGATGTAGCAACAAATGACTACTCCCCAAGAGGTATAACAAGGATTTTTGCCGACTCTTTACCACAAAATTTTGAAATCCCAGAAGAACTAGACATTTTCCCTCCAATGAAAAAATTAAAAAGAAACGAGGGAAGTCCGTTGAAGGTACATCTTAACGCATTTGATTTTCAATTTCATCAAAATGAAGCAGTACACTTAACAGAGAATCAAAAAGAAAAGTTTCAAAACATGATGGCACAACACCATGACATATTCGAAAATATTTCTACGCCTATTAAAGGAATTGAGCATTGCATCAATACGGGAACTCATTTGCCAATTTCCAGCACGCCATATAGGATCTCACCGGCCATGAAACTTAAATTAAAAACAGAACTGGATAAGATGATCAAAGAAGGCATTATAGAAGAAAAAGAATCTCCATGGGCATTTCCAGTAGTTCTCATACCTAAAAAGGACAACGAAATTCGGGTTTGTGTGGACTATCGCAAGCTCAATGCTATTACTGTGACAGATACTTATCCTTTGCCACGCATCGATGACCTTTTACATGCTGCCAAAACAACACCATTCATGTCAACGCTAGATTTGAAATCTGGATACTGGCAGATAAAAGTAGCTGATGAAGACAAGGAAAAAACGGCTTTTACCACACCATTTGGCATTTTCGTTTTTAATCGAATGCCATTTGGACTCAAAAATGCTCCGGCGACATTTCAAAGGGTTATTGATAAATTTAGAGCAGGGCTGCCTAATATCCTCATATTGGCTTATTTAGATGACATCATCATTTGCTCAAAGGACTTCGAATCGCATTTAAAAGAGTTAGACATTACCTTTAATCGGTTGAGAAACTTTGGATTTCACTTAAACAGCGCAAAGTGTTACTTTTGCAGACCAGAAGTGAAATACTTGGGACACATTTTAACAACTAACGGCATAAAAATCGATCCTGAAAAATCAGCGGCGATTCTAAAAAGACCAACACCAAAGAATTTGAAGCAGCTTATGTCTTTTTTGCAAACCTGTTCCTGGTTTCGGCGTTTTATACCAGATTTTTCAAAAATTGCAAAACCACTGTCCAGTCTGACCAAAAAGAAAGCTACTTGGATATGGGGACAAGAACAAAACGATGCATTCAACTGTTTAAAGCAGAAGCTAAGTTCTCCTCCAGTTTTGCAACAAGTCCGAGAAAATGAGGCATTTTTCCTGAAAACAGACGCAAGCAATTATGCTATCGGGGCTGTATTACTGCAGGGGGAGAAAGAACACGAACATCCCATTGAATATGCAAGTCGTCTTCTCATTCCGGCAGAGAAAAACTACTCTACTACAGAACGCGAGGCTTTAGCTGTGGTATGGGCCATCCAGAAATTTAGAGGCTATATAGAGGGTTCTGAGGTAACTGTTCTAACCGACCATCAACCTCTAAAATGGCTGTTTGCTCTTAAGTCACCAACAGGAAGATTGGCCAGATGGGCACTATTTCTGCAAAGTTACAATTTGACCTTCGCATACACTCCCGGTAAACATAACGTTATAGCAGATACTTTGTCGCGTCCACCATGTAGCAGCGATGAATGTTGTGAACCCTGCGAATGTATGTCTATTGAAATAGACATCCCAAGAAAAGGATCGGACGAATATCGTAACGCTCAACTACAAGATGCAGTTTTGGAGAAGATAATTAACTCGTTTGAAACCAACGATGAAAATGTATTTCGACACACAAACCGTGGCTATATAATGGTTGATGGTATATTATACCGTTATTGCCCTGATCAGGATTCTGAAAACGGACAGCTGGTTGTCCCAGAGTCTTTACGAAAAGAAATTTTATTTAAATATCATAAAGATCCAACGGCTGGCCATTACGGAATAGAGAAAACTACAGCTCGCATTACACCATTGTTTTACTGGCCCGGCATAAGAACCGACATAGCAAATTATGTTAAAAGTTGCGATGAATGTAAAAAATACAAGCCCTCTAACATGAAACCTGCTGGATTATTGCAGACAGTCAGTAGTAACCAACGTTTTGAAATCATTGCAGTAGACCTATTTGGACCTTTACCCCGCACCATCGATGGCTACCAATGGATTTTGATCGTTGAAGACATGTGCAGCAGATGGGTAGAAATTTTTCCTTTAAGAGAAGGCTCAGCTGAAAACTGCGCTCTTACGTTATTAAACGAAGTCGTCTTGCGTTATGGAGTACCCCGCAGGATTCATACAGATAATGGCACGCAGTTTATATCCGCTATGATGCAAAAACTCACATACTGTTTAGGTATTAAACAAACTTTTACACCAGTATATCACCCAGAAGCTAATCCTGTTGAGCGGAAAAACAGAGATTTAAAGACGCAGCTATCGATATTTGTTGGAAGGGATCACACCAAGTGGAATTTAATGCTTCCTGCAATAAGGTTCGCGATGAACACAGCAAAATGCGATAGCACAAATCATACGCCGGCATACCTGACATTCGGAAGAGAATTAAGAACTCCAATTGAAGCTCACTACGACTTCAAGGCGATAGTTAGAAGCGAAAACTTTATACCACAAATCACACCTCACTTGTTGCGATTAGCTGACACATTAAAAATTGCGAATGAAGCTCAAGAGAAGATGCAGGACAAGAATAAGACATTTGTTGACCGTAAGCGTAAGCATCAACATGACTTTAAAATAGGCGACAAAGTTCTTGTTTCGACCCATATACTCAGTAGAGCCAAGCAAGGAATTACATCAAAATTCACACCACGTCGTGATGGTCCATACATTATAATCGCGAAGCAAGGTTCCAGTTGTTACACCATTGCAGCAGAAGACAGCCCACAAACACCTATCGCAACTCAGCACGTTTCAGCACTTACGTTATACGAAGGCGATTCTGCCACGCCCATTTACCCATTGCGGAAAAGAGGACGACCGTCTACAACCAACAGAAAGGGCAACAGTACAACAACACACATCGCGGAAGAGTATGCTGTTGCAACAACAAACAACACACACAACGCGGAGGAGGATGCTGTTACCACGGCAGACAACACACACAACAACGCCCCGAGAAGATCGTTGCGTTTGAAGAAGCTTAGCCATGAGTAAAGATCCTGGTCGCATCATCGAGACGATTAATGCACCAGAGGGGGAGGATGTAGCGGCTGTATTATGTAGTTATGTAAAGATGATTACTATTTTAAAATTATAATTAAATAACTTCAAGATATCAAATCCTAAACTATGTATTTCTTAAACTCTTTTGTTAAATCGATTACTTATTTTGTTCGTAACACTAATGTCATGTATCAATTCAATTGTTTTAAATATGTTTCAATTCCATACTAGACGAGTTTAAAGATTTTACTTGGTCGCACCTAAGCTCAAACAATTGTTTAAAATTTATCAGTCTTCGCTTAGACAGCGGATAATAAAGTTATTTAAAACTTATCTCCCCGTCTTTCAATTAAAAAGGCTTTTCAAATCTAATTGTATTAAGACTCTAACAGACCTTCGCGGACTTTAGAGGCTAATACGACTCTGAGACCGAGTACTGACTTTTAGTCTTATTTCGGTCCAGAGTATAAATAAATAATCAACTCACAAACAAAACCCTTAATAAGTTACCACTTATTACAACTACTAAAAATTCTTTAAAAAAGCACTCAAAAATTTGCAGATTATATTTCTTTATAGAATTGAATAATGTAAAATAAAGAGTGCAATTTTTATTTGCCTATTTTTCAGTATAAAAAAATCGTTGATGTATTTCACTTAAATATAAACATTTTACTATTATTGACCATTCTATAACCTGCAATCATTTCTTTTAAGCCCACGAAAATGGTTAAACTGTGTTATATTTTGAAATACAACTAATTTTTAAAAAAAAAAGTCCGTCTACTTTTAAACACTTTAGTCTATATTTTTCGTACTTTACTCCCGATTTTTATCACTGATACCTCTGTGGACGCGTTCTGAGCTAAGCTTGTTTTATATTTCAAAAAATGTTGCAAAATATTGCCGCAAGATGGCGTGATTTACATGTTTATTAAAAAAGTATAAAAATGTACCGTTATTTGAGATTTTTCACAGTTGACACATTCAACAAAAATTATGATCTAAGATTTTTAGACAAAATTGCAGAACATTGTCAAATGAAATTTTCAGGTTTTAAGGGTCAAACAAGCGATTATCGTGAGTAACCTATAAATAACGGTACTTTTGCAGAAAAGCCAAGTTTGAAAAACTTGTGGAATAAAAATTGTTTCTGAGCCCCCAAAGAATCATATTCAACAATAAAAAAATTCTTTTTCGAAAAAAGGCGTTTTTGACATATTGCTAAATATAGTTTTCATTTGGTTATGGACGTTAAAAGAAATATGTATTATACATTTGTTAGCAGTAAAGAATTTAACTGAGTTTCTTTGTTTATTATAATAAAACATTATTTTACTATCTTACCTACACAAGCGATAGCAATCTTCGTTAAACTGTAGGTCCTGTAGTGTTTGTCAAAACTAAAAGAGTGTAAACTCACTCACATGCGAGTTTCTCTCCCATATCTCATTTAGGCAATGCAAAAAGGACACTATTTAAGATTCTTTAGATCCTAAATCCGGCAACTACTGACGGAAAAAAGTCACATTACTTGTTTTCTTTTTACTTGATCAATTCTTAGATAAAAAATAATATAAATTGTTATCATCGAATGCTTTGACTTCTGCGACTCTCAACACTTAGTTCATAGGTATTTTAAAAATATAGAATGTTAGAGATATCTACTTGGAAACCATTTAATGGCTTCACTGTTAAGGATATTTGTAATTTAACAAATTGATTGCCATTATTTGCTGTGACATCTTTTGGTAGAGCATATCTTGCAATTATTAAATATTATGCATGATTATTATATTTTTATATCAAAAATAGAAATGTTATCAACTACATTTCCACTTAAACTTTTCTGAAATTTTTTTTTGTAATTTAATAAATTTCCATTACCTAATCTTGTTATTTCTTCTATTTCAGGTAATGATTGCATATAGATTTTCCCTATATTGAAGTAAGTTGCTATATTTTCGCATTTTATATACACTATTTATTATAAATTAGTTTTATTGGGAAAATGTATGTCACGGGTAATCTCAAAGTTGTCTTACCCGATTTTATTTATTAATTTTTTTAATTATTACACTTTGGTATAAAAAGACAATAGAATAAAAAAAACCCAAAATCCCTTCCGCACCCCATAATAAAGGTATGGGATAGCTTCTCGCGTAGTTGTGAATTAACACGCTTCCTATTTTTACATTCACAACTAACGACACCTACTTGTTTATC
This sequence comes from Muscina levida, assembly GCA_964034835.1. Lineage (NCBI taxonomy): Eukaryota > Metazoa > Arthropoda > Insecta > Diptera > Muscidae > Muscina > Muscina levida. Next base: position 114,669,101 of record OZ035881.1, on the reverse strand, counting down.
GACGAATGCGAGCATAACTGTTTGAAAAGCTTTTACTAGACATGCCGATTTACTCGACACTTGTGCTGCGAAGTTGCAGTCGGCAACATCGTAGTGGCCGGTAATAAAAGAAAAATGTAGATGACTGGAGTCAGGAGTATAACCTGGGATCTTCCGAATAATAGTTGCGTGTTCTTACCATCAAGCCATGGCCGGCCAAAATGATATATATTCTGTTTAAATTCTAACGTTCATGAAAATATTAACAAAAATTAAACGAGTCCATTATTTCTTCATTGACACTAACAATGTTTAACGTAAGACCCATTGCTTCAATCACATCCGACCAATGATTCCTATATTATCACCGTGAGGAAGTAGCACGAGGCGATCATTTCTACATGCGTGCTTATCGAAGAGACCACACGATAAGCCACCGCTTTGTGGAAATCCTTGTCAGATATAGAAAGGCACGGTAAGGTCCTTGCCTATCTTCACCTAGATTTCAGGGACATTTTTCAAAGGCGTATCAACTTTACAGAAGCTCACTCATGACTTCAAGTTATTCCGTCGAATCAGGTTGTCGAAGGCATCTTTATAGTCGATGAAAAGTCGATCTGCTCCAGGATTTTTTGTAGTCAGTCAGTCATTACATCAAGTTATTTTCACCGTATAATGCGTTCGAAGGCAGCTTTATAGTTGATGAAAAGTGTTTATGAGTCTTTTCCAGGATTTGCTGCTGTTTGTTGATTTACCAGGTCTAAAGCCACACTCATAAATCCGATACATAATACACTCGACACGATCTAATTTGCGATAGAAAAAAGACTAACGGTAGGTGATAAGGAAAAATAGGGGTGATATGCAGAATCTGGAAGTCATTTTACTCAAGAATCAATAGGAATAGGGGGGATCAATTTTGTCGTAATTTTTATCATAACATGAGAGCAATTTCACAAATTGTTGTCCCGAAATGCTGCGCACGTAAAGACAGGAGTTTGTGGTTAAAATGCTGTCTCCATACTTGCAACACAAGCAACTTTTCCCTCAACAAACATCTAGTAGAATATTCGCACTTGGCCTCTGTTTTTTGTATATCATCGCTCTTCCTTTAATTCCATTGACGTTGTATCCCCTTATGAGGGATTGCCTGATTCTCTGAATTTTTCGTTAGCTGATAGACCGCCTTATAAGTGGCTGTAGCATTGCCATGTGTGCAGCATACTTTCGCCCATACACTATGCGACTTACTTTATCATACCAAGACTTCCCTGAGTGTAGTTTTTCATACGGAAATGATAATATAAAGCGCAAAATGCTGGCATTGTGAGTCACCCAAGTCAAAAGTGGAGGCTTTGTGTTGCAATATTTGGAATAGCCGATAGGAGTAGGCAGTGGCTACCTCTGTCGTTTGCAGCTTGGTATATTTTGCAATTCGCAATATTGTGAGTACCTTCGTCGCAAGAAGTTAGTTATTCGAGTCTTCGGACATCCATGACTCTAGATCACCCAGCTAATGAAAGAAGGCCTTCTTTCATTAGGACACGGCCAAATAAGGCCTTCTTCATGCGCTATAACTTTTCCAATTTCGGCGCTGGGCTATGTCACGTAAATCGAACGCACATACACATAAATATTAGGTGTTTGTGTGTCTGAATGAGAATTCACTCACCCAGCAGCGAAAAGAAGGACGTAGAAGGCCTTATGGAACGCCTTCAAAATAAGTCAATAGGCCTGCGTTCTGCATTCCCTCTTCCTATTAGAAGGCCTGAATAAAAAGTTGTGCAGTTGGTCACCCTCATATTGTTTAGTTTATTTTTAAATATTTCTCACATATATATTTCCCTTACATTTTTTTTCGACAAGAGTAAACCTTCCTGGAGTTTGAACTCACTATCTCGCGATTGTTAGTCAGCCATGCTACCATTTAGCCCATTAAGACGCATTCGAATTGTGTGGTTGAAACTAATGATGCAGTGTTTTAAGAAAAATCTCGGGAACACGTTCCGCGTAGCCTGTTCTTGTCATGCTTTCCCTCATGCCTTGTATGAGAAAGGGGACAGAATATGTATACAGACGGAACGATTGAAATAATAAGTCATCAAAACGTTGCTTAGTTCTTCTCAAAGAAGGCCTGCAGCATTGGTCTTTGAAGAATTGAGTGAACATGTGCTTGGGATATTTCAAAATGGAAGGAGAAGGCCTATTTTCAGGCATATGAAAACAAGGCCTTGAAGACATGAATTTGGTATGTCTAAGAAGGCCTTGTTGCATGCCTTCTTTAAGAGGCGATGTGCTAGTAGCGGATTTCTATATACCCTTCAGAAGAAAGTAGTGCTGCAGAAGTACTCTTCCACTAGCCCCAAAGCGATACCGACTAGTCGCTCTTCATTTCCCCGTTAATGCTTTTCCCGATTATAACATTGGGCTGTCATACGAAAACCACTACTCGCTATTTCAGCATTTGCGACTACTATACCAGTACTTGCCACACGTCTATAAAGCGTATCCGTTGCGACTACTGGCTTTTATTCCAGTATATCACCACTCGTTAGGCGTCAATGCTTCTACAGGGCAGGTTCAAAAAACTAGTTCAGCATTTGCGACTACTCTACCAGTACTTGCCACCCGTCTTTAAATCGTATCTGTTGCGACTACTGGCCTTTATTCCAGTATAGCACCACTCATTAGGCGTCAATGCCTCTACCTTCTTCTGCAGGGTACCTCATTGCTGTTGGTATGAATATGCATAGGTGAGAGTTCCAACTCTCTGAGAAACTTTCACTTGCTCTTCAAAAGCTATACCTTAGTTATACGAACTCTTTCTGATATGCCTTCTATAGGCAAACCTTTTACCAAGTCTTTTCTCTGCAATGTAATAGGCCTTATATAACGCTCACTTCAAATAGAAGGGCACCAATGACTTAGTTGTACAAACGCCTTCTTATCTGCCCTCTATGGACAGAGCTTCTACCAGGTATTCTCTCTAACAAAGAAATGGACCTAATATATTTAAATATGGATTGTTCATCATTCAAAAATCCAACATTTCATCAGGTCTCGATAAGAATGTTTTCTGGTACGAAAGTTCGTGATGTTCAAAAATTAAATTGTGATTTTTGATTTATCGATAAGAAAGGAAACATATAGCCTTTATTAAGGCCTTCTTGTGTCAGGCTTACGGAATATTACGACTGGAATGCCTTTTATGGAATGGAATGTAAAACAATCGTCTGTGGTGTTGCTTTTATAATGCTCAAGCAGTGACTGGCCATTGATTGACTTAAAACCTTATTTCCCGTTACACCCCCTGAATAAGATATGGGATAGCTTCTCTCGTTGTTGTGTATTAACACGCTTTTTATTTTAGATTCACAACAAACGGCAACTACTTGTTTATCGACGAATGCGAACGTCACTGTTTGAGAAGCTTTTACTAGAAATGCCGATTGATTCGACACTTATAATGCGAAGTTGCTGTCGACAACATCGAGGGTTGCTGGCAATGAAAGATTTTTTTTTAGATAACTGGAGCCAGGTCTTGAACCTGGGATCATCTCCCACAAGGTAGTCGAGTGTTCTAACCATCATGTCTCGGTCGGTCCCTTATATTGACTGCTTTCAACAAAACATAACTTCGCATACGTGTGGATTGCCGATTATGTAATGTTCTGATAAATCAACAGAAGAAAGTGGGTGATACCATGGGAGCCGTTCAATAAGATCATATGTCTTTATTACTGCACGTCTTTCTATAAATGACGTGTGAGGCAGGGGCGCGCTTTGCTACTCTGGCTACTCTCTCTATCTCTCTCCGTCTCTTTTTATATGTCGATAAGCAAAGGGCTGTAGGGGGAGGGGAGTCCAGTGGTATTATTACACTCTCTTTTAAAGTGATATTACCCATAGCTTTATTGGCATGACATACAGATTTTAGTTATGTCGGTCAACTTTAACATTTTGTCGAAGTTGGCAATGATATAGAGATTATACATAATTTCATTAGCACACTCTTTTAACTTTCTAAACATCACACTTTGTGATGTGTTCAACACCAACAGCTCATGAAGAATCTACATTTTCAACTGCCCACGTAAAATTATAATTATCATTTGAAAGTTTGCTCCAACAAACTAACAAACTTTGAGAAATGTATGCCTTCTAATATTTCACTCAACATTATATAAATAAGGTAACATATTTTCTTAACATTAAATGAATACAATGAAAATGCATGAAACTGTGTATAGTTCAAGAGGTGATGGCTCATTTAAGCTATTGGAGATGTTTCCTGGGGGAGGTCCCAAAGTGTGTTGACCACACGCACCTCATCTCAACACACTGATCACTATTTCATAAGTGTTTGGTCTAGAGAGTAAACTGACGAACATTTCATTGGTATCATTCCACATGCTGGATTATGTGTTGGCTATATTTTCTTAATATCTTTTGAGTTCATGTCAGAGCTGCAGCAGTTGGTTGTGATTTTATATGTTTATTTGATTCTTATGCAAATGTCTTATGTCAATTGTGCATAATTTATTTCCCACCTGCATATTGTTGAAACATTTTCAAATGCATTTACGGTTTGTTATTTATGGCAAACACATTATTAGTTGAATCTTGGGGGTATTATGGGTCAAAGTGTAAATTAATGCCACAAATGATGGGTGTTGTTATCGCCCTCATGATATGGAGAAGGTCTACTGTGTTTTTAATGGAGGCGTTAAATGGTAGATGGATGAAGTATTTGATATTTTGTTAAGTGGTTTAAATTAAAGCGAAGCATAACAAATACTAAGTGGAGCGACATCACGTGACAATTAATATGTCGAATTCATAGTTAATTATTGCATTAGGAGAAAAAAGCACACGGTAAACCTATGTGTTATTACTATAACTTGACCGGGAATAGGGTTTGTAGAACAATAATAACGCTGCATATCTGACGTTGCCTAAATTGAACTTGTAACCTTCCGTATGCAAAAACATTCGAGGGAGAGAATTTTTTTATCTCTCACGCACGGTCATTCATGAACGTTTATGCTTTCCCTCTCTCATATATATGTGTAATTTGTTACCCACAACATTCCTTTTGTGGCTTCCATTGCACATATTTGCCCTTATGACCGAGCAGCGGCATAGCATCGTTTTACACAATTTCCTACACTTAAAAAAGGAAATAAAGCTGATGATTTTTTTTAGGCGTTCTTTACAAAAGGCATATTACGCTTTTATGTGATTACATGAGCGTATGTTACGTTACCTTTGTTTACATTAACTGCCAGAATAGTCAAAGTAAATTTTTACACATTTTTTATGCATTCGGTATGAACTGTTTTTCCATTCTACTCCTCCTTCTCCCCCACCACCACCGCCTCCTGTATCTGATGTAATGTTGGCTGACTGCCGCACAATAACAACACGAATAACAAAAACGAACGAAAAAGAACACAACGTAATACACCTTTCTTTGAAAAGTTGCCGCCTTTGTCGGCTTAACTGACAACTTCAATCAATTTCAAAGCTCAATTTTGCTTCATTGCAGCGTTGCAAGCACTTTAGCGTTGGTTACAGGTCTGCTGGGTAAAAGGTTTGTGTGTGTGTGTGTGTGTGCGTATTGCATTTGTAACTCAAATCCTTTTGGACTGTTCTGGATATTTTGTTACACTCCGTCGTCGTCAATCGCACAAAAACACACATCACCGCCAGACCACGCATGAAGTTACCTTTGTCGGCCAGTGGTCATAGAACTTGCTTCTAAGTAGAAATGAACGATCATACACGAAAGCTCCGGCGTTTGCCAAAGGAGATGAACTCTCACAGTTTGAATGAAGCCAGACACTCTTAGGTGATGCCGACAATCGGGATTGTTTTATGGTAATAACTTTCTATACTCGTAAGATAGAAAGGAACTACATATAAGTTAACACAGGATTGGGGTTAAATTTCAAACTTATGTTAACATTGTAAGACATGAAGGACCAGTTTATAAATCCTAGACAATTTAACTTGAAACCCTCTGTGGTATTGGGCGTTGAATAACTTATTATCGATTATGGAACAGAAATTTTCTCTGTATGTACAGATTTTCCTTGTGTGCACAGAGGTTCCGAATACACAGCGACCTTTTAAGCAGCTGTTGTAGAAAATAATAAATAAGATTACAGTTATTTCAATATATTATTTATTTCAAATTATATGAAATTATCTCAAAGGACACGCCCATATTTTCCAAAATGAGATACATTCACTTAATTATGAATAAAACCGGAACGCTATATTTTGCTTTTATATAAAGGAGAAAATACAACGTTTTATGAAAATCGGCCCAAGAACATGTCCACCGGCCATATATCCTGAAGTGGAAAATAATTAAAAATTGTCAAAACTGTTGTTGGTATTGAACCAAATTTGGTTCGATTTGTCTGTGACATATTTCTGACAACTGTATTAAATTATATGAAAATAATTCAAAGGACACGCCCAACTCTCATATATCCTGATATAAAAAACTCTACTATTTTCCAAAATTGTTGTTGGAATTAAACTAAATTTAGCTCGATTTGTCTCTGATATATTACTGACAACTATGTTGAATTATATTAAATTATCTCAAAGGACACGCCTACATCCCATATATCCTAAATTAAAAAAAAATTATATTTTCCAAAAAGGGAATACATTAACTTAACTGTGAATAAAACCGTAACGCAATAATCGATTATCATGACCTGTGTCTCGTTTTGATCACAGGTTATGAGACATTACGTGAAAGTAGTAAGACTTGACACTTTTTTTAGTTTTGGGGTGGTACCGACAAAATTCTGATATTTTTTTTCTCATATAATTTCCGACCTAACTATTGATCACGTTGTAATTGATTGATAGATTTTGTCAGAACTACATAAAAATTAGTTAAAAAACGAATTTTACATAAAAGAAGTATATCGAAAAAATTTAGAAAAATACCCATTTTTACTAGTGTTATGACGATTGTGACCATATGGTAACAGCTTTAAAACAGGTAAATAAAAAGAACCAAGTACAAAATAATTCATGCAATACGTTTTTATGATATTTCATATCCTTCTCAAATAACAAAAACTAAAAGCCTTTAATATATCAGTCTTTAAACAACCAAAAAATATTCTTAATATGGAGTAACTTTTTATTTCCCTCTATATTGCTGTTTTGCGCACATGTGAAAAACAACTATTTTAAATTATCCCCCACGCTCGCTTCTGACGTCTGATCGCATAGCGGTAAATCAAGAATGAAAGAGCAAAGCATGCTTTGATGAAATCCAAAAAGAAAATTGTTGACATTTATTCTTATATTTATTTTATTGCGTGCAATATCTAACGTTACCATATGGTAACAGTCGTCACTAATGGGTTAATGAATACAACGTCAGCTGCATAATATTTTCCACTGCTATTTCAGTGCCTAACTGACGTAGATACTCTCTCTTGGAACTGAATCTCAGGCATATGAAAAAAACGTGTTCAGCATCCCCAATGGACAAAAAGGTGTATCGACAATGCTTAAACGAGGAAGAATACTTTCTGAGGGCACCGTGTCCGCTCAGAAACTGGGTTAATGAATACAACTCAATATCCCCACGTTTCCTCTCCAACCAATAATACGGTATATGGTATTACGCTTAGATTACCTATGTTAGGTTGTATTGTGAACACTTGCAATCTGGTAAAAACCATATCACACTACACACCGAGATTTGCTGATCCATTGTGATTGTTCGAAAGGAAGGAAATAAGGAAAGACGGGAGGGATAGAGAAGAAAGAGAAAATCGTGGGAACACCAATTGTTATTATTTTTCAGTAAGCCAGGGAAGGCATCGCATGAAATTATTACCTATTACCAGGGCTGAAGAATAAAGCAGCCGGTTCCAAAGGACTTTAGGCAGAGGGTCATACTCCCGGTTTGGCTAAACAACTGCACTAAGCGGCGAAAGGAAGAACCTAGAAGGCCTTATAGAACGCCTTTAAGAGCAGTCAGTAGGCCTTTCCTCTATATTCCCACTTCAATTCGAAATAATATAGGGTGTCGTTAGAAGGCAAGGCCTTCCACCATTGCGTCCTATAAGAAGGCCTGCATGTACATGAAAAAATAAGGACTTGAAAAATAAGAAAAACTATGCAGTTGGTCACCCTCAAATTATTTAGTTTTATTGAGAGCTCTTCGGTTATTTTCATATATTTCTCACTTCTATATATAAACCTTGTTAGAGTTTGAACCCACTACCTCGCGATTGTTCGACTGCCATGCTATCATCTAGCCTGTGATCATGCATTTGAATTGTGTGACTGAGAGTCATCATAAACTGTTTTAAGAAAAACCCACGAACATTTTTCTCGTTGCCTCTTCTTTTCATACCTTCTATGAATATAATAGGAATAATAAATCATAAAATTCCTTGATTCGTCTTTAAAGAATGGAGTGAACATGTGCCTAGGATATTTCAGACAGGAAGGAGAAGTCCTGTTTTCACGCAGGTGAAAACAAGGCCTTGATGACATGACGTCAGAATGTCTAAGAAGGCCTTGTTGCATGCCTACTTGTGGAAGTCCTTGCAAATTGACATGTCCGTCCGATGATTGACGATCAAAATGTGTGTAACAACTACCGTGGTATTAGTCTTTTTTCCATCATATATAGATCATACCGAATATGTTGTACGAAAGACTAAAGAAATTTTAATTTAAACTGATTGGACCTTATGAGTGTGTCTTTTGTCTTTGTCTGAGCGACGTGTAGTCTTCGGCAGTCTAATGTTTGATCTCTTCAACATATTTATGGAGATGATAATGAGGAAAGTTGAAGTAAACAAGACTAGAACGATATTTTACAGCAGCCACCAGCGTTTGAAAAAAACTCAAAAATGTGCACAAAATGTATGCAAAACTCTTTTCATGAGAGTGTTTGAGAGGCTAATGTGACACAAACTCTGCACCGTGGAGCATTTTAACATGCAAACACATCTTGCTAAGTGTCGGAAAACGATGTTGCTCTTTTTTCACACTACCGCCGTGTGTGCGATAAAGACGACACAACTCATATGTGTTTTCGTTTGATACTTCCACAAAAATATCCAAACAAAGAAAAAAACACATACATACATGTATTTATACATATACATTTGACCATTTCATTATACCAATTTTTTCGAAAAGTCATTGGGATAATATATTTTCTAATTCTACTTAAAAAAACAAAAATTTTGGTATATAAAACTTGAAAATTTATCGACGTTAAGGGGTCGCGCAAAATCGTTTAAGATTTTTGGCTGCAAAAAGGCGTGTTTCAAAAATACTGATTTGCTTATATGATTAAAAGTTTTGATACGCTTGACCGATTTTGATCAGAATAGACTTGTTTTAAAGGTAATAATATTTCAATGTTTTTTCACACGTAAACCAGTTTTGAATGTAAATTTTGACCACAAAAATGTTTATCTGAATTAATCCATTTAGCTCATCACCAGCGAAATAGTACAAATTTCAGCAACAATTAAAAATTCTATTCATTCTTTTATCCATCAAAAGTATCGTTAGCAAGTGTTTGTCAAGATACACAAAAATTAGAGCCAAAACTAAAAAAAAAAATTTTTTAATGGGCAAAAGTAGGTAAATTTTGAATTAAAATTTTAAAATTTTTAGGTTTGAAGGGTTATTAAACTCAAACTATTATATAAAATGTTGTCTTCACAGAAAATGTGTGCAATATTATTACCTTTAAAAGAAGTCTATTCTGATCAAAATCGGTCAAGCGTAGCAAAACTTTTAATCATATAAGTAAATCAGTATTTTTGAAACATGTCTTTTTGCAGCCAAAAACCTTAAACGATTTTGCGCGACCCCTAAACGTCGATCAATTTTCAAGTTTTTGTCTTTTTAAGTAGAATTAGAAAATATATTATCCCAATGACTTTTCGAAAAAAATGGTAAAATTAAATGGTCTAATATACATACATATACAGCTATACTTCTTCTTCTCTACCAATATATTAGTGCAGCTCGTTTATGTGTGCACATCAACTTTGAGTGTTCAGGAAAAAATTGTAAAAAAGAGTTTTGTAATGTGTTGACTCTGTGTGCGGAGCATCTTCGATCATGAAACTCTTGTGTTTTTAGTTCGCCTGCGCACATTATCGACGTTTAAAATGTGTTAAGCAGAGTGTTTTGGAGTCTTTTTAATCCCTGGCAGCCACAAGCTACGTTCGGTCCCAAATGATGCAGACATCATAGAACTGAAGCTGCAAAATGTGACTGCAGCCTTCTCTGGTATCAGAATCAGCCAACATCAACTTCAAAGTGGTAGATTGTTTTATCTACTTCATTTTCGCTGTCAATAGAGCAAGTAACTTCAGCCTGGAAAGCAGTAAAAGAATACTGCTTGCAAACAGATGATATTAACACTTCGTTCAATAATGTGTGTGACTAATTAATTAAAACACATTTTTTTGCCAAAATTCGTTTTCATTCATCACCAAACGAATTAATGATAAAGCTTCCTTTCGACAAAAATCTAACTGTAGCAGAAAATTGTCCTACATGTCTAACTCTACGACGCAGAATTCTAAGTAATGAGACAAGGAGATATACATGTTCTGGAAATTGAGCAAAACCAAATAAAACTAAATAACTATTTAAAAAAAAAAACAATAATTCAGCAATTTGGCTCAAGGAATGCATCCAATTGCGTGTACCAAACTATCACGGGATCAGCCTTTTACCCACCGCATACAATGTCCTGCCGAGTGTGTTATGTAAAAGACTAAAGCCCATTTTAGCGAACCTTAAGGACCTCATCAGAGTGGCTTTAGACCTGGTAAATCCACGACCGACCAGATATTCATACTACGACAAATCCTGGAAAAGACCCAAGAAATGCAGATCGACACTTACCATCTGTTTATCGACTACAAGGCTGTATTCGGCAGTCCGATACGACAGAAACTATTAGATGCTATGGCTGAGTTTGGTATCCCCGCGAAGCAGATACGACTTTGCGGGATGACACTGGCTGACACAAAGTCTTCAGTGAAAATAGGCACAAATATAACAGAGCTATTTTCTACCATGCGAGGCTTCAGACAAGGCAAAAGACTGTCATGCGATCTCTTTACTATCATAATGGAGATGATCATGCGGAAGGCAGCAGCAAACACGACTGGCACCATCTTTAACAAAAGTCACATGCTGCTCGCATATGCCGATGATATAGATATCATTGGTCGAGGACTGCGGGCTGTTACTGCGACCTTTTCGAGCATTGAGAAGCAGTCGGCAGAATTGGGTCTGGTGATTAATGAGGACAAAACTAAGTTATTAGTTTCAATGAACAATGCTAATGTGTTCTGAGCAAGCGTTTTAATGATAAAGGCCTCTATCGACGAACGAAGATTCAACTCTACCAGACACTGATCCTACTTTTCTTGCTCTACAGTGCAGAATCCTGGGTAATGACACAAGCGGATCTATATATTCTGGGAGTTTTCGAGAGAAAAGTTCTTCTCAAAATATTTGGACCCATTATCGTTAACGGCGAGTATCGTCGTCGAATGAACCACGCGCTGTATGAGCAGTACAATGATATCGACGTAGTCAGGTGCGTTGAAATGGACAGAATGCCCTGGCTTGAACACATTGTACTTATGAAAGAAAATGTTCCAGTTCGGAAGGTCTTTGTAAATAAACTGGATTGGTGGAGCAGGAGGGGGCGACCAAAACTTCGTTGGATATACCAGGTGAAAGAGCTGATATCTTAATTTTGTGTGACGAACTATCTACGAACCGCAAAAAACCAAAGCGCTTGGAATAATTTTCTAAGTGTATTCCAAAAACAGATAAATTTCTGTTGTTGCTGCCATTAAAGAAGAAATAATTCAGCAATATTTCTAATGTTTCGTTATAATTTAATTTGAATTTTTCTGATTAATATAATAAAACTTCACTTAAAAAATAATTGGAAGCAATATAGCTTGTCTACCATATTTGAGTAGTTAATAGAATATTTTTTGTGAAAGAAATATGTTATTGGATAGATATTGACTCAACGTTGTGCACAATCTTCTTTTGATTAAATTTAGTACATTAAAAACTCAAAATTTATTTTATTCATGTATGTATGCAAAAACTTCAGTTTCTAGATAATATAAAATTTTCTTTGTTAGTAGTTTATTTAAGAGAACACACTGCTCTAATACACTATAACATTTATATTAATTGCATTGGTCGCTCAATCTTCTATTCTAAATGAGTTAAGACCCGCCGTTATAAGACAGTCATCAGTATGAATCAATATCACTTTGACACAACGTCGTTATTTAAATTGCCCCGTTCTATGAGTTAGAAAATAAACTCTCGCTGAATGTAAGAAGCTCTTTCATTTCACGTTGATGAAATACTAAACAGTTAGTTAAAAAACAGAATTTGAATTACCTTAGCAGATAGCCCTTTAATATTTTGTTTATTTTAATACCCCAATTTATTAACCAAAACAAACATTTATCCAATACGAATAAAACAACCTAAGAACACCATAAGGTGTACAATGAAAATAAAAGTGTTAACATGTGACACCTTTGCACAATTAACCACCATCAAACGAAGAACTGAGAAGACAGAACGATTGTGAAAAGTGACACTGGTTAGCAGTAAGCAGCCCACGTTAACCAGATTAACAACACACAACTAAAATACAGAGAAAGGTGAAAAGGCCAATAAACACAGTCAATAAAACAATGAAAAACAAAAACGAGATACGTAAACCCCCAAATAGTTGAATGAGTGAAAACTCATTCACTGAACACTACACTCATTGAGACGGCCGGTGAGTATAATCACGTATAAAGGGGCCTTCATTGACTATGACCTCTTAACGACGTCACTTCTTTTTTTGTTTTATTTGTCCCCCTCTTTCTTTTCCTGCTACACAAGTCAAATGCGTCGTCGTCGTCGTCAGTAACAAAAAACAAACAGACAGACTGACACACACACAATACACAAAAATAGTGGCCGGACAGTGACAGACAGACGGGTTGTCTGGCATTAGGTTATAATTTATCTTTTCGATTCATTGAAGACGATAAAACGAGGCAGAGAAGATTGAAACGAGAAATCAGGCATGGTAAATATAATTGTGGTAAAGATAGCCAAATGGGTTAGAAGATTTACTTTCATGAGATTATCTGACAAAGTCATGCGTCATGTGGGAGACCAGGGTTCGATGCCTGTCTGTTAGGTACATTTCTTTCATTGGCGGCCCCGTCTACAGCAACTTTGCAGTAGTATCGAGTCAATCGGCATGTCTACTAAAAGCTTCTCAAACAGCTGACGTTTGGATTCCTCGTTAAACTGTAGGTTTCGTTGTGTGCTATCCCATACTTTATTCATGGGATAGAATGGGAAATTGTATAAAGTTAATGTTTGAAGAAAATTCAATAAAGAACAATTTAATATGACCTATGTCCTGTACTCCACAAGTTTGAAATTTTGACAAAATAAAAAAAAATTGTCTTTTGAAAATATGTAAAAATTGTAAACCTAAGAAAATGCATCAAATTTATGAAGAAATGAAACGTCCTATATAATAACACATTGTGACGAAATGGAAAAAATTTAAGGGACTTAGGAAGTGATCTAGTGCATGTTATAGGTCTGGTCGAGTACTATATGACCCTGTATACCAATGTTTCCTTACACCCTCAAAATCTTGACTTACGGTTCATAACCCGGTTTTTCGGATATTTTCACACTTATGAGCTTATAACTGAGTCAATTCTTAACCGAGTTGTGTCCGAAGGTATCTTAATAAAATAAAAATTCTAAAAATTCATTCAAACTTAATAAAAAAAATCATAAAAGTTTGCGATTTTGAGGCAAAGTCGACAGATGTCACAAGTTATCTATATAAATGTATACATCGTTGGAAAGGCCTAAGAGATTCTTTTCCACAAGCATTAAGGAATCTAAACTCGTTTAAGAATTAACTGAGTTATAATCTAAAAACCGATTTTTGAACCGTATTTTTTTTTTTCTTTCGAACGATCCCAAGGCCGCCTCACACACCCGCTCCAACCGACCGAGGGAGTCACATCCCTATAACGTAGGGACAACGTACACACTGCAGACCGGTCTGTAGTGGAGAGCGAACATTAAGATTGCCAAATATTCGGCTACAGATAAACATATCATCAGCCAAATTTAAACACTACACTAACAATTTTAACTTACAAGCTAATTGACATAAAAAAACAAGAACAGCAAAAATGTACTCAGCTATTCAGATAATTTATTGTATATGATTTTATTGTTGTAGAAGAAGAGAAGAAGTAATTAAATTGATACAAGTGATTAAAATCAGAACACATTCTCTGCAGTGGTTCAGACATAGCATAATTTGATCGTTGAAATGGGATGAAGAGTGGTTTAAAATATCTTGAAGGTCTTATAGGAACATTTATCAATACACGACTAAGAAGGAATTCTGAGCGAATATCACTCATAAGGATCTTATAAATAGTTATAGAATTAAGCATGGTCCGTCTACTAGCTAAGGTAGGCAATTTAATCAGGGCCAACCTACATATATAAGGGGGAAGGTTGATGTTCGGATCCCAACGAAGATTCCTAAGACAGAAAAGTAAGAATTGCTTCTGAACGGATTCCAACATATTGACATAAAAATCATAGTGCGGGTCCCACACAACCGAGCCATATTCAAGAATGGGTCTAACGAGAGATGTGAAAAGATTCTTCGTAAAATAGGGGTCAGAGAATTCCTTAGCCCAACGTTTAGTAAATGACAGAACGCCAAAAGCTTTATTCACAGTAGTTATGACATGGTTATTAAAAGTTAATTTTTTATCTAATAAAATACCAAGATCGATAAATGAATCAACAAGTTCCAATGATGAACCTCCCAGAGTATACTGAGAAATAATTGGACAAGATCTGGAAAACATCATATGTTTACACTTAGTCAAGATTTTGAGGGTGTTAGGAAACTTTTATATACAGGGTCATGTTGTTCTCGGCCAGACCTACAACATGCACTAGGTCACTCCCCAAGTTCTAAATGTCTGTCACATAGTGCAATTATTGGGTATTAATCTATTTGGATGATTCTCTTAAACAGTCTTCACGCAAATATTTGACCGTGAATATCTGGGGGGAATAGTTTATTTTGTTTGTCAAGCGGCAATTGTACTATACCATCCCTTACCAAACCCCAAGTAGGAAGTAGAGTAGCGTATAAGCAAGCGAATACAAACAAATCCGTTTACTTTAACTCAACATCAGTGCCAAAGTGTTGAATAGCACATCGTTGTATTTTTTTTTCTGTTTTGTTTGTTTTGTTATTCTTACGAGGAATCACTAAAATCAGGGAATGATCTCTTTTTGAAATCGTGTTCGACGGGGTATCCTTTCTTATCAACTGCCAGCCCATCATTGTTTAAAGTATTCATAACAAAAGATGTATTTCCAAAAGGGTGAGTCGTCATCATAATTTATAATAAATTCATTTAAATGAGAAATATTTAGCATACCATATGGGTGTCTTGTGACAAGATCATCCTGCTAATGTCTCTTACAAACATATGGATTTGACCACTACTTAGCTGCTGGATCCATTTATAAATTTAAGTAATGACGCGGATTAAGGTACTGCGCATTAGCATAGAACTAAAAACAGCTTGAAGAACTTTTTGCGTCTCAGTGTGGATCCCGGCTGCTCTTCATAGACAAAGACTTTTTTTGTTGGATCTTTGTAAAGTGACTTTGGAGGATAAATGGAATTTGGCATGATGGTATTGAAATGACAGAAGTTAGTAGTTTGGGTATAAAATAGAGAAATTTTAAAAAAATACAGTCGGACTTCTGTATAGCTTAGTTGCTGGAAATCACTGAATTATTACGTTATAGAATGAAGTCACTATGGAGAAACTTCAAAATGCATACTTTTGATTCTAATCAAACACCAACTCGATACACACTTAAAATAAAAAACTTAATTTCCCTTTACTTCTCATGAATGAGGTGTGTTGTAAATTATCACGCTTTCTATTTTAAATTCACAACAAACGGCACCTATTTGTTTATCGACGTATGCGATTGTCACTGTTTGAGAAGCTTTTACTATACATTCCGATTGACTTGACACTTATACTGCGAAGTTGCTGGATGGCAATAAAAAAATGTAAATGGCTGGTACCAGGAATCGAACCACGGAGTGGTGTTCTAACCACTGTGCCACGGCCGATACATACGACTACATATAAACATTTTTTACAACCCAATTCAAAATATTCCCAGGAAAATGATAAGAACTCATTTTCATTAATTTTTTCCGGTAATAAACTTGTTTAAGCTTTTCCGATATTCTTTGTGTACATTTTCTTATGCAATAAGAACATTTGTTTGGAAAATGCTGAATGTTTCCCCTCTTTTTGAAATGGGTGGGATGCCGTGCGTATTTATATGATACAACTTGCAATTGTCGTCATCTTCAAAACTATCACCATACAATAGTTGTGAAATCACTAAGATACAGTTGGGATCTCACCTTGAAATGGGTGGAATGCCGTCGATATTCATATGAAAAACTTTAAGTGCCTTTATCTCCTATGTTAGGCGTCCAATGATAAAAAGGAGGTTAATTTGTGTTCAAACCGATACCCTAATCCGAATCCGAATTGTTGGAAACATGTATTTTGCAAATAAACCGGAAACCGGGTTTCTAAAAAATTAAGTATTTGAACACTATAGCCAGAATTCTCCGCCATTGAGAAAAAAGGTACGACCGGTGTCTGATACAGTAGGAATTTCGTTCATCGAGAGAAGGCTTTGTATTGAAAACGCTGGCTTTGCAACAGTTTGTAAACAATACTCTTTTTCTTCCGATTTCAGGCTGAAATTCGGACTTACTCCTACTATCGTCGTCAACGTTCTTCATCAACGTCGGTTCAAACAGAAATTCTTCCATCAGCAGCCACATGAAGAAAATAATTCCAAGCGATTCGGTATTTTACGCTTCGTAGCTCTTTCATCTGGGTCTTCCTGGCCCACCGAATTTATTGCCGAAAACTTTTCGAGCTGGAGAATTTGCACCTAGTCATCTTTACTGCTCAAGGTTCATTAGACGACGGTACTCGCCGGTTACGATGTTGCGCCCAAGTATTATTCGAAATATTATTCGCTCGAAGACCTAGAATAAATATATTAATCTGCTTGTGTCTTTCTCCTGGACTCTGTGCCGTAGAGCAAAATCGGTAGATCCAGTGTATGGTACAGTTGGATTTCCGTTAGTCGAGAGAGAACTTAGAAGACCATACCCAGCAAACCACATGCTCAGACATCGGTCAGAAATTGGTACAACAGTCGGCAAAATCTTCTGATATCGGATCCGAAATCGGGCCGAAGTCGATACTAAATACGTATGGAGTGGTTGACACGAAGTCTGACCGACGCAGTTGAGGGAAATCTGATGTGTGAACGACATGTCGAACCGACGTCTGAACGATTTCTGAATGTACGACACGTCGTTCTGAATTCGGACCGATATATTACCAAATATCTGATGTAATTCGGATGTTCTCGTCGATGGAAGGAAAATATTTTCCGGTATCTGATCCGAAATCGGGTCGAAGTCGTTACTAAAAACATATGGCGGAGTTGCCACGAAGTCTGACCGATGCAGCTGAGGGAAATCTGATGTACGACATGCCATACCTATGTGTGAAAGATTTCTGGATGTAAATTGTAGGAACATCTGAAGGGAAATTCGTTGTCCAAAACAACTTGTTGTTTCCTCCGACACAGAGTTCCAAAATCGCTGCGAACTCGATCAGATGTGTCGTAACAAAATAAATAAAATTTCCCTTCAACGAATCGTACAGAATTCTGTACGATATCGGTAAAAAGAGTACAATGTGCAGACGTATCGGATATCAGCCAATGTCGGAGCTTTCGGTTTGCTGGGTAGTAACGGCGATTTTCAAATAAAACTCGTCACTTTATTTCAAAATAGTAATAGCGTCCGTAACTTGCGACGGACTCGAGGTACATAAAATTATATACCACCTTAAAGTTATGGTTGCCCACGTTCACGCATCGTCCCTAACGAGTAGAAATTTTGTTCGCTGGAACAAATAACGTGATGTTGTCTTTGCTTATCGCCAGACCCTCTTATGTCGCCTACTTCTCAATGCTTGAACATCTCGCAGTCCAATGATTTTTGTATCACCGGCGTACGCTAGTTTCATGTGACATTTACTACAGGTGGTACCAGTCATATTTACTTCCCCATATTCCAGGCATTTCTTCAGCCAAGTCGTGTTTATGCATTAGGGCGTTTCACCAAACGCGTTTTTTGCGATTTTTGCAACTCTTGAAGCGGAATATTAAGGCTTGTGATCTAAAAGAATTTCGGAAAATTTTTTGGATTTTTTGAAGATGGGTATGGGGTCGCTGAAATAGATTTTATCAAAAAAATGAGGTTATGGAGAAAAAAATTTTATATTATTTTTTTCTGGTGCTTTTTGTTCTTGCAACTTAACAATTCTCTTCTTATGGATCCGATCCTACAACAAAAAAATTATTGGTGTGAGAAATTATTATATTATGGACCACTTTGATAGTCTTAAAAGTGAAAAAATTTTTTTCCTAGATTTCAAACCTCGATAACTTGAAAAGTTTTCAACATTTTTGCAAGATGTAAAATGCGTTGGAAAGGTCTTTAAATTACCTTTCATTCGGTACATAGATTTATTTTTACTTGTTGGAAAAATATAAGAAAAAAAATAAAAGTTTGAGATTTTTTTTTTATTTATCAAGATTTATGAAAATTAAAAGAATTTCATTATGTTTCGTTCTTGGTTAAGTAAAAAATAAACTTTTTAAATACATTGCTTTAATAAAAATATCAGAAATTCAATTCATCAATATATTTGTATTCCCATACAAAATCAAAAGATATTAAATAAACAAAACCAACATATTTAATGAACAAATTAAAATTAAAAAGTAAATTTGTATCTAAAATTACAAGACATTAACCATTAAATGTGGAACAACTGTCAAATTGGTTTCTTACGAGCTTTTTCAATGACATTTTTGTTAACATTAGGTATAATTTTTTAATTGTTATCAACTCTAATCAATAAGTTTTGAAAATCATTCTCATTCTTTGTAATTTTTTTGTTATATATTGTAGCCGACGCCACGCCTCTTTCTGATAAATCATTCACAACACATAGTTTTTCTAGTTTTTTCTTTGAAGTAACAAAATCATCATCATTTTCCGATAAAAGTGTATCTTTCGAAAAAAAGGAAGTGGGCAATTTTAATTCATCAAAAACCCTTTTACTGTTTGAGGTTACAAAATTATCCATTATGAATTTTTTTACATTTTAAAAAAGGCCTATTTCAAATATTTTAAAATTCAAATAGTATGAATTTAAAAATAAAAAATATTTTTTTTTGTCTATTTTTTATTTTTTCCAACATTTTTCACAAGTAAGTTATAAACTTATATATACCAAAATAAAGGTATCTAAATTATCTTTCTAACGCATTTAACATCTTGAAAAAATGTTGAAAACTTTTCAAGTTATCGAGGTTTGAAATCTAGGAAAAACAATTTTTCACTTTTAAGACTATCAAAGTGGTCCATAATATAATAATTTTTCACACCAATAATTTTTTTGTTGTGGGTTCGGATCCTTACGAAGAGAATTGTTTAGTTGTATGAACAAAAAGCACCAGAAAAAAATAATATACAATTTTTTTCTCCATAACCTCATTTTTTTGATAAAATCTATTTCAGCGACCCCATACCCATCTTCAAAAAATCCAAAAAATTTTCCGAAATTCTTTTAGATCAAAAGCCTTAATATTCCGCTTCAAGAGTTGCAACATTTTTTTTGTGAAACGCCCTATTATGCATGCTCGTTACCAGTTCTTTGCCGATGGAATTTAAAGACTATGCCGACATTACATCGGCACCCGCTGCATTGTTATTCTTAAGCCATGACATTGTTTTGGCTCGTTGATTGACAACCTACTCCTTCATCAATGATTGGCGTGAGTTTGGCCCTTGGGTTGTTTTCGGATACAAACAGAGTACATAAAAGTTACCTCCAAACTCTAAGTGTCCGTCGCCAGATTACCATCTGTGTCCTTGCAAGGGATCTCTGTTCCTATACCTTTTGCCAGAATTTTTCGTCTTCACTTCTATTATCGGTACTTTTCGTTGTTCTCGCTCGCTTTTTTCTTCCATTTAAAGGGACGTTTTGTCTCTTCCCTCCCTCTGCCGTTACGATTTTCTGTAGTGTTTTCTTATATGTGTACTTAATATCCCTTTCTTTTGACTGTACGCAACATTACTTGACTTATCTGCAAGTGTTTTTTCATATCCTAGAAGTAGAATGCGCAATATGGTTTACAAGTGTATCAGAATTGGACTAACCGTGACATCATGGTTGAATCACGCGACTATCATGTGGCAGATTCCGGGTTCGACTCCAGCCTCCAGACATCTAAATTTTTCTTTCATTGCCGGCCCCCTCGATGTTGTCGACAGCAATTTTGCAGTATAGTGTCGAGTGAATCGACATGTCAAGTAAAAAGCTTCTCAAACTGTGACGTTCGCATTCGTCGATAAACAAGTAGGTGCCGTTAGTTGTGAATTTTAAAATACAAAGCGTGTTAATTCACAACAACGCGAGAAGCTATGCCTTACCTCATGCATGGAATTAATGTATCAGAATTTACGGGCAGTAATTTAGAGAGTTGATTAGAATAGGCATTGGCTATCTAGGCGATAGGCAGCCTTGCGATATCCAGCCCTATCTGCATTTGGTTGCGACATTGTTCTCATCGATTACCACTTGTAGCTCTTCTTTGGATCCAAGAATAATCAGGTAAATTTGTAAATATCATTATTTGGAAATCTGGCTCCGCTCACTACCATTTGTCTTGCCGACGCATAGCTTAGCAGTCTGAAACCGTTGTCTGAGGTGTTTTTGTGTAGACTCAATTTTCAAACTGTTAAGCCAAGAGCAAATTCGCTTCCTATTTTGGCATTAAAAGAGCTCATCGTGCCCGATCTCAGTTTCGTTGGCAGCCCCAACGCCACTAAGAGAGCCTTTGTACTAATCTTCAATAACTTTTGTCAGCTACTCCCTAAGAAGCATCGGTGGTATCATGCCATAATGGTTGCTCAACATTGCGCCTTCTCATATTTGCTACCACTTAACAGATGTCCACTAACATTTCGCGAGAAATATCGCATTTTGTGAGCTGCTAGGACACGATCTGTTCCCAATTTAATAACGTTAAAACAAACTCATACCCTATCATGCCACTGCCTCTAACTATATTAGATGTAATTCAAAATATTCAAACATCACACATATTTATTGAGATTTTTACCCTCTCTCTGTGTTGTAATACTCACTGCACCGATCAATTCATCGATCGTGTGCGCCAATCGAATAAGAATGCCATATATTTCGAGCATTTCAATCATTTCTGGTCTGGGATATTTCTGTTTTTTTTTTTTTTTTGTATTACGTTAAAAGAAATTTGCTGAATTGTTTATTTTTCTCTAATGCCATATTAAAAATCCATTATAATTTTTTTTCATTTCTGTTGCTATTAAGCGAGCAGCAATTCATTCATCTATTCTCTGAATCCCCACTGGCGGCCTCACAGACAACGTAACTTAACGTAACAAACGATCAATGGATCCATCCGTTCGATCCTATCTAAATGGCGATCATATCTGATGTTTAATGCAATTTTTTTTTTCTTTTTGTCATTGCTTATGTTTTTTATCGCTGCTGTTGTTATTAAGGCGCTATTTTCTCATTACATTGTGTCAAATCATACATTGATGTAATGCCTACTTCGACAGTTGGCCGTTCAACTGCTGCCTGATGATCATGGTGATGCTACATGTGTGGTCTTCACGTCCATACAAAAACGCGACGTAAAGTTGATCTTGTTTTAGTATTTAATGTCATTTGTCCATCACTCAATGTTTTTTTTTTCGCTATGGGTATATCCCCCCCACCATTCTCCTTGCGTTAGGCAAACTTTATTCATTGGCGGTTTTTGAATCGACACATTTCTCTTCTTTGTAACTTCTTTGGGCATCAATAAGTTTTCGCATGACTGTTGTTTTTGTTTCTACCCGTCCATCTGTCCGTCTGTCTTGCCGTAAGTGTTTTAGTGTGTCCGTCTGTGTGTTTAATTCACACATTTTTTTCTACTTCTACGATTCTTTCGATTTGGAGTTGCTCGAATGTCTCTCTTGTTTATGATTAGGAAGTAAAGCCGCCAATAGTTTTCACATTCCCCTAATGGACTGGAACCCAGACATTGTTAATGTCTTTTAGATGGAAGTGCTAGAGTAAACTGCCAGCAGAACAACAACAACAAATAAACCATATAAACAGACCACACACATGATCGGAAATTATGGGAATAATGAGATGATGGAATAGTTGTGTGGATACGTAAAGGCTGATTTACACGCTATCCACCCATATCCCCTATCTCCTGTCAAATCAGTACATTTTGATTTCCTTTCCACCTTCCTATAATTCAATATTACTTTGCTATAATTTTGTAGTGTTTGTCTTTGCTTACTCCTACATGTTTTCTAATTTGGCTATCTCGCTCTTGTTGTTGAGGGGATATGAGTAGATATGGGTAGATAGCGTGTAAACCATACTTAAGGGTATTATTGGAAATTTGAAAATAGTGAATATTGTAGGTAATAGTATTTTTACATATATATGTCTGGACGACAGTGTTATTTTTGGTATGAAACTATTAACTGTTGCTATTGCTATTGCTATTGCTATTGCTATTGCTATTGCTATTGCTATTGCTATTGCTATTGCTATTGCTATTGCTATTGCTATTGCTATTGCTATTGCTATTGCTATTGCTATTGCGTTTATAACGAGGATGTGCCTTCGTTTTCAAATTATCCAAACTTGTCTATATCCTGTTTTCTATACCCTTTATTATTAAAAAGGTTCGACTGTCGACTGAAAGTTAAGTTTGCCAGCAAAGTATTTTGAAAATGTTTCCTACTATATGCTGCATCACTGTGTAGCCATTGCTGTTGTTTGTTTTCGAATACCATAGAATTTTGTCTACGCCGGTTGTCATTTTAACAGTAAACTTAATGTACAGTTTTTTAGCATATACCGTTTTTTTTTTTTGCTTTTCAAAAAATTCTCATGAAAGCAAAACAAGGAAAACGACGACCTTCCAGGAATTTGTAGAAGATCAGGAGAACTATTCAATTTCATTAAAATCCTCCTACTATAACATCAAAAAAAAACTTACGGCATAGACAGCATCAACAACAGTCGCTTCACATGATAGCTATGACGACGCACAGTGGGTGCATTTTATAGATACAGTGAAACTTTGATATAACGAATCTAGAGGGGACCGAAAAATACTTCGTTATAGCTATTGATTCGTTATACATATGCATTGTGAAACCTTGGTATAACGAAATTTAAAGAAATACGAAAGAAATTCGTTATAACTATAGTTTTTTTTTGTCCGAATTCTATTTTACACGAAAATACTAGTATAATAATAAAAATTAACTATATAAGAGGTAAATAAAAAATTAAGTTTTTATTATTTTTTTATTTTATTACATTTTAGTAAAATATTGTGTAATTTTTGTTTGTTTACGCAAGTTTAGAATGCAACCATCAATCTTTTTTTCGACAGATGCTAAGCTGTCGAATATATTTTGCGGTGTAGAATCCTGTGCCTCAAAAAATGTTTGCAGTTTTTCGACAATTATTTTAGCCTCTCTAGCGGTTACAACATTTTCGATTTCTTCAGTTTCATCATCTTCATCCTTCTGCTCACCATTATCTTGTGGTTTCGTTACACTAATAATGATGTCGTCATCGGTAAGGGACCCGGTAAAAGAAATGTTGTCATCGAAATTCACAAAATCATCAAACCGTTCTGTTAAATTAAAATGGTTTTTTAGAATAAGCCATTCTTCGCTGTCTTGGAGGCAAACATTTTCTGTAATCAAAATATTTGGGCGCTCGACAAAGCCACAAGTTGCAAAACAGTTAGCAATTGTTAATTTTTCAACACTTTCCCATGCCTTGTGTGCCATTCTTATTCCTTGTAAAACGTTTATAGAGCTTTTGCGCCCCTCTTCAAGATCGTTGATTAAAATTTTGACTACCTCTTTGCGATAAAAGTGTTTGAAATTTTTGATTATTCCCAGATCTAGAGGTTGTAGTTTCGATGTTGCGTTTGGCGGTAAAAATTGTAATTTGATGGATTTAAGTGACGGAGCATTTTTATGTGCTGTGCAGTTATCCACATACAGTAAAACTTTACGATTGGCTTTAGTCATATCGTTGTCAAATTTTTGTAAGTAATCAAGCCATAAATCGCTGGTCATCCAAGCTTTTTTGTTCGCAGTGTAGTCCACTGGTAAGCTTTTTATGTTTTTAAAACATCTTGGGTTAGTCGATTTTCCGATTATAAACAATTTTCTCTTCTCAAAGCCTGTACTGTTAACAGTAAATAAAATAGATAATCTTTCTTTACTATGTTTTCCACCGTGGCATTTTTCGGATTTAAACGCCATTGTTCGGTCTGGTGCGCATTTAAAAAATAGTCCAGTTTCGTCTGCATTAAAAATATTGTGCGGCTCATATTCTGCCAACAAACTTGGTGACAATGCTTTCCATTCAGAACAAACATCATCACTTACACTGGCACTTTCTCCACTCACTTTTCGAAATCCGATATCATGGCGCTTTTTAAAATTATCAAGCCAACCGTTACTAGCTTTAAAATCGTTGTGTCCCAGACGTGCTGCAAACTGTTCAGCTTTGGTTTTTACCATCGGTCCTCCTAAAGGAATGTTTTGATTTCGACATTGAGTAAACCATTTAGATAAACATTGCTCAACGTCTTCATATTCTGCAAGGCGCAATCTTTTGCACTTTAAAGGTTTAGTGTTGCAAATAATCTCCCGATTTTTTAAAATTGTAGAAAGAGTACTCGGCGGTATATTAAATTGTTTAGCAATTTCTTGCTTAGATTTGTCACCACGATCAACAGCATCAATTATAGAAATTTTTTCTCGTATAGAAATTGATTTACGCTTTAATACACTCATTTTGACAAAGAACCAAAACAGAACTGACTATGTAATTTGTGGCGCTTTACATATTAACCTGCAAAGACATTTACCTTTCGTTGGTTTTAAAAGGGAATTCCCCGTTTTGCTTAAAATTTAATTTTGCTTTATTCTGACTTCGTTGAATGGAAGCTATAGTTCAAGACTTCGTTATGTAGAGGCTTTTGATAATGACTTACACACTTAAAATGTTATATGTATGTATTACTCAATTATAATTTCGTTGTATAGAGGCTTTTGAAAAAATACTTCGCTATATAGAGGCTTTATAGATCAGAATTTTTCGTTATAGCTATAGAGCATTTTTGTATGAAAAACTTTGCAATAAAAAGGTTTTTTCAAGGGTCTCAGCTAAAAATTCGTTATATTGAGTTTTTCGTTATAACGAAGTTCGTAATATCGAAGTTTCACTGTAGTAAGATGTATAGAAATCTTACCGACTCACAACCTCCTTCGTGGTGGCACCGGGGCAACATTGTACGTAATATTTTTTTCATGAATAGCGGCAGATAGTAAGCGACGAACTCTGATGGTTAGGCTAGCCATCTGCCTTCAGGTCCTTTACTGGCTACAGAACACACAAAAAAAAGTATCAAACAGAACCACCCAAATGTTGATGACCCCCGCAAAAGTAATAAGGACCATGAATCTCTGGACTCTTTATAGAAAAGGTGCCACTATAGGATGACTGACAGAAAAACCAAAGACAGCTGGACATCGCGAAGCTGCAAACCTCAGAGATAGCTACTGCCTACTTCAACCAGATCTCCCAGCCACTACGACACAACGCCTCTACTTCTGACGTTCCCGATACACAGTGGCAGCATATTGCGAATTCCATGGCAACTGCCGCAACATCCGTGCTAGGATATGAAAACCGGCGCTCAGACGAATCCTGGTACGATGAAGAATGTCGCAAAGCTTTTGAGGAACAGGATGCTGCATACAGGGCAACGCTACAGCCAATTGTAACCCGGGCTGTTAGGGAACGACACAAAAGGACATTAAAACAGGCGAGACAGCTATTTGAGCGAAAAATTTCAGATTAAGGAAAGGAAGAACGAGGATATAGAGCAATACAGGGATAGAGGTGAGGCCGGAAAATTTTACCAGAAAGTAAGAGCAAATGGCTACGGAAATGGGCTCCTCTTCTGTAAGGACAAGGATGGAAATCTGGTTACAGATAGAGAGAACACTTCCATCAACTTCTGGTTCCGGTAGGTAGCGCACGTGAAGGTATCACTCCAAGCCGAGGTAAAAAGAGCAATATTGCGGCTGAAAAATGATAAAGCAGCCGGTGCCGACGGACTTCCGGTAGAGCTCTTTAAATCCGGTGGCGAGGAGCTGATAACGAGCATGCACTAGCTCCTGTGCGCAGTTTGGCTTAAAGAGGGCATGCCCGACGTTTGGCATCTAAGCGCGTATTATGTCCTGTGCTGAAAAAAAGTTGATCCAAGCCTTTTAGCCATCGCATGTAAGGTCCTGTCGAGTGGGCTAGGTAAAAGACCAAATCCAGTGTTATTCAACCTGATCGGGCCTTATCAGTGTGGCTTTAGACATGGTAAATCAACAAGTGACCAGATACTCATTCTTCAGAAAATCCTGGAAAAGACCCAAGAGAAACAAATCGATACGTACCATCTTTTCGTCGACTTGTATTCGCTGCCTTAGACAGCCCGATACGGCATAAGATGACAATGAGGAAATCTGCAGTAATCACGAGTGGCACGATATTCAACAAATGCCACATACTAAACATCATCGGACGAAAACTGCGGGATGTGACTGCAGCCTTTTCAGGTATTCGGAAGAAATCATCAAACGAACAATGCGGATGAATCGGTTCTAGCCGTATTCGAGAGAAAAATACTTCATAAAATATATGGGTCCATCATCGTTAACGAAGAGTATTAACATCGCAGCGGTTGCGTTGGCTAGCTCATGGACGACGCAGAACAGGTCGACGAAAACTCCGTAGGAAAGACCATGTTACTGAAAACCTTGCAGAACTTGGTGTGACTAACTGGAGAAGAAGCGCAAAAGATCAAAGCCCATATAATTACGTGCTGCACATAATCGTATACGATTGCAAAGAAGTGCCAGCTAAGTAATTAAGTAAGTACTATCTCCATTAAAAGTTTGGATATTGCTGGAGCATATCCTAAAATCAAGGTACTTGAAATATTTGAAAAGGGTCCTCAACGTGATGGGGGGTATTTGCCTTACCTGGGTGTTTTCATAATAAGTAATTTGTTAGTTTCCTGAATCCAATGCCACTAAGATAGCCATTGTATTGAACTATAGTAACTTTTGATATTTACTCCCTAGGATCTAATGCCCGGAGTATATGTGATCTATCGGACGTACCTCCACAGAGAAGTACTGGCAATTACCATATTAATAAGGAACGAAAAATCAAATTTAAATTTATTGTGACAACTTTGAGGACTCCGTCTATAGCTACCACACACCCCACTGTGTGACGCTAGACACCACAAAACAACAATTCACACACACACACCCAAAACCCATTGAAAAAGATCATTTTATGATCTAACTTTTGTTTTCAATTAAATAACGAGTAGAGCCCACATTCAAATTCCTAGAATTGTTTTGAAAACCTAAAAAGGCAATACGTTTAGGATTAAGTTGAAATTAAAAATCCCCATGATGCCCATTGACAATGGCCCAACAAGCCGACTTTACACATAGAAAATTAAACCAAACCAAACTAAACTCGTCCTCGAAACATGAATAGACGATAGCCCCGTGACAGCAACCACTCACTGTCTTCCATTTGTTGTCGTAGTCGTCGTCGTAAAACTAGGGCACATTATTCACTTTCAGCTTAAGTGCCAGAGCTTTCTGTGTGTATGTGTATGTGTGTGTGTGTTTTTGGCACAAAAACACAGATTGTATTTCCGTGTCATTTCATCTCTAACATAACAAAAAAAAAAACAAAAAAAATAAGAGCGCTCTGCACAAAACAACCAAAATTGTAATGTAAATAATAAACAATCAAGGGATTCCAAGAACGAACCGAAAGAAAAACAAAATAGCTGAGGACTTCAAAATTGAAATTTGATTTTTAGGTTAAATTGTCCGTCCATCCATTGGCCTTTACGCTAGACTTAAAAAAAGACTCTGTCTGTGTTTTTTTTTCTCGGTCTTTTTTTTATCATTATGAATAAATTCATCTTCATTGAAGTTTTACACTGCAGCCATTTCAGATGTAACTGTATTGGTTTTTGGTTTTATATTCTATGACTTCCTGGAACTCTTGGGGCTGGGGTAATAGAAGTCTCCGAAACAATATTATGGTTGTACACAAATGAAATGAGTTCACTTCTTTGGCTTATTTCCTTGTAATCGAAACAGTTTGCCATTTATTAATTATTATTGTTTATTTTTCTTGTCTCTCTTTCAGGTAACTGATTCACTTTTTGGGATATTTATGTATACATAGCGCAAAAAATAGTAAGTATATAGTATGTAAATTAAAGTGGAACTAAGAAAACGAATAGGGATAGTTAAACAGGCACATTAATTTAAGATGAGTGTACTTAAAATTGAAGAATTTGTTACATTTTGTTATCTTAATGAAAAAAATGACGGTATTAATTCCAAGCGCTTCGATCTTTGCGCTCCGTAGAGATCTTTCACCTGGTCCATCCAACGAAGTTTTGGCAGCCCTATCTGCTCCGCCCATCAAGCTTATTATCGGAGACTTTTTTAGCTAGAGCATTTTCATCCATTCGTACAACGAGCTCAAGTCAGCGCATTCAATGCGCTTGACTACGATGATGTCGTTATACAACTCATACAGCTCATGGTTCATTCGACGACGGTACTCACTGTTAACGATGATGGTTCCAAATATTTTGCAAACTATTTTTCTTCGATTTATCCGCTTGTATCATTACCCAAGAGTTTGCGTTGTTGATCAATACATGTGAGATCAGTCGCAGGTAGAGTTGGATCTTTGTTCTTGGAGAGAAGGCTTTCTCATTAAATCGCATGCTTAGCACATAGTAGCAGAGGCTTATGATCAATACTCGTCTTTTGATTTCTAGGTTGACACTAGTATTTTTGTTTACGACAACGTTCATGCATCGTCCCAAACGAGTAGACTCTTTGTTCGTTGCGACAAACAACTTGGTTTTGTTCTCTTTTATCACCAGGCCCACTTCTTCCGTCTGGTTCTCAATGCTTGAAAAGGCCGCAGTAACATCGCGCAGTCCACGGCCAATGATATCTATGCCATCGGCATATGCGAGCAATATGTGACTTTATGAAAATTGGTACGAATCGTGTTTACTGCAGTCTTCATCATTTCCATTATGGTATTAAAGAGATCGTAGGCAGACTATCGCCTTGCCTAAAGTCTAGATTGGCAGAAAATGGCTTTGTCAGATTTTTGACTTCGTGTCAGTCAGTGTAATCCCGTAAAGTCGTGTCAGCTTCGCAAAAATACCTAACTGAACCAAATCATCTTTTAGTTTCTATCATATTGGACTGTTAAATGTAGCTTTGTAATTGATAAACCGATGGTAGGTGTCGATTTGCATTTCTTGGCTCTTCACCTGGATACGTCAAAGTGTGAATTTTTGGTTGGTCGTAGATTTACCAGTTCTAATGTCACATTGATAAAGTACAAACAGATTTATTATGATGGGATTTAGACTATCTACAGAAACTTGTGTACAATGGTCAAAAGAAGATCCCGCGATAGTTGGTGCACACACTTCGATCGGTCTTCTTAAGCCCAGACTCCAATCATCGTGAACAAATTCCTTTACCTAAATCGTGTTTATGAATACGCCTTCCGGTCTTAAACCTTTCCGGCAGTCCGTAGGCACTCTCGGCTCTGTTACTCTTAAGCCTTGCCTTACTAACCCTGTTTTGGGTCAGTGATGATGGTCAATCTACTCCGTCATCGATGATTAGCGGGATTTGTCACTTATGCTGACTTCGAGAACTAGCTGAGTAAAAAATTTTCCTTGTAAATTTGCCGTTAACTCTATGTGTCCGTGACAAAATTTCCATTTTAATGGTTAGGAATCAATGTTCCAAAATCTACACAATTTACCTTTTTGTAAATTTTCGGGCTTGACTTCTATCACTTAACTTTTTGGTGTTCTCGCTCTCACTATTCTATTATAGATGCTTTTTCAGCTTTTAAAGGCGTTTCGCCTCTCTCCTCTTCGCCCTTTATTGTTCTCTCTCAGCCCGCGTTAACATTGGTTGCTTTGTGTGTTTCACTTGTTACCACAGTGTGCCACTCGCGTTTATTGCAGCTTTCCTCATCATCATCTCCATTACCATGATGAAGAGGTCAATCGCCTTGTTTTACGCAACGTCTGGCTCCGTAAGGTTCTTGCCAATCTTCAATGAAGACTTGGTGTCAGTCAGCGTCATTCCGCAATAAATGTGTCAGCTTCGCTGAAATACCAAACTGAGCCATGGGTTCGAGTAATTTCTGCCGTATCGGACTGTGAAAAGGAAGCTTTATAGTCGACAAAAAGATTCTACTGGATAACACTGGCTTTAGTCTTTCACATAGCACACTCGACAGGACCTTATATGCGATGGTTAAAAGGCGGATCCCGCGGTAGTTGGAGCACACACTTGGATTACCTTTTTTCAGCACAGGACATAATACGATTAGATATTAATCATCATGCATGCACTCATTAAGCCAAACAGTGCGTAGGAGCTGGTGCATGCTCGTTATCAGCTCCTCGCCACCCGACTTGAAGCGCTCTGCCGGCCGTCCGTCGACACCGGCTGCTTTACTATTTTTCAGCCGCGATATTGCTCTTTTTTCCTCTTCTTGACTTGGTGGTGGACAATCTAAGCCTTCGTCGACAATTGGCGTAATACCTCCACGTGCGCTGCCTTCTGGAACCAGCAGTTGCTGGAAGTATTCTCTCCATATATGCAGCACACTCTGGGTATCTGTAACCAGATTTCCATCCTTGTCCTTACAGAAATGGGAGCCCATTACCGTAGCCTTTTGCTTTTAATTTCTGGTAAAATTTTCGGGCCTCACCTCTATCCCTGTATTGCTGTATATTCTCGTTCTCCCGTTGCTTCATCTGACGTACTTTTTTCGCCTAAATAGCTGTCTCGTCTGTTTTACTGTCTCCTTGTCTCCGTTTCCTAACAGCCCGGGTTACAATTGGCTGTAGCGTTACCATATAAGCAGCATCCTTTTCCTCAGAGCCATGCGACATTCTTCATTGTACCAGTATTCGTCACAGCGCCGTTTTTCATATCTTGGCACGGTTCTTGCGGCAGTTGCCATGGAATGTGCAATATGCTGCCACTGTATATCGGGAACGTCAGAAGTCGAGGCGTTGTGTCGTAGAAGTTGGGAGAGCTGGTTGGAGTAGGCAGTGGCTATCTCTGGGGTTTGCAGCTTAGCGATGTACAGCTTTCTTTGTTTTTGGTTACATGCGTTTTTCGCTCTGCTCAAACGCTTATAGCGTTACCCTATAAGCAGCATCCTTTTCTTTAGACACCATGCGACATTCTTCATTATACCAGGATCCGTCTGAGCACCGTTTTTCATATCCTAGCACGGTTGTTGCGGCGGTTGCTATGGAATGTGCAATATGCTGCCACTGTATATCGGGAACGTCAGAAGTCGAGGCGTTGTGTCGTAGAAGTTGGGAGAGCTGGTTGGAGTAGGCAGTGGCTATCTCTGGGGTTTGCAGCTTCGCGATGTCCAGCTTTCTTTGTTTTTGGTTACATGCGTTATTCTTTCTGCTCAATCTTGTGTGAACCTTGGCTGCAACCACGCACACCCATGACGCTAGATGCCTACATACCATCAATTACCACATGGTCAATTTGATTTTTGGTGTTTTGATCGGGGGAAAGCCAAGTTGCCTTGTGATATCTTTATGCTGAAATCAGTTTCCACTCATTCCCATGTTCCTTCCCGCTGCGATGCTACCCAGTCTAAACTCATTGTCGGACTCATTAATGTCGTGGCCAGGGTAGCTCGTAAAATGCATCTATAATATCATCGTCTTTATGTTCCGTCGGGGCATGTGCTCAAATCAGCGTGATTTAGAAATATTTCGCCTTGATGCGGATTGCCGCTATTCGATCACCTACAGGATTGAATCGCGATACAAGATGTCTGAGTCTCTCGCCAACTACAAAATCCACATCCAATTTTATGCTTTTCGGCATGGCTGCTGTAATATATGTCGCAATTTTTACGTCGCGAGCATCCTTGTCCTGTCCTTCTCATCTTCATTGAGGACATCCGCCAGTCGGATAGTGGCACCTTCTCTATAGAGAGTCCGGACGTTCCAGGTGCATATCACCTCAATCATGGTCTTTATTACATTTGCGGGGGCCATCAACATTTGGGGGGTTCCGTTTCTAACTTTATCTCTCTCGTGTTTTCATAGTCAGTAAAGGACCTAAAGGCGGATGAAAAAAAAACACGAACAACGTTGCCCAGATACCACCACGAAGGAGGTTGTGAGGCGGCTTGAGATGCAAGATTCACTTTACATCCCCAACGGCACCAACTTCAGAAAAATTCTGACCAACCCTAACCGTGGATTTAGTGTTCTCTCAGACATGGCTTCGATGGGACTATCCCTTATCGTAGATTCTGAAGCAGCTTTGTAGTCGACAAAGAGGTGGTAAGAGTCTATAAGCTTTTCATGAGTTTTGTCGCGAAGTGAATAATTGAGATTTACCAGGTCTAATGCCACACTAATAAGGTCTAATTAGTTTTTCTACAATTGGCTTAAAACGTTCACAAAATATACACGAAAGCTCTATGTACGCAATTGGTAACAGACTTATACCACGATAGTTCCTTAACTCTCAATGATCTCCTTTCTAGTATATGGTAAATAACAGTCTAAGACCCAATCCCCGTGCATGCTTTTCTCTTGCCAGATGTACTCCATGAGCTGATGTATGATCATAACCAGCTTCTCCCCACCAATCTTATACAATTCAGCTGGGAGATAATCGGCTCCATCCGCTTTGTTATTTTTAAGGCATCCCGCCTCACGTATCTTAATCTGACTCGAAGGTGGACAGTTAATACAGTAGTCATGGGTTGAAGCAGGGTCTGGAGTCTCGAT
Organism: Muscina levida; assembly: GCA_964034835.1. Taxonomy (NCBI): domain Eukaryota; kingdom Metazoa; phylum Arthropoda; class Insecta; order Diptera; family Muscidae; genus Muscina; species Muscina levida. The sequence goes on along the minus strand of OZ035881.1, from coordinate 114,635,759 downwards.
TGGTGTCAATATCTTCGTCACTAGCTGAGCATCGCTGTCCTTGCAGTGCAGCCCTGTTCCATGTATTCCCGCACTTGGATTAGGCGTAAAACAACTAAAATGACTCTGTTGCCACAGTATTTCTTCAGAATCTGATGCTCGAATCATCATTAATGTTTATTAATAATCGTTGTGGACTAATCGAATTTATTGTTTGGAGTTGTATACACTATAACAATTTAACTATACCTCACGATCAAAGTACATATTTCTCAGTACAACAATAAGAGCTTTTATTTGGCCCCCAAAATTTCTATTTGAAATTATTGTCACTATATAATTTACTGCCACCATTTTCTTGTCACTCGTTCGAAAATAAGCCTGTAAATGTGCCTAATACTTAGCACCTGTGATACTCAACTCTACTAGCGCTCTTATATATAAAGTTATGCCCAATAAGTTTAAGTAGCCATCAGTACATGTAATGACCAATGAGAACTTTAAAACTAAGTAATACCAAATACTGCATTTGCATTTTGCTAAATCCGATTACACGAAGATTTGTTGTAGCAGCTAGTACCGTTGACGTTTGTTTATAAATTTCCATTTGTTTTTTTTTCTATTCAATTTCCTATTTAACTCGTTTATGCGGTTATTATTAAGTATTATTTATATTTCGTTCTTTGCCACTATACAAGAAAAAAAAGTAGCTCCTATTTACGCCGACAAGTGCATTTGCGTTTTGTTGCATGATTCTTGGACGGCGACGAGACCAGAAATCAAGAGAAGCTCTAATTTTTATTAATGGCAGATCCACGCAAATCCAACCTGCTTTGCGTTTGTAATGTACCTCTTTCTATGGTAGGCTCTGGCTCACATGCGATGGCTGGTTGGATGGATGGATGGTATGTATACGTACGTACGTATGTATGTAATGGCTGAACGTAGCACATCCATCATATGAACGCACAGTCAGTCAATCATAACTGTCATAACTGGAGGATAATGTGACTTAAAGCGATTTTGAATACAATTTAAATGCATTTCAGCTTTTCAAGCAAACAACACAAAAAAGTTGTGGTGTGTTGTTTTTTTTTGCATTGTATTTATATGTAATACTAGACATAGCTGCAAATGTAGATGCAGATGAAAGGGTGTTGGTACAGTGAAATGATATTATAGTATACGGAAGATGAGGTAAAGAAACTCGAATATTACATAGTAAAATGTTAAGGTTTTTATAAATTTTGAGATAAATTGCAAGTACTTTTCTAAATCATTCTGTAACTTAATCATGAACTAAATTTCAACACACACTGACTAATGCATTATTAACGAGTGATATTTTGAAATCTATATAGATTTTTGATTAAGTCTAGTAGTATAAATGCATACTCATTTTTTTATCCGCATGTTTTGTTTCCTTTTTGAAGGACTTTTAATTTTCAAAGGAAACGCAAGTTTGAACAATTTTTTTCTCTTCTTCTTCTTCTAGTCGTACAATGGTCAAATGTATATTAAATGAATGAATTTGCTGTTGTTTCTACTTATCAAGATACAAAATTTGATGTTTTGCACATCCTTTAAAAGGATAAAAATCCTTGAATATCCTTAAAATTTTGGATTCTAATATTTATTAATACTAATATTTAACATAGCTTTTTATACGTGTGAATTGTCTATATCTGATTCTGTGTAAAAAGCTAGCCCCGCGAGGCTATAGGGTGCCTGACCATAATAATATTTATCAATGTTAATTTGAAAGTCATATCATATTTTACGAAAAACTAATAAAAATAGAATTATAAACATTTTTTTTTTGACAAATTTTACTTTAAGCTGAGTACACATTGGCTCGCTCTTTTCGACTCTCAGCTCGTAAGCCAGGAGCCTCAAAAACTACAAACGAGCTCTCGGATCACGATCCTGGAGCCCAAACAAAGAGCTGGCTCGCGAGCCAAGAGCTACAAAATTTCAAATGAGCTCTTAGCTTGCGAGCCAAGAGTCAGCTCACGTGAAATACCAAAGCTATGTACAAAAGTACTTTTTATGCCCAAAAGTACTTTTATTGGCCCAAAGCACTTTTCTGTTGCAAAAAGTACTTTTTTTGTACCAAAAAATATTTTTAATGTGTTGTTCGGCACGAAGTAATTTTTTTTGTACAAAAGTAATTTTTTTGGCCCAAAAATACTTTTATTGTACTTATTGGTACAAAGTACTTTCATTTGTACCAAAGTAGTTTTTTATGCCAAAAAGTACTTTTATTATCTCTGCATGTGATTTTATTGGCCCAAATCACTTTTCTGTTGCACAAAGTACCTTTTTTGTACCAGAGTACAGAGTCCTTTTTTTGTACCAGAGTAGTTTTTGTGTACCTAAAAGTACTTTTTGGTACTTTAATTGTACTTTTTGGTACAAAGTACTTTCTTTTGTACTAAAGTACTTTTTTTGTACCAAAAAGTTATTTTATTGGCCGAAAAGCACTAATTTCTTGCACAAAGTACTTTTTCTTGTACCATAATACTTTTATTGTACCAAAAAATACTTTTAAAGTACTTTTCAGCACAAAGTACTTTTTTTTGTTCCAAAGTCCTTTTTTAGCCAAAAATATTTTTACTGACCCAAAAGAACTTTTCTGTTCCACAAGGTACTTTTTTTTAGTACCATAGAGCTTTTTTGTACCAAAAAGTACTTTTAATGTACTTTTCGGCACAAAGTACTTGTAACAGAAAACTTTTTTGCACTAAAAAATACTTTTAATGTACTTTTCGACACAAAGTATTTGTTTGTGTACCAAAGTATGTACTTCTTTATGCCAAAAAGTATTTTAATTGGCCCAATAACACTTTTTTGCACAAAGAACTTTTTTTTGTACAAGAGTACTTTTTTGTTCCAAAAAGTATTTTTGTTGTACTCTTTGGTACAAAGCACTTTCTTTTGTACCAAAGTATTGTTTATGCAAAAAATTACTTTTATTGGCCCAAAAGCACTTTTCTGTTGCACAAAGTACTTTTTTGTATACAACTGTACTTTTTTGTTCTAAAAAGTACTTTTATTGTACTTTTTCGTACAAAGTACTATCTTTTGTACCAAAAGTATTTTTTATACCAAAAAGTACTTTTATTGGCCCAAAAACACTTTTCTGTTGCACAAGGTATATTTTTTGTACCAGAGTACAGAGTACTTTTTTTTGTACCATTGTACTTTTTATACCAAAAAGTTATTTTATTGTACTTTTTAGCACAAAGTGCTTTCTTTTGTACTAAAATACCTTTTTTGTACCAAAACGTTATTTTATTGGGCCAAAAGCACTAATCTATTACACAAAGTACTTTTTTTGTACCAGAAAACTTTTTTGTAACAAAAAATACTTTGAATGTACTTTTCGGCACAAAGTACTTTTTTGTACCAGAATGCTTTTTGTGTACCGAAGTATGTACTTCTTTATGCCAAAAAGTACTTTAATTGGCCCAATAACACTTTTTTCCACAAAGAACTTTTTTTTGTACAAGAGTACTTTTTTGTTCCAAAAAGTACTTTTGTTGTACTCTTTGGTACAAAGTACTATCTTTTGTACCAAATTATTTTTTATGCCAAAAATTACTTTTATTGGCCCAAAAGCACTTTTCTGTTGCACACAGTACTTTTATTTGTACCAGAATCCTTTTTTGTATAATACTAAAGTACCTTTTTTATGCCAAAAAGTACTTTTAATGGCCCAAAAGCACTTTTCTGTTGCACAAAGAAATTTTTTTTTACCACAGTACTTTTTTGTACCAGAAGGTACTTTTAATGTGTAAAAAAAAAACCCATCATCCCACTCCCACAACATCCTGTCGTACTTCGTACAAATTCAAATGAAATCATTACAATTCTGTAACGTTTGTGTTGTGCTTTAAATACATTTAAATTTAATAAGAGGACATTGGCCGTTGGATGCAACAAAACAGTCACAACGGCAGCAGCAACATCATCAACAACGGCAACAGCAAAAGTGTACACACAGCGACAACAACAACAACACAACAAACAGTGAGGAACAGTGAAGACGAACAACGACAACCAGAACGAAAACAACAAATAATAACGAACGAAACATGTTCCAAGTTTACGTAGACGTTACAACTGGTTCCCTGCTGCATCATCACTACAATTGCTTACATATAAAATGGTTGTTGGTGTTGCTGCTGCTGCATCAGGTCTACACAAACTTTGCCATTAAGTGCGTCACTCTGTTAGTCGCCACTTGCTCACTGCAGCCATCACCTCCCCTGTTAAACCCCTGCCTATCCAGTGATATCATGGTAGTGGTGATGGTGGTGTTGGTGGTACTGTTGACGTTGTTTTTGTTGGTTAGTGGATGATGCTTCCTCCTCTGACTTTGGCCAAGTGAACGAACGAACGCAGCGCAGCCAATGCGCTCACTCGGAGATGTCTGCATTCGGCCACAGCCAAGAAGGAAGAAGGTTGGCACGGACGCCACATAGCAAGCTATACATCTCATAAATCCGGTTTTTATAGCCAAATGACCTTGCTTAGGACGTTTGTTGGTTTTTGTTGTTGTTGTTGGTGGTGTTTGAGGAATTTGTTGTGCTTTTACGAATTGGTTGTTTTGTTTTGTGGTCGCAGATGTTATGACCGGCAACTACAAATGATCATTTGTTGTCCGAAACTGAAAGCTTAAGATGTGATATTTTCAAATGAAAAGAAAATAACAAGCTGCGAAACAAAAACACTGATACACTTACAGTATGTAACAGAGATATGGCGAAATATTGAAGGAAATTTTGTGAAATGTCAACAAACTGGGTTAGAAACTATAAAACAAAACGTTTTAAATATTTGTTTAGTTTTTGGAATTGAAACCAAAAAACTGGTACAAATTTAGTTTTTGGAATTGAAACCAAAAAACGAGTGCAATCTTTTCTATCAGTATATTGAGCCGATCGTGGCATGATCGTTAGAACTCGCGACTACCATGCGGGAGATCCCAGGTTCAATTACTGGCTCCAGTCACCTACAAATAAACAAAAAAAAAATTATTTTATTGCCGGCCCCCTCGTTGTTGCCGTCAACAACTTCGCAGTATAATTTTCGAGTCAATCGGCCTGTCTAGTAAAAGCTTCTCAAACAGTGACGTTCACATTCGTCGATAAACGAGTAGGTGCCGTTTGTTGTGAATCTAAAATAGAAAGCGTGTTAATTCACAACAAAGTGAGAAGCTATCCCATAGCTCATTCATAGGGTGTAAAGGGAAATTAAGTTGTTTTTGTATGTCTGGTTCAAGCTTCTCAATATACATTAGATTTTTATCCATCAATTGCCGTATATAGAAAAGAATTTCAAACGCTTTGGTGTTTTGCACTCCTTTTGTAGTTCGTCACACCCAGTTTGCATACCAACTCCTTTACTTGGTCTATTTAATAAAATGTCAGTTGCCTCAACCGTCGAGTTTATTGCCGAAGACTCAAAATGTCCAAGCCAGTGCATGTGTTTCATAAAGACGCGCTGAGCTGCATCGATGTTGTTTATACAGCTCATTATTCATATGACGGAGATGAAGTGTCCAAATATTTTTTTAATATATTTTTCTTTCGAAAATTCCCAGAACAGATTGATCAATTTTTGATATTTACCAGTTTTCTGTGGCGTAGAGCAAGACAGGTAGAACCAGTGTCTGATACACTAGGATCATCGTTCGACGACAGAGTGCTTTGTCATTTAATCGCCAAACTCAACCATTCTTCTTCTTCTTAATTGGCAGCAGGAACAGAAATTCAGCGCATTCTGTCTCTGTCTTTCAACGCGCTTGCCAACGTCGATATCGTTGTACAGCTCATACAGCTCGTGGTTCATTCGTCGACGACACTCGCCGTTAACGATGATGGGTCCAAATAGATTGATCTGCTTATGTCATTACCCAGAATTCTGCGCTGTAAAGCAAGACAGGTAGGATCAGAGTCTGGTAGAGTTGGATCTTTGTTCTTCTATAGAACTTACTTACTTAAACTTAATTTCCCTTTACACCCCATGAATGATGTATGGGATAGCTTCTCGCGTTGTTGTGAATTAACACGCTTTCTATTTTTAGATTCACAACTAACGGCATCTACTTGTTTATCGACGAAGCTCTTACTAGACACGCCGATTGACTCGACACTAATACTGAGAAGTTGCTGTCGACAACATTCGAGGGGAGCCGACAATAGAGAACACTTTGTCATTAAATCGCTTGCTTAGCGAATAGTAGCTGCGATTTGCGATCAATACTCGTCTCTTGATTTCCAGACTGACATTATCATTTTTGTTTACGACGGGGCCAAGGTAGAAAAAATCATTTTCCACTCTAAAGTTATAGATGTCACGCAGCGTCCTTTACGAGTAGACTCTTTGTTCGTTTGTAACTTAGTTTTGTCCTCATTTATCACCAGACCAACTTCTGCCGACTGCTTTTCGGTGCCCGAAAAAACCGCAGTAACATCCCGCAATACACGGCCAATGATATCTATATCATCGGCATACACGAGCAGCATGTAACTAATGATAAATATGGTGCCTGTTGTGTTTACAGCAGCCTTCCGTATGATCATTTCCATTATGATGTTTAAGAGACCGTATGACAGACTATCGCCTAGTCTAAAGCCTCGCTTACTAAAGAATGGCTTTGTCAGATTTTTACCCATATTAACTGAAGACTTCGTGTCAGTCAGTATCATTCCGCAAAGTCGTATCATTTAAGCGGGGATATCAAACTCAGCTATAGCATCTAATAACTGCTGTCGTATCGTACTGTCGAATGCAGCTTTGTAGTCGATGAACAGATGGTAGATGTCGATCTGCATTTCCTGGGTCTTCTCCAGGATTTGTCGTAGACTATATATCTGGTCGGTTGTGGATTTACCAGGTCTAAAGCCACACTGATAAGGTCCAATCACGTTCGCCAGAACGGACTTTAGTCTTTCACATGACACGCTAGACAGGACCTTGTATGCGGTGGGTAAATAGCTAATCCGGCGATATTTGGAACACACCGTTAGATTGCCTTTCTTAAGCACAGGGCATAGAATATTCAGATTCCAATCATCGGGCATGCATTCCTTTAGCCAAATCGTGTTTATGAGCTGGGGCATACACGTTGCCAGCTGATAGCCACCGGCTTTAAATAGCTCTGCCGGAAGGCCATGGGCTCCCACAGCTTTATTGTTTTTAATTTGTGCAATTTCCGCGTTTATCTCGTTTTGGCTCGATGATTGACTACCTATTCCATTGTCAATGATTTTCGTTAATTCGTCACTTGTATTACCTTCGGGAACGAGCAGAGTACGAAAGTGTTCCCTTCATATTTGCAGCACACTCTGAGTGTCCGAGACCAGATTTCCATCTCTGTCCCTGTTCCAAAACCTTTTCTTTTAACCTTTTGGTGGAACTTTCGGTCTTCATCTCTACCCCAAAGCTCTCGCTTTTTTTTTCCCTAGATGCTATTTCAGACATTGCGCGATATTCATCATCGTACAAGGTCTTGTCTGAGCGTGGTTTTTCAACCAGTAAGGTTGTTGCGGCAGTGCTCACAGAATTCACAATATACTGCCACTGTGAGTGGAGAACGTCAAAATCAGAGGCATTTAAACTTAATTTCCCTTTGCACCCCATGAATGAGGTATGGGATAGCTTCTCGCGTTGTTGTGAATTAACACGCTGTCTATTTTTTTTAGATTCACAACTAACGGCACCTACTTGTTTATCGACGAATGCGAACGTCACTGTTTGAGAAGCTCTTACTAGACACGAGGATTGAACCGACGCTTAATACTGCGAAGTTGCTGTCAACAACATTCGAGGGGAGCCGACAATGAAAGAAAATTTTCTTTATTTTTTTTTTTTTTCTTTTAAGATGACTGGAGCCTGGTTTGAACCTGCGATCTCCCGCATGGTAGTCGCGTGTTCTAACCACTATGCCACGGCCGGTCCCGAGTCAGAGGCATTTGTTTGAAGTAATTAAAAGAGTTGGTTGGAATAGGCATTGGCTATGTCAGTGGTGTGCTGGTTTGCGATTCCGAATTTTGATGTCTGAACTATTCGTTGACGAAAGCTTATTATTTTTAGACACTTTTGCATGAACTCAAAGTTGTGATTCTGAAACATTCTTGCATTGTCGCCGGTAGAGTTCGCCCTTGTTCTAATATTGTTTTTCCGACGACGTCATGCGAATTCTAGTAAACGTTTACCACTCTCTTCTCCAGCTTACTGCTTACTACTCCAGCTTAATGCAATATTATTTTTTTTTCGATCGTCCCTATTTGTGCTATTGTAGTACCATTAAAATGTTATGCTTCAATTACTGCATAACTGCTATGCAGGACATCTTTATGGGTATTCATTGCAAGTCCTGTTTGTCCAGGGGATTTAAATTGCATTTGAACATTATGGAATATATTTTGTTTAACTTAAGATCTACTGATGATGCTGATTTACAACTTCTGATGCCTCTCTTCCTTCGCGTAATGTGAATATTAACCCTTTCGCATAAAATTTCTACTACGTTTCACAAATACTACAAAACTCTACAACTTTACTACTATGAATACTACGACCTCAGCATTTGCAGCCACCACGCAACCACACTACTACACTAGCTACCACTCCATCTGTCACTAGACCCATTAAGACGGAGGGCAATATCAATATTACGCCCTGTGTCCCTCGCTTATGTCCCTCGAGAACAGCAGCAGAGAACACGTCACATGGACGGATGGATGACTGGTTGGTTGGTTGGTTGGTCGTATGGTTGGCTGGGCAAAATAAAGGGTAACTTTGGCGAACAACACTCACTTGTACGTACAACACACGGAACTCCGGCTACAAGAAGTTCTTCACAAAGTTCAATGTTCTTTCAGCATCATAATCGTCATCATCAGCAGCAGCAGCAGCAAAGGCAGTCGTAGCAACATCAACTTTAGCATCATCAGCATCATAGTCGTCGTCCTCGTAGTCACCATCACCAGCACCACATCAACATCAGCATCAGCATCCACCACCACCAGCTATTGCAATCATGCAACCGTGCAACATCTGTTTAATGCGGCATTTGCTGCAAACAAATACAACAAACTGTTCTCTTCTTCTATTTCAATTTAGCATTAAATGAATTCTCCCTAGACTTTTAAGAGTGTTTTAAATACATTAAAGACTTAAAGTTTTTTGTGTTTGCCCTTAAATGTGAAAAAGGGGTATTTACTCAAGGAAACTTAATAATATTATGGAGAGATGGGAAGAATCATGGAATATATTCTGAAATTGTACAATAAGTTGGAAATAAGCAAAGAGTATTTTTATCATAAATCTAGTTAGAAAAACGAGAATATACAAATTAATTAAAACTTAAGAGGAAATATAACATGGATGCAACGCAATGCGAAATATGCAAATCTAAAACTTAAACAGATAAGATTGGGTATCAGATGTAAGATGGCTTTAACGGTGTCTGAACTGATGAACAAGTCAAGTTAGTCATGTATGACGGTTAATATGCTCCCACAGGATCCCATTGTTGTCATTCTCTGAATGGATAGTGCTGAATATGCAAAGAGCCAATGTTCGATGGTTTTTTTTCTCTTCCGCATCACGAAAGCTTTTGCAGAAGTCATTTGGTGTGATCTTCAGCCTTGACGAATGTTCGCGTATCAAACAATGTCATGTTATGACTACCAAATAATTCCCTTTCAAAGACCGACACAAGTCTCGACACTTTTGCTAATTTAGATAGTGACAAAGGCTCTTGGATCTGCCTTTATTCACCGTTGGCCAGATTTGGCTTGCATGTATGGAATTGGAATCTTATCCGTTGCATAATTCTATAGGATCATTCTTACAGAATATTTTTATAAGTTGGTAGAGACATGCTTACTCGATACAATTCCGTTAGAACTTGTATGGTAGTCCCTAATCTTGTATATGTATATGGTACCCATTGTGAACGTTGTACTCCAGGATCATCTCATAAAGGGATCTGCGGCAGTTTTGGGCATATCTTAACTTTAGGAATACAAATTACAAGGATTTAAAAGCATTCTGACTATCAGTATACACATTGACTCCCATCATCCTCCAGTGAACGAGACATAATAGACATTCCTAGTTACATACAGTTAACTTCATACCTGAGCAATTTTCGACTCCTCTTTGTAATAATTCACGTACCTTTCTACATTTCTACGTTATGCCAAGAGTATCTATTCGGTATGTATGTATGGTATTTTGCTTTCAATTAGTATACAAATGTCTTAATTTCCAAAATGCCTTTGATCACTGCGTCATAACCAACATTCATCATTGCAACAGTTAGCTTCCAATGCTGATAATTGTCTAAAAGGAGAGATTTACACGTTCATTTAAATAAAACTAGGATTCTATGGATGATGTCTCCCAGAATATTGTCATATGGGACAAACTTTCCACCCTTATGTTTGAGAACCAACAGTATACCAGTCAAAGCAACGATTCATGGATGTGGTGATAAGTGCCGTCTTTACGGTGTGTCCTAGTGACAAAAGTACCGGATGTCGACATCATAATTTTCGCTGTGACGCGTCTCTTAGTGAGCATTTCCATTGTTGACAACCAATGTTAATCAACTTCAGAAAAAAATATGGGATTACAGGTATCGGTTTTTGAGAGTAACGTCGTAAAGATCTTAAATAACTTTTAGCCACAGTCTGAAGTTCTGCTGAAGGTATCATAGCAGGTCTAAAGGAATTAAATGGCTTAAAACTACTTCTTCTTATTTAGCAGCGGCAACATAAATTCATCCCCAAATACGCCGCCAATAGAGTTTATTGCCGAAGACTTTTCGACTTGGATCATTTTCATTCATTCCCACAATGAGGAACACGTTGTACAGTTCAAACAACTCATGCTTCAATCGACAACGGTACCGTCGTTACGGTGATGGGTCCAAATAATTTGTGTCATCAACCAGTATTCTGCACTGTAGAGCATGACAGGTATGATCAGTGTCTGGTAGAGTGGGATCTTTCGCTTTCTCAACGTAGAGTAGCAGCGGTTTGCAATCAACAGTCGTATCTTGATTTCCAGGCTGACATTATTATTTTTGTGAACGGCGGAGCCAAGGTAGACAAAATAATCTACCACTTCAAAGTTATATTTCTGAAACTACACGCAGCATCCAAGACGAGTAGACTCTTTGTTTGTTGAAACAAATAACCTGGTTTTGTTATCATTTATCACCAGGCCCAGTTCTGCCAACTGTTTTTCAATGTTCGAAAAGGCCGCAGTAACATATCGCAGTCCTCGGACATTGATATCTATTTCATCGGCATACGCGACAAGCATGTGACTTTTGTTAAAGATGGTGCCAGTCGTGTTTACTGCTGCCTTCCGCATGATCATCTCCATGATGATATTAAAGAGATCGCATGACAGACTATCGCCTTGTCTGAAGCCTCGCATGGTAGAAAATGGCTCTGTTAGATTTGTGCCTATTTTCACTGAAGACTGTCATCCCGCAAAGTCGTATCACCTTCGCGGTGATACCAAACTCAGCCATAGCATCTAATGCTGTCGTATCGGACTGTCAAATGCAGCCTTGTAGTCGATAAGCAGATGGTAGGTGTCGATCTGCATTTCTGGGGCTTCTCCTGGATTTGTAGTAGTGTGAATATCTGGTCGGTCGTGGATTTACCAGGTCTAAAGCCACACTGATAAGGTCCAATCAGGTTCGCTAAAATGGGCTTTAGTTTTTCACATAACACATTAGACAGGACCTTGTATGCGATGGGTAAAAGGCTGATCCAGCGATAATTGGTACACACACTTTGTTCGCCTTTTTTTAGCACAGGCCATAAAACACTCAGATTCCAATCATCGGGCATGCATTTCTTGAGCCAAATCGTGTTTATGAGCCATTGCATGCACGTTGCCAGCTCATCGCCGCCAGCTTTTAAAAGCTCTGCCTGTAGTCCTTCGGTTCCCGCAGCATTATTGTTTTAAGCCGTGCAATTGCCGTATTGTTCTCTTTCTGGCTCGGTGGTGGACAGTCTACTACATCGTCGATGATTGGTGTAATTTCGTCAATTATGCTGCCTTCGGAAACGAGCGTTGAACGAAGGTGTTCCCTCCTTATTCGCAGCACACTCTTAGCATCCGTGACCAGATTTTCGTCTCTGTCTTTGCAGGTGGGGAGCGCTATACCAAAACTTTTGACTTTTACCTTTTAGTAGAATTTTCGGGCTTCACCTCTATCCCTGTAGTTTTCGATATCCTGGCTCTACCGTTTCTTCCACAGGCATTTTTTCAGCCTGAAGAGGAGTTTCATCTCCCTCTTTATCTCAATATATTGCACTGTCACCTTACGCTTTGCCATTGGTTGCAGTTTTTCCTGTATGAAGCATCCTTTTCCTCAAACATAGCGCGACATAGTCATCATACCAGGGCTTGTCTTAGCGTGGTTTTTTATGAATTAGTACGGTCGTTGCGGCTGTGGTCATTGAATTTGCAATATGCTGCCGCTGTGTGTCGGGAACATCGGATTTAGTGGAGTTCGTTTGAAGTAATTGAGAGAGTTGTTTGGAGTAGGCACTGGCTATCTCGGTGGTAAGCAGCTTTGTGATATCTAGCTTCCTTTGCATTTGGTTTCAACATTTTTAACACTTCTTAATCACGTGCGTACCTTGGCTGAAACTAGTTAGTAATCCGAGTCAATATTTGCACCACACATCACACGCACGTTCACAACTCTTGAGGCATGCCAGATTGCCTTGTGGAAATCTTTATGCGGGAATCTGGTTCCACTTACTACAATGGGTATTGCCGATGGAAAGCTAACTAGTCGAAATCCGTTTTCGAAGGTGTTCAACAGTTTTAATATCATGGGCAGGGCATTTGTCTTCCGTCGGGCGTGCACACAAATCAACGTGATTTAAATTTTTCTCCTTGGTGAGGATAGTAGCTATTCGGTCACTTACAGTGTTAAATCGCGAGTTCAGATGTCGATGTCTCTTGCCGACTATGAATCCGCATCCAAATTCTTGTCTTTCTCCATGGCAGCTGTAAAAGATGTCACAGTTTATTCGTCGTGTGCATTCCTGTCCTTTCCATCATATTTCCTGTATGGCAGTGATTTCAGCCTTGTTTTTGTCGAGGACAACCGCCAATTGAATAAGGCAACAGGTCTGCACTCTCTACAAAGAAGTTCGGACATTCTAGGTGGATATCCTTAAATCATGGTCTTTACAACACTTTTGGGGATCGTCACCATTTGGGAGCTGGTGCTTTGACCTAATTAGTCACTCTTCTTAAATAAAGTAAAAACTATTATGGAAACACGATGAATAGGTAAAGCAAAATCCTTTCCTTAGTTTTTTAATAAAAGCTTTTTTTTTGGGGCAGCCAAAGCTACTGACACAGTACTACATGTTTTAGCTCATTGATTTGGGACTCAATTCTGAGAACTGCATGTGAAAGTAGCCCCAAAAAGAAGAAGTTCTGCATTATTCGTTTTGTCAAGTTACATGCCATAATAATTTAATATCGATTTGAAGTTAGTAAGTATCGTATAGGGGAATTTGTCACGTTTCACTTTCACGTACAGGTCTCAGATTTGAGTCCCAAAATCATATGTTGTACTGTGTAATATAGCCTTTGTGTTGAACTTTAATAGCTAACCTATTAACCTACGTTGTGAGGTGGTTGGGGACTTCCAAAGATATTCTGGTTATTCCCAAGTGAATAACGGTCAGAAAACTCAAATTAGAAAATCCCCCATCCTTCTAAATTGGCATCTGTAACTGTAAAATAAGCAATCGATTAGACAGATGCCACCAATGTGACATGACTGCCACTACCTTCCTATATCGACCCGCACCAGTTGAAAAACTCTTTATAAGATTCTTATCAAAATACCACTGACTACTTGATTTAGTAACTAGCCTGTAGACTTAAGCCTAAGCATTTGCTTGCATATATCTGTTTACACCATGTAAACACAGCAAGTATTATATATATCAAAATACTAACAAACGAAAACATTATAAATTACTATTTTATTCAAAAACAAAATAAAAAAATACATTTCAATAAAATCCACACATTAAACTTCCCCCCATCTAACGTACGCTACATTCACATTCACCACTCTTTCTCAACCTCTCCCTCCCTCTTGTAATGCCAATGCAAAGCTGATAAAAACTACTCTAATTACCAGCAACAATTGTGATAATTTTGCAATTACACCTCGAGCGAGAGAGTCCACCAACAAATCATAAATAACAAAATGTACTCTAAACCCTCTAAAAGCTGCAATTGCCCATGAACATCACATCGGTTAATGTCTGCTTAAACTTAAGATTATAGAAAATTTATGTTAACTAAATGCAATACAAACTAAAAATTTACAGAAAATCTTCGTTAGTTTGTTGGTACTTAGTAGGCCTAGAATCCCTGAAATATAATGCAAAAAGGAAAAATGGCAAAATATGATTATAGGAGCATAGCTCATTTAAGATGCCCCATGGTTATATAAGTAATATATATGCCGCATGAAGTGACTCAACAATAGGGTACGGAACAGGAAAATGTACATTAATTTTATGCGATACTTAGCGTTTACACTTTAATATGACTTCTCAAATTACGTGTGTTTTTGTTTTAATTTTTTTTATAACTTTATAAAAAGAAATAAATGGAGTATAAGTTACACTTACAAGTAAACTTAAAGATATCAATTAGTTAAATTTGCCAAAGGGGGCGAAGAGGTAACTATTATGCTGCAGTTGACTGAAATCTTAAAAGAGCAGTGTTGCTCTTTAATTAGATTGCGAAATGCTGTAATATAAAATTACAAACTATTCATGTACGTTTGTAAATTTAATGCAAATTTATATTTTAATTTCAAAAAATTTTAATTATAAATAATACTTACAGACTAGGTAACAGAAGTTACTAAAGCTCACCACAAAGGCTATCCAAGTGGCTTCGGCAGCCCCAAGTAACTAGGACCGGGCGCGGTGGCCTAAAAAGCCACTCCCTTTAAGTAGAACAGCTGTTACGAAACTACCGTCATACAGGATATGCGATGGACAAGACAGGAATGTTAATGACGAAAGAATTTTGACGTGCCATGCAGAGAGACACGAATTTAGATGTGGATTCATAGACGGCAAAAGGCAAAAGAATAGCCACTATCCGCATCAAAAGCCACTATTTACATCATGCGGATTTCTGTACACTAGATAGGGTCGAAAATTAGTTTATATTTTCTCCACCCAGTTTTGTAGTTTGTCTGAAACGATCGTAACCAAACGCAAAGGAAGCTATACATCACAAAGGTGCATACCACCGAGATAGGCAATGCCTACTCCGACCAACTCTCTCAATTACTTCAGACGAATCCGTCTAATTCTGATGTTTGCGACACCCAGTGGTAGCATATACCATAGCCGCAAAGACCATACTGGGTTATGAAAAACCACGCTTAGACAAACCCTGGCACGATAAAGAATGGAATGCAATGTCTGAGGAAAAGGATACAGCATACAGGACAAAACTGCAACCAATGCAACGCGTTCGGTAACGGAGCGATATAATGAGAAGAGGTGGCAGATGAAACGCCTCTTCAGTCCAAAAAAGTTTCTATGGAAGAAAATTTCTGGGATAGAGGTGAATCTGGATAGTTCTACCAAAAGGTAAAAAAACAAATGTTTTTGGAACAGGAATCCCCACCTGTAAGGAGAGAGATGGAAATCTGGTCCCGGACACTAAGAGCGTGCTGCGAATATGGAAGGAACACGTTTGTACTCTTCTCGTTCTCGAAGGCAGCCTAAGTGAAGAAAACACGCCAATCATCGACGACGACGGAGCAGACTGAACACCACCGAGTCAAATCGAGCAGGGCTTAAAAACAAACAGCTGGGGATGCCGATGGACTGCCAGCATAGCTTTTTAAGGCCGGCTGCGATGAGCTGGCAACGTGCATGCGCCGGCTCATTAACAAGATTTGGCTAAAGGAATGAATTCTGAGTGTTCTACGTCTTGTGCTTAAGAAAGGCGATGCAAGTGTGTGTACCAACTATCGCGTTATCAGCCTTTTACCCAACGTGTCCAAGGTCCTGTCTAGTGTGTTATGTTAAAGACTAAAACTCATCCTAACGAACCCGATTGGACTTAGACCTGGTAAATCCGTGACTGACACGATATGGTAACGCTGGCAACGCGACTGGTACCATCTTTAATTTCATACTGCTCGGGTATTGGTTAAGGACTGCCGGATGTTACTGCGGTCTTTTCGAACATTGAGCCCTGTCGGCAGAAGTGGGTCAGGTGAAAGATGATTACAAAACTACGTTTTGTTGCTCGTGTATGTCGATGATATACATATCATCTGCCAAGGACTGTGGGATGTTACTGCGGCTTTTTCAAACATTGAGAAGCAGTCGGCAGAAGTGAGTCTAGTGATAAATGAGGACAAAACTAAGTTATGAGTCTACTCGTTTGGGACGCTGCGTGGACGTTGACTTGACTCCGCCCTAAATAAAAATTATACTGGCAGTCTGGCAATAAAGAGACGACTATTGATCGCACACTGCTGCTACTATGCGCTAAGCAAGCGATTTAATGACAAAGCACTCTCTCGACGAACAAAAATCCAACTCAACAAGACACTGATCCCACCTGTCTTGCTCTACAGCGCATAAACCTGTGTGATGACACAAGCCGATCAATCTGGGAGATCTCGAAAGAAAAATACTTTGCAATATATATGGACCCATTCTCGTGTACGGCGAGTACCGTAGACGAATGAACCATGAGCTGTATAACGACAACAACGTAGTCAGGCCTAATGCACTGTCTTGGACGTGTTGTACGAATGATTTACAATCAACTCTAAAAGTCTTCAGCAATAAAGTCGATGGTCGGTTCTGAAGAGGGCTACCAAAACTTCGTTGGATGTACCAGGTGAAAGAGCTGTTATCTTAGCTTGGTGTGACGAACTATCTACGAGTTGCAACAGACCGAAGCGCTTGGAATTCTTTTCTAGGTAAGGCTACTCATGTAGGAATTTCTGTTGCTGCTGCCAAATAAGAAGAAGGGTAGAAACCTATAACGCTCAAGTGATCCAATATACAGTTTTGCAAATAAAATCAGCCTGAGGCGTATAATTTCAACTCATATATACGGCGGACCACAGTTTTTTGCTATTTCAATAACATAAGGATCCCTGAATCTGTTTTCCATACACAGTACAACACATTATTTTAGGACTCAATTCTGAGAACTGCACGTGAAAGTGGCCTCATGATTTATGTGGCGTATGATTTATGTGGAATATTACTTATGATAATCATACGCCACAATATAACAAAAGAGCCTAAAACATGACAAATTCCCCTATACGATACTAACTACCTTCAAATCGATATTAAATTATTATGGCATGTAACTTGACAAAACGAAAGATGTAGAACTTCTTCTTGTTGGGGCTACTTTCACATGCAGTTCTCAGAATTGAGTCCCAAATTAATGAGCTGAAAAATTTTGTACTGTGATATTTACAGATACATAATTCCACAAATGAATTATTTTGTTAAATCAAAGACATCTTAACCCATTTTCGAAATTCCCCAACAAACCGTTTATAACTGCTCTCCATATTGCAGCAGCATTTCTCTACTTTTTGGGTAAAGGCCACATAATAAATTACTTCTTACTGTAAATGACAACAAAAACACAAACACAGCAAATACATAGGACAACCAATAGAAGGAGATCCTACCCTCTACAAACTATATCAGGTCAGCTGTGGCCATTTTCTGTGGAAATGAACCAAACACAAGGAGCTGCTGGTAGTTAACTAGTACGACTAGAAGATACGGAAGAAAAGGCGGTGTGACATATAAAAAAAACCAAAATGCAGGCTTAATAATGACTTAAATAAATGACCAACGAATTGCCTGCAACTTTTTTTTGTCTAACAACTCATAAAGTGGCATTTAAAAAACTGACTAATAAACCGTGGCCACAGCTACCATGGACGAACAACGACCATCTCTTCTCCACTGTTCTGTGGCCAGAGTAAAGAAAGAAATTAACAATTTCTCTATGTGAAACTAGGTATTTAAAGCCTTGAGGCTATTTTTCCGCTGTGGCATTCATGTGTAAATCTTGACCAAGTAATAAAGATGCCCGGAGATAGATGAGGTTGCTTGTTGGTGTTGCCGATGCTGATGATGGAGCTGCTGGTATTGGTAAGAGTAATATCGATGGTGACCGAGACGCTGGTGTTGACTAGCAATTGTTACAATAATATGCTACCATTTTTCTTAGTTAAATGCAGCAAAGAGAAGGAAGCCAATAGAAATGTGTATTGTTGGTGGAAGAATTTCTGTAAATTTGTATCAGTAAAAAATGATATCATACCAAATATTTCAAAAGAGTCATACGCAACTTTTACATTCCAGTGACTTTGATATTGATGAAATTCTAAGATCGTTGTATGATGTTACTGCTACCTTCTCGGCATAGTACCATGTCGAAGCCAACATCTTCAACTTGCTGTCATTCTACTTGGGTATACATCTCGATGTGTTTGGGAATTAGTTTTATATAAATATTCTTAAGTTTCTTGGTCATTTTGTTGTTCGTTGTGGTGTAATTCTTCTTCCTTCGTATTTGATTTTATGATTGTGAAAAAGTATTTTGTAACATTCTGTCAGGCAGCTCGTTGTAGATTACATGTAATTTTTGTTATTTTGCAGTCATAAATCTAATTGTAGCACTTCACTGCCACTGCCACTGCCATTGCCACCACCATTATCATCATCACCATCATCATCATCGCCTTCGCCATTATCCGCCGCATAGCCAAAACTAATGTCTAAATCCAAACGGTTATTTTGCCATAATAACAATATCTTGTCGTGTTGCTGCTATATTGCAAATGCAATTTGGACAGGTACAATGAATTGCAATGCCAGATAAACAAAACAAAACAAAAAACACCAAATAGCAACACCACTACCAATCAGATGGCACAGCCCCTTTCCTTTCTTGAGTCCCCCCACCAAAAAATAGAAAAGATTTTTATGGTTTAAGGAATTAGAGACAATAATCTTGCTTCATTTTTATGGTCGAAATTATATTGTTAGATTTGTAATTGTTATGCTGTTTTGAATTATTGCTGCTAAAAATGCCATAAAATCGACACGAATGTTAAGAAATTAACAAGAATTAATATGAACTGCAAAAAATAACAGACAGCTAAGAATTTTGAGACATGGCTGCAAGTACTAATGGAGCAATTACAACGTCGAGTCATCATATATGTTGTACTCAACAAATGGTAAAATTGGGGACGTTCGCTATAAAGACAATATTTACGTATGAGGAAGTAAAATACATCGGAAATTTGGTAGTCAGTAAGTAAGTGTATTGTATGCGTATACAGGGAAAACTTACTAAGTCCACTTTTTCGTGAAATGGACTTAATGATGCAAAAGTGTTCCAAAAGTCATAGTCTATGTCCTATATAGTTTTGTAGTTATTGTATCAAAACATAGACGGCCATAAACTTTAAATCATCAATAACTCAAAAACACAAAAAGTGTTCTTGAGAACTTTTTTGCCAAAGTGTCCCTTAAAGTCATATTCTATGCCCTGTACAAAAAAAATGAAAGTAGTTTTGTAGTTATTGTATAAAAACACAAGCGGCCATAAACTTTAAATCATCAATAACTCAGAAGCACAAAAAGTGGACTTAGTCAGTTTTTCTTGTATACCGATGATATATTAATAGATTTCACAAGCTGTCGCTTATCTCCCAAATGTAATGTTTTCAGGAGAGCAAAAATTGCTTTCATGGTAAAACTTGAATAACTTAACCACTGTGTAACCAATTTTTACAAATAAATATGCGTTTTACTCGCGAAAGCATGCACTTTCTGAATAGTGGCTACAAACTTCGTCAAACTTAAAAAATTAAGATAAAAAATAGTGATAAAAATCTAAAAAAAAGTTTGCGGCTTCGAATTAAAAACGCACAGATATGATAAGTTATCGATGTAGATCTATGTATCACTAGCTGACCCGCCGACTACGTCCTGCCTGCAAAATTATTGATTAAGATCTTGAGTACTGATATATTTTACAAACGATTGGTCCATTACATTGGTCACACTTTTTGCTAGAAAATTATTTAATTTAAATTTAATAATTTTTTTTTCCACAACCACTCGTTTTTCGTCAGAATGCTCGCTAGTATGATTTAGTGCCTCGCCTATTTTTTCAACTCCCAACTGAAATATTCAATAATGCCTTATGAGCTAAGTCCTACTTCATTAGGGGAAACCAAACGAATTTCGAATTTTGTCCGGCTGATGGTACCAGTTTTATTCCTTATTGAATCTTATTTTGATTCTAAAAGTACGAATTTTGGAAAATTACTTTATCTAGCTCTCTAATTCTATACTAAGCAAGCTAATATCGATTTTCGTGATTATAGCTTTACCCGTTTGGTCCTGGTTATGGCACGAGTTTTATCCCATTTTGGACCTTTTATGGTCCTAAAAGTAAAAAATTCCCAAAAATCCCTTCGTGCAGCTCTCTCATGTTATAGGCAGCAAGCCCATATAGCGATTCTACCTTTAGCATTTTCGTCTGGGTGATGGCATCAGTTTTATTCCCTTTTCGGTCTGTTTACCCCTAAGAAGTATCAGTAGTTCAGAACATTACCGCCTACAAACAAACAAACAAACTCTCAAAAATATTCGGATAGATTGGAAACTTCTATGATTCTTCGTTCCAATACCGTTAAGAAATCGATTAAGAATTGACCGAGCCATTCAAGTGAGTTTAGTAACGAAAAACTGGTTTCTCAACGGTAATTTGTTATACAGATTCATGTTCCAGGGTGTTAAGAAATGATTTTAATAAAACATTGAAGTTATATTGTTTATACCCTTCACCACTCTCACGAATGGAGTGAAGAGTATATTAATTATACCCTCACCCTACGGGTGATGTAGTTCCCAAAACTACTTACGGCATTAAAAATGGACTACATAGCCACGCCTCTTTTGGTACCTCCTATACAAATGTACCATTTCGCCCACTTTAGAAATCAAGTAATAATATCAAAATACTCAACGCTGTCGTGCTTAAATTCTGTATTTAGTAAAACTATGAGGATAAAGTTTTGGAGAAAAAATTGGAAGTCTAGCCACGTCCCATCTGATACCTCGCATATAAATGTACCACTCAGCCCACTTAAAAAAATCGAGTAATAATATCAATACACCCATCACGATCATGTCCAAATTCTGTATTTAGTAAATCTATAGCAGGATAAAGTTTTGGAGGATAAAAAAGAAGTCTAGCCACACCTCATCTGGTACATCCAATACCCATCTGGTAACGCCCTCTTTATATATCGATTAATTTTATTAATACACTCAACGCAATCGTGCCAAATTCTGTATTTAGTATTGCTTAAGCAGAATAAAGTTTTGGAGAAAGAATCTGGAAGTCTAGCTACGCCCCTTCTGGTACCTCCATACAAATACATCATTCCGCCCACTTAAGAAATCGAGTAATAATATCAATACACCCAACGGGATCGTGCCCAAATTCTGTATTCAGTAAAGCTATAACAGGTTAAAGTTTTGGAAAAAAAATTGGAAACCTAGCCACGCCCCTTCTGGTACTTACCATTGTACCTCTCCGCCCACTTTAGATATGGAGTGATAATATCAATACACCAACGGGATCGTACCCAAATTCTGTATTTAGTAAAGCTATACCAGGTTAAAGTTTTGGGAAAAAAATTTGAAGTCTAGCCACGCCCCTTCTGGTACCTCCCATTGTACCACTCCGCCCACTTTAGAAATTGTTTAATAATATTAATATAATAGAAGATTTTATATTTTGCTGAGGGTGAGGGTATATATAAGTCGGTTTTCCCGACTGAAACTTTTTACTGGTTTTGTTCTTACATTTGTAACGCCCATAAGGAGGCGTGGTAAGTATGACAATTTATATATATATATAAGGCTTGGGTGACTCACTGATCACTCCCCAGCCCAAACGGCTAAAACTAGAACCTTGAAATTTGGTATGTATGTTCCTTTTACGACGTAGGCGCGCACTAAGAAGGGATTTTTGGAAATTTGGACTGCAAGGGGGAAATAACGGGCGTGCCACCGCCCATGCAGCTTGAAATTTTAAATGGCTGTATCTCATATGCCATTATAGGTACGAATTCGCGGTTTCGTACATGTGTTGGTCATACAAAGAAAATTACTATTTGTGGAAAGAAAGCAGTGCCACGCCCCTTTTTAAAAAATAGTTATATCGGCCAAATAAATGGACCGATTGCAATTAGCCAAAGGGGTGTGGCACCGCCTACGCAAACCAAAATTTCAATCGGTCTTATCTCACGAACCATTAGAGGTGTAATGATTAGTTTTGCCACATACAAAGGGGATTACGTTGGGAAATATACAGTGCCACGCCTCTTTTGATTGCAATGAAGTTTTCACTGTGTGTAGTACTATCCGTAGGGCCTCTATCATAGACTACATGAAAACATAATTAGACAAATGGGCGTAGCACCGCCCACACAAACTAAAATTTCAATCGGTTATTTTTCACGAGCCATTAAAGGTATAAAGAAAAAATTTGCTACTTATATAAATGGTACATGGGGGATGACGTCTCGCTGGGAATGATTGAGGTGAACTGGCTGTAGATAGGATGATGAAATTTGGGGTGGTTGTTCCCCTTTTCGTGTAAACGTAAGCTAAGAATGGATTTTTGGAAGTTCGTACTTTTAGCTGTTGAAATGACCAATTAGAAATAAAACTTGTAACATCATCCAGACCAATCGGCTAAAGCTATAATCGTGAAAATTGATATAGGCATGATCACTATCAAATTGGATCGAAGGTTTTTTCGAAATCCGATATTTCTGGAAAAAAAAATCGAAAAGAGATAAAATCACGATATTAGAAGGAAGCAGGAGTAAAAAGGACGTAAAGGACTAAATCGGCTACAGACATAGTCGGAAAAATTGAAGTGAGGGTATATATTAGTTGTGCGATTTGAAGTAATTTTTCGAAATTCGTTCTTAAGGTGTAAAAATATCGGAAGAGGAATAAAACTGGTACTATCGCCAAGACCAAAGGCCTAAAGGTAGAGTTACGAAAATGTAGTAAGCATTGCTCCCTATAGAATTATAGAGCCGCCGATGAGCCGCCGCTATAATCTTATATGGGCATAGAATTAGGGAGTCCATTTCCGTTGTGCGATACGAATGTATCATTTGAAATTCGAACTTTTAGAGATAAAATGGGATTAAAGTGGTACAATCACTCAAACCAATGGGATAAAGCTAGTTTTTTTCCACGATAGAAACGAAATTTCTTTTTCGTTCTTATAAAGGCAACACTATCTGCACTTTTCACAATATGAGGTCAGAAATCACAAACACAAGCACGAGATTAGTATAACCGTGTTAAAATATAGTAAAAGTACTAAAAATTCACCTTGAGCAATAAAATTCGTATGGCCTTTAAATTATTAATGCTGCCATCTTGTCAAAACTAATGATGAAGAAGTTCTTATTTTTTGTGATACTTTCACGTGCAATTCTCCGAATTGAGTCCCAAAATAATGTGTTGTGCTAGGGTTGCCAGACGGGCTGGATTGTCCAGCTTGTTTTGTACTTGTCCAGTGTCCAGCTAAGATAAAATTTGTCCAGCTAAACAGTAATTTTGGTACATTTAACACAATAACTTTTGAAACAAATTATAATTTTCATTTTCTAGAATGAATTGTTATTTTCTTGTTTATTAAATTTTGAATTGTTATTCTTTTTATATTAAGATTATTGTGTTTATTATTAAAATTTATTCTCAGAGGTATGAGTAAAAGTGCAAGTTTTAATAATTTTTTAAAGTATTATTTAAAATCTCAAAAATTTAAAACTGAATTAAAAATATTTAAGTTCAATTGTATTACTTCATTTTTTCAACAATGTTAAAAAATATTTTTTACAAAAAAATTTTATACAAAACTAAACTTGGCAACCCTTTTTTAGCCCATCTATAAACTTTTATATAAACGTGAAAAATACGACAGATTTTACATTTTTTTTGTTTGTTAAACAAAGGACGAAAATGTCATTTAAGCATTTGTTATAGAATTATGCACATACCTTCAATTAAATAAATTCGTAAGATTTACACAGACATAACAGTAAAAAATCTCTACAAAAAGAGACACATTAAAAAAATCGCATACAATTCTCAAGACTATTATCTGCAGAAATTCATTATAATAAATATTGTTACTTGAATTTTTTTCATATAAATGGTAAAGCAAAATAAAAATGTAATGCATCATGTAGCAGCCAGACATGTCCTTTGGCGTTTGTACTACACTCATATCTATCATTTGGTATACTTCACTTCCCTAGTCAATAGTCGTTATTTTCGTGGCACTGTTTAATTTTATAATAGAATTAAAAAAAATCCCTCCAATATCATCAACTACGACTTTCAAACTAAATAAAATTAAAACTCAAGAAGCTCAAAATAAAATGAAAATATTTACAGCAAATCCGATTATTGTTGCTCAAAATTTCATCTAATTGCCAAGTGAGAACTAAACGTTAAAAGTTATGTGCCAGCCAACCGACCAGCCAGCCGACCAATAGAGACGTCGATAATGCAATTCCATATCTAACACCACCAACACCAACAGTCATCAGCATTCCCAGTAGCGCTGCCACACGCTGCCAATAGATGCGAATAGATGGTACTGATGCTGATGCTGACTATAGCAATGATGAAGATGTGGATGCTAGCTGGCCCTCGGCAACCACTGCACGTTTGTGTGGTCATGCCATTCAGTCAGTCATTCAGCTATTCTAGCGAGCCGGGCAGCCCCAGCACACACACACTTAGGACGCGCGCATCATTAAAATGGTTACAGCAATGGTGGCACTGGACCATCCAACCGATGATTGTTGGTCCGTGGACACCGGGAAATGTTCGTCGTTTGCATTGGTCCGGTCCGGTGGTGTGTGGCTGGGCCGACAGAGACAGCCAAGGTGGGGGGGTAGTGGTCGTAGTGCCATCGATGCATTTTATAAGGCATCTCAAAATGAGGGTAATAAACATTTTAATGTTTTTATTTTACAACAACAAAAACTTAATAATAATAATAATCTAAAAACCAAATAGCCACTTGTGCCCACTTCACCACCAATCCTGGTCATGGGACGAGGGGTTAACGTAAGTGTTGTCGAAAGTGGACTTTGGCTTTAATAAATTTAATGGGATTTTGGTTTTTTTTTGGCTGCATTTCGACGCATTGCTGATGCATAACTCTTTGGTCGCCCCTAGGATTGTGCAAATGGCCCCAAAAAAATTTATTTGAAATTGTCTATGGGCTGTTTGGATTGCAGCATTGTGGAAAGCGCAAAAAAAACCTTAATATTTAAAAATATTCTTAAATAAATTTGGGGTAAAATGAGTATATAAAATATTAATATTTTACACAGTGAATGCTAAATGCCAATAGTTAATGGAAAATGTGGCAAGAAGTAGTAGTAGTACTTTGGCAAGCGTCATGTCGGAGACAGTATATACTGTATAGATGTAGTGGCTGAAGTTAAGTACACTATTTCACAAAAGTATGAATTTTTTTGTGTCCTTTGCATATAACTATATACTAGGCGCCGGATAAATTTACAAGGCAAAGACAAAAATGGAAATATAATCCATAAAAGTTTACGAAAGCGGCATCTGGCGGCAATCAAATATTAAAATAAATGCCAAAAAATGATTCCTCGAACCAAAAACATCACATTCATATTTGGCTTAATGAAATACAACTTTTTTGTGGCTTTTTTTTTAATATCTAACTCGATACATGATTATTGTGGAAAATCCCATGTTTGAAAATCCGAGTGGTCTTAACTCATTTCTGAGCTGTGGTTTCTTTGGCAAAGTATCTTGGAATAACCCAAAGAATAAATTGACCCACCCTACTATATACATTAGAGTGGGTCAATTTGTATAGAGTAAAAAAAGAATGCACCAAGCGGTTATCAAAATCGTAATCTACGATGAATTCTAAGAAAATTTGCCCAAGAAACCATGGGTCTAAAATCAAAATCGAGCCCTCGGTTTTTAACGAGAAATTTTCCGTATTGGGAAAAAAATCCACAACAAGCCCCGCAACTGCTCTGGAATCGGTTCAAATGTATGAAAGACACCCAGTTATTTTTCCCACCTAACATTTTTCCCAAACATACCTAGCGGCTATTTTCAACCCCTAAAGGGGCAGCCATACAGAATTGATATACCCTCACCCAACGGGTAGGAGGGTATATATCAATTGATACGACCCAAAAGTGTAACACATAGAAGGAGTCACTTTAGTCCCTAAGTTACTTTGAAACAAATTCGATTCATGACTTTTTAAGTCGTTTGAGCCATGTCCGTCTGTCTGTCTGGCTGTTCGGCTGGTGCGCACGATAACTTTCGAAAGACGAAACTAAATGTTTTGAAACTTTGCTTTAGTTAATATTTCCCCAAAACTACTAACGGTATTGAAAATGGGCTACATGGCCACACCCCTTCTGGTACCTCCCAAACAAATATACCATGCAGCCCACTTTAGAGATGGAGTAGTAATATCAATATATCTAACGTGATCGTGTGCATATTCTGTATTTAGTAAAAGTGTAGCAGAATAAAGTTTTTGAGAAAAAACTGGAAGTCTAACACACCCCTTCTGTTAATCGATTAATATTTTTAATAGATCCAACGCAATCGTAACCAAATTCTGTATTTAGTAAGGCTCAAGCAGGATAAAGTTGTGGAGAACAAATTAGAAGTCTAGCCACACCCCTTCTGGTACCCCCACACAAATGTACCATTCCGCCCACTTTAAAGATGGAGTAGTACTATCTTAACACCCAACGTGAACATGTCCAAATTTTGTATTAAGTAAAGCTAAATGAGGATAACATTTTTGGGAAAAAACTGTAAGTCTAGCCCCGCCCCTTCTGGTACCTAATAATATCAATATAATAGAAAATTTTATGTTTTACTGAGGGTGAGGGTATATGTAAGTTGGTATTCCCGACTGAAAATTTTTTACAGGTTTTTGTTAAATTTGCTCAGACCACTCTATCTGCCCCGGAGTCGCTTCTAGAGTGTTGTAAAGTATGATCTCCCCCATTTTTGCAACCCCAACAATTTCTTAGAACATATTTACCCTTTATCATCAACCCTTAAGGTGGTCCCCATACATTTTTTTTTATCACTTTTATTATTTTTTCATGAAATCAGCTCCTTCCAGAATGCCTCCTAGGTGAGTGAAATGTAAAACCGATCCCGACTATAACTTCCCTCCTAATATTTTTCCCGAACATATCTACCCTCTATCCACTTCGAGAACGTATTGATGAACCTAAGGATTTGAATCAGCAACTCGGTATCGTATTGATGGTCCGGAAGATATTGGTGTTTTGTCGGGTATGTCGTCAACTCATGTTCGTATTAACAACCCGTGATCGAATTGATGACGGAATTGTAATTCTTAATTTTTTTCTTAAATTTGTTTTAGCTAAATCGGACTAGTGGTTCTCGAGTTATGTCAAACAAATGAGTCTTAAACGTGACAAATTCCCCTATACTATACTTACTAACTTCAAATCGATATTAAATTATTATGGCATGTAACTTGACAAAACGAATGATGCAGAACTTTTTCTTTTTGGGACTACTTTCACGTGCAGTTTTCAGAATTGAGACCCCACTGCAATGAGCTGCAAAATGTTGTACTGTGTTATGATTGATATCGTGTTGGTTATTCGTGTTTGTCGGTAATACAGCTTCGTACTGACATCTCTCAATCGTGATATTTATTCGGTAGTTGAGCTTTATTTCTGTTACTCGGAATCAAGTTGGTAATTCAAATTATTCGCAGATCAGCTTCGTGTGTTGCAAATCACAGAATTGTGTTTCGTATTTGTAAATCGGTTTCGTAATGTTAGTTCCGGTGTGTCGGCAGTTCAATTTGGTTTCTGTAACTCGAGATCGTGTGAGTTATTCGGGTTTAGTTTCATATCTGCTATTTGGACTCGATTTGGGTATTCGATTGTGTCACCAATGTGGCTTTGTATCTGCAATTAGCGATATTTGTTTTAAGCTTCAGAAACTCGGGATCATGTAGGTAACTCGAGTCTGTTGGCAATTTATTCATCTTACAAAATCAGGATCGCTTTGATGATTTTATTATCGCGACAGAATTATTAATATTACCCGATGGGTGTACAGTACCTAGTTCTACTGAGCTTCTGGGATGTAGAGTATCCTCGTGTGGCAGACCGAAGTCCGATTAACCAACGGGAATTGGATAAAACTAGTTAGAAAGTTGGATTCGACAGACCAAGGTCCGATTAAATCGATCGAAATCGGATCAAACAAACCGACATAGGATTTAACCAATAAAAATCCGATTCAAAGGACCGATGTCCGATAAAACACAAAAATTGCAGTCACACAAAAAAAGTGTCGGGTTTAGGGGATCAGACTAACCTATCCTTATGTATTTTGATGCGCCGAATTCAAATCTGAAGTGCATTTTGTTCCAGCTTATCAGTTTTTTTTTTAAGTCTGTTTATTCCATTCATGTCAGGTTTTATGACAGACCCTCAATAACACCTATCTTGTGGGTCGAATTTTGTGGTAAAAAAATTTATTTCTTAACTTTAAAGACAATATTGTTTAATATAAATATAATTGTGCATAACTTAGAGGCAAGCTCCATCCAATGATGTGTTGTTTTTATTAAATTATTTTTGTGTAACACTAGAAAAAAGTAGGCAAAAATTATTTTTTGGTTATTTATTTCAAAGATAACTTATTTTAATAATTCCAACTAACCAATTAATCACTTACAGAATTATATTTCTAAGGTGACAATTGATTGGAACCCTCAAGACTGCAGAAGACGAGGCAGACCAGCCAACACATGGAGATTTTTATAACAATCCGAAATCAAAGAAATTGGAATGGAAACTTATGGCGCAAAATAGATTCTGATGACCATTTTGTTAAGGCCCTTTGCTCCAACGTGGAGCCATAGGAATTAGAATTATGTGACAATTGTAATATGATTATAAATCCTCAAAATGCATTTAGCCGCTCCTTAGTTTTTCCTTTTCCACTTCTATTTTATTGCCCAACTGTATGACGGACTTTGTTATTTCTATGGCACAACAAGCAAAACAACGACAGTCGCAGATTGACAGCTTGACATGTACATAGTTCATTGATATAACTGTTCGCTGTCTCTGCCCTGACCGCTTTGCTCTTTAACATCTTCAAAACTCCTACCTAGTTGACGTTTTGTGTGTCAAAGCGTATTTTTTTACTCTTACCATCTCAAATGTAAATAGACCAACTCATGCCTCATTGAGGATCATCGTCAGTCCTATCACCGGCAACGGTTCACTTTGGTTACCCGGTTTTCATTTAGTTCTTTTTTTCCAGGCTGGTAATTTGAAACTT
The DNA here is from genome assembly GCA_964034835.1 of Muscina levida. Taxonomy (NCBI): domain Eukaryota; kingdom Metazoa; phylum Arthropoda; class Insecta; order Diptera; family Muscidae; genus Muscina; species Muscina levida. The sequence goes on along the minus strand of OZ035881.1, from coordinate 114,606,186 downwards.
TTAATTTCGGCAAAAGAACAAAGTGAATGAATTCTCTATTCTTCAAACCGCTTTTGTATACGTACACACACACACGCACGTACAAGTAGCAGCAGGTTGTTTGTTCTTCTCAGCCGCGCAGCGTTTTCATTCAGTGTCGAGTCGATTGTTGCATCCCCAACTCCTCCCGATTAAGTTCCCGCTTCAGTGCGTTCGATGTTTGCGTAATTTAAGCCCGAATGTAGGGGAGATCTATAGAAAAAATTATACCGGCCGTAACGTTTTAACTTTAGCTGTTTGGCTGTTTGTTTTTGATGTTGTTGTTGTTGGTGCTATAGCTGTTGTTATTGGTTGTGCAATTTATACGGCTGGTTTGTGGTCAATAACCTTTTGGACAATTTAGTTGTGTTATTGTTATTGCTGCTGTTGGTGTTGCTGTTGCTGCTGCTGCTGCTGCTGTTTTCATTCCATTTCATATGCAAACAAACACAAAAACAAAACAGAAACGCACAGCAGAGTCAAAGCAGAAGAAAACAAAACAAAAAGCTTTGAAGTTATTCGTTCTACATGATTTACACGCCGAATGCATTTGAAAGGAGCAGAAAACAACAGCAACAACATAACACAAACCTAACAATTGTTCGACAAATTGCAACGGTTTGAGTAATAGTCTGCTCCTTGGCACTTGTTGTGTCCATCCGATACTTTCTTTGAGTCATTTTAGCAGCCCCATCAACTGCTGCTGCTGACGTTTCAAAATCGCCAACAACCTGCACGTGGTCGATGTAACCAAATATGTAATTGCTGGGCTGGCATTAATGAAAACGAAACTAAAAGTTATGGAACATGCTTCCATTTCATTGCTTCCCTTAAAGCGTTATCTACCAGGGGCTAACTGACCGAGAGGGGCTAAGGGCGGAGGCAGTAAGAAAAAGCTCGCCATATGCGCGAGGCGGTAACTTTTTGATGTCGTTTTCATGTTTCAGTTTTGTAATATTAATACCTGTAAAGTGGTTGTTGTTGCAATTGTCGTTGCTGTTGCTGTTGCCATTCTTAGCCATTTTGAGAAAATATGCATTACCTGTACAAAACAAAAAACCACCACCCCAGCAAATTTCCTAACTTTTGTTGTCATATAATTGGCCGCCGTCCCATGAGAGGATAGAGTGTGAAATTTAATACGCATTCCTTTGAAGATTACAATTAAGGCGGTCGCAGCGAAAATAAAAACAAACTGTGCGGACATTGTTAGCGATACTTAAAAGAGACAAATGATTTAAACATTTTATAAGATATTGGATGAGAGCTGTGTGTTTTGCTGCATAGGCAAATAACACTGATCAACAATGATCATGCCCTACGACAACTTACCGTCATAACGGAAACGCACTTAGTTTGCTGATGAGGTCATGTTGAGTTTCGATCGGTATTGTATCGATAAATGTATATGAACGGCCATAACAGTGTAGCTAAAATATTTGTTATGGCTATTCATACGAGAAAAAGTGTAATGGATTAAAGGATACTAGTGCCTAAATTTCTCATCCTTTAGCTGTTGTATTGTTGTTGGCTTATCGACGTACACCTTTTCTTTCAAATAACCCCAAAGAAAGAAGTACAACGGTGTCAAATCCCAATGATCGTGGCCAATTGACATCGCCACCACGTAAGATAACACGGTCATTGAATTTGACGCGCAAAAGAGCCATTGTTGCGTTAGCTGTGTGGCAAGTGGCACCGTCCTGTTAAAACCACATATCTTCCACATCGATATCTTCCAATTCGGGCCATAAAAAGTTTGTTATCATCTCACGATAGCGAACTACATCCACAGTCACTGCTTGACCGGCCTCGTTTGGAAAAAATGCGGTCCGATGATGCCGCCAGCCCATAAACCGCACCAAACTGTCACTCTTTGTGGGTGCATTGGTGTTTCGACAATTTTGGATTATCATTCGCCCAAATACCGCAATTCTGCTTATTGACGAATCCACTGAGGTGGAAATGTGCCTCATCACTGTAGATGATTTTCTTCGAAAATTGTTCATCCACTGTTGCCATTTCTTGCCACCATTCTGACCATTGACGACGTTTGGAATGGTCAAAACTCTTTAGTTCTTTAGTCAATTGCACCTTGTAAGCGTGTAAAGGCAAGTCTTTATGCATAATGTTCATCAACGACGAGCGTGGGAGGTGCAATTGTTGGTCACAACGACGTGTTGAATTGGATGGCTCTTCAGCCACATTATCGCGAACAGCAGCAATGTTTTCTGCAGTACGAGCTGTACGCGCATGCACTGGTGTTTTCACATCTACTACAGACCCAGTCTGCTCAAATTTTTGTAAGATTTTTCCGATTGTACGCACTTTGGACGATGAAATTGACCGAAAAAATCACGAAGTGCATGATATGCATTTTGATTTGAACGCCCATTTTCATAATAAGCCTGAATGTGTATCTTTCCATGGTTCAAATTGAGTTAGTCTGAAATTGAGAAATTTCAAATGAAATGCAGAAAACAACTTGACGTTTAGGTGTGGTTCACATTCAAAATCGGCCCTTACAATTTAACCACCCTTTATATATCCTCCCCATTTTGTACCTCCCATATAAATTGGTCTATTTTTGAAAAATGCATATTTATTCTATGACTTACGCACGCGAAACAGCAGGCTATTCAAATTTTGTGGCAAAAAAAACGAACATTTTTCTGAATAGTATAAGGAAAATTTCATATATTATATTTAACAACAAAAAATCGTTCTCCCACTTGTCATACCTTTTTATTTTTTGAGTGTACTCAAAGCAACAAAGCAACGTGCTACATAACAACCACCACGATCGACTGCTAGAACAAGAGTAAATTATCTTTTTCAAAAGCGCCGCGTAGTGCATTTTTTCGATCTATGGTTCAAAACCACACTGATAAGGTCCAAAAAGGTTCAATTGGAATAGTTTTTTTCTATCACTTCACACACTCAACAGGGCATTATACGTGGTAACTAAAAATCAAGTCCAGTGGTATGTGGTCATACACTTAGATCGCCTTTTTAAACGCAGGACAAATTACTCTTGGATTCGAATTATCCCCATCGGCTTTGAAAAGCTTTACCGGCAGTCCATAGGCAACCGCAGCTTTATTGTTTTATAAGCCGGAGTATTGACGTTCTCGCTAATGAACAATCCAGTCCGTCACTGCCTATGTTCTGATTGTAGTTGTATTGTCTTCGGGAATGAGCAAAGTAAAAAAGTATCCTTGAGAAGATTTCCAGGTCTGTCTAGAAACAGGTGAGGTTCCCTGTTCAAAAATATTAACATCTTTCCTCTTATCTTTGCTCTCCTAGACGCTTTTTCCGTTTAGGAAGGCATTTCCTCTTCTCCTTTATCGTTGCCTTGTATGCAAAACTCGATGTTCTTCATCGTACCAGAACTTGTCTGAGCGTGTTTTTGTATACCCAAATACGGTCGTTGCAGAAGTGGTCATAAAAATAAAAATATGCTGACACTATATGTCAGGAACATAGGATAAGAGGCTTTTTTTGAAGTAATTTAGAGTTTACCAGCAGTTCGTAGGCACCCACAGCCTTAATGGCTTAAAGGCATGTGATTGCCGTACTGATCACGTTTTGTTTTGATAGTGGACAATATACTCTGTCGCCGTGGATTGGCGTGATTTCGTCCTTTGAGCTGGCTTTGTGAACGACCAGATTTCAATCTTTGTATTTACAGGTAGGGATCCCTGTTCTATAACCTTTTGGTGTACTTATCAGGCTTCAACTCTGTACCTATACTTTTCGACATCCGAGCTTTCTCTGTTCCTTCATTGATGCATAGAACCTTCTCCGTTTAAAGACTCGTCTCATTTCTCTCCTCTTCCCCTTATGTAGTTCCTTCACAGCCAGCGTTACCATTGGCTGCAGTGTTGTCTTGATGCATCCTTTTCCTCAGACAATACTTGACATTCTTCATTACTTCAGGACCGTGTCAACGTGGTTTTTCATACCCAGTAATCATAGAAAACGTAATACACCGCCGCTGTGTGTCAGGAAAAACAGAATAAGGGGTGCTTATTAACAGTAGTTGAGAGAGTTGATGGCTCCGGCCGTAACATGATGGTTGGAACACGCGATTACCATGCGGATGATCCATGGTTTCTTGTTGCCAGTCTTCATCATTTTTCTTTCACTGTCGGTCCCCTCGATGTTGACGATAGAACTTCCCAGTATAGTGACGCGTCAATCGGCATGTCTACACCATTTCCAATTGAAAATCAAAGAAAATCAATTAAAATTCAAATATTCCGTTTGAAATTCAAAAAATCCATTTGAAATTCAAAAATATCAATTCAAATTTTCCATTTTAAATTCGAAAATATGAATTAAAACTCAAAATTCGTCAATTGAAATTTAAAAATCTTCAAACCTCCTTCAACAGATGAGTTTTGCAATTGATATTTTTCGAATTTTAAAAATTCAAGTAGAGGTGCTTTAATATATAAATTTTACCCTGATTCTATATACAATCTATCCAACAAACCCAGACTCATGTGGTTTGTTTGAGGTAGTCAAAAGACTAATAACCTTAAGAATCTTTGAATCTAAGGCCTTTCTTTAACAGCTATGCACATTGATGCCCTTCGAATTTATCATGTATATAACTAAGCGATTGTTACAATTGCTTATTTTTTTTCTAAAAACTAGAAAATAAATTTCTACCGCTATGTTTTACGTTCTGATCGTTTGGTGATCACAAAAAATTCAAATTTCCCATCAATTTCATATGTTGTTTGATCCAGTCTCTTGGGGCCGTTTTCTAACCTCTTGCTTATTTTTAAGTTTTCGCAAAACAAATCAACATGCAAACAACCCACAAACATATGAGCTCAATCTCTGCCCATATATTCTGTTTGCTTATTACTGAAAAGAAATTGCCAAAATGTATACCCAGATCTCCTTAATTATATAGACATGAATAAATAGGTTTAATAGAAAAAATTTACATCACGAATTAAAGAAATACAGAAACAGAGAAATACATCGTCCAAATTACTCCCCTTCATCGCTGTGCAATTACACCTTCGATGTGTTATAATTTTTATGTTGGATTTACAAGTCAATTTTTTTAATTTCTAGCTGCCAACCCCTTGTTCCCCTTTAATTAATCGTAATTGTAACTCATTTGCTTTTCATCTCCTTTTCTGCATTCATTGCTTTTCCCTCCCTCCCTTCCTCGCTCCACGACTTTGTACGGGTCCCAATTCGCCAAAACAAAAGTGTTTCTAATTATTGCAATGTTCGCAATTAAAATGATGGGAAAAATCCATTTTTGTATTCCATTCTTTGCTCTGCTTCTGCTTCTGGTTCTCTTGTACCGTTCTGTTCGGTTCTGTTCTATTTTATTTCATTCTTTTTTCGCTTTTGGCTTTTGGCTCAATTGTTGTTAACTCCTGCAAAAATTTTGTAGCCCTAAAGCTGTTAAAGTGTCAATGAACTTTCGAGTTGAACACAGAAGCTCAAGCAGATACAACAACAACAAATTATAATAATAATAATAATTGTAATAAAAACAACAACATAAGCAATATTAATAGCAGCAATGCTTCAGATGCCAAGCCTCAAAAGAGTGTATTAAATAAAAGTACCCCACCACCTACCAACTGGCTGGCGAATCCAAACCCAACAGCAGCAGTAGTAGCAACAACAACAACAACAGCAACGGCATTGTCCGCCACCTTGAGCTCCACCTCCAAACAACAGCGATCGGCAGCAATAGCAGTAGCAACAAACATATCTGCATAGCAGCAGCATTTAATATTTGCTCGACTATATATCAGAAGTTCTTAAAATGTTAACGAAGGTGACGGCAGGCGTTTTGTGGTAGCTGACAGACGACAGGAGAGATTACACTGGGTTACAAAATAAAGAAATTGGTGAAATTAACACCACTAAGATATAGAAAAAACACATAAAAAAACTTGAATAGATAAGTTTTCGAGATAGTTTTTTTAAACACCTTCACTTACACATTACAACACATGATTTTGGGACACTATTCTGAGAGCTGCACATGAAAGTAGCCCCAAAAAGAAGAAGTTCTGCATCATTCGTTTTGTCAAGCTACATGCCATAATAATTTAATTTCGATTTGAAGTTAGTAAGTATCGTATATCGACAGCATAGTGTCGAGTCAATCAACATGTCTAGTAAAAGCTTCTCAAACAGTGACTTTTGCAATCGTCGATAAACAAGTAGGTGCAATTAGTTGTGAATCTAAAAATAGAAGCGTGTTAATTCACAACAACGCGAGAAGCTATCCCATACCTCATTCATAGGGTGTAAAGGGAAATGAAGTATTTAAGTATGTGAAACAAGCGTGCATGGTGCTGCTTTCACAACACTCAAGCCGAGACTGGTCTCGCGAAGCTATAGGATGCCTAACACCAGCTTTGACTTATTTGCGATGAATTTAGTTTTTTTTTTTGATACCTTAAAAGTAACGTTTTCAAGAGTAACCCAGTGTTTCATGAGGATTTGCGTGCGAGGTGCTACTTTCACAACACTTAAGCTGAGGCTGGTCTCGCTAAGCTATGGGATGCATAACACCGGTTTATATGCAATGTTTTTTTTTGTTATCTTAAAAGTAACGTGTTTCTTGAGGAATTGAAAGAACGTGTTCGAAAAGAAATGCAAAACTTTTTAAGGATCACATACGGATGATGTAATTTTGAAGTCCCTATTTGTGTATTTGTATAATAAACTAGCTGACCTGACAGAGGTAGCTGATCTGGTATAAAACATTATTTGCTATAGATGGTGCCACGCATACCAGTACGATACCGTCCATGTTTCGACCAGTGGCAGAGTCCACTAGGCATAAAGGTGGCAGGTACAATTTTAATTTGGATTTTCGGTAATGTCCGAGCGGAATATTGTGTCAGTTGTTGAAAACTGCTATGTTCATAACGTGAGCAAAATCGGACAACTTTAAGCTGTGCCCCAAAGAGGTCAAAGGTCAAAATATATACTATATAAAAAAAATTTGTCTATGTTTGTTTGCATTTTTTAGTACCGTGTATACTCACAAACGGCTTTAACCTATCTATTGTGTGGTCGATGGTGATAATAGGGTATTGATGTATCAATTGGGCGTGACTCCGCTCTTTGAAATCTATTTTTGAAACTGCAATATCTGGAGGACTGTTTCTCCAATTGTGTGAATGCATTTGGCAGCATAGTTAGTGATCCAACACAAAATGGGCGGGATCGGATCAGTGGACGTGGTATAAAACTTGAAACATTAAAAAGCTGTATCTCATGAACTATAAGAGGTACAAAGCTGATATTTGGTATGTGTTGTTGGTGAAGTATTAATTAATCGAAAAATTGAAGTGGGTTGTGCCATGCCCCATATAAAAGAAACCGTTATAACAGCCATAATAATAGTTTGATCATCCTAAAAATTAAAAGTATAGTAGGGATATAACCAGGCTTTTTGGAACCAAGTTGGCAAAGAGAAACGACGCTCCGCCCACACACGTCAATATTTAACAATTACATATTTCCGAGAAAAAATTACAATTCCTTAATTGAACATTAGTAAAATATTATACATAGGATTTACTAAGAATCTGATCTTTGACCTCTTTGGGGCACGGGAAATAGTTGTCCGATCTTATTCAAATTTCCTTCGTGTATTTTTTACATCGTGGCACAATATTTCGTTTAAATTTCCGCAAAAAGAAGTAAGAAAGTTTCAGTGGGAAAACCTGACTTACATATACCCTCACCCTTTGATATTATTACTCGATTTCTTAAGTGGGCGGAGTGGTACATTTGTATGCGAGGTACCAGAAGGGGCGTGAATAGACTTCCAATTTTTTGCAAAACTTTATACTGTTTCGTGTATTGATATAATTACTCGATTTGTAAAGTGGGCGGAGTGATGTATTTGTATGGGAGGTACAAGAATCCCATTTGCAATACCGTAAGTAGTTTTAGGGATATATTAACTCGTGCATAATTTCAAAACATTTGGTTGCGTCTTTCGAAAGTTATCGTGCGTAAAAACTGGACAGTCAGACAGACAGGCATGGCTCATAGAATTTAAAGTGACTCCTTCTATGTGTTACACTTTTGGTCGAATCAAATGATATATACCTTCCTACCCGTAGTGTGGGAGTATAAAAATTGTCCATACATTTCGCTGCTGCCCTACTGGGCACATTACAATGCGATTGCCAGCGCCACCAAGGTATGGTCCGAGCAAGCTTGCGCTATCTAGGTATAGGAGTCTATCTAGCCACAAAATACAAAAGGTGAGGTTTATCTTGCCACCTCTCCTACTTTATAGTTCTGTAGCAGCCTGTTGCAATGCTACTCCACATTCGAGTCTGAATAGTACCAGCTGTTTCGGTACTTACCACAGCCCATGTGATACTACCACAGGGGGAGCCTACACCTCCGATCAGTAGGGAACAAGTTCTTTTAACAGAAGTGTAATCAGAGAATTTTTTAATTTTAGACTTACATTCTTACAAGATTTTTCCAATATATTTCATTAACTTACACCTTCTCTTTTTCTATTTTCAGGTAAGCTGACAAATCTCGGCCCGTTTTCTCTACAATAAATATTTCTATAATTATGGTAAGTTTTCTTATAAAACAACCAGACAAGTCAATGATTGCTCTCTTTACCCTATGCGGAAACACTGAAATCCCACAGCTAAATGTGCGATTATCCTGCCTGAAGTGTAAAAATTCTCAACCATTAGCAACACTCTCGCGCTACTCCTGCTCATGGCAGAGAAAATCTAACATTTCTTGTGCAAAGAAAAAAAAATACGTACACAACAATAAATTAATTTGCCATTGCCCTCCATCATCAACATCATTCCCCATACCTGTCACAACAAGTTCCCCCTGCAAGAAAAACAGAATTTCTTAAATTGAAAACGAATTTCAGGTTAAAAATAGTTTAAAAAAAAACAATCTCTTCTGCCTGATGCTTTTAGAAAAACCCACAGCACCCCATGTGCTAACAAATCAACGAACCAAAAGTCAAGTTTAATTCATTAACACAGAACAACGTGCAAACAAAAAGTTGCGGTAGTTTTACTGTTATCACCGAGCCAGTTTCAGATCCCCCAAACTTCTCAATGTTACGCCGGCGATATAATGTGATGTTTGGCAATGCTGTTCAAAATTTCATGCTTACAATTTTAACCAACATTCCTATTGTGTGTGGCAGTGGTGGTGGTGTTGGTGTCGAGTGGGTGAGTTGTTGTGAGAACGGTCTAGAAAATACGAATATGTTATCCTTTGCAGTCTTTAGAATCGTATCAAGTCCCTTTATGGCGAACAACAAGACATGTGTTTCGCTGCACGTGTAGGTTACGTTAAGAAAACACTCGAGGAGAAATCAGAGAATGATGACAGAAAAAAATAGGGAAATTTATAAAATTGTGTTTATCTTTTGCAACTTCTTGATTCCATTGTATTTGACAAATTGTTCTACACGTCGTCAATGGTTATGGAAATAGTGTAATCTATGATAGATCGATAGATCGCACATTCATTTCTTTGGCAAAACGTATGATATACAAACTACTCGGTAATATAAAGTATACGCCTCCAGCATTTTCTACCAAGAAGCAAATTTATATTAAGTCACCAAAGATATTATACACTACGACGATATATATGTAATATTCAAAACTAACAAATTTATTATATTGGCATTGAATTGGATATTTAATGGGAAGTTAACTAACACAGTACAACATTTTTCAACTCACTGATTTGGGACTCAATTCTGAGAACTGCAAGTGAATGTAGCCCCAAAAAGAAGAAGTTCTGCATCATTCGCTTTGTCAAGTTACATGTCATAATAATTTAATATCGATTTGAAGTTAGTAAGTGTCGTATAGGGGAATTTGTCACGTTTTAGGCTCTTTTGTTTGACATAACTCGAGAACCACTAATACCACTAGAACCGATTTAGCTGAAACAAATTTAAAAAAATTAAGAATTACAATTCCTTTAATCTGTTTATATAACGTTTCACTATATAAGCCCATACCTCATTCATGGGGTGCAAAGGGAAATTAAGTTTTTTTTTTTTTATATAAGCAACAGTTTCACTTTTCCATTCTACAAATGATTTTGAACTGGGTTTATTTTGTAGCAGTTACAATAAAACTGTTGTACGTGGCGTATGATTTACGTGAAATAATTCTTACAATAATCATACGCCAACTTATTGTATTTGTGATATGTCAAACAAAAGAACCTAAAACGTGACAAATTCCCCTATACGATACTTACTAACTTCAAATCGATATTTAATTATTATGGCATGTAACTTGGCAAAACGAATGATGCAGAACTTCTTCTTTTTGGGGCTACTTTCACGTGCAGTTCTCAGAATTGAGTCCCAAAATCATGTGTTGTACTGTGTAATTTATAAAAAGTCTACAACTAGATGGCCACGACTATCGTATATTCCATTATACCACGAAATTATCTTCGAGTGTACCATCTGCCTTCGCCGTTGTTGGTTTACAATTAAGCCGAACGTGTTCTCATTTTCATTTGAGGGAATGCAGCGGCAAATTTCCCCAAAAAAAAAGTCATAAACTCTTGGCTGCATTCGAGATTTCTTTCAACTCCTCACATAAAGGGTATTTTTGATAATTAAAAAAAAAGTAATTTCGTGTACTGGTATTTGTTTTGTTTAAACCTCCACCGATGCGGCGGGAGCATGTCGACGACGACGTTGATGATGTTGTTAATTTTTGGTTGTTGTTGCTTCAGACTTACCCTTGAAAATGTTGTATGGGTTCTTCACACACACCCACACTCACTCACTGAGTAGGAGCCACCCTCATTGCAAATAGCGTCAATATATGTAAAGTTATCGTAGCCCCTTCGTAGTGCCCCTAATACGACTTTATTGCCTCCTGTTCTAGTTTCCCCTCTGCTATATGGGATTTTTCATTTTATTAAACCATGTCCTTATAACCGTAGAACTTTATTTCATTTTCAATTGAAGGGGTTTTTCATTTGTTTTTTGCTTTTGGAATTTTTCAGTTTCACATTCTGTGGCAAAATTGCTTCATATTGAATCTGTGCGGAGTGTTTTGAGGTCGTGATTCAGGCATTCATTACTGAGTTATTATCCAACGCACAGATGGCGTGTATAGCACAGAGGGGGGCTTTGTTTGATTTCAGTGTTTTTGTTTTTCTGTTTATTTGTTGCTCAGTTCTGTGTGTGTGTGTTTCATTGTATCCTACAGGATATTAATGCCTTCCTTTATGCTGTATAAATCAGAGTTCAGTATTTCGCATTCTAACTAATTAATTAAATTCTTCTCAGTCAATATATACAGAGATTTTTTTCACTCTGTTTGTACGTGGGAAAAAAATCAAGAATTGTTTGAAAATTAATTTAAATTATAGTTTGTTAACAATGGTTCTGGTTAACACGATCGGAAACTGCGAAATTGACTAAAAGTATTTACAAATTTCACATGATTATGTTTTGAAACACAGTTCAACACATGATTTTGGGACTCAAATCTGAGAACTGCACGTGAAAGTAGCCCCAAAAAGAAGAAGTTCTGCATTATTCGTTTTGTCAAGTTACATTCCATAATAATTTAATATCGATTTGAAGTTGTACGATACCTTATAGGGGAATTTGTCACGTTTTCGGCTGTTTTGTTTGACCGTATATATATATGTTGTACCATGCGTACAACATGATCTAGCCAACACAACCGCTGTACCTTTATGCGCATGACCACGTCAATGTCAATCTTCACTGAAAAATTCGTGTTGGTCAGGGTCATTTCTCAAATGCGTATTTATTTCGCAGGAATACCAACTGTTGTCATGGCTTCGGTAAGTTCTGTCGTATCGGGCTGTCGAAGGCAGCTTTATAGTCGACGAAAAGAAGGTTCGTGTCGATCTGTTTTTCTTAGGTCATTTCCAGGAATTGTCGCAATGTTATTATGTGATCAGCTGTTGATTTAACAGATTTGGGATTTTTTGATTTGGGACCGGCTCAAATGATGGTTAGAACACGCGACTACCATGCGGGAGATCCCAGGTACAACTCCAGGCTCCAGTCATCTAAAAAATAAAAAAAATGTTTCTTTCATTGCCGGCCCCCTCGATGTTGTCGTCAGCAACTTTGCAGTATAAGAGTCGAGTCAATCGGCATGTCTAGTAAAAGCTTTTCAAGCAGTGAAGTTCGCATTCGTCGATCAACAAGTAGGTGCCGTTAGTTGTGAATCTAAAAATAGAGAGCGTTAATTCACAACAACGCGAGAAGCTAACTCATAACTCAAGGGAAATAAAGTAAGTAAGTAAGTTGATTTAACAGGTCTAAAGCCACACTGAAAAGGCTTGATCAGGTGGGATAACACTAGCTTTGGACTTTCATAAAGCACACTTGACAGGACCTTATATGCGATGGGTAAAAGGCTGATCCACACTTGGTTGACCTTTTTTCAGCACAGGCCATAATTCGCTTAGATCCCAATCATCGGGCATGCACTCGTTAAGCCAAACAGTGGGAAGGACTTAAAGAGCTCTACTGGAAGTTAATCGGCAGCGGCTTCTTTATTATTTTTCAGCCGCGATTTCGCTCTTCTTACCACGGTTTGATTTATACGACGTGAATTGGCATGATACCTTTACGTGAGCTACCTTCCGATATCAGCAACTGGTGGAAGTGCTTTCTTTACATATATGTAACACACTCAGCGTATCTATAACCAGATTTCTATTCTTTTCCTTACAGGAGGGCAGCCCAGTAGTACTGTAACCTTTAACTTTTATATTCTGGCAGAATTGTCGGGCTTTACCTCTATTCCTGTATCTTCATTCTTCTGCTAAATTATCACACGTTTTTTTTCACTTAAAAAAAGCTTATTTACTTGTTTGTTTTCTGCTTGTACCGTTCCCTAAAGGCCCGGGTTACAATTGGCTGTAGCGTTGCCCTATAAGCAGCATCCTGTTCTCAGACACTTTGCGACATTCTTCATCGTACCCGGATTCGTCTGAGCGCCATTTTTCATATCCTATCACGGTTGTTGCGGCGGTTACCATGGAATGAGCAATATACTGACACTGTGTATCGGGAACGACAAAAGTAGAGTCTTTGTGTCGTAGTAGTTAGGAGAGCTGGTTGGAGTAGGCAGTGGCTATTTCTGGGGTTTGCGGCTTCGCGATGTCCAGCTTTCTTTGTTTTTGGTTACGTGCGTTTTTCGCTCTGCTGAATCTTGTGCGCACCTTAGCTGTAACCTGCCACGTATCGCACGCACTTCCATGACTGTTGATGCATGTCTGCCATCGATCACCACATTTCAATTTGATTTTTGGTGATTTAAACAAGATATGGCCTAGTTGCCTTGTGGATATATTTATGCTAAAATCTGAATCCGCTTACGACAATGTTCCTTCCGGCTGTTAAGCTAACAAGCCTAAACCCGTTGTCTAACGCGTCGGTATGCAGGCTGAATTTACTGATCGATGAACCAAGAACATCTTCCCTTCCTATTTTTGCATTAAGGTCTCTCAGGATGTCGTGGCCAGGACGGCGGTCGTATTTGTTCTCTAAGCGCAACTCTTTTATCAATCGTCGGGGCATGGTCACATATTATCGTTATGAAGACATATTACGCCTTGATGCGGATTGTAGATATTCTATGACTAACATGATTGAACCACGCGACAAGATGTCTGAGTCTCTGGCCAATTACAAAGCTTTGTGTGCATTAGAATTATGCTGAAATCTGGCTCCACTCACTATCGTGTTCCTTCCTATGTTCCAAACCAGCCTAAAACCGTTGTCTAACGTGTCGGTATGCAGGCTGAATTTACTGATCGATGAACCAAGAACATCTTCCCTTCTTATTTTTGCATTAAGGTCTCTCAGGATGTCGTGGCCAGGACGGCGGTCGTATTTGTTCTCTAAGCGCAACTCCTTTATCAATCGTCGGGGCATGATCACATATTATCGTTATGAAGACATATTACGCCTTGATGCGGATTGTAGATATTCCATGACTAACATGATTGAACCACGCGACAAGATGTCTGAGTCTCTGGCCAAGTACAAAGCTTTGTGTGCATTAGAATTATGCTGAAATCTGACTCCACTCACTATCGTGTTCCTTCCTATGTTCCCAACCAGCCTAAAACCGTTGTCTAACGTGTCGGTATGCAGGCTGAATTTACCGATCGATGAACCAAGAACATTTCCCCTTCCTTTTTTTGCATTTAATTCTACCAGAACGATTTAAATGTCGTGGGTAGGACAGCGGTCGTATTTGTTCTCTAAGCGCATCGCCTTTATCTTTCGTCGGGTCACATTATCACATAGCAGCGTAATATAGAAATATTTCGCTTTGCTTCGGATTGTGGCTTTTCGATCACTAACAGGATTGAACCGCGAGACAAGATGGCTGAGTCTATGGCCAATTACAGAGTGGCACCTTCTCTATAGAGAGTCTGGACGTTTCTTAACCCTTGTGTTATATCCTTCCTTACACCCCTTTAAGTGACATCATTTATACAATTGTGTGTTTTACTTGCATTTTATACTAAAATTGTAGCCCATCCCCTGGACCGGCGAGATTGTTACCCAAAGTCGTAAATTGTGTGTCCTTTATAATGCCTGAGAAGACTGCAGTAACATCTGGTAGTCTGGTTTTATCGATATCGTTTCCCGTTTATATCTCTAAAATATTTGTAAATGATTGAACTACAGGCTACAGCTCTTTTTTTCTCCCATGCGGGAGATCCCAGATTCAAATCCTAGCTCCAGTCATATAAAAAAAAAACTTAGTTACCTTGTCGGCCCCCCTCTATGTTGTCGACAGTAACTTCGCAGTATAAGTGTCGAGTCAATCGGCACGTCTAGAAAAGCTTCTAAAACAGTGACGTTCGCATTCGTCGATAAACAAGTAAGTGCCGTCTGTAGTGTTTTCTTTAAGTTGAAGTGAAAATAAGTTATTATTTAGTTTTATCGCTATTTTTACCAATGCTGATGGGTATTTAAGCATTGGCATAGCAAAAGATAACTATCTTACTAATATTGATTTGTTATGTCCTTTTGGACTTTTAGAACATGTTGCTATATACAATAACTGATTTGCCTAACTTTGAATCGGCCTCCTGTAAAATTATAAAAATCGGTAATATCAACTTTTGTCGTAATGGTATAGATATATTAATTTTAGTTATATCTTCATTAGGAGTCGTCCTGACAGGCTTGTTTCTTTAGCTAGTTTGTTACATACCAGGGTCATCAAAAAAATCTTTAATAAGTATATTTACTTTTACAATATATGACGAATAGTTAAAATTTTTTTATTTAATTCAATGTTTTTCAATATTCTTTTAACACAAATAGTATTGGAAATATTTTCCTTATTACTATTAAAACTTCATATCTCAATATTTTGCTTCTCTTTAGCTTCATTAACTTTTACACAATTACTGTCCCTCTGGCTACATCACATATAAAGAGCTTTAATTTACACAGCTCTGCCTTCCCACCAGCGCAGAACAATTTCCTTACAAATAACGAACAAAAAATATGAAGAGCATTAAGATTTGTTTAACAAGAATATGCAGTTAATACTGCCCCAGCGCAAGGTGACTCCATTCAGCTACGCTCTCATCCTGTACTGCACTCACTGTGAGCTACCAATTAATTTGATTTTTCACCATTGACGTTTATGCAAATTTCCAGTCAGTGAAAAAAAAAACAACAAACTTAATGAACTTTACACTCAACTTCGAATGAATGAGGAGTATAAAGAAAACAAAAGACAGAGAAATGTACCAAAAAAAAACGATGTATAAAGCATAAAACAAATAAAATTGGAGTATTCATTATTTTGTCATCAGATTTTTATATTTGTTTTTTTTTCTCTTCTGGCAAATCTGCTTGCCAGTCCGATGATGATGACTCCCTCATTAAATTTGTATCATATTGTTTTTACATACATATATTTACTTGAGTGTGTATTAGTATCATTATTTTTTTATGGGCATTTTTTCTAAGGATATTGTTGCCGTTACAAAAAAAATTGGCAAAAGGTAAAGAGTATTTGGAGATAAAAATCTTAGCAAATCATTACAATGTTACATACTTGGTACAGGCGCCAGTTGTGGGCCAAGTTGAATAACATTTGGAGATGACTAAAGGACTATTTTATGATAATAAATGAAAAATTCAACTTAAGACTTTGCTTTTGTTGTGGCAATGGGTATTATCGTGTATTATGTATGTGGAGAAATGGAAAGAAGCTCATCTCAAGTAAATTGAAGTAAGTTGAGGAATTAGCCATCAATCTGAGTAAAATTTGTAACAGAATTGCCAGATAATTTTTAGGAAGACATTTTTCTTTAGTTTCTCAAAAAAGATATATGATATTGTTGATGAATACTTTTTTTCTGACGAATTATTGTCAAAATTTTTGATAAAAAATTTATTTCCCTTTGCACCCCATGAATGAGGTATGGGATAGCTTCTCGCGAGGTATGGGATAGCTTCTTCTGAAAAACATGTTGTCAAAATGCCGGAAAAAGTGTCGGCAAATAAAATTTAAAAATATTATGGAGGTCATGACGTCATTGTAGCCGTTGCATATGGCCTTAATATGAAGGAGACTTCCAGTGGGCATAAAACTTGGTACTAGAGGGGTTTTTGGGGTCGCTGATTTCGAAACTGGAGTCAAATTTTGAAAAAACAAAATGGCAGACACAAAATGACGAATACTTTTTGAAAAAAAAAACTCTGGAATTCAACCGATATTGTGGGTATGGGGTTTTTGGGCATGTATTATTATTATTATTATAACATGTAACTTGACAAACGAATGATAAATTGCACTGTTTTGTTTTAAACAATAATTGTACTTTTTGGTACAATTAATTGTACTTTTTCGAACTATAAATATATACTTTTGATAAATTTAATTGTTCTTTTTGGTATCAAGTATTATCTGTGTATCAAATTTTATTGCTCTAGGGCTACAATACAGTTCGCTCCCTTCGCCCACTTATTGAGAATAACAATTTCGTCTGCAAATTTTAACCTAAAGTTTTATCACTCTAGGGCTAAAATACTGTTTTGCCACGCCCACTCCACTGACCCAGAACTTAAATATAGCCAGCATATTCATATTCGTGTTATCGAATTCTATCTGTGTATCAATTTTTATCTCTTTAGGACTAAAATATAGTTTCGCCACGCCTGCTCCGCCCACTGCTCCAAAGTAAAATTTTGTCTGCATATTCATATTCGTATTACTGAGTACTATCTGTGTACAAAATTGTATCTCTCTAGGGCTTATATACAGTTTTGCACGCCCACTGATCCAAAATTAAAATTTCGTCTACATAATCATATTCGTATTACTAAGTACTATCTGTGTACAAAATTGTATCTCTCTAGGGCTTAAATACAGTTTTGCCACGCCCGCTTCGCCCACTGATCCAAAATATAAATTTTGTCTGTATATTCATATTCGTGTTTATGTGTACTATCTGGTTTTCAAATTGTATCTCTTTAGGACTAAAATATAGTTTTGCCACGCCCACTCCGCCCACTGTCCCACTGACAAAATTTAAATTTCGTCCGCATATTCATATTCGTGTTGCCGAGTACTATCTGTATATCAAATTTTATCTCCCCAGCTCTATAAATATGTTTTGCCACGCCCACTCAACCCACTGGTCCAAAATTTAAATTTCGTCCGCATATTCTTATTCGTATTGTCGAGTACTATCTAGGTATCAAATTTTATCTTTCTAGCTCTAAAAAAGTGTTACCACGCCCACTTCGCCCACAGGTTCAAAATTAAAATTTCGTCCGCATATTCATATTCGTATTGTCGAGTACTATCGAGGTATCAAATTTTATCTTTCTAGCTCTAAAAAAAAGGTTTGCCACGCCCACTCCGCCCACAGGTCCAAAATTAAAATTTCGTCCGCATATTCATATTCGGGTTGCCGAGTACTATTTGTGTATCAAATTTTATATCCCTAGCTCTAAAATTACCGAGTACTATCTGTGTATCAAATTGTATCTCTCTCTAGGGCTTAAATACAGATTTGCAACGACTATTCCGCCCTCTGAATCAAAATTTAATTCATATTTATATTCGTTTTGGCGAGTACTATCTGTGTAACAAATTTTATCTCCCTAGCTCTAAAAATATGTTCTGCCACGTCCACTCCGCCCACAGGTCCAAAATTAAAATATTGTCCGCATATTCATATTCGTGGTGCCGAGTACTATTTGTATACCAAATTGTATCTCCCAAGCTCTAAAATTATGTTTGCCACGCCCTCTCCACCCAATGGTCCAAAATTTAAATTTCGTCCGCATATTCATATTCGTAAAAACGAGGTATCAAATTGTATCTTTCTAGCTCTAAAAAAGAGTTTTGCCACGCCCATTCCGCCCCAAGAGCCAAAAATTAAAAAAAAAAAATAGCCTACGTCTATCGCAATTCAATGAGTCTTTGAACCGCAAGGCTCTATCTGCCAAATTTTATAATTTTCCTCTTTCCAATGTCATGCTTTCTTTTTTTTTTATAAAACCTACTAGTTACCTTTTCCTATTTCTCACACCAGCCCACCACCACCAAAAGTAGGCATTGGCACTTACTCACTTGAACTTTGCATTTCCAATTTTTACGCCAACTTAATTCAAAATCTTTATAGTTCTCAGATGCTATTAAACGCAGTCATTTTAAGAGATTTGAAATGAACATAAAATGGTTTTATAACAAAAGGAAATGGCTCCTCCTCCCTATCTTAATATGAAATGCATTTGATTGACTATGTTGTTATATTTTATTTTTCCAGTAAACTCATATCCAATCTACCGCCACCACTTGATGGCCGCCACATCTGAGGTTCGTAACACAAAACAACCGACCCTACTTTCGAGCGAGCGAGCGATATAATAGCGGCGAATACTGCCCTCCATCGAAATGAAATCCTTGAATTTTGACAAACACCAACTTAACATGTCCGCCTTAATATGCGAAGCTTTGCCTCAGAGATAGTAGATAGTTAAATGCAACCTCGTTGTTGTCGGCGTTGTTGCTGTTGTTGTTGGTGGTAGTGGTGGGTTGTTCTCCTACCACCACCACCACCTCTACGTTCAATGTAATGTAGTTCTACTCAAACTGTCAAGCTGTCAGTTGGACGGACACAATGTGCATGTAGGAGATGTGAATGTATTTCGCATAGATTTTTTCTAATAAACACCCCAATGACCTTTTGTGTTAGTTCAGTTCAGTTCTATTCTGATCTTTGTTGGTCGGTGAGAAGTTTCAAATTAAAATGAAAAACTAAAGATTTAATTTGCGCCACAAAACTTTTCTGTGGTTGAAAACATTTCAATTAGAAAAAATCTAGTAAATACGTTGGGGGTGGGGGAGGAGGACAAATACTCGCTGGAATACCAATTCAAAAGTTCTAACAACAACAACAACGTGGAAACAACAAAGCCAATGACATTTGGGCATCACTACACATTAGGCTGTCACTGAACTTTGTCCACATATAGGAGATGTGTTTAGATTAGATGTGTAACCACTGCTATTGACAGGTGATTGGGAGGGGGAGGAGAGGTGCGCATTGCATTACATTTCAATTAGCCGAAATGTTCGTTGATAGTTAAATATTTGTGATTAACTGGGAAATTGTTAAGAACTCAATTAGCGTTGAAAGGTTAAATGTAAGCATTAAACTATTGAAGTAAGGCTGCATTTAAGTAAACGATTTTAAGTACAAGTGACTAGAAAAGGTAAAAGTATTACGAAAATAACTTCAATGAAAAATTATTCAACTTATTAATTTGACTGATGTCAAATTTTTGAAATTAATGATATTTTTTAAAATTTATGACAATTTTGAATTTTATGAAATTTAAAAAATTAATGAAGGACATCAATAAAGTTACTGAAATTAGAAATATTTATCTTATAATAACGGTTTTAAATAAATTTATAAAATTTTATAAATAAAATATAATTGGATTTGTGAAACAAATTAAGTTAATGAAACTTATGAAATAATCGAAATCAATGGAATAAATTAAATATGTACATGGAATTGAAAAAATTAATGAAATTATTAAAATGGGGAATTTTCTTATTTGAGTATTTCTGATTGTTATTCATTTGCGAATAACCAGAAGCTTTCTTTGGAGGTTCCCAAGCAGCTCACAACGTCCGAGAGATCACGTATTCCCCGGGCAATGCCACTGAACATCCGTACAGTGGTAGCAAATGTAAGAAGGCAAAATGTTGAGTAACCTAATCGGCATGCTACCACCGATGCATCTTAGGAAGTAGGTAACAGAAGTTACTGAAGCTCAACACAGGCTCTCTTAGTGGCTTTGGCAGCCCCAAAAAACTAGGATCGGGCGCGGTGGCCCAAAAGAAAACGAATCTCCCCAAATGTTGACGACCCCCGCAAACGTTATAAGGACCATTATTTAAGGATATGCACCTGGAATGTCCGAACTCAATACAGAGATGGTGCCTCTATCCAACTGGCAGATGTCCTCGACAAATACAAGGCTGACATCACCGCCATTATACAGGAAATGAGATGGACGGGACAGGGATGCACTTCGACACCTGGTCTTTACATTACGCTGATTTGTGTACACGCCCCGACGGAAGACAAAGGCGAAGACATTAAAGATGCATTTAATGAGCGCCTGGAGGAGATGACATGCACATGACATTGAAATTGTTATGTGAGATTTTAATGCTAAAATAGGAAGGGAAGATGCTCTTGGTTCAGCAGTCGTAAAATTCAGTCTACACCTCCGATAACGGATTCAGACTGGTTAGTTTCGCGTCGGCAAGAAATATGGTTGTGAGATTCCCGCACAAAGATATCCACAAGGCAACCTGGATATCTCCCGATCAAAATACAAGAAATCAGATTGATCACGTGGTAATTGATGGAAATTGAAAATTGATGGAAGGTAATTGGTAATTGAAGGAAGGCATATGCAAATATTGACTCGGATCACCACCTAGTTGCAGCCAAGGTACGCACACGATTAAGTAGTGCTAAAAACACTTGTAATCAAACGCAAAGGAAGCTAGACATAACAAAGCTGCATACCACCGATATAGCCAATGCCTACTCCAACCAACTCTCTCTCAACTACTGCAAACAAACCCCCCTAGTTCTGATGTTCCCGACACGCAATGACAGCATATTGCGAATTCTATGACCACTGCCGCAACGACCGTACTGGGTTATGAAAAACCACGCTCAGACAAGCCCTGGTACGATAATGAATGTCGCGAAATGTCTAAGGAAAAGGATGCTGCGTACAAGGCAAAACTGCAGCCAATGGCGACGCGTGCGGTGACGAAGCGTTATAATGAGAAAAGAAAAAGAAAAAGCGTCTGTGGAAGAAAAGAGAGAGCCGAGATATCGAAAACTACAGGGATAGAGGTGAGGCCCGAAAGTTTTACCAAAAGGTAAAAAGTAAAGGTTTTGGAACAGGGATCCCCACCTGTAAGGACAGAGACGGAAATCTGGTCACGGACACTCAGAGTGTGCTGCAAATATGGAGGGAACACTTTCAATCTCTTCTCGTTCCCGAAGGCAGCATAAGTGACGGAATCGCACCAATCATCGACGATGGAGTAGATTGTCCACCACCGAGCCAAAACGAGATCAGCACGGCAATTGCCCGGCTTAAAAATAATAAAGCTGCGGGAGCCGATGGACTGCCGGCAGAGCTTTTTAAAGCCGGCGGCGATGATCTGGTAACATGCATGCACCAGCTCATAAACACGATTTGGCTCAGGGAATGCATGCCCGATGATTGGAATCTGAGTGTCCTATGTCCCGTGCTTAAGAAAGGCGATCCTAGTGTGTGTACCAACTATCGCGGGATTAGCCTTTTACCCATCGCGTACAAGGTCCTGTCTAGTGTGTTATGTGAAAGACTAAAGCCCCTCCTGGCGAACCTGATTGGACCTTATCAGTGTGGCTTTAGACCTGGTAAATCCACCACCGACCAGATATTCACGCTACGACAAATCCTGGAGAAGACCCAAGAAATGCAGATCGATACCTACCATCTGTTCATCGATTACAAAGCTGCATTTGACAGTCCGATACGACAGAAATTGTTGGATGCTATGGCTGAGTTTGGTATCCCCGCAAAACTAATTCGACTCTGCGGGATGACACTGACTGACACGAAGTCTTCAGTGAAAATTGGCAAAAATCTGTCAGAGCCATTTTCTACCAAGCGAGGCTTTAGACAAGGCGATAGTCTGTCCTGCGATCTTTTTAACATCGTAATGGAGATGATCATGCGGAAAGCAGCAGTAAACAGGAATGGCACCATATTTAACAAAAGCCACATGTTGCTCGCGTATGCTGATGATATCGATATTATTGGACGTGGATTGCGAGATATTACTGCGGCTTTTTCGAGCATTGAAAAGCAGTCGGCTGAAGTGGGTCTGGTGATAAACGAGGACAAAACCAAGTTATTTGTTTCAACGAACAAAGAGTCCACTCGTCTGGGACGCTGCGTGAACGTTGACAACTATAATTTTGAAGTGGTAGATGATTTTGTCTACCTTGGCTCCGCCATAAACAAAAATAATAATGTCAGCCTCGAAATCAAAAGACGAGTATTGATCGCAAACCGCTGCTACTATGCGCTAAGCAAGCGATTTAACGACAAAGCGCTCTCTCGAAAAACAAAGATCCAGCTCTACCAGACTCTGATCCTACCTGTCTTGTCGCAGAATCCTTGGTAATGACACAAGCGGACCATCTATTCTGGGAGTCTTAGAGAGAAAAATACTACGCAAAATATATGGACCCATCATCGTCAACGGCGAGTACCGTCGTCGAATGAATCATGAGCTGTACAACGACATCGACGTAGTCAAGCGCGTTCAAATAGACCGAATGCGCTGTCTTCGACACGTTATACGAATGGATGAAAGCGCTCCGGCTCGAAAAGTCTTCGGCAATAAACTCGAAGGGGGGCGCACGAGGGGGCGATGGTTGAACCAGGTGAAAGAGCTGTTATCTAAGCTTGGTGTGACGAACTATCTACGGAGCGCAAAGACCGAAGCGCTTGAAATACTTTTCAACGTGCGGCTACTGATGGATAAATTTCTGTTGTTGCAGCCATTAAAGAAGAAGAAGAAGAATACTCGGGCGTATGATTAATAATATTTTTCTTTAGTAATTGATAATTCAATTTTAACTTTTCGTAAATAATATCATGGAAATAACACATAGCTAATTTTCTTTTCTTATTCTCTACAATGATTGATTTCATAGTTTCATCATATGCCATAAACTACCTACAAGAGTTTTTTTTTTACATTGACAACGACAGGATTCTCTGGTGCTGATTATCACTATATTATGCCAACTGTGAAGCTTAAAGCCAATCATACTGTAAATGTATCATAAATTATTTCTATAATCTTAGATCTTGCTCGATACAATGTATGAGTACATACTATGTCTGTCTCTCTGTGTGTCAGCCTGCCCTGTAGTGTGCGTGTTTGCTTTCAACCATTCCTTAGCCAGAGAGAGAGCGCTTCATGTCAGATCTTTGTTGCTTATCGTTAAACACCGATCGGCGTCGTCTCCACGATGCGTGCCCAGACCGACGACCACAACATGAGTACAACATAATTGCCCCCATTTGGCTGGCAAGCGAACGGCAGCAGCTATAGCACCAACAACAAGTGTAAGGTCCATAAACAAAATACACTCAACACTTGACAAACGCATATAATTTGCTACTGCTGTGATGTTGTACAACAACAACAACATAAGATCAAATAATTACAGAGTCGAGGCTTAAGGTTCTGGAAATTGGTTTGCAACACAATGAATCGAATAGGAACAGAAATCACTTTGCGCTCGGGAAACATAAAACAGTAGCTGAAACAAATGGCGTCGGTAACAGCAGCAACAACAACAATTGCTAATGCATCAGCAACATTGCTGTAGCAACAAAATTTTATGTGCCATAAACAATTAAGAGGTGTACGGCAACATGAAGAGCAAATAAACGTCATCATCAACACAAGTTCTGTGTTAAGAATTCCGAAAACGGAAGACATTGCAAAATAGTAATTAGACGAAATGGATTTTGTCTTGGCCGTGGCGTGGCGTAGCGGCGGGTTGTGTGTTAACTAGCAAATCGCAGTAAACAAGTATGATGTAGTTTTTAAGTTTGGCGATTCTCAAAACTCTTTAAGCCAAAACCTTATAAACTATTTTTTGGTTATACCCGACAAAGAATGCGATTCGAGAATGACATCATTCTCGAATGATACGTTAACGAATGGCCACCAACGATTCGATAATGTTATCATTTTTGAATGTTCTTTAAAATGCGTGATTCCAACATAATCATTTTCGAGTTGGTTTTTTACGAATCGCTTTAACGAATTGCCAACGAATCGTTGGCGAATCACCCATCGTCACATGGTTCCAGTGGTTTCCTGTGTAGTTATCATACGACCTCCTCTTGATCATCATAATGCATAGTTTGATATTATACTTATTATACCACAAAAAAATACATGCCCATGATTTGTGTGTAAATTGAATGAAATGGTCTGGAATGACGTTGTTGTGTTCACATCATCATAGTCAACGCCGCCTCTATCTCTCTAATAAGTGCAACAATATAAGAACGGGAATGTCTGAGCATCTTAAGCTCTGTATAATGTTGTACACCTATTTATGGGATTATTGGCTTTCTGTTAAGCTTCTTAATTGTGATACTTTGACGCCGTTTGGTAGAAGCAACTAACAATATGCGCCACTGCTGTTCGTAGTTATACCCAGCAAAGTTTTCCGGAAGACAACATGGTTAACTTTTATGTTGTTGTCGAAAGGGAAAATGGTGCAATCGAAATATTGTTGGTCATTTTGTCAACGTAAAATCAGAAACTAAAACAGTTAAATTTTAAAAATGGTCATTGGAGCAGGATCAGGTATCTTCAGTTGTACCCAACACTTCCGGTACTCAATTCTGAGAACTGCACGTGAAAGAAGCGCCAAAAAGAAGAAGTTCTTCATCATTCGTTTTGTCAAGTTACATGCCATAGTTATTTAATATCGATTTGAAGTTATTAAGTATCGTATAGGAGAATTTGTCACGTTTTAGGCTCTTTTGTTTGACATAACTCGAAAACCGCTAGACCGATTTAGCAGAAACAAATTTAAAATAAAAAATCTGTTCATATAACGTTATACTACATAATCAATCTTAGGCTGAGGTAGCCGCCTGCAGGGTCTTCGCAAGGACCCTCAAAATCTTATGAAATAAAAGAGTGGATTTTCTCTGACTAGGGCAAGATATTATATATTTATTTCCTTATTTTATAATCCACAAAATTTAAATATAACAACAACACTCCGGATGCTTAAACTAAGAACAATCACTGGTCTGATATCCTTAAGATGTTTGATGGCGGGTAATGATGTCTAGGGATGCTTGGTCGGTGGCCTCGTATCGTTAATGGTGTCTGGTGTAAGGTATTGCTGTATCTGGGTTTGTTGTCCTTTGTTCGAAGAAGCGGTGCTTAGACGAGCGGCGGTAATTCGATGATTGGAAACAGGACGGGTTGCAGCAATTCGTCGGTGAACAGGTAAACTAGGTAGGACCTTTTGGTGAGATTTGCTAAGGTCCTGGAACAGAAGAATAAGAACAACCATTAATAGGCCCTGGCCTAACAACTACGGGAACTCGTTCTACAGACTTAGTGTCCGTCGTACAGATCCGTAGGTCCGATTGTACAGGCCTATAGCCCGATTGTTCAGACTTGTATATCCGATTGTACAGACTCAAGGTCAAATTGTGCGGGCATATTGCCCTAATGTAGAAACTCGTAGGTTCGATTGTACAGACTCAAGGTTCGATTGTACTGGCCTATAGCCCGGTTGTACAGGCTTGTAGCTGGTTATACAGACTTATTTTTCGATTGTACAGACTCGCAGTCCCGATTGTACAGATTCAAGGCCCGAATGTTCAGACTTATTGTCTGATTATACAGACTCAAGGTCCGATTATACAGGTCTATTTCCCGATTGTACAGACTTATTGTCCGATTGTACAGATATTGTCCGTTTGTACAGACTCAATGTCAGATGTACAGGCTTATAGAACGATGGTACAGACTCGTAAGTCCGATTGTACAGGCTTATAGCCCGATTGTACAGACTCGTAGGTCAGACTGTACTGACTCAAGGTCCGATTGCACAGGCCTATTTCCCGGTAATACAGACTTATTGTCCGTTTAACAATCTCGTACAATCTCAAAGGATCAAGGAGATCAGACAACATTCCTTGACTTGGCAATAAACTTTGTCTTGGAGGAGTCACCGACGATCGTTGTGGAAAAACGTTGTCTACTTATATTTTGGGTGACATGAACCAAATGTGAATTATGAAGTAGTAGTTTGCAGTGAACCCCGCTATTTAAAATAATCTTTGTGCAATGATGCTGTTGTGTGACCAATGTTGCTGTGTGTGTTGTGTGGTGGTATGTAAATACAAAAGCTTTCTTGTATGATCACTTTGGTCTACTTTGTTGTACTCGAACAGAAATAAAGTGTGATTTTTTAGCTATTATCTTTTTGGCAACACTGGTTTAAACAGCTGACGCATGTTTCGTGTTTTGTTTCACTGTCAAACAACTTCAGTTTGGTCTATAATTTAATCATGAATCGTCTTACAAACGAACAACTTACTTACTTAGCTGGTACTTCTATGCAATCCCAGTGGATTATATACCGCACGTAGAAAAATATTATAAGCGCCTCGATCTTCTGCGCTTCTTCTCCAGTTAGTCACACCGAGTTCTGTAAGGTTCTCAGTAACCTGGTCTTTCCAACGGAGTTTAGGTCGCCCTCTTCTGCGCCGTCCATCGAGTTCATTGTCGAAGACTTTTCGAGCTGGAGCATTTTCGTCCATGCGTACAACATGACCTAGCCAACGCAACCGTTGCACCTTAATGCGTTTGACCACGTCAATGTCAGTGTACAGCTCGTACAGCTCATGATTCATACGATGCCGATACTCTCCGTTAACGATGATGGGCCCATATACTTTACGGAGTATTTTTCTCTCGAATACCGCCAGAACCGATTCATCCGCTTGTGTCATAACCCAGGATTCTGAGCCATACATTAAGACAGGTAGAACCAGTATCTGGTATAGCTGGAGTTTTGTTCGTCGAGAGAGGGCTCTGTCATTGAATCGCTTGCTTAGTCCGTAGTAGCATTTATTTGCAAGCAGGATTCTTCTCCGGATTTCTAGGCTGACATTATTTGCTTTGTTGAAGGCGGAGCCTAGGTAGACAAAATTATCTACCACCTCGAAATTATAGTTGTCAACGTTCACGCAGTTTCCCAAACGAGTAGATTCTTTGTTCGTTGAAACTTATAACTTCGTTTTGTCCTCGTTCACCGTTAGGCCCATTTTCGCTGATTCCTTCTGAATACCTGAGTAGGCTGCAGTCACATCCCGCAGTTTTCGACCGATGATGTCTACGTCATCAGCGTACGCGAGTAGCATGTGGCTTTTGTTGAATATAGTGCCACTCGTGTTTACTGCAGCTTTTCTCATTATCATCTCCATCACAATGTTGAAGAGATCGCACGATAGGCCGTCGCCTTGTTTTAGACCTCGTTTGGTATAGAATGGCTCCGTAAGGTCCTTGCCAATCTTCACTGAAGACTTCGTGTCAGTCAGCGTCAATCCGCAAAGACGTATCAGCTTCGCTGAAATACCAAACTCAGCCATGGCTTCAAGTAATTTCTGCCGTATCGGGCTGTCGAAGGCAGCTTTATAGTCGACAAAAAGATGGTACGTGTCGATCTGTTTCTCTTGGGTCTTTTCCAGGATTTGCCGAAGTGTGAAAATCTGGTCAGTTGTTGATTTTCCAGGTCTAAAGCCACACTGATAAGGCCCGATCAGGTTGGATAACACTGGCTTTAGTCTTTCACATAGCACACTCAACAGGACCTTATATGCGATGGGTAAAAGGCTGATCCCGCGGTAGTTGGAGCACACACTTGGATCACCTTTTTTCAGCACAGGACATAATACGCTTACATTCCAATCGTCGGGCATGCACTCTTTAAGCCAAACCGTGCGCAGGAGCTGGTGCATGCTCGTTATCAACTCCTCGCCACCGGACTTGAAGAGCTCTGCGGGCAGACCGTCGGCACCGGCTGCTTTGTTGTTTTTCAGCCGCGATATTGCTCTTCTTACCTCGGCTTGACTTTGTGGTGGGCAATCTAAGCCGTCGTCTACAATTGGCGTGATAACTTCACGTGCGCTGCCTTCTGGAACCAGCAGTTGCTGGAAGTGTTCTCTTCATATGTGCAGCACACTCTGCGTATCCGTGACCAGATTTCCATCACTGTCCTTACAGGTGGGGAGGCCATTACCGTATCCATTTGCTCTTACTTTCTGGTAAAATTGTCGGGCCTCACCTCTATCCCTGTATCGCTCTATATCCTCGTTCTCCCGTTCCTTCATCTGACTTTTTTTCGCCTAAATAGCTGTCTCGCCCGTTTTACTTTCTCCTCATGCCGTTCCCTAACAGCACGGGTTACAATTGGCTGTAGCGTTGCCAAATAAGCAGCATCCTGTTCTCAGACACTTTGCGACATTCTTCATCGTACCAGGATTCGTCTGAGCGCCGCTTTTCATATCCTAGCACGGTTGTTGCGGCGGTTGCCATGGAATGCGCAATATGCTGCCACTGTGTATCGGGAACGTCAGAAGTAGAGGCGTTGTGTCGTAAAAGTTGGGAGAGTTGGTCGGAGTAGGCAGTAGCTATCTCTGGGGTTTGCAGCTTCGCGATGTCCAGCTTTCTTTGTGTTTGGTTACGTGCGTTTTTCGCTCTGCTCAATCTTGTGCGAACCTTGGCTGCAACCAGGTAATGATCCGAGCCAATATTAGCACCACGGATCACACGCACGTCCATGACACTAGATGCATGCCTGTCATCAATTACCACATGATCAATTTGATTTTTGGTGTTTTGATCGGGGGATAGCCAAGTTGCCTTGTGGATATCTTTGTGCTGGAATCTGGTTCCACTAACTACCATGTTTCTTCCCGCTGCGAAGCTAACCAGCCTAAAACCGTTGTCTGACGTGTCGGTATGTAGGCTGAATTTACCGATCGATGGACCAAGAACATCTTCCCTTCCTATTTTTGCATTAAAGTCTCCCAGAACAATTTTAATGTCGTGGCCAGGGCAGCGAACAACGAACAACGCTTGCAAATTATTGAATTTTATTATCAAAATGCGTGCTCTGTTAAGAAAGTTCATCGCGCGCTTCTTCCATTTTATGGTCAGTTTAATCGACCCATTGTGACTAAATTTCGCACCAAATTTACATTGTTTGACATTAAACCACCAACACGCTTACGTAGGGTGCGAAGCGAAGAAAATATCGCAGCTGTATCGGCCAGTGTTAATGGTGAGTCATCAATTATCGAATCGTCGCCATTCGCAGCAATTGGGCCTCTGTTACTCAACAACCTGGAAAATTTTGCGGAAGGATTTAGGTGTGAAGCTTTTCAAAATACAGCTGGTGCAAGAATTGAAGCCAAACGACCTACCAACGCAACGTAGAATTTTTGGTGAATGGGCTCTTGGAAAGTTGGCCGAAGATCCACTTTTTTTTTCGAAAAATTGTGTTCAGCGACTAAGCTCATTTTTGGCTCAATGGGTACGTTAATAAGCAGAATTGTCGATTTTGGAGTGAAGATCAGCCAGAAGCATTGCAAGAGCTACCAATGCATCCAGAAAAAGTCACAGTTTGGTGCGGTTTATGGGCTGGTGGCACATTGGACCGTACTTCTTCAAAGATGATGCGAATCGTAACGTAACTGTGAATGGTGAGCGCTACCGTCAGACGATATCCAACTTTTTTTTGCCCAAAATGCAAGAGCTTGACTTGCATGACATGCGGTTACAACAAGACGGTGTCACATGCCATCGGGATCGGTCAATTGCCTTTAGACTATTTTTTGTGGGGCTATGTTAAAGCTCATGTCTATACACACATGCCCGCTTCAATTGACAACATTGAAGCATTTATTCATGAGATACCGGCCGAAATGTTGGAAAGAGTATGCCAAAATTAGACTAAGCGGATGGACCATTTGAGGCGCAGTCACGGTCAACATTTGCATGAAATAATCTTCAAACATTAAATTATATGGACCGTACTATTGATTCAAATAAATATTTCATGCATTTTTCTGAATTTTATGTGTTTTTTTTAACTTTTTTATTGCTCTTAAAAAATCACCCTTTACAACGTGCATTAGATCACTCCCTAACTTCCGATTGACTGTAGCACGGTATTATTTGTTTATATACGTCTTGAGAGCTATATGATCTACGACCCGAATGGTTGTTGGCCGCTATGCATTTATTATATAACAAAAAACTTTCCTTCGGTTTTGATACAGTAGTTTGCGTTTGGTCCTTTAAAATATGTATCTAAAAAGCTACGCTCTATATACTTCGTAGTTACTCAAGTTGTCGTAACTTCTATAAACCAAAAATCAAGAAACACCCCTTCTTTTTCTCCGTCTGTCTGCCTGTCTATATACGCATACCAGAAACCATTATTCCTCATAAGCTGATACTATTCAATAGATACTACCACCACCACCACCAGAAAACTAATGTATCCAAGTCTACAAAACAGTAGCCAATTTGTGTAAATTGTTAACGCATTCCCTCGACATTCATGGTGATTAATGGCTTTTATTAGTGCACTGCGCCGCCATAGAATTCCGCACAATCCTCGCCTCAAATGCAAAGGCAGCCTCAGACCCCGACGACGACGAGACCGGTCAGCTAATGGATTCATCATTGGAAGCTTTAATGATTGCAATTGCATCTGAAAGCGCACAAAAAAGCAACAACAACAAAAATTAGATTTTCAAAAGATTCTCAAAACAAAAAAAAATACCAGAAAGAAAAACACAACAAAAGACCATCATAAATTATGGCAACACTTGTTTGGGCATTTGCCAGTCAAAAGTGGCAAACGCAAAAAAAAACAACAAAAAAAATTAGATCTCGAAACGCAAAAATGCTATTAATTCTTGTATTATAATTACTTTGAGATACTTTTTACTGTTGCGCTCGCTAGATCGCTCACTCGCTTAGCTTTTAGTTCTTAGCAATTAAAATGTTTTCGGTCGTAAATTAAATGAAAAATTATGAATTAATACTACTAAACATGCAGTTCACCAACAGCTAAAGCTGCAGCATTGCAGTGCTGTGTGTGTTTGGTGTACGCGATACGATACGTTAGCCAGCCAGTAACCCGTTCATACTGGTAGTCATCGCTCATTGGACTGAAAGAAGGCGTTTGTGTCAAAGTGTCAGTCATGTATGATGGAAAAGGTTTTAAGGTTACAATCAACGCCAAGCTAGGAGGAGCCGGCTAGTGAACGCTGGTGTTTTATGATATTTGTTGATTTTTTTCTCTTTTTGTTTTGTTATATTATAAATGAAATAGTTTAGATTATGCTTTTTTAGTTCCTTAAACGCCCATTTTTTTCGAGTATGCAAATGGGTGGCGACAGAATTCTACAGAGATTGATGGTTTCAAGTTTACAGTGACTTTGTATAACAGATTTTTGGAAAAGCTTTAGTAATTTTATTAAGTTTCATGGCCATGGCATCACAAAAGCGCACTCGGAGTTACCTATTATCATTACAATTTTGTTATTTAAAGTCTTCACCTTAAAATAAATGAAATCCGTTCATTAACCATATGAAGATGTATGCCCCACTACTTGTCTCTGGTGTCGCATTAATCATTGTGTATTAAAATATCCTTTATGTTAAATTTGCTGTTGCATTCTCAAAGCGTTAAGGGTAGGTCCAAACCTTGAACAAGGGTGCAACTAATACTGCAAATTAGAGATAGGACGGACCGGCTGTTACATAGTGGTAAAAACACGCGACTACCATGCGGGAGATCACAGGTTCAACTCCTGGCTCCAGTCATCTTAAAAAAAAATAAAAAAATTTCTTTCATTGTCTGCTCCCCTCGAATGATGTCGACAGCAACTTCGCAGTATAAGTGTCGAGTCAATCGGCATGTCTAGTAAGAGCTTCTTAAACATTGTCGTTCGCATTCGTCGATAAACAAGTAGGTGCCGTTTGTTGTGAATCTAAAAATAGAAAGCGTGTTAATTCACAACAATGCGAGAAGCTCACCCATACCTCATTCATGGGGTGTAAAGGGAAATTAAGTTAAGTAAGAGATAGGACGCTATGTTTTTTGTATACTCTTTGATGCTAAGGCAAATAATTATCGAAGGTAATGAGTTATCCGATGGTTAATATTGGCGATGCTAGCTGGCTGGGGTGCCAAGGCTCCTATTAGAAGATGGAGGTGATGCTACCCCTGTTGCTATCGGAGATAGAGGTAAAGATAAGTGACGTTGTTTTTGCGGTGTATACCTCGATAGTTTAAGTGGTTAAGCAATGTGTCCGGTCAGAGGGGGAATTTCAGTTCCTGACGGCGATGTCGATGGATGGAATAAGTTATCTTCAAAGGAATTAAAAACGATGCAGTCATCGCATAAAACCAGTGGAAACTAAAACGGAAGAAATTCAAGCCTCAAGCTTATACTTGTCCGTCAATATGGTACATGCATAAGATATATGAAAGATGTGAATATCTTATTAAATAATTGCAATTAGATCCGGCCGTGGTAAGAACACGCGACTACCATGCGGGTGATGCCAGGTTCAACTCCAGGCACCAGTCATCTACATTTTTCTTTCATTGCCGGGCTCCTCGATATTGTCGACATCAACTTCGCTGTATAAGTTTCGTGTCAATCGGCTTCTCAAACAGTGACGTTCGCACTCGGCGATAAACAATTAGGTGCCGTTAGTTGTGAATCTAAAAATAGAGTGCGTGTTAATTTACAAAAATGCCAGAAACTATCCCATACCTCATTAATGGGGTGTAAAGGGAAATAACGTTTTTTTAAAGATCAGGCCTTAACCGTAACATTATGGTCGGTTCTAGTAGGGTGGAGCCCACCATCTGCTCATGTCGACAAGACGATACTAAAACACAATTGGCATCTGCGCTTCTCAATGCTTGAAAAGGCCGCAGTAACATTCCACAGTCATCGGCCAATGATGTCTAAACATCAACATGTAACTTTTATTAAAATGGTACCAGTGGTGCATTTTGCATCTTTCCTCATGATCGTCTTAACTAAACTATACACATTGATCATGTGACAGATTATTGCCATGTCTGAAACATCACATGGGTGCGCAAATACTTCGCATCGATCTGTGACATCCCTCAAAGTCGTATCAGCTTCGCAGTGATTCCTAACTAAGCAGTGGCATTATATATTTTCTGTCGTAGCGGACAGTCGAATTCAACTCAGGTTTAGGTTGAGGACATGTAATGACACAGCACAATATCATGCCATTACAACACTCGGAGACCATTATGGTCCATTGTGATTGTCCTGATTTAAGAAAGGAGAAATATAAAGAGAAGAATATTTTGCAATATAATAAAGAATTCAGAAGAATAGTACAGCGGAAAGTGCTAAAAAATAATTTCGGTGGGTTCTCTCCTTCAACTTCATATACATATATACAAGTAGTGAGATTACGTGGGGACACTATCGTCCTTTTTTACGAGGTGAAATCATCAAAAGACAGTGCGCGAGACTTTAATACGCTAAAACACCTCAAACTTCGTCCCAATCCCGGTGGTACAACCGTGAAGTATTCCTTCACCGGGATGGGAAGGTTATTCAACCTCCGCTAAGCTCTATTTAGTTCTAGAAGAATGCGCCTGATATAGTCTGATATACAATCCCAACTTGCAGTTGTATCCAACATTAGCTGCATAATATTTCCGACTGTTATTTCAGTGCCTAATTGTCGTTGTACATACTTTCCCTTGGAACTGAATCTCGGGCATATGAAGAAAACATGTTCAGCATCTTCTATCACATCTTGACAACACGGACAAAAAAGAGTATCGATAATCCTAAAACGATGTAGGTACTTTCTAAAGGCACCGTGGCCGCTCAGGAACTGGGTTATATAATAATCAATGTCCCCATGTTTTCTCTCCACCCAATTATTTACATCAGGTATTAGTTTATATGTCAACCTTCCCTTTGTTGTAGTAGACCATCTCCGTTTCCAGGTTTCCATAGTTATAGCTCTGGCTTCCGCTTTCGTAACACTATCGTCCTCTGTCCTTAAGCCAGCTCAAACTATCAGCGAACTTCACTAGATTCTCCATGTTGCATGACGACAGTTCGTTGAGACTATCAAAGAACGATTTCCAGAGGAATTGCTTCCTTCTTCTATGAAGAGCTGGGCATAGGCATAACAAATGCTCAATGGTCTTAATTTCCTGCAGTAATCCTCCTATGTCGTCTCCCAGTTGGATGTAAATGCTCTGGTGTCGCAGTGTCCCCTGATTACTCCAAGTAGTCGTCTAACGGAACTCCTATCCAGTTCCAATAGTGATCTGGTTCATCTTCCATCCAGTCCTGGCCTAATATTTCATGCTACCACACAGTCGGTGCGATGTTCCCAGAATGCATTTGCCAACCGTTCGATGTAACGGGTCACAATTTCGTATATATGACACATTGGTGGTCGCACTGATTCATCCGATTGGCCGGGTCCCATTGCTGAGCTTTTGCGCGCCATTTCATCCGCTGGTTCGTTTCCTGAAATAACACTGTGTCCGGGGACCCAATAGAGTCGAACACTATTCACCGGCAGTTTTGGGAGCGCCGTCCTACATATGTACACTAAACTCGACTTCATAGTCTTTGATACCACAGCCTTTAAGGCCGCTTGACTGTCCACATAGATTGTGACGATCTCCTTCAAATTACTTGCCAATATTTCCTCCACAGATTTCATAATTGCGAAGATCCCGCCTGAAACACACTGCAATCGTCATCCAATCGGAAGTGTTGCCTGAAATTGAGATCCTTGCTAAAGATACCTCATCCTTTTCCAATTTCCATTTTAGAACCATCAGTGAAAATGGACAGCCCCCTGAAAGGTAAGGAATCTTTCCAATCTTCTCTTTATAGAGATCAATATTTTCGGGCATGAGGTAAAATCCTTTGTTGAGTCCTTCGTTGCATCCATGTCTGGTGACCCATAATAGTATTGATACGTGACCCGACTCCGTTTGCCGCCTGCTGCTCGTAACCTTATTGCACTTTTAGGCGCTACAGATAGTGCTT
Source organism: Muscina levida (assembly GCA_964034835.1). NCBI lineage: Eukaryota > Metazoa > Arthropoda > Insecta > Diptera > Muscidae > Muscina > Muscina levida. The sequence continues at coordinate 114,570,827 of OZ035881.1, read as the reverse complement.
GGTACCGCAGGTTCTTCAGGTTATAAATCATGTCCAGTGCCGCTTGTGGTGTGCTTCGTCTAGCACCTGTTATACACAGTGATGCCATTCGCTGTACACAACTTGTCAGCATTAGCTAACTTTCCGTTTCAAGAGCCCCCACCAAACAAGGCATCCGTAAGTTACTATACGACGCACTACCACTGTGTATATTCAATATACCATTGCAGGTTGTAGTCCCCAGCTTTTCCCTACAGAGTTCCGGCAGGCGTATGGGGCATTTAATCCTTTCTTCTTGCTTTCCTCCGTATTGCGTCTCCAGTTTAGTTTCCTATTGAAAATGACGCCTAGATATTTTGCCTCAGACGAGAGTTTCAGTTCTACGCCATCAATTACCGGCAGTCTGAAGTTCACAATGAGGTATTTGCGTGTGAATAGTACTAGTTCCGTTTTATGTGGATTGACTTTCAGACCACAGCTAGTGGCCCATTCGGATAAAGATCGTAAGTCATCCTGTATGAGGTAACTCAAAGTTGGGGCAAATCTACATGTAACTAGGATGACGACGTCGTCCGCATAGGCCACAATCTTAATTATTTTTCTCTCAAAAGTCTTGAGAACGGTGTTTACCACTAGTAGCCACAGCAATGGGGATAGCACACCACCTAGTCGCCAGATTCCTCGTAGTACTCATGCCAAGCGTGCAGTTGATTATACGATTTGACAGCATGGAATCAATCCAGTTTCTAAGCCAAAGAAGTGTTTCAGTCTTCCTTAACGCTTTCAATATGGCTGTGGATGTCACATTATTGAAGGACCCTTTGATGTCCAAGAATGCCGCCAATGTTTATAAACCATTTCCTAAACCATTCTCCACATGTTCAACCACTTTGTGCAGAGCGCTGTCCACAGATCTCCCCTTATGGTATGCATGCTGTGCTCCACTGATGAGGCTATGGTACATGGTTCCGTCTCAGGTGTAAATCAATTAGCCTTTCCAAAGTCTTTTAAAGAAACAATGATAGGCTGATAGGTCTGTAACCCTTTGGTAGTGAATCAGTTGGCTTACCCGCTTTGGGTATGAAAACTACCTTCAGTTCCCTCCATGAAATGGGAACATACGATAGCCGTAGACACCCTCTTAAAAGTTCCGTTAGGATCGTTGCAATGACGGAAGATATCTGCTGTAACGTAACCGGATACATTTAGTCCATCCCTGGAGACTTATAGGGTTTAAAGTTATCCAAAGCCCATTTTACTTTTTCCTCACTAATTACGTCGTTCACTAATGTTCCGTGTACTGAATCCAGCTTTTCGGGCGGCCTCCACTGTATCCCAAGTGTAGCACCATTTTCGCATTCCGGGAAGTGTGTAATCTTCATGATTTCCACCGTGTCCTTTGCGTACTCAGTCTAGTCACTGTTTGGTTTCTGAACGCATCCGAGTACTTTAGGGTCCTTTATGAGTAATCGCCTATAACCCGCGGCCACATTGACGTCCTTCACAGAAATGAACCCATAAAGAGCACTTAGCCCGCTTAAGCTCCCTTTCTGGTAGGTTTTTTCCACATTTTTTGCCCCTATTCAATATCTACAACTTTGCTTCACAAAAGAGATATTCCGTACGGTATACCGAGATATAACCGTGTTAAGATGTAGAAAATTTAGCACTTCACCAAAAAAAATCGTATGGCCTTTAAATTATTAATGTAGCCAACATTACACAACATTCTTATTTTTGAGGCTACTTTCACGTGCAATTCTCAGAATTAAGTCCCAAATCAATGAGTTGAAAAATGTTGTACTGTGTATGTTTTCTTAATAATTTGTTAACATAAGGAGTGTGGCTAGGATATAGAGCGATACAGGGATAAAGGTGAGGCCCGAAAATTTTACCAGAAAGTAAGAGCAAATGGATACGGTAATGGCCTCCCCACCTGTAAGGACCGTGATGGAAATCTGGTCACGGATACGCAGAGTGTGCTGCACATATGGAGAGAACACTTCCAGCAACTGCTGGTTCCAGAAGGCAGCGCACGTGAAGTTATCACGCCAATTGTCGACGACGGCTTAGATTGCCCACCACCAAGTCAAGCCGAGGTAAGAAGAGCAATATCGCGGCTGAAAAACAAAACAAGGCAGCCGGTGCCGACGGTCTGCATGCAGAGCTCTTCAAGTCCGGAGCCGAGGAGCTGATAACGAGCATGCACCAGCTCCTGCGCACGGTTTGTCTTAAAGAGTGCATGCCCGACGATTGGAATGTAAGCGTACTATGTCCTGTGCTGAAAAAAGGTGATCCAAGTGTGTGCTCCAACTACCGCGGGATCAGCCTTTTACCCATCGCATATAAGGTCCTGTCGAGTGTGCTATGTGAAAGACTAAAGCCAGTGTTATTCAACCTGATCGGGCCTTATCAGTGTGGCTTTAGACCTGGAAAATCAACAACTGACCAGATTTTCGCACTTCGGCAAATCTTGGAAAAGACCCAAGAGAAACAGATCGACACGTACCATCTTTTTGTCGACTATAAAGCTGCCGTCGACAGCCCTATACGGCAGAAATTACTTGAAGCCATGGCTAAGTTTGGTATTCCAGCGAAGCTGATACGTCTTTGCGGAATGACGCTGACTGACACGAAGTCTTCAGTGAAGATTGGCAAGGACCTTACGGAGCCATTCTATACCAGACGAGGCCTAAAACAAGGCGACGGCCTATCGTGCGATCTCTTCAACATTGTGATGGAGATGATAATGAGAAAAGCTGCAGTAAACACGAGTGGCACTATATTCAACAAAAGCCACATGCTACTCGCGTACGCTGATGACGTTGACATCATCGGTCGAAAACTGCGGGATGTGACTGCAGCCTTCTCAGGTATTCAGAAGGAATCAGCGAAAATGGGCCTAACGGTGAACGAGGACAAAACGAAGTTAGTAGTTTCAACAAACAAAGAATCTACTCGTTTGGGAAACTGCGTGAACGTTGACAACTATAATTTCGAGGTGGTAGATAATTTTGTCTACCTAGGCTCCGCCAACAACAAAGCAAATAATGTCAGCCTAGAAATCCGGAGAAGAATCCTGCTTGCAAATAAATGCTACTACGGACTAAGCAAGCGATTCAATGACAGAGCCCTCTCTCGACGAACAAAACTCCAGCTATACCAGATACTGGTTCTACCTGTCCTAATGTATGGCTCAGAATCCTGGGTTATGACACAAGCGGATGAATCGGTTCTGGCGGTATTCGAAAGAAAAATACTCCGTAAAATATATGGGCCCATCATCGTTAACGGAGAGTATCGGCGTCGTATGAATCATGAGCTGTACGAGCTGTACACTGACATTGACGTGGTCAAACGCATAAAGGCGCAACGGTTGCGTTGGCTAGGTCATGTTGTACGCATGGACGAAAATGCTCCAGCTCGAAAAGTCTTCGACAATGAACTCGATGGACGGCGCAGAAGAGGGCGACCAAAACTCCGTTGGAAAGACCAGGTTACTGAGAACCTTACAAAACTCGGTGTGACTAACTGGAGAAGAAGCGCAGAAGATGGAGGCGCTTATAATATTTTTCTACGTGCGGTATATAACCCACTGGGATTGCATAGAAGTACCAGCTAAGTAAGTAAGTAAGTAAGGAGTGTGGCTTATTGGGCCTCCTCATACGCACCTAGTTTCTTAGTGCTGCCAATGACAATAAAGTTGTGTGGAGCTTTAGTAACTTCTGTTAAATTTTCCCTAAGATACATCAAAGGTAGGGTACAATTTACGTTACTCACCATTGCGCCTTCTCGTGACCTGATGTCCTAGCATTTTACAAACTATGGATCAACATTCAAAATTGTTTCTTTCTCCATAGCAGCTGTATAAGATGTGACATCTGTCAATGGGTGGGTGCAAGATCTCTGTAGAGTGTTCGACATTCCAGGTGCGTAACCTTTAATCATGGTCCTATAAACATTTACGTGGTTCGTCAATATTAAGGAGGTTCTTGGTTCAGCCCACGCCACTTATAAAACAGTTGAGTTGAACTTTAGTTACTACTCCCTAATATGCATTGATTGTATGTAACCAGTTATGTTACTCAACATTGCGCCTTCTTACTAGCACTGAACGAATACTTAGCGACATTGCCAGAGATCTAGCAAGCTGCTTAGGTACCTTCGCAAAGAGTTTCTGGTTATTCCCAAGTGAATTACGATCATAAAACTCACGTTACTCTATTCATGCTAATTTTCAGTTTTAACCTATTTGATTTAGCCGGAAGCGGTCAGTGGGCCATCCAGTAACACAAACATTGTTAATACATAGACTACTTTGTTTCTCAAATGCTTAACTGTAAGTACTACCGTAACGTTATAAAAGAAACTAGTTCCGGCTTAAGGTAAATTTATTTTAAATGGCCAATACACAATTGTTGCAATTACATACTACTATGTATATTTTACTACCTTATAGTTTTGTGCCACTGCACCCATTTCTGTCCCCCAGCCCATATTACCTTGAGGTTGTTGTTCGTGCAGTAGGATAAACCCAAACCCTTCTGTTATGGCCACATACACATCATAATAACAGATATCGATCATAAAATTCTATTGATGATATATTTTTATGCTTACATGCATCGTATATTTTGCTCACAACATAATAGTCAATCAAAAGAAGTGCAATAGCCAAAGAACGGTCGTCATATCCGCAGCAAACGGCGACAAATGTCATCTCATATATTACAGGAATGATGATAATGTGAAACGAGGTACGGAGAAGTAGAAGTAAGCTAAAAACTAGCACTAAACCTAAATTTGGCTGCCTTCCTTCCTGGTAAACGATGTCTACTACTGCTACCTCCACAATTACCTTTACAATTGGTGGGCAGTTACCAACAACCACGGTTAGGCCACGGTTGGTTTTCCATCACAATGGGATGATCAATGATACAAAAACCATCAATCGCCATTACTGACGAGGATGGAAGGTATGTGCCCTCCTCCGCCTAGCTAGAATATACGGGCATACTATAAACAAATGATCGCTGTCTAGTATTAAATTACAGTGATTGTTGACATTCACATGATCATTAGTAACCATTATCATTAGCATTAACAATTCGCTTTTGGGGCCTTTCATTTGAGTGGCGGCAGAATTATTGTGGGCCAACGGAAACGCAAGAGAAATAGGTTGGGCCGGCAATAGCATTTAGACGACAACTTAGCGCGTTGTCATTGACCATGACATTCTGGCGATGGCAATCATGATGATGACGACGATGATGATGATGATAATGAAATATAATCCATAACTAGCAGAAAAATGCAATGCAATAGGTTTTTTTTATAAATCATGACAAAGAAATTTTTAAAAATCGCCTAACTTTGGTAATTCGATTAGCAGAAGCTAACGTTAAAAACATTATCGTCATCATCATCATCATTATCATCATCATCCGCATAGTCAGCGATTTGATGGTCACGTATGATAACCATGATCCATAGCGTCAAGCTATCAACATTGTTGTCATCCATAGTCTTAACTGCCCAAGACAACATCATTATGATCTGCTGCCAATGTTTACTTAAGCTTTTTTGTATATTCTAAGCTTATTCTACAAATATCCCTATGTATACGTATGTGTGTTTGTTTGTTGCCTTTTCTCCTTTTTGTTCTTTGGGACAATAAAGATTTTGTTTGTCTACTGCTATTTTAAATGATTATGATTAAAAAGATTTGTGGTTATTGGTTTCTTTGTTAGCCGTTTGTTTGGCTCCCTCCCTCACTCTACCTTTTTCATATGCCAAGAGACAAAGAATTTGAAAATTTATCAATTTGTTTGGTTTTAAACTGCAAAATTAGATTTGATGAAACTGTAATTGATATGACATGATATCGAGGATAATTGCACAATAACCGTTTGGTGACTCTGTAGAAATAGTGGAATGTCAAATGATTGCCAATGCAATCTTTGATGAAATTTCGGTTCATGTAATTTAGATAGACCAATCACTAGTCTTGTATATGTCATACATGACATGAATTTGTACATGAAGAGTAATAGTCTAATAATAATTCTCATTTCATTTCATATATGATAAATTTCAGTCAGTAAGTTTATATGCTTCATATTAGTACACTCATGAGAGGCTTTCAAAAGTATGTAAGAGAGGATTTTTATAAGACTTTACGATTGCTCGACAACTTGGAGTAGCATCAGTGCAAAACGAGGTGATGTTAGTTTGCTTACTTACTCAAATTAGCTTTACACTCCATGAATGAGGTATGTTGGCAGCTTTTTGTGAATAAACTAGTTTTTAGTTAAAGACTGACACAACGGGACTTACATTTTGTAGATCAGAACGAAAGCAGTTTGACAAGCTTTAACTAGACTTTTAGTGCGATGTTGCTGAAAAAGGAATCGACTGGGACAGGAACATGTTCCAACAATCATGACACGATCGGTCCCTAGGTTAGGTTAAGTCTAGTAAATACAGGGTGAAGCGCGGTAATTTGATTATTTGGGAATGATGAACCTAATGAACTATAGAAAAATGTATTTTATATTTTAGTTATATTGATCAATAAGGGAATTTAAAAATTACATGATTTCGAATAGTGTATCTGGCAAATGTCGACCTTCGCTATCCACACGTTATCTGAAGTTTTCATGAACTCGATATGGCGCACCATACAGTACGCGGTCCGAATGCAGAGGTCTCTGGTGGCGTTCTCTGGGTTTTGTTTCACTCCAGTACCGCATATTTTGTTTGTTTACACACCCACTGAGGTGTAAATTTGCCACATCAGAAAGAATACAATTGCGTCACGGGGCATAGTTGCAAGATGGCAACTGAAAGGCGGACGAATACAAATCTCCCGTCAGCCACCTTAAGCCACGCACATTCTCCACTCTCTTCGACCAACAGTGCCGTCACAACCTGCAGTGCAAAAAAGCAAATTAACGCGCTCCACCCTGTATCAGCTCACACAATACCCGGTGAAGTATTAATTCATTGCAATTTTCCGATGAAAATGAGAAAGTTCCTTATCCTGGGCAATCCCCCGTAGCACCATCTTGGTCGGAGCTCGTAAAGAAGTATATCCTTACTAACCTCTTTTAGCCTTGCAGAGCCAGAAAGAGGTCCACTGACAGTTCCCTCAAGTTTGTGACCGAAGACCAGAACAATTAAGATGTTCCTTCGTCTCGAACTCTTCTTCTTCCTCCTCATGAAGCAGTAGTCCGATATGGATCTATCATACTACCTGTTCGATATTACCGTGTATTTCGATCGTGTTGTGCTAGATTCGGGCCACAGTCATCTAGCTGTTATACAGTCAGTTCTAAAGGTCCAACGTCAAAATCGAAAATATCAAAAAGGTATCAAAAGGGCGGTTGAACATCCACCCCAGAGTTATGATCAAGCATTGTGCAGTCTCTTTCAACCAGTAAAATTGCTGATTGGTTCTTAGGAATATCAGTCTCTTTCGGAACCCAGCAGAGGTTGATATTAAGAGGCTTTAGTCTACACAGTACATCATTTTTCGGCTCATTGATTTGGGACTCAATTCTCAGAACTGCACGTGAAAGTAGTCCCAAGAAAAAGAAGTTCTGCATCATTCGTTTTGTCAAGTTACATGCCATAATAATTTAATATCGATTTGAAGTTAGTAAGTATCGTATAGGAGAATTTGTCACAACTGTATATATACTACGTAGATGTCTTTACATTAAGGCTGCTTTGAGCTTGGTCGGACTTTTCTATTTCGAAAAGTGGCCAAAAAAGCTAAATTTTAGTAAAACAGTTTGTGAAACATATTAGGGGGCTACAATACATAAATAAAATAGTTGGTCGCAACATTTGGGCAAAATGACTGTAAAATAGTGTAAGAGATTTGTTTCAACCGATTGTCATGTACTCTGTGGTATAAAAGGACGACACTAAGAAAACTTTCTCAACTAAACTGAAATCATTAGATAAAACACCAACGTTTGACAGTTAAGTTTGGCCATTTCTTTAACATTTTCGTACATGTAAACAATTACACGATGCTATGGCGGCGGCAATTGCCGCCTAAGCAAACGTCCAACGATGCAGCATGAGGTGGTGGGCAAACAACCAACGCATTTAACCAATATCATCAACAACATCAACGACGGTTATGTAAAGACAACAGACAACGATAACGATGTTTATCTCTCAATGCTGCGCGAGTGCTGACGACGACGTTGCTGATGTCGCGGCTAAAGATCATTAACGTCTTCTGCCGTTTTGGCAAATAAAGTGGCGGCAGTGGTGGCATCATTTTTAAAATAAGCTCGAGTCTAGTATGAGTAGTAAACAAGAAAACCTACTAACATTGCATGTAGTAAGGTTGCATGTGGCACATTGATTATTATGATTGCTTTTGCAAAGATGGTGTTTAGTGTTTTTCATTCTTTTGACTGCTGTTGTTGTTGTTTGCTATTCACTACATTTGGTAGCAAAGCCAAAAGGTTTCACATCGAAACACACGAAGAGACCTTGGTAATATCTGTATGTAGACAGTTTACGTAGGCATGATATTGTATTATTGATACAACGATCGTCGATCGATCAGTTTTGTTCTATGAGCTGTGTAAGCTGCCGCTGCTGCTGGTATTTTTGGACAAACTCTATTTGATTGGTTTAGCTTTACAGTAGAATTGATATAAATTGCAATTGATGAGGATGATAGTACACGTTCTATTGCCCTGATCATCGGCAGAAGTAGCAGTAATAGTCTCATTTGTTGTGCAGCATACCTATGTTATGTGCTCTATGTGCGCAGGGCGATCATGAGAATGAAGTAGCTGATCATAAACGTGTCTTTTTGGCAAAGGCTTCCCTACCTCCACCATACCCTGGGTAACTATTGAGTTTTGTTGTTGTTGTTGGCCGATGTGGTAATTACTTTTTATATGCTTTTTGTTGTTGTTGTTGTCGATCAAATGACATTGATGGTGTTAGGTGCAGCACCTGAAGATCATGGTGATCAGTATTTATTTGTTTGTAAATTATTGTTTTGTAATTCAAATAAACAGAACTTAAACTGTCAGCGAATGAAAACTGATGAAATAGGGTTAGGTCCGGGAAAACTTGGAATACCGATAATTACCCTTAAAAAAAATCATAAATTTTAACGAAATATTATTTTGTGGAGATTTTTTGTGTTTTGGTCGTTTTAAGTGCATTTTGTATGGAAGGGGCTGAAAATATATTATTTGGAAAAGATGTTAGGATGGTTGGTCGTACATTTTACCCCTCTGGAGGCACCACGGGAGCAGCACTAACTGATTTCATAAAAAAAATTATTAAAATAAAAAATATATATTGGGACCACCTTAAGGGTTAAAGATAGAGGGTAGATATGATCTGGAAAATTGTAAACTAGAGGCGATTCTGGGGCGGTTAGAGCGGTGGGATCAAAATTTATAAAAAAAATTCTGTATGGGTGTTGACTTAGGGGGTAAAGATGGGGAAGTAGATATGTTTTGTAGGTATTAGGAGGAAAAATTAATGGGTGTCGGTCATGCATTTGAAGCCTCTAGGGGCGATTCCGGGGAAGTTGTGGGTTCTGTTGTGGATTTTTCCCCAATATGAAAAGTTTCTCGGTTAAAACCGAGGGCTCTATTTGATTTTTGACCCATGGTTTCTTGTATAAATTTTCTTTAAACTCTTCGTTGATTACGATTCTGATAACCGCTTAATCGTGAAAAAAAGTAACCTACTCTAATAAACAACCTTCTATATCCGATTCGCCCACAACTGTCCTGGCAATGTTCTATGGATATACTTTCCATGTACTTTACCTATAAAACTTGAGCTTTTATCCGTTTTTTGAAAAACCGGTTAACCGATATCAAATAAACTAACCGACATTCAATAAACTAAACAATTTAAAAGCTTTTTAAATGCTTGAGATGGTTGCTGTCACATATCACAGTCTATTGACAATAATGTATATTATCATCTGCGTACCGTGGTTCAGAATCGATTTCTATCGGCCCAAAAACACAATAAAGAGGCCGACCGGGACATAATGATTAGAACACGCGACTATGATGCAGAAGACTGATTTCTAAAGTAGTCATCTACATTTCTTTCATTGGCGGTCCTCTCGATGTTGTCTCGACAACAACTTCGCTGTTGTCTACTCAATCGGCATTAAATAAAGAAAAGAGAAATCGTTCGAAGTCGTCTTTAAACTGTAGGAGTCATTGTGTGAGTCTAAAAATATAAGTTAACTTTCATAAGTGAGAATAGCTTCTTTTGGATGCTGTAGGCCTTCCTATACCGTCGCTTCCTATAAGAAGGTCCTATATAGATTACTTATATTTCCAAAAACACAGTCTGAGTAAATCGATGTTAACGCTAGAAAGGCCTTGTAACATGTTTTTCTCGTCGGGTACAATTCAGATTCGGATTCAGTGATAGCGATATTTAAAGTATACGCTAGGCTAGTATTGATGTGGCCTATGACTGCAATGACAAGTTTCGGGACTCGGGTCGATTTAAGCTATGCGGGAACTTGACGAATTGGTCGAATTGAGGTGATTGGGAACTTTATACATTCCCCAAACTGTAGAGGTCAGATAGATCAGGATCGTTTCGGTACTCAGGAATGTGGTAATTCGGGTACTTTCGATAATTCAGGTTCCTTCCAGTAACTCGGCAGCGTACCGATGAGTCAGGTTCGTCGGTAGTTACGATTAATATCAACAGTAAGTTGTCAGCCTGGTGATTCGGGTTTTGTCGGGGTTTCAGATTAATATCAGCAAGTGATGATTGATGACTCGAGTTTGTCGGTGGTTTAGGTTTATATCAGGAATACGTGGCCGTCTTGGTGATTCGGGTTTTGTCGGGTATACATAAACGTTAATTTCAGCAATACGGGAATATCGATGCTTCGGCTTTCGTCGGTAAATCGGTTTGGTGTCTGCAACTCCAGATCATGTTGAGAGAATCTTCGTGTACCAGACCGAAATCTGTGCAACCGACGAGTCGGTATAACCAACCGGAGTTGTATTCAACAGATCGAAGTCCGATTCAACAGACTGAAATCCAATCTTACAGACCGAAGTCCGATTCAACCGACGCAAGTCTGAGTCAACAGACCCAAGTTTGATTCAACAGAACGAAGTCCGATTTAACAGACCGAAGTCCGATTCAACCGACCGAAGTCCGATTTAACAGACCGAAGTCCGATTCAACAGACGGAAGTCCGATGTAACAGACCGAAGTTCGATTTAACAGACCGAAGTCCGATTTAACAGATCGGTGTCCGATTTAACAGACCGAAGCCCGATTCAACAGACCGAAGTCCTATTCAACAGACCGAAGTCCAAATCAACAGACCGAAGTCCGATTCAACAAACGAAAGTCCGATTTAACAGACCGAAGACCGATTCAAAAGACCGAAGTCCTATTCAACAGACCGAAGTCAAAATCAACAGACCGAAGTTCGATTAAACAAACCGAAGTCCTATTTAACAGACCGAAGTCCGATTCAACAGACCGAAGTCCGATTCAACAAACCGAAGTCCGATTCCACAGACCGCAGTCTGATTCAACAGACCGAAGTCCGGTTCAACAGACCGAAGTCCGATTCAACAGACCGAAGTCCGATTTAACAGATTGAAGTCCGATTTAACAGACCCAAGTCAGATTCAACAGACCGAAGTCCGGTTCAACAGACCGAAGTTCGATTAAACAAAAGAATATTTCCTTCGATAAATTATTGCCCTGAGAATGGCAGGGGATATCGGGTACAGAGCAACTTAGATCTTCGCTACGGTAGCAACTCACGACTTTACCAAGTAAAATACTCGATCATTTAAGTAAGTATATCGCATCACACTGCATCGATTACCACTTTCCGTTTCCTGAATGTGTTTGATTGGATGTTGGTCGTCGCGCTCATTCGCCGTTCGTGGCGATTGACGAATGTGTCGTTGCTTGCGTACATATGAATTTGCGATGAAGACAATTATATTCGGCCTCGCGAAGCTTTATACCATCCCCCTTCGGGTACGAGAGTATAAATCATTTGAAAAACCCAAAATTGTAACACATAAAAGACCCTATGTTTCTGTGAATCAAATTCGAATCATGACTTTTTAAGTCGTTTGATCGATGTCCGTCTGTCTGTCATGCCTATTGACTCTAAACTATTGCTTAGATGATGATGACAGTGACAGAAATCGAACCCTGGTCTCCCGCTTAATAGTCCCGTATTCTGGTCGTCATGCCGCGGTAGATCCCGTATTAAAGTTTCTGTTTAAACAAAAATCCTTAAATTTCCAAATATCCAACCACTAAATATGCCAACACCTTCCTATTCACTCATCGGCCCCAATAGTTTTCCCTCAACGCAATTATTGACTGCTCCACCAACCAGTCAGTCAATGCATGCAATTTGTCACACATGAATGACTCCGAAGCTGACTCCTTGATAAGGTTAAGATTGCTTGCCTGCCTGCCTGGCTGTCCATCAAAGTCGCGTAGACCCCAGACATTGAATACAAACCAATACAATTGTGCTGCTTGCTTGCACTCTTCTAGGTTAACGGGCTCATGACACATTAAACATCCCCATCACCATTCCCTTCCCCATTATCCTCATCATCATCATCGTCGTCGTCGTCGTTGTCGACATCGCCATCACCATCTATTGTCGTTGGCGTCTGTAGGATATGAAGTAAAACAACTATGACAAAAAGAACTCGCCTGAATGTTAGGCATTGGTGACGGTGCACAGTGCTGCGAACCATAAGCAAAGTACATATTTTTTTAATTGATATGAACTGCATATGACTATTGGAAATTTTGATTTTGAGAAATATTTTAAAGCTTTTGTAAAAAAAATTAAGAATATTTGAAGAAACATTTCGAAAAGTGCCACGAGAGGCTGCCAACTCAAATTAAGTTGAAGAAAGACTTTTATTAGCATTGACCAAATTGTTAGCTTTTTTATACTAATACTAATTTCATGCAATTTTTTTTTCAAAAATTATATTTTTTTAAATTTCTTTTGAAGCACTATGCGGCGTTGTGACACTGAAATAAGTGTGGTGGGGTATCAACTGCAGCAATACCATCATAGTGCTCTACTACATGATATTGTGTTGTGTAGTCACATGTGGCCCAACCTTCTATTGCCGCAGCATAATACACCTTCAACCTTCTGGTGTTCCTGCTGTAAAGCAATCACAAAGGTTTCACAGCGAATCGACAGTCGATGGCAGCATTGGATGCTCCCGACTCACCGAACTTGTCAGCCTTGACTTGTAAGAGTGCCACAAAAAGAAACAAAGGACATAACATCGAAAAAAAAGCAACTCATACGACTTTATGATAGTTGTTTTATTTTTGTTTTCCTACTACTTTTTATGGTTTTTTTTTTTTGGAACAAATGAACACCATTTTGCTTCCACCCCTCCGGCTTTTAGTGGTAAAGTTTGTTTTTCTTCCTGGGCACCATCAACTTTTATTATTGGGTTTCTGTTGTCGCTAGTGTGTGTGTCTCCTCTGAACTCAGAAGGGACCAGAAGTTTCGTCTGGCTTGATTTTTATGAGCATCCACTTGATTTGTTTTAGTATTTTTTTTGTTGATTGTTTGTATATTCCTCTTAATAATAGGTTGTACGGAAGAAAGTCTACAAAAAAGAGGATTTGGTACTTGCCAGGATGGGGAAATGTACAATGAACGCTGCCAATATCATCATAGCGTATCAACATTTAATCCACTTACATCCAACTCAGTTCCTGGTTTAATGTCAATAAAATTGAATCGGCTTCAAGGTGGCTGAAAGTTGACACACCAATAGGATAGACAAAGTGCTACAATTATCTGATTTTGCAGACCGAGGAAATGTGACCTGCTGGTGTTTGAAAAACTTACATTTTGTTTTTTTTGCAATTTCCAAAAACTTTCCAGAATTACTTAAAAACTTAAACTTAATTTCTCTTTACACCCCATGAATGAGGTATTGGATACCTTCTAGCGTTGTTGTGAATTAACACGCTTTCGATTTAAGATTCACAACAAACGGCACCTTTTTGTTTATCGACGAATGCGAACGTCACTATCGATTGACTCGACACTACAATGGAAAGTTGCTGTCGGCAATGAAAGAAAAATGTAGATTACTAGAGCCAAGAGTCGAACCTGGGGTCTAAATCTATTTCTTCTAAATAGGCGGAAACAATAGATATTCCTCCATCCGTAAAAAAGAATTCCAAGCGCTTTGGTATTTCGATATACGTAAATAGACCAAGCGAAGTTTAATATCTCCTTAACCTGGTCCGTCCAGCAAGGTTTTAGTAGACCCCATTTTCATCATTTCGCTCAATATGTTCCAACCAGCGCATTCGTTCTATTTGTCGCACTTGACTGCGTCGATGTCCTTTTAATGCTTTCGATTCATACGAAGACGATACTTTCCCTTAACTATGATGGGTGCAATCATTTTTATTTACATCTGACTTAATTAGTTTTATTTTCGGTATTACTAGTTAATATCATCTACTTGTCAAAGATCACGCAAATGCTTAATAGAAAGTTTGTAAGTTTCAATCAGATTTATTGGGTGTTCTCCAGGATTTGTCATCAGCTGGTGCAGGTACAGTATCAGCTCATCACTGCCGACGACAGTCCATCGGCACCCTCAGCTTTTCACTGACCCCCTCTTGGCTTCGGATTCAGTCATAGCGATGTTGTCCTGTCCGGTAATTTGTACTCATGTCGATTTTAGATGATCGAGATTTTAGTAAACGCTCGGCGGCGTATGACTGCAATAACAGGTTTTTGGACTTGGGTCGATTTAAGATATTCGGGAACTTTACAAATCGGTCGATTTGAGGTAATCGGGAACTTTATATTATACTCCCAAAACTGTAGATTTCAGATAGGTCAGGGTCGTTTCGGTACTCAGAAACGTAGTAATTCAGGTACTTCCGATAATTCAGTTTCGTACCAGCAACACGGCAGCGTAGCGATGATTCGGGTTCATCGATAGTTACGATTTATATCAGCAGTACGTTGTCAGATTGGTGATTCGAGTTTTGTCGTTGATTCAGATTAATATCAGCAGGTGATGATTGATGAATCGGGTTTGTCGGTGGTTTAGGTTTATATCAGCAATACGTGGCTGTCTTGGTGATTCGTCGGGTATTTGGGATGTCGATGCCTCGGCTTTCGTCGGTAAATCAGTTTGGCATCCGCAACTGAGGATCGTGTTGATGACTCCTGTTCTTCAGCAAATGAACTTTTGTAACTCGTGGTTGTATCTATAATTCGTCTATCGTCGGTAAATCAGTTTGGTATCCGCAACTCAGAATCGTGTTGATGAGATGCAACTCGTAGTTTTATTGATTCCGGATTCGCGACCGAACTAATAATCGTACCCGATGGAGTGTTAGTTTAAAAAATCTACGGTGGTAATTTCTAATACAATGCTACAGGAACGAAGAATATCTTCGTTTACAGACCGAAATCTGTGTAACCGACGAGTCGGTATAACCAGTGCGATGTCCGATTTTACAGACCCAAGGTCGAATTAACAGACCATAATCCGATTTTACAGACCGAAGTCTGATTCAACAGACCGAAATCCAATTTAACAGATTTAAGTCCGATTCAACAGACCGAAGTCCGATTCAAAAGACCGAAGTCCAATTAAATAGACCGAAGTCCGATTCAACAGACCGAAGTCCGATTCAACAGACCGAAGTCCGATTCGATAGACCGAAGCCCGATTCAATAGACCGAAGTCCGATTCAACAGACCGTAGTCGAGTTAAACCAATGGAATTTGGGATAAACCAACAAAAGTTGGTTCAAAAGACCGCAGTACGATTTATAGATGGTATTGTTGTTTGCCCTTAAAGTAATTGAAACATTGTATGCATATTGGGTTGGTTAGTGATATTCAAGAGTAAATGAAGGAAGGGCGAGTATATTATTGGTGGTTAGAGGTTATAAAGTCATAATTGTGTAGTTAGCGCTAGAACTGTATATGTAGGAGGCATATATGTACGGACGACTTTCGTCACGTTACACATCCGCCAATTGGATAGAGGCAATATCTATATAGATAGTTAGGTCGTTTCATGTGCATATCCTAAAATTATGTTCCTTACAACTTTTTTGGTGATCGTTCCGTTAAAAAAACGTAATATCCCTTTGCATCCCATTAATTATAATACACATAGGAGAGCTGCTCCTATAAAAAAAAGTTAACACTTCTATTTTTAGACCCACACAACAGGACCTACGAATCGGTCGTCAGTTTTATTGAGAAGTAGATTGGTACCGGTCGTGGCATAGTGGTTAGAACACGCGACTACCATTCGGGAGATCCCGGATTCGATTTCCGCCTCCAGTCATCTACATTTTTCTTTCAGTGCCGGCCACCTCGATGTTGTCGACAACAACTATGCAGTTGAGTCAGTCGCATGTCTAGTAAAAAGCTTTTCAAACGCATTCGTCGATAAACAAGTAGGTGCTGTTAGTTGTGAATCTAAAACTAGAAAGCGTGTTAATTCACAACATACCTCTTTAATTGGGTGTAAAGGGAAATTAAGTAGTAGTACGATTGTTTCGGCGAGGGGGCTTGAGATCTGAGAAATATAGATGACAGTGCCAGGGCTCGAACCCGGGTCACCCGCTTGATAGTGCCTTGTTATTATCATCATGCTATTGTCGGCTCCAATAGTTTTTCTTCGCATTATATTTTGACATATTGCCTTGTTTGGACATTTAATTTGCCACTTATGTTAGATCCCGATATTGCTGATGTTGTTGCAAGCTAACCCTGCCGTTTGCTGCTTCCCCCCATTACTATCACCGTCGTATTTGCTTCAGCATCATCATCATCATCGTCTATTTAGTGGTTGTTGGCTGCTTCTCTGCAATCATTGCCCCATTCGGTTTACGTTTGTACTTTGCTCATGCTCATATGTTATTACAGATATTTTTCTTTGCCCTGCACTAAAATGCCCCAGTGTCCCTATTCCCCCGCCATTAGATGTAGTTTTGTTATTGGTTTTTTACCTTGTTCCTTGTCGCTTTTAGACAAACGTATCATAAACATTTCAATTGAATGCTTGTTAACCCGAAAAGTAAACGCCGCCATGAACTTGTATGGATCCTCTGTAAGGGGCAGCATTGTCATCGCCTTCGTCGCCGTCAACGTCGTTCATTGAGAATTTATGTTGACTTTAAAGCAAACGGGGTTTTTTATGATTTTTACGAGAGATTTCTTGGATTTCTATTGCTTTTGCCTTAAAAAGCATTTAATCGTCTGGATTTCACATTGTAGTGGGATTGTTATCGGATGTCAAATGTTATGATCACCTTAAAAGTTTTGGCGTCGTATGAAAAAAATTACTTATGTTTATTGTTGGCCAATATATATGAGTGGAAATTTGAAAGGGAATCGTTTAAAAATTTAACTTATGTTAAATTTTATATACATATATGTGTAAATAAGTGGAATGTTGATGCTCTGACGACAGGATATCGTTTTGTTTTTAAATAGGAACAGTACAAGAAGATCCCTAACTTACACGTAACTTATACCCCAAGCCGAAAAATTCCCTTGGCATTCCGTATAAACTAACTTTTCCTTTACATGCTATGAATGAGATATGGCAGAGCTTCTTGCGTTATTACGAATTAACACGCTTCTATTTATAGACGCATCCAATGCCGTGCCTACACTTTAACCAAAGATCCGAGCTTTAGCTGTTTCGAAAGCTTCTAGGCTGACAATGGACTCGACACTACTGCGAAGTTGCTGTCAGCAACACCGAGGGGCCAACAATGAAGGAAGTGTAGATAGCTGAGACAGGAATTGAGCTTCAGCTATTTGAGAAGCTACTAGACTGCCGATAGACTCTACACTACGACACTACGAAGTTGCTGTCAACAATATCGAGAGGCCGCCGGTAAAGAAAATGAAGATAGCTCAGACACGAGTTGATCTTCAGCAGTTTGAAAAGCTACTAGACTGGTGATTGACTCGAAACTACTGCGAAGTTGCTGTCAACAACATCGAGAGACAGCCGATGAAAGAAATGTCGAAAACTATGACACGAATTGAACCCTGATCTCCCACACGATAGTCACATCATGCCACTGTCGGTTCCAAAAGAGATATAGGAGAGCTTTAAGAGCCTTCATTGAGTATTCCATGTATTCCATTTTTAAACTCACTGAACGGAACTACAAAAATTTGAGAAGCTTTTACTAGATTTATCGCTTGCTCGACTTCTCGTAGTGACGTTAGTATACACCGATATGACCATCGTTAAAACAATTTGAGATGATTGATATTAAAATCCATTTAAAAAATTCCTCAAATGAAAACTGAAACCAAACCCCGATCTAACACAAGCATTATCTCTTATGAGAAGAGCTGCTAAATGTGTCACAACAACTTTCATATGATATCAATTCCCCCACTGTGCCTAATTAAGCCGTGCTTTAACGCCAGACATTAAAAATTATCACATTAACAAATTTCACCATGACAATTCTTAAATCCTCTCTTTAGTGTCCATAACGTAACGTAAATTCCATAAAATTATACACTTAGCTTAGTCAAATACAGACATTAAGTAGAATATTTGCCAGCATAGTCGTCGTCGTCGTCGCAGGCTCCACCACCGCCATCATGATTGCCATGAAATGATAATCTTAAGCTTTGTCTTTCTAACAAAATAAAAATGAAGCCATAAAATAATTCTATAATGCCGCCAAATCTACATAGCCGCCATTGCACAGCGTGCCTCACTCCTCCAAAGACATAAAATCCATTAATAGTGACGATTTTGAATAGTCACTTGATCACTCGATTGCTGCTGTCTCGCACTCTCTATCTCTGTTTCCACCTCACACTCTCTTGTTTCTCTAGGTGGCAGTTTGCTTAAAACCAGTAGCAAAGAGACATAAAAATATTTCGTCTGCTCGTACAGTAGCCGCCATCATCAACTAGCGGGTATAGTGGGCAATTATGCAAAAGTCTAGAGTGCGTATGGACGACCTGCAGGATACCGGTTACTTTGCATGACCAGCCTCGAGACGACTAAGAACAAGGGGAAGAACAACTATCAGAAGATGCTGTGCTTTACCTAGAAAGTAACGCCATGGCACATCTTCCTTGTTGCATGCAATAAAGACACTATGATTACAGCCGCTCTAGCCGACAAAAAGCCAGATCAAATGCTACTCTTCTTTTTTTTTGTGTTAGCCTGGCCAACAATTATGTGGCTGTGTATGGCGCTGACTATTAACGATGCCGAAAACTATTCATAATTTTCAAATTGACGTTGCAGTTATGGCGCCACAGATAGACAGACACCGTAACATGTTAAAAGATGCACACGGAAGGACAGTTGGGCTGACGGGCAGTTATAGGTGGTGGCGTGTTTAAACCGTAATTATTTGTTTGGTACTCGTGGTATTCAATACCAAGGAGCCCAAAGACGCACGGACGGACGGATTGTAATTAAATGCAGGAGAAGAAAAGAAAATATGCATTATGTTATTTGCCTACTTGCGGTTGTTTAGATGAAGGCCATTCCAGTTATTAATTTATTCATTGTATTGATGAAAAGTTTGTTAGTAGGAGAGAGAGAGAGAGGGAACCACTTATTAAAGTTTCTTTTACATTAAATGCCAACTTAATTATAAGGCTGATAAACTCTAAAATATCAAATACATTGATAAATTTGGTTAGTTAAGTTAGTCTCAATACTAGTGTACTTAAAGAAAAATACATTGAAAAATGCCGATAAAGGCGTACCAGGACTTCTCAGAATGTGGTTTTTCATACCCAAGTACGGTTATTGCGTCAGTAGTTATAGAATGCGATATATGCTGTGCCAGGAAGATTCGAATTGTGGGTTTTGTTTGAAATATGCTTTTGTAACGTGACGAAAGTCGTCCGTACATATACGACTCCTACATATACAGTTTTAGCGCTAACTACACAATTATGACCTTTTAACCTCTAACCACCAATAATATACTTGCCCTTCATTTAATCATGAATATGTTTCAATTACTTTAAGGGCAAACAACAATACCCATCGATCACAAGACCTCTGCAAACGACGCGTTCGGCAATACACGTGAATGCCACCAACGACACATTCAGCAATCGCCACGAATAGCGAATTAGCGCCAACAGCCAATCAAACACATTCAGGAAACAACATCACAAGGGAAAGTGTTAATCGATGCAGCGTGATGCGATATAATTCTCATTCCATCGACAACTCCACTTACTTTGATGATCGACCATTTTGCTTGGTAATTTCGTCGGTTGCTACCGCAGCGAATATTATTGCAAAGTTGCTGTGTACTCGATCTCCCCTGCTCTTCTCAGGGCAATAATTTATCGAAAGAAATATTCATGTGTTTAATCGGACTTCGGTCTGTTAAACCTACTTTCGCTGGTTTAACCCAAATTACATTTAGTTTAACTCAACTACGGTCGGTTATATCGTACTTCGGTCTGTTAAATCGAACATCAGTCTGTTGAATCGGACTTCTGTCTGTTGAATTGGACTTTGGTCTGTTGCATCAGACTTCGATCTGTTAAATCGGACAGTTATCATTACATGCTGATATTAACCTGAAACTCCGCCAAAGTCTGAATTACCAAGCTGACGAAATACTTCTGATATCAGTCGTAAACCCCGACAAAACCCGAAGCGACAAGCTGACCACATACTGCTAATATTAATCGTAACCATCGATGAACACGTATCATTTTTACGATGCCAAACTGTTGGTACGAGCCTGAATCATCGAAAGTACCCGAATTACCTCTTTCCTAAATACCGAAACTATCCTGACGACCTGACCTCTATAGTTTTGGGAATATAGTATAGAATTCTCGATCACCTCATAACGACCGATTCGTAAAGTTTCCGACTATTTAAAATCGACCCGAGTTCCAAAACCTGTCATTGCAGTTATAGGCCTCATCAATACCTGTCGAGAGAATACTAAAAGTTCTCGATCATCTAAAATCGGCCTGGGTACAAATTACAGGACAAGACAACAACGCTATCGCTCTATCCGCATATGTTATATTTTATGTTATTTGCGATGATTTTGATTTTGGGACTCAATTCTGAGAACTGAACGTGTAAGTAGCGTGACAAATTCCCCTATACGATACTTACTAACTTCAAATCGATATTAACTTATTATGGCATGTAACTTGACAATACGAATGATCCAGAACTTCTTCTTTTTGGGGCTACTTTCACGTGCAGTTCTCAGAAATGAGTCCCAAATCAATGAGCTGAAAAATGTTGTACTGTGTTGTGGGACATTAAAATGACCCAATGTAGTTAATAATGAATTTGTTTTTGTGGTTCTTACTTATAAGAAGTCAAATGCTAAAAAATCAGTTGAATGAAAAATTTCTACTCACATAGGGGCTATAAATTATAATATTAGTTGTAAATAAATTAAACATAAACGATATACAAATATAAATAAAACTATTTATATACACACTTTACTTTCCTTTTGATTTCATGACAATCTCTGTTGTTGACATTTTATTAAAAAATATTCTCTTTCCCTCTTCTCCCTTTTCCTTGCCATAGGCTGAAATGCATTTGGACCATTCGATACTAGTGCCATCAATGGGTTTGCAACCACCACCACCTCCACCGCCCCATCAACCCTTGCCGCCCAGTGTCGTCAAACATAGAGGCGATCAACTCGACATTCCATCGACGAAGAAATCCAAAGGCCTAGATGAAGCCTCCGCATATCAATTGGAGTATCAGCACTATCAGTCACTTGTGTACGCCCACTGTGCTCAGCAACAACGAATGGTGGCCGCGGGTCAAATGTCTGCCTTTCGACCATGGCCACAGCCTAAATCGTTTATGCATGCAGCCTACAATGCCGCAGCGGTGGCAGCTTTGTCAACGCTGCCCTATTTGAGCCAGGAACCTCCAGTGCTACAAAATCCCGAGCGTGTGGTGCGCAGTACGGATCGCGAACGATTCGAGCGAACGTATCAACCCAATGTGGCGTTAGCGCCACGCAAAACTCATTTAGCGCAAGAGCGTGAAAAGGAACAGCGCGAATTGAGAGAACGAGAACGCATGGAACGAGAGAGGGATCGCGAATTGGAACTAATGCGTGAACGTGAACGCTCAAGAGAACGAGAGCGAGAATATGAACGCGAAAGAGATCTGAGGGAAAGAGAGAGGGAGTTGCAACAGAAGCATCAGTTGCAGCAGCAAAAACAACAAATCAAACAACAACATCAGCAGCAGCAGCAGCAGATTTCCACTTTATGCGACGTAGGAGCCGACATACAAATAAAGCAGGAGAGAGCTGCCACACCCAATGAAATGACCAGCCCCACACCCCCGCCCTTAAGCAATCATTCGGATGAGGAACGACGTAGCAACAATGGTGCGCCTTGCTCCATGGATGATGAAGTCACCACACCCATGATATCGCCCATGTCCTTGGGACGCAGCGTCAAGACTGTGTCAGCCAATCATCACAACCTCTTGGATATGCAAAGTCGAAGGTTGTCGTTGCAAAACTCCAACTCGTCAAATTCATCCGCCTCTTCAATCACCACCACCAACACCGCTACCACACCCACAAATCTAGCAACAACGCCACCTGCCCAGAAACTACAACATCCGCCACCACTACCACCAAGCAACATGTCACGAGGAGGAGGTGTAGTACTACCGCCCTCGTCCTCCCAGTGCTATATGAGACAATCACCTTCGCCCAGTCGACGCTGCAGCAGTGCCAGCTGTACGAATACCCCCCGAAGCCCCGAGGAATTTGGTGGTTCCAATGAAATCACCTCGTCGACATCACCGTTGCCGCAGCCACAACAACAACAACTACAGCACCACCACCACCACCAACAGCAGCAGCAGCAGCCACACAATAGTAATGCACAAACGATAATTGCCACGGTTAACCATCACAATAAATTATTGCCCACATCGTCGGCAACATTTGGTGCCAACAGCAGCAACAACAGCGGCAGCAGTAGCAGCAACAACGAATTGCCGGGTCGCATAAGGATTAGTAAGAATTTAATAAATCAAAATAATATCATACGATCGCCCACACCTCCGCCCCCGCATCAGCAACAACACCAACTTCATGGGCCGACACAGCCGCCACCCGCAGCAGCATCTAACAACCAATCGGTGACAGCGCAAAGTCATCAGCAACAACAGTACGACTACTTTAAGCAAAGCCAACAACGTTTCTACCAACACAGCCATATGCAGCAGCAGCAGCACCAACATCCGCACCAACAACACCATCCCCGGCCCTGCAATCTTAGCCCCCAACCGCCTCAGCATCGCAATTCACCATCGCAGTCTTCCAATACCAGCGAGCGACCGGCATGTCTCAATTTGACCACACAGAGTACGGCGGCGGCGGCGGCCGACCCTAACCTGGCCAACACTCTTCACGACCCCAGTGGCCAGAGCTGCATCAAGGAGTCGCATTTAAGACTAACGGGGAGTCAGGGGCCTCCGCATGCGCATCCACAGCGACTGCCGCGCCGCCATCACCTCTACCACAATAATTTACCCAATGGCCGCCTGAACGCTGGGGAGAGTTGTGACTTCGAGCTGTCCACAGACACCGATGACGAAAGTGTGCACGATGGAGAGGCGGACAGCAGTAACACGCTTATACCCTGGGAGCTGGCCATAGAGGCGCTGCGCGAGAAACGCCCCAAAGAGCGGGAGCAATTGCTCGGCATGCTGCAGCGTATTTTGAATGAGAATCAGCAATATCGCTTGCAAAATCAGCAGCTCAAAGAACTGATCGAGTTACGCAATGATCAGATAACCAAGTTGCAAGCCGAGCTGCAATATTGCCAACGCCAATTGGGGATGCTGCAGATAAATCAGCAGCATCAGCCAAGGTCACAACCGCCATTGAACGGTAGTGGTGGCAATGGCAGCGGCGGCGGCGGCGGCACCAATGGCCTAATAACCAAAGCTTTACGAAAAGAAACCGACGATCACCATCAGCTGTTGATGCGAGTGCCTCTCAAGAAGTCGCAGCGCAGAGAGCCAGGATATTACGAGCGTGATTTCCGCCAGACCAGTGAGAGGCCAAGCGAGGAGGAGGAGCTGCGGGAGCGCAACAGTTTTCAGCCTTTGAGGCAAATAAAACGAGAGGTGAGCGAGTCTATGGAAGCCGACGAAGACGAAGAGATGGCCAGTGAACGATCGCCCGCAGGAGAGGAAAGTTCACAGCAAAATGTTGAAAGCTCCCAAAGCGTTGAGAGACAAAGAGCCGAAGAACTGCATCAACAAAGCTGCTCCGAGTCCGAACATGAAGATGATAATGGTGACATTGACCAAGATCACGATCAAGATGAAGGCGATGAGGGTGAGGGTGAAGGTGAAGGTGATTCGAAACTGTCTTCCTCTCTCAAACAAACGGTGAAACGATCTCAAAGTGATGAAAACAGCCTACACAAACGTTTAAGTTTTCAAGATAAAGATGACGAAGCTATGGAGGACAGCGATGATGAGCACGCTGCCGAAGGGCCACATGAAAGTCAGCGGCAAGGTGTGGAAAGGTGCCAGCAACAGCTAGATAGAGATGAGCACGAGGAGGAAGAAGGCGAAGAGGAGGAACAGGATGAGGAAGATGATGAGGAAAAGGTACAGGCGCCCCACAGTAGTGCGCTGCATACGCCTCCCACGGCAACAACGCCCTTATCACCAGATTCTGCTGCCACTGCGGGCCAGTTATTCGACAGCAGCAATAGTAGTGATGAGTCATCAATGAAGAAAGCTCAAATGTCAGCCTCTAATGCTTTGGCCAAAATGAATTCCGAAACAAATGATGAGGAAGAGGAGGAAGAAGAAGAAGATGAGGATGAAGATGAGCGAGACAACGACAATGACGTCGATGATGGCGAGCGAGCCCAGGGCGATGGCAATGAGAGAAGACACTTAAACGAAGAGGATGCAGATGACTCTCAACTATCACAGCGTACAAAAGACCTTAACAGTAATCACAGAACGGAAGCGGAAAGCTCTGAGAGTGGCGACGATGATGAAGATGAAGAGCATGACAATGAAGAAGACGACGATGACGATTCCAAACCTGCACAGCAGCGACATTTTCGTTTAGAGACAGCAACGGCATCGACAACTTCAGCATCCTCCACATTGCCCAAGAGCAACAGCAGCTCACACACCACCACAAACACCACCAGCAGCAACATCATCAACCACAACAACAACAACAATACCACTACCACGGTTGTGTTGGCCACCAAGGCCAGCAAGAAATTAACTCCAACAACGAATAATGATATAAAAATCAAACAGGAATATCTATAATCTATAACGACACCAAGTAGTAGAAGACGAAGAAGAATACGACAAAGCGACAAAAACAAATTTAAAAATTTGTCGATTTAAATGTGTTTAGAATTTAAGATTGCACACAGACACACATACAAACACACACACAATCTGCCAGGGAAATCAGGAATAAGCTGATATGAAACAAAGCTTACCGGTTTCTACTAGGCTAAGTTAAATGGGGGCAAACGAAACGCGGCCCAACTTAACTTTGTAATTCATAGACACTTATTTATACTTTAACTCTGTCTCTCTCTCCCCTTAAGTTTGTTTCACTCTTGTGGAGTAAAATGTAAAAACCGTTATTTTTTTCTATTTTCGGTAAAGTACCACTCACATGGTTTTCTTTTGCTGAGCTTTAAAGCTTTGCTTTTGCCAAAGCTTGATAAACAACTTATATATTTAGAAAACAGAAAAAAATGCAACAAAACCAACCAACTCTGATAGGTTGATTTTGTTTCTTATAGACTTTAAGTACAAACAGAAATTAACAAAATATTCTTAAATATAAAAACAAAAAAATAAACCATTGTTTATAAAACAAATTCAACTTTATATATGAATAATTATAGAAAAGAAAACTAAACATTTGTAAATTTACCTTAAAGTATAATAATATAATATAAACATACACACACACACACATTTAAATATAAATATCTATATATAAAGGATGTTTTGGGAAAGCTTAACGCATATATAAGATTTCCCGCCAAGCATCCAGTAATAGTCATCTGTGAGATTACAAACAAAAAAAACTTAAGGACAAAACAAAACACACATGTATTTTTAACATAGTAAACCTTATATCCTTTCCCCTGCCTCCTTTTTCCTTTAAAAGAAAGCGAAACAATTGAGTTTTAAAAAATTAAAGACCTTCGTTATTCTGAATACTCCCAAAAAAAATACTACTCTTTTAAAAAGCTTAACATTTATGTTTCGAAAGGAAACATTATAAATTCAAAGACATACGGAAATATTTGCAGGCTACATGTACAAACGAAATTTTATGAAATTTTCACATATGTCTTGTAATTATTAATAATCATAGTTCAAATCTCTTCTCTCTGCCTTTTCCTTTTTTAGTTCACACTTAAAACTTGTTGGCATCTTTACAATTGACTGCTGACAGTTGGTTTGTTTTTAAAGTCTTGTGTTCGTTATGATTCACTTTTTATTGTTTTTGTTTTGTATGTTGTCTTAGTTTGTACACATTGTTATTTGAAGCCTTTAAACGTTTGCAGTATAACGCATTTGTAATTACTATAATTCACAAACAAAAAAGTTTAGGACCATCCAGGATCATCATCAGTGGATTATCTAGGACTACGAAACAAAAACTGCAAAGTCAAGTGTCTAAATTATCATCGCAGTTAAAAGTGTTTGATAAAACGTTAAAAACGGATCCATAATAGACTTAGGTTAGGTTAGGTTAATTCGGCAGCCACGTTGAACACAGCTCACTTGAATCCTAGTATGAGTCCCGTTGTGATACCATTTTAAGATTTTCGCACCAAATGTTTCTATTCTATTCGACCAACGTCGCTGTCAAGCCATTTCGTTGCTCTGATGAAGGCATGAATATTCCACAAATCGCCTACGGATAGACAGGTATTGGTTTCCATATATGTCCCCATGTCCTGTATTTATATAGGAGTTATATAGAATAAGATTGGTTTAATAACTGATTCGTATAACCAGTTTAGGTTCTTGGGGCTAATTCCCCAATTGAGGCCGATTGCCCTTTTGCTGCAGTATTGAACCGTTGCCGCTTTGCTAATCCTGGTCTGAGTGTTCAGATTCCAATTCAGTTTACTGTCCAATGTAAGCCCGGGGTATTTGGCACTATCAGAGAGTGTAAGTGCGACTCCATTTAATCTTGGTTTAGCAAATTGAGGGATTTTGTATCTCCGTGTAAATAAAACCAGTTCTGTTTTACTCGGGTTTACACCCAGTCCACAGTCATGACACCATTTTAAAAGAAGTTTCAGCGCAGATTCCAGTAGCTCAGAGAGTAGTTTCGGATCTTTGCCGGTGACTATTAGTGCCACGTCGTCCGCATATGCGACGGTTGTGCAGCCCGTTTGTTCCATCTTCCTCAAGAGAGTGTTAATGTTGAGGTTCCATAGTAGTGGAGAGAGTACTCCTCCTTGTGGAGTACCACCTTGAAAAACTATTTGACACGGCCAGACTGGATCCAATGCGCCGAAATTTTAGTTGTTTATCAACTAAGGCGATGGACACTGGGTTAATCTCCAGTTGTTCCATTGAGTCAATTACAGATTCAGGATTGACATTATTAAAAGCTCCCTCAATGTCCAGGAAGGCAGCGATAGCGTATTCCTTGTAGTTCAGGGATCTTTCAATGAGGCTGGTTATCGAATGTAAAGCTGTTTCCGTGGATTTGCCCTTCGTGTAGGCATGCTGAAGGCATCTCACACTAAAGCTAAGGATTTTAGATCTGGACAGGGCCTCCGGTTTAAGAGATGATCTGATATATGCATCAATTATTCTCTCCATAGTCTTAAGTAAGAAGGAAGATAGGCTGATCGGTCTAAAATCCTTGGCTTTAGTGTGAGATGCCTTACCCCCTTTAGGGATAAATATACTTTTGTAGGTTGTCCACCTCGTTGGAATATACGACAGTTTCAGACATGCTTTAAAGATAGTTAGAAGCTAGGGCGTCAATACTTCGATATTCTTTTGTAGATCCGCGGGAATAATTTCATCGGGTCCCGGTGACTTAAAAGAGTGGAAACTTTTGATAGCCCATTGAACTCGATGTTCAGTAATCGGAATGTCTGAGATATCATAGTTATGGTCGATCGAGCTTTCTATAAACTGGTAATCACTTTCCCGACAACCTGGGAAGTGTGCTTCCATCAGCACTTCCAGAGTTTCGAGGCTGCTAGTGGTCCATGTACCATCTGGTCTCTGTATGTTCGATGGTATTGTTGGATTCGAGGATAAAATCTTGCGTAGCCGACTAGTTTCCGGGGTGCTTTCTACATTACTGCATAAAACGAAATCAGTGAAATCTGAATCTCTACTGATCCGTTACGGACCCGTTTCTAGTCCGTAAAACAGTCAAAAACGAAATCAGTGAAATCTTGATTGATTTTAATTTTGTTTAAGTAACGTTTTAGGTTAAAAAAAATCATTGCACAAAAAAAATTAGTTTCACAGATAATTTTCAAAGCAAAAACAATTTCAGCAAAAATACAAAGAAAAATAATTTTTGTCATAAATTATTATACCATCACCCTTAGGGATGAGGGTATATATCATTTGATACGACCCAAAAGTGTAACACATAGAAGGAGTCACTTAAGACCCTAGGTTTTTTTGAACGAAATTCGATTCATGAATTTTTAAGTCGTTTTAGCCATGTCCGTCTGTCTGGCTGGTACGCACTATAACTTTCGAAAGACGCAACCAAATGTTTTGAAATTTTGAACGAGTTAATATTTCCCCCAAAACTACTTACGGTATTGCAAGTTGGCTACATGGCCCCTTCTGGTACCTCCCATACAAATACACCATTCCGCCCACCTTAAAAATCGAGTAATAAAATCAATACACCCAACGGGATCGTACCCAAATTCTAAACTTAGTAAAGCTATAACAGGATAAAGTTTTGGAAAAAAAAATTGGAAGTCTAGCCACGGCTATAAATGTACCACTCCGCTCACTTTAAAAATCGAGTAATAATATCAATATAATAGAAAATTTTTTATTTTACTGAAGGTGATGGTATATGTACGTCGGGTTGCCCTACTGAAACTTTCTTGCTGGTTTTTATTCCATTTTAGAAATATTTTCGAAGAAACGGGCCCGTAACGAGTCCGAAACGGATCCGTATATCACACTGGGAGTCCATAATTTTTTGTTTGTGAATAATAAGAAATACTTCTAAAGGCAGTCCGTAGGCTCGCGAGTCCCCCAATACCCAATAGGAAGTGTCTGCAAGATATCATTATGTATAGGTGCATGACCAAAATAAATCGTTAATGACACGGGTGCCGCGACATAACCCCACACGGACATAATCCCGCCCACCCCCACTTCATCAACTTCATCAAGCTTTTTCATTACTTTAAGTCGCAAAATTAGTTTGGGTGTTATTGCCATTATATTTGTTGGGGCTTATGTCCGCTATGCAAACCCAAATGCAAATTAAGGGTTATGTCCGCAGAGCGTGGCGGACATAGGCCCCAAAATCGTTTTGGGGATTATGTCCGTGGGGGTTATGTCCGGGCAGCAATGACACGTAGGGGACCGTTCATACAAATCGTCGACGACCTGATGAGCGACAATATCGTTAATGCCTATATTAGCTACATGTCGCCCACCCAATCATACACGACCTGATTACCGACATTGTCGGTCAAATTGTCGTTAATAGTACTTAATAAGTTAAAGCACAAAATGAAGTAGTTTTATTGAAAACGTACGATACATCAACCGTAGCGCACTGCTGCTTTTAACAAGTTTCACATCGTTATTGACCCGTTACATTGCATATTTTTGTTCCCATTACCATAGCAACACATTTTTTCCCCTAGATCATATTGATTGTGTTTAATGCACGACAACATTAGTATTTTGTCGGTCAGCTCATCGCCAACCAAGTGTTTTGACGACAAGTATATCTTTCACATTTTGTCTTGAGGACAGCATTGACGACAATGTCGTGTATGACGATATTTCCTACTGGGTAATCGTATTTTTTACACAGATACGATCGGAAATTCACACATACGCAAAGCTATGTTTGATTCAAAGCAGTCTGCTTTGCTTGAACATTCCCTGTTGTCAAAACAGTCACACATGATCATGTCTTTGAAGATTTCTTAAAAACTTTTAGAAATATTTCATGCAAGACAAAAAATAACAAAAGGTATTGTCAACGACAAGCTGAGCGACAAAACATTTATGTTGTCATGTATCAATTAGATTAATTTGTTCTTTAAAGTAGATGTTACTTTTAAGGAGTTGTTAGCAGAAAAAAAATGTAACGGGACGTAGTTATAACAAGATAACAAAGAAGGAAAAAGAATGTGCCAAAGTTGATTAGTTTATTGAAAGCATTAGACCAGGCAGGTTGTGTTTTTTTAAGATCACCTAACCGGTCGTCAAAACAATATTGTCGTTTATGTGGTCGTTAACCAACTGTCAGTAGACATGTTCGTTTACTTATCATCAATGACAACATGGGCTACAATGTCGCCCAACCGATCGTGCTTGATTTTTGCGACACTTGTATGAAAAAGTCGTCAACGATTTGTATGGAGGGTCACCGACAAGTTTTCAACGATTGAATATGGTCGTGCACCCATCCTTGAGGATGTCTTTAAGACAATCCCAACTGGGATAGTATTCGTGAGTGCTTTTGTTTGTGTTGAGACCGGCCGTGGCATAGTGGTTAGAACACGCGACTACCATGCGGGAGATCACAGGATCGATCCTGACTCCAGTCATATTAAAAAAAAAAAATTCTTTCATTGTCGGCTCCCCTCGAATGTTGTCGACAGCAACTTCGCAGTATTAGTGTCGAGTCAATCGGCGTATCTAGTAAGAGCTTCTCAAACAGTGACGTTCGCATTCGTCGATAAACAAATAGGTGCCGTTAGTTGTGAATCTTAAAATTGAAAGCGTGTTAATTCGCAACAACGCGAGAAACTATCCCATACCTCATTCATGGGGTGTAAAGGAAAATTAAGAAAGTTAAGCTTGTGTTTTAGTGCTGACATTATTTTAAGCGATCTTTACGGATGTTATGAGTAATAGATAACAGATGCATATGATAAACTAAATACAAAGAGTCGAGAGACTAAATTGACCATTGTTAAAATATATCCAACGATATGCTCAATGACCCAATGATTTTTGGATTTCGGAGAAACCTCAGAAGATAGAATAAAAGTTAAAGCTGGTAAGCTGCCTACAGTTTAAAGACAAAATCGAACGTCAGATCTTTGAAAAGTTTTTACCAGACAATACAACATCGAAGGGTGCCCCAATCAGGTACCCCAATGACAGGGCTACAACCTAGGTCAACCTCATGATAGTCACGTTTTCACAACATCATGCAACGGTCGCTTATATTACACAGTACAACATTTTTCAGCTCATTGATTTGGGACTCATTTCTGAGAACTGAACGTGAAAGTAGCCCCAAAAAGAAGAAGTTCTGCATCATTCGTTTTGTCAAGTTACATGTCATAATAATTTAGAAGTATTTCAGTCATAATAGAAGTATTTCAGTTTTCTGCATTGCCAATTGTAAACCATGAGTATCAAGCCAAGATTTCGCTCTCATCATAACTTGTCTCAGCTTA
Source organism: Muscina levida (assembly GCA_964034835.1). Taxonomy (NCBI): domain Eukaryota; kingdom Metazoa; phylum Arthropoda; class Insecta; order Diptera; family Muscidae; genus Muscina; species Muscina levida. The sequence continues at coordinate 114,539,077 of OZ035881.1, read as the reverse complement.
CGTTGTGCATCGTCCGTGTTTCGAGCCGTGATAACGGCTGCAATGTCGTCGGCATATCCTACTAAGAAAGTGCCCTCAGGCATTTCCATCTTCAGGATTCCGTCGTAGCTAACGTTCCACAGGTCCGGTCCCAGTATTGATCCCTGAGCCGCTCCGGAAGTGACTTGTTTCCTTTTTGGTCCGCTGCACGTGTTGTACAAAAGCTCCCTCTCTCTAAGGTAGCTTCCTATTATCCTCATAATGTACTGTGGTATAGGGAAGTTTTCTTCTAAAGCGTCCAGTCTTTCCATATTAAGATATTGATATTGATATTGATATTGATATTGATATTGATATTGATATTGATATTGATATTGATATTGATATTGATATTGATATTGATATTGATATTGATATTGATATTGATATTGATATTGATATTGATATTGATATTGATATTGATATTGATATTGATATTGATATTGATATTGATATTGATATTGATATTGATATTGATATTGATATTGATATTGATATTGATATTGATATTGATATTGATATTGATATTGATATTGATATTGATATTGATATTGATATTGATATTGATATTGATATTGATATTGATATTGATATTGATATTGATATTGATATTGATATTGATATTGATATTGATATTGATATTGATATTGATATTGATATTGATATTGATATTGATATTGATATTGATATTGATATTGATATTGATATTGATATTGATATTGATATTGATATTGATATTGATATTGATATTGATATTGATATTGATATTGATATTGATATTGATATTGATATTGATATTGATATTGATATTGATATTGATATTGATATTGATATTGATATTGATATTGATATTGATATTGATATTGATATTGATATTGATATTGATATTGATATTGATATTGATATTGATATTGATATTGATATTGATATTGATATTGATATTGATATTGATATTGATATTGATATTGATATTGATATTGATATTGATATTGATATTGATATTGATATTGATATTGATATTGATATTGATATTGATATTGATATTGATATTGATATTGATATTGATATTGATATTGATATTGATATTGATATTGATATTGATATTGATATTGATATTGATATTGATATTGATATTGATATTGATATTGATATTGATATTGATATTGATATTGATATTGATATTGATATTGATATTGATATTGATATTGATATTGATATTGATATTGATATTGATATTGATATTGATATTGATATTGATATTGATATTGATATTGATATTGATATTGATATTGATATTGATATTGATATTGATATTGATATTGATATTGATATTGATATTGATATTGATATTGATATTGATATTGATATTGATATTGATATTGATATTGATATTGATATTGATATTGATATTGATATTGATATTGATATTGATATTGATATTGATATTGATATTGATATTGATATTGATATTGATATTGATATTGAACATTTTCAGGTTTAAGTATTTTATTATCTTTTGTGTTTTCATACGATTTGGTTATTTCAAGGAGAGTGGCAATTTAGGCCAAAGTTTTTTTGGGCTGTCAACGCCACTCAAAGAGCAGTTGTGTTAATCTTCTGTCACATCTACTACTTTCTAAGGTGCATCCAATAGAGCGCATTCGATGATCGTATCCTCCATGTCCTCTTCGGATAGAGGAGAACCCGCACTGGTTCCACTCCAAGTACAAGACACTCTCATTTCATACATCATTATATTGGACTCCTGTCGAGTTCTTTGGGGCAAGCTGCAGCATTTACCAGATTACACGTGTCCACACCTAAACTAAGGTGCATCGATGACAGAGTGCCTTAAGGTTACTTAACATTGCGATCTCGCACATTTGCTTCTTTAAAAACAAAGTCCTGTGGAATTTCCCATGAACCGTCCGTGGCATGATGGTAAGAACACGCTACTACCGACTACCGAGATCCCAGGTTCAACTCCTGGCTCCAGTCGTCTAAAAAAAAAAGTAAATTGTTCTTTCAATGCCGGCCCTCTCGATGTTGTCGTCAGCAACTTCGCAGTATAAGTGTCGAGTTAATCGCCATGTCTAGTTAAAGCTTCTCAAACAGTGACGTTCGCATTCGTCGATCTATATATATAAAACAGGATGTGTGTATATATGAAACGTATGGACTCGAAAACGGCTGGACCGATTTTGATGAAATTTTCAGGGAATCTTCCGAATAACCCCGCGAGTAACATAGGCTACATTTATACAGTAACATAGGCATTTAGGAGGTGAAAATGGCAATATTCGATAACACAAGGTATTCCGCGCTAACAAGAAGTTAAAAATAATATATTATCAATCGCTGATAAACAACATTGTGTACTCTGTTAAGATACCTGCGTACGTCCATGGGAAAACCTTTAAAAAAATTCTTTAAATAACTCTCTGTATTCCAATATAACGGGACATCCAATATAACGGGATATGCAATAGCGAACCATTGCCGGGCCCACTAGTAAAATCTAAAAATAGAAAGCGTGTTAATACACAACAACGCGAGAAGCTATCCCATACCTCATTCATGGAGTGTTAAGGGAAATTAAGTTTTTAAGTGGAATTTCCCAAGGATCAACTGATCTATCGGACGATGTGAGCTGCTTGAGGACCTCCGCAGAGAGATACTAGTTATTCTCAAGTAAATAATTTGCAGAAAAATCAAAAATATGCCTGTCATCGTTTCACGCTATCTTTTTTTACATCTGAATGCTTTAATTTAATTGATTTAAAGATTTCCCACATTTACGCATTTAGATGGCTATCTTACTGTACAACAGGTTTGAATGCAGCCACCAATTCTTATCAGCAGAATTCGTTAAGTGTGAAAAAATCCTTAATATTTCTTTAGAGCTTTCTAATAAATTCTGTGTCTAAATTTTATCGAAGGCAATTATTCAAATTAATAATAATTGGATAGTAACGAAAACTTATACTTTGTTTTAAAGATTTTCCACATTTACGCATTTAGATGGCTATCTTACTGTACAACAGGTTTGAATGCAGCCACCAATTCTTATCAGCAGAATTCGTTAAGTGTGAAAAAATCCTTAATATTTCTTTAGAGCTTTCTAATAAATTCTGTGTCTAAATTTTATCGAAGGCAATTATTCAAATTAATAATAATTGGATAGTAACGAAAACTTATACTTTAATAATTCAAAACGATATACCGCTGTTTCCTAAACTCTACTTGCTTCCTTCGTAAATCTTATACTAAAACCGATCTCATATTTAACTTTGTTTTGAAATTTCTAAATTTTCTGCGCTTCTTCTAAGAATTTTTTTCATAACACTATAAAATTTGCGTTGAGTGTTAAGCAAATTCCATTTACCTAATCCAAATTTGTAAAACTACCAAAGTTTTTTTGCGATTACGGCGATATAACTACATGAAATTTTTTTTAAAAAAAGTTTGAATATTAACAAAAAAAAAACACACACATGTGCTTCCTTTGCAAAAAACAAAAAAAACTACACACATAAACATTTCTAATTTCAAAGAAATGCATTTCACTTTACATTTTTCCCGCGGTCCTCCCGTTAAGGACGACGCTTTGTTAGCAGTGTAAAAAAAATACACTGAAAAAAATCATAAAGTTAGTTAATATATTTCTTTTTAACTTTAAAAAAATCTACAAATTTAATTTGTTATTGCAAGAAAAAAAAATGATGCGCAAAATAAAATGTGCCAATTTAAAATTTCGTTTTAAAGAAAATACTATTTAGGTGTTATTTAATAAACGTTTAATTTAATTTAATATAATTTGAAATTTTTTAAAATATTGACAAAATGGCGGGTGGAACTAAAGAATTTTCGTGCATATTTTAAGAAAATTCCACAGTAATCCTGCTTACAATGATTTTTGTTTTGTTAAACTTTTCTAGAAATCATTATTGAAACCAAAGCTTTAAATTTAATAAACAAAAAAAAATAATTAAACTTTATTAAAAATAACAACTTAAAAAAATCTATAAAAAAAACAACATCTAAATTAAATTCTAAAAATTTTGTATATAAATTTCACTTGATAATTAAACGTTAACTGTTTTAGTTGTCTCTTTAGTTTTTTAATTGTATAAATAAACATAAAACATTTAAAATTAAGTGAGGCTTAATATTTAGTAAATTTTTTTAATTAATATTAATTACAAATACCAATTCATTTGCATTACTTTAAGTTTAATTATAGTCTTAAAAGAAAATTATAAAATAATTTTCAATACCCCAACAAAAAAAAAACAAACAAAAGAAAAACACTCACAATTTGTTTACTTATATAGGTACGGAACAAATAAAAAACAACAACAAGCATTAAGTTATTTTTATATATTACATTAACATTTTTTTTAACAATCAATATTAATTAATTTGATTATTTAGTTTGCTCGTAATTGTAATTAATCGTTTGACAAAACGTTTGACAGACCCACCAGTAATTTATTTTATTTGTTTATAAAACTTGAGTTTTTCTCTCTTTTTTTTCATTTTGATTTATTTGTAATAAAGTATTATTCATTGCAATGCAAAACATCACACAATAATGTTTTTGTTTTGTTTAATACTTAAACTTTTAATTAGCATTAGTTGTAATGTTGTACTAAACGTTACATTTAACACCGATTCTATCTTAAGCTCAAATTAGTTATTTTACTTCTTCTGCTGTTTATTTAATTTTTCTTATTTCATTTTGTTTTATATTAATTTTAGTGTCTCTGTATAGTAAAAAAACGTGTTAGTTTAGCAATTTAGTTTAGTTTAGTTTTATTTTTTAAGATTATTATTTCTTTAATTGTCATAATTTTCTTTCTTTTGCTAAAATAGAGATTTGAAAAATCTAATAAAAAATATTAATAAACGCCAATGTTGTTATTGTTATATTTTGGGAAATTCAATAATTTGGGAAAAGAATTTAAATAAAAAAAACCAAAAATGGGTTGTTGTCATGTGGAGATGAACGATCGGTCTGCCAAAAGAAAAAATAAGCTTGAAAAGCTTGTTCGATTGTATCAGTTATCATACGAAAAAAAATTAACAAAATGTTAATATTAATAAAAATGTTTACCTCAAAGTCTGCCTAACATTATTCTTTAGCCTGATCAAAAGTTTGGGTTTTTTCTAAAAAGTTACGTCGTAATCTTATGTTATTGTGCAAATTTTTCTCAATTTTTTTTATTTCTATTAAAATTGGAAGACGGCAATAGTGTTCATTGAGAAAAGCACTTTGGTCGTTAAGTATAATCTATTATTATGAAGAATTTCGTTATTATGACAAGAATTTCGTATTTTCGTTTCAAACGAGTAGACTTTTTGCTCGTTTAATAAAATAACTCATTTATCACAAGACCTATTTCCGCCGACTACTTCTCAATGCTCAAAAAGGCCGCAGTAACATACCGCATTACACGGCCAATGATATCTACGTCATTGGCATACGCCAGCAGCATTTGACTCTTTGTTAAAGATTACCAGTCCTGTTTACTGCAGCCTTCCGCATGATCATCTCCATTACGATGTTAAAGATATTTTATGGCAGACTATCGACTTGTCTAAAAAATCGCTTGGTTGAAAATGGTTCAGTCGATTTTTGGCCTTTTTCGCTAAAGTCTTCGTGTCATTCAGTGTCATGCCGCAAAGTCGTATCAGCTTCGCGGAAATACCAATTAATAACTTCTGTCATATCGGACTGTCTAATGCTTTTCTGCATTTCTTGCGTCTTCTCCAGGATTTGTCGTAGTATGAATATCTAGTCGGTCGTGGATTTACCAGGTTTAAAGCCACAAAGTGATAAGGTCCAATCAGGTTAGTTTGAATGGGCTTTTGTCTTTCACATAACACACTAGACAGGAACTTGTATTCTAACTTACTTACTTAGCTGGCACTTCTTTGCAAACCATTTGGATTATATACCGCACGTAGAAAAATATTATACATTAATTAGTCACACCAAGTTCTATAAGGTTCTCAGTAATCCTGTCTTTCCAACGAAGTTTTAGTCCCCTATTCTGCGCCGTCGATCGAGTTCATTGTCGAAGATTTTACGATCTGGAGCATTTTCGTCCATGCGTACAACATGACCTTTATGCGTCTGACCACGTCAATGTCAGTGTGCAGCTAGACAGTACGGAGAATTTTTTCCTCGAATGCTGACAGGACCGATTCATCCGCTTGAGTCATAACTAGGGCGACCAATTTTCAGCTTAATTTAACGATTTCAAGCGATCTTGCTGATTTAAAAGGTTTGTGCTTTTTTATGCTGTTTTTGCCCTTATTTAAATTATTTGGAAGACATGAGGGAAGTCATTCAAGAGTTTAACGAATATGACTTGTCCTTCATACTAACTTTAAGTGCATCCGGCATGCCATCACAAAACTTGAGTCACGCGGATTGCCACTGAATGAAGGCTTGAAAACAATACAATCAATTCAACATGCTATAGAAAAACTATCTGATAAAAAATATTTTAAAAAAATGACGGCCGTACTTGCGCGAAATCCAGGCTTTGTGGAAATCACTAAAATCAACGATATTTTTTTTTTAAATTTCAAAACAACATGTGCGTTTATCGGAAAATATTCGTCTGCTGAATTAACACTTTTTAAATATGCCCCCGTTCATCGTGTGACGTGGAACGTGTTTTTTCTATATATGGAAATTTTTTTTACAAACCAGCGTAATAGTTTCATCTTGGAAAATTTAAAAATGCACTTAGTGCTTAATTGTAATCGTGACGTTGACCAAGGTATAATCTCACTTTAAGATATTTTTTTTTGGTTTGAAAATTACATTCTATATATGAATACCCGACTGAATAATTTTGTTAATTTACTTATCGTTTTAATTACTTCTTTAATAGATGTGAAATTGTTTTTTGTTTGATTTTCAATAAATAAAAAAAATAATAAATGCTGAATATAAAATCTATCGTGCTTATTTCAAGGGTTTTTCATGCTTTTTTAAGTACTGAAAACCGTTTTTTTCGTGCTGAAAAATTTTCGCCCTAGTCATAACCCAGTATTCTGAACCACACATAAAGACAGTTAGAACCAGTATCTGGTATAACTGGATTTTTTTCGTCGAGAGAGGGCTCTGTCATTAAATCGCTTGCTAAGTCCTTAGTAGCATTTATTAGCAAGCAGGATTCTCCTCCGGATTTCGAGGATGGCGGAGCCTAGGTAGATAAAATTAACTACCACCTCGAAATTATAGTTGTTAACGTTCACGATGTTTCCCAAACGAGTAGATTCTTTGTTCGTTGAAACGTATAACTTCGTTTTGTCCTCGTTCACCATTAGCCCCATTTTCGCTGATTCCTTCTGTATACTTAAGAAGGCTGCAGTCATATCCCGCAGTTGTCGACCGATGATGCCTACGTCATCAGCTTACGCGAGTAGCATGTGGCTTTTATTGAATATCGTGCCACTCGTGTTTACTGCAGCTTTCCTCATTATCACACGATAGGCCGTCGTCTTGTTTTAGGTCCCGTCTAGTATAGAATGGTTCCGAAAGGTCCTTCACTGAAGACTTCGTGTCAGTCAGCGTCATTTCGCAAATTCTTATCAGCTTATGGCTGGAATACAAAACTCAGTTTTTAGTAATTTCTGCCGTATGGGGCTGTCGAAGGCAGCTTTATAGTCGACGAAAAAGTGGTACGTGTCGATCTGTTTCTCTTGGGTCTTTTCCAGGACTTGCCGAAGAGTGAATATCTGGTCAGTTGTTGATTTATCAGGTCTTAAGCCACACTGAAATGGCCCGATCAGGCTGGATAACACTGGCTTTAGTCTTTCACATAGCACACTCGACAGGACCTTGTATGCGATGGGTAAAAGGCTGATCCCACGATAGTTGGTACACCTATCGGCTTTCTTAAACACACGACATAGATCACACAGATTCCAATTGTCGGTCATGCATTGCTTGAGCCAAATCGTGTTTATGAGCTGGTGCATGAACTTTGCCACCTTCGGTCACTTACAGGGTTAAACCGCGCAACCAGATGTCGAAGTCACTTGTAAACAATGACTCCACATCCAGATTCATGTCTATCTGCATGTCAGCTTTAAAAGATGTCACAGTTTTTTCGTATGCACCGCAGTCCCGTCCATCTCATTTTCAATATGGCGGTGTTGTTAGCCTTGTATATGTCGAGGACATTCGCCAATTGGATACAGGCACCACCTCTGTAAAGAGTTCGGACATTCCAGAGGTGCATATCCTTAAATCATGGTCCTTATAACGTTTGCTGTAGACGTCAACATTGTGGGGGGTATGAATTCTTGTTTTTTTCTTCACCGCGTCCGATCCTAGTTGGTAGCATGGTAGCATGCCATTTAGGTTACAAAACATTTCAAGTTGGACTACTGTTCTCGAATAATATCTTCAAAAAATTTTGATTTTTCGCCTTTTTTAGTAAATTTTCCCCAATCACTCCAAATTTCTGGCCATATATAGGCTATCTTAAATGTGATATGATAAGAAAACTGGTCATTGCTGATGATTTTGAATGACGACCTAGAACCAAGTACTGTAGTGTACATATGTAGCGAGTTTGTATAAGGTATACGCTACATATGTATGTACAACGTATTAATGATATTAATTATACAAGGATTTTATATAAATCAATTCGAAAAATAAAATTTACAATTCGTACTTTTTTTGTTTATATATAAAGTTAACACTCCAAATAAGAAAACAAAAACCTCCTGAGACAAAATATTCGCTTATTTCAAGCATTTCTTTGAAAAATTTCCGCAATTTTGTTTTTGTCCAAATTTGACTCCAGATTCGAAATAAAATGTCCGCAATTTGGTATTCGCCATTTTGTTTCTTCTAAATTTTACTCCGGATTCGAAATCTGCGACCACAAAACCTCTAAGTACCATTTTTTATGCTTTTTGGAAGTCTCCTTCATATTAAGGCCATATTTTTAACAGATTCGAGCAATATGCATTGTTCCAATATTGTGGATATATGGTATGAATCTACACAGTGCAACAAAGAATCTGGGGGGTGAGAAATTCCAAGCCAGTATGAAGGATTTGGCGTTATTTGCAATTCTGCTGAAGAATGGAATGCAATATCATCAATTGTTATGTCCGAAAAACTGTGCGAACATACATCAACGTAAACAAAAAATTTGAAAATCCATAAAAAGGCATGAGAACGCCAAACCCTTTGGGAGTTTTACTGTACTGGCCTAGTACCTTCACTCCGACGTGGAATTTCTCACCCTCCAGGCAATGACTCTGAAAATATTCTACAGTGTAATTTGTCCATCGACTTGCAATGAAGGACAATAATGTTGACTCATATTTATTGAGGTAAAGTTATACTTCAGAGCTGAAAGCATATCTGCTATGGTTCCGAACAAGGCCTATATGAAATCTGTTAGCACATATCTATGTATTTGATGCACAGAGGCTGCATTTCTGTATCCAAAAAAATTAGAATGAATAGAGACATAAGGGAGTCTGCTGATACCGGTATCTTGCCAACTCTCTTTGGTCAATATTTCCATAACATCGTCTAATATTTTTCAGCTCATTGATTTGGGACTTAATTATGAAAACTGCACGTGAAAGTATCTCCAAAAAGAAGAAGTTCTGCATCATTCGTTTTATCAAGTTACATGCCATAATAATTTAATATCGATTTGGAGTTAGTAAGTATCGTATAGGGGAATTTGTCACGTTTTAGGGTGTTTTACTATATTGTTATATGGTGGCGTATGATTATCATAAGACGTAAATCATACGCCACGGAGTACAACAGTTTTATTGCAACTGCTGGGGCTACTTTCACGTGTAGTTCTCAGAATTGAGTCCCAAAATCATGTGTTGTACTGTTTAATGGGGACCTGCCGTGGCAGGTTCAAACCTGGCTCCAGTCATCTTAAAAAAATTGTTCTTTCATTGTCGGCTCCCCTCGAATATTGTTGACAGCAACTTCGCAGTATTAAGTGTCTAGTAAGAGCTTCTCAAACAGTGACGTTCGCATTCGTCGATAAACAAGCAGGTGCCGTTAGTTGTGAATCTTAAAATAGAAAGCGTGTTAATTCACAACAACGCGAGAAGCTATCCCATACCTTATTCATGGGGTGCAAAGGGAAATTAAGTTTTTAAGTTTTAAGTGCCGTGTAATAATATTTAAGGTTTGTATAATATTATTTTAATGTAAAATTCGATACAATGTGTGAACAGCAATGTCGGGATTATTTGACTACGATTCAACTGCAATGAAGACATTTTGCCTCTAGACCAATAAAAAGCAAATTATGTACCCCAACCACCCGTCCTTCGGTCTTACAATACGTAGTTGCCAGATGGCAGAAATATTTTCCACAGCAACCCCTACAAAATTGTATATAAATTATAAACTGACAAATATTAATATTAATCGAATTGCTATTACGAAAATAGTTAACCTATGTAAAATTTCAATTTTACCATTTAAAACTTTTTACTTTAAAACTCTTATCAACATTTTGTGTTTAGCCTCCCTCTAACCGCTACCCTCCATTCACCCAACTCAGACATAAAACAGATTGTTTAAATTATAAATACAAATAATAATTATAAGATAAATAAAAAATAATAAAATAATAAACTTATGTAAAAATAAACGAAACCTTTTTCAAATCGATTTCTATGCAATTATTATAAATAATTAATATTAATTAATTACAAAACACACACACACACGCAAAATACAAATTCAAAATAAAAAACATTGTTATATTGATGAAAAAATAAAATATATTTAAACATAACACAAACATTTTTGGGAATTAAATTATTACCAATTAAAAAAAAAAAAAACAAAAAACATATTAACAGCTAATAAAAATAAACTATTTAATTCATTAGACAAAATAATGTTTTTTTTTTAAATTATTTTCAATATGTTTTAGTTTTCTTACATTCTTGAAAAGAAAGACTTACCCAAACCCTGGTATAAAAAAAGACCATTATTGACAACAACAACAAAAACCAAGAGAAACCAAAAAAGTTTTTTGAAATCTAAACAACAACCACAACAAATAACAACAAACAAATGGTATTCAAATTAGCATTAATTATTATGGCCAAAAACAAAAAACAAAACAAACAAATCAAATTTAAGCAAAAAAAAATAAACATAATTTCTACTTAACCATAAAACTTTAGCAAACAAAAAAAAATTCAACAAAACAAAAATTATAAACAAAATTACAAAAAATACAAACTCAAAAATCTCCAAAATAAATTCCCTGAGAAATGAAAAAAGTAACCAGAATTTAAATTAAATTATTAAATTATTTCTAATACTAATTTATAACCTCAAATTCTTACATTTAAATACAAAACTTAATAATATTTAATAAAAATAAAACCTCAAACAAACAAGTAAAGAAGCAGTAAAGCAGCAAATGCTACAAAAGAAAGTTAAAGGTTTTCAGTACAAATTTTATATTTAAACAACAACAACCACAAAAACCAAAAAAAAAAAACAAACAAAACAATTAATCTTTATAAACAAACCTTACAACCAAAAAAATTCATAATTATTTCATGTGACCGCAACAACAACAAGAACAAAAACAAAAGGCAAAATAACAATCATTTTTTGTACTCCTCTTCCTCGTACAACCACCCCACCCCCTTGTCCAAATCACAAATACTTAGTGATAATCCTAGAAAATCATTTAATAACACAATGTTTGGTAATCCATTAAGTTTTGCAATCGTTTTTTTCTACTGTTTTGTTATTTAAATATCATTAATATTAGTTGTTTTTTAAAACACTATACACTTGCTGACAAAAGTGAGGGAAGAAAATTGAGATTTTTACAAGAAAGTTGAAAAAACAATTGGTTTAAAAAATTAAATTCTTTGAAAACAATTGAAAATATGACAAATAGTAAAATTTAACTATAGTTTTTATATTAGGACTATTCACGTTGACAAAATTAAATTTTCTTTAAATTATTTTTTTTACTGGCTGAATTTTTTTATTTACTAAAGTTTTTTTAAAAATAAATAAATTAATCAAAACTGTGTTGGTTCAAGCATGTGTATACAAAATCAGGCCCATGTGGGTCATATTTTGACCTTCTAAGTGAGGGTAGATCTTTCATAGATAAATCGAAAGGTATACCTAGATGTTTTCGTGCTACAGTGGGTTAAGTAAAATTAAAAAAAAGAACAAGTAAGGTAATATGCCGATTGACTCGACACATACACTGCGACTTTGCTGCGGACAACATCGAGGGGGCCGGCAATAAAAGAAAAATGTAGATGGCTGGAGACGGGAATCGAACCTGGGTCAACCTCCGCTTAGAGGATAGAAGCTTACATTTCAGACCGAATGGGTCATAAGCTATGGCTTGATATCTAATGGGGACAAACAGAATACACCCTCAAAAAGGGGGCGTTTGTATGGAGGTGTAAGTAGTTTTTATCCGATTTTACTCATCTTATAAATTAACTTCCGCTTAGAGGATGGAAGCTCGCATATCAAATTTCAGGTCGATATTTCTTAATCTACTGCTGTAATCGGGGGTAGAGACAGACGGACAACGCCAAAAAGGAGGAGTTCCTCATCTTACTCCTTCTTATCTTACTCATCTTAGAAAGTAACCTTCGTTTAGAGGATAGAAGTTCGCATACCAAATTTCAGCTCGATGTTTCCTTAACTACAGCTGTAATCGCGGGGACAGACAGGCGGACACCCCCAAAATGTGAGAGTTTGTATGGGAGCTGGAAGTTGTTTTTGTCCAATCTTTCTCATCTTAGGACTTAACCACCGCTTAGAGGATGCAAGCCTACATATTAGATTTCAGCTTTAAATATCTTAAACTACGGCCGATCTTTAAATCGACTTAAAATTCGATGTGATCATTAGGGTGACAGCAAAATCGATATTGGATATTTGTAGGTCTGACCCCCAAAAATGATAAATCTTTACAGATTTTTGGATAGTTTGAGCACGATTGGATAATGTTAACCCGTGCAGCTTTGGGCTTAAAGCTTTTAAGCTCCTATAGCCAAGTTTATGAGACATAACTCAAGAACGACAAGTCCAATTTTGCTGAAATTAAATTTCGAAATTTAAGAATTATTTCCTATAATCTTTTAATCTGTTTATATATCAAAATATATCAACTTTTAAAAAAAAAAAAAATTTGATTAAAAAAATCAAATAACACTTTTTCAATTTTGAATTTTTTGGGCATTTTTTTTAGTTTTTTTTCATAAATTTATTTATGACTGCGAAACTGTTGATTATGCAGATAAATGCATAATTAAGCCCAAAGTGGAATGGATTAACATGTTCCAATCGTGCTCAAATTTTGGCTTTCCAAAAATCCGCACACATCATTTTTGGGTGTTCAGACCGACAAAATTCTGTAATTTTTTTCCCCATATAACATCCGACCATCCTGATATATATAGACATACCTACCACACCTTCATTTGGGCATTGCAAATGGAAGAACAAAATTAATATACTCTTTAATCTGTTCGAGCGCTTGCTGAAGGGTATACCAATAGATATAAACGGTCAATCTAAAGGGAGACCTCCCATAAGCCCATTTTTATAGCTTTGTATTACTGCCAATACCAAAACAAAACTCGGTCGTAATGTTGACAACCCCAACAAAACAATGTCTATTAAAAATAGTTGAAATCAGTCAACCCCTGGGGGATATCTCCCATGGTTCCATTATTTAGCTTTGTATGGCAGCTATACCTAAAAGGTGGGGGTTTTTAACAAAACTCAGTCAAAATGCTGTCAACTCCAAAAAAGGAATGTTTGCGAATAAAAAATAGGCAATATTTGACTTCGGTCAACCCTAGGGGGTACCTTCCATATACCAATATTTACGGCTATGTACGGCAACTATACCTAGAAGTTGGCGGATTTGAATAAAAATCAGTCAAAATTTTGACAACTCCATAAAATGAACAGACTTTTTATTGTGCTGCTAAATATAGGTTTAAAATTGTTTTTATTTGATTTATCCAAAAAATTAAGAAATGTAATTTAAACACCTACGCGAACACCAACACGTGGTGATACGTAAAATTTTTTGAACACTGAAGCTGGTACTTTTTACTTCTGCAAGAAAATTATAGAACACTACTTCTCTATTTTCTGTTTTTAATATAATGAATTCTTTAACTATATCATTTCCCTCATTATTTCTTATTTAAATATTTTAAAATTTTCGGGCAACATTTTTCGAACTTAGTTTGAATTAGTTCGCCTCAATTTTGTCGGCATATATAGAATCTTTAAAAGCATTTTACAATAACTTAATTTTTCCATAAAAAAAACTTCCTTTCGAAAAACATACATACCCAAACGAAATCAAATGGGAGCCCCTCCATACTTCCTTCCCAAAGAATTTTTTTAAAACATTTCTGTAATACATTTAACAGATGAACAAAACAACACAATAAACATTACAAAAAACAAAAATATAAAATATTTATCGAAATTTCCAAAAACAAAACAAAAAAAAATCAAGAACGTTACAACCAAACCTTTCAAGAAAATCGAAACCCGTTTCATATTAATGTAGAGCGAACCAAAACGAAGAAAAAACACATTACAACAAAAATGCATATATGTAACGACAACAACAACAAACACACACAAAATGTTAAAACATTATAAAACAAATTACAAAGCCCAGAAAAGCATTAATTCATTACATTTTAAATATAAACCAGAAAAAAAAACAAAAAACAAACAAACAAGAATAATTCTTAAACACAAGAAACCAAATCCCATGTAAATTTAAACTAAACCGAAGAAAAAAAAAACAAAAGAGAAAAAAACGAATGAAAGAGAAAGTTATAAATAAATAAAATATTATGCAAATAAAAATGATTACACTAAAATTAAATAAAATCAAAAAATACGACTTTTCATTTAAATATATAGGGAAGGCATTGAAACAACCGCACTAGATTTGTTATCTCTAGGACCGAGTGGGTGTAAAAATAATTATGATGATTCACCTAGGAAATACAAATAGGCATTTTTATATACATATATCATTTGTTTAAATTTAATTTGATTTCTCCTGTTCGATGTTATTAAATAAAGAATACGAAGCTTTCCACAATCTAAAAAAGTATTTATCAGCCGGGAATCAAAGCCAGGCATGGCTCCATGGTTTGTTCTTCTTCTTCAGATTATTAAAAATTCTCAACACTCAACATTTCTGATAATTTAATTTTATCAAATAGAAAAACAATCGAATGTTGTGGAAAATCGACTAAGATATACATAAGGAGGAATTATCTTCGGCTATGCGCAAGATATGGGACTTTGCCCAGAGGTTGAAAGTTACTGATTGTCACTCACTTGGGAGTGACCAGAATCGATTCCTTTGTGGCACTGTCCAAGCAGCTAACTACTGCCGGTCTTAGAACAAGTATTTCCCGGGCAATGACTTTAAAGCAACCGCTTAGAAGTTAGCTAGAGTTAGAAGGCGAAACGTAAAGTAACCTAATCGGCATGCTACCACCGATGCGTCTTAGGAAGTAGGTAACAGAAGTTGCTGAAGCTCAACACAGGCTCTCCTAGTGGCTTTGGCAGCCCCAAGAAACTAGGATCGGGAGCGGTGGCCTAATAAGCCACTCTCCTTAAACAAAATTTATTATGAAAACACGAAGAATAAATATAACAAGAACCCCCCCGAATGTTGAGGACCCCCGCAAACGATATAAGGACCATGATTTAAGGATATGCACCTGGAATGTCCGAACTCTTTACAGAGATGGTGCCTCTATTCAACTGGCGGATGTCCTCGACAAATACAAGGCTGACATCAACGCCATACAGGAAATGAGATGGACGGGACAGGGATGCACACGACGGAAGAACTGTGACATCTTTTACAGCTGCCATGCAGAAAGACACGAATTTGGATGTGGTTTAATAGTCTCTGGTCTCGCGGTTTAACCCTGTAAGTGACCGAATAGCCACCATTCGCATCAGGACGAAATATTTTTACATCACGCTAATTTGTGTACATGCCCCGACGGAAGATAAAGACGATGAGATTAAAGATGCATTTTACAAGCGCCTAGAGGAAACATACGACCGCTGCCCTGACCACGACATTAAAATTGTTCTGGGAGACTAATGCAAAAATAGGAAGGGAAGATGTTCTTGGTCCATCGATCGTTAAATTCAGCCTGCATACAGACACGTCAGACAACGGGTTTAGGGTGGTTAGCTTCGCAGCGGGAAGGAACATGGTAGTGAGTGGACCCAGATTCCAGCACAAAGATATCCACAAGGCAACTAGGCTATCCCCCGATCAAAACACCAAAAATCAAATTGAGCATGTGGTAATTGATGGCAGGCATGCATGCATCTAGTGTCATAGACGTGCGTGTGATCCGTGGTGCTAATATTGACTCGGATCATTACCTGGTTGCAGCCAAGGTGCGCACAAAATTGAGCAGAGCTAAAAACGCACGTAACCAAACACAAAGAAAGCTGGACATCGCGAAGATGCAAACCCCAGAGATAGCTACTGCCTACTCCAACCAGCTCTCCCAACTTTTACGACACAACGCCTCTACTTCCGTGCTAGGATATGAAAAGCGGCGCTCAGACGAATCCTGGTACGATGAAGAATGTCGCATAGCGTCTGAGGAACAGGTTGCTGCTTATAGGGCAACGCTACAGCCAATTGTAACCCGTGCTGTTAGGGAACGGCATAAAGAGAAAGCAAAACGGGCGAGACAGCTATTTAGGCGGAAAAAAACGTCAGATGAAGGAACGGGAGAACGAGGATATAGAGCGATACAGGGATAGGGGTGAGGCCCGAAAATTTTACCAGAAAGTAAAAGCAAATAGATACGGTAATGGCCTCCCCACCTGTAAGGACAGTGATGGAAATCTGGTTACTAATACGCAGAGTGTGCTGCACATATAGAGAGAACACTTCCAGCAACTGCTGGTTGCAGAAGGCAGCGCACGTGAAGTTATCACGCCAGTTGTCGACGACGGCTTAGATTGCCCACCACCAAGTCAAGGTAAGAAGAGCAATATCGCGGCTGAAAAACAACAAAGCAGCCGGTGCCGACGGTCTGCCCGCAGAGCTCTTCAAGTCCGGTGCCGAGGAGCTGATAACAAGCATGCACCAGCTCCTGCGCACGGTTTGGCTTAAAGAGTGCATGCCCGACGATTGGAATTTAAGCGTATTATGTCCTGTGCTGAAAAAAGGTGATCCAAGTGTGTGCTTCAACTACCGCGGCCAGACCAGATTTACACACTTCGGCAAATCCTGGAAAAGACCCAAAAAAACAGATCG
Organism: Muscina levida; assembly: GCA_964034835.1. Lineage (NCBI taxonomy): Eukaryota > Metazoa > Arthropoda > Insecta > Diptera > Muscidae > Muscina > Muscina levida. Next base: position 114,521,684 of record OZ035881.1, on the reverse strand, counting down.
ACACGTACCATCTTTTCGTCGACTATAAAGCTGCCTTTGACAGCCCGATACGGCAAAAATTACTTGAAGCCAAGGCTGAGTTTGGTATTCCAGCGAAGCTGATACGTCTTTGCGGAATGACGCTGACTGACACGAAGTCTTCAGTAAAGATTGGCAAGCACCTTACGGAGCCATTCTATATCAGACGAGGCCTAAAACAAGGCGATGGCCTATCGTGCGATCTCTTCAACATTGTGATGGAGATGATAATGAGAAAAGCTGCAGTAAACACGAGTGGCACTATATTCAACAAAAGCCACATGCTTCTCGCATACGCTGATGACGTGGACATCATCGGTCGAAAACTGCGGGATGTGACTGCAGCCTTCTCAGGTATACAGAAGGAATCAGCGAAAATGGGGCTAACGGTGAACGAGGACAAAACGAAGTTATTAGTTTCAACGAACAAAGAATCTACTCGTTTGGGAAACTGCATGAACGTTGACAACTATAATTATTTCGAGGTGGTAGATAATTTTGTCTACCTAGGCTCCGCCATCAACAAAGCAAATAATGTCAGCCTAGAAATCCGGAGAAGAATCCTGCTTGCAAATAAATGCTACTACGGACTAAGCAAGCGATTCAATGACAGAGCCCTCACTCGACGAACAAAACTCCAGCTATACCAGATACTGGTTCTACCTGTCTTAATGTATGGCTTAGAATCATGGGTTATGACACAAGCGGATGAATCGGTTCTGGCGGTATTCGAGAGAAAAATACTCCGTAAAATATATGGGCCCATCATCGTTAACGGAGAGTATCGGCGTCGTATGAATCATGAGCTGTACGAGCTGTACACTGACATTGACGTGGTCAAACGCATTAAGGTGCAACGGTTGCGTTGGCTAGGTCATGTTGTACGCATGGACGAAAATGCTCCAGCTCGAAAAGTCTTCGACAATGAACTCGATGGACGGCGCAGAAGAGGGCGACCAAAACTCCGTTGGAAAGACCAGGTTACTGAAAACCTTACAAAACTCGGTGTGACTAACTGGAGAAGAAGCGCAGAAGATCGAGGCGCTTATAATATTTTTCTACGTGCGGTATATAATCCACTGGGCTAAGCTAAGTAAGTAAGTAAAGATTAAGATCCAGTGAGCTGGATGTGCAATGTTAGTATCATAGGAAAGGTTTTTAAAGACGCATCCAACGGTATGAAAAACATGACCACAAATGGCCTGACAAGTCTATTTTTTTTAGAGATATTCTGCAAAAAAAAACGAATTTTTTAGTTTTTATTAGCGACATTTTTCTGTCGCTACACAAATTGAGTCGCTCCACATACAAAGTGAGTCGCTCTAATGTATATTGTATACAAAAAGCTACTATTAAGTCAAAATGTTCGCCTCTGTCATTCACGCTACCGTAGGTCAAAATTTTGAGTTTTTTACGGAACTTTGGTATAGAGATTCATGTTGTACTCGACCAGGCCTACAAAAATCACTTACTCTATAAGGGTTATTTAGCTATGAGCATAATCTCATTATTAAAACAGATTTTTATTATTAAGTTGTATTTTAAGCTTTTTTCAAAATTGGGCCTAAAATGTTCCATACGGGTGGCAGCTAGAGGGTTAAAATGTCCCGAGGAAATATTCCCCGGATAATTTTAATATAGGTCTCCGAAGACATGAACTTCCCTTAATGTGTTTTTACATATAATTATTCATATTCTTTGATTCGACTTTTGACCAAATAAAATCAAACTTCAAACCACTGTAAACGCAAAATTGTGAAGTAGTGGAGCAAAATGGAGTTTAAGGTTTTGTTACTGAGATGCTATCATTTGATATTAGTTTAATTCATCCCCGAAAAAGTGTGTGTTCACTGTGTAATTAACACTTTGGCAGTTCTAAATAAATTAACAAAAAAAAATAAAAAATTTACCTTAAACATTAAAATTTTTAAAAAATAAAATAAAACAGCAATAAATTTTAAAAGGAAAAAAGTGTCAAGTCTTACTGTAGGCTATATATTTTTTGATTTTTTACCCAATGGGCGGATTGGGCGTGGCAAAACTTTTTTTTAGAGCTATGGAGATACAATTTTATACACAGATAGTACTCGCCTACCCGAATATGAATATGCAGACGAAATTTTAATTTTGGATCAGTGGGCGTGACCAAACTGTATTTTAGCTCCAAAGAGATTGTTCATGAAATAAAACTGTACTGCTAAATAATTGGCCATCACTATATTCGTATTTATATTTATACCTATGTCCATAGGCATATAAAATATGCGCATTAGATAAGCACGAAAAACCTTAAAAACTGCCTTAAAACTGATAAAAAAAATGCCCCCAATCAATTTTGATTCGTAGTTAATTTTATTCACTGAATTCATTTAATTTTTAATAAAAATTTATAACAAATAGTTAAAGAGTTTATAAAGTTACTATTTACATTACATGTATTAGATTGATTAATTACTCTACTGTTAAAAAAATTACATGAGGATTTTTGACTAACAGTTCTGTATATATATTTCGGTCGTGCTGGATTCCATGGCCCACTTAATCTTTTAATGTGTAATTAATATTATGTATACGCCTCACGTAATTTTCTCACATATTCATGGTTTCCGCAATTAAAATCTTCATCAATATTCTGTTTATGAATATATGTGATTTTAAGAAACTGTTTTATGAAAAAAAGGATAAACTTGCTTAGAATTTTTATGTGGAAACGGGATTTTTTCACGTTTATACGGGAACTTAGATTTCTGAGGGAATTAGAAAGTCCAACGTTTAGTATAATGTCCCACTGATTTTTGTTTCAACGTAAGAACATTTTTTACAATGCTATTTGTTTAGTCATATTTGAAAAGTAAAACGCTTATTGACTATTTCTTTTTGGATGTATGCTTTGCTTCAGCCTCCTCACTGTTACACTATTCTACAACTTTCCTAGCGTCCTTCAAAAAGTACTGTGATAGTTTCTGCCAACTATACCAACAAGTAATGGATGGAACTGGTGGCAACGCAACGCTGGGTAGAGTTAATTTAAATTCTTGACGAAGGTATGGATCATTAGCATAAACACAAAAATAATATTTCGATTAGTTAGTATCGGTAAAAAAGTCATAAAAAACATTCTTTGTAGAAGATCGGCGATTTAAAGGCGTCCCCAGTTGCGAAAAATTATTAAGATTATCTTCCAATCTTAATGAAATGAACAGGTATTGTCTTGTTGAAAAGTAAAAAAAAAATAACAAAAAACCGTGAATACTCTAAAATAATATTCTTTTATATGCATAAACACCCAAAACATGCCGGTAGGACCGTAATATGCATTTGCATATGCAAGTTTGCAATGCATACTTTTGTTGGCCCTGCCTGTGTCTCTTTAAATCTCATTAATATTACGGTAAACACTCAATAGTTATGTGCCTATTGCTATTGAGAAGTTGTTCCTATGCTTTGGTATGTTCACTCACAAAACTATATATCATAACAATTCTCTTATACTGCCTGTAATATGTAATGCGTAGTAGATACCGCCAACATTCTTTCGTTGGTACAGTCAATGCAATCGAGAACAAGCAAACTTACTTTACCTTCGCCCTTTGGTCTGTTAAGTGAATTCTTCTCGCGAATAAAATCTTTAAATAATTTACCAAATAGTCAGATAAAACTAACTGTATGCCGTTAGTACTCGACACCAAGTTCAAATTTTCAGACGAAATCCCTATTCTCAATCAGTGGACGATGAGGGCGTAGCAAAACTGTATTTTAGTCCTAGAGGGATAAAAATTGATACACACTTAGTATCAAACAAAAATGTTGTTCTCAATCAGTGGCCGAAGAGGTCGTGGCAAAACTGTATTTTAGCCCTAGAGCGATATTATTTGATATCCAGATAATATACGATACCAAAAAGGGCTGAAGTGCAGAAAATGGGGCAGGAGCCCGATTAAAAAAAAAAATATGCCATTGTCTTCGTCTTGGTCCCCAAACATCGGAATGGTAGGTCATAGTTGGCACTCAGGCCCATGGGGCCCGGGGGGTCAAAAAAGGGGTCACTTTCGGTTCTATGATGACCCCCCATGTGCGGGTACTCAAATGAAAGATATTGTCGAGACGAATGCAACGATGTTATTTTCAAGTTCCTATGGACCGAGTTAAAGCCATTTAATTATCCGGGTTATGCCTGCAAAGCTTTTACTCTCAACATATCCATTTTCACTCTAATTTACAAAAAAAAAAATTTAAAATTTTCACACATTTTTCATGATATTTAATTTTTCTATGGAATTTTTCAATTTATATCCTTAAATTATTCTAATTTCCCATGATTTTTTTTTCCATTTTTTTTAATTTTTTACGGGGTTTTTCAGAAAAAATTATTTTTTTTTAAAAAAATCTCCCGGTTTTAAGATTTTCTATTTATTTTTAGAATTTCTCAATTTATTTCCTTAAATTTTTCTAACATTTTCCATGATTTTTTCACATTTTTTCAATTTTTTTTTTTTGGTATATCCCGGAAATTGGCTCTAACTCGGCCCAGGAGACCCGTAGGAACTTAAAAATAACATATCATAGAACCCAAGGGGCCCCGTGGGCCTTAGCGCCAACTTTGACCTTAATTTTGGTGTTTAAGGGCGTATTTGGAGGGAGTGGCATTTTTTTTAGGCTCCCGCCCCATATTCTGCACTTTTGCCCCAAAAAGTACAATTTATTTTTTCAAATATACATTTTATTGTACTGAAAGTACAGTATTGCACTAAAACAGTAATTTGTTTTGTACTAAAAAGTTATTTTATTGTACAAAAAAGTAAAATTTATTGTATTGAAAATGTACTTTTACTGTACACAAAAAGAACGATTAATTGTACCACAGAGTACCTTTATTGTACCAAAAAGCACTTTAAGTGTACTAATAAGTACTTTTATTGTACCAAAAAGTTCTTTAGTTGTGCCAATAATAATTTTTATTGTATCAAAAAGTACTTTTATTTTTATTAAAAAATACTGTTGTTGAAGTAAAGAGCAAGGACTAGAAGAGTTTTTTCTTGAATTCATAATATTTTTAGATTTCATTTGCTAATACAACATGTTTTTCAGAATTGTTTTATCAAAAATGTTGGCAATAATTCGTCAAAAAAACGATGCTGACACACTTTGAAGGGAATTTAAATGATGTCAGTAGTGGAAATGAGTTTTTATAGTAACTTCAATTAAGATATCACGGAATCATGGGAAACTGAGTCCTTCCCTGAAGAATGGAAAGATGGGATAATTATCAAAATTGCAAAAAAAAAAAGGAGAATTAAAAAATTGTAACAACTGGCGCGGTATTTGTGTTCTCCCAACGATAGCAAAGCTAATGACAAAAATAATTCTAAAACGAATTAAAGAACACCTAGAACGTAGTATTAACTCCTGTCAAGCAGGTTTTCGCAATGGATATTGGTGTGGAGATCACATCAATACGCTGCCCATTATTGTGGAACAATCTTTGGAATTCAATTCCAATCTTCATATTCTCTTTGTGGACTTTGAGAAAGCGTTTGACAGCATCAACCGTGAATACATATGGTTAGCCTTGCGAAGAAGATATATACCAGAAAAACTAATATCTCTGATCAAGTGAAGTTATAACCAAGCCAGATGCTTCGTTCTCTATAAAGGAAAGCTCTCAGACCCATTCCATGTTCAAAGTGGAGTGCGTCAGGGATACATATTGTCACCTCTATTATTCCTACTAGTTATGGAAGATATTCTTAGTTCCATCGAGAACCGAAGCCAAGGAATACAACGGCAAATACCTAAATTACCTGGCCTACGCAGACGATATTTGCTTGCTTTCTCATAGGCTGTGTGATCTAAAACGGACAACATTAAATCTCCAGGAAAAGCTGCAACATACGCGTCTTAAAATAAACACTAGCAAAACAAAGACCCTTAGCATAGGAACCGAAACAACAGCGCCATTAAGGGTAGGTGATGAAACCTACAAATATGCTCCTAACTTTTGCTACCTGGGGTGTGAGATTGACGCTGAAGGAGGTTCTGATTTGGATGTAGAGGGCAGAATAAACAAGGCAAGATCGTCGTTCGGTATACTGGCTCCAATATGGCAAAGTAACAAAATCAGCCTCCATACAAAACTGCGAATTTTCGAAGCATGTGTGAAGTCTTTACTTCTGTATGGATGTACAACTTGGAAAGTTACCAGTAGTATTACCAATCGGATTGAAACTTTTGTCAACCGCTGCCTAAGAAGAATACTTCGCATTTTCTGGCCCCGTACCATCTCAAATGCACAACTGTTGTCGCGATCACGGCAAATACCACTGGCAACGGAAATTCGTAAGCGTAAGTGGCAGTGGATTGGACATACTCTTCGCCGAAATGATGACAACGTGGCTAAGCAAGCACTTAAATGGAATCCCTTTCATCAGGCATGTCGTCGGCGTGGAAGACCACGTATAACATGGTGACGCTTCACCGAAAGCGAAATGAGTAACCTCGGCGTATCCTGGAACCAATTAAGATCGATTGCACAAAACAGTGTCCGATGGCGGACGGCTATAACACATATATATATGGGCAAGGCCACGAAAAATGAAACCACATAGATTTTTTTTTCTGTCACAAGGTCCAAAATTTTTTTTATATTTCAAATGTCTAATATTTATAGAATATGCCAGCAATGTATGCCAGTGCAAAATTTGTGTCTGCTTTGATATTTTACATCCTTTTCATAAGTGACACATGCAAGGTGTATTTGGAAAATATACCAATGTCGGCGAAAAAGGTAAATTTTGTTCTTATTTTGTTATACTTTAGACAGATGTTTACTTTCTTTGGATAGAATACAAATCAAACTATTGATTAGCAAGCAAATTTGTGTACAAAGCTTGGGTTTTGGACCAATTAAGGCTTAAAGTAATCAGCCGCAAATAAATAGTGACGTTACTGACAAATTTTTATAAAATGTTTTTTTATGCATTAACTAATTTGCAAAGTGGTTGGATGAGCTGATTTTTTTTTGAGTACTTTTGAAGTACTTTCATAATCAATGCTTAAATGAAGCCTTATTAGCACATAGCAAGGTATTTTTGCAAAAACAGATTGTGTGACGTTACTGACGTAATATTTTAATTTTATTTTCTTTACTTTTTTGCTTAACAATTTGGTATTTAATTGTTAGACTCCGATTCCTGGTGCAAAAAGAGACAAGCGTTATGTTAAAAAGCTAAAAGAAACCAACAAATACGACGAGTACAAAAGGAAAAAGCTCGTCACTGCATAGTAAACAGTGCATGGGAATTTGTTGAGGCGTTCCAATATACACAATCGCAAATATTAGTTGCGGAAGCTGCTGAAGAAGAGTTTAGAAAATAAACACCATTTTGGATACGGCCACAATTTTCGCAAACGCAAAAAACATTCGTGACATTTCCTCTGCGCACCAAATTCGTATCATTGGGGACGAAATAGCTGCTCAGCAGGGATACAAATAAAATTGCTTATTTTTGTGATATTTTATGTTTATTTACTTTAAAAAAAAAGCGAAGCGATGCTTTAATTTTGCAAAAATTAACAAGTCTGAATTAATAAAGACTTTTGTTTTTTCCGATAATAATGTGTTTTTATTTTACAGAGTATCCTGGCTTTAGTTCAAAATACTCACACAAAATTTGTATCACAAAAAAAAACAAAAACAGAAGTTAATTCGACATTTTTTCGTACTAAATAGCCGCTAAAACTGAAAAGTAGGGAGAAATTACAAATTTTAATTTTAATGATGCAAAACTAATCAAAAACCAATTTCAACCCTCAAGCTATACACATTATTGAAGAGATAATTTTATTAACTAACACTCTATCATACAAAAATCAGCTCTAAAGGTCGAACCCGATTTACTACAATTTTTTTATGAAACTGGTTTAGTCTTAATATCTCCCCAGGTTGCATCTTCAAACTCCTCTACGATGATTTTTTGGTCGTTTAGGGTCCCTCTATTAACCCAAGAGAAAAAAGACCCGAAAGTCCTACCGAAATTCGTACGTGTGACGTTACTGACATTTTTGTGTGACGTTACTAACACTGCTTTTATGGCGATTATGTGATGAAAACATAAAATTTAAGCCCACCTTTTGGATAAAAATCATCTTTCAGCCTTCCTTTTTTAAATACTGGTCAATTATAAACATAAACTCTTTTCAATTCGCTAATTTTTACACAAACGTTCAGTAACCTCAAAACACACTTCCAAAATCCGGTGACGTTACTGACGGCTTAAAATGGTCATAACTTCACAACAAAACGAGATACAGCAAAATTGTCTGAGTATGAAACAACAGTTATGACGAGTTATTTCATATGCCGCTCTCAAGTTGGAAGAAATAATAGTATTTAGTAAAGATATTCACCAAAATATGTGTACGAACGTGACGTTACTGACGGTGGCCTTGCCCATATATTCTCTCTATACACCATTAATTGGCTTATGGGCTAGAAGTCACCGATAATTATTGTTTAAAGAGGTATAGAGCGAAATTGACATAAAACATCTTAGTTTCTAGAATAGATGATCAAAAACTTAATGCAGATACATTAACTTAAAATTTTCAAATTGGTGTATGTAATCCCCGGACGACGTATAGGTTTTTTAATTTGTTCGTTGTTTTCGTCACTAGCGGCACCAATAGTTTGCATTACACTACAGGAGCCATCTACGTTTTAAAGTGCAAACTACTTATGCTACATTCAGTTCACAAACCAGATAAAAATGAATATATAAAAATAGCTGGCAATGTTGGCAGCAATATCATTTGGCAAGAGGTTTTTTTATGCAACCCAGTGAATGCGATGTTAACAAACGATGAAGGCGCGGTACAGTGGTGTAAAATTTCATATTTTGTTAACAACTCTAGAACTTGCGGATGGTATCTTAACAAAATGTCAAATGGTTAAAGTCGATGTGTTTTATATTTCGATATTTGAATATACATAACACTATATCCCAAAGAATATGCATACTTTGTAAAGTTTAAAAAGTACTATAGAGCAACTTTTACCAACAAATTCATTTATAAAATTAAGCAAAAAAACGGAAATATTTTATACAAACAACCACTATGGGGTCTGAGGGGTGCAGATTTTGAACCTTGATTTTGATTTTATGCCTTAAAAAACATTTAAAATAAAACTCATTTCGTAGATGTTTTTAACACAAAAAGCATTTATTTTCTTTAATCATTACATTCACATTACAATTTTATGTAAATAGTTTATCTTATAATACACAGACATTATAACTAAACTGCTAACAATCAATAACGAAGCAATCTTTAAGAAACTTTATAAACTAAGACTACAGATTATTGCAATAAAAAATGCAGCGGCACATGTATATAGAAAAAAAACACAATTTACCTTTACATCCCATGTACGACATATTGAGGAGTTCATAGCAGTTATTAGTACTGTGAATCCTTGAAAAAATTGCGATATGGTGGAAAGATGTAATAAAATGTTCTACGTAATGAGAAACTTTGTAAAATTTAATGTTACAATTATATTTGTGACATATTGAGCAAATGCATAAAGTATTCAGTTTGGTTTTAATATTTACTTAATGATAGGCAACAATGCCTCAAATCAGTTACTACCGAAAAAAAACTAATTAAACGAATAGTTAATATCGCTCTTACGTTCATTACAAATTCATACACATTCTCGAATACTTTGGGGACAAATATCTATATAACGCATATGCCCAACAAGGTATGCCCTTAGGTACGCAAATTATAAAATAAGCTAGTGATATTTTATTTCTATATTAAATATAGAGTAATGTGTCATACAAATTTGTAATTTTTATTCGTTATTATTTTATTTTTATATAATTTTATATGTATTTATTACTTGGTGACCTATGACACATATCCTTTTATTGTTTTCTTTATATGTTTTTTTTTTATTTAATTAAGGCACATGATATACGTTTCCTTGTATTAATAGCAGTTGTACGATGATTACTCTGCATGCTTAGTGTTTACACCATCTAACAAAGTTATACAGTGTTCTATACATTACGTATCACATATTTAAATATGTAATTAAATATCTTTACTTTTATGGAAGTAATGTAAAAATTCAGTATAATACATGATGTTACTAACTATCTTAAATAAAATACTATTAAGAAAACATAAAGAAAATATACATTTGAGTATGAGAAAGCTCTGTGCAAAGTGGGTGCCGCGCGAGCTCACTTTTGTCCAAAAACAACGACGATGATTCAGAGCAGTGTTTGGAGATGATCAAGCGCAATAAACCCGAGTTTTTACGTCGATATGTGGCAATGGATCAAACATGGCTGCATCATTTCACACCGAAGTCCAATCGACTGTCATCCGAGTGGACTGCACACGATGAACCCGCTCCAAAGCATGGAAAAACGCAGCAGTCGGCTGGCAAGGTTATGGCGTCTGTATTTTGGGATGCGAATGGAAAAATTTTCAATAACTACCTTGAAAAAGGAAGCACCATCAACTGCGACTCTTACAAAGCGTTATTGGACCCTTTTGAAGGACGCAATCGTCGAAAAACGACAACATTTGAAGAAAATGAAAGTGCTGCTTCACCAAGATAATGCATCGTGTCAAAAGTCAGTGAAAACGATGCCAAAAATCGATGAATTGGACTTCGAATTGCTTCCGCATCCACCGTATTCTCCAGATATGGCCCCCAGCGACTATTACCAGTTCTTAGATCTCAAAAGAATGCTCGCTGAGAAGAAATTTTCTTCGAATGAAGAGGTGATCGGCGAAACTAAAGTATATTTTGAAGTAAAGGACAAATCGTACTACAAAAATGGTATCGAAAAACTGGAGGGTCGCTATAATCAGTGTTTCTAGAAGGGAATTATGTTGAATAAAAAAACGAATTTTTCCAAAAAAAAAAAACATGTGTTTTACTGTCGTAGGCCGGGGACTTTTCAAATTCCCTGTTAAGAACCATGATTTAAAAACCTAGAATGTCTGAACCAGATACAGAGATGGTGTCTCTATCCTATTGTCAGATGTCCTCAACAAATACAAAGCTGACTTCACCGCCATACAGATTATGAGATGGACAGGACTGCGTTGCACACCTCAAATGAACTGTGACATCTTTTACAACTGACAAAAAGAAAGACACGAATTTGGATGTGGGTTCCTAGTTGGAAAGAGATTTCGACATCTGGTCTCTCTGTTGAACCCTGTAAGTGACGGAATAGCCACTAGGACATAAAAATGCAGTCTATGAATGCCTGCAGGAAATATATAACAGCTGCCCTGCACATGACATTAAAATTGTTTTGGAAGATTTTAATGCTAAAATAAAAGGGAAGATGCTCCTGGTTCAGCAAAAAAATCAATCTACACAATAACACGCATAAAGATATTCACAAGGTTACCTGATATCCCTCTATCATAAGACAAAAAAACAGATTGATGACGTGGTAATCGATGGAAGGCATGTCTCGGCGTGATGGCTCGGATTGCCACCTAGATGCAGACAAGGTACGCACGTGATTAAGTTGAGATACAAACGCTCGTAACCAAATGCAAAAGAAGCTAGACATCACAAAGCTGCTTACCACCGAGATAGCCAATGCCTGCTCCTACCAACTCTCTCAATAACTTCAAACAAACCCCTCTAATTCTGATGTTCCCGACACCCAGTGGCAGCATATTGCGAACTCTATGACCATTGCCGCAAATACCGTATTGGGTTATGACAAACCGCGCTCAGACAAGCTTTGGTACGATAATGAATATCGAGTAAAAGGAAGCAGCATACAGGACAAAACTGCAGCAAATTGCAACGCGTGCCAAGACGGAGAGAAATAACGAAAAGAGGATAGATATAAGACGCCTCTTCAGGTGGAAAAAGCGTCTATGGAAGAAAAAAGAGCTCCCGGATAACGAAAATTACAGGGATAGAGGTGAAGCCGGAATGTTATACCAAAAGGTAAAAAGCAAAAGTTTTGAAACAGGGTTCCCCACCTGTAAGAACAGAGAAGGAAATCTGGTCACAGACACGCAGAGTTTGGTGCAAATATGGAGGGAACACTTTGTACTCTTCTCATTCCCGAAAGCAGCATAAGTGACATAATGACGCCAATGTTTGAAGACGGAGTAGATTGTCCGCCACGGAGCCTAAACGAGATCTGCACGGCAATTGCCCGGCTTAATAATAATACAGCTTCGGGAGCCGATAGACTGTGCGCAAAGCTTTTACCACCAGGCGGCGATGAGCTGGCAACGTGCATACACCAGCTCATACATACGATTTGGCTCAAGGAACGCATGCCCGGTGATTAGAATCTGAGATCTTCAGAAAGACGATTAAAGTGTGTGTACAAACTATTGCGGGATCAGGCTTTTACCCATCGCTTACAAGGACTTGTCTAGTGTGTTATGTGAAAGACTTAAGCCCATCCTAGCGAACCTGATTGAACCTTATCAGTGTGGCTTTAGAACTGGGGGGTTACTATGTAACTCGATTCGAAAGTTATATATTACGAATTCGGATTTTTCCTACCAACTAACTCGAATTCGCAAATACATTTCCTACTTTCGAGTTGCCATATCCGATTGTCGGATACTCATACTCTACTTTCGGATATGCATCACTATGTATTTCGAATTTAGATGTCAGAATCGGTCGAAAGTTGACATTTGTACTCGTTTGATGTTTAGTTAACGGATGATACATAAAAAGATCTTTAAAAAATCGAAACAACGATAGCAGACGCTGAAAAATGTAAGTATTTCTTAAATATATATATATTGGTTGATAAATGTTAATTCAAGTCTTTTTCAATAGGGAAAATACTACGAAAAATTTAAATACCAAGCAAAGCCAATTTGAGATCATGCTCAACTTTATGACGGAGCATCCACAGTTGGCTAAGGGGTACATAAAAGCTGCGGACGCCAAACAAGCCACCAATGATTTATGGGCACGATTGGTAGAAGACCTAAATGCAGCCGGTCCACCAATGCGGCAAGTGGTCGGTTGGAAAAAGGTAAGTAATACAAAGTTTGTCCATAAATGGAAATTAATTTTTTCTCCTTAGGTTTGGGCAGACCACAAGACCCACCTTAAGGCCAAATTGCGGAAGAACCGCATTAATTTTTCGGGCAAAGGCGGTGGGCCGGCAAAAATGTGTTCATTCACCGCACTTGAAGAAAGTGTAATTAATTTACTTCAAATGAAGGAGGCGGTTGACGGTATGAGTGGGGTGAGAAAATTTGGAGCAAACAGTACCTACACAACTGGCGACCACACTGCTACGGGAACCAGTAACAACGCCGAGCAAGATGTTAACACTGTACATGACACACTGTCCCTTCCCCACCTCGTTGTTCATCAACTGCTCGCACACCCATCACACCACGAGCACCATTCAATCGGGCTGTGCCGTCTTCACTTTCTAACCAAAGGGCAACCGAATCCATTTTTATAAGAAACAAATATTTCTTGTTAACTTTTATTTTTATTGTTTTGTTATTTTTGACATTTTTGCGTAGGAAATGCTGCCAACTTTGAATAATACATTCGAAAGTACTGCCAAAAATAGTTCCAATTAGTGGCAGCACTTTTCACTCGATCCGAAAGTGTTACATGGTAAGAGCTCAAATTCGGATCGAATACAACTTTCGAGCTGTTCGAACTTTCGAATCGAGTTGCATAGTAACCCCCCTGGTAAATTTACGACCGACCAAAAATTAACACTACGACAAATCCTGGAGATGCAGATCAACACTTATTATCTCTTCATCGACTACAAAGCTGCATTCGACATTCCGATACGACAGAAGTCATTAGATGTTACCGTTGAGTTTGGTATCCCCTCGACATTGATACGACTTTGTGGGATGATACTGACTGACACGACGCACAGTGGCATTTCGGCGGAAAAAATAGGGTTTTTCAACTTTCCAATTTCAAAATGTTAATGATTTGGTTTTGTAAATAAATATTTGGATAAGAAAAATTCAACAAGGTTTTTTATGAAAAGTGAAATTTTGTAGTTAAAAAAACTAACAGAAGTCAACGGAAATTTATTCAATGAAATAAGATTAAAATTATTGTCCAAATAAAGAACTTTTTGTGTGGGTACGTTTATAGCTATGGCTTTTGTTTTAATTTTTAGTGAAAACATACCACTTACTCTTTTATAAGAAAAAAAAAATTATTGAAATTGGAAAAGTAAACTAATTATTATAATTTATCAAAAATTATACTAAAAAATATCAACTTTTCACTTATTGATGGAATAAAACTTTATGTGTTTTGCCTTGCTTAGCCCTCTAATTATAAAAAAATGAAAGGCCCGAGTCTGTACTTTCAATTAAGAAAAAAAAAACACCGCCAAATACCGTCCCTTTTAGTAACATCGATTTTAATTTCAAAAGTCACTTTCAATATTTCATACAAATGCTTAATAAGACAAAAAATTGGGTATACTTTTAAACAATTTATAAGTGAAACATTATTTTTGTTTACGAATATGTATTAAAAAGGGTTCATAACTGTATTTTATATCAATTTGTTCCAATGACTTAGGTGTTAAACACTTCAAATTGGCTACAAAATTTGTGCGATATTTTCGGTGTATTTGAAGGCTAATATCTTTCGCGGAGGGTTGTTGGGGATATTCTCTTCTTTTGTATGGAGACAACACATGTTTAACTTTTGTATAAAAATTAAAATTTTTTAACTTATATGAAATTTTTATAAATTTTCAGGGAAGAAAAACACCTAAAATCTACAACTTTCAATGGGCGTAAAATCTAAAGTAGGCGTGGCATCCCCAATAAGTTAAATTTTTTTTCATAAGGAGAACTCAATTAAGAAGTGTCCCGAATTTCGAGTCCCTAGGTCCAAAAATACAAATTTTGGCAAGTGCAGTTATATGAGAGGTGGATGTGGCAGTAAGCGGTTTACCAAAATTTTTTCAAAATTTCTTAATTTAGCCCAGAGAAGTGTTTCTGCAAAATTTCATTGCTGTACGACCACTCCTTCTATTTTTTTCCAAGAAATGTATGGGGCGGTGCCACTGTGCGACGTCTTCCATAAAAAGAAGACATAATCTTGCTAAGCCGTTTTCCGCCAAGCAAGGTTTTAGACAATCCGATAGTCTGTAATGTGATCTCTTTAACATCTTAATGGATATAATAATGTTGTAGGCTGCTGTCAACAGGACTGGTACCGTCTTTAACAAAAGTCACATGTGGATCGCGTATGCCGATGACATAGACATCATTGACCGTGGCTGGCGGGATGTTACTGCGGCCTTTTCGAGCATTGAGAAGTGGTCGGCAGAAATGGGTCTGGTGATAAATGAGGACAAAACAAAGTTGTTTGCTTTAACGAATTAAGAATCTACTACTTTTGTGGACGCTGCGTGTACGTTGAGAACTATAACTTTGAAGTGATAGATGATTTTGTCTACATTGGCTCCGCAGTAAACAAAAGTAATAATGTCAGCCTGTTCATCAAGAGACGAGTATTGATCAACAAAAATCCGACTCTACAGCACAGAATCCTGAGAAATGACACAAGCGGATCAAATCTATCTTGAAAGTCTTCGAATGGAAAAATACTTCGCAATATATTTCGACCCATCATCGTCAACAGCGAGTACCGTCGTCGAATGAACCTTTAACTGTATGAGCTGAATTGAACTGACATTTTCGAAATGTTACGGGAGAGCACTTTAAATATTGTTCAGCATTTATGAATTCCATGGTATTTTGAGTCTGCTCTTCTTGGTATGTGCTCTGACGTCTACTTTTTAATATTAAATTAAATTGAGTTAAATTTTCTTTATATACAATTTTATTATACACAAACTTTGTGAAAACTACTGCGACATTTACCCCCAGGTGTTCCTAACTCAATTTGGGGGGGAAATGTCAGTTCGGTTAGTTTGTCATACGAGAAACGATAATATCAATTAAATGGCAACTTGTTATATCTTCGAGTGAATGTGTGTGAACTACTCATCACAATGATAAAAAACTAGAGAAATTAAATAAAAAGGTTTTATTTATTATGATAGTACATCATCATCTATATGCTATCCTTGATTGACGGTTTCGAGAATTTCGAGAACTGCATCCAGTTAGTGGTTGGAGGTGTTAAATGTTGGCCAATCTTGCTGAAATCCCGGTTGTTTACAGAATTCTGTTGTGCTGAAAAAAAACGTGTTGTAAAATGACAATATACCGACCACTCTGTATTCACTGCAACATCATGTCCTCTTTGATCTTCATAGCAGTATAGACCAAAATGCCTCATCCTGACAATGCTGCCAATTCAGAAATTAAAAAAAGTTATCATCTTTAATATAAAATATTATGTATTTTTAAATCGTTTGATCTTTTACATACACAAATATGAAAATACATAACTTTTTCCACCACAAATATGTATTTATACCTATATCTATATGTAGTACAAGGTGGGCTAAAAGAAGTCATCCTTTTGGAAGATGCTCTTAATTTTGACCGTTCCAAACTCTTTTTCTGGTTTTTTTGAGTCCCTTGTTTACGTGAACAAGACTCTGGAAGTCCTCGACACAAGTGCAAGAATCTGTCGCCCAAAGTTCTCGCTGAAGTGATAAAAATGCCATAAAACGAGATATATTGGTCGTATAAGAACAATTTGTGGAAAGAGAGCGGTGCCACGCTCATTTAAAAAAAAAAAAAATTATATCTACCAAATAAATGGGCCGATTACCATGAAATTAGGGTTATGTCTGTAGGGCCTTTATCATAGGCTACATGGAAACATAATTAGAATAAGGGTCGTGGCACCGCCAAAACAAACCAAGATTTCAATCGGCCATATCTCACGAGCCATTAAAGGTATGGAAAAAAGATTTGGTACGTGTTACTGGTACAAGGAGGATTTCGTCTTGCTGAGAAATGGGCGGCGCCCGCCTCTTTGTGTGGTTTAGTCCGTAGGGCCTCTATCATAGGCTACATGGAAACAAACATAGACAAAATCAAAATTTCAATCGGTCATATCTCGCGAGCCATAAAGTGAAATTGAGATTTTCTACATGATACTGGTGTAAGGTGTATAACGTCTTGCTAAGAAATAAACGGTACCCCGCCCCTTTTGAATAAATAGCTATATCGTTCAAAATAATGGACCGATTGCAATGAAATGTTCAATATGTGGTTTTGCCCGTAGGGCCTCTATCATAGGCTACATAGAGACAAAGGGTCGGGGAACCGCCCACACACACCAAAATTTCAATCGGTCCTATCTCACGAACCATTAATGGTATGAAGATGAGATTTTCATCATGTTACTGGTACAAGTAGGGTTACGTCTTGCTGGGAAATGGGCGGAGCCCTGCCCCTTTGAAAAAACCGTTATATCGTTCATATTAATGGACCGTTTGCAATGAAATGTTCACTGTGTGGACTACCCCATAAGTACTCTATCATACGCTACCTAATTAGACAAAGGAGATGCCAGTGCCCCGTCTCATAGACAAAAATAAAAAAAAAACATTCTCAAAATTTGATGAAAGTTATACTGATTGATAAAAAACCGGAACTGGTATGCACCAAAGGGCGCTAAAGTTGATAAAACTTGAGTAAAAATTAATGCATAAAAATTTAATATTATTACTTCATGAAAATAATATCCAAAAATTAATGTTTTACGAAAGGACTTGAATTTCAGTAGGTTCTGAACTCGGAAAAAATAAAATTTGTTGTTTGTTAATTAGAATTATATTCTATCGCTTTTTTCTGTATTTTTCTATATTTTTTTTTTAAAATAATTCAAAAATTACAATAGTTTGATGGAATTTTAAAAAAAAATCCGAAAAAATCCGATATTTTTTATTTTGTTTTTATTTAGATTATTAAAACTTAATTTCCCTTTACACCCATGAATGAGGTATGGGATAGCTTCCCGCGTTGTTGCGTATTAACGCGCTTTCAATTTTAGATTCACAACAATCGGCACCTACTTGTTTATCGAGACGAAGTTGCTGTCGACAACATCGAGGGGGCCGGCAATGAAGAAAAATTTAGATGACTGGAGGCGGAACCGAACCCGGGATCTCCTGCATGGTAGTCGCGTGTTCTAACCACTATATATTTCTATATATTTACAAAAAAAATATGTACATAATACTTTGAGGGTCAATTTAGTCATTTGTAGGGGAGCTACCAGAAGGGTTGTGGCAAAGGTTTTCGAGTTTTGACGGTTTATCAGTCATGATAAAGTAACTAAGCTGGCCAAATTTAAATATCCTTCAGCTGTTTGGAAGTTATTAGAAATATATTTTTTTTACAAAAATATGTAATTTTGTATGGGAGGTTCCATAAGAGGTGGAGCTAATTTGCCCAGTTATAATCCCATTACTTCTTTTTGGAAAATATTAATACTGATACATTTTTAAAAATATGAGTTAAGGTTTACTTGTGTTATTCTGCCCAACAGCCATCCAAACAGCCAGCTGGAAAGACGGACATTGGTCAATTGTCTTACAAATTCATGAAATGAATTTGGTTTTAAGATACTTGGGGTCTTGGGGTTAAGAATACCAAAAATTAAAATATTATGTTTTGCACATGTTGGAGAAAATTGGTTCATTAACTTTGGTGTAATACTCGGATGAAATTTCAAGACCCACTAAGCAATTTGTATGGGGTGTACCAAAAAGCCTAGCCCGATTCTGCTCAAATTATGTAAAATAAGAATAATAGTAAAAAAAAAAAATTTTTCAACGTTTTTCAACCCAATAGGGTGTTATAGTGTGATGAATTTTTAAGCCTCAATCTAACCACTTGTATAGGAGGTACCATATATACAGGCCTGATCTCGGTAACATTTTTTGCAACAATATCAAAAGTAAATATATTATGTTCTGCAAACTTTAGACAAAATTGGTTCATTATTTTGGGTGTAATAGCTAATGATATTTGAAGACTCATTGGGCTCTTTGTATGGGTGGTACCAAAAAGGCGGGTCCGATTCTGCTCAAATTATGTACAATAACAATAAAGTCAGAAAATTAAGTTTTGCAAAATTTGGTCAATGTGGATCGATCTAACAGGCTGTTATAGTTTGACGAATTTTAAGGCCCAATCCAGCCACATGTATTTGAGGTACCAGATATAGTAGTCTGATTTCGGTAAAACATTGTGCAAGAATATCAAAAGTTAACATATTATGTACTGCAAACTTTGGACAAAATTGGTTTATTACACCCAAGTTAATAAACCAATTTTGTCTGATGAAATTTCAAGACTCATTGGCACGTTGTACGTGGGGGAACCAAAAAGCCTGGAGCGATTCCGCTCAAACTATGTACTATAAAAATAATGGTCACGAAAATTCGTTTTGCAAAATTTGGTCAAAATTACTCAATCCAATAGGGTGTTATAGTGTGATATAGTTTCAGAGCCCGCCCTACCCTTTGTATGGGAGGTACCCGAAGACGTGGCACTTTTGGGTCCAAACTTTAAGTTTTTCTTCATTTTGGCTTGGTACCAAAAGTCATTAATTTTCATGATGCTGCAACTATTCCATCTATTTTTATCCCATCGATGTATGGAATAAAGCACTGTGGGGCGTGGCAACGCCCACACAAACCAACATTTCAATCGGTATGAAGATGAGATTTGCTACATGTTACTGATACAAGGAAGATTAGGTCTCGTTGGGAAATGGGCGGTGCCACGCCCCTTTTGAAAAAATCTTTATGTCGGTCAAATTAATAGACCGATTCAGCCCTATTCTGCGTTTCGATTACGCACGGATTTTCTCCGTTTTGGCAACTTTGGTATTCTGCGTTCCGTTCCGTTCCGCTTTTCTTTCGATTGTAGCTATTCTACATTACGAACGTAGCTACGTTTTTGTAAGTTGTAATTTAGCTGGCGGAGTTTGCGTAAAAAAATACAAAATATAAAAAAGTATTTAGAAAAATGTAAGTATCAAATAGATAAATGTTTTTTATTTCTTTTTACTTATTTCTGATGTTTATTTCATTTATTACAGGTCAAAAACAACAACGCCCGCGCAATACGAAAAGCTGCTAGCTTTCATGGCCAAAAATTAGGTTTGGACGGACTGGAAATGCTATATTCAAGCGGAAGCTCTCCCACAACAGGCAGGAGAGAATGAGCACCGGAGGAGGCGAATGTCGTTTGCAGCGCATTACTCCCCTTGAAGAGAGGGTTATCCAGTTGACGGGACTGTGCATACTGATCCGCGTTGTCATCCTCTTCCAACAAAAACGCCGCTGCTATCAATTCCATTTCTCCAAAAAAAATAAACAAAATTTAATTGTTCAGCTGCAATCTTGCAAATTTTATGCTTCAGGTTTTTGCTTTGTTTGCAGTTTAACTAACAATTTTTACACAATTGCTAATATGTTTTGTTTCGTTTTTTTCCGTTCCAATGACAAAAGAGCTTATTGTGAATACACACTTGCTTCCACATTTTCTTTCGATTCAGTTTTTTGCTGGAATACCAATTTACGATCCGTGCGTAGCGGAATGCGGAGGCGTAATCGAAACGCAGAATAGCCCTGATTGTTTTAAAATTTTCATAATCTATATATTTAAAATTACTTAGTGACAGATTAACTGTTTGAATGAAACAGCTGTATAAAGGCTGATGAAATTTGAGGTGGTTATACCCTTCTCGAGTTAACGTCAGTAAAGAATAGATTTTTGGAAATTCGCACTTTTATGGGTAAAAATGGTCAATAAGGAAAAAAATGATACCATCAACCAGACCAATCGGCTAAAGCTATAATCGCGAAAATTCATATGAAGTATTTTAAAATTATATTAAAGTATTTTTTCGAAATCCGCACATTCTGAAGAAAAAATTAGAAAATGTGGTAAAATGTTACTGTCGCCCAGGCCAAACGGCTCATGCTACAATCGTGAAAATGTATAAGACATTGCTCCCAAAAACAAGAAGTGTTTTCGAAATTCGTACCTTTTTGGGGTGGTTCCAGTCCATATTAGTTGTGCGATACGAATGGATTTTTAGAAATTTGTACTTTTAGGGCTAAAAAGAGACACAAGTGGTACCCGCAGACAGACCAATGGGATAAAGGTACAATCACATAAATTGAGCTAACCGTTGATCTTATGGAGTATTTGGGCGTTACGAACATATTTTTCGAAGTTTTTACTTTAAGAGCTGGATCGCAGCGACCTTGATGTTTATCCGATCATGAAGTCTACGATTTCGTTGATTTTGCCACGGAGACCATTGCAATTAACTTGCAAATAGGATGCATGTTCAGGGGTTGGTACAGCAATATGTGGCTTTAAATGTGGTGTTGGATGCTGTGTTTGTTTGTACTGCTGTGAGGGAGATTGCGGTGGTGTCCCGTATATCAAAGACGACTGCGACTCTTGGGACATACTGCGGGAGGCGGGATGCACAGCAGGCTGCAACATATTCCGGGCGATACTCCCTCAGGTGGTTGAGGCCAGAGCAACCTCTGAAGTGCACCCACTCCATACACCTTACCGATGTTGAATGGTGATGGATGAGGTTTCAGCAGATAGAGCAAAAATATTGTGTTGGTCCGGGATTTTGTTCGGTCGCGGCACGGAGCAAAATAATACGGAGCAGACACTCCGGAATGTGGCTCTCCTAAATCAAAAAAATGGACGAACATAAAAGGACATATAGTACGGGGGTGGCAGTCCCCGGCCGAAGAATTGCTGCTTCGGGTCAATCCGGTACATAGACCGGCTGCCGTGGGATTGACTTGTAGAGCTAAATAAAAAAAGTGGCAGAATCGCCCCAGACTGAAGCTACTGTTACACGTTTACGAAAAATTGTTCGATAGGAACTGATTGTTTCAAAATTGTATTCTTAGGACCACAAAGGGGCTTAAGTCCATCGCCCAGTGCACACATCTAAAGCTCATCTTAAAGAGTACTTGTTGCATACGAATATATTTAAAAATCGTACTTTAGAAATACAAATAAAAAATTGTGCATATTTAAGAGGACGTGACTGCTACCAACATCCAGGCAAGGCTAATAAAGTTTTAAAAGGTTTAACAATAGTTCGCGTTTTAAACAAATCAATTTAAAAATGTTTGCATTTAAGAAAATTCATTGTAAGTATAGGTGGAGCAGTGCTAGCCGGGAATGCTAGTATATGTATATGTGTATATGACATCCTTTACCCTGTGAGATGATGGCAACAAAACATAAAGAGTAATTTATATCAACAAGTGTAACCCGAATTCCTTTACATACAAAGTAGGTCTATTCGACAGGAAAAACGTATAGTGTTTAGGTTTTTTTTTTGTTAAATTTTATGTTTATATATTTGTAATTTTATTTGGTGTCTTTGTTTTGTTTTTTCTATATTTCTGTTTTAAATCCTTTGATAATTGGTTGTGCTTTGTTGCTTAATTTATGGTTTAGTATTACTTTTCATTTTTTTCTTTTTGCTTTTGGAACTTATGCTTAAAACTAAAGGTAAGTTTTTGCGTTATTTTTCGGTACTTAAACTGCTACAAAATTTAGATGTTTCCAAAAATATTATGAACTTTTCAACAAAATTCTTACAAATTATCTAGTGATATAACAAAATGCGTTACAACATTATCAACTGAGTCACCCTACAAACTACTACAAATATTTGTATGTGTATATATATGTGTACATATATATACGTGTATATATAATTATGTATTAACTAGTTGTTAGTTATACGTAAATATTGCCAAAAAAAAAAGTTATTACAAATGAATTTTGTAGTTAAGTCACAAACAACAACATCTCTTGCGCATGCGTGACATTTGTTACTACAGAATTATCCGGTGACATTCTGGTATCTTAAAACTTATGATGTTGTTGCTGTTGTTCCTGTTCCTGTTGTTGTTGTTGGTCATACGGCTAAGTTTGCAATATAAAATCGTTGAAATGTTTCGTAGCCAACCAATAGTTTATATAGATCATGAAAGTTCACCAATGGGAGCATTTTGCAGCCACAGATCATGAATGAAATTGTACAAATTATCACTGACAGCCACCTATAATGGACAAGATACGATATACGGAGTTATAATATATATGTTTAATGCAAATATGTATATGTATATGAATTAACCTTGTATGGAGTAGGATTTAGAGTCCTCTTGTGGTCATTCCTTAATGTTTTCAGTGAAACTTGTACACGCTGTCGCACCTGCTCCAATGTGGGCAATTGCTGACATATTTTGCCATTTTGCCAATAGACCTTGTACAAAGATTCAACATTAGTTGGAATGACGTAAGCTCGCTTGGACTCCTGGAAAGGATGACGACACAGGACCTTTTGACCCATTGCTGGTGGCGGCTCTGATACCTTTTGCAAAAGGTCGATTAAAGCATGACCATCGGCACTGTACAATCTGCAAAGAAAAGAGTACGGGTTAGAGGCAGTTACTAAAACTATCAGTTGTTATACTGTGTATATACGTTACCTATAGGCATTCTTGTGGCCCGGCATGGTAACCTTTTCCACATCTTGACTTAGCTTTATGCGTGGTTGGCCATTGATTTCGACCAGTTTGTAGACACAACCCAAAGCCGGTTGACGTTGGCAGGTTACTAAGGGGAAAGTAAACAACAACAACAAATATTAATAAAATGAGTAATTAGAAGTAAAACAAAAAAAATAGTTAAAAGTTTATTCGTCTGGGGGTTGAGAAATTCCAAGTCAGATTGAAGTTACTGGGCCTGTATAGTAGAACTCTCAAAGGGTTCTCAAGCCAAACTTTAGTATGATCTTTTATATTTTTAAGCTTTCCTTGATGTGTGTTCGCTTACACAGTACAACATTTTTCAGCTCATTGATTTGGGATTCAATTCTGAGAACTGCACGTGAAAGTAGCCCCAAAAAGAAGAAGTCAAGTTACATGCCATAATAATTTAATATCGATTTGAAGTTAGTAAGGCTCATTTCATTGATGATTTCTCATTTCATTCTTCAGCAGAATTGATGCTAAGAATTTAGTAAACAATTCTTTTAAAAAATCCATGTAAAACATCAAGGAGGTCTAATTTTATCGAATGAAATCTCCAATGTTGGGCCTGAGAACGCCAAACCCTTTAGGAGCTTCATTATACTGACCTAGTACATTCACCCTAACTTAAAATTTCTCACCCCCAGATAGACTGTGTCACTGTGTAATTAATATTTTATGCCACCATTGTACTTACCCAAATGCGTTCCAATGCCAAAGCAATCAATCTTATGACCCTGTTCATTTAAGCTCAAAATCGTATCCTCATTAATGTCATTCGAGGCCACAATAGTCAATGAATTGAACCACGGCAGCTTGAAACGCTCAGCCACACGCTCAAATGTTTCGCGGGACAAACACGACAGATAGGCCAAGTCACCGGAATCGATACGAATACCCACAGCATGATAGCCCAAATCGTTAAGGGCCAAGGCCACAGCACAAAAGTTGAGTAAGCCACTCCTACAGGTAGGTGCAATAAAAGGATGAGCACAAAAGTGGATAGAAAACAAAAGTAAACAAAAAAAATAATTAAGTTAATAAATAGATACATCAAAATTATCACAAATTTAATTGAATTGAGTAATTAGTTGTTCTTTTTTACTTAGATTAAATTGCATTGCTTTAACAAGGTGTGTCAGTAAATATTTTGGTGTGTTAAACGTGACAAAATTATTAATTAGTCTTTTTGTTGTTGAAAATTTCATTTATTAAGTAAACAAAAACGGCTATAATTTTGAATAGTCTATAAATTGAAGCCTACACTAATCTAATGTAAACTAAATTCAAAACGAGTCCGAGTTAATAAAAACAATATTCTATGACATTGTGTGATTAATTATTTCATTGGCGTATACGTAAAAAGTTGTTGAGTAGTCTTGTACATAAGCAAATTTTTTGGGGAGTTTTTGCAAAATATTTCCCTGGGCTAAACACGGGAACACATTTTGTAATTTTAATATAGATACTATGGTGCCTTTGGGGATGTAAAGTGAATCTTGCATCTCAAGCCGACTCATATCCTCCTTCGTGGTGGCACCTAGACAACGTTGTTCGTGATATTTTTTGTCATGAATAGCGGTTCATAGTGAACGACTAACCCTGATAGTTGGGCTAGCCACCCGCCTTCAGGTCCTTTACTGGCTATGAAAACACGAGAAAGAATATGTAACAAACCAAATGTTGACGACACCCGCAAACGAAATAAGGACCATGATTTAAGGATATGCACCTGGAACGTCCGGACTCTACATAGAGAAGATGCCACTATCCGACTGACGGATGTCCTCCATCTAGGAGATGAGATGGACAGGACAAGGATGCTCGCGAAGTAAAAACTGCGACATCTATAACAGTTGCCATGCCGAAAAGCACGAATTTGGATGTGGATTTGTAGTTGGCGAGAGACTCAGACATCTTGTCTCGCGATTCAATCCTGTTAGTGATCGAATAGCCGCAATCCGCATCAAGGCGAAATATTTCAACATCACGCTGGTTTGTACTCATGCCCCGACGGAAGATAAAGACGATGAAATTAAAGATACCATTTTACGAGCGCCTAGAAGAAACATACCATGGCCACGACATTGAAATTGAATTGGGAGACAAAATAGGAAGGGAAGATGAACTTGATCCATCGGTCGGTAAATTCAGCCTGCATAACGAACTCGTCAGACAACGGGTTTAGGCTGGTTAGCTTCGCAGCGTCAAGGAATATGGTAGTGAGTGAAACCACATTCCAGCACAAAGATATCCACAAGGCAACTTGGCTATCCCCCGATCAAAACACCAAAAAACAAATTGATCATGTGGTAATTGATGTCAGGCATGCATCTTGTGTCATGGACGTGCATGTGATCCGTGGTGCGAATATTGGCTCGGATCATTACCTGGTTGCAGCCAAGGTGCTCACAAGATTGAGCAGAGCGAAAAACGCACGTAACCAAACACAAAGAAAACGGGAAATTGGGGAGCTGCAAACTCCAGAGATAGCCACGGCCTACTCCAACCTGCTTTCCCAACTACTACAACACAAAGCCTTTACTTCTGACGTTCGCGATTCACATGGCAACCGCCGCAACTACCGTGCTAAGATATGAAAAACTGCGCTCAGACGAATCCTGGTACGATGAAGAACGTCGCATAGTGTCTGAGGAACAGGATGCCGCTTTTAGGGCAACGCTACAGCCAATTGTAACTCGGGTTGTTAGGGAACGGCACATGGAGACAGTTAAAAAAGGAGCGAGACAGTTATTTAAGCGAAAAAAAACGTCAGATGAAGGAACGGGAGATCGAGGATATAGAGCAATATAGGGATAGATGTAAGGCCCGACAATTTTACCAGAAAGTAAAAGCAAAAAGCAACGGTAATGGGCTCCCCTCCTGTAAGGACAAGGATGGAAATCTGGTCACATATACGTAGAGTGTGCTGCGTATATGGAGAGAACACATCCAGCAACTGCTGGTTCCAGAAGACACCGCACGTGAAGGTATCACGCCAATTGTCGACAACGGCTTAAATTGCCCACCACCAAGTCAAGCCGAGGTAAGAAGAGCAACATCACGGCTGGAAAATAATTAAGCAGACGGTACCGACGGACTTCCGGCAGAGCTCTTCAAGTCCGGTGGTGAGGAGCTGTTAACGAGCATGCACCAGCTCCTGCGCACGGTTTGGAATCTAAACGTATTATGTCCTGTGCGGAAAAAAGGTGATCCAAGTGTGTGCCCCAACTACCGCGGGATCGCATATAAGGTCCTGTCGAGTGTACTATGTGAAAGTTTAAAGCCAGTGTTATCCAACATACACAGGCCTTATCAGTGTGGCTTTAGACCTGGTTAATCAAGAACTGACCAGATATTCAGACTTCAGGACTAAACAAGCGATTCAATGGCAGAGCCCTCTCTCGACGAATATAAATACAGCTATACTAAATACTGGTTCTACCGGCCTTGATGTATGGTTCAGAATCCTGGGTTATGTCACAAGCTGATGAATCGGTTCTGGCAAAATTCGAGAGAAAAATAAAAATATATCGGCGTCCGGCCGTGGCATAGTGGTTAGAACACGAGACTACCGTGCGGGAGATCGCATGTTCAAACCTGGCTCCAGTCACCTTAAAAAAAAAGAAAAAAGAAATAAAAAATTTTCTTTCATTGTCGGCTCCCCTCGAATGTTGTTGACAGCAACTTCGCAGTATTAAGCGTCGATCCAATCATCGTGTCTAGTAAGAGCTTCTCAAACAGTGACGTTCGCATTCGTCGATAAACAAGTAGGTGCCGTTAGTTGTGAATTTAAAAATAGAAAGCGTGTTTATTCACAACAACGCGATAAGGTATCCAATACCTCATTCTTGGGGTATAAAGGGAAATTAAGTTTATATCGGCGTCGTATGAATCATGAGCTGTACGAGCTGTACACTGACATTGACGTGGTCAGACGCATTAAGGTGCTGCGGTTGCGTTGGCTAGGTCATGTTGTACGTATGAACGAAAATGTTCCAGTTTTCGACAATGAACTCGATGGACGGCGCCGAGGAGGGCGACCAAAACTCAGTTGGAAAGACCAGGTTACTGAGAACCTTACAGAACTTGGTGTGACTAACTGGAGAAGAAGCGCAGAAGATCGAGGCGCTTATAATATTTTTGTACGTGCGGTATATTATCAAAAAAGGGAAGATAAGGGACAAAAGTCATACCATCGCTCTATCACAAAATTTGAGGACACGTCTACCTTAAGAAGTAGCAGAACTATAAGAGATTTCTCGAAATTCGTATTTTAAGGGGGTAAAGGAGGGACAAAAGTGGTACCATCGCTCAGACTAAATGGGTAAAGCTATACACACAAATCTTAAAGAGTGTTAGTGCAATAGTGAGGTATTTTTCGTAATTCGTAAATTTGTATTTTAAGTATAAAAAGGGGCAAAAGTAGTACCATAACTCAAACTAAGCGTCTAATCCCAAAATTACAAAAACTTGGGATGAACTATCGCGTTTAGAAATAATCAGGCCTAAGAAGACATACTATGAAATTTGTACTTTTAAGGCTGGTACTGAGTTCAGTATTTTGCAGGAAAAGTTGTCTCATACAAATTATTTTGCTTCGAAATAAATATGGACAAATGGTGACGAAGCAGTTATAAGTTGTTTGCATGAAAAGTTGAAAATGTTCCCAGAAAGATTTACACTTTCATACAAAAAAGATCATTTCAATTAGTTCAAAGTGAAATGTAAACTTGAGAAAAGAAAATACATATGTATATGAAAAATACTTGAAATATTGAAAACAAAATTTGAAAATATTATGACACACTATGCAGCAAACAAATCGATGTTGCTCAACAAATTTCGTGTTAATCCCAGTATTTCCGAGAAAAATTTCTATCCCGGTCAGGGAATACCGTTTCCCGGGACATGGGCACTATTATTTACCCTCTACACAAAAGAAAAAATTAAGCGGAAATATTATTTTGTGGAGAATTGTTGTATTAGAAGGGAAATACTAATGGGGGTCGGTCGTACATCTTTTCTCCCTAAAGGCACCATGGGAGTACCAGGAGCAGATTTCATAAAAAAAATTATAAAAATAAAAAAAATTCTATGGGGATCTGAGAAATTGTTGGGATTAAAAAAATATTGGGGACTGATCACACATTTGACTTCTCTAGGGGCGACTCCGGGGCAATAAGAGCGGTGGGAACAAATTTTATAAAAATAATTCTGTATGAGAGCTGGGGAATAGGTATGTTTGGGAAAAATGTTAGGAGAAAAAAATGACTGGGAGTCAGTCATACATTTTAACCATCTAGGGATTTTGTGGATTTTTTCCCAATACGAAAAGTTTCTCGTCAAAAACCGAGGGCTCGATTATGATTTCTGACCCATGGAAATATTTTTTTTTTAAATTTATCATAGATTACGATTTTGATAACCGCTTTACTCCATAATGTGTATAGACATAGAATAAACAAGGCTTCGGAAAAATTTTGGTTAACAAGCTATGTCTAAAAGAGGCGGCATTAGCTGCCCCCCTCGTAGCCCAGACTTATGTCTAATGTACATTTAACAGTTGTTTTCAACAGCAATTCAATGTCTTTTGAGGAATTAAAGGAACGAATACGCGAGGAAATGTCAAAAATTTCCACTCCAGTATCTAGTTTCAATTTTTATCATCGTTTGGAAAGTAAAAACACTTTTGGTCCACAATGTACTACTTCAAAACATACTTCCTGAAAAGGTTACTAAACAAAACGGTTTTAAGTGTCATACATTAAAATTTGTTCAAATACCTTATACAATATTTTTTATAAACGTAATTTTTCTTACCACATAATGAATTACACAATGCCATTCTACCAATAAAAAAAAAGAAAATTTAAAAAAAAAATTCTACAATAACTTGAAAAAAAACCTTAATTCAATACAAAATTCTAATTGAGAGAAGAAAAAAATAACAAAACTTTTAGTGAAACAATCAACTGAAACGACGTTTTAAAACATTTTTGTTTTCTATTACCAAAGCCATGCAGTGTTATCTCTCGGACCATAATTCTAGGAAATTTTGTATAACTTTTGGTTTTTTTTTTTTGGTTCAGTAACATTTCTAGTTGGAAACAACGTCTATTAAGATATAAGTACGTATTGTGAAGTGTACTCCTCTTTAAGGACGCTTATAATTATAGTGTTCGACGGGGGTGGACTAGGGCTAGGTAGATGATTTGTAAAGAGTGAGCAATGAAATGAACTTGTTGTTGTGCTTTGCCTTAATATAATAGTTGGTTAATACAACAATTATTTGTGATTGATTTTGTGCCGAATAGGAATATGCATTTTTCGTTCCAAGGACGAAATTTATGTTGTAGGAACTACGATGTGAGGTATGGATAATTTCAGTGGAGGAGTTTTTCTGGGTTTTTCTTTTTTTTTTTGGTAGACAAAGACAATGTAGCGCAATATTTTAAGGGAAAATAATTAACGTAAATATACACAAATACACACATATTTCAACATATATATATAGTTACAGACAAATATGTAATAGTTATGAATAAATAGTATGTTACAGTAGTGACGAGCTATAGACAACTTTTGATATATATAAAATTTTGCAACGCTTTTGCAAATCTTAGGAATTTTTAGTCAGCACTTCTGTAATAGGCTAAATTTGCTTAAATAAAAAAATTAAACTGTAAAAAAATCTAAAAGCTGTATACAAAACATGACAATTTTCCGAAATATCAAAAGATCTCTGTGTATTAGTGGCAGTAGTCTTTTATATACCTACACTTGTCTTCTAACATATTTTAACGAAAAGTGCAACATTTGAAAAATTGTCTTGTGAAAGTTCAAAATTGATGTTTGGCTACAGTGTGACATTTACGAGTAAAAATATTTATCGCTACTATAATATTGGCGAAGTAAGTTAAGAATTGAGTGGTTCTCATTCTAAAATACTCTTAAAATGTCTCAATTCGATTTCTGCTTCAAACCGTATTCTTCACAAAGATTGGCTTTTCTATTCTTACAAAATTAAAAAGGTACGCGAATTTAATTCTCGAGATCCTTGTGAACATGATCTCTAGTCTTACTTCTATAACACTTCCACCCAATTGGGCAATATATCAGGTATCGGAGTGACACGAAATTGAAGCATCAAAACCCCTTGCATTCACCTAAAGTTCATGCATAGGCAGCTTTTTCAGCAAGGGACCAGAGTACGTATTAGCTCGCTCATGTCGACTCTCGGCTCGCGAGTCAGGAGCCTCAAAACTACTAAGAGCTCTTGCCTCTTTTTGTACTTTGTACCAAAGTACTTGTTTATGCCAAAAAGTAATTTTTCTGTTGCACAAAGTACTTTTTTGTATCAGAGTACTTTTTTGTACCAAAAAAAACTTTTAATGTACTTTTCGCCACAAGTACTTTTTTTGTACCAATATACTTTTTTTATGCCAAAAAGTACATTTCTGTTGCACAAAGTACTTTTCTCGTACGAGAGTACTTCTTTGTACCAAAAAGTACTTTTATTGTACTTTCTGATAAAAATCACTTTATCAGCCCAAAAGCACTTTTCTGTTGCACAAAGTACTTTTTTTGTAGAACTTTTTTGTACCAGTAAAGTATTTTTATTGACCCAAAAATGCTTTAATTGCCCCAAAAGTATAATAAAAGTACTTTTTGGTACAAAAAAATTTCTGTTGCACAAAGAATTTTTTTGTATCAGAGTACTTTTTTGTAGCAAAAAAAAACTTTTAATGTACTTTTCGGCACAAGTACTTTTTTTGTACCAAAAAGAACTTTTATTTTACTTTTTGATACAAAGTACTTTCTTTTTTACCAAATCACTTTTATCAGCCCAAATACACTTTTCTGTTGCACAAAGTACTTTTTTTGTAGTACTTTTTTGTACCAGTAAAGTATTTTTATTGACCCAAAAATATTTCAATTGCCCCAAAAGAACAATAAAAGTACTTTTTGGCACAAAAAAATTACTATGGTACAAACATAGTATGGGCCAATAAAAGTACTTTTTGGTACAAAAAAGTACATTGGTACAAAAAAAGTACTTTATGCGACAGAAAAGGGTTTTTGGGCCAATAAAAGTACTTTTTGGTACAAAAAATAACTTTGGGGAAAAAAAGTAATTTGTGCAACAGAAAAGTCAATAAAATAATTTGGGTCAATAAAATAATTTTTTGGTACAAAAAAGTACTCTGTACCAAAAAGTACAATAAAAGTTCTTTTTGGTACAAAAAAGTACTCTGATACAAACAAAAGTACTTTATGCAACAGAAAAGTGCTTTTGGGCTAATAAAAGTACTTTTTGACATAAAAATACTAAAGTTGCCATGTGTGGATGATACAGGCAACTTCATAAGAGTATCCGATAAATATCGAATGGGGCTTTGCTTTCGAATAGTCAACATATGCCGGATTGTCCAAAGTATCTTCGAGCACTGTTCAACAACCAACATTCATTAGTCTCCAACGTCGAAAGTAAGGACCTAAAAGGCCTTATAAAACGCCTTCTTCCTTTCCAAACAACATAGGTTGTCGTTAAGAGGCAAGGCCTTCCATCATCGCTTCCTATAAGAAGGCCTGATGAAAGGCCTGCATACACATGATAAAAGAAGGGCTTGAAAAATAAAAAAATAAGCTGGTCACCCTCAAATTGTTTAGTTTATTTTTAGAAATTTCTCATTTCTATATACCCAGCGGCGAAATCATGAGAAGGAAGGCTTTCTTTTATAAGTTTGAAGGGCTTCTCTTGGATCCGGTATGCCTTCCTTGACCTTTTTTCTTCCTTTCTTTTGTAACATTGCGTGAGATTCGAAAAAAAGGCCTTCCATGGCCGGTTTCCATAAGAAGGCCTTATGGAAACTTTCTTTAAAAAGGCCTCATGAAAGCTTTCTATAAGTAGGCCTTATGGAAGCATTCTATAAGAAGTCCTTATTGAACCTTTTTATAAGAAGACATTATGGAAGGCCTACATACACTCGAAAAAATAAGCACTTGCAAATAAAACAAAAACTATACAGTGTACCCTCAAATTATTCAGTTTTTTTACAGCTCACCGGTTATTTTAAGATATGTCTCGCTTCTATATATTTTTCTCTATACTTACACTAATGTTTTTTTTCCAACAACAGTAAACCTTGCTGGAGTTTGAAACCTCTGACAGGCCTTCATAAAAGTTGAAAGAAAACGTATTAACAATTATTTGCATTAAGAAGACATGCAATACCCTTGTTATTTGGAAGCGAGAGGGGATGTGTATGAAATCCCTCTACATTCTTTTTCAATGCCCTTGGCACGTCTGTTCATGTAATGCATAAATCTTATGAAAAATCATGCGTTTTGCAGTCCTTCAACACATAAAAACCTTCATCGTTGCCTTTTCCTTTCATGCCTCCTCTCATACCTTCTTTGGGAAGGGAAACAAAATGTGTATACACACGGAATGGTTGAACAAATGATCGAAGACCTTGATTCTCCCTTCTCAAAGAAGGTCTGCAGCATTGGTCTTTGAAGAGTGAACATATGCTCGGGATATTTCAGAAAGGAAGGAGAAAGCCTGTTTTCATGTGAAAACAAGGCCTTGATGTATGCCTGCTTGTAGAAATCCTCATAAATCCTCAAGAGTTACCCAGCGGCGGAAATCATGAGAAGGAAGGCCTTCTTTTAAGAGCTTGAAGGACTTCTTTTGGATCCGGTATGTCTTCCTTGACCTTCTTTCTTCCTTTATTTTTTACATTGGAAAAGAATGCATTCGTAGCCGCATTCAATAAAAAGGCCTTATGGAAGCTTTCTATAAGAAGGCCTAATGGAAGCTTTTTATAGAAGGCCTTTTGAAAGCTTTCTATAAGAAGGACTTATGGAAGGCCTGCATACACATGAAAAAAAGGACTTGCTAATAGAAGAAAATCTATATAGTACACCCTCAAATTATTTAGTTTTATTGAGTGCGCACCGATTATTTTTAGACATTAAGGATATTCATATTATTATAGGCTGCAATGCCTTAAAAATCAACATAACCCATGCCAGCGCTCAAGTTCCAACCGGTTCAGGAGCTCAATGTTCATAACCACAGTCAACGCCATTAGTTCGCTGAATGGACTTTGAGAGAGGACTAAAATTTTGGCCGAATATTCATCTTAGCGACAAGGTCCATTTTTGAATTAATGTGGGGTTTTCTGAAGTCGCAGGTTTATTCTTTCAAGTTAACATAAACCAAGCCAACGCTCAAATTCTAAAGGGTCTAAGCGGCAGAGTCACCACTCGTATCCGTGTCACCATAAGAAGCCGCGGCGGACATTTTAACGATTAAACAATTTAATAGAAGGATGCGTCAGTATATAAGTTACCATCCAACATATTGAGGTAAGTAATAAAAAAGGAAGCACGAAAGAATTTGGAATTATTTACAATATGCCCGAAAAAGTTGACGTTATAATAGGGTAACAATGGGCCATTAAAATACGCAATTAGGAGGACTATCAAATTTACATTAACAACGATCTAGATTATCGCAATGTTATCTCGACTTTTAATGCACATTGAACTAACATTTTGCGATTTTATTTTTTTACGGCTTTTGCCATGAAACTACCAATATTCGTCTTGATTCTTGGACGCTTCATATCAATACCAGATTTAGTTTACAATTCACTTTAACTTTTTTTGAATACTTAAACTATATAACATAAATTAAATTAAAATTTTCAAAACATAAAAAAAATCTAATTATTTAAAACTACAAATTACACATCAGTTGTCTATAACGAGTAACTACTGTATACACATTTTTCTATTTAATAATTCTTTATGTATGTATATGATTATTATTTGAATTTCAAAATGATTACTGAGATGTGTGTGTGTTTTACATACCTCTGCCAAAATAGTGCCGGGAAGTCATTGATTTATCAATATTTTCATTTAGTTTTTTTTTTTATTTTCAATTGATTTAATGAATTTAATATTTTTTTAATTATTGTTTGTTAAACGATGTAGTAGATGAGGATTTAAAAATCTTTTCGATTGGGTGTAATAAGAAAATAAATTAATAGATTAATTTATAAGAGGGGAGAGAAATAAAAAATATGTATGTATATGAAGAAAACCAATTAAAAGGAGATGAAAATGAAATTGAACTAAATATAAAATGCAAAAGCTTAAAAATGTACAATGTTAGTAAAAAGGTTTAATAAAATAAATTAGTATATATTAGTAATAAAAGTTAATATATAAGTAAATTGTTTTACACTGGTTATTTTTTTGCTTTGGGAGCATTTATTTCAGAGTTGTAGTCATATACCGCATCTAGTGTATGAGTAAGAGTAAGCATTAGAGCGTTTATTAGTTCCCTACTGCACAATGTAATGTTGTAATTTTTAACAATATTTTCATTTTATATTTACCACAAATCAAAAAGACAGTATGCGTTAAGATAGGATGTATAGATAGGAATAAATTGGATACACACGCTCTTTCTCTCAAAAGAATACGTTTTAATGGTTACAACATACGTTGTAGATTTCATGGGGAAAATGTGTGGAAGCAACAAAAATTTGGATTACAATTTGTATGTGGATGAAAGAAAATACCCAAGAATATTCTAAAAAGTGTTTGAAATACTCTAAGAAGACAATAACCACAGTTTGTTTATACCAGCTCCCACCGATACGTGATGAACAGTTTTGATTTTTTATGATGGTTAGAATACGCGACTACCATGCGGGAGATCACAGGTACAAATCCCGGCTCCAGTCATCTTAAAAAAAAATAGTTTTCTTTCATTGTCGGCTCCCCTCGAATGTTGTCGACAGCAACTTCGCAGTATCAGTGATGAGTAAGAGCTTCTCAAACAGTGACGTTCGCATTCGTCAATAAACAAGTAGGTGCCGTCAGTTGTGAAACTAAAAATAGTAAGCGTGTTAATTCACAACAACGCGAGAAGCTATCCCATACCTCATTCATGGGGTGTAAAGGGAAATTAAGTTAAGTTTGTACGTATCTTATATACTAGACGGATATAAGATAACAGAAAATCACATCGGCTCTTAGAGAGACATTTTGGTAAGTCCAGAGTCAGCTGTCAATTATTGATCTCTGTGTGTCATTGTAGAAAAATAATCAAATAGGGAGCAACAATACTTTACGTGCACCACTCTTATTTTTTTAGGTTAATTAGTCATTTTTTGGCATACTTTATTTAATTTTCGGTTGGTTTTGACCGATATCTGGGTATAGTGTAATACTTCTTCTCCGATCGAGGCATTATGGATATCGTTGGAAAGCTTATGGAAAGATCTATATTACCTTCACCACCATACCATAAAGAAGACTATGCAACTCGCTCTTACCATAAACGATACTTCGGAAAAGTGTAAAATAATCCCCTTTATTAGTATTTTTCCATAACTTTTAGTATATTACACAATTACAATTCAATACTTGCTGATGTGAAATTCTCCAACTTTTTTATAAAAAAAACTTCGTTCTTAAAATTCAATATTTTGTTAGCAAACTTTTAATTTTAACGATCTAACAATCAAATATTTGTCGTGGAAAATAATATTGGAAATTTCTTACATATTTATACACAACTGTCTACTAAGCTTTGACATTAATAGCCTACACCTTAGATTACTTTGATTTATCTCAAATTGTTTTGGTTTTTTCAATTGGTGCGAGTCGATGCTAGCAGCAGAGTTCGTATTGGCTCGCATTTTTTGTCTCTCGACCTGCGAGGCAAAAGCTCAAATTTCAAACAGTACTTTTATTGTACTTTTTGGTTCATAGTACTTCTATTGTACTTTTTGGTACAAAGAACTTTTTTGTACCAAAGTACTTTTTATGCTAAAAAGTACTTTTATTTACCCAAAAACACTTTTCTGTTGCACAAAGTACGTTTTTGTACCAGAGTATTTTTTTGTACCAAAAAATATTTTTATTGGCCCAAAATCACTTTTCTGTTTCAAAAAGTACTTTTTTTGTACCAGAGTACACGTCACAAAAAAGAACGTTTTGTCATAAAAAAGTTCTTTGGTACAAGTGTCCTTTGTACCAAAAAATAATTTG
Organism: Muscina levida; assembly: GCA_964034835.1. NCBI lineage: Eukaryota > Metazoa > Arthropoda > Insecta > Diptera > Muscidae > Muscina > Muscina levida. The sequence continues at coordinate 114,485,025 of OZ035881.1, read as the reverse complement.
AACCAAAAAGTATTTTTTGGCACAAAAGTACTTTTTGGTACAAAAGTACTCTGGTACTTTATGGCAAAAAGTAATTTTATTGATCCACAAACACTTTTCTGTTGCACAAAGTACTTTTTTTTGTACCAGAGAACTTTTTTGTACCTAATAGTACTTTATAGTACTTTTTGTTTCAAAGTACTTTCTTTTGTACCAAAGTACTTTTTATTGCAAAAGGTACTTTTATTGGCCCAAAAGCACTTTTCTGTTGCACAAAGTACTTTTTTGTACAAGATTACTTTTTTGTACCACTTACTTAATTTCCCTTTGCACCCCATGAATGAGGTATGGGATAGCTTCTCGCGTTGTTGTGAATTAACACGCTTTCTATTTTTAGATTCACAACTAACGGCACCTACTTATTTATCGACGAATGCGAACGTCACTGTTTTGAGAAGCTCTTACTAGACACGACGATTGAATCGACGCTTAATACTGCGAAGTTGCTGTCAAACAACATTCGAGGGGAGCCGACAATGAAAGAAAATTTTATTTATTTTTTTCTTTTAAGATGACTGGAGCCAGGTTTGAACCTGCGATCTCCCGCATGGTAGTCGCGTGTTCTAACCACTATGCCACGGCCGGTCCCACTTTTTTGTACCAAAAAGTACTTTTATTGGCCCAAAATCACTTTTCACAAAGTACTTTTTTTGTACTAGAGTACTTTTATGTACCAAAAAGAACTTTTTGTCATAAAAAATTTCTTTGGTACAAGTGTTCTTTGTACCAAAAAATAATTTGAAACAAAAAGTATTTTTTGGCACAAAAGTACTTTTTGGTACAAAAGTACTCTGGTACAAAAAAAAGTACTTTGTGCAATAAAAAGTGTTTTGGGCCAATAAAATTTCGTTTTGGCATAAAAAAAGTACTTTGGTACAAAAAAAGTACTTTGTGTCGAAAAGAACATTGAAAATATTTTTTTGAAGATGGCCCTTCAATGTCGACTCTTTAACATTTGGCGACAAAATTCTGGACGACCGTATCATCCTTCTTACGTCAGAAGAAAGCCATATCGGCTCAAAACATCCTTGCAATGCTCACGAACTATGCCTTTTGCGGACTTTAGCTGGACGAATTTTGCATCGGAACATGGGTCAGCAACCACATAAGACTAACTGACCCAGGAGCTTAAAGTTAATGACCAAAGACAACGCCGTTTGTTCGCTGACGGGGTTTCAGATCATTATGAAAATTACCCCCTATATTGGCCAAAAAAATATTTTCAGCGACTTACCAGAGATTTGCTAGTACCAATGTATCTACAAAAAGTTACTGCTAAATGCGGATCATGAGCCAAATTTGGATTAGGTTCCATCCTTTTTTAAAAACGACATTGGTGAGGCTATCACCGTCAATGACGAGCGCTACAGTACGATAAGAAATTTATTTTGGCTCAAATTTAGCTATTGGATATGGATGACATTTGGTTTAAGCGAGACGGCGCAATGTGCCGCACAGCAGACGCCACGACCTTTTTTTAGTCGACCTTTAGTTTCAATGACCGATCGCAGCATAACGGTATCTTCAAATGAACCCTAATTAGAAGCACAGTTTTAAAATTCGAACTTTATCTTTTTCAATAGATAAAATTGCCATCCTAATGTACGGCTTACGATCGATGATTAATAAGATTTAACACCAACTGCGTGAGTAATTTAGACATAATTTTTTTTTTTAGTCATGTATTACCCAAAAAATGTATGGTAAGGTCATATCTATTACCGCCTTCTTATCGTGAGATTGTTCGACACTGGAACGTTTTTGTTAATGGTAACAATATTGATCGAATAGTTTGCTGAAAATAATATTACTTTAAACCGTAAAGGTTAGGTTAAGGACACCAGCCTGTATAGTCCTTGATCCGACGGTGATTCATAGGTTCTATTAAGCTAACAAACTTTTTGTTTAATGCATGAAGTTTATAGCAAAAGCTCCGTGGTCTTCTCATGAGTTGGTAAAGCATTAGCCCGCCTGTCAAATATCTTACAAACTTTTATATAATTCGTACAGTAGTCCCATATGGTACTGCAGTCATCTTGTTTGGTTGTTGGGTATTTGCATGTGCTTTTTCTATGTACTACTGCAGTCTTCTCATGAGATAGTTAAACATTGGTTCACATCTTTTCTAACGGCAATAATCTAGGATCGTAAAGACTTTGATCACCATACAGCTGAATCTGATATTAGGAGAAAATTAAGAAATAAACCTGCTTGATCATAGATCCACATACCGGACCGGATCACCCCTTGATCCATTAAGATACCTAACATATTCTTTGTGCAATGCATCAAAATTCCATTGAAATACAAAAGTCTACAGTTCGCTCATGACTTTTTTATTGGCCCACTCTGATAGTAACTGCCAAAGATTGCAACTAATCAAGCAGTTCCATTCGTACCTTACTACTCAAAATCTGCACATTACGAGTGAAGCCTCCCCAAACCTACCCGCTAAAAAAGTCTTAAAAATTTTTATTTTAGCTGCTTGTTAGTATAAAAACCAATTTATAAATAAACAATATGTAAAATAATATTTACCTGTGAAAAGAACAAACAAAGAGACAGAGAGAGAGGCAGATAGTGAGAAATAAACGTTTACTGAGAGAAAGCAAAAATTGAAATTGAAACTGAGACAAATGGGCAAAAAATGCAAATTATGATTTAACAATTATCACCTCGTTTTGTGTGGAGACTGGTACCAGTCGCCGCGGAATTTTGTAACCAATTATATTCTGTATATAATTTTGAGACTTTGTTTCTTATTTTTTGTTTCTTATTGTTGTAATCCAGTATATAAATTTGAAATTTTGAAAAGTGTATAATACAATGTAAAAGTTGTTGTTTTTGATTTTTACCAGCCAATGCTAATTTCATGCCAAATAGTTGTGTGAGGGTGTGTGAAACGAAAAGAAATGAATTTGAATATTTGTATAACAAAATGTAATTCTGTAAAATGGAATTTATCAGATTATTTAAGATTTGCGAAATATAGGCGGGATTTTTATATTCGTAAATATGGTGGGGAATTTGTAATGTAAAGGAAAATTTTATAGGGCGCAAGTGCAACAAACTAGAGAGTTTGGAAAATCTTTTTGCTTACATTTTCCAAAGTAATTTATATTTAATACATCTTTTAAGTTAAAGTATATGTTGGCCCAAATGAAACAAACTGGTGTGAAACACAAATAACTTTTTTAATTTATATATATATATATATATATATATATATATATATATATATATATAACTTTTAGAAATTTAATACGAATAAGTATATTAAACAATATCCGTAGTAAGATAACATATCTAGTTGACTTGTGGAACATCTCACAGATTCATAAAATAAAACTAAACAACTTCTGGTTGCATTCCAAGAGTGAGATATGTAAGAACTTTTCCAATTTGATTCCTTTACATAATCTACTTTTACATAACGAAAAAATATCGGTCTTTTAAGTTGTTACCGAAGGTGACAAAGTTTCTAAATGAATGAAATTCCCACTTTTGTTTCAAAGCTTCATGGAAGAGGTCTTTTGCCAGGGACAGTTTGCAGCTCGCTTGAAACGTTGATTCGTTCGATATCAGATATCTGCTTAAGGAAGAAGCAAAAATCTGTATACAATTCTACTATTTGAGCAAAGACATCGGTAAGTATAAAATAATATGCACTATTGGGTTGGTGTAGTTCACATGTTATCGAATTCGCTGCCATGAATATGTCTTACATCTGTAGAAAACAGACTCCAGATGTGTAATGCATTTGATGCTGCCTCTTGTTCCTTTTGATTCTTGCTTATGCAAAATCATTTCACTATCAGATACTTGGTGGTCAGTATATAATACACTCGATTCGGTAGATAAAAATATTCACATGATATTGCATCTCTTTTTTAAAGTTTACATATAATGTCTAAAAAAAGTTTTTAGAAATCCTTTAATTTAAATAAAAACATTTATACTCATTATAAAGTTATGTATGTATGTATTTGACTTATCTAGGCGCATACAACCTCAGGGGTAGGAGCAAATTTTATAACATTTTGATTTATGTTTCGGAGCCCCCGCAGGAGGTGAAGGTAGGAGTTAGGTATGTCCGGAAAAAAATTTATTAGGGGAGTTTATGTTGTAAGATGAGCAAGATGGGTAAAAAAAACTTCACCCACCTCCCATACAGCCCTTTTTTTGGGGGGGGGGGGGGGGTCTGTTTCTGCGATTACTAACGCAGTTTTAGAGCCATCGAGCTTATATTTGGTATGCAAGCTTCTATCTTCTAAGCTGAGGTTGAATTTAAAATATAAGCAAGATCGGTTAAAAACTTCACTCACCTCCCACACAAATTGATCCTGCGATTACAACCGAAGTTTAAGAGCTATCGACCTGATTTTTGGTATGCAAGCTTCTATCCTCTGAGCGGACGTTACAAATTGTCCCTTTTTAGAGGACTGTCCATCGATTCTTTAGGACCTTTCGAGTTGAAATTTAGTATAAAAGTTTCTATCCTCTAAGCGAAGGTTATGTTCTAAGGTAAGCAAGATCGATCAAAAACTACTCCCACTTCCCATACAAACTGCCCATTTTTGGGCTGCTTCCACCTCCCTTACAAATTGCCCCATTTTGGTCGACTGTCCATCGATTCTTTAGGAATCTACTCTCAACTCAACTCCCTTACAAATTGCCCTTTTTTGCCCTCAGATTACAACCCTAGTTTAAGATCTATGAAGATTAAATTTAGAACGCGAGCTCCTAAGATATGTTCTAAGATGAGCAAGATCGGACAAAAACTACTCCCACATTTTATACAAACTCCCCTTTGCTCCAAAAGTACAAAAAAGTACTTTGTGCAACAGACAAGTGCTTTTGGGCCAATAAAAGTACTTTTTAGCATAAACAAGTACTTGGTACAAAAAAAATTACTTTTTGGCATAAAAAAAGTTCTTTAGTACAAAAAAAAAGTACTCTGGTACAAAAAAATACTTTGTGCAACAGAAATGTGCTTTTAGGCCAATAAAAGTACTTTTTGGCATAAAAAAAAATACTTTGTGCCGAAAAGAACGTTAAAAATACATTTTGGTACAAAAAAGTACTCTAAAAAAGTAATTTGTGCAACAGAAAAGTGCTTTTGGGCCAATAAATTTTATGCTTAAGTACATTAAAAGTACTTTTTGGTACAAAAAAGTACTGTGTTACAAAAAAAAGTACTATGTGCAAAAAGTGCTTTTGGGCCAATAAAAGTAATTTTTGGCCTAAACTATTACTTTGATACAAAAAAAGTACTTTGTGACGAAAAGTACATTAAAAGTACTTTTTGGTACAAAAAAGTACTCTGGTACAAAAAAAAATTAGTTTGTGCAACAGAAAAGTGCTTTTCGGCTAATAAAAGTACTTTTGATACAAAAAAGTACTTTATTACACAAGAAAGAACTGTACCAAAAAGTACAATAAAAGTACTTCTTGGCATTTTCTTGCATTTGGATTTTATTTATTGACATGGTTCACGAGCTTCTCTTTTCCTGAAAATACGACATTTCAAATGGGCTCTCGAGCTGGCTCGCCACAATCAAGAATTGTAACCAACCAAGAGGTTGCAGCAGAAGACCCAAACCCACTAAGAAACTTTCAATTAACACAGTCAAATAAAAAAATGTTTGCTCTGAACTCAAAATGAGACCATGACTACTTTAATTTATTGGGGCTTTGAAACCAAATCTGAAGTCTATTTCATTGATCGGTTAAAATTCGATTTCAGCGACCCCAAAAATATTAGGTAGTCTTAGTCTGATCTCAAGACAAAAACATTGTTTTTGTGTGCATGTGTAATCGATACCCTCATAAAGACTTTAAAAACCCCTAAATATGGGTTTTTCCCAACTATGATCTTAAGGACAACGATATTGGCGTAATTTTCTGTCCAGCAAGGCTCAAATCACTCATTTTGAGGAAAAATCCTAAATAGATTTTTCGGAAGTACTCTAATATTAAAGCAGCCCAGCCGACCGAAAAATAATACATCTCTCTGATTCGTTTTAAGCTCCTTATAGAACTCCTTGGCTACACACCCAAATCCACCACCAAGTTAGTATTATTCAAATAAGTTTATCAATTAAATTACAATAACAAATATTCAAATCTACTGTTTTCGTTTCAAATGTAGCATAGAACAGTTTTATAATTTGTTGTTGTTGTAAAATAAACCAAAAATTTAACACAAAACCACATGACATTTGTTAAAAAACTATTTCGAAAATGATAAAAGGGATTATTCCAATAATTGGCATGCAACTGGGGGATATCCCAAAAATGTTATGCATAAAAGACAGAAGACGACAACGGGATAATAAATGGAAATGTTGATTGAGTACACACTAATGATAAAGAATAGATATAGAAATCGAAAATTCATAATCAATAATATTAAAGGGTAAGTAATCAACAGAGAAAGACAGAGGAAGGGAGCAAAGCCTAAATTATAACTTTATACATGATCTTAGCAGTCTGGTTAGATTTTCTCTTTTCGCAGTGGGAAAATTTCATCATAATACACAAAAAGCAACAAACAAGAAGCATAAATTACCTGAATGACTTCACGGCATATTTTGGCAGATACGACGACGTAGGTGACGACGATTTACATGATGGCAACGACAACGATGAGCATGATGAGCCTTTTGCAAAGCTCTCTTTGGATAATTTACTGTTATTTGTATGTTTTGCATTCTTTGCAATGCCATTCGTGCCCTTGGTCGCTGCTGTATAATGAGAAGCATTGCCATTCACCACAACTGGTTCGGTTAACGAAGCGGTTTGACTGTGATTTACACATCGTCTATCTTGATGAGATACGCCATTCACAGGAGGGCTTTGTACGGAGGCACGAGATTTTCCATTCAATAATGAACTAGTATTAGAACTAGTACTTTTCAGACCATTTGACTGGACATCAGTATTTTGATTCTTAATATTTTTCACATCACGTGATCTCGTTGATGATGATAAGTATTTTACTTGCGAATCTTTAAGATTCATATCAGAGACTTTAGTAGGATTATTCACATTATTGCTGTACAAAAGTAAAACTGTTTCAAAATTGTTTCTTTTTGTTTTTTTTTTTTTTGTTAAAGAAAAAATTAAAATATTGTTGATAAAGTTGAGAAAAAAAACAAAACAAAACAAAAATGCACACGCACACATATTTAGGAAATGAAAAAAAAAACACAACAAACAGAAAAAAAATCGGGCAGGACAGGACACACAAGTCGGTTAATAAATGTTACTGGAATCGGTTAAAAACATTCTATACAATGGGTAAGTTATGTTAAGTTAGGATTATTAGCAACACCACTAGGTTTAAGTGCATTTATCTGTATCATCGATTTCTGTTTCATCATCATTGATGTCGATGTCGAGGAAAACCAAATAAACTAAACACAATTTTGTTCCGAGAGAATTTGCCTAAAAGCGAAATACCTCTTAACATCGTACGTATCGACTAAGGCCATAAAACCATCCGGGAATGCGATGGCATATGAAACCATGGCCGCTAATTCACCCTCAGAGGATTCCTCCATGGAAACGTCCAAGACTTGTGCTAGTGATTGGCGATATTTAACGGCATGCTCCAACAAATCACCCGTAACACCTGAAATGCAAATTATACATTTTAGAATTATAAAGGTGTGTGTTGATAGTGTATCTTACCTGTGGTTTTATGTTTTAACAGACGCGTCTTCAGTTCACCAATGCCCGAGAATGAGGTGATATACGCATGGGCATGTGTTCCCTTTACGGGTATATTGAAAAGTTTGCCAGCCAAAACATTGGAGGTACCATCGAAACCACCTGAAAGGAATTGGAAAAGGGAAAGTTAGTTGAAAAATAAAAAAAATATATAAATTAAGATAAGATAGTATCTCAAAAAAATATTATTACATTTTACTATGCCCAATTACAATGCAACAAAACTGAAAATGATTCCATATAATTATTCCCACTATATTTTTTTGATGCATTACAAAAATAGCCGATTTTTTCTGTGGTAATGTTGGTGGTCAGTTATTAATTCACTCGATTCGGTGGATGAAAAATATTCACCTGATGTTTAATCTCTGTTTTGATGATTACACATAACATCAGAAAAATATTCGGGATAAATTTTTACAATTCCTTCTATTCAAACAAAAACATTAATACTTGTAAATTTCGAATATAACCGAAACCGGTTTTTCGAAAAAGTCGAATGTTTGTGTGCTCTAAACACAGAGCAACAGCCAACCTAAGGGATGAAAAATTCCAAGTCAGGGTGAAGGTACTAGGTTATAGTTAAACCCCTAAAGCTTTTAACTTTCTCAGGACATCTTTTATATTTTTGCTTTATCTTGATGTTTGTTCGCTTAGTTTCTCAGCTACAAAATATATATCAAAACTTCCGATACTTGGTAAAGTATTGGAAAGGCGACATGTCCAATTGCAGTTCGGTTTTAAAAGGAGTCGTAGTGTTGATGCATGTTCAGAGATGCCTGTGCGAATGTTCTTCTTAGTATTTCAGTCGATTTTAAGGACGATCTCTTAGCGTAGGCACAAATCCGAAGTTGGCTGAGGGTCAGTCTCGTTCTGTGTCGAAACAGAGGATGTAATCGGTCAGTAGTCTGAACATGGCGAAGTAGTCCAACATGATGCTGTCTCGTAGGCCGTTGCACAGTGGTTGCCGTTTAATACAAAGAGCGGCCAAAAACAGAAGGAGTTTTCATAGGTGAATAATATTTGACACATCTCACAGTCTCTTCTAATGACACCAATTTCAAAAATTTAGTTAAAATCTGTGAAAGGATTCAAGGACCTCTATTAGATCCTGAAAATTTAAATTTCATAGTAGGCATACCAAAGTCGGTATATCCATTGATATCATCAATCTATGACTAAATCTACAGTTTGGTCAATGTCGGACAAAGGATTCAAAGGCCTCTCTTAGAGTACACAATCAATACTCAGATGTGTCACGGAAGTGGTATACATGACAGTCACCATGACTGGACGGATGAATTAATTGTCGCATTTATATAGGTTAAAAAGAAAAGCTGGTGGGTGTTGTCATCGAGTTAAGACGAGGGCTTAGAATGGGATCTAGGAGACGAGCTGTCCGTACTGTTCTTCACGCACGAGGTGGTGAGTAGCGCTTCGGAAAGGATTCACTTTTGTGGAAGTGGCTGTGTTTAAATGCGTTGGTAAATTAACATATGATGCGAATAATCTCGCATTTCTAATGTGTTTTAAACAATCCTTCAGCTTAAACATAAATTAAGGAAATTAGATAGCTCCAAACCTTTAACAAGGGTATAGCTAATACCGCAGATAAGAAGGTACTACATTGAAAAGCAATGGTGTCTTAATGTTAAAACCAGACTGGTTTATTAAATATAATACAAATCACGGTTCGATTAATTTTGCTGCCGACCAACTGGTATAAGCAGAACTAGACACAGTGAGCTTATTCTAGTATTATGATGATGGCAAGGCTAACGTGCTGAGGTCGTAAGATGACTACTCCCAGCATGACGGGGAAAGCGGGGAACGTTTTCTGGCTGATAGTGGTAATTATAATAAGGTAGCTTAGACGAGGTGTTGTTAGTGAACCGGAAAGTTCGATTGAGCTTTGTAGTCGATTTTACAGAGTCGGTGGCCAGGCCTTCGGACCTCCTTAAATGTTCACAGTGGTGGAGTTCAATGACGTTAATGGTAGTTATTTACTGCAGATGATACTGATGAATGTAATGTTCCGAGCAGTGTCCAATGACGTTGCTACAGTTAATTAATCGAAATATGAAACATGGATGGATGAAGCCAGTCGTATGAGGAACTTTGCTCCCAGATGGAAGATGACAACATTGTAAATGAGCTTAACTTACTTACTTAATTTCCCTTTGCACCCCATGAATGAGGTATGGGATAGCTTCTCGCGTTGTTGTGAATTAACACGCTTTCTATTTTTAGATTCACAACTAACGGCACCTACTTATTTATCGACGAATGCGAACGTCACTGTTTTGAGAAGCCCTTACTAGACACGACGATTGAATCGACGCTTAATACTGCGAAGATGCTGTCAAACAACATTCGAGGGGAGCCGACAATGAAAGAAAATTTTATTTCTTTTTTTCTTTTTTTTTAAGATGACTGGAGCCAGGTTTGAACCTGCGATCTCCCGCATGGTAGTCGCGTGTTCTAACTACTATGCCACGGCCGGTCCCGGCCGGTAAATGAGCACTCTCTCGATAATTTGGTTGAGATCTATTGTTCTATGGCTGTATACAAATTTTCGATGCCGTTTGTATCTGCTGTCGGGGCAATAGTTGTGTTGTGATATATGTATTTTTAACACCGTCAGTATAGTATGTTCTAGTGCGGTGGAGCCCCCCATCTGGTTAGACCTTCAAGGTGATGCTACTAAGATGTAAAACACACACAACATTCTGTTTTGGAATATCGTAAGACCCTCTCTTTTCAAAGAGTGCTCTTGTTGACTTATTTGCCAGCATGTTGTAAGGTATCTACGGAGGCCTAGCATGTTTTATAGGGACTTTCCCTTTGGATTTTTTTATTATTAGTTGGCGGCGAATTTAGAGGCTACGAAAGGATATCCACTTATGATTTTGGACTAGCCTGTTTAGGGAGCAGAGTGTATCAATAGGAGTGAAAGCAAAAGAACAATGTTGTTCTCTAAGCCTATCTGCTTAAAAAAACCTCTGTCGTTTCGTGCACTTTTGGAACTGTCCGAAGACCGGTTGCACGTACTGTCTAAATGTTTTTTATATGATGACAGAAAGGATCTTCAGGTATTCACGAATTGTAGAGTAGGTAATGCGTGGAATGTAAGAGCAACAGAGTTTGCATTTAGAGTGGTCGCACTACGAAGGGTTATTGTATGATAGTTGAAGATAGATGAGTCTGCGGATCTTCATTAGACAGTATTTTCGAGTGACTGAACGGTACAAGACTGTTGGGTCGGGCTAATCCGATTTGTCTTGTTTAGTCTTATGACGGCTTGTTTTGGGTGTTAAAAATAAGGAGTAGTTCGAATTCTAGGTATTTCCAGACGCTCTTTTTGGTACCGTGGGTATTCGAGTTCGCGCTTTGTTTACTAGTATCTTAAAGACCTTACAGGGGCTAAGACCAGCCTAGTCTAACATACATGGTAATACAGTCGTCGAACGGAAGGTGCTTAGAATTTCCTCGTCTTCCACCGATGAGGGTACTCCATAATTGCAACGAAGTACCGGCCTTTGAACCTTATGATGTGAAGTGTTTGTACTTGTTTTGTTGATCTGCATGTGTAAATAATGATGTTTTTTCATTGTTCGGTTCAAGATCTATTCTATTATTGCTAATAGAATTTGTTGTGTGAAATGGATTATGTTGACAGCTGACAGATCATATAGCTATTTCGATGGTTGCCAAACCATCATCATCAGTACCCGTTTGCTGTGACTTCTCCACTCATTATCTCAACCTTAAGTGTTAAAAGCTTCAAGAAATCAATGTGAAGCTCACACACACCGGTGCGAAAATGGTGTCAACGAAGAGTAGATCTTGAACCGAACAATGAAAAAAAATCATTATTTACACATACAGATCAACAAAACAAAACAAAACAAGAGTTTTCAATTTAGTCCCAACTAGTGCAGAAAAGAGGTCGGTGGTAAAAATAGGATACTTGTATTTTTGATATTTGAATTGGGCCCATTGGACCCAATATCTGGACGACTGTTCCTCCAATCGCCTTTAAACTTTGTGTGGATGCATTTAGCCGCAAAGTTCGTGATCCAACAAAAAAATTGGCGGGATCGGATCAGTGGGCGTGGTATAAAAGTTGAAACTTTTAAAGGATGTATCTCATGAACTATTAGAATTATAAAGGTGATATTTGGTATGTCTTGTTTGTACCATATGAATTACAGCCAGGGTGGAAGTGTGCTGTGCCACGCCCCATTTGAAAAAAAAACCGTTTTGCAGCCATAATAATAGTTTGATCATCCTGAAAATTGTACAGTATAGTAGAGATATAACCAGGCTATTTGGTACCAAGTTGCAACAACTGGCCGGCTTTTGACTGTTACATATTTGGGAGATAAAAATACAATTCCTTAATCCGACATTGTAGGACTTACTAAGAACCTCTATGAGGCACGGGAAATAAATTTCCGTCACATAATTTTTACATCCAAAAACCAAAAAAACGACCATACATTTCGCTGCCGCTCTAACGTACCAATGCTATAAAGTTTGGTTTAATCAATCGCAAATCGGTTTCACTGTGTAACCCCCATGGTTAAGTGCGGTCGGTAGCGTAGGAACTTAGTCTCCAACCTGATTACTCGGTGTAGGACCCCTAGTGAAAGCATTACACGCTCTGTGGTTAAAACTGAAATCAATGGTAGAAGTTTAATTTCAACCGATTTCTAGGTGGTAAGATAAGGGGTAACGTCCTAAAATAGTCGACTCCTATTTCAATGTGGTCCAAGATTACTTGGCTTTTACTAGGGTGCGCTGGCAATCGTATTGTATTATGCCCAGCGTGTTGAGCACGCCATGGACAAGGCTGTCACGGCGAGGCTCATGTACAACCCCTTTGAACTGTGACATTAGGTGGGGTTTCCCCTCACCTACGCGTAACTCCCATACAAATGACCATAACGTTTAATGTATTATAGTATTTTACCACACATGTCAACAAAACTTGACAAGTGACACTATAACAATACAATATAAAAGTGAATCTTATCCGTGCAGATTTAGATATAGCAGATATTTAGCAACTGAAATTAGTATGTATGTTATAAGAGTTACATTCTACCTATTGCACTAATTGAGGGTCATACATATTTTAGGACCTACAATATAACCACAATACTTTCAATATGACTTAGTGACTAACACATAGTCATATAAAACTTTAAAATATTAAAAAACATAACTCATAATAGCTCCATTTACGAATATTGCATACAATACAAATTCATCTATCTGCGTGGCAAGTATAAAACCTTATACAACATTTGTCACTGAACACGAAACAAAACTTACAAAATCTCCAAGTAGACTAATTGCAACTGAAATTTAAATACATTGCGCTAAAAGAAAACAACTTGTAAAACAAACTGCATTCCTACGGCTCGTGCAAGCTTAATGACAACTCCATTGCGGTCTCCTAGAAAATGCCATTCAAAATAATGATTGGGCAATTAAAAGCATTCAAAAACATCAGCTGGAGCCAGAGACGCGCAGAAGACACAATAACATCAAGGGAAATTCCATAACTGAAATGCGTCACATTTTAACTTTGGCTAATCGCTGTGGCCCTAACCTGGCGCACATATGTAGCTGTAACCTACAAAAGGCTGGTGATGTTGATGGTGGTGTCGGTGTTGAGAGCGAACAGCAAGTGAGTGCAAATAATTTACGACGTGTTAGTGTTCAAAGCAAACACATTTGCGCAATCATTAAAATCAAAAGGCAAACATTCTTTGCAAGCCTACATCCTGGCACAAAATGGTACGAAAGCAAAAAAAACGAACGAACGAAACAAAACACAACATCATAAAAAAAAGCTTAACACATCCATCTCTTAACATATTCACACGGAAGTACCCAACACTTACGCGACTACCCGACCCCGACCCCATCCTTACACTACAATATATGCCTTAAACGTGGGGGAGGAACAGTGGGATCAAAAAACCCATCCACCTACACCCCTTGAGTCTTTGCCAATGTTGAAGTAGTAGTCATGGACATGCATAGCAGGTGTTATGAAGGCAAAGGAATTCCCAAAAAGAAAACAACAACAATAAAGTGAAATATGTTTAAAAACTAAAATGAAATGCAATTTTGCTTAAAAATTCTCATAATAAATTTTTGCAATTTAAGAATGCAAAATATTTGACTATATTAAAGTTGTGCTATAAAGCAAGGGAAAAACGGCATTCGTGTTTAAACCTATTGAATTATTCAATTAGGCAGCGGGGCTTAATATACTTTGTATTTAATATCGAGCATTTGAGGAAAGGCTATATCTGGGAGGGCGCAAAAGAACGAGAGAAAGGATACCCTTTTCCTCTATGACTAAAGCATTTCTAAGCTTATAAATAAGTTATTTTTACGAATTTACTTTTTTTCTGGTCAGTTGATAAATTCGGCTCAATTTAACACATGACATTATTTATTGCCGAAATTTACTAGCACGAACTTTCAGGCAATAGTTCTCTCTGAAATCTAGTTCATTGTAATATATGGGTATTTCCTGGCGTGCGGACGCACGTTTTTTTCTTATTTTGTAGTTTTCTCGAAAAGTTCAAATATTTTGAAGATTATGTTCGTATTATAAAATGTAGATTTTGGACAGTACTATAATGTTCTTTTAATGAAACTTTACTTAAAATGTTGTGTTCAAAGTTATGACTAATACAAAGTGCGTTACGGACACACATAATTTCCCACAGCAACTACGAAAATTTGTGAAATTACTCGAAATTTCTTATGTGGCTTGTATATTCTTTTTTGTGAAATAAAGACGACATATTGGGGTTGTATAAACAACTTACTTCACCTGCGTTGCGGACACACGCATTTTTCTATGGATAACACAGAGCGACAAAAAAAAATCAATACCTTTGAAATTATACTATTTTGCTGGTAGGTGCTACTGAGCACTACAAGAGTCTGTTTTTCAAATTTCCCAAAACCCCCAAAATCTTGAGTTACGGGTAAAAAACCGGTTTTTCGAACTTTTACGCACTTATAATCCAGTAGCGCGGATAAATATAAACCGATTTTCAGCAGATTTGGAAAGAAGAGACTTTCCAACGATATATATAGTTCGTTTTGTTAAAGTTCAACTAATTCATGTTATGATTACAAATACAAAAAGTAAAAAATATAGCATTTTTTTTACTATGAAATCGTCCGTCCTTTCGCTGGAAATACCCATATATTTACAAATATGTAGAGGAAATGTGTATTTTTAACAAGTGGACAAAGTAGGCGTGGCTAAACTGTATTTTAGCTGATGATCATTAAAATATCATACGTAGATAATACTATGAATATAGGAGATTATGAATATGTCCTTAATGTGCCTAAAACATCTTTAAATCGCAATCTTCACAATCTTACTACGTCCAAATGATATAGTATTAAACGCCTTAAGGTTATATTCACAGGCTTAGGTTTCCTAACGAAATATAACAGACGTTCGCCACCTTTAAATGGACATGTAAACAGGAAGAATTGCAGTTACTGCAGATACATTTTACCACTCTAGAAGGCACAAGGGAGCGGCAGTAGCTGATTCTATTTAAAAAAATGTATGGGGACCACCTTAAGGATTGAAGATGGAGGGTACATATGTTCTGAGAAACTGTTGAGGTTGAAAAAAATTGGGGCTGTGTCATACATTTGACTCCTATAGGCGCACCCTTAAGGCAGTTAGAACGTTAGCATCAAATTTTATAAAAATTTGATGTTAGTATGCCCCCCTAGGGAGTAAAAAAAAGGGGGTTGGTATGTTTGTGAAAAATGTTAGGAGGAAAAAATTTGTGAGTGTCGGTCATACATTTTATGCCCATAGAGGTTAAATTTGCGGGGCTTGTTGTGGGTCTAGACATCATCGGTCGAAAACTGCGGGATGTGACTGCAGCTT
Organism: Muscina levida; assembly: GCA_964034835.1. Classification (NCBI taxonomy): domain Eukaryota; kingdom Metazoa; phylum Arthropoda; class Insecta; order Diptera; family Muscidae; genus Muscina; species Muscina levida. The sequence goes on along the minus strand of OZ035881.1, from coordinate 114,469,298 downwards.
TCTCAGGTATACAAAAGGAATCAGCGAAAATGGGTCTAACGGTGAACGAGGACGAAACAAAGTTCTTAGTTTCAACGAACAAAGAATCTTCTCGTTTGGGAAACTGCGTGAACGTTGACAACTATAACTTCACAAAATCATTGGCCTCACTGTTCACCGCATGGACAGCGCAAGTGAAGGACCAGCTCAATGTGATAGTCGATGGCACAACAATTCCGATCACCAACCACCCCAAGGTCCTTGGTACCACATTTTACAGTCTCCTCAGATTCAATGCGCACGCCACAGCTATCTGCAACAAGATGAGAAGTAGGAACAAGGCCCTCAAGTCGATTGCCGGCAGCTCTTGGGGAACTGACAAAGAAACCTTGTTGACCTCTTACACCGAACTTGAGCGAGACGCAGTGAAAGAACCTGCAGACATGCCAAAATGCCGCCCTGAGAACTGCGACAGGGTGCCTCCTCATGTCATCGGTAGGTCATACCCGTGCGACGACACAATTTCCTTCTGTCGAAGCAGCACCTGCTTTGATGTTACCGGGCCAGCCATCCCAACCTTTACCTTATGGATAGGCTACCTCCCCCAGGCAGCTCAGGAAAGACCTTTATGATCTAGAGCGTGAGATCCAGCGCTACAAGAGAGATACTCTAAATCAAAGGGCATATCAGGCAGGATTAGCAGACATTCACTCAAACGCAGTCTTGGAAGCAGTGAACAACTACAGAGTGAATGTCGTGCTCGAAGATCACCTCCATCAGTGGCTTCTGAATAAGAGGTTTTACCGCGGAGAAGGTTGTTTCGGCCCAACTAAGATCTGGATGGCGTAGCCGCCTCAATTCATATTGGGCAAGAATTGACGGCAATACGTCGAGCGTCTGTCCCGCTTGCAACCAGGGACCGCACGACACGCTTCACCTCTTCAACTGCCCTGTCAATCCAACTCTACATGTTTCCAGGTCTCTTTGGACCCACCCAGTGGAAGTAGCTACCTTCCTTGGCCTGGAGACAAGTGCAGCAGATAATCACACACAAGGCGTACCAAGTTACACCACATAAACAAACAGGCACATATACCGCTACAACAACAACTATAACTTCGAGGTGGTGGGAACAAAAAAAATAATGTCAGCCTCGAAATCCGGTGAAGAATCCTGCTTGCTAATAAATGCTACTACGGACTAAGCATGCGATTGAATGAAAGAGCCCCCTCTCGACGAACAAAAATCCAGCTATACCAGATACTGGTTCTACCTGTCTTGATGTATGGTTCAGAATCCCATGCCCGAGCTTTTGCGAATAATAAAGAAAAAAAAAACTATTCAAATCGGTTCATTCGTTCTCAATTGATGGCCTAACAAATGCACAACAATTAATTGTTTTTTATACTTATAGATTATAAAATTTGAGTGCCGTAGATTCTCTACCCCACTTTCGTGACAAAGTCTTAAGCTGAGAGTACTGGTTTTTATATTTATCTGTGCAAAAATGTATGTGCAATTTTATAAATTCTAAGATTATATCCAAAACAAAAGCGTAGCATGTAAAAAAGTTATTCCATAAATCATAAATTAATAATAAATAAATCTTTGTCGTAAACCAAAATAGCTTCTTTATAAGTCTTTGAAGTCACCTTGTATATAAAAAGGCACCATCAAAGATCATATACATAATTTCGTAGCTACGTTTCCTCACTGTCTAGCTCTAATAGATTAGCGTGTGTAAAAAAAATGACAGCTGAACATATGCATGTAATATGAGACATTTGAACGGCATTTCTGTCGAGGTGCGTATGATAATTGCAAGCCACCGTTCAAATGAGACATCACAGACGTATACAAGACAGACTACACAACTACACAACATATCAAATTTTAGGGGTCATGATATACATACATATTTTATCCTCTCATTAAATGTTTAAAACAATACCATATCTTCCTCGTATATCCTACAACACAGTAAAAGTTTTTTTGGGTAATAAATCCTCACATCATTGTTAACAAATAAATTTTGTTTGTTGCCTCCAAAAAACTACCTCCACCCACCCTCAACAACAATCATGACCTTATTTATCAATCAAACGTTGTGGCATTTAACACCTGACAAAATCGCAATAACATCAAACGGTTCTCCACCAAATCACATATGTATATACAAACACCATTACAATAAAATCATAAGTTATAAACTTACCAATATAGGAATATTTCGAAGCGGAGAGACCACCATCAGGACCTTGAGCTCGCCTTAAACCGAATTCCAAAAGGTTCACATGTTTACCGGCAACCATGCGATAACGTGCTGCATTTGTTGCCATTAGACTGTGCAGAGAAAAGATACGAAAACAAAAAGTACGTCCATAATTATCTGTCAAAGGCGAAAAAGGCAAAGGCATATAGCTATAGCAATAGCGCACACAAACCTAGCGTAATTAACTAATGTAAGTAGCGTTGTTTCCAATAATTGTACTATAATCAGGGGACCTTCAACTTTGATAATGGGTACGCGGGGGAAGGCGACGGTGCCTTCATCAATGGCATACAGTGTGACTTCCTTGGCTGTCAAATTACCCAAATAGTCAAAGAAATCGTTTTCGATGCCCTCAGGTAGAGTTTGACGTAAATATTCAATGTCTGTAATGAAATTAAAAATAATATTTCATATTTCTATGGACAATTAATATATAACATATGTATAACTCACCACTTTCACTATAATGAAAACTATCTAAAAACTTTAGACATTCATCTAGACCAGCGAAGATGGTAAATTCACCGTGGAATGGATTTGTGCGAAAGAATAAATCAAATACAGCATGATCATCAGTTTTCCCGGACTTCCAATACGCATAGGCCATTGTTATTTGATATAAATCTGAAAAAATTTATAAATCATATGTTAATAGGTGTCAGTTACAAAACTTTTTATAAAAAAGTTATTAATACAAATTAGCATTTTCTGATTCTCCGATCTAGGTAGATATACTAAAATATTGCTTAATTTATTTAAAAAATTTAAATACTTTACACATTATTAAACATCTCAAATTCGTTAAAAATTATGGAGTTTTTAAAAATATGTTTTATGATATAAACTAGCTGGCCCGGCAGACTTCGTCCTGCCTCCAAATTTTTGTAAAATATGTTGAGTGTAGTTGAAACCTAAAAACGATTGGTTTATTTTTTTGACCTCTAAAATATTTCAATTTAAAGGGCGAGGTTTTCCCTGACAAATTCTGTTATTTATATATCTTAAAGATTATTATATATTATTATAAGAATTGCTAAAACGGATCAGCAGTGTCGTCCATGATGGGATGAAAACTTACTTATTGATAGGCATATATTCTAAAACCACATTTTTAAGCCGATTGACTGACCTATAACTTTCAGCGTTGGTGTACTGGGTGATTGTACCTTTTTATCCTAAGGAGTACGAATTTCCAAAATGCATTCATTAAGCTCAGCAACCCCATTAACCGTATGGTCTGGTTGATATCAACAGTTATTCCTATTTTCGTTATTGTCCCCTAAAATTTTGAAATGGGAAAAACAACTTTGTGAAGCTCTCTAATTCAGTAGGAAGTGCGCCATTATAAAAGTTAGTCATTCTTCTTTAAGCCTTTTTGCAGTCTGGGTGACCATCTACAGCCAATCCTTAACTTTCACTGAAATTTTGGGACAAATGGGGTCAACCGTTTTCACAATTAGTGGTGACATCAAAATGTACATCTTTTTTATATATATAGACTTCTGAATAACTATGATGTTAAAAAAAGTGACTAAATGACATTCCAAAAATTAAGTGTATCATAAGCTAAACACCGGCAACTGGTTCCAAACGCACATTCAAAATTTTCTCATGCCAAAAAAATCATATATTTTAAGTTTAAGTAAAATCGGACAATCGATATTTAAAATCTTCTCATGCCAAAAAAATCATATATTTTAAGTGTAAGCAAAATCGGACAATTGATATAAATTTTCGAAATAATTCAACCCCAGCCAAATTATAATTCCATCATAGCCACACCTACCGGGTTAATATATACAAAAAATTTTTCTCAAGGTTCCACAAAAATAAATACTAAATTTCAGTTAAATTGATACATGCATTTAAATTTTCAATATAAATCCACCCTAGCGCCATCTACCGGGTCCATTTGTACATACGATTTTTTCTGATGATCAAACAAACATAGATTCTGAATTTCAGTTAAATTGGCCCATTCGTTAAAATTTTGATTGTAAACCGACCCCAGCGCCATCTACCGGGTCCATTTGTACATAAAATGTTTTCTCATGATCAAATGAATATCCATTCTAACCGGTCTATTCTGACGTGGTTACTACAGTCACCACGGTTACAATAGACTACTTTGGTTACAAAATCAAAAAAACGGTATTCCGAATCCTTGTTACCGTAACAATTGTTACAAAAATTGTTACCTGCCAAAAAGGAGGTAACAAGGTAGTTTCAGCTCTTTGGAATACTATTTTGAGATGTAAAAAAATTTTAAATTATTGAAATCGTAGGTAAAACACTTTTAGCCCTTTTTTCTATGGCAATGTAGTTGCAAAATGTATGGAAATGGATCAACAGCCATGAAACCTGTGGAACGGCTGTGACCAATTCTTCATGACACAGTATTTGTCCAACATTTTCGACTGTCCACTTAACTGGGATATGTATCGTCTCCTTATGCTCAGTCAAATGTGTATAAATATCTAAAAAGTAGAAATATGTTTACTTTTCTGTGCATTGTGTTTTAATTTTTTGTTTTTGAAATTCAAAAATTAGCTGTGAATTGTCAATAATTTACATTTCACCACAAGGTGAACTTTTCCTTGTTACTAAATTGCCAGAATACCCATAACATGAATTGGTTACAAAATTGTAACAAATTTAAAGTGACAAGTTTTTGTAACCAAATTATTAGAATAGGGCCGTAAATGTCAGTTGAATTGGCACATGCATTCAAATTTTCGATATAAATCCACCCTAGCGCCACCTGGGTTTGATTTTTTTCAACACAAACAATCGAATAAAAAAAAATCAGCCAAATCGCTCCAGCCGTTCTCAAGTGATGGTATGACATACGTGGACCATTTCATTTATATATATATAGATAATTTAATAATTTGTGTGCTAATTGTTTGTCGGCAACAATGTTTGAAATTGCAAAGCTGTATATACCCATTAACTAAAGTAGTACATTTTTCTCTTGTACTCTTACCGGTCTATTCTGACGGGGTTACAATAGTCACCACGGTTGTACACTACTTTGGTTACAAAATCAAAAATTGGTATTCCGAATCCTTGTTACCGTGACAATAGTTACAAAAATTGTTACCTGCCAAAGAGGAGGTAACAAGCTAGTTACAGCTGTTTTAAATAATATTTTGAATTGTAACAAACAAAATTTGAAGTCGTGGATGGTAGCAAAAGGTGTGGAATAGCAGTGACCAATCCTCTATTACACAGTTATTGTCCAACATTTTCGACTGACCACTTAACTTGGGTACTTGTCGGCCCCTTAAATTCATTCAAATTTTGATAAACATCTAAAAAGGATAAACAATTTTTCCTTTCTCTGTATTGTGTTTTCATTTTTAGTCTGTTAAATTCAAAAATCAGCTGCGAATTGTCAATAATTTACATTTCACCACGAGGTGAACTTTTTCTTGTTACGAAATTGCCAGAATACCCGTAACAAGATTTGGTTACATTTTTGTAACAAATTTCTGATGACAAATTTTTGTAACCAAATTATTAGAATAGGGCCGTTAATGTACTTGACAAAACAAAGTGGTTTCAAGGTACTATCTTTAGCCTTTTTCTCTTTAGCCTGGTTTTCATAACCCAAAATGGTCGTTGCGGCAGTGATCATAAGGCAGGCATAACGAAAGCTGGACATCGGACGCTATACTCTAACCACCTAACTCAACTGCTACGGAATGCTCCAACCCCTGATAATATTACCTCAAAGTGGCAATATATTACCGACTCCATAGAACGGACTGCGAGAAGCATACTTGGGTACTCAAAGCCGTCTCAAGAAGATCCCTGGTACGATGATAAATGACGCAATGCCACGAGAGAGACAACTCGTCTTTTTAGACGGAAAAGGGAGCTGAGAAAGAAACAGGATGAGTGCACAGTAGACCGTATCACAAAAAAAAGTTCTCCGTACACCAGCGAATATGAAACATTGTTCCAAGGACATTTCAAAAAAAAAAATTTTGCCGAACGTAGGGGTCACCTTTTTAGTTTTTTCGTTATATGTTCCATATTAAGGTAATTTGAGATCAATGTCTTTTGAATTAAAAAAAATTGGTCTGCCACAAACAAACACATCGATATATCATACTTTAATATCTGAATGGAAATACTGAAGCTATGACAAATTTAAAAAGGTGACCCCTACGATCTGCAACAATGAATTTATAAAAGCATTTTTTTTAGATAGTTGTGCTGTATTTATCGAGATACTTTCTTCGCAAAAGTTTGATGGTTTTTCGCGAGCTATAAATTTCTAACATTAGGGTGTCACATTAGGGTGGTAGGAAATTAGATTTGGGGGTAAGTACTAGAACGGTACACTTGAGGTCAATCGACCTAAGAGCAAAAATATTGGCCTCGCCGAGACAAAAAATTCGCTATATCAAGCTTTAAGATCGGACTGTTAATAAGGAAGACCCATACGTTCGGCAAAAAAATGTCCTTGGAACAATGTTTCATATTCGCTGGTGTACGGATAACTTTTTTTTGTGTGCCTGTAAGGTGATATGGTCTAGTGCACAGAGTTGTTCTGAGGTAGAGGGGAAGCCCGAAAATTCTACCAGAGAGTTAAGGCGAGAATGCGTGGAACAGGGTTGCCCTCCCGCAAGAAAAGCGATGGCCAGCTGGTGACGAACCCGGATAACGTTCTGAAGATATGGAGAGAACATTTCAGAAATCTGCTGGATACGGACTCTTCTTCAGAAGACCCCGCTCCAATCCATGACGATGGTATTAACAGTCCACCTCCGAGACAGAGTGGCTGGAGCAGATGATCTCTCTGCTGAATTGTTTAAGGCAGGCGGGGAGGAGCTGCTTAGGAGCATGCATCAGCTCATGGAGAAAATCTAGCTAGAGGAGAACATGCCTGAGGATTGGAGTCTCAGTCTGTTGTGTCCCATATACAAGAAAGGAGATCGTAGTGAATGTAAGAACTACCGTGGGATAAGCCTATTGCCAAATGCGAACAAGGTCTTTTCGAGCATACTGTGTGAACGTCTAAAGCCAATTGTAGAAAAACTAATTGGGCCATATCAGTGCAGCTTCAGACATGGTAAATCTACGACGGATCATATATTCACCTTACGACAAATCCTGGAAAAAACCAATGAAAAGCAGTTCGACACCTACCACCTCTTTGTCGACTACAAAGCTGCCTTCGACTTTCCGATAAGGAATAGGCTTTATGAGGCTATGTCTGAGTTTGGTATTCCTGCAAAGCTAATTCGACTTTGCAGATGTACCTTAGAAAACACCAAATCATCGATTAAGATTGCTAAAGATCAGTCTGAACCATTCAACACGGAAAGAGGTCTCAGGCAGGGCGATTGTACTTTATTTAATATAGTTATGGGGAAGGTGATGATAAAGGAAGTTGTCAACATGTCTGGCACCATATTCCACAAGAGACACATGCCACTAGCCTATGCCGATGAGATAGACATCATTGGCTGATATCTGCGGGATGTATCTGCAGTTTACTCATCGCTAGAAAAGAAGTCAGCAAAAATGGGTTTAGCGGTCAACGAGCACAAAAGTAATGATTTCGACGAACAAAGAGTCCTCTCGTTGGGGACGCACCGTCAACGTTAACATTTATTGTTTTGAGGTAGTAGATGAGTTAACCTACCTCGGATCTTCCGTCAACAAGAAAAATAATGTCAGCCAAGAAATCACGCGAAGAATAGTGCTAGCCAATAGATGATTTTACGAACTTCGGCAGTATTTAAGTAACACCCCCTTATCTTGAGATACGAAGAAACAGTTGTACCAGCTATTGTTAATTCTACTCGTTATGTTGTATGCTGCCGAATCGTGGGTGCTTACGACAACGGACATACAAAACCTGGGAGTATTCAAGAGAAAAGTACTCCGAAAATATATGGACCTATCTGTGTCGACGGCGAGTTTCGCCATCGGATGAACCATGAGCTGTATGAGCTTTACCACAACATCGACATACATAGAAGAGTCAGAATGCAACGACTACGATGGCTGGGACATGTTGCCAGGATGAATGTAAATGCTGTTTGAATGCGATCCTGATGGACGGCGCAGAGCGATGTGCCACCATCTGGTAGAACTAACTGGAGAACGCATGAGTGTGGAATTATTTAATACTTCAGGCCTCAAATGTATGAACCACGTTCGTAAGTTGTAATGGACCATTTAAGTAAGTAAGAAACTAAGTACAAAAATTATTCTTTCAAATGATTTTACTGAATATACCTGAAAATTTGAATTAAAAAAATTTGCGAAAAAACATCTTGAATGGTATGAAATGCTACACAAAATTTTAACTTAATTTCCCTTTGCACTCTATTATTGAGGTAAAGGATATCTTCTCCCGTTATTGTGAATTAACATGCTTTCTATTTATATGTAGACTCACAACAAACGACACCTAATTGTTTATTGACGAATGCGTACGCCAGCTGTTTCAGATTGACACGATGCTATACTGCTAAGTTGCTATCGACATCATATAGGGGGCCGCAGATGAAAAAAAAATGTAGATGACTGAGGCAAGTATCGAACCATGGATCTCACGCATGATAGTTACGTGTTCTAACTTATTCATGCCACAGCCAACCCTATTTGCTATAAATTACTTTGCAATAAAAAAAACACTAGTTAACAGTATCTTAAAATCATTGATATAAATTACGTAAGAACAAACTAAGCGGCACAATTCAAGCAAGACAATTGAACAGTTTCAAGTGCCATACTCTCAAAATTTCTTATCAAAATCAAACACAGAAAAAAACTAAACTAAATTTACAATCAAAATTAAAATGTTCCTATGTCCATAACAGAATGAGGTAATCGGCGCGTTTTAAGATGTGTCGTTTATAGCGTTATCTACTGTATGGTAAACACAATAATAAAACTTATTACGGAATTATTCAATTGAAAATTTCCATCTGGCATGGAAAGTAAAAAATATGAATATGACATTATAGAATTGGCCACCTAATTACAACAACTAAACTTATATTCATTCTTTCTGCAAAAAACAATAAGTTTGTAAAATTATAACAAAAAGTTGGTACAACAGCTAAATTCTATGCATCCCCTGGTAAAGTAATAGCTAATGTGAGTAGACGCTATGTTAGGACTCTGACCTGTCATTTAGGTTTTTAATACAAAAAATAAATATAATTTATTCTTTGAAATACTGCCTCACCTTTTACGAGTATAACCCCCTTTTTTATGTGTTCAACACGCGAGACAACAATAAACATAATATTATAAAAGTTTACAACCGTTTCATAGCTCTGTCTGTATTTACACCGATTGGGTTGATAAAAAAAGAGATGCACAAAAATAAATGTCATGTTTTTTTGTTATTCTCTGGTAATAGGTGGACTTTAAAAGTTAATTTATATGAAAGCAAAGCAGTATCTATGCAGTGGAAATTTTTCTAACAAATTTTCATGATTGCAATAAAAATAATAAAAATGCGCTTAAGAAGCATGTCATGTAAACGATAACATCACAGCTTTGCTTTGCTCTTACGATCTATTTGTGTTAATTTTAATCTTTATGAATATTTACTAACATCGAATTTACATATATGTACATATGTACACAATGACTTGCAACAACGCAGTGCATACATATTTTGTGTCAACCATGCCCCCACTAACGTTTGTTATACATATTCTCTTAAGGTGTCATACACAATTTGCAAATAAAGTTTTATACAAACAAATATAAGTTAGTAATAGCTTATAAAGTATTTGCCAAAAACAACTCAAGTCCAAAGTGGTATTATTATTTATTATCATAGTTACTATTATCAAATCTCTTATCAAAAAAGAATGTTTTTGTTAGTTGAATGACATTTCAAAAAAGAGAAAAAAAATTAGAACTCGCACAGAAATAGACGAACGTAAGACATACGAAAAAAACGTCAGACGCCAGACATAATAGAACAGAATCGAATTAGTGTCACAAAAGTTTACGAAAACTATATTAAGAAAATTGTAAAAAGCGCGGAACAACAATACAAAAAGGTAAATAACCGATAGTGCTACACTTGTGAGTGAAAAAATAGCACATATATGTTTTTTATTAATATTCATACTCAGTTAGCCAAGTGTTCATTCGTTCGATGTGTTTATCAAACATTAACAAAATGCACAGCCGGATTTGGGTGGCAAATGTCAGTTTATAAAAAATCTTATGATGGAGTAGAAAATTTTTGTCACTTAAATTAAACTAATTTCGATTTTTATGTAATTCAGTGAATTGGGTAAGTATTTGGCAATTAGTATCACAACAATTTAATGTGTGTGTTTTTTTATACGGGGATAATACTTGATACACATATTAAATACACTGCAGAGCGAAAAATTATACGCTCCACATATTTCGCTGCAGATATACTTAAGAGTTCATAATCCAAAAACCGAATATAGTAAATTTTATCTTTTGTGCATTTCTTTACATTATGGGGTGATCATAAAATTAATCGCAGTGGTTTTTAATAACGAAATAAATCTTTTTTATTAAATCAAAAACCAAAAACTTTAAATGTAAAATACTTTTTAATAATGCGTATGACGTGTTATTTTGAATAAGTTCAAAAATGCCTTTCGGTCATACTATTTATCAGGGTTTTTTGGGTTGGACTTTCTAAGGAGTCCCAAGCCGCTATTACTGCCGAATTTAGCTCTGCAGCGCTATTGTATTGATTGTTGTTGGAGTACTCTTTATGAGCATGTATGTCCCTTTTTGGGTGTGTATGTCTGTCAGTCTCCGCGATTATAGCCGTAGTTTTAGAACTATCGAGATGTAATTTAGTATACAAGCTTCTATCCTCTATGCGGAGGTTAAGTTCGAAGATGACCAATATCAGACGAGAACTACGCCTACTTTCCATACAAACTCCCCCATTTTTTGGATGACTGTCTCTCAGTCCCCGCGAATACATCCGTAGTTTAAGAGATATTGAGCTGAAATTTGGTATGCAGCATTCTATCCTCTAAGCGGAAGCTAATTTTAAAGATGACCAAGATCAGACGAAAATTACTCCCACCTCCCATAGAAACTCCCCCTTTTGGTGTGCCGTCTGTCTGTCCCCTCTATTATAGCCGTAATTTTATAGCCCATACCTCATTCATGGGGTGCAAAGGGAAATTAAGAGCTAAAATTTGGTATGCATACTTCTATCCTCTAAGCGGAAGCTAAGTTCGAAGATGACCAAGATCAGACAAAAACTACTACCACCTCCCATGCAAACTCAACCTTTTTGGGGGTATACGTCTGTCTGTCTCTCGATTAAAGCCGTAATTTTAGTATACAAGCTTCTATCCTCTATGCGAAGGTTAAGTTAAGGTAAGCGAGATAAGATAAAAACTACTCGCAATTCCCATACATCACTTAGAGTGATGGCTGAGTATTTTGACATCAGGCTCGTCAGGGTACCAGGACGTAGCAGCATTCCGGGCAATCGCTTAACGGATGAGCGACTTGGACAGGTTACTACCAGACCAAATTCTTCAAGCAATGGCCAATAAAATCTTTAATAATAATTGGAGATTCTTGTAACTACTTAACTTACCGATAGGTACGATATCAGCAGTTATAGGAACACTAACCGGATATTGTCTTGTTGGAAAACACGCCCTTAGATTAGGCCATAAAAACTCCACTCTAGATGCTGAATGGAGGAGAAACAAGGAAACACCTTCTTTTGGATTGCCCAGTATTAGCTGGACTAAGAACTAGGGTATTCCACCAAACCATATAGTAAACACTGAAGCCCCCCGAAAGGCACAGTCCTATTAACGATTGAATTGTGCAAAATTTTACTGTATTCAGTGCATTTGCAACAAAGATATGTATGGGAATGTATAAGAGTTCAAGTTTGAAAGTTATGGAAAAAATATATATTTTTAAAAAAAAATTAATTTTGTATAGGAGGCATCAGAATGGATGCTTCATTTTCAAAAATCTTATTACTGGTACATTTTCATAAGGATCCGTAAATGTTTACTCCATTATCGTGCCCACCAGCCCTTCAGACAGTCATACAAACGGAAGCGACGATATGTGCGACCACATACACGGAAAGATGTTTATTGAGAATAAACTCGATCGGCAAAAGAAAGAGATGAGCAACGGCTCTTTTAAAATCCCGATCAATTATAACAATAAGAGGTATGTATTATGTTCGATATCGGATTGAAGTTATAACTGTGTACTTAAAACGGCTGTAAAAGTTGTATTTGCTTCGGCTCGGCCAAACTTTGTAGCACTTGTCTACTAATACTCGTACACGGACGGAATATTTATATTTCCCTACGTTAGTGAGTCGGTTAAAGATAAAATTTCGAAAAATGCGAGGTAAATATTGAGTTGTCAATAGAGTTTTACAAGGCCTGCACATCACCTCCATATATGTAACCCAATAGGTTAGGTTAGGTTTTCGTGTAATCTGGTAAAAACCATCTCACATTACACTTTAAGATCTATTGATCCATTGTAATTGTCCGATAAAGAGAGAGAAGGGAAAAGGAAAATAAAGCAAGCTATATCGGTATAGAATGGGAAGAGATGATCGTGTCGAGCCATTACAGATGTATCAAAGTCAATCATCTTGAACCAGTGAACCATGGAAGCCACCGCATAAAGCCTATTATTACTTCGGCTGATGAGAGAGTCTCTAGATCATCTATATAACCTCGCCCCAAGTATATTAACCTCCCTCGTCCTCACACACACGGCAGTAGGCCGGTAGGGACCTATCCCATTTGCCTGTAAGGTGCCTGATATTGCAGGGGCCAATTTAAATTCCACAGGCTATCTGCTATTTTGGGGCCACAGTCAACTAGCAGTTATACAGTCGGTTGTGGAGATCCAAAGTCGGCAGTCTTTTTTCCAAATTTAGTCCACCACTAATCCAAAAAATTTAACAAATGGGCAAGTGAACATCTATCAGGGAGTCATGATCAGGCATAGTGCACCCTCCTCTAGCCAAGAAGTCTGCTGATTCGTTCAAAGACTGACATTCAGAGAATGAAGACCATTCAACTTCCCCTCACAGTTCCTCACCAACTTTGATTTACATTTATGGCTTTTATGTTATTAAAGCTTGGTTATCCACATAGAGGGTTATCCGCATGTTTGTATCAATTCTGATTGACCAGTACCTCTGCTTTTAAAACAATTCATTCATTATGTCGCTTAAAAGAAAGGATTAACTGCAGGTACTGTCCGCTGTATACACCAGCTCCTGTGCCATGTTTCATCTTCGATCCGACAGTATAGACAGAAATAAACCATAAAGAGTCCCGCGGTCATTCCATTCCGATCTTTCCGGAATTTCAACTGACACTTTACGGAAATCTACACGTGTCGTAAAAAAATCAGGTAGAGGTGGCAGATGAAAATAGTTGTCATTACCCAAAAGCTATAGAATATTCGCATGACCATATGTGGACTGATGTCAATCGCCAGATTCCCTCAATCTGATAGCCCCTCGAGCCGAAATTGCCTTGGCGAACAAGTTCAGGGGCAGATGGCACAGGTACACAACCTTCTCCTTCCAAACCGGTAATTGTCATTTCAGCAATCCTTTATACATTCAGTAAGTTACTGTTATTTGACCCTCCCACCAACCAGACGTTCATATGTAATTATTAGTCTTTATACCGCAGTGTACAGCAATATTGTCAACTAAGGACTAAATCCATAGCTTTTACATATAGAGTTCTGGCACGCATAAGGGGCATTGACACTCCTCAATGTTCCTTGGCCAATTTAGCTTCTGATGGAAAACAACACATCAGTATTTAGCCTCCGTTGAGAGCTTCAGTTCTACGCCATCCAGATTCGGTGGCCTGAACTCATTAACCTTATATCTACGAGTAAATAGAACCAATTCCGTTCTTTTGAGGGTTAACCCCTAATTCACAGGTCAAGGCTCGTCGTAGGAGCTTTCCAAAGGCAGTCTTTATAAGGTCACACATCATTGAATGATATGAGCACTCCTGAACTAAAACTGACTAACGGAACGTAAAAATAATATGTAAATACATATAATTTCATCATTCTTTGTACCGAATATAGGGACAGGCATCTTATCTTAAATTCAAATTTTCGTGTGCAGTGTGAACAAGGTGAAAAGAGTTCGCAAACGTTTTATTCATTATGGGGACATTAGCTTTTTTGTCAAATTTATAAGTCCACCACTTGGACTGTTATAGGTTTATTGCTCTTCCATTAAAAAGCAAACAAATTCCCACAGAATCCACTGCTATAGACATGATCATTCCTGTGTATGCAAACTTGATTATATTTAGAATCATCAATGAAACTCATAAAATAAAAAAAAAAACAATTTCACCATATGCACTGGTTTTCAATTCCAGCCACATTGTATAGATTTGTATTGCACAAGCAATACAACAAGAATGTATTACAATATTTTAAAAATATGCAAGTACATACATTATATTGCTTATGTCAGCTGAAATACCAGCTGGAAGAATCAGAAAATGCACCAACAAAAACAGACAAACAAATTACAAAATCACTTACCTGTTAACAGCGGCTGAACAACACCATTCTGATTCATGCGACCACGATCCATAAATTGTCCGCCACCTGAACTACTGCAACTCAATTCACGGTCACTCATGTTGCCAACAACGACGACAGTAATAACAGAATGGTTGAACAACAACAAAACAAAATATCAAATATATTTTTGATATATATGTATGTATCAATTTTTTTTAGCTTTTCAAAGTTCACCAAATATTCAACTCTGCTTATTTTTTTATCTTATTAAGATTTAATTTTTAATTTTTTTTTTTACACAATCTTTGGTTCAAATGCTTTTTTAATGCCTTAAAATAAATGGGGTTGGGGGGAGAGGATAAGAAACAAAAATTTAATTTAATTTTCTTCACTTGTATGTACGAAATATGCACTTTCAATTAAACAGCTAACACAAAATATTCGTAATTTCATGTGAGTGAAATGAAGTGGGGATTATCGCGCGTTCAACTTGGATGGAAACAACACGGCAATTGCCCTGTGTAATCATCAACCGCCAATCACCAGACAGTCATCACCACCAATCAATTCAAAATAAATACCACACAACGTTCCAGTTCAGCGTTTAATCGTTCACTGATTTATTTGTCGTCCCCTCGATATTTTGTCACGATCGCTTGAATGTCACGCCGTCGTCACAACTCTCGCAATAGCTCTCAAATCCAATGAGTGCTGAGACGCCTGTGTTTCTCTCACTCTATCTCTCTCTATTTGTAAACCACAAGTTGAGGGCGCAATGTTGTGCTACTGTAGATTAGAATTGATCTGTCGTCTCCGTGTTTTTGGTGTTGAATGAATACTTTTGTTTAGGATGGCTTTGTATTTTATTTTCTATCTTAATTATTCAAATGACGTTTAATGTTAATTAACGTCAAGTCTGTTTACATAAATGTTGTAGTACTTCGTTTCTCAATTGATTGCGCGTGTCAACAACAACAACAATACAAAGTGATCTTTTACAGAAAATATGTACATATTTATAAAAAAAAAAGTAGCTACTCTTAGGTATGCTACAACAGCAACATATTGACATAGGTCAGAGCAATAACATGACTCATGTGGTGTTTTTTTTTAAAAATAGACGTTTTCATGCGTCTCGTTATTTTTGGAGAGTTTGTCCGTGTGTTTATTTTCCCAATTGGTTGATTTTGCATATTTTTTTCTGTTAGATTCGGATGAAGCTAATACGTTTGTAATTAGAACACACTTGTGGCCGAAATAATAGCAAAATAAAAGTACTGTAGCAATTAAAGTACTTTTTGGTACAATAAAAGTAAATTTTAGTGCAACAAAAGGGCATTTTGGTACAATAAAAGCAATTTTTGATAAAATGAATCTTTGGTAAAAAATAGTACTTTTTGGTACAATCAAAATATTCTTGGTACGACTAAAGAACTATCTGATACAATAAACAAAATTTTGGTACAATAATAATCATTTTGGTATAAATAATTTACTTTCTGGTATAGTAAATGTTTTACATAATAAAAGTAACTTAGGGTACCATAAAAGTACTTTTTAATATAAAAAATGTACTTTTTGCTACAAAAAAATTGCTTTTTGGTACAATTACAATTATTTTGTGGTATCTCTAAAGTAATTTTGGAACAATAAATGATGTTGTTGAAACAACAAAAATAATATATGTAATTTTTGGAACAACAAAAGTACTTTGTGGTATACATTGATACAGTTTAAGTACTTTTTGTAATTAAAGTACTAATTGGTGCAATAAAAGTACTTATTGGCACAGTAAAAGTGTTTTCTGGTGCTTTTTGGTAATTTGAGTTCTCTTAATTCTTTAGCAAAATTGTAGAGAACGCCTAACCCTTTGGGGGTTTTACTATACTGACCTAGACCTTTACCTTGACTTGGAATTTCTCACACCCAAAGAGCATTTGTTAACCTAGAGAAATTATTTCTCTCTTTGTTCTAAAAATGTAAAAAGCTAAATCTAGTTGCGCTGTTGTCACTGAGAGAGTTGAGTGGAAATGAAATTAAAGTTTTTGTTATATTACCAGTAATTCGCATTGTGTTTTGAATTGTTTATGGCAATCACATGTGCAATTGTATTATACCTTCATTTACCATCATATATTTTCAAAATAAATAACACAGTGCAACACACTTTTTCAGGGGTGAACCAAACCAATATCAAACGATAGCATTTGACCTCAGTAACAAAACCCTAAACTCCATTTTGCTCCACTACGTCACAAATTTGTTTTACAGTGGTTTAAAGTTTGATTTTTTGGTCAAAAGTCGAATCCAAGAATATGAAAAATCATCTGTAAAAATACGTGTGGGGTATTTTATGTCTTCGGAGACCTATATTAAAACCATCAGGGGAATTTTTCTCGGAACATTTTAACCCTCTAGCTCCCACCCGTATGGAACATTTTTGGCCTAATTTTGAAAAACTGCTTAAAAGTCAACTTTGGACGGAGGTCAAGGATTAGAATCATCGATAGAAATATTCCCCGGAAAATTTCACTAAGACTCACCGAAGACAAAAAACCTCTACGAGTCAAAGGTTCCAAAATAAAATCAAAATGAAATGTTAAAAAGTCTATATTTGAGCAAACAGTGCAACGCACTTTTTCGGGAGTGAATTAAACCAATATCAAACGATAGCATTTGACCTCAGTAATAAAATCCTAAACTCCATTTTGTTTCACTACGTCACAATTTTTGTATACAGTGGGTTAAAGTTAAATTTTTTTAGACAAAGATCAAATAAAAGGAAATGAAAAATCATGTGTAAAAATAGATTTGGGATAGTTCATGTCTTCGGTGACCTACATTTAAATTGTTCGGGGAATATTTCCTAGAAACATTTAAACCCTCTATCTGACACCCATTTTGAACATTTTGAGAAATTTGACTTTTAAGCTGTTTTTCAAATTCATCCTAAGGATAGGAGCTGGAGGGTTCAAATGTTCTGATGAAATGTACCTCTGAAAATTTTAATGTATTTCTCCGCAGACATGAACTATCCTAAACCTATTTTTAAACATGATTATTCATTATCTTTTATTTGACTTTTGTCTAAAAAAAATCCAACTTTAACCCACTGTATACAAAAATTGTGACGTAGTTGAGCAAAATGGAGTTTAGGGTTTTATTACTGAGGTCAAATGCTATCGTTTGATATTGGTTTAGTTCACTCCCGAAAAAGTGCGTTGCACTGTTTGTTAAAAATAGACTTTTTAACATTTCATTAACATTTCATTTTGATTTTATTTTGGAACCTTTGACCCGTAGAGGTTATTAGTCTTCGGTGTATCTTAGTGAAATTTTCCAGAGAATATTTCTATCGAAGATTCTTAACCTCCGTCCAAAGTTGACTTTTAAGCAGTTTTTCGAAATTGGGCCAAAAATGTCCCATACGGGTGGGAGCTAGAGGGTTAAAATGTTCCGAGAAAATATTCCCCTGATTGTTTTAATATAGGTCTCCGAAGACATGAAATACGCCAAACGTATTTTTACAGATGATTATTCATATTCATTGATTCAACTTTTGCCCAAAAAATTCAAACTTCAAACCACTGTAAAAAAACGTTTGTGACGTAGTGGGGAAAAATGGAGTTTAGGGTTTTGTTACTGAGGTCAAATGCTATCGTTTGATATTGGTTTGGTTCACCCCCGAGACAATGACCATCAAATTGTGTCATAGTGTAATCCAAGTCTGTAAAATAAACGGAAATGAAAATGAATTAAGTGTATTACTGAGGTTTTAAGTATTGTTTTGATGAATTTAGTACCATCATTGTACGCGAGTCCCCCTGCAACAAGTTTTTGTCTGCCAGAATAGTTTATCTGTCTTTTTCTTGTCTCAGATAGGTTGTTGCACTGTGTTGTTTAACCATAAATCCACAATATTGCAACGATGTGCGTATGTTTGATATAAAATTCGCATAAAATTGATAATACGCATACGTCGTAAAGACATATCGCACACGTGCGACAAGAGTGACAACTCAAAATTTAAAAAAATAAATGTGTAACTCTTCGATTTAGTCTTAAGCAGTTATTCTTAAAACACAGAGAGTGTCATAATGGAAGATGATACTAAACAATTGACCATTTGAACTTTGGGTAGAATGACCATTTTATGTTTTTTTTTTTCTCTTTTTATTGCAAAAAAAGTAGAAACTTTGAGTTGTCACCCTTTTGTCGAACAGGTGCGAAGCAAATTCGCTACATATGTACATTACAGTACTTGGGTCAGGATCGTTATTCGATATCATCAGCAATGACCAGTTTTCTACTTATCACAGATGAGACACCCAAATATATTGGTAAAAATTTTTGATTTTGAAATTAACATTTTTTGAATATTTCATTTGATAAAATTAGTCCAACTTGATTTTTTTGACGGGTTTAAAAAAGTACTTAATTTCTCTTTACACCCCATGAATGAGGTATGGGATGCTTCTCGCGCTCTTGTAAATTAACACTCCTTCAATTTTAGATTCACAACAAATAGCACCTACTTGTTTATCGGCGAACGCGAACGTCACTATTTGAGAAGCTGTTACTAGTCATGCCCATTATCTTGACACTTATACTGCGAAGCTGCTGTCGACAACATCGAGGGTGCCGGTAATGCAAGAAAAATGTAGATGACTGGAGCCGGGAATCGAACCACGGATCTCCCGCATAGTAGTCGCGTGTTCTTACCCCAATGCCACGGCCGGTCTCTATGGATATATGATCGATATATTAATAAAAATTGCCTCTCTTCTGCCAATGAATGTAATGGAAAATCATCAATGGTTCTTGAGATGTGGCTGAAAAACAATGCGACAAACATCGAGATAAGGAAAAAATATAATAGGTCATTAAAGGACATATAAAAAGAATAGCACTTTCGGACTTAAGGTCAGACATTTACAGACATGTTGTAAAACTTCAGAAAAGGTTACAGGGTAAAAAGTTTTCATAAATTTACCATATGGTCGTTTTGTACCAAAGGGAAAAAGGGAAACTAAGAATTCAAGAAGATCATCTCTAACTATATGGCAAAAAAATCTCAATAAATCATCATTTCTAGGGGGTGTGGTCAACCTCTTCGTTTCTTAGGTTTAATCTCTAAGTACAAAACATTAGAAGTAAACTCTTTTCAACATTTTTTAGATATTGTTCGAAAAATATTAATTATCGGGAAATTGGCTTATGTCTATAAGAGGTAGCAATAGGGACAGCACAGCGTGTCCGATTTTTAATAACACTGTGGTAGTGGAAAAATAGACAAGACCGGACTCGACGTTTTTAACCCAATTCGGACACGAGGAATCGAACTGCATCATTAGTTTTTTTAGTTACAAAAAGGTTTCATACAAAATTTTTTCTTTAAAATTTTCTTACTTTGATTTTTGTTTTAAGGGGTTAAATATATTTTCGATAAGTTTGTCTTATTTAAAACAACTTTGTCGAAGACGGCATATCCGTCATAAACCCCTTCTCTTTAGAAAAAATGTGTAACAAAAAAATTGTGTGATGCTCATGATAATTAAAAAAAACTGAAAACTATTTTTGTACAGGGGTAGGGCTGATCAGCTTAAATCGATTTTCGCAGACTATAGATGCGTTTTCGGATATGCCGTCTTCGACAAAGTTATTTAAAATAAGTCAAGCTTATCCTAAACCCCAACTATAGAAAAACAAAATTTGTAAACAAAATTTTGATCGTAGTGATCATAGACTCGAGTCAAAGTCGACTATGGAAATTGCTTTTGGCTGTCAATCTTAAAATCAGCTTATTATAACCACAGAAAGAATGTATATAAATTTTTTAGTTGACAACCGATATATTACAAAATCACTAAATGGTGAACCTTCAGTGTAGATTTACAGATTTCCTCTAAATATACTTCTTAAATATGCACGATTCAAAAAAAAAGTACTTCTGGATTCAAAAAAACAAATTATTATGATTATTATCTCTTCGCTGAACCTAACTAAAAGATCACCTACAGTCCTATCAGCAACTTAAAATTCAATGAGTAATGAATTTAACAGATATTAATAGTCATCTAAAAACTGCGCATTTTATCATAACGTAATCGTTTTATAGAATTGTAACTGACATTGTTGACAGATTCCGATATGCGATGAGACAATATAAACAGTGTGACGAACATCAAAGCGCTGACGAGCAACAATTGTAACATGACTTTTGTCGTATATCTAATATTATAATGTTAACGTAATAAATATCAAAGGGCATACGTGAGGGTTTTTTTCAAGTATTCTATAAGGCAATTATTACTCTATATAAAATTATTGAAATGAGAAAATAAAGTACACCCATAGCTCGATATACGGCCTAGATAGGTTCCCAAAATGTTGGACGTAAAGCGAAACGCCGTAAAGCGAGGTAATAAATTTCATACAAATCCATACGAACAGTAAGAGATTGGTAAGAGATTGGTACCTACTTATTATTACTCAAGAACGGAAAAATGTGCAAGAAAACTACTCACGATCAGCACAAACAAGAGACTGCTGCATCAACACTGGCTGCGCTTGTGAGTGAATGCTTTTGTTAGTTTCGCACTCTTCGTAGAAAAACGGTGAATCCCCTAATTGCTTTAAGCCGTATAGCGAGGTAATTTTCCCCGTTAAGCGAAGGTGTTCCAGAATTGAAAAAGGCCGTTATAGCGAAATGCCGTAAGAGGGGCCGTATAAAGAGGTATGAGTGTATAAATGTTTGAATACGCCCTATGTATGTATTCAATAACTGCAATTGCATATTCATATTGAAGTATACAGCAATTTTGCTTAAGGTGGGAACTATGATGACTATTTGTATTGAAATTTTACTCTCCCTCAGAGTAGTCAAAATGAAAAGGCTAGAGTTGGGTTGCTCAACAGCTTCACATTATAAAAATCGAACATTTAATAAATAAAATATTTCAGCATAAGACTGAAAATTACAAGAATGTTACATAACTGATACTGTGCAATGTAACCGATTGTTTTAGCCCACAAAACACAGGATCGTCATTTACTATTAAACTAATTGAAGTGAAGTGTCATCTATTGAGGAGGAAACTTTGTCATGAAACAAATTAACCGATGATTTGAGCAGCTGATTTGTGATTGATGATATTGTCAGCCAACTTTATTCCATTCCATATTTTATACATTGTACCAAATGTATCATCCTCTTTGATATTCTTATACTCTTGAGCAAAAAGACAGGACCAATACATACCGTTGGTTACGTTTAGGATTGTTGTTTTACTTAGTTACATTTTATTTGCATTGAAACAACATTCAAAATAATACATATATGAGATTCATTAATCTTTTTTCATGTTTTTTTCTTCTTAATCTTTACATATTTTGGCAGACATTTCATGCAGAGGTTCTAGTTCTTTACTTGTTATCAAATCAAATTCTTGGACAAAGTAAAAAAAGTGTTTGTAACAAGCGTTAACGTGTGCCTCAGCTCCAATACTGACGATACGATCAAAATGATGAATATAAACGTGCACGAATACTCTGAACAATCGGGTTATTATCTTCCGACACAGGGTGGGAAATGTTTTTGGAAATGGTACATCTGTAGATACTGGAAATATGGTCTCATTGTTAATCTGAGATTCTATCCAATCCATTAGAAGTTCAATATATTTTGGTGCTGGTAGTGTCGTAGGTTTCTTATAGTTCTCTCCGTCTGCCCACAGATATTCATATCGTGACCCTCCGCTCATGGTGGGACACGTTGTTTCGTTACAATATTCCGATACGGTTCCATATATGAGATTGATGCGATTGAAAAAATCGACCACATGCACCGCAATCCAGTCATTTATGTTCTCGCCTTCTGGCAGCCTAACGGCTTGTCGCAAATTAATGCCCGACTGAAGGCTGGCCTGAGCTTGCTTGTGTAGGGAATAACGTATCGTACCGGCTGTGAATTTCTTCTTGGGTCTAAAGGTATTTCCTTTTTGAAAGAACTCTAGAAAGCCATTTAAAGACATCTTAATGACACCTCATTCGAAATGCAATGGGGATACGGATACAAATTTGGGTAACGCAATATTTCGTTCGACCTTTCTCTGTTACTGTCTTTCTCTCTGACGGGATACTCCTACTATAGCCGCTGAAAATAGAGTTTGTACAAAAATGTTGAAAAATTATGAATCATGCCAACCAAATAGCCAAGTCTAATAAAAAAAATTATATACAATTAATTTGAGAATGAAACAGTTGTATCATAACCACCGTCACCGCATTGGAATGAAACATTCGGTATTAGATGACAGAATGTTTCACGTACATATAACATAACAACATTGGCATTAAGGCAGATGATCGTTAGAGAGCAGCAGACGAAATTTTCCGACTATATCATAGAAGAAGAAAAAGTCGAACTTATATGCGAGTTTGGAACAGATGGAAATATCTCTGAGAGATAGAAACGTAAATCCATCATTTACAATATTGATTTACTTAATGGAAACAGAGAAAAGAGATGTGGGAGCTGGAAAGTTTCCACAAATATATGTACAAAAATTATACATTTGCCCTAGGGGTACACATTTTGCGGCATTTTTATCTTTAATATTATAAAACGTAACTATATCTATAAAGAATGGATTGGATAAACCTAACACCACAAACTACGATAATTTAAGTACTATTTACAATAGTATTGCTAACCATACCTAAATTGAAGCTTAAGCTATTATTGAATTTGTAGTTCATAAACATCTGTTTGATTTCTTTTTTTTTAACAAATTGTTCTAGTTCAGAAATGTCTAACCTTGCATATGGTTGTGATAAGATAATACAAAATTTTCATGTAAATAAACAAGCAAAAAACAAAATCTTTAACGTGTGTATAATATTTAAAACACATGTGCTAACAGTGTATGTATGTAAATATAAATATGAAATTTTCCGTTATTACAGAAGTCAATAAAATAACATAACATAACACTACATAATAAGTTGTCTGACGGCGATTAAAGAATTGGATTAATGCTTCCGAAGCACATGTGTATAATGTTCTGTTTTGACTGGCTTGAGGAATTTACTTTCACCGACTTTAAGGAATTTTTTAAAATTTTTCCTTTATCACAGCGCTGTTAAGACATATCTCCAGCGTACGAACTGCTCACCGGCCTCGATGTCTTATAGTTGTACATATAAAAGTTAAGGTGACCTGTCTAGTCTAGGTGATCTAAAACAGAATATAAATGCTTCTAATAACATCGATACAACTTTAAAATCCTCAAGATGTTATTCATCGAAATTTGGAACCCAGAAGTCAATCAATTTGCAAATAAACTGAAATATTAGATTTTGGTAACCGAAACAACTTTTTACAAATTCTACCATATAAACATAAAATAATTCGAATTGCTCGATGATATTCGAAGACAAGGCTGGACTCGATGGTTTTACCCTAATTCGGACAAGAGGAACCGAACTGCATCATTAGTTTTTTGAGTTACAATGATCGTTTCGTACAAAAATTTTTTAATTTATTTTTTTAATTTGAATATTGTTTTAAGTTGTTAAATAAATTTTCGACAAGCTTGGCTTATTTAAAACAACTTTGTCGAAGACGTCATATCTGAAAACTCAAAAATAGTCTGCGAATGTCAATTTGAGCTCATAAACACTTTGGTTTATCGAAATGTATGCTAATGTCTCGCCTATAGTACAGTTAGCGAATAAGTAAAAGAAGGCAATCAAAAGTACAATTTCTCCAAAATTTTCAAGGTTACACCCGTCAAATATGTAGGTTATACCCGTCATAGTTTTTAAAATGTTTTTTTTTTGTTTCTGTCGGTTATTAAATGTTTTTAAGATTGACCTTCTTGGAAATCGAAGACTTTTTTTAATATCTCTTTAAATTATAATGAAAAATTTCAGTACCGCGGTCAAACCCGTCACAATGGAATTACCCGATAGCACTTATTTGAGTTTTAGTGCAATTAGTAGTACAACGTTAATTAAAAAGCGACTTGTGTCGTTTGCAAGTTTCTTTCATGAAAGCTTATAGGAAACGTTTCCCAAACATTTAATGGGAGTTTCTAAGTCATTTCTATGATTAATATATTAAATGAAAAAAAAAAACTATTGTATGTACAATAGGGATACAACTTTATTAAAATTTTTGAAAATATCAAAATGGCCCTATCCATACCATGTAGTGCATAAAAAAACTATAAGAACTGCATCTTTTGATTTTTGATATCGTTAAAAAAGGTTCCGCGTCAAATGCAATTAAGTTTGAGATCAGTAAGTTCTAAAAATATACAAAATATTTTCTTTATAAATTCATTAAATGATAAATAAATTATAAGTTTTTCCATTAAATCTCTTAATCTTAAGTTAATTTAATTTAACGAAGATGGTTTTTAGATTGTGATTTTGATTATAATCATATAACTACATTAAGAAATGTAAATAGTCAATAATTATAAAATAAAAAATTTTGAAAAAATAAAAAAAAAAAATCTTAAAGGACTTTCAGAAATCGGCTTCGACGCGGAACGTTTCTTTTCTGAAATGAACTTAAGAAACATTTTTCGGTTTCAGCACAACATCGGCTACAGCGTGGTGATAGGACCTTATTTCGGTTGTACCCCTAATGTACAAGTTTAGATCACAGGACCAAGAACCATGACATTTGTTCAAACTACAAATTTCACTTTTAAGATCTAGTAAAATGTTTATATTCATAACATTAATGTATCAGATGTATAAAATAAATGTATCACATAGGTTCATTGAAGATGAATGGACCATTTGTGAGGGATCATTAAAAATTTCTGGAAAATATAGTGTAAATAGCTCTAAGGCTACTGCTATGAGTAAATCCATACTATTTTCAGTGTAAGGATGTACAAAAAAAGACGGAATATTGTACTGTTAAAGCCAATCCGGTTAGAGAACCAAAATATTATATTTTTGTACATACATTTTCGAATTATATATTGAAATTGACGGTATAAAAACACACGCAGTTGTTTGCACTTTCACAATAATAGAAAAAAGCACGAATATTTAGTTTAATTTAGCTACGTTTTTTCAAAGCCACACAACACACCAGTTATTATGGTTTATGTTTTTTTAATATATCACATTTCCCTTTGAAAAGAAACTAAACACAACGAAATTTCATAAAACGAATCACTGACTTGGTCACTAACTAGTCAAGCATAAACTCCACATAAACATTTCACATGGGAATATAATTTCTTTAAAAAATTTCGGTTTTTTCTTTTAGACGATTCTAGAGTGTTAACAATTCAAGAAGCGCGTTTAAACTGATTGTTTTCCAATGAAAGCATAATATTTTTGTTTTTTTCCCCATTATAAAGCGTTGTCAGTAACGTTGGCTATGAAACAATAAGATGAATTTGTTTATTTGTCGTTACTTAGCAGCCAGATACATTATTTCGTCATCAGCATTAGCTGTAGAATCATCATAATGGTTATGGCTTTGGAGAGACATAAAATCACTTGTATGTTTGAAGGGACCACACGTAATGGACAATTTTTAAACGAGAAGTCTGTGATGATTAAGTAAAACAAATTTATTTATTCCCAGTAGGAAAAAAAGTTCAATACTAGTTTCCCCATAGACAGTGTACTAGCTCACCTTAAATACAATCAATTGTCTCTTTTAACACGTAGATATCCTAGGCTTGTGAGCGATTGTGCCTTTTATAATAGAGAACAGTTAAGAAATTCGAGGTAGTAGGTATAGTACGGCAGATGTCTCGGAGTAATTTTAAAATATAACTTTTTTTAAAATTTTTTTCTTCTTTCTCATTTAATTAGTAACTTTAATGGCCTATATTTAATAATGGTGACAATACTAATGTCAATTTTTATTTTAATTTTGTTACATTGTGTTATTGATGTCCTATAGTTTGAATACCCACCATAAATGTTCATTTGACAAATATTACTTCTGTTTCAAAACTGACCCAACAAAAATAGGCATAACTCGGTCCAATGGGTCAGCATATAACCCATATAACTTTAGACCATTTAAAAAATTAATAGCATTCTGAGAAATTTTAATTTGCTATCCGCACCCTTTTAGGCCTAAATTAAAGGTATCACCACGAGTTCAGCCACGAATTGTAACAGCTGGGCTGTTTCCAGGATTTCTCCTAGCTTGATACAGCTACTACTGAGCTGACAATCTTTTGGCGAATAATCGAGTCGTTCCGGAACAAAAATCCAATTGTATGTTTCCAAGACATAATTTTGGTCATTTCCTTTAATGTTTTTTTGATGAAAGGGGCAAATTTAAAAAAAAAATTCTTTTAAGGAAAACAAAATCGCTCTGTCGATGTGATCGCTTTCTACAAGTTGGGTATATTTCTGATAAGACTCCCATTGAAATCATTTCCCATCTCTGACTTGTAGTCTCTATCTCACGGCCTATCTCATAGATTCCAAATATTGGCCAGTCCCACAGGAAATTCACTAACGTTTTACAAGCGTGATTAATTTCATCACACCTCTCTAGAACTAACCGTTGGTGGCGGCACAGTGATGGTTGTTGGCGATGAAGGTTGCGTGAAGGTCGGTGGTGGCGGCTGCTGCTGCCTACTACAACTGCCTAACACCCAGAGTGTGTAGTGTGTGTGTTCCTCACATTCATTTCAACACAAAACAATTAAATGGAAGCAACGGATTGCATCGGTGGATGCTTCGCCGAAAAAATCCATCTGCAGTTCACAAAAAATTGTAATCGCAATCACCTTTTAACAAATGCGAAGTTTATGTTTTTGGTTTAAGCTTCTTCACAGCAGTTTTACTCTGCAATTTCATTCACAATTCATAAATTTTTTTTTGGTGGTGGTTGGGCGTAAATGTTCTTGTAGTCACTTGTTGAGATATATTTTGCGGTTTCTTGTGTGGCGCTCTCAGTGTTTATCCCAAAATAATCAATAAATGACACTTTATAGTTTAAAAAATACGAACTGGTTTTGTTTTGCCGGTATTTTGTTTTATTTATTTTAACATTTTCCAATTTGCGAAAAAAATGTCCACCAAACTGCTCAGTATGCGTTTTTTCTTCTCTCGAGTGCAAATGTCACATTGGATTTGATAACAGTAAGTGGTGCCAAGTTGGCCAATGCGTGATGTCAAAGATGATACAATGCCAGAAATGTGAAAAGCTCTAAAATAAAATTGTACAGTCCTAGGCCCAAACAAGAGGAAATCAAATACTTGCTGTCTGTGTGGTATTGACAACAGCGCTTTGAATAGGCAGTTTGATAAACTTTTACACTCAATTTTATATAAAACTATTTTGTACACTCAAAAAAATTGCTAAATTGCTACTATTTTGTTTTTGACTGTATTTGCAACATAACTATTGTTTGAAATAACAATCAATCAACAAAATAACAATCATCCAAAAAATTTCAAGAAATTAGAAAATAATATTATATATAAAATACAAAACATTTTTATTAAGTACATTAAAATAACTAAAAAATCATCACTATTATTAAAAAAATAAATATATGGGTATTTCCAGCGGAAGGACGGGCGATTTCATAGTAAAAAAAATAGCTATATATTTAACTTTTTGTTTTTGTAATCATATAATGAATTTGTTGAACTTTAACAAAACAAACAAAAGAAAAATAGTATAATTTCCCAGGTATTGTTTTTGTCGATCTGTGTTATCCATAGAATAATGCGTGTGTCAGCAACGTGTGTCCCGCAACTCACATTTAGATTTAAGTAGCTTAAAAGGTAAAAGTATTTTAAAAGTGAAGTAAGTTGTTTATAAAACCAAAACATGTCTTCTTTATTTTACAGAAAGGAAAATACTGATCACATAAGAAATTTCGCTAATCTTGAAAATATTTCAACTTTTCAAGAAAGCTACAAAATAAGAAAAAAACGTGCGTCCGCAACGTTAGAAAATAGTTACAAAAGTTAAAAAAGAAGATTTATTATAAATGTACAGATAAAATAAATAAATAAAAATATTAAATTACAAATACAAACTATTCTTCTATGCTGCCCAATAATTGATTAATATATGACTATTATTTTAGGCAATTCGACATAAATTCTTTTTGTGTATAGTATTGATTTGAGTTCTGTGAGTAAATTTCCGGTTGGAAAATATAAAGAAATTATGTTTATAACAAATAGTAGCATGTGAAAGAAATTTTTGTGGTCACAGGTGTTTAAAAAAGATATCATAAACATTTGTGTTTTTTTTTATTTATTTGTTGAAAACTATAAAATATTTCATATTTCAATATATGTAAGTACACTGAACTGTTTATCAAAAGTACGTTTTTATTATTAAGATATAAACGATTACCGGAAACTCGTGCCGCCTCGCATATTTTGTCCAAACAACACACAGCAACTTTTGTTGCCGGAGTCTCTAGTTTGTTGGAGTGAGAGAGAAGAATTAAGAAGAGGCGTATTGTGTTGCCAGCACTCGGAGACATGCTTTGGTGTCTGTCGTGAAGTTGGCTTTCCATATTTATTTTACAAAAACTCTAAACCTCACTTTTATTTACATAAAAACTAAAGCATAAACAAAACAAAATGTGAGAATATTATAAAAAGCGAATATGTACGAATCTAATAATCGTCATGAGTTGCTGAAACTAAATTTGCCCTGTATGGACGCTACAGGCAGCATCAAAAGAGAAAGTTTCATTCCGAAACATCGTAATGGTAGGTTGTTGTTGCAACAGCTCGACATGAACTGCAGGTGTTGCTGGGTTGACAGTCTCGGAGCAGATTTTGATCCGGGTCGCTTCGAAAATCGTATACTTTTCCTTTGGATTTTTTTTTATTGTTTAATAATAATGATGAGTTTCATCGCATTATTTAAAACAATTTAAAAAAATATTTTGCTTTTATTGTTATATTATTTTCTGTGAATTTTTTGCTTTAATTTAATTGTTAATTGTTATATAAAATTTTATGTTTTTGTAGGTTAAGAAAGTTTTAAATTTTAATGAAAAACTTTAAAAATAAAGCACAGCGGGCTAACATTTTTAAAATAAAATCACGAGATATTTCTAAAAAAATAATTAAAATGTTTAGTACATAGTTTGGAATTACATACATATGTAAGTATTTAAATAATATGACTATTTTTTCCTTTTTTCATTTTATGCGAATTTTTTTATTTTTATTATACTTTGCAATAAATAAATTTGCATCTTTAAATAGCAAAATGAAAATTTTTGTAAGTTTAAAGAAAAAAAAATAGAGAAATGAGAAAAAATAGAAAGAGAAAGTTTCCAATTTTAATAAAAACTTCTGAAAGTACAGAACAATAAATAAATAATAAAGCAGACAACAAATTTATTAAATAAAACCACGCAATATTTTTAAAAAATAATTTTAATTTATTTAAATGTTCCTTTCAAATCTTAAATCCGTTCATTAAATTACCATTATTGTATCAAATGTTTTTGCCTGCTTCTTCTGAAATCACCTGAAGGTGTAATAATAGATCTAACTTGGTCCAGAATTGCCGTCGAGACCATTATTGGAACCGTGTTTATTATACCTTTCATTTTTGTTTTCAAAAGTCAATAATAACAACATAGGTATATTAATTTTCAACATGTATATTAAATATCGTTTTCAACAGGTGAGGAAAGTTCTGGTAGGCAATTGTACTCGGTACTCTTCTACTTTATATTGGAATGATAGTTCAAATTGGTGGCCGGGGCCCTAGGCCCAAAAATGGGAACCTCGTGTTTTATGATAACCTAAATTTAATATATTTTCGAGATAAATCTAACGTAGTATTCACAATTCAATTCTAAAAACGCATTCCCCGGAACGTGTAACTACCCTCGGTTTTGAGGAAATAGTAATATGTAAGTAAATAACACATATCGTCGCTGCGCCGACCAAAACAGTCATGTATTTTTTAATTACTTTTCAGAAGTGCCAAAAAACTTCTTTATTTTGGAACATTTTTCATATATTCTACACTTCACTGATCTTGCTAACTTCCAAACCATTGAAGACATTGCAAAAGGGACTTTAGGTTCGATGGACGACCGAAAGTTCTTTAAAAAATTGCAATAAAAAAATTCGAAAAATTACATATAACTGTTTTGGTCGGCGCATCGACTATATGTGGGTATTCAAACTTTAGGATATTAAAAATCAATTTAAACGCATTTAAAATGAAATAATTTAAAAAAAAGCGTCTAAGTCGTTTAGCCACAGACTGCTTCATTTTTTGGGGTCCGCCTGATATTCTGCGTTTTTTGCATTTTCTTAGAGATTCACTGTCAAACTCCAGCTTATTATTCAAGTTGACCATCAATAGTAAAGCAACTTGAATATGTATATGTATTAGCAAAACAAAACATCACTAAGTAATTTCAAATTATATTTAGAACTTCTCTTCCATTCTTCAATTTCACTACACGTTGAAGGTTTCTAAACAAACAATAAAAATAATGGACCAGGAAGTTAATAAGCGTCAACTCTTGGTGGTGGAGCAAACAATTCGTCTTCCTTGCGTTCGCCGGCACGGTATTGTCTCAGGCGCTCGGCTCGCATTGCCTGTAAAATTTTATTGAATTAAAAAAAACTTACTCATTACTAACCACAATATTAGTCGGACTTACGGAAATTCGCTGAAATTGTTTATTCATGGTGTAGCACTCACGGAAATCATCAATTAAATCTTTGCACTTTATTTTGCCTCTCTCAGCTCCGTAGGCTTCCAAGCATTCCATCATATTCATTTCCATTACACCACATTTGTCATACGATTGATGGTTGAGCATACAGCCAGTCAGATCAGTGAAAGGAGACAAGATGAATGGCGACAGCGACATTGTGCTCTGGAAATGTACAATAGTTTGTAGAAATGTTATGCATCACGAAAGTGTCCATGAAACAGCTAAAAGAATGTAAAATTTTCCTCGAAACCAAATGTCCACAATGTGACGTAACACAAGATTCATGACAACTCCGTGCAGGTTTTGTCGAAAGTACCATTAGAACATCATTTAAATCTTAAATATGCAAACAAATAATCGTAAAACGCTTTCTCTTTACATAAAATTACCTTTTTTCTCTAGGAACAAATTAATTTTGTTATAGAATTATATCGGTGCCAGAGTTTTAAGCCAGTGCTTGTAAGCAATGTTAATAAGCCGCCGACTTTAATTTAATGTTACCGCCGCCACAACTTCTTTCAGTGAATCCGACCTAAAAAACTTAATGATATCAAATTTTGTTTTTTGTGTGACAATTGTTAAAAACTTGTATATATTATATTATTATTAGATTATATATTATATTTTTCCAATGGAAGAGAAAATAAGTGTTTTGATTACCATTTTAATTTTTCTTACCGCTGAAAAATAATTCTATCGGCTTGGAACATTGATAGACAATAATAAGTTCAGCGTTGGGTTTTTAAAGTAATAAGAAAACAGATGTTCAAAGTCAAAGTACACACAGAAGAAAATTAGGGAAAAAAATGGGAACAAGTCTAGTATATGGACCCTCGACGTAAATTTTTAATTTTATTTCCTCTTAAGTTGAAACCTATATATATAAAATGAAATAAAGTAGATTATAGTACCATAAATTTATTAACAAAAATAATTTTTCAAGATGCAGTAGTATGATTTTTCAGCACATAATGGGTTTATAAAATTAGTTTTATATGTACTGCTGGAAAGCTTTTTTATGGATATTTCCAACGATACACATTTGGTCCCGATTCGTCGTCAGATATTGGAGATGGGACCGCCGTAGCATAGTGGTTAGAACACGCGACCACCATGCGGGAGATCGCAGGTTCAAACCTGGCTCCAGTCATCTTAAAAAAATTGTTCTTTCATTGTCGGCTCCCCTCGAATGTTGTTGACAGCAACTTCGCAGTATTAAGTGTCGAGTCAATCGACGTGTCTAGTAAGAGCTTCTCAAACAGTGACGTTCGCATTCGTCGATAAACAAGTAGGAGCCGTTAGTTGTGAACCTAAAAATAGAAAGCGTGTTAATTCACAATAACGCAAAAAGCTATCCCATTCCTCATTCATGGGGTGCAAAGGGAAAATAAGTTTTAAGTTTTTTATTGGAGATATATATATAGGTTCCAAATTTAAGGAGATAAATCTTAACTACACATTTTTACCAATAAAACACATCACTATTATAATCAAGGCAACAATACATACATGCATTCCAATTTTAACTCATTCTGACGAGTGTCCATATTCTGGATAAGTCATAACATTCTTTTTGGCAAATTTGATTTATGATGTAGAGATTTTTTTTGAGTGTAGAAATTCATCGGCAGTAGACTGAGCTAACATTTTCAGTCGCTTTAGGACTCTGTGCTGTTGATCCGCATATGTTCCTAACGGCGATATATAGTTTTTTTGTTAGTCGGCTTGGATATTTAAGGCAGTGTTTACATTTTTGCTAAGGCTTATACATCGTGTCCGATTATTTTCATTAAAATTTGTTTAGACATAAAAAACTAACATCATCACAATGTCCTCTTCTGTGCATTGCCAATTGTGGATGGGCAGTGTAAGTTTTTCGTCAATTAGTAAATTGAACTTATTAATGTATATGTATACTTATTTTATTTGTAGCTGGAGCCATACATGACGGAGAACTTTGTAATTGCGGCTTTCCGAAAAATGGGCGAAGATCCCACTACGGTGCGACTGATGAGGAACAAATACACCGGTGAGCCTGCCGGCTATTGCTTTGTTAACTTTTGTACCGACGACAAGGCCATGGATGCTATGCACAAGTTAAATGGTAAACCCATACCAGGCACAAACCCGATCGTTCGGTTTCGATTGAATAGTGCCAGCAATTCATATAAGTTGCCTGGAAATGAAAGGGAGTTCAGCGTTTGGGTTGGCGATCTTAGTTCCGATGTGGATGATTATCAGTTGTACAAGGCATTTTCTTCGAAATACACGTCCATTAAAACGGCCAAAGTTATTATAGACAGTTCGGGTTTCTCCAAGGGATATGGATTTGTGCGCTTTGGCATCGAAGATGAACAACAATCGGCATTGTACGACATGAACGGTTACATAGGTTTAGGTTCTAAACCTCTGAAAATCTGTAATGCTGTGCCTAAACCGAAAAATGAACTTGGCGTAGCTTTGGGGTCCAACAGTAATTACGGTTATGGCGGTAGTGGACCTACTGCTGCCAGCACCACCTCTTCTGGTTCGGATTATACTCAATACTACGATCCCACTTCGACCTATTGGCAAGGTTACAATGCATGGCAAAATTATTACGACGCTTCGGGGGCGGCAGCAGCTACCGATCCCACAGGTGCATATTATCAGCAGTCAATGGTTCAATCGCATTCAAATCCTCAAACGTTGGCACAACACGCTGAAGCTTGGAGTGCACAACGCAACGCTCAATACGAGCAACAAAGTGCCGCAGCCGCTGCCATGTCGGCTTCAAATGGGGCCGCAGTCGAGGAGGACAATTATGCTTTGGTAGAGCATAAATATAACTTGGATGTAGATAAATTAAATCGCGATGCTTTAGATGCGGATCGAAATTTATACGATGCATTAGAAAGTTCTAAATGGTTGCCACTGGAACAGTTGGAAGCGTTCTAAGCGATAAGTAGTCTATAAGCAATTTTTACTATTGTTTCTTAAAATATACATATAAGGATGTAAAACAAAAAACATTGTTTAGTAATTCATTCCGTATCATATTGTTGAGTAATGTTATTACGGTGCATATACATGTTTACATCGGGCAGTCTAGAAGTCTAATTCCAGAATTATTAAAATGTTTTAATTTTAGGTCTGTTAAAATATTTTATAAAACACCATTCTGGATACTTATACCTATTAACATTTCCTGTTTAGCTATTTGTTTTGACTAGAAACACATGTTATATGTTAGTGGTGCTGTTTAAAAACTTTTTCGCTTGGAGACCTTTGTATTTCATTTACTTCTATTCATTATATAACCGAGTCATGCGAACTTTATGCAAAATATTCAAATTTGGGGAAAAATGTAAAATCTTTAATGAACTTGAAATAATTAATATCAAAAATTAGGGATAAACGTAAATGAATGCTTTATTATTCAGTCATTGCTCAATACAAAATTTGATTTGTGTCGTAGCATTTATGCAGAAAATTCTCCAACAAGCCTTTATTAAACAAAATAAAAAATAAATACATTTTGTTATTCTTGTATAAACGTTAATTTATTTCATTTATTTAATATTTATAAAATAAACTAATGCTTTACTATTTTTTTCCAACTTTCATTATAATTTTCTTTAAAATTTCTATGAAATTTTCGTATAGTTTTTTTCTTAAGCGAAAATTAAAAGGAATACAAACTGCGAAATAATGCAGTTGTTGGTATATAAATAATAGTAGAAAAACGTATAGTGGAAATGGTAGGCAGACTTCTAATTATATATACACGAGTTCTTGTTTTTTGCTACATACTTTTTTTTAAAGCTTTAATTTTGTTATATAGGAGAGAGGTTTAGGGAAGGAAGTTTCTATTCAGAGGGAAATTTCGCATTAAACTACTTTTGTTTTGTATAATTTATGTGCATAATCATATGCATACATATGTATGTATATATATTTGAGGATAATTAGTATAGTCGTAAAAAAGAACATAATATAACAAAAACGAGACGTTTTAAAGTAAAGGCCAAAACAAAAATGTTAACATATGTTTCAATTATTGTTGTTGTTGATGGAAAAATTGTTGAAAGTCCGTGAATTCATATGTATGAATTGGGACGATTTGAAAAATGTTTTGGATAACGTTTGACAACTGTGTAAGAATGTACGTTGGTAGTGGTGGTGGGGGTGGTATTGGTTGTGATATCAGGCTTGATTGAACAATCGCCTGATAATCATTTGGCTTTTTTGGATTCCTTCTTTTTGCTGCTGCTGCTACTTTCCTTAGCCTCTTTCTTTTCTGGTTTCTCCTCAGGATGATCTTCATAACTGAAAGTGTATATAAATATAGATAAAACATCGTTTAACAATATAATGTTAACCAATACTTACGCAAACAAAGTTTTCAATTCACCACGGACCAAAGCCACCAACAAAGGTGTACCCATGCAGGCAGGAACCAAATACAACAAGGCGGGTTGGGCATGTTTAAACACATGCATTACAAATATGGTTGCCATCAGTCCCAAGAAGTATGCGACCAAAGTCGAATAGAAATAGATGCGACTCTTACGTTTGGTGCTATGATCGAAACGCAACAGCAAAGCGATGAAAATTCCGGGGATTACAATATCACCCAAACCCAACATAGCAAAATTTGAAGCACTTAAACCGTTAGTAATCAAATCCTGAGGAAAAACTAGTTTAATTGGGGCTTCGAAGCTCTTGGCGACGGTAACCATAACATTGGTGCCAAATACCCAGAAGATATCGTAAAAGAACAAACCACTTAACAAAATGCAACCGGTGACAATATTGTTCAAGTGCAACATTTCAACGCCATTGACGGCAAATGCAAGTCCAAACATGTTATTGGCAATCCAGTGCTTCTTTAGCAGATACCAAACGCCAATGGCGGTGGAGATGACCAAACACACAATATCATGTGTCGAAAACTTATAGTTGATGAGATCTTCTTTATTTTTACCCTCACCTTTGGTGAAGTGTATATGGAATGGTATTTTGGGCACAGCAGCGGGCATTAATGAATTAACAATGGGACTGAGCAAATGAGCCAATGCAATGACGCCCAAAAAGAAGAAGTAGCCCGTTAATAAAAGATTAATATGATTCTTTGAGAACACTTTGAAGAAAGTGTATAGACCAAACAGGGCAACCGAAGCAATAATGGGGAAGAACATGGCGTCTTTCTTTGTCATGGTATCAGCTTTTTCGCCGCTGATCTAAAAAGAATGAACAAAAAAAAACGTTTATTTAATAAAAAGAATAATATGTATGGTGGGTGTGTTATTTATTATTTATACGTGTGTGTAATATAGATATATGCACAAACAATGGGAGAGAAAGTACAATTTACTTAATACGTAATATGCTGCTGCAACAAATTCGGTTGTTAGCGTAAATACTCTTAAACACTATTCTTAAATATTCCATTACAACATCGTATGTATAGTCCCGCCTACGCAAAGACACTTCCTAGGAAACGTAAGTTTACAATTGTAAAACCCAAAATAGCTAAACTAATTAAAAATTGTATGTTGTTGTTATAATAAACTTGAGTTATGCCGATTTTGTTAAAATCATATGAAAAAATACTCTTTGCCAGTTTAATACAATGTCTTAGCGCTTAGAATGTATGCACATTGCGGACACATATTTTTTCTTGAAAAGTTAATATTTTTTTGAATATATTAATATTAAAAAATGTATATACCTATTATAATTTTCCATAGGTTCTTTAAGTGTCTATGAAAATTTGTAAAATTTTGCGAATTTTTTTTATGTTGGGGACGGAAAACTTGATTTTGGTTTTCACATAGACTCCATATATCCAAAAATAATTTTTACCTTAAGAAGATTGCATAGTGTGAATATGTTCTTGCCTACACATATTAAAAAACAATTAGCTTTTGCTTTGTACATACTATTGTATTGTATTGAAGTAGTGTCTGATACGACTGCCGGTAACATTCGTAAAATTGAAAACTTATTTAATATGGTAGTCAGGTTCGTATATGGGCTTCGTCGATTTGATCATATTTCAGGCTACGTTAAAATGTTCTTAGGAACTCAATTTCAATCATTTTTTGAACTTCGCATGATTAAATTCTTCTTCAATTTAGTAAAGTCTGGACTCCCCAAATTACTGAGAAATGAATTCGTATTTTCAAGGTCGACTAGAAACCAGCAGCTAACATTACCTCGTATATCGTCTTCTATTTTTGACCGGTCTTTTAAAGTACGAGTTTGCAGATTTTGGAATCTGCTTCCTCTGAACTTGAAAAATTTCACGTATTCTACAAGTCTGTTTCGTCAAAAGTTACTTGATTATAAAAACTCTATTTCATGAAATTTTAATTTTTATTGCCAGCAGGGCTTTCACAAACTCTGTTTTAATTTTTTTATTTTATTCCATTTTTTGGCTGGGGAGCCATGTTGCTTATTATTTTAGTTTTCTTTTAAGGTTAAATTTTTGAATTTTTAATAACTATAAAACAAACAACTGTTGTACACATACATATTTTATCTTTAATATTTATTTATACATATATATATACTTTTTTGAAAAAGCCTTGTATGATACTTTTGTATTTTAATGTGATTTCATATAATTGTCCTTTTTATGGCTTCCATACATCATAAAAATAAATGAAATGAAAATTAAATTCTTAATAAGTGCAATATATATGTATATTTAAATAATGTTGGGGTTTTATAAACAATAATTATTAATACCTTTGGTTCCTACAAGGAACATAGGGCATATATAAATAAATAATTTACTTCACATTCAAAATACTTTTTTATGGTACTTCAATCTAAATGTGCGTTGCGGACACTCGCATTGTTCTATAGATACTTAACAAAGTGCGACAAAATAAATAATATCTTGGAAATTCTACTATTTTTCTGGTAGGTGCAGCAGAGCACAACAAAAGTCTGTTTTTAAAATTCCCCTAACAACACCAAAATTAATTTCCAAATTGTATAATTTTTTTGAAAATTCTTTTATTTAGGTAATTTTATTTTATGTTAATGCATTGTTGGGGAAGTCCCCAGAGTTTTAGTTCAATTTATTAGTATCGTTAAGGGAAAAAGAAAAATTTACTGTCATCATTAGTTATATAAGATTTATAATTATATCCATTTTATTTTTGTAACTTGTAGTATTTTTGAAACCATGTATGGACCAAAGGGCTCGGTTTTTATATAAGTACAAAAAAATAAATAAATATATTTAATTCAACAAAAAAAATAAATTGTAAACTGTTCTTACTAAGGCTCATAACGCTGAGTTTAATAAATTTACATTTGAAATTTTTATTTTTATTTCGCTTGTAGTTTCCAAAACTATATCCAAATGATAAATGTATACCATTATGGCAAAAGTAATGTCCAATTTGCATAATTTTACTAAAAGCTATTTCAGTTTTCAAATCTCATAAAAACATATAAGCTTTGTATATAGCAATTTAATAGACTTATGTACTTTTATTAGAAATATCATCCTTTGCAAACCTGTTATAAAAGTCCTAAAGACATATTAAATAATAAAAAAAAAACATTTAAAAAACGGACATATCAACTTTAACCATAATGGTGCGGAAATGCAAACGGAAAATATAAAAACAAAAAAATTAAATTCCTCTAATACTAATTTTCAATAAAGCAAAGGCAGAATTAGTTCATCCATTTTAATGTCCTTTAAAAATTCAGAAAAATTTAACACACAAAAACAACAATTAAGCACACAATTTCTATCGTTTTAAGTTAATATTAGATTTAGTTGTACATAGCTATTAGATAATTTATTTTCTAAATTAATTTATTTTAAAGAAATAGCTATTATAAAACTTATGGTAATCGTCACCTATATCCAAATCTATACAGTAGGTAACGGATATAAGAAACTCAAAAAATACCACAAAATTCTTATAAGGAATTATTGTTTAAAAGAAAATAATTCCTTATACGCATGTATACGGATAAGAGAAATTTGTTTCTTATACAAAAATTTTACATAATAGTTATATTTTATCGATATATGTAGAAAGTTATATTTGTTAGTTTTAAAATTTGTAACCTTCGTGAAAAACTAAGAAAAAAATATTTAAAGTCAAACTATGAATTAAAAAATACGGTATCCTTTTTTGGAAAAAATATGTTGTGTTGCCTTCTACAAAACATATTTTCTTATAGGAACTATTTTTCACAGGCGTTTTTGATCTTCGCTGTTTAGCCAATATTTCTTTTATCAGTTTTTTCTTATAAAAGTTTTTCTTATACGAAACATTTTTGCTACTAAGCCATATAAAAAGACATGATATTTTTGGAAACCATTCTTCTATGCGGTTTTTTCTTATAAGAGATGTTCTTATGTCCGTTATATACTGTATTATACGTTATTTTGTTGCATTTAAGTTATGCTTAACGAAATCGTTTACTTTCATCTAAGGATTGCACAATTTCAGCTCAGTACACGTTACCCATCGAAAAATTCCACATCTAAAACCAACTGTTCAAACACAAAATACTTCTGTTTCGCCTGGCCATGATTTGTTGTTCCATCACTAATTAAAATTGCGCTAAACTGCTGATGTGGTCTTAAACGTGAGTATTATTAAAAATAGAGTTAATCAAGTCATACTCGTATGCTGTACTTGCTATTGCTAACCTATGACGTATACGCCTTAATGTTACTCTAAAGCCCGCTACTGCGCCCAGCAATCAATCACCCGTTAATACACGTACTCTCAAACAGTTTGGAAATACATTACGCTGATCGATTACTCCTTTAAACATACCTTTTTAGCTTTGTGCAGTTTGACTGAACGTATGGAACCAAAAACAATTGGCAGCATGGCCATAATGACCAGACTGCCATAAGCCACGGCTATTCCTTCTGGAGTTGAGGGGATTTTTTCATTTGTTATCGTTTCAGTTGCATTTTCGACGGCTGCCTCAGCTGCATCTTTTACCACCTCCACCACTTGATCAACTATTTGTTCCGACATAATGGCTGTTAACTTTATTCCTTTTACAGCCTATATTCGATTGCACTATTTTACGTGAAACGTTTGTTAATTTTTCCACGATTTTCTTGTAAAAACAAAAAATTGAGCGAAAATCTTATGGGAAAAATTGACACGCACTCAATTGGTGTCTGCCGTCACTGCAAAAAAGTCAAGGAAAGAAAAAGTGGAATACAAGAATAGTAGAAAATGTCAACAAACACTTTTTATCGACAGTTGACGTGTCATCGGTTAGAGGTGTATTTTTTAGTAGAAAGGGTAGCAATACTGCGTTTTCATTATAGCGAATTACAAGTGTTTTGCGGAAAAACACCTCAAATCGTTATCACTATGGCTAAAGTGTTTTGGATATTTGAAGCACATGTGTTAACAAAGCAAGAAATTTCTGCTTTCATGTCAATGTTAAGTCAGGTCAATGTTGGGGCCAGGGCCGTGTTCTTAGGTTCTATGGTGATCCTCTATGTTTGTGTATTTAAAACAAACATATTTTCGACACGAATTCAGTGGTGGTTCAACTCTCTTAAGCCTCTTTTAATATTTCTTAGTGTATTTATATGTGATAATATGAATTTTAAAAAAAAAAAAAAATATTATCTAAAAAGCGAAAAAAAAGCTAAAAATTGGGGGCGGGATATTTTAAACATTTCAAGTTTAAAAAAGCTTACCAGAAAATTTCATACATTCATATAAAAAAATATTTTAGTTTAGTCATCGGAATCGATATTAGACATATAGAAAAATACGTATAGTTGATGGCTTACGACATATCATAAAAAATGTTCAGAAAAGGTCTAACAGCCGTGTCAATTTATCACATTCTAAGTTCATTGTATGACAATAAAATTGTCATAAATCTGATAATCGTGTAAACATATTACGTTGACGTTGTCAGACACTTTTTATTGTCAGACGTGCGAAGTTTCAATATATATATTGTCAGAAAAATATTTATATTAGCAACACTATCTATAATTATATGAAATCAAACAAAAGATCTGGTAAAATCAACGCATCTGGCAATTTTTACCGTTGTTAACTGACAATTTTTATTGGCATATAAATTTATTGTCTGGCAATGAATTTATAATGTTTTCTTAACATCTATTGAACTGACAATTTAACATATAGCAAACAATTTCTCTTTGTCAGTACATTGGCAAATCTGGCAACCTTCTGTACATAGCTTAATACCTATAGATTAAATACACACATATATATCTATTTCGCTCAAAACTGACAATAGAGAGCCAAAAAAATAGGTAAAACTTGATCAAATCAAAGATTTTTCAGACGAAACCAGGGGTATATTTCCTAATAATGTTTTTTAAAGAACTTATTAAAAAATAAATTTAAAAAAAATTGTTATTTTAGTTTTTTACAATTTAAAAGTAAAAAAGTAAAATATTCCAGAACTTTAATTATTCATACATAAAATTATTTTAGTTAAAATTCATCAAAATGGGTATTAGAAATAATAAAAATATACATATAGAGAAATAGGTACCGCCGCAGACATATTTTTTTAACTGTGCATTTTTTTTTTTGTATTTTAGTTAAAATCCATCAGAATGTATAGTAAAAATAAGTAGAATTAACATGTGGGGAAGCTGAAGCACCGCATGCGATATATTGTTTGAAAAGCTTTCCAAATAATAATTAATATCCTATAGTTTTCATACCCGTACATGTGTATTCCATTGATAATTTCAGTTCATTTGTCATTTCATTGCTTTATAATCCTATTTAGCCATTGACCAATATTTAGTTAATTGCATAATCCATAATTAATTTAAATATTTCTTCCTATGGATATTTAACAAATAAAATTTTACCTACAGTGACCCAACAAAATTAGGTATAACTCGGTCCAATATCTTATATTTGAGTACCCGCACATAGAGCACCTTCCCAACTTTGACCTACCATACCGATGTTTGAGAACAAGGGTATCGTTTTTAATATGCTACACTTCATCTCAAAAATTTGATTCCTTTTGTGCTCTAATAAGTGTGCTCCAAGATGTATTAATACAGGTGGCGTTAACTGCCAGCTGGTTTTAACTTTTTTTTCTGATTTTGATGCCTCTGCACTGTCAACTACATATACTCGCCGAGTTGCGCCTTTCGGTTGTCAAAATTTTGTATGGAGATTTTGACACTAGAGAGGAACTACACAAAATAAATTGCCTGTTGTTGTTGCAATGCCAAATTTGTTGTACAGATAACTCCACCTTTATTAATACATCTTGGTGTGCTCTGATCATAACTATATATATATACTTATTTGGTTATCCGTTTTGTGAATCGGTCATTTCTCCTACAGTTATCTCGCAATGAATAATAAGTGTAAACAATATATAAGACTGTTAAGGAGCACTGCCTTAACGACGTTCGCAACTGCAGCTAACTTCATGAACAACATCTAAAAACACAATTGTCATTCCCGGCTGCAAAAAAATATCTGTGGGTTTTTGCAAACAACTTGGAGAAGGATTTTTTTTAAAGAATTTCACATATAATTAAACCAAATAAGTACAATGGAGACAATTCTGGGTATACGTGGTCCTGATTTTGTAATGGTTGCAGCTGACACAACGCAAGCACGCTCAATTATTGTCATGAAGGAAGGTAAAGTAGACACTGAATGCATAGAACGAAATGACTTTACAAAAATGCTGTATGGTGGACGGACAGACGGACGGTGGTCACTTCTATTGATGTTTTCAATTTTGGTTTCCAGATGAAAATAAAATACACAAAATCGCGGATAACTTAATGATGGCCACTATTGGTGAGTCGGGCGATACAGTACAATTCACAGAGTTCATATCGAAGAACATAGCCCTCTACAAGATGCGCAATGGTTACGATTTGAGTCCAAAATGTGCTGCTCACTTTACGCGTAAGAATTTGGCCGACTACTTGCGTTCACGTACTCCTTACCAAGTTAATATGTTTGTGGCTGGGTGAGTTGAGTTTCCTTTTAGCAATTCGACATATAACTTGACCAAATCATTTTATTTCAGATACGACCCCAAGGAAGGTCCCGAATTGCACTACATCGATTATTTGGCCAATGCTAAATCGGTTAAATATGCCGGCCAAGGTTATGGCGGTATGTTCTGCGCTAGTATCTTTGATCGTTATCATTACGAGAACATCACGCAGGAAGAGGCCTATGATGTTCTCAAGAAATGTGTCGTAGAAATACAAAAACGTCTCGTCATTAATCTGCCAAAGTTTAATGTTGCCGTTGTGGACAAAGATGGCATTAAGGACCTGCCCCAGATAACCTCTCAAAACCTTATCGGTTACAAACCCTAGATTATATGTTTGCATTTGAAATGCTTTGTTTGGTAAAGAACATTTTGTATAAAAAAAATTAATGAAAAAAATAAAAACCTTGGGCTTTATTACAGTACAGAGTTTTAAAGTGAGTTTTTGTCGGTATATTGAGATAACCAAAATCCGAGATTTAGTAACTTTCATAACTCCTTAAAGAATCAATATAGTGCGAGAGACTTTTAAACTTCGTATTTTTAAAAGATTTTAAATCACTACCACCAAGAAGCCCATTGAAGAAATGTTGATGCTCCATTAATTAATTCAGGTCTATCGAAATGTTTATAAAAATATTGTAAAAAATCCATTAGAAGACAAAACAAATTTTATATCACGTAACGTAACCGAATTCTTTTAAATACAAGAACTAGAATGTATATTAATTCTTAATGAAGGGATCCTGCAGACAAGC
This sequence comes from Muscina levida, assembly GCA_964034835.1. NCBI lineage: Eukaryota > Metazoa > Arthropoda > Insecta > Diptera > Muscidae > Muscina > Muscina levida. The sequence continues at coordinate 114,424,974 of OZ035881.1, read as the reverse complement.
ACCTCGATTTCATTACATACCGTGAGTTTTGACTTTTTATATTTTCTTTTAAATAAATGATGGTCCGAGAGTAGAGAAATAAAAACAATATTTCTTTTATTGCAAAACATAACTTAAAAGACAAACTTTTGCTGGATATCTTAAAAACATACATTAATCCTATGCACAATCTACTTGTAGACTATTATCGATTTCTTTGGGCCATTCCAAGTCAATTGCCATTACATCTAGGGCTATAATATCTATGGGCTGTCCTATCATCGATGATACAGATGGTGTTGTTCGCCCAAATTCTCCATGTACCAACTCTTTGATATATGTACCCGCCTGACTTACGACATCCAATACCAAAAGACGCGAATTTTCCTTGTTGACCCATGCTTTCATTTTGTATATCATGCGAGGTCTCGTATGTAAGGGTCTACGATGCAGAACGCGTATCGGTGTCTTTTGTTGTATTTGAAATCCTTCTGGTACGTTTAATTTTTCCACGATCTCCAATGTGGCCGGGCTTGGAAGTTCACATAAAGCACGGTAGTATTTTTTCTTTTGCTCCTCTCCCGATTTTATGTGTACGAGTTCCTCCCTCTTGACCATTTGAAGATTGCGTATGGACAACATGCGAGTTGCATCAACTTCGCATTCCATCCGATGAGCTTCGGCTGTTGGTAAAGTGGTACGCACGGAGTTGGGAATTTCCAAGACAAATGGTCGACCTTTACCCAGGCATCTAACGTCGACATCTTCTCGGCCGCTTGACATAAAAATCACTTTGGATGTATCTTTGCTGAATGTATACAATTGGAAGTGACATGAATATTAAAAACTTCCATTAACTGCTGCTACTCCTAACATACATACCAAAAGAATGGACAGACTGCCCTCATTATTATCTCTTCTATGCTATCTTCCATAATACGTTGGCCATTGAGCACCCAAGGTGTGTGCGAAAGCTGCCTCGATATCTTACGATAACGTCCTGCCACAAACACGGTTGGTCCTGCCAGTTCTATGGAATCCAAGAGTAAATGCTCAGATGCCACTGGTGGTGGTACCGGCAGAAATTCCTTGAATAACTCAACCTTTATTCTCTTTGGCATATACTGCTTGTCCATAACACCTCTTGATATTACTTGACGTTTTGCATTTTTAGCTGTTGGAAATGCCTTCTCATGTAGTTGTTTCAGTTTGATCAATTCTTCCTCTTCTTGGGTATGCGATAGCTGAATAGTTATCATTATGCCATTGGCATCACATCCCATACCAAGTTCTTTACATACTATAGGATTTATAATAAGTTTTACGGCTTCTTTAAGCGGAACATCTGGAGCACGTTCCTTGTCAATTTGCGTGCCGAATTTTTCCATAAGCGCATACCACATTGAAAGTTGGCGAGTCTGCAACAACATGGGCATACTGATGGCAAGTACGATGTCTTTACATTCATATTTATGGATGTCTGTCTTTAAAATCGATTCAATAAGATGCGACTGAAATTCTTTTGAAAACAAGCCAAGACAGCAGGGGCAAACGGAGAGTTTTGCTCGTTTAGGTAGATTTCCTTCCTCATCGGCTGAGGGTAGACCGTCGTATTTAACATTCAGCTGAAGTAGGACATAATGAAAAACAATAATCATGAAATGTAGGTAGTATATTATCAACTTACATTTTCAAAACTTTCTTTTAGATCCCTGTATTCATCTCCACGGGCCTTTAAATATCTTAACAAACATATATCGCACACTCCATGGACTTTCAAAAAGTCAACCAGATCCTGATTTATCATATTAATGGCTAGTTTTTAGCTAAAATTAAGGAAATGCCGAAAATTGTTTACAAGGAACGATGATAGGCACAACACGTGAGGAATTGTAAACAAACAAATTTAACACAGGATTGTTAACAATGTCGGTAATGCTGTTGATACTACTAAATACGTACATCTATGCATAAGTGGTGGCATAAGTCTGTTAGAACCATGAAATGGATTTATACTAGTTTTATAAACATTTTTGAAAATCATTATATGGTTTCAGAAAATTGATAAAGAAATTTATTTTGAAAAATATGCTACGCCCCCCAAGAATGATGACTCTTGAGTTCTATGTTGACCCTCTATGTGCTGGTACTCAAATTAAAGATATTTTAGAGACGAATCCGATGGTTTATTTTTTTTTAGCTTATACTAGGTCCATGGGGTCCAAATGAAAGATATTTTTGAAACAATCCTAGTTATGTTAATTTCAAGATAATACGTGTCCCCTATTAAAAAAAAGGGATATTTTTAACTAAATTCCGTAACCAGGGTCAGGGCTCAAAAATATTTAAAAAAAAAATCAAAAATGCAAGAAATTGAAAATTAGCCGTTGGACGGACCATGGGGCAATAATTTGGGGCCTTGAGAGAATACATCCGAGAAAAGTATGAGTTATATGCTTTGCAATAAAGTTCATACGTTGTAGAAAAAAAATTATAATTATTTTTCAAAAAATATTTTTTTTTAAAAAAAAAAAATTTTGCGACACCAGTTATTTTTTTTTTAAATCTGGAACTTAGGATTTTTGAATTAAGAATTCTTAATTACTAATTAAAAATTGTGTATTATTTATATAATAATATTTATTTTAAATTGTTTATAATTTATTTTTTGTGGAGTAGTTCTTTTAAATGATAGAAGCATCTTGTAATGTATGCCCCTATTACGGTTTACAACTTCAGTTGATAGAAGCATCTTGTAATTTATGCCCCTATTACGGTTTACAACTTCAGTTGAAATTTTACAATGTGGTATTACGACTACAACTTAACCTGTGTGATACACCTAAAAATTACTATTCATCAATAGCAGTTGTTTTCAATTTCAACTAAACTGAGTCGAGTTGTAAACCGTAATAGGGGCATTAATTTTAATTTGACATTGGGCTTTCAAATTAAAATTTTTTATAATAAATGAAATTCAAATTAAATATAAACGACTTCTTAATTATGGGAGCAGTTTTTGTGAATAAAAACCATTATTTTCCTAAATTTAAATATGTCGTCATTAAGTTTCAAATAGTATATATTCGACCTACTGACATCTATTATTTTTTACTTTCTAAACTATGAAGTCTCAGCTGTGTACCGATTTTTTACTTATTCTGAAGATTGCCTATATAGATCTTCTGATTATCTAAAGGAAATCAAATGGAGGGAGATACATAAGTAAAGCAAAATGTGAAAAACAAAGAATATTATTCTTCTTATTTAATGGCAGAAACCATCGATTTTATTGCCGAAGTCTTCGAGACGGAGCATTTTCGTCCTTTCTTACGTGTCCAAGCCAGCGCATTCGGTCTATTTGAACAATTTGAGCATAACTACGTGTACAGCTCATGATTCATTTGACGACGGTATCATAAGAAATATAAAAAGGTGCCTCCTTGATTTAGAATTTATTTCCTCTTTATCTCAACTCACAGCGACTGTACACTGGTATGGATTGTTCTTGACCTCTTATAAAATAATTAATAACCTGTATCGATATGTTATCTTCAGTCCTAGTTTTAAAATCATTTAACGCCGACGCTATTTTGATTATAAGTACTCCCCCTATGACTTGTCACCTTTTATCCAAGTCTTTAACTCATTCAATAGTATTGAACCAAAACAAATAAAAAAATAAAACACTATTAAAGTTTATTCTAAGTCTATCATTAAAATATGATAGTATTTTGTTTTATTTTCTTTCTTTTCTATAAACGCCTACATGCGGTAAATGCTTAAAAAAGTAAGCAAGCTTCTCCTTATAGACAGTGGTATTAAAATAAATAAGGAAGTCTTCCTTCAGTATGTCGTCACTTACGCCAAATTAAAGATGAATGCATGATAGATGGTGTTTTATGATGGTTTATTTATATAAGCCCGAAGATTTTTTTTCGAGTCGAACAATATTTACTACACCAATTCATTTACATTACTTTTAAAAAATACTTAAGCTTATCGTCCTTCGACTGTAAAGAGAAAAGAGAAAATTAAATTTATTAATATGTTGTCTTCATTTTCCCAATCGGTAAATATGGTAATCTGAAAACTTACTGTAAGAAGATAAATCAATTTCATCGGGCAATTCGGTGATGTTAACATCAAATCTGTCCTGGACTTCGTTGAGAATTTTGGCATCGGCTTCATCCGATACAAAGGTGATGGCCAAACCTTTGGTACCAAAACGACCAGCCCGAGCGACACGATGCAAATACGTGTCGGAATCTTCAGGCATATCATAATTGAAGACAATATTGACACGTTCAATATCCATGCCACGACCAAATAAATTGGTAGCGACCAATATGCGTTTTTGGAAATCTTTGAATTGTTGATAGCGATTTAGACGCTCCTCTTGGGTCATGCCGCGATGAATACCAATGGCTGGGAAATTTTGTTCCGTCAGCAATTGAGCCAAAGCCATACAACGTTGCACCGATTTGACGAAAATAACAACCTAAATAAAGACAAATAAAATATTCAAAAGGTAAATAAGATAATTTTCTATAACATTGTTTGGTAAAAGTTTACTTCAATAGAATTCCATAATTTCAAGGGCATTTTCTACGACCAACAAAGACAAACTTACTTGATTAAATTCCAATACATCCAATAGTTCAAATAATTTTTTGTTCTTCTCGTTTTCCTTTAGCTTAACATAATGCTGTTGCAAACCATGCAGTGTCAATTTTGCTTCATCATCTACATAGACTTCCATAGGCTGTAATTAAAAACCACAAAAGAGATATTGCGTTAAATTAAAAACTCAAATCTGGGAAATTGAAAGATTCGACTTATGTCGTGGCAAATATTTCAATACTTTGATTGAACCTATGAATTGTGTTAACTTAGTTTACGCTACATACGGCCACACTACCACCAAAATCGTTCTCTCAAAAACAAATGCTGTCCGCCACAGACAAGACGACAGACTCTAGAAGTTGCCACTTTGTAGATCGGAGCCGTCAAGGCGATCTCTCAATGCTCAAGCTGTTATTCGTCAGAAGAATCCATATAGAATTGAAAACTTTCAAGAGTTGTAGTAGAAATCGAAGTCCACCATAGATTGTTGAACGATAACGACGATTTTTCGCTAACATTCCTTTTATGGGGTGCAGACCGGAAGCATTATTTTATTCTTATTTTTTTTTTGTTTGAATTAGAAATCATTGTAGATTTCATTTATTATATCAACCCGATAATATTAAGTATTATATGCATACAGATATCGTTTAAAATGACCGTTTAGTTTGATTTCCATTTATGGTCCATTCCCAACGACGGTTGGTTTGGGTTAGTTCTTATTCTTTTATTAGCATTTAGAATGCTTTTTAACGTTTAAATTTAACACGTTTAGACCGAATTAAATTTGGATATCTAGCCGCGATTTGTCCGTCACTCCTTTCGTCCTCATGTTATATGCATACAATTTAGAATTGCAGTAGTATGTAATATTTTTGTTGTTGGCATTAATTTTTTAAGTTTGAATTGCGCTTTGCCGATTTGTATGTATTTTCGTTTAATGTCACCGCTGCTGCTACTAGCATTTTTATTCTTGTTTTGTGGCTTTTCAGGAGTAGTTGTTTTATTAATTGAGATACCGCTTAGTGGTGGCATAACTGTTAGTGTTTGTTGTAGGACGACAACGATAAGGACTAGTAGTAGTAGTAGAATTGATATTGATAGAGATATGAACACGTTGTTGATATTTACATCTTGCATGAACTTTTTGCAAACCGGACGTATGTCTTTGCTTAATGTGGCGGAAAACATCATAACTTGTTTTCCATGCGGTGTACTGCGGAAGATCTCCTGAACGTCGCGACGCATATCTGAAACAGAATAAAAAAAGTGTTAATGGATTATTAAAAAAGTTTGGATTAGAAGCTTCACTACTTAAATTGTATTATATTTGATGAGCATCTGGCATTCGGACTTGAAATCCTTTTACAGAATTAAGAATTTTACTTCTGTTTATTAATATGTTATAGGGATGTAACAAACGTTCGCATTCGCATATGCGACAATCGACATAGTACATTCGGCAAAAGAATAAGACTGAAAATTTACGCCTACGCATCATTTAGGTCTGTTCATTGTATAAACAAATTTTCTCCGGGAAGAGTCCCTAGCGAACAGTTGTTTAGTGGAGCCGACTTGATCTCTATGATCCATTAAAAACTAGATTGCACAGCGAAAAAGCAGCGAAGCTTTTTTTGTTAAATACAACTTGGCTCTACTAATCTTTGAATACTGAATACGTCAAAGTTTTCGAAAGTAAATTAAATTGTTTAGTATATATTTTTGTTTTTGTTTTACTTTGATATAAATATTTTGTTTAATTACTTAACTGGAATACATATTTTTATTGGAAAAAGCAGACAGTAGGAGTGAATCTAAATTATTCGTTAACGTAAACCATTTTTTGACATTCGCTAATAATTTTGGAATATTCGCTTTCGCATTCGCAAAAATTATTAGTATTCGCATTCGCAAAAGCCAAAAATAAGTATTCGCATTCGCTTTTGCAAAAAAAAAATTCACATTCGTTACACCCCCCAAAAATTAGCTTTGATCATAAATTTTTATATAAAAAATGCTTTTCAAATCTTTGTAGCTTTGTTTACAATCACGCAGGGTTACTTATATACATAGCAAAGCGCTATTTTTTCTAAAATTAAAACCAATGCAAGGATGCCAAATTTACAAATGCAATCACAACAACGTTCTAGTTTATCTAAAAACTTTCGGACTTCGTACCGACTTATTCTGTGCTTTCTTTTCAAAATGATTTTTTTTAATGAGTATTATTAACTTGAATTTTGTTTCGTACAACTTCTTTTAACAGACGATTTGAAAAATGCTTAAATTTTTGGCTAAGAGATCGTTGGTAGTCACAACAAAAGCAATTACAAACAGTCACTACAGTTGAATCCTACCAACAAGAGCCGTATATGCCCTACAAAAATAAACAAAAAAATCTATATTTCCCGCATGCGCTTGGGTCACTGTATCACCACACATCAAAAAAAATTACAACAATAAATGCCAAAAATGCGGAAATTTACACAACATTATTGAAACAATTTCGTCTTTGACTCATCAACATAAGTTTTTTAAATAATATTGGATTTAACTACTAACAAACATCAATATTTATAATAGTAACTCAGTCTATAATTTTATCTCCCATATTAACCTCTGTTTAATTAAGAAGATATATTAGTAAATTTCTTTAGCCTATGACCTTTGCTGCTAGTTGCTATTGTTTGTTTATTAATAGTCTTTTATTAAGTCTTAAATAATGTAAATAAATAAAATAATTGGTACTTACCAAGTTGTTCTAACATTTTGTCGCATTCATCAAGAATGAAATGTTTTAAATGTTTCAGATTCAACTTCTTGTTACGAATCAAAGCCAAGATGCGACCTGGAGTACCAACAACAATGTGAGGTGTCACATTTTTCAAAGTTTCCTCATCTTTTTGTATGGACAAACCGCCAAAGAAGACGCCGACCTAGAATAGAACAAAAATTAACCATTTAATATATATTAGTTCAGCTTTTTTTTTATAAAACAGTGAAATTGCATTTAAAAAAGTACAGCTGTAAAGCATTATTTTTAAACTAGACAATGATGTGGATTAAATAAAAAGAAACAATAGAGATTTTTACATGACTGTCATAACTCATTGCACTGTTATAACTCAAATATCAAAAATTGAAGTCCGACAAATATGTATAATATTTTCAAAGTCAAACAAAAATGCAAAATATTGAGTAACGTATCTTAAAAGGGTTGTTTAACATTGTCTACTTCACAAACATTATTTCAACTTACCTTCACCGATGGCATATATTTGGAGAAACGTTCGTATTCCTTGCTAATTTGGAATGCAAGCTCACGGGTGTGACACATGACTAGAACATACACAACATTCTCGGTAGGCTCCAGTTGTTGCAATGTGGCCAAAACAAATACAGCCGTTTTACCCATACCAGACTTGGCTTGGCAAAGAATGTCCATACCTAGAACAGCCTGAGGTATACATTCATGTTGTACTGCAAATAAAACAAAATTCTTTACACATGAAAAATACAACAATTATACGCCATTTATGATTCTTACCTTCCGAAGGATGTTCAAAACCACAATCTACAATGGCTCTTAAAATTTCTGGCTTCAGAAGGAAATCACGGAAACCCGAACTGTGTATGGATACGTAAGTACCCTTAACATCTTTTTTTGGCGCCTCTTGCGTTTCGGCTACAGTGGTCTCGGTCTGCTCCTCATCCTCATAATCTAAAAGATCGTCATTGTCGGCCATTTTTATTAGTTGTGTGTGATTTCTAACTCCGCACAATTATTGAGTGAGTCAATAAAGTTAAACAAGCCGCTTTGTGCTGTAAATACAACGAGAAAGGAGAAATGAAAAGCATTCCACATATGACAATCTACGAAATTGGCATAATTTTCACCGGCTGACGCCATTTTTAAAACCATGAGGTTATAATTATTTCTATCTACACACAGTGCACAAACACAATGGCAATTCGTTGAAAATATGTTTTTTCAATATTTCTTTGAATTTATTTACTATTTCACTTGAATTTTTACCTAGTGTAAATGCTTTGTCCTAAATTTTTCTTTTTCTGAAAAATTTCACAACTTTTTTATTGACGCAAGCACAAAAATCTGAACTTTTCTGTACTGTAGTCTGTGACTCGTCGGCTTGGTAAACTCTTTTGATATGTTTCGTCAAGGCATACACGCTGAGTCTAAATCGGTTTTTTGGCAATCGGTAACTGGCATAAAGTAACCAGTATACAACTCTGTGATGCTTTGTTTTTTGAAGTTGCCACATCTAATTTATTTAAAGCTGATTACACATAAAGAAAATTGTACGTGTTACTGCCAAGTTAAGCTGGGATCACACTATTACAAAATTTATTTTTGTCACAGTACAGCAGAAAAGTGACAAATATTTTGAAGTTTTTTTTAAACTGTTTGTTTGTTAGTTTTAGTCGATCGTGTTTTATATATTAAATTTTACGTTAAAGTGTATCAAATGATACATCAAGTTCGGCTTACGATCAGAAAAGTGTTTTTTTTTATTGTTTGATATTTTTGGTCAAATTCAGTGTGTCACGCACTAGGATGACGCGTTTCGAACTCCATGACGAGTTCATCTTCAGACCCCTTTGTGACGAACTGATGCACAATGGTACATCATCAGCTGTATATATATCTACAATTATGTCAAACATGTACATGCGAAGTAGATATCAGCCGAAAATGTCCATCACCAATTATAGTTTCTGATCTGATCGTAAGCCGAATTTGATGTATCATTTGATACACTAACGTAAAATTTAATTTTGAAGTTTATTTACACTAAAGTGCTGTCAACCATAAGTAAACTAAACAAAAATTATAGTAACGCAAATGCAAAATTGATCTATACATTTGTTATCATTAAATCGGGTAAAAAGTGTGTGTGTTTGTTGGATATAATGAGAAATGTTTTTATTGTGTGCAAAACATATCTGTGACAAATATTTTGAAGTTCATTTACACTGATCTGCTGTCAACCATACCAATGTATTTACAATATTGTAAAATCAAAAGTAAAAGGAACAAAATTTATAGTAACGCAAAGGCAAAAGAGACTATAAAACTATATAAATTTGTTATTATTTAAATCAGGTTGAAAACGTAAAAAAAATGTAAGAACATCGAAGAAAGGTGAATAAAGTGGGTTGTGTGAATGTTATAGGTAACTTAAAAAAAGAATCCGCTAAGTATTGTGGACAAAAGTTGCCGTGTGTGGATTGGGACTAATATATATTGTGGCAGAATAGAGTTAAATTATAGTAGTTGGTTTTAATACTACAATTTCTATAATTGGCAATCAAAAAGCTGTTTGGACATTCAAGAGAATAGCGGAAAATATTCATTTGACCCGTTTCTTTGTTTCATTTCATTTCCGGTGTAAAAAATTTTGTGTAACAATTAATATTTAATCTGTTAAAGGTTTATGGTATTCTGTAGAAAGTTGACGATTATTATACTCACAGCATAAACAAGACCGACATTTCAATTAATATTTATATATTTTTGGCACGATTTTGTAAAAATACAAAATACATACGTTTATCAGCGATTTAAAAATGTTTTTGGCCCCCATACAATAAAAACATATATTGTATATATTTTATATATTACTTATAATTTTTTTCTGTGTAGTATTTTTTACCTTTAAAATTAAAATGATTATGCAACAATAAACGTATATAATTTTACTTAATTGCGACAAATAAACTATTTTTGGTGCCAAATAATTAATATTAATTGGAATGTAATTCCTATTTATGTTGTGAATAATTATTATAATACATATTTTTCATGACTGGACGCATTTTAAAGCGATTTATTGTAAGTATTCATTGTTCAAATATTTATTTTCTGTATTTTAAAGCCTGTGGGCCGATCTAAAATGTATCATCAAAAAGTTTGTTAATTTATTCTTCCAATCTACGATCTTTCGATAACTAACTAGCTTCCCCTAAATACAACACAGCTACAAATTTTAAATTGGCGCAATTGTGTGGCAACTATTCTATATAGGTCCCTTTCCCACTCATTTGCGCAACAGTGATAGCATATAAAACAATAACAACACTGAGGACAAACAAAAATCATCTATCAAAAGAAAATAACTGCGAATCGAAGTAAACAGTTATTCAGTGGTTGTGTGTATTTTTGTGATTTGTTGCGAAAAATTGCCTTAAAACTCTGTTTACAAAAGAAAAATAATTTGAAACAAGATACAAATGCAATAAACTGTGCCAAGATATTTATATACGATATATTTCATTGATAAGAACACTAAAGTACAAAGCTATCTATGCAATACAATAATAGAAACATGGCACGCGACCGAGAGCCGCCTCAGCCTCAATCAGAGCAACAGACGCAGGGAGCCACTGAAAGCCAAACTTCTCACCTGTGGAGCCAAGTGGAAAGTCAGCCAATGGACACCATTGTTTGGGGTCGTTTGTATGGAAAGAATATTAAAGTCAAATCACTGGGTAGGACGTCCAAATCATATAAGATATTATATCTGAATACGTCTTTTTCTGTTGGTAACACTATTTGTTTGTTGTTTTCTTCTTGAAGAAAAGATTAAATTTTAGTTGTAGTTTGTTGCTTGTCCTTGACAAAGATTTACATATTTGATTATTGTACTCACTATTTTTGTTTATTTGTGTGACTTACAGTGAGTGTCAATAGTGTGAGTACAATGAGTGTAGTGTTTGCACAACGACAATGTATGACATAAATGATTGCGAGCTGTTTCTGTATAGAAAACATTTGCGTTTATTTGTGAAAAATTTCCTTTTTATGTACATAAAGGAGATAAAGTTATTAAAACACAATTTCTTTGGAAATGCGCTAATTGTGTAACAAAACATCTCTGTAATACGATATGGCTAAGATAAATTCTTGCAGGGCTACATTTAACGTAAACGAACATTTATGTCAACATCCCTTAACCCCAATTGCAAAGATGGACAACGTAAACAACAAAGAAAGAAAAAAAAAACAAGATGATCGGTAAAACTCTTCACATTTTAAACAAACATTTTGTGCTTAAAATGCATAAAAATGCCCGCCAAATCAAAAATACAAAAACCAAGGATAATGTTGGTTCGGAGTTCATGCTTCCTTTGGGTTCAATTTACCCATTATTTGTCACAAAAGGTATTTTTACGAGAATGTAGAACTTTAAATAAAATGATAACAAAAAACAAAGGCTCTATTCATATTTTGTAAAGTAGACTTTTAAAAAATTAAATTATATTTTCACTGAATTGCATTTTACCGTGCGAGATCTGGCGGGAAAAGGGAAGATACTGTCCTCTTAAGTTAATTTCTAGAAAAACTAAAAACACGCTCTAGGGCTCTTGGGAGTCATAATGGCATAAGTTTGGATCCTATTACTTCCCCCGATCTGAAGGTACTTTTCATTACTACGGTTCCAAATATATATATTTTTTTTAACAAAATTGGGAATACTTTGACAAGTTATTAAGTTAACAAATCGATGTCGCTCAACAATTTTCGAACGAACGAATTTAGAATCAGCCTAAAAATGTAAAATAATTATTTATTTATAAAATAAATATTAAAATTTTGAAGAAATACATAAAAAATCGCTAACAATTCAAAATAAAAACTACACACATAACTCGTAAAAAACAAAAATTCGCGGACTATTTATAGATAAATACTATAAATAGTCTCAATTTATAAAATTTCATTACTAAATATTCAAAAAATAATGATATGCATTTGCCATAAATAAAAAAATTTCCAAAATTTTTTTTATTATTTTGTTTAAAATAACAACTGCAATAAATTTATACATACATAAAATCCATACAAAAAATGCACAAAATGCAACACAAGAAAAAAACCCTTGTCAAATATTGTTATTCAAAAATCAAACCAAAAAAATGATTATATTACAGTTAAAATAAAAAAAGGAAAACTCAAAGCAAATTTACATAAAAAGTTAAAGATAAAAAAATAATTAAATTTTAAACTAAAAAAATAAAAAAAATTTCCGTTGCGCGCTCCATAAGCATTATTTGTTTGTATAAAAAATGTAGTAAAAATGTGATAATTAAACAATAAAATTTTCAATAAAACTAAAAAAACAATCAATAAAAAAACATTTTTCTGATCTTTAGCCGAATTTGATGTATCATACGATACACTAACGTAAATTGATATAACTAAAAATTAATCGCTATTTAAAAAATACAAAATTTACAAAAAATTTAAAAATAAATCAAACAAAGAAAAAATGTATAAAAACCTATTTTTTTACACCCAAATTATATTGATGTCCTAAACAAAATTTCAAAATAAAAATCTATAATTCGTAATACTGCAATTATTATCAGTAGATATTAATGATATTAATAACAATAAATTATGCATCTGTATTAAAACAATTGAAATATCCCATATTGTTCAAAATTTGCGGCGATGTCGAAAACTTTTTTAAATTACGTGGCAAAGTATCCTTTGTCCTTGCTACACGAAGCATAAATGAACGTATAATTTTAGAAAAACAATTTAAGAGCTGTTTAATATCGTCGTCGTCATTGTCATGCAATCTTTATAGGCGTTAAGTGTAAACTCTAAACATTTTGTACACTTTTATTGACGCTCGCTGTATTTGTATGTTTAGCTGTTTATCATAATAATTAGAACTTTATGCATTGACTCTTTTTTGCCGTCCAAAATTGTAGACTTAAACAATGAAACCTTTACCGCTGGCCGTGGAGAAAACAATGATCTTATTCTGACGCTCAACGATTTACCTGAAAAAATTTTATGTCGTATATCAAAGGTTCACTTTTCCATTAAGAGAGCTAACTGTGATCTATCAAATCCTGTCTATATAGAAGTAAGTAACAATTATTAATTTTTATTTTGGTTTGCAAAATCAAATTGCATATTGTTTTAGGATCTATCACGCAATGGCACATTTGTTAACAGTGAACGCATTGGTACCAACAATCGTCGCATTTTACAAAACGATGATATTATCTCACTATCGCATCCTACTTATAAAGGTACATACGGTTAAAGCTTTTATTTTTAGACATTTCTTATATATATTTTTTAGCATTTGTTTTTAAAGATCTCAGCCCAAATGAAGCTATGGGTTTGCCTGAAGAAATAACTGCCAACTATTACGTTAGCCGAAAATTAGGTTCAGGAGCTTGTGGCTTAGTACGCTTAGTTCACGATAGACGTTCGTGCCAGCAATACGCTATGAAAATCGTTAAAAAGAATATGTTAGCCACCAGTACAAATCCAAATAATTTAAATGACCCTAATCGAGTAATGAATGAGGCTAAAATTATGAAAAGTCTAGAACATGTAAGTATTAATGCGTTTAAAAATTTTAATTGTGACGAGAGTATACAATTTTGTAAGTATACTGAGAGATGTTACATATATATTAAAAAAAGAGTCAAACTTAGTGTCCTTGACTTGATCGTAGTTGGTTTGCTATTTTACAAGATTGAAAGACGGTTTTGTGATAAATGACCTCTGTAAATGCAAGTTTTTGACTAATGACCTACAATATCCTCGGCAACGATATTAAAATATATATTCTCTTGCAGCCCTGTGTCATTAAGATGCATGATATTGTCGACAAACCAGACTCTGTTTATATGGTACTTGAATTTATGAAAGGTGGCGATTTGCTTAATCGTATCGTGGACAACAAACGTTTGTCCGAGAAAATCTCAAAGTTATTTTTCTATCAAATGTGTCATGCTGTTAAATATCTACACGATAAGGGTAAGATTACATATTGCTTAAATATTATCATTGAATTAAGAAACACATAACATATGGTGTTTAATTTATTCTAGGTATAACTCATCGAGATCTCAAGCCTGATAATGTTTTATTGGAAACCTCAGACGAAGAAACTTTGTTGAAAGTTTCTGATTTTGGTTTGAGTAAATTTGTACAGAAGGACTCTGTAATGCGTACCTTATGTGGCACACCTCTGTATGTTGCACCAGAAGTGTTGTTGACAGGGGGTCGCGGAGCTTACACCAAAAAAGTTGATATTTGGAGTTTGGGTGTAGTTTTATTTACGTGGTAAGATATTTAAATTTTTGGTTTAAAGACAAAAGATTATTTTTATTTTTAAATTTAATAAATTGATTGGTTATACAGCGTAAAATGTGGTACACATATTATTTACGGCTAAAATTGCATATTTTTCCTTAAAAATTACAATATAAAACTATTTCCAATTCGATTGTTGATGTACAATTATGTTTTATATAAGTCAAGCTATTGATATTCATATAAAGTGTTGTTTAAATTATAATTTTTCGTATTCTTTTTTATTTGTTAAAATCATTGCAGTCTCAGTGGTACGCTGCCATTTTCTGATGACTACGGCTCCCCAGCATGTGAACAAATCAAAAAAGGTCACTTCCGCTTCAATCATCCCTCATGGAAGCAAGTTTCACAAAGAGCAACATCTCTCATTAAAAATATGCTGATGGTAGACCCCCAGCGGAGGCCAACAATTGACGATGTCTTACAAAGTAGTTGGCTTAAGGATCAACAAATGTTGCGAACGGCCAACAAACTTATGAAAATAGATGCTATGGATACCGAAGACGAGGAAAATTTCATAGAGCCACCCATGAAACGTTCAAGAAGATAAATAGTAATGTTTTTTTGTTTGTTTTTTTTTTTAAATATTATTAATTATTTGTTTTACAATCATATACATATTCATATATTACTTACTCATTCACCAGTGGCCAAATAGAGTATTAATGTTTAGTAATTATTTATTCATTTATGTTTTAACTTGTCCATACATCCTTGCTGCCTCGAAAATATGAACTCATTTGATATGAAGTATGTTTATACAACAACAAAATCAACATGACAATTGTTTTTTTTTATTAACAAAATACGCATTTTTTTCTTTTGTTCTTACAATGAGTTGTACTCACTAATAATAAAATCTATGTTAGATTTATTAAAATGTTACCTATTATTACCATTCCCAAAAATTATTGCAACTTTGTGTTATTTTTATACTGTTACTTATAAACCTGTGCTGTTTTTGTCTTATTTCGAACATATTATACCGTTACTTTTAAGGCTTTTTGTAGTATAGGAACAACATTAAACAAAGCTGTGAGATTTGCTTTGTTTCGAATAAAAACGAACATTTTTATATGCATTGCTTTGGGAAAATTGAATGTTTTTGAATGTGCATTGTAAAGGAGGAAGGGCTTGGGAATTAAATTGTTTAAGAGTTAAATTTTTTCAAATGATAAAATCATAAAATTAGTATTTCATTCGCAATAATTTGCCTTTAGTTTATTTTTTGCACTTTTAGGGAGGCAACATAACAAATTTGTTCGTTTTATTTTCTACCATTTGTATCTATTTGTCTTTTTTGTGAATGTGCTTACGAACTTAATTCTGTATGAAAAAAGACGCCGAAGATATTTACGCAGATTTGTATTCATTATGTACGTAATTTCTGTATGATCTACAGTAGATTTCACACCTAGTACATGTGCAAATGGACCCCGTTGGAATTGGGGAAATTCTATGCATATTGTTAAATATTTTACTCATATGTATTAAGTGTTACTTCAAAACCTGTCCACGAATTGTGTTTCCCAAATAGAATTACAGTTTCTCTCAAGATAAACAAAGACAGATTACCCTCATTTAAGCTATAATATACATATTTATTTCTTTTAAGACGGAACACTTGAGTTGAAGTAAACATTTAAAAAAGATCATAAAAATAATCCAAACCCTGGCCCAATTCCCATATTGAAATACCCATACCGAGTTCCTGGGCCAATTTAATACGTTCATTTATGGAATACAATGTGGGATAGAATACATAATGACGACCAGTGTTTGTTCTAAAAGTTCAAAATATATATGAAATTAAACAACATTTTATATAGACGCAGCAGGTACTTACTTCACTTCAAAGAAATTTTCCACATCCTTCTCGTCATAAGTCAAACGCTTCTTCAGATGTTTTAACAGCGGCAAATAACCGCCGGCAGTTATCGGACCACCTCCGTCGGGCGTATAATCATTGCCGTACATGTTCATGCCCATAAGTATTTTCTCCCGTTTGGCTTGAACATTATCCGACATGGATGGGGCAATGTGTTCTACCGATTGTTTTATCCAATATAAGGGCGAATTAGCTCCTGGTCGTTGTACATGTGAATAATCGTACGTCATAAGGGAGAATCGGTAAACATGCTTGTACAGTCTGTCTAAATGTTTGTCAGTAAACATATTAGCAAATTGTGGGCGATACGGAGGAATTACCAAAATAAGCTTCAAGTCTTCTTTTTTCAAAGCTTCACTTATATCAATTGCAAGCTTCACTAAAAATTTGTTAGATACGCGACCACCTAATTGCAGCCAATATTCTAAGACAATGCCATCGAGTCCATGGTCACGACACGTTTTTATTAATGTCTTGGCTAAGTTGGTTTTTTCTACGTCAGACGACAATAACTTGGTAAAATCATCATCTCTAAAATTTTCGAAAAGAAAACGAGGAAAAACTATGCGGACAAGGGTTGTTAGAAATTACTTGTTTGTGTGCGACTATTGATAATTGGCATTTACATGATATATCTCTGCTTCCCGTTTTTCCTTTTTCTCGTACAGTTTTCATCCATTTGGCGTCTACGTCATGAGACCCCTGCACCATATAATTATCACCATCTTTGTTGATTTGGAACCACACGGGCGAGATGATGTCAAACTTTTTAGCAAATATTTTCGAAACATCATAGCCATGTGAATTCCACTGTATAGTATTAAAGAGATGAAAATAATTAAATTGTCCTTGCGACTTTTGAATTATAAAAGAATTTTTGCTCTTACCGGCGTTACAAACCCCAGAACTGTTCCGTTGAAATGCCTCGCAGCAGTATCTTTACAGTAGGCTCCAGAGTTTACCAGAATTTCTTTCGCTGACGGTTCTTGTTGTATCAGATCCAAATCGAAGACACTTGCATCGACTGGTCCACTTTTTACTTTTAATGCTTTTGGTTGTTTTTTATCACCAGGAGATATGGTGGCCTGCACCATGGCCGCCACAGTTATAAAAAATATTAATGTGAGCCATAAATTTGGCTTTGTACTAGAGTTTAGTGCAGCCATAGCTGCCGTTGAGTCACGTTTTCGGTAATCAATAATTTCGGTATCCTTGCCGGTATTGTTTTTGTTAGAGCCACGTAAATTCCGGTTGATCCAGTTGCTTTGTTTTTGTTTTAAAATTCGTAAACATTGGGATGCTTCTTTTATTTGTTGTCAAAATGATTGTTAGCAGAATGTTGCCACATCAAAAATTTTTTACTTACAGTTGGTTTCACCTAAATAAAGCTCAGCGTTTTTTTAAACGGTTCAAACTTTAAACATTTGGGGAAAAATTATTTTTTTTATTAACAAATTAATTAAAAATGATTTTATTTTTATATAAAAAATAAATTCTTAAAGAATAAAATAAAATTGGGTTAACTTTTCCTTGTATTCTATATTAAAATTTGTATGTTTTGTTATTAATAATGTTGGGAGAAATTAAATGTAAACAAACAACGAAAATTGTGGTTGCCGGATCAACATTACTGGGAAAAATCGCTTATATTCCAATTTTCACAGTACAACTCAGTGTATTTTTCCGCATCTTTCATGGATGCGAAAATATTTTAACATCTTTTCAACAACAAAGTACATGTAAAAATTTTAGCATTTTGGCCGCATCCATCAAAGATGCGGATTAACGCGGAAATATGTTAAATGCGTTCCGGTGTAAAAAGGCTATAAAACCACTTTTTAGCATTTCGCATTTTCAGATCAAAATGTGAAATGCTTTTTTGGTGTAAAAAGGCTATTAGTAAACAGCTGTTTGTTGTATGCAGCTGTTTGTCAACTATTTTTTTTATCATTTACCACGGACTGCTACTATGCATATACGTATTGGTACTTTTATTGTACTGTTCGGTACAAAGTACTTTTTTATACCAAAAAGTACTTTTTGGGGCAATGAAAGTATTTTGGATATAAAAAAGTACTCTGGTACAAAAAAGTACTTTGTGCAACAGAAAAGTGCTTTTGGGCCTATAAAGGTACTTTTTAGTACAAAAACAGTACTTTGTACCGAAAAGTACAATAAAAGTACTTTTTAGTACAAAAAAATTCTTTGTGCAACAGAAAAGTGCTTTTGGGCCAATTAAAGTACAAAAAAGTACTTTGGTACAAAAAAAGTACATTAAAAGGGGCATCAATTTACACTCTTGAACCGACCTGTGGGCTAATCACGGCACTCGTGATCGAACAATTTTGATGCCACACATCCCACCACCGAAGTTCATTAAATTGCGAGCTAATTATGACAAAGAATATTTACGACTTTCCCATGCCTGAAAAAGTTTTTGTCCTTGCATCATAAGAAAATTCCCAAAACTTTCCATTAAATACTCGTCTTTCTTCTCGTGGAATAGTTATCCATTTTCGAAGTTCGATCGATTCCTTCATCAC
Source organism: Muscina levida (assembly GCA_964034835.1). Classification (NCBI taxonomy): domain Eukaryota; kingdom Metazoa; phylum Arthropoda; class Insecta; order Diptera; family Muscidae; genus Muscina; species Muscina levida. The sequence continues at coordinate 114,405,791 of OZ035881.1, read as the reverse complement.
ATTCGCCTCCGCCCCAGCGCTTGGTTACTTACTCACTGCCTTTAACTAAAAATCAAAGTTTATTTTTAAACAAAATCTTGACAAAATAATAGCATTTGTTCGTTTTTGTTTTATTATTGATTTTGTTTTTAAATATATAAATAATGCATATAGTAAATTCGATCACTAAATATGATCAAATACGATTAAAAAAAAATGAAAAATTAAAAAAAAACAAAAGAAAATAATTATAGGGAAAACTGAAAATTAACTACTCTGATGGGTAATATAACAATATATATGTTGTATATATATCAGTAAAAGCATATATATGTGTATGCAAATATAATACAAATGTTGTTGAATGTTATTAATATGAAAATTCTTTGTAATTTGAAAAGTAATCTATATAATAGTATGTGAGGCGATAATAATAACATAATATTAAAATCATTTCATTTGAAAAATTGTATACGTTGGTATTGAAAAAAGGGCGTACGTTCGTAAATAACTAAATGTAAAAGTATGTTTCATTACACTAAATAAAAATAATATATAACATATGATCGTTTAAATTAATTAAAATTATTATTATAGATACAAAGTTAACTTATCGTATTTGAGGCAAAGGCCAGGAGAAAAATCATTCAATGTTTTAATAAAATATATATGTAAATGTATGTTGTATGCATAGAAAAACTAAATGATTTTTATCGATCTCCAGCTTATGTTCTTACAAGAAAATAAAAAAAAAACAAATAAAATAAAATCTTACTAAATTTCGTTTTTTTGTTGTAAATATATTAGTACAAACTAAATTTTTTCATTTTTTATATAATAAATTTTATATAATATATAATAAATTACAAAGCATATAGAGGGAAATCATAACGTTAGATTGTGAGTAAGGCAAATAGTTTGTCAAAAACGGAAGAGGGAGAGAGAGGAGGGGAAAAAGGAAATCAGCCAGTTCCAAATAATATTAATTGTATAAAAATAGGCTTAACTGTTTGTTGAGGACCTTGCTTCAAGATCCTTAGGACTATAGTTTGTGTTATACTAACAAAACTTGTCTTAAACTAAAACACACAATTTGTTTACAATTTGTTTAATACCCAAATACTTTTCATCATAAGGAAATATATACGAGTTATTAAAGTCTCATTAGATTTGTTTGTTGGACGAGTAAGTGTATAGTTAATATTTCATCAAAATAACTGAATATTCATATAGAGTTAAACAGCGGGAATTATGATGGAAATTCAGTGTTGTCGTGGGCAGAGTTGTTTTGTATTTTTCTTGAGAGAAGAAGACACCAAATAAAGACTCCTTCGATAGGAACAAGCAAACATTTACATGGTATTATGTAAAAGCGCGTTTTTAGCCATTATACTTCTTGGCATTATACTTCTTTTTCCAAAATTCTCTGACAACACTTCTTGATATTAGCCTGATAAAGATATAGTAGAGGAGAATAATTAAGGAGGTAAGAGCTTAGCTTAGACAAAAACCCGTATAACATTTGAATCTGCTGACGCAACTGACGTATTCGTTGTAGAGTTTATGCCACAGTCAGAAAAGCTGCGCATCAATTGTTGCTTTAATAGCTTTTGTTGTTGCTGTGGCGGTTGCGCTGATGCTTGTTGTTGTCGCCTTATCGTGTGAGACATCTGGTAGGGTGCATGTCTTGCAGTTTGCTGCTGTTGCTGAGTCATGCTAAGCAGCTTGCGTCTCTTCTCATAAAAACGATTGACGCGATTTAATCTAGCTTGCTTTTCGGCAGATATTTCCGAATTATTCTCCAATACTGAGCTCAAGTCGCCCATATGGTTGACGGAGGAGGGCGTTTGTTTTTTTCCGCTAAATAAATCTGCTAATTTTTTTGCAGTAAATTGTGGCTGGCCGCCTCCTGACGATGCAGTCGATCTTGTTGTAACGTCCGGAACCTTAGCTATAAGACTACGTTTGATGAACTTGGAATTACGTTCAGAACTTATGTAGTCATTGCTGCTTACAAGTATGGTCTTGGTGTTGTAAGGACCTATGGTGCCAACAGTAACCCGAGAAGCGGTAGCATTAAGTCCGGCCAATGATTTGAGCTTAGCGTTGTTGGCGGTAGATGACATACTGCTGAAGCTGCCACTATTGGTACCTCCCGATTTTGTACGTCCTCTGGAGGGAATCGAAGATACAGGTGATGTGGCTGACATGCCGTTGTTTGTCGCATTCAGACTGATTTCTAAAGGATTGTTGGATGTTGTAGACACGCCTTGTTTATTCTGTTGATGC